>OZ024733.1:11616068-12896570 GCA_964016875.1 Fallopia convolvulus | reverse complement strand
GTTGTGCGGTTCTTCTTCATTTTTTTGTTGGATTTCTTTCTCTTTTTCGACAATTCTTCCAATCTTCCATCACAGCCTGCTGTTCTTCTTCCAATCTTCTTCCTTCTCTTCTTTTTCCCCTAAACTTGGCTTAATTAAACATGAAAATGTTATATAGTCTCAAATTTTATTGCACTATTTAGCTTTACAATTTTCCGCCATTTTCTTACGCCATGTGGCACTTTTTAACTTTAATATATTAAAGTTTAGATTGGAGCTATTTAACCACTGCAGTTTGATAAAACACCACAACTATTAATAAATTACTACTCTAAATAAGTCCTACTTATTCAAATATTTAGTATTATTTGTAGAATGTTCCTTAAAAGTAATATCTATCCTTATCAAAATATTAGTTCTAGAATCCTCTTACTCTAGATATTTCTCTTAGTTCTAGGTATTTTATTATCTAGAGTATTCTTAGATATTCTCTACTTTTGTTAATCTAGAGAATTCTTCTCTAGAATATTCTCTAGGATAATATGTATTAAATATTTTGTACTTCATCTAGAGAATTCCACTCCTTAGCCATGCTCTATAAATTGGCTAAGAGGATTCTTGTGATGTAGGTGTGTTTTTATGAATGAATGAAAAATATTTACATAATTGAAGATCCTTCAATTATCTAGTTGATTATTGAGATCCTTGCAAATCAACGCCATCTTGTTAGATCCTAACACAGTTGGTTGACAAAAATAACTTGACATATTATTTGATGTTCTTCCTTGAAAAGATGAAACTGCCAACATCAATCAACCTAAATATGAATATATCATCCCTAAAGATACATGTACTATATGAAGAATTGATGTAGACTAAATGCATACCATTGCAATTACTACAAAATATTTTTTTCATATTAAATTTCATAAATAATTTTTAATATAACATATCAATGCCATACATCATAAAATGGTTTTTAATAAAAATAACCCTTGTAAAGCATTGAAATTGCACTATTTAGTATATTAAAAACGTATTTTGTTTCACTAAGCATCCCACAGAGCATAGCAAACCCAATTTTCAAGTTCACATGCAGCAGTTACAAGTTGATATTCAACAAAGCATAAAAATGTACTCTTGTACTTTCAACTATAACAATCATTTAGATCCAACTACATGTAGCTTTATGGCAAACCTATAAGAAGTAAATCAAACTCATAACCAGGCTTGTTCAGCGGGAAGAGAATTAGCACTACATTTCCTCTACCCCTCCCACGAAAAGAAAGACAAATTAAAAAAAAAGAAGGAAAAGGACTAGAAAAACAGAAACAATTTTACTACCTGTCAGAGTCTCGACTTCGATATTTATCATCATCATCATCTTTATCCCTGCCTCGTCTATCACTCCGGTCTCTATGTCTATCTCTATGGTGATCACGGTCTCTATCTCGATCCCTCTCCCTGTGTTTTTCTCTGTCTCGCTCCCTATCTCTGTCTCTGCTTCCTCCATCTCTTGCTTTGTCCCTGTCTCTATCCCTATCCCAGTCCCTCTCCTTGTCCCGGCTCTTCTCTCCATCCCTGCTTTTTGAGGACCCTCGCTCATAATCACGAGAGGACTGCAACCAATCGTACAATGTACCAACATTGTTTCATGGATAATAAACAAGAGAAAATAAAAAGGATGTCCAAAGAAAGAAATGAATAAGTTAACTACCATTAAATGGTCATGAAAAAGAATCCTCTGACCAAATAAGCTCTAGTCATCTTCAAAAACCAATATGTTAGCAGCCAAGGTAAAGTATAAATCTCATTCTCAAAGAATGGAGCTTTCTTTTATCTTTCATAAATGAGCACACACAAGGACATGCAGGTACAACTAGAAACCAGAAACTATGATACCAGACAAAGATTCTTCCTTTCCACCAGACTTTTTCCTAATTGTTTACCTATGGCAATTACTTTATGTTTGGAAATTTTATCTTTTCAAAGGGAAAATTCTATAGCAAATAATCATTAGTATTCTCTCATTGAGACTACTGCTCCATCCAAAATTGTCAAAGATAAAGGCTATACATACAATGACTGCAAAAAAACATCATATTCCAAATCCAATATAAAGTTCTGTATTGAGAAATAAACCCTATTACCCAATTGAATTTAAATATGACATTCACATTGAAAAAAGAAAATAAGTATTGCAATTGCAAACCCTTGATTTGGTGTCATTGTGATCATCTAAACTGCCATGATTATTTCCCCGGGACAGGGGTGACAGCTCGTAACCATCAGCATCTTCCTGGTGATCCGGCATCTTACTCTTTACTCAGCTGCTACACCTACAAAATTCACATGCTTAAAAACACTAACTATCAAACAAGATTGCTTCAATTTTCATACATAATTATACCAATGACCACATCAAATTGAAATATTCAAGAACATAGCAAAGCAAATCCACTTCCCCAGAAATCTCGTTAGTTACATTACAATACTTCAGTAACTGCAAAACCAATTGGTACAAGGTATACACAATTCTAACCGACGAATCCAGAGAGAATTGAGAGAATGTATATTCTTGAACGTTTGCATAGAACTAGTTGCTGAAATAATTCTCTCGGCAATAAAATATTTACAAAAAGAACGAAAAATTCCGTTCGACGTAAGGGAGAGGGAAACTGAGATGAAGCAAATCGGAGAGCATGCAGAGAGGAAGCGAGAGAGGACTACGGAGAATCTTACTCTGGTTGCCTGCAACAAGAACATCGGTATCGAAAGAAACAGACACTAGAGTTGGGCTCCGCCGCTAGGGTTTTAGGTTGGAGTTCCCAGCTCTCTTCCTTTACCCCACAGTTCTCTTGCGGTTTTGCCTTTAGGGCTCTTTGCGCTTTAATATTTTTTGGTAAAAAAAGGCTAAGGGCTTGATTTTTTTTTTTATTGGTAAGGAGTAGGGCGCACTCCTTTACGGAGGACATCCTAGAGCATTCTTTCGGACGAGAGCATTAAGTTCTTGGTGAGTCTTAAGACCATCCGCAATGGTGAATCCCAAAATGGATTCTTAACCCCCTCATATCAATTTTCTCCCTCCTCCACCTCATTTTAAAATCCACTTCCACTTTATTCCCACAACCCACAACCCCATTTCATTCTCTTAAATCCACTAACTTTATTTTACTTTTATCTTTACTTATTCAATTACACTATTTTATTTCGGGTATTATTTAATAATACGGTATGATATGTAATATAAATATTTAATTATATTAATTTGATTAATTTTATATCAATTACGTAATTAAATTATAAAGTTTATCATTAATATAAACGACAAACAAAATATTTTATTTCACTTAAAATTAAAAACATGGGAATACATTAAAACAGAGGCATAAAATATTGCAAAAAAAACAAGCAAAAATATACTAGAAAAAACATAGAAAATAAAAAAACATCAAACGAGTACATTTAAGATCAAGGAGAACTAGTTTTGAAGATGAAAATGTCCGAACTTTTGCCATGCATGCTCAACCAAATCAGCTTGTAGTTGTTTATGGGTGACCCTATTTCGAAGTTCCGTTCGAGCTTTTATATACTGAGACATTAACTTTGGTCGATTTGCGGAAAACGTGTTGTCCATAGCAGGCGATACCTCAAAACGAGATATATCACAATACCCATTGTACGTATCTCGTTCATCCTCCACTATCATATTGTGCAAAATTATGCACGCCTTCATTATTTTGCCTATGTGACGAGGATCCCAAGCAAGCGCCGGGTTCTTCACTATAGCAAATCGAGCTTGCAAGACCCCAAAAGCTCGTTCCACATCTTTTCGGTATGCCTCTTGATAATGAGTAAAACACTTTGCCTTATTCCCTTGTGGAAGTTTAATCGCAGGCATAAAGGTAGCCCACGGAGGGTAAATACCATCGGTGAGATAATAAGCCATGTTGTACTCATGACCATTGACAGAAAAATTCACCGGCGGTGACCTCCCTTCCAAAACATCATCAAAGACAGGAGAACGATCAAGAACATTAATGTCATTACACGAACCTGGTGTTCCAAAGAAGGCATGCCAGATCCACAAATCGTATGATGCCACCGCTTCCAATATAATTGTCGGCTTGCCATGACCTCGTGCAAATTGACCTTGCCATGTTGTTGGACAGTTCTTCCATTCCCAATGCATACAATCAATGCTCCCAACCATTCTAGGGAACCCGCGCCCCTCCGCATATTGAAGGAGTCGTTGCATATCTTCAGCGGTTGGCCTGCGAAGGTATGTATCGCCATACAAAGAAATGATGCCCTCCACAAAGTGTTGTAGGCAAGATCTTGCGGTACTTTCACCCATCCGAAGGTACTCATCCACCTGGTCCGCGCACATGCCGTAAGCCAACATGCGCATAGCTACAGTGCATTTTTGTAGGGGAGATAGGCCTTGCCTGCCAGTAGCATCCCTCCGTTGACGAAAAAAATCGAATGTGGATGAGAGTTGGTTGACAATGCGTGAGAATAGAGGTCTTTGCATTCTAAACCTCCTACGGAACTGCTCGTTGGTGTACACCGGGTCTTCAGAGAAATAATCTCTGAAGAGTTGTTGCTGACCGCTTTCACGATCTCGCTCAACATATCTTCGTCGTCTCCTTGGTTGAGAACTTTCACCTCGAGAGAGGTCTTCGTGTTGTTGTGTTACTAGGGCCTCCACTCTATCCAATCTTTCATTAATGGCATCTTCAAACCCATCTGATGATGAGCTTGATCCAAAATTAAAAAACGACCCTATGACATTTTGAAAGGGATCCATGTTTGATTGAAATATTGGAGAATGATTTCAATGTTGAAAGAAGTTGTTTGGCAATTTTTCAATGAATAAAGGGATGGATATATAGGAAAAATATTGATGGTATTGAATAGAGGGAAAGTAATGGTCTCGAATATAGGAATGCATAGATCAGAGCAAAAGTTATTGTCTCGAACAGAGGAATGCATAGATCAGAGCAAAAGTTATTGTCTCGAACAGAGGAATGCATAGATCAGAGCAAAAGTTATTGTCTCGAACAGAGGAATGCATAGATCAGAGCAAAAGTTATTGTCTCGAACAGAGGAATGCATAGATCAGAGCAAAAGTAATTGTCTCGAACGGAGGAATGCATAAATCAGAGCAAAAGTTATTGTCTCGAATAGAGGAATGCATAGATCAGTGCGAAAGTTATTGTCTCGAACAGAGGAATGCATAGATCAGTGCAAAAGTAATTGTCTCGAACAGAGGAATGCATAGATCAGAGCAAAAGTAATTGTATCGAACAGAGGAATGCATAGATCAGAGCAAAATTGATGGTTGTGGGGCCCTTGTTCAGATGATAGGGTGGAATGGGTTGTCGGCCTCCTATATATAGATGTTGTGTTACAAAGAGATTCTTGCACCTTCTCGTACAATCTCCTCTCTCATTTTTGAAAGTAATATTTCATCTTTGTTTCGAAATGGATCCCTACAACCATCAAAATTCCTTCCATTTTGAGCAAGAGTTTCTGAATGGAACCAACGAAAATCCAAACCTTCAATTCAACAACTCTCAAGTCCATTACACTTCTCCTCAAGCCCCTAGTTCTTATGGAAGTGCTTCTGCATATTCTCAACCATGGATTCCACAACAAAATGTCCAAAGCCTAGAAGAAATTGAAGCTACACCTGAACAAAACACCGCTCCACAAAAAGCCTCTAAAAAGAAAAAAAGTCGTGCTCATCCAACTCAACATGATGCAACTCCTGAAGGTGGTGAGGCCCCTGCCAGAGCAAGGTGGAGCCAACCCGAGGAGTTATTGGTAGCTAGTGCATGGTTGAATATATCAACCGATTCAAAGACAGGCACGGGACAGAAGAAAGAGCAATATTGGGATAAAGTAGCTGCTTATTACAACAAACATAGACTAGAAGTGCGTCCCCCTATCCTACTTTCAAGGAGCGCGAGTGCATTAAAAAATAGGTGGACCCCAATGAATACAGCGTGCACAAGCTATGGGGCCAACGTGTGTGCTGTTGAACGTCTTAGAGCTAGTGGTTGGAACGACATTGACGTAGAAAACAAGGCAATGGAGCTTTACTGTATTGATCACAAAAATGCACCGTTTAAGTTCTTGCATGTATACGGTGCATTGGAGAATGAAGCGAGGTGGACCGACACATGGACTACAAAAGAAGGGGAAGGGTCAAAAAGGTCCAAGCTGGATGAATTAGGAAGTTACTCGTCCAACTCCAATCCGAGTACTCCATTCGTTGAATCGGGGGAAGCAAGTTTTGGGGTTAAGGAACGTAACAATGCTCCAGTTCGTCCCATTGGAAGGAACGCTGCAAAGAAGAAGGGGAGGCAAGTGGTTGGGAGCTCAAGTCATGAAATAAATGCCACAATGGAAGAAATATCTGAAATTAGAGCGTCCCAAGCTGAGTCGACAATGCGAAGGCAAGAAGCTAGACATGAGATGCTACGACAACAACGAGAGATGCTGGATGAGTATGCTCGCATCCAGAGCGAGAATAATCGTGCTCAGAGTGAGATTGCTCATGCTCAAAATGAGAATGCTCGTGCTCAGAAATATACTGTTCTTAGTAACCTAATGGCATTACCCACTCGAAGCTCAATGCAGGAGACAATGATGCAAGCCTTAATGAGGGAGTTGTACCCTAGTGGTAATGAATAATTTCTAAAGTTATGTTCGTACATTTTCCAAGTGAAGATTAGCTTCACATGTGTGTTGTTTATGTTTTTCAATTCCCTAAGTGAAGAGTAGCTTCACATGTCTGTTTGTTTATGTTTTTATGTTACCGAAAGTGAAGAACATTTTCATAATTAGGTTTTTCGATTCCCTAAGTGAAGAATATCTTCACATGTGTTATGTTTTCAACACAATGTAACCTCATATTTCTTAATGCATCTCATTATTAGTGCTTTAAACCCTTCAAATGTGTTAATTTATATTCATAATATCGTAAAATATATTTATTTCACTACTAAAATGTATAAAATTAATATCTTATGTCATCAACTATATTAAATATATTATTTTATATAATACATAAATTTAATAACTTAAAAAAAATACAAAGATTAATTTTTAATGATTTTTTAACTTGTATTTGTCATCTATATCAAATTTTTTTTTAATCAAAACATATACAAAATGGATGTCTATGCGTAGATAAAAAGAAAACAAAAATATTAAAAATAAAATTTTGAAAAGATAATATCATTTTATTGTCAAAATTAGCCTTAAAGTTTTTATATATATAACCAAAAATGAAAAAAAATCCTGTACGTTGATTGGATCCTATGGCTATTAAATGTCCACATGTAGTTGCTCCCTCTAATGGGTTGCGTTTGGATGGGCAACTTGAAAGATACTATTTTGGGTGGATTGGGGCAAAAATTATTTGCAAACCAAACATGCCCTTGCATTACCAGATTTAAAATCCCAAATTTCCCATCTTCGTATGGATTGCTATTTGGAGTCCAAAAATCAGATTCTTATTTCCTTTCTACTGTGTGGAAGAATTTTAATATTTTTTAAATCTAAAAATCGCCCATTGTGGGTGGTCTTAATAAACTCATCGGGGAGACTATGACCCAATTTAGCAATTTTATCGGTCACAGCGTTACAGTCCCTCGGCACATGCTTAATTGAAATATCGAGCATTCCATAAATGGAAGCGAGGATATCGGAGATTATAAGTTCAATCTCCCAAGGACATTTGTTTATTTCTTTAACCGCATTGATTAGTTGGAGATTATCTCCCTCAATTTCTACATTCCTCAATTTTTCTTTTCTTTTTTTCATTTCCCTTATTGCCTCCTTAAAGGCCAAATCTTTAGCTTTTAATGCACACACATTACCAAATTTGCAAGTTTTTAGGTCAATCACACGGACAAGGTGATTCCTAATTACTATTCCTCATGTTGCCTGTTTGTTGGAAAGTCTAGATGCATCAAAGTTAATTTTAATGTGATCTTGTTTAGGTTTTTTCCAGCTTCTACTTGTTTTATTTCGGTGCTTCTTTTTGCCTACTTTGTCATTTTTTATATTTTCCTCATTTTCCGTCCATTGTTTTGTAGTATTCCAGTTTATTATTTGGGTTCGAATATATGTTGTCAAGTCTAGGATACCGTTGGATTGATCTTGTTGAAATGTTAGCTTATTGCGTTGATGCCAAACACTCCACCAAATAATTGTCATTTCTGTGAACTCTTGTTTCCCAAGTAATTGTTTAAGTTCACTTAGGATTAGTCTAGGGGATTTGTTGTCGGAGTCAAATTCCCTAATCAACCTAGCCGTGTTATGATTTATTTTGTTGGTTATGTGTATCATATATGGGCTTTTTGTTAGAATATGGTTTGTGTCTTCGTCAGTGCAGTCGCACAATATACAACCTCCTGGTGTAATGACATGTTTGTCACTTAGACGCACTTTTGTTGGAAGGTCGTTATTGTCAACTTTCCATAGGAAATTTTTAACTTTTGGGTATGTGTCCAGTTTCCATATCCAATTATTTAGACTCGTTGCTTGGTTTGCACTATTGGTAATGAGCTCAATTGCCGATGTTGTGGAAAACCACCCATTTTTGCTGGGTGCCCAATATAGTCGATCTTGTATGTAATTATCCGGAATCGGTACTGATTGTATTTGGTCAACTATATCGTTCGGTAGTGATACGTGATCGTCTCGGATTACTCCTCGTTGATCAAGTATTTAACCACACAGGATCCCGATCTTGCCAGTAACGCAATTTCCAACATGATTTGCCTTGAAAGTTAGAAACTTGGTGAACAAATAACTGGAAATATCAATGAATGGTGAAGAACGAATCTAATTTGAAGGGTTAAGATAATTAAAGAGATAGTTCAATTGAATTGGCTCTGACGCTAAATTCAATTGATAAACTAGTTGATCTTTAACAATCCAACTAGAACTAACTTAATTAATCAAATTAACAAACCAAATCTGAAATTGAAAGAAAAGGATTTGGTGATAAGGATCGTAGAGATTGAATGCATGAATAATAGTTACTTTAATGACCCATAAACTAGATAAACCAATAGGGGTTTATCTAATTCAGGCTGAATTTTATTGAATGAATAACAAAGCTATCATAACTATATACTAAAGCGGAGGTTAAAAAAATATTAAACGACACATGTCACTTTTAGATTGGACCACACCACCTTTTTTTGTATTAAAACCAATCTTTGGAAAAATAATTAAGTTTAATATAAAGATAGTGTAATGTACGTACAATCTTATATAACTATAATCAATGGATAGAAAATCTCATTCTTAATTTAAAAAAATAATCTTTTATTTTTGGATAAGATAAATAGGAAGATTATTAAGATATTTTTTATGCTATATATTATACAAATATTAGGATATTTATTTTATTTTCAAATAGAATGCATATGCTAAGTTTAGATAATTAAGGTACGTACAATCTTATTCACTATAATTAAGTTTATTTTGAATGGTCCAAGTATATAATAAATTGATAATTTTTTATCTTATTACTTATCTATTTTCACAATTAAATAAATTATCATATTTTGGATATTAATTTAGTTCGTAATACTAATAAAATATTATTGTTTCAAATAAACAACTTTTATAGTTTATTGATTTTAAATATTTATTCAAGGTTTATATTCAAGCATTTGCATGATTATTTTTCTCGGATAATAAATATATTTAAATTTTTTATTATTAATATTTTATTTAAGAAAAACCCGTACAAGGTACGGGAATACATACTAGTTTAAAGAAAATACAAGGTAGAGTTGTCTTGGAGAATAAGTCAAGGAGATCAGCCCAAGAAGGGTAGAAAGGTCATTTTCTTGTTTTCCAAGATAACATATAATAATATAAAAACATCTATCTAAGTCCCCTTACCTTAATTAAATCAAATAGATAAATATCTGACTTAATAGATAAGGAAACTATCATAACAAACTCCTAACAAAGACAAAAGATATTAATAAAATAGGAAAGAATATTCCAGCCAACTAACATGGATCCTAGGCTGAAATTCCTTCTATAAAAACGTCTCTCATTAATAAAATAAAGATAGATACTTTAAACTAAAGATAAGATTCCCGTAAGACTTGAACAACTCTGAGTAAATTGCATTTTTCGCTCCTTTCCTGTTGGATTCTTGATTTGAAGTAAACTACAAAGTTGTAGAGCTTTTAATTATCTTTCCAACGCATATCAAACGAACTTGAGATCAATTTTCTAGCTCAAGTTATGACCAGTTTACTGATCATTGTTTTCCATTTGACGGGTTTCTTAACTTTCCGAGCTTTCATGACTTTATCCTAGTGGTTGGTTCGGTTCCAAGGAACCGGGGAACCGAACCGGAAAAAAACCGGCGGTTCCGGAACCGGTGGAACCGGGGGTTAGCCGGTTCCGGTCCCAGTTCCACGTTCCTTGGAACCGGAGAACCGGCGGTTCCGGAACCGGACCGGAACCGCCGGTTCCACCCCTTAAAAAAGAGAATATATACCGTAAAAAACGTGAACCACGATCGCGGTTTGCAATTTTAATTTTATTTTTATTTTTTTAAGGTTCGGAACCGAACCGGAACCGGACCGCCTCGGAACCGGAAAAAACCGGAACCGGGAACCGAACCGAGGAACCGGGAGGTTCCCGATTCCGGTCCCGGTTCCAGGGTTTCGGAACCGAACCCACCTCTACTTTATCCTCTTCCTTGGTGGCCTTGGACGCCATTGATGAACATAATGAAAGGACAATATGAAATCCATGAAAACCTTCTTGAACTTGAATGCTCGGGACCTTGGAAAAGGTCTTGGTCTAGGCCTCCTAGACACCTTCTTTTCAACCTTATTCTTCATGGTCCTTTGATCGCTATCAGGTAGATCCTGCCTTAGTTTGTCTATCTTCCATGTTTTGTTGTTTGATATCCAATCCGCCATTTTTAAAGTTTCGTTAATATTTGCCAGATTCTTAGCATGGGTGTGTAGAGGGCCTCCAAGGATCCATCTATCTTTCCAAAACTTAACCGTCTTACCATCTCCAATTTGCCATATTAATCCCTTGTAGAAGTCTTCTCTGAGTTGGATAAGTTTTTTCCATTTCCAAGACATGTTTTGTTTAGGCCTATATGTGAAAAGACTCTCATTTTTTAGATATTTTTGTGTCACAATTGTAACCCAGATATTATTTGGCTCTGCTAGAATTTTCCATAGAAGTTTCATTTGTAATGCCTTGTTCATATGTTCCGTCTTTCTTATTCCTAATCCTCCCATGTCTTTTGGTTTGCATATTTTATCCCACCCCACAAGTGGTTTGTATTGTCTATCCTTGTTCCATAGAAAACTTCTGTTAATTCTATCCATTTTCGTATGTATGGAGTTTGGGAGCATAAAGCTTTGCATGACGTAATTAGGTTTGTAGCAAGGTTTGCTCGAATCAAAGTCGTTCGAGCGAGTTGGCTTTCCATTTGGTAAGTTGGTTTGAGCCTTTCCTATTGTGTCCTTAAAAGTATCTTTATTAACTTTACCACTAATCATTGGGCATCCTAGGTATTTTTCAATATTTGTCATTGTTGGAATTCCTAGCGTTTGATGGACAATGTTTCTTTGTTGAGCACTCATGTTTTTGGAGGCTTGGAATGCAGATTTGTTGTAATTCACTTTTTGGCCCGAAATCCTACAAAATTCATCGATTATAGTTTTGACTTTGTTACACGAGAGATTGGGAAGCCAATCGAATTCTTATCAGTTTCACTTATTCTTTGTAGTTTTCGTGCCAGGATTTCTGCTGCATTTACAAATAGGAAAGGTGATAATGGGTCACCCTGTCTTAGTCCTCTTTCAAGCGTGAACGGATCCGTAGGTCCATTATTGACAAGGATCGATAGTGATACTGTGCATATACATTCACGGATCCATCCAATAAATTTTTTATCGAATCCAAATTTCTCTAAAACCTTTAGAAGGTAGTCCCAGTCAACCCGATCATATGCCTTTTCCATATCAAGTTTGATAGCAACTCATCCATCCTTATTTTTGCTATTTCTAAAGGAGTGAAGTATCTCATGGGCAATCAATACATTATCTTGGATTGCGCGATTTGTTACAAATGCTCCTTGCAACAGATGTGTAATTTTGCTTATTACTTTCTTCAGTCTTTTCGTTATAATTTTGGAAATGATTGTATATATAGTTGAGCAAAGAATAATCGGTCTATAGTGATTTGTTGAGCTTGGGTTTTCTATTTTTCAGTATAAGGGTTATGAAGGTATGGTTGATTTGCCTTAGAATTTTACCTGAGTGAAAAAAAAAACTTTTCACTGCCTTGATAACCATAGGACCCACAATATCCCAATATCTATTATAAAACTCTGCTGTCATACCATCCGGTCCTAGGGATTTGTTAGATCCGAGGCTCGTTATCGTGTTTTTAATTTCTTCATTTGTAATTGGTCATGTTAACATAATGTTATTATCATTCGTTATTTCTTTAGATATTAGGTTCATGTCATCCCTTACATTACTTAAGTGTGTTGGTTCTTTTCTATATCTCTTTTTAAAGTCTTTTCTAATTTCATCCCGAATATTATCTATTCCAATAATTTGTTTGCCTTTAGCGGTCCTAATTTCTCTTAGAATTTTTCTATTCCTCCTTCCACTTGCAACCTTATGGAAGTATCATGTATTTGCATTGGAAAGTTTAATATGTTTCGTTTTTGCTCTTAGTCTCCAATATGTTTTGTGGTAGTTTAGGAGGCACGTACTCTTTCTTTTTCAATAATCGGCATTGTTTTTGTATAACATTTGGTTGTGGTGAGATTAATATATTTTTTGGAGTTCAAGGAGACTATCCTCAATTTCTTTTAATTGTTCAAAAATGTTTCCTAATGTGGTTTTATTCCATCTTTTCGCATTTTGTTTTAGGAGTTGTCTACTTTACCAATTGAAACATGTTCGAACCTTGGAATTGCACCCTCCAGCGTGTTTTACTACATTTTGAAAGTCTTTCCTATACATCCATATTTTTCCATTTTGAAAGGTTGTGCTTTAATCATTTCATCATTACATATTTCACCCGAGATTTTACAATGGTCAGAACTGGTAAAAGCATGATTACTTGTGCTTATATTTGGAAACAGTTGAATAATCTTGTTGCTAACCAACACTCTATCTAGTTTTTCGTAGATGTTTTCGATTTCTGTCTTATTTTTCCTCCAAGTGAAGGCGTTCCCGGAGAATGGAATATCTTCCAAAAGGCAATCATTTTTAAAGTTTATTAATCTTTCAAACCTATGTTGTTCCGGGTAGGAACCCCCTTTCTTTTCGTTAGGCCCTTGGATTTCATTAAGATCCCCAATTAAAATAATTGGAATCTCTATGTTTTGTAAGGTTCCAGTTAGTTCATTCCAAAAAAGCATCCTTATCCCCCGAATTAGGCGGGGTGTAAACAAAACAAATGGCAAGCGTATTTTTAGTGATCACATGGTAATATTTTAAAATAATGTACCTTGGTGTTTGGCCTAGTACTGTTAGTTCCTCGTTGATGAGTTGATGTGCATTCCAAAACACTCTTATACCCCCCGCACGTCCGCTAGCAGGAGACCATAGGACGTTATCAAATCATGCACGCCTCCAAACCTGATCGCTAGGAAGAGTATCCGTTTTTGTTTCCGCAATTGCAATAATTTGTATTTTTTGTATTTTGCAGAATTAGTCTAGTTCTGGCCAAAAAGATTTTCTCCATATCCCCCTATTATTCCAAAGTCCAATCTTCATGGAAACCTAATTGGTATTGATATATCCTATCCAACTGTTTCATTTTTTGTCAACTTTAACACCTTATCTCTTAAATTTTTTACTTGTGCCATACATCTATTCCTATTTTCTACATCACAGCAAAAGGACTTCCTTGATACAGCTAGTTCCTTATTTGGTTTTATTCTTTACTTTCTACTTTTCCATGACATGCAACCCCTTCTAGTCAATTCAATAATATCCTGAACATCTGTAATGTCCTCAATACATACTATAGTTCTTTGACAGTTAAGAGTTCGCATACACAAACGTTCCAAAATGCTATTGATTTTAAAATGCTCAATTGTCCTGACATTTTCCTGTGAGTTTCTTAACTTGTTCTTGCCAATCCGCCTTATCTTCTTTAGTCTTCTTTCTCTTATACACTTGTTTTTCCTCCATATATTTTGCCTCCACTTGTTCGTAGCCATCTTTCTCTTCATACACTTTTTCTTAAGCTCAGTCCTTATTGCTTCAAATTCATACTCAATCACCCTTCTCACCCTGAAACAGACCTGAGCTTGCACAATCTTAGTAAACAATATATAGATATCATCCATTAAATGCGTAGGACTTGGATCACTATTTTCTCTTGTTCTAATATTCAGATCATTCACATTGTTTAGCATAGAATTATGGTTACTTAATTTGTTCATAACATAAGCAGAATACAAATTACACACAACTTCAACACAAGAAGTCATGAGACACCCACATACATGCTTGATTACCAAAATCAAAGCATTGACATATATGCTTAGCTTATAATCATGATCATGTGCATTTTCAGTGGTAAATAAGTGGTTAGAGATCAGGTTTTCAATGTTTTGTCCATTGATTTTCTCACTTCTCACACAATTCCAGCAAGAAGGTAAAATCCAACTGACTTCAAGGTGGTTCAAACCAAAGGTAACTTCCAAATTACCCACAGTTTCACTATAATTAAACCAAAGATCATAGTGTAATATTATGACAAGTAGGAGATTGAAATAAAAAATAAGAGCCATAATGATCTTAGATGTATCATATACAAAGCTTTTGTGGTTCAAACAAGATATATAGTTTTCGTAACTATTATTCAACCAATCACAAGGTAATCTAGACAAGTTCATCTCATTACATTTCCACCACAATATATACTTAGTAATGTGTGAGTTCAATTTTTGATCAAATTTTGTCCTCAATGCATGTTCCTTAATCTTTTCCCTTCCTTTGTTTAACCTCCTCAGATTTTTTACTTGCCAAAAATAAGGAGAGTAGTAAAATGCTTCAAACACTTGATTACTTGTCTCACATAAATATCTTCTCTGATTCAAACATAAATCATATTTTTTATGCCTACTGTTCATCTAGACACTATTAAGTCTAGATAGATACATCTCTTTTCTTATCCAACATATTTTCTCAATAGGACCCCCAAGGACAAAGGCCAACAAGGCGGTTTCTTTCAAGTAGAGGATATTATCCTTAGCACTCAGGAAGACCGATATATCAATCTTCCTTTTGCTTTTTTCTTTCTTGGACCCCGAGGATCCTGCCTCAACAGGCTTGATCATTTTGCCACCCTTTAAGGTCACATCGACCATGGTGGGCATTGGATCATGATGGAGATGAGTAGACTCACTCACATCTTGTTCTTTAGAGAAAAGAGGGTCATAGACTGAAACCTTTTTGACTGATTTTATGTTATTCTTCATATTGTCATCTTATTTCCCCATTGCTGCATACACCAACCCCCAAACCCAAACCAGGATAGGAAATAACTCATAGAGATAATTGATCAGTTTGAAAAGAAAGGATGTAAGGGTAGAGAACCCCCAGTATCTCCTTAAATAGACATATAAATCATAGCATACAAAGAAGATCAAATTCACAATACTAAAAAAATCAGGCGTAGAAAAGGAGAGAAACGACCTAGAAGATTTGAGGACGCAAATCTGTTTTGTGATATTCCATCGGAGGGAATAAAGCCTTTTCCTTAGAGTTACCGTCTGTCTCCATATCTTAAGAGATCTCCTCGCCGAGAACCACCCTATTTCACCCCAAAATCCAGTGGGGAACAGTCCCGCATTGGCAAGTAGCCTCACCAACCCTAGCCTCCAATTCGCACGTTGTTCTATGAAGGCAATCCCCCTTCTCAGCCTACGCCGCCAACACAAAACAGTGGGAAGAAGGACCAGTAGTCGAGCAGCCCGGAAGGCCCCATCAGATGATGAAAGGCCGGAATTGTAGTGACACTCCATTGTACGGTCACGTGAGATCTGAACGACGACCACCAATTTTGGTCTTCAATAGGTCTATCCTCATCATTATAGTGGATTTGTGCCATAAATTCAAAGAAAAAGGCTTGATTTAGTATCTAGATTATCAATCTATGGGTTTTGGCTTGGGGGTGCTTGCACTGTTTGGGGACTAGGGTTTGAGGGAAAGGGGGCGGCGAGAGGTTTCGGTTCTTCATTTTTTATGGCTTAGGCTAAGGGCTTGATTGATGATGAGCTCATCTCTCTTCAGATTTTTCTTATAAAAAAATCTACCATTTATTAAATGCACCATGTATAATAAATTTTTTTAATAATATTTTATTAAATTATATTATATTTGGATGAAATTGGGTAGAAAGGCGGGATCAGGGGTGGATCTAGGTGGGGGCAACCACCCCCATATCCGGTCGGAGGAGCGCTGAGTTTACATTAGGTGATTCGGGAATGAAGAAATTTTTTGGAATTTCGCCCCTACAGGTCCACTCGAGACGGGGCGAAGGTGGAGGTGAGGCAAGGGTGCGCCTAGGGCAGGACGTCGGGCACGGTGTTTGGTGCATCACCTATCGAGGCTAATGAGAACATAGTGAAGTGCGGCTCAACATGTTGTGTGAATTGTAATCCGGCTCTCATGATGACCGACGAAGTAGCACGAGCAATGGCCTTTGCCCGGGAACGGGTAATAGGACCGTCGAATCGAACGTTATGACATGCTCCTCCTCCTGGATCGTCATATGGGAGGAATGGTAACATCACTTTCTATCATCTTGCATTAAAAAAATACTTAGTTCATGCATCTCTCTTTAATGTTTATCATTCTCTATGTTATTTTAACTTCTCACTTACTCTTGTTAAATGTATTTGAACGTGGAAAATGGCTATATAAATCCTCCATTTCTTCCATTGTAAGATACCTTAAACTTGAATTGAAATCAAATCACTCTAAGAAAGAGACTTAGGCCGATTTTACTACAAGGAAATATTCCTTTGTTATCTTGGTGAGCTAATCCAAGACTTGCTTTCTTCCTTTTAAGTGAGTATATCTTAAGAGTAGAAGGCTTACTAGACTTCTAAAAGGTGATCACATCCTTGAAGAATTTACTATCTATCAAACAAACTCTCCATTTCTATTCAATCCAAAACGTCACCGCCCATTATTGCTCTTGCAAAGAAAACGATATGAGGCAACTTCTACCTATGATACCAAATGACAGGAGACGTCCAACCTAGTTTAAAATGATCCTCAATGTCACTTGTGAAAGTACGAGTTCAGACTCTACTGACTTGAATAAATGGCCGAAAAACATTGGTGACAAGAAGGTTAGTTATGAAAGTAGCAATACCTTACATACTATGCATATCACTTTCAGGTCCGTAGAGGCTCGTGGGGCCTTCAAAAGGCTTCAAACAGGCTTGGGGGAAGAGTTAGGAATGTTGAATTCCGGAGAATGCTTTGGGGACGACAGTGTTGTCGACGACTGAATAAAGACAAATAAAAAGTACCCTGTCTCCTCCTGCCACTCGCCTGCAATCTCTACAAATTTCCCAATTCTAAAAAAAGTAAATAAACAAAAAAAAGAAAATAATAAAAGGTGAGTTGACGTAAAGGTGTTGCTACTTTTTATAAAAGAAGGTGGAGAATTAATTAATTACTCATATGTGGGGCTTCAATAGTCACGTGTGTCCACTTTTTAAAGGTACTTCAATTTCCCTAATAAAAACCCAAAATGGAAAAGGTGTGCATGGAACATGTTTTTATTTTGCTCCCAACAGAGAGAAAATGACAATTAGGTGTCATGCAACCATCAGATCTCATCCAACGCCCGACAAAAGGCCATTTTCGGTAGGAATTTCAATTACTTTGGGCAATTTTCAGCTATAAAACAATTTTATCCTTTTAAAATAATACTTTTAATACTTTTATTTTGTTTTTATTTACCCATAGACATCCATTTATATATGTTTTATTAAAAATAATAATATTTATGAAAAATACAAGTAAAATAATCGTTTAAAAATACTTTATATATATTTTTAGATAAATAATTTTATATATTATAAAAATAATATAATTAATATATTAGATGACATAAAATATGAGGTTTATATATTAGAGTTTGGTTCAAATGAAATCAACCCTTAAAATGAAACGGAAGGAGAGTTGTCAGCCGTCGGATCACATGATCCAATGGCTCAGATTACTCATGTGATTTTGAAAAAAATAAATAAAACAAATCAGCAAGGTGGCAATTTTGTAAATACACCCAATTTCTATACCCTTAACTTCACTCTCAAATATCAAAAAAAAGCCCCAATTGATCGTACTAACCACACTCCCACGACGATTCGAATCGCCCAATTTGAAGTCTCCAAACGCTCGATCGAAGTCTCCAAAGTTCGATCGAAGGCTCCCACCTTCTCGCGCTCAGTTTGTCGATCCAGGAACGTGATTCGGTCCATCGCCCTCACCTTCACCTTCGATCTCACCTTCACCTGAAATAGTTCGATCGAAATCTCACCTTCACCTTCACCTTCGATCTCACCTTCAAAGTGTAATAAGATCTTGTTTTTTGGCAGTTCTATAATTTGACCACCATCACAGAAATTTGCTCCGAGGGTTCAGAGACAGTGAAAATGACCAGGATTAAGAAGAGGAAGAAATTAGGGCCCACCGAGCTTCCAAACATAACCCTGACTCATTTCCTCAGAATGTCAAAGGAAGGGGTTTGGTAAACATGAATTTATTGGCTTTGGCTTTGGCTGGGAATGAACTTGTAAAACTGTTTCACCATTGATGGGTAGATTTGTGATATGTTGTGTTATTGACCAGCAAAATTTGTTGCTAATTGATTTCCTCCCTAACAACCTAATTCTTGTAAATTCGTACATTGTTAATAGTTCTAGGAATTTGGAATTGCCATTGTTGTACTACTTCACATTGTAACTCAGCTGCTCTAGTCTACTTCATTATTTTCCATTTCCAATTGTTTCATCTACTAATCTCAACATGGAAATCTGAGGAAAAAGAAGATGTTGATGATGCTGGAGCTCAAAAGCTCCACTCGTTCGTAATTTGTGCTACGTTTACTTGTAAATGTACATTTCACTATTTCAGGGGTGTTGGTTATCTTCGGATGTGAAAACAACAGGTTTTCTCTGGACGACACCATCGACTCGAGCGAGCCAAAATAGTTGGGATTGTTGTATAAGCTTTGAATGTTCATGTAAAAGTGCAAGTATAATGTCAAAAAGTGCATTAAAAACATGTAAAAGTGCACCAGAAACTAATACTAGTGCATAAGAAAAAAGTGCAAGTATAATGTCAAAAAATGCATTAAAAACATGTAAAAGTGCACCAGAAACTAATAATAGTGCATAAGAAAAAAGTGCAAGTATAATGTCAAAAAGTGCATTAAAAACATGTAAAAGTGCATTAAAAACATGTAAAAGTGCACCAGAAACTAGTAATAGTGCATAAGAAAAAAGTGCAAGTATAATGTCAAAAAGTGCATTAAAAACATGTAAAAGTGCATTATAAACATGTAAAAGTGCATTATAAACATGTAAAAATGCATTATAAACAGGTAAAAGTACACTAGAAACTAGTAATAGTGCATAAGAAAAAAGTGCAAGTATAATGTCAAAAAGTGCATTAAAAACATGTAAAAGTGCATTATAAACAGGTAAAAGTGCACTTTTACTTGGTCAACGAGATTGCAATCTTGCAAAATTTACAGAATTGAAATCCAACGAGATTCACACAGTTCGATAGACTAGTTCAATCGATTCCGAAATTCACACAGTTCGATTCGCCGAAATCCTCTTAGATAGTTTATTAGCTAGAATTGGATTTATGAATTCCTCTTACATAGTTTATAAACCCTAGAATTTCAAATAACCTAACTGATATCCGCTTGTTAGGTAGGTTTTTAGTGTCTAGATAGATTAGATTTAGTTGGTTTTAGTACTAGAGTTTTATGTTTTTGAGTCTTTTTGCTTTAGTTTTCGTATTTCCTTGAGATTCGGAAGCTACGCACCTTTTGTGTCTTTTTGTAGGAGTTTTGGAGCTTGGAAGAAGAGTTTGGAGAATTGCAAGAGAAGATGAAGATTAAGTGCTCAAGTAAAGTTATTGAAGATCAAGTTTGAGCTTGGAAAGAGATAGAGAAATTCGTTACAAGAACATAGGAAAAAGAATCGAGTCAA
The DNA here is from genome assembly GCA_964016875.1 of Fallopia convolvulus. Lineage (NCBI taxonomy): Eukaryota > Viridiplantae > Streptophyta > Magnoliopsida > Caryophyllales > Polygonaceae > Fallopia > Fallopia convolvulus. Next base: position 12,876,298 of record OZ024733.1, on the reverse strand, counting down.
ACGGAGTTGTAACGAATATTCTACGCAAGTTTTACTCAAGGTTGTTCGAACAAGCCCTCAGGAACGACCCTATGAGGGTCGTGCACGACCCTATTGGGGTCGTGCTAGACCCATGGAGATTACCAAGCCTCAGGACCGACCCCTAGGGGGGTCGTGCACGACCCACTTTGGGTCGTGCATGATGCCGGCTCTCCCTTATTCCGAGATCTTTTGTGATATATTCTATCTTTTATTTTAGGAAGTAGTTTTATCTTGTTTCCTAGTTTAATTAGGACTCCTTTTCCTCTATAAAAAGGGGGGCTCTCTCTAGTTTTTGGAGTTCGTTCTTTGGGGGGGGGGAGATTAAGAGGAAGACTTGGAAGACAAGTTGGAGAAATTTGTAAGACATCTTTGTTTTTATTTGAAATTTCGGTTTGTTTCTATGATCATGTCTTCTTCTTTCTTTTCCATGAGTGAGTAGTCTTTTTAGATTCTAGGGTTGGGTGAAAACCCAACACAATCATGCATGTCTAAACTGGAATTCATGACTTGAATGCTTGAAGATCATATCTATCTATCTTGTGCTTAAATCCTTTGCGAAAGTTGAGGCATGTCTTGCAATTAACCTAAAAGCGAAAGTGTAAAGTTGATTGCTTTGACTAGTTCTAATAGGATTATTTGCGACAGTTGATATTCCTAGGTTGAAAGATAGATAGAAAGTTATTTAATTTGCGACAGTTGATTGAATGACTTGAATTGTTTGCGACAGTTGACTTTTCTATGATCTAGATTGCATAATAGTTGTGAATTCTCGTTGAAAGCATGTGTGATTGTTGTTGTGGTAGCCCTAGCCCTAGGATTCCCTTTTTATATTTTGATTTAACTCATTGAATTGCATCGGTCTCGACCTTACCAAGGCCGTGTTCGATCCTAGCCCTCGTTTGTGTTCGTGTGTGTTTGTGCCTCCCCTTCGTGTTTATTTGCTTTTCTTAGTTTATCAACTAATCTTTGGTCCTAATCTCATTCCCGTGGACGAACCTGACTCCGCTATACTCAGCGGGGTCTTGATATAAATTTATTTTTTCAAGAAACCCTTCAACAAATTGGCGCCGTTGCCGGGGAGTGAGCAATAGTGCCTAGTTTAGTTGATATTTGGGGTTTGGGACTAGCCCTTACCCTTTTGTTTTTATTTAATTTTGTTTTCTTTGTTTTTGTTCGCAGTATATGCCATCTCGTTCTTCCCGGAGAACTCTTGAGATTGACTACTACAGCGAACCTGAGAGGTCCTTCCATAGACGTTTGAGAGAACAACGAGCAATGGGCGAGGCTGAGACCCTTGCTCAACAAATGGAGGAACTCCGCACTCAGATGCAGCGTTTACAAGCGGACCGAGACGCTCAGGCCGCCAATGCGCAACGATTCCAGGAGCAACTGAACGCTATCCCAAGGAATGCCAAGCAATACATGCACCCAGAACTGAGGGTGCCCGAATCAGTGATAGTGCTCCCGGAGATCGACCGCACTTTTGAGATTAAATCTCACTTCATATCCTTAATAAAGCGTTCTCAATTTGAGGGAAAACCCACTGAATGCCCAATGGAGCATATTAAGAACTTTACTGATTTATGTGACACTATTGCTGCTGATCGTGTCTCATTTGAATATGTACTCTTGAAGGCTTTTAAGTGGTCTCTTGCAGGAAAAGCTTTGAGTTGGTTGGAGAGCTTGCCACCAAGATCTATTACAACGTGGAAGGCTTTGCATGATCTATTCATGACCAAGTTCTTTCCACCGGCAAAGACAACAGAGCTTAGGAAGTGCATCACTTTCTACCATCAACTCCCCAATGAGACGCTTGTGGAGACATGGGAACGATTTCAAGAGCTTCTACACCAATGCCCTACTCATGGGCAACCTCCCTATGTTCTCCAAGAGATCTTCTTTCAAGGCATTAATCCGGCTACAAAGGACAGAATCAACCTCCACACCGATTGTGGGTTCATTGAGATGGATCCCGATCAAGCTTGGGCTTTGTTGGATAAACTCACCAACTATGATGCTATGTATGGAACCCAACAAGCTAAGCCAACAGAGAGGAAGCTGTATGAGCCCCAATCCGAAGTGGTTGATCGGGATGTGAAGTTCCAATTCATGCAAGATGAGATCAACCGATTGAAAAAGCAAGTAAGTTACTTTAAATCTTCTTCATCTTGTCAAGAATGCGGGTCTTCTGCCCATACTACTTCCAATTGTACTAACTTGCAGCAAGTACGAGCCGCTGAGGCTTATGAGGAGGCAAATTATATGCGAGGTTCCTTTTGGAATCAAAATAATTATGCAGGGAGGAACAATGCTCAACCATCTTGGGGTAATCCAAATTATGACCAATACAAGCAACCCCCTCAACAAGAGCAACGTCTACCTCCCTACCAACCTCCGAGCTATCAAGAGCCACCATCATGGGTGCAAGGGCTGCAAGATGGAATTAATGGAGTCCGAACTGAGGTCCAAACCGGGATCAATGGAGTCCGAACTGAGGTCAATGGCGTACGAGCCGAGCTTACTACGCAAATGAAAGGTGTTCATGCACGGTTGGGAGAATTTGAATCATGGAGAAAGAATGTCGATTCCCAACTTGGACAATTAGCGACTCAAATCCCGAGACCTCATGGACAACTCCCGGGCCGCCCTGAGGAGAATCCTAGAGGCCGAGCAAGTGATGGTGAAATCCGAGCCATGAATTTAAGGAGTGGCAAGGCGTTGCCCGAGCCAACCAAGCAAAAAGAGAAGGAGCAAGCCTCAGGACCGACCCCCTTAGGGTCGTGCAAGACCCCCTTAGGGTCGTGCCAGACCCCCTTAGGGTCGTGCCAGACCCCCTTAGGGTCGCGCACGACCCCCCCAAGGGTCGTTCCTGAGGAGGCTATTAACGAGGAAGAAGAGGCAATCGACCCTCCAAGGGTCGAGCTCGACCACCCTTCGCCAGGTAAGTCTTCTAACCCTTCTCTTTCCATTCAATCTTCATCTAAGGTACTTCCTTTCCCTTCTAAGAAACCCAAAGACTCAACGGAAGGTAAGTTCAAGCGCTTTGTTAAGTTGCTTCAAGGCTTAAATCTTTCCATTCCTTTCGCTGAGGCTTTGAATGAAATGCCTGCTTATACTAAATTCTTGAAGGAGATTTTATCTAGGAAGCGATCAATCTCAGAGCTGCATAATGAGGTCCGATCCATAAAGCTTCCTGAAAAGCTAGGCGATCCCGGTAAGTTTGCTATTACAATTGGTATTGGAGCTTACCGTTTCAAAGCTTTGTGTGATCTAGGTGCTAGTGCAAGCTTGCTTCCACTTTCAATTTGGTCCAAGACCAACATGGGACCACTGGAGCCTATTGATATGAATCTCTACATGGCTGATGGATCTCGTGTAAAAGCAACTGGAGTCGTGGACGATATCCCTATCCAAGTTGGAAAATTCTTTGTCCCAAACGACTTCATTGTGCTAGATATGCCAGAAGACCCTGTGGTGCCAATCATTCTTGGAAGACCATTCTTAGCCACCGCAGGAGCAAGAGTTGATGTAAAGAAGGGACTTCTCACATTTGACATTGGGGAGGAGCGGGTTGAGTTTCGCTTCAATCCCATTGTAAACGAAGTTGCTAGTTGCCATATTGACGAGCCTACCGACCCCCCATGGGTCGGTAACACCCCTTATTTGAAGGAAAACAAGGTGGGAGATGGATCAAGGCACAACATCGAGCCACTTCCAAATCCAACAGGGTCGTTAACGACCCCCTACACCTCGGTAACGAGCCACTTCTCGGATGATCCAGGTGAGTTTTCTTGTTCTTATCCAATCAATTTTATCATGATCCTTTCCCCTATTCTCGTTCTATATTGGATCCTACTGTTAGTCATATGAAGGAGTTAAAACCTCCTTGGTTTTCGGATTTTACTAACCTTGTTGTAGGACTTCCAAGCGTTCTTATTAACGATAGAGGACCAAATATCTTGGAGAGAAGCTTTGAAGCTTTTCCATCTAAGTATGGGGTTTCCCATGATCCCGACATAGCTGGATGGAGGCCGCCTTGATGAGCTAAGATAAGTTGTCAAGCTAATGACGTTAAACAAGCGCTTTCGGGAGGCAACCCGGTTTTTAGATTAGTTTATTATTATTTATGTTTTTATTATTTATTTATTTTATTTTTTTAGATTAGATTTTTCTAACCTTCCTTAGACTAGGATAGAATACTTTTGTTTGGAATAGAATTTTGTGGGATTTTTGCAGGGTCCTAAGCTGCAACCACTCCATCTTCACCATGATGAGCTCCATCTTCTTTACAAGCTTCCAAGAGTTCTTTGTGAGTTTCTTCTTCCTTTCTCTTTACTTTTTCATATCATTTTCATGCATGGGGACATTGCATGATTTAAGTATGGGGTAGGGGAAGAAGAAACCTCACATGTTGTATATAATTGAGTCTTTGTGTTAGCTTTGTTTGCATGTTTATTAGTTGGTTTTGTTAAGTCTTTGTGTTAGCTTTGTTTGCATGTTTATTAGTTGGTTTTGTTAAAAAAAAAACTTTAAAAAGTTTGAAAAAAAAAAGATTGAAAAATGTCGAAAAATCCAAAAAAATATATTTGCTTCTTTGTTTTAGGATTGAAGAATGCTTCGTCTTAGATGTCCTATGATGAGAACTAATTTTCATGCTTATCATATAATTCCTTTGGCATATTTGGATAGTATAGCCTAAGTCTTGAGAAATTGCTTTTGATTGTGAAAATTGACTTGTGATGAAATTGAGCATATGTGTCTTAAGTAGAAGTAATTGCAATCCAACAAAATTTTTACCTAGTGAGGAATTTTGGCCTTATAGGGAGAACATCAAAAATCCCTCTTCTTTTTATATGTGATTTGCTCTCTTTATGCATATAAATCTCTTGTCATTGATATGGTTATCTATTTCTTGAAGCCGCTATGAGTTCGTTCATGCATGTTAATTATGATTAAGAACTTATTTTTCATAAGCCACTTTTTATCCTCTCTTTTATCCACCCTTACATTATCCTCTTTTTGAAGCCAATTTGAGCCTTAAGCCTTTTATTTTTAGCTCCACAAAATTATTCCCTAGCCAAGATAAGCTTGACCCTATCCGGGGATTAAGACTTAGTGTTGGTTGTCATGATTTTGTTGAGTGAATTGTTTGGTTCAAGTGTGGGGTAATATGGGTTGGGTAAAGTAAAAGTCTTGCAGTTTGTTATGTAAAAGGAGTTTGGTTCCCTAAATGCACTTGCAAAGAAAGAAAAAAAAAAGAAATTGGTATCAATCTCCCAAAGAAGAAAAAAATGAAAATCATAAGGGAGGAAAAGAAATGAAGCAAAGTGTTAAAAGTGAAAGTGTGCATGAGCCAAATTTCCTTAGTATTTAGAAGCAAGGTTAAGTTGGGATATTAAAAAGGGTTGAAGAAATAAGTGAGTTTGAGCATAATGTTTGAGTGAGTTTGGTATAAGTTCTTTTATGAGAGTTTTGGCAATATGTGAGTTTTTAGGAGTCTTTGATTCCCGGATTTTATTAGCACCACATAGCCAAAATATTTCCACGCCTTAATGTTATTACCAAGCCCCATTACAACCCGGCCGAATGGAAGCTTCTATGAAGTTTTTCATTGAGCCTAAGTTCTTATGATGATTGATGTGTTTTGACTTCTCTAGGTAGAGAGATTGGTGATATAAGTCTCAATGATAAAGTTGATGTTGCATAAAGATTGAGTTGAGAGTTGATATTAATAGCCTAAACACATGAGAGATGAGTGAAACACATTAAAATCCCTTGTGAGGTTGGATTGTGATTGCTTTCGCTTGAGGCTCATATATATGTGATGACGTTAAAATTGCTTGTCTACTTTTTCACTTGTGTTTAAAATGTTTTGACAAGGGCTATGCTTGAAGATTGTGTTATTGGTCTTGATTTTGCATGATTATTGCTTGAGGACAAGCAAGTCTAAGTATGGGGTATTTTGATATCCGCTTGTTAGGTACGTTTTTAGTGTCTAGATAGATTAGATTTAGTTGGTTTTAGTACTAGAGTTTTATGTTTTTGAGTCTTTTTGCTTTAGTTTTCGTATTTCCTTGAGATTCGGAAGCTACGCACCTTTTGTGTCTTTTTGTAGGAGTTTTGGAGCTTGGAAGAAGAGTTTGGAGAATTGCAAGAGAAGATGAAGATTAAGTGCTCAAGTAAAGTTATTGAAGATCAAGTTTGAGCTTGGAAAGAGATAGAGAAATTCGTTACAAGAACATAGGAAAAAGAATCGAGTCAAACGGAGTTGTAACGAATATTCTACGCAAGTTTTACTCAAGGTTGTTCGAACAAGCCCTCAGGAACGACCCTATGAGGGTCGTGCACGACCCTATTGGGGTCGTGCTAGACCCATGGAGATTACCAAGCCTCAGGACCGACCCCTAGGGGGGTCGTGCACGACCCACTTTGGGTCGTGCATGATGCCGGCTCTCCCTTATTCCGAGATCTTTTGTGATATATTCTATCTTTTATTTTAGGAAGTAGTTTTATCTTGTTTCCTAGTTTAATTAGGACTCCTTTTCCTCTATAAAAAGGGGGGCTCTCTCTAGTTTTTGGAGTTCGTTCTTTGGGGGGGGGGAGATTAAGAGGAAGACTTGGAAGACAAGTTGGAGAAATTTGTAAGACATCTTTGTTTTTATTTGAAATTTCGGTTTGTTTCTATGATCATGTCTTCTTCTTTCTTTTCCATGAGTGAGTAGTCTTTTTAGATTCTAGGGTTGGGTGAAAACCCAACACAATCATGCATGTCTAAACTGGAATTCATGACTTGAATGCTTGAAGATCATATCTATCTATCTTGTGCTTAAATCCTTTGCGAAAGTTGAGGCATGTCTTGCAATTAACCTAAAAGCGAAAGTGTAAAGTTGATTGCTTTGACTAGTTCTAATAGGATTATTTGCGACAGTTGATATTCCTAGGTTGAAAGATAGATAGAAAGTTATTTAATTTGCGACAGTTGATTGAATGACTTGAATTGTTTGCGACAGTTGACTTTTCTATGATCTAGATTGCATAATAGTTGTGAATTCTCGTTGAAAGCATGTGTGATTGTTGTTGTGGTAGCCCTAGCCCTAGGATTCCCTTTTTATATTTTGATTTAACTCATTGAATTGCATCGGTCTCGACCTTACCAAGGCCGTGTTCGATCCTAGCCCTCGTTTGTGTTCGTGTGTGTTTGTGCCTCCCCTTCGTGTTTATTTGCTTTTCTTAGTTTATCAACTAATCTTTGGCCCTAATCTCATTCCCGTGGACGAACCTGACTCCGCGATACTCAGCGGGGTCTTGATATAAATTTATTTTGTTCAAGAAACCCTTCAACACTAACCAAATCACAAAAAGAGGAATAAATGCCGCTTTCTGCCATGGTTGGAAAGAGGAATTGCAATCGCACCATCTTCGATCTCGTTCAATAGATTCGTACCGAAATCTCTCCCTTAATCGAGAGTCGTTCAATCGATTGGGTACCCAAATCTCGTTCAATTTACCCCCAAAAACAAAAAAAGAGAAAAATGATTAATTAATTAGGGAGGGAAAAGACATAATTGCCCCGTCTTTAATAAAAGGAGAAAGAAGATTAACCCTTAGATCTTGTTGATCCAAGGACCCAGAATGCTCCTTCCGTTTCATGTTAAGGGAGTGTTTTATGGGAACCAAACTCTTATATATTATAGTCATGAAATAAGTATATTATTATACTCAAAACCAAATAGTTTAATTGGGTAAATAAAGAGAGAGAATAAAAAGTGGTGAGTTTTAAAGAATGAAATAAAGATATGGATTGTGGGAATAAAGTAAAAATGAGTTTTAAAATGAAAGAGAAGAGTGAGAAAATTGATTTAGAGGGGTTAAAAACCCATTTTCGGCCTTAGAATTGTGGATGGTCTCATCGTCTTCTCTTTGCTAGTTTGTTCTGCTTCATTCTCGGAAAATAGAAATCTCTTAATTTGAAGGTACAACATTTAAAAACCCACCTTTATCAAACCCTAATTTCTTTCATATTTTAATAAATTTAATAAATATTTAAACCCTAATTTCTTTCTTATTTTAATAAATTTAATAAATTTTTAAAAAATACTCTCATATTTTAATAAATTTTGATCCAAAAATGATAATCTCATATTTTAGGAACAAATCTTCAATTGACGAGGCAAAGAAGGTATATCGGCGGTGAAGAACCTGTTGAGATAGACATTAGGAACAAAATTCAATTGAGAAGGACAAGTTCAAATTCAATTGAGAAGGACAAATCCAATTGAATGAATATGCCCTTCAATGAGCACTTTTTTTTTTTACGTTGTTAGTTTGTTAACCAAAAAGATATGATATAAGATTTAATACTCTAAAATTTAAAAAATTTTACTTTCTTATATAAGATTATTCACTTCTATGTTAATTGTCAAATTGTAAAAAATATTTAATTAAAAAAACAAATCTGAATCTATTTCATTGGTAGGAATATTCACATATTTAGATTTAGCGGTTAGTCATTTGTAGATTTAATTGTTACATTTCTTTCATATTCTATTCTCCGATATCCTAACAAAGAAAATTGGAGGAAATATACCCCTTCCAATACTCTAATAGGAAAATAGACCCTCTTAATAATTTTCTAATTAAGTGTACCCCTTTATTTTGAAAAGGCTAAAATACCCTTAATTAATGAGAAAGAAATATCTTTATATTTTAATAACTAAACCTACCTAGGACATTAGTCAAAACATTCTACGCTATTCTTCTTCACCGTTTCTTCTACTGTTCTTCACCGATTATTCTTCTTCATCGATACATTCAAATTGCTCGCTACATGAAATTAGGTAAACATTCTACGCTATCAAATGTATGTACAAGAAATTACACCTTAAATACTAATTTTTGCTCGTACTTAATTAGTTGGTATCTGTGAAAGTCCGTGGGCCATAACAGGGGGTCGTGGGCATACGAAAGCCCAACACACAAGCCCATGGGGTTCCATCCTAAAACCAATTGACAATAGGAGGAGTAATCCAAGGGTATATATACTAGACTATTTCTCTTTATATTTCAGATGTGGGATAGAATATTTCTCAACACGCCCCCGCAAGTGCAACTGGCCTGACCCAGTTGACACTTGGACAGACGGGTCTAGCTAGCATCTCAATCTCTTTATAGCTAGCCCGATGACAGTGACGGGTGGTGGCATCTCAATCTCTTTAATAGCCAACTCAATCCCTAGGTGGGGCATCTCATTCTCTTTTTAGCCGAAAGCACCCATGCACAGGAAACGGGCCTAGATCGAGAGAAGCCGTTAGGCAGATAGCTCTGATACCATGTGAAAGTCCGTGGACCATAACAGGGGGTCGTGCGCATACGAAAGCCCAACACACAAGCCCATTGGGGTTCCATCCTAAAACCAATTGGCAATAGGCGGAGTAATCCAAGGGTATATATACTAAGCTATTTCTCTTCATATTTCAGATGTGGGATAGAATATTTCTCAATAGTATCATTAGTATCTACATAAAATTAGATCCGAATAAAATACTACGGAGGTAATTAATTTGTGTCAAGTGGGCAATAAGTTTGTACAAGTCTGCAAATAATTTGGAATAGCACGTACATGAAATTGACATTAACTATATTAATTTGGTATGTAGTTGATCTGCAAATCATTACCAAGACATGCAATTTTCATGAAGTCTGGCATATTTTGTCCTAAAGTCGGCATTAATGCTAATCAATGTTACAAGAAATCTTTCTCTGCCATGTACATGAAATAAAAAGTTTTTAGTCGGCAAAAATTAACTTTATTTTTAAATTTATTGCCCACTTGAAATCTTTCTTTGCCATGTTACAAGAAATCTTTCTCTGGCATTAATGCTAATTAATGGTGTGATTATGTTATTTTAACTTTAGTTTCGTTATTTGATAATACATTGATTGATTAATTTTCAGTGATTAAGTCGGCAAAAATTTGATTCTCATTACTCGTTGATATATACAAGACTCTTACAAGCCAATTATAATACACCTACAACACATGAGTCCAAAATAAATACAAGAATACACAACATGTACAAGGCACATACAAGAAATATACAAATATTTAGTTTAAGACACCTACAAGACACCTACAAGCCTCTTACAAAACACTTACAAGAACATTACAAGATTCTTACAAGACACCTACAAGACATGTGTTCAAGAATACTAGGAAAAATATACAAATATATGTATAATAACACAACAAACATAAATACAAGAATACAAATCATGTACAAGACACGTACAAGACACATACAAGAAATATAAAAATATTTAGTTCAGAAAAATACCGAATTGTGTGGTCGTCGATGGTTATTGATATTGTAAGACCCGACTTTTCGCTCTCAACCTGTGAATTCAATCTCGTTCCAAATCTTAACTTATTCCTACCCTTCCTTATTTTATTTGGGCTAAGAAGCCCAAAAATGGTGGCATGAAAACCAGAACTTGTTTCTTTGGGAACTAATTTCTTTTCCCCTCTCTTACTTCCCTGACTTCCCATTTCTCTACCCTAAATTTTGTGAAGTTGCGCCGCCCCTCAAACCAAACAAGCAGACAATCGGAGATCTAGTCCAAAGCCAAGCGTCGCCACGCTCCATTCAGTCACCGTAGGCGTCTTTCCTCGCTCCTCTTTTAGCCACTCCAAGCCTAGTAGGAGATTGTAGCACAGGCTGAGCGTTCCGTCACCGATCTCGTTCGCATCTACCACCGTCCCCTTGCCTCACATTTCAACCGTCGTTCCAGCCAATCTCCACCACCAGATTCGTTCGCTCGCCCCATCGCAGGGCTGCTCGACTTGACACAAGACAGAAGCGGAGATCGAGAATCGCCGAGTGTGCGTTTCGATCCGCTGTAATCCCTTCGCCCTAACCAAGCTGTCCTTCCTCGAACCCTTGTCACCGTCGGTAAGATTCCTCCTCCTCTTTCTTTCTTGGGATCTCCCTCTTCCTTCTTCTGTGTTGCCATCTGAACCGGTGGTTTTCGCGAGCAGACTTGAAGAGATAGAAGGTGCCGACGTCATTCGAAGAGGCATAGGATCGTCAGAATCGAGCCGTGAAGTGTTCCCAGAGATAGCCTTGTCAAGAACGTCGTGTTTTGTCCTCATCCCGTTGATCATCTTGTACCACTGGATTGGAGTTGAAGCTGTCACCGAGATTTGCTCGACAGTGGGTGCAATAAGTTGTTTGAGAACCCAACAGTGAAGCCTTGCCCTGTTTTGCATCCCAAGGTCGAACCTTGTCCCTAGAATCTTTTTTTTTTAAAAGTGTGTTATGGGTGTTCGATCAATTCGTCTAGTTTTAAAAGTGTGATTGTGTTGCTATGGGTATGAATACTTGTGCTTGTGGCCTTTGGCATGTCGTTTCTAATTTGTCAAATGGGAAATTGCATTTTTTTTGGTTTAGATGTTTCATTGAAATGTTGCTTGGAATTGTGTGGTTGTATGGTGTAAATTTAGTTTGATTCTTTAAGGCAATATTTTGATTAAATTTCGGAGTAAGTTGGCCAGAATAAGGGTGAATGGTTGTATTAGAATTTTGTTGGATTTGCACAAAAGATTAGTTTCCCTTTTGATGACATGAAATAAAAGTTGTAATTCGACCCGAGAATGAGTTGAGTAATTCGTGTTTGAGATATTGATGTTCGTGTGTTGGTGAACGGAATTCGATCTTGTATGGTTTGACCCTTCCTAGATTACGAGAAGTATTAGGGTTTTCGAGTAGGATATGTGCTAGTCTTGACCTTTAGTTGCTTGGTAGAGCTCGTTTGTTGGCTATCAATTAGTTCATACAATATTATATGTTGCTTTGGTCGAATGCATGTCGTGTGAGTCGTAACATAATCTTTTGGTTGCCTTGGGCTATCACTCTTCAAGACCTTTAAGGTTTGGAAATCTTAGTATGAGGAAAGTCGTTGATGTTGGTCTCTAAGATTGTTGCAAATAATTTTTGGTGGAATATATTAGAATCTTTTCAATCCACGTTTGTTGGATGCCATGACTTTGTGGTTGTTCACAAATTGAAGAGGCTACTATAGTTATGCTTATCTAGACTCGAAAGTTGCTCCTCACGGTTAGTCGGTTAACCGTAAACGTTATGATTCGTAGGTCTTTAGTATCGACGCGTTTCTTACTTCATTCAAGGATCACCTTCCAGGTAAGTCGTTCTCGACTTGCTCGGCTTTATTCTAGTCTTGTTAGATTTCATGCCGTGACTGTGAGATTGGTTTTGGGAGTTAGTCCCGAACGTATGTTTTCCATGTGAAATGTTTTCATGCATGATGTGATGCGCTTTCCATTTCAAACGTTTTCTCGTAAAAGAAATAGTATCGCTTTCTCTGTGCTAGCAGCGTAACCGACACGATCATGTGCGACGATTGTCGGTGGCGAAGAGGCGTCTAGCCATGGTCGTGTGTCGACCGGGCCCCTTTAAAAATAAAAATTGATTGCTTGTTTTTGGCAAGTGCTCCGATGGAGGCTTGACCAGGGGTTGGAAGGATGACGTATATGGAAAGTGGGAGGGCCTGCCTCTGCACTCGGGCGCAGGTGAGTTAGCGCCGTAGATGGGAATGCGGTGGAGGAAGGAAGAATTGCATTTCCCAATAGGATTGTGAATGGTTTTGTTGTGTGTGTGTGTGATTACTTAGTTGGTTTTCGACCTTGTGAATTTTTATTACGCTTGATGAATTTCTTGTTTCGTTGTATTTCCCTTTATTTGTTGAATGTCGAAGTGTTGGTTATTATTACAAATGCTTTACTTTTGTGCTTGTTAGTTTGATTGTTGGTATGTCTCGTTGCCTTTCCTTTCACCTATTCTCTAGGTTGTGGAAATGTGTGTTGGCCTATTATGTTTTGTTCAATTCACTTGTTAAAGGTTATGTTGTTGGTTAATTGTTGTTTTTCAAACGTCTTACCTTTGCCGCATGTTATCTAGCTTGCCTAGGATAATAGCTGACCCCTCGGGGACTTGTATTTTTCAGTTCCAGGTACTTCTACAGGTCCCGTGTTGGAGCCTAGGCAGGATGTTGCAGTGGATCGTTGTCGCACATGTCATTAGGCGCTAGAGTGGTTTGGGTGTTCTGGTTTAGTCTTAGTTACGGTTTTGGAAGTTTTTTCTTTTTGCTGACTTATGTGGGTTGTCAGGTTGTTTATGGTTTGTTTCAGTTGTTGGGACCTCTTGCATGACATTTTACAGATATGTTTTAATAAATGATAGTTGGATGATTTAAATTCATTTTCTCGTCGTGCCCAAGTTGCAAGGTCCAGATGTTTAGTTGTCAAACTAGTCCTGGTAGTGCCCGAGAGGGTAGTAGCGCCCCGACGTTAAGACGGGGTGTTACGAATTGGTATCAGAGCGAGGTTGGCAACAAGGGCACATGGAACCGAACAACAAGTGTACACGAGGTCCAAGTAAAAACAAAAACCGACCGGTGTTTTCTAAAAAGTTTTAAATGGGGTAGTCATGCTGTATATAGGGGTAGATGACACGATGCGACCCCGCTGCCCTCTGCCGAAGGACCTCACGTAGAATGGGTCAGAATTGTTGTTGCTAGTGGGAAGGGCCGTGGTAGAGGACGTGGTAGATGTAAAGGAGAGACTCCCTTTGTCGAGGAGTCAAAGGAGCATCAGAATGTTTACCGCTAGGAAGAAGTTGCTCAGAGTGAAGGTCTAGCTGTTGACGACCATCAGGATGCTAGTGTGTCTGCATTTGGAGGACGACCCTAGCTAATGGGGCCTAGTTTAAAGCCAATGCACCGTCAGTTGGGTTATCACCATAGTTTTACATCACCATAATACTATTGTTGGGCTTCAAAGGACTAAGTCGAAGGCACCAGACCAGAGTATTGTTAGAGCTGCTCAGCTAGGAGGGCTACTAGAAGTATAAAGGCCAAAAGTAGCTGACCGTGCGGTAGAGCCACGAAGAGATGCGCCCAGCCAGACAAGTGGCTCACAGAGTTAAGAAGACTGGGGTGTCGAGCTTCTTTGAGGCTCGGGTACTAGTGTTGAGCAGAGACTGAGGAGAATGGTTTCGACGTTAGAATTCTATTCAGGCATTAGAAGAGAAGATGTCTCTAGTGCAGAGTTTTCTACAAGAGTTGTCAACATAGATTTCGATTGGTGGAAATTAAGCCAAGACCGTCAGACAAATGTTACCTTCGAGGAGGGATAATCGACTATGCTCGCTTCAGCATAACCGATCGTGTTCTCCATCACAAGGTCATCTAGGTTAGACTAAGCAGGGCTAGTATATCAAGGGTTCGAGAGAGTGCTTCAATTGTGGAGGCAAGGATCACATTAAGAGTTAGTGTCCAAATGTAGTTCGAAACTGCTTCATTTGCAGGAAGCCTAACCTTATCCGATAGTATTGTAGGGTTGGTGTACCCTCTCAGGGATATTCACCAAGGAAGGTGAACCAAGGAGCTCGTCGTCCACCATAGAGAACCCAGTAGGCATCAGGCCAGAACAAAGGAGGGGGTACAAGAGCCAATAACCTAATGACTAACCAGCCTCGAGTGTTCGAGATGAGGAGGGTTGATGTCTTACATATGCTGACAACTACATGTACATTTTAGATTCAGTCTAAACCTGTCCATATTCTTTTGACAATGGGTGCCACACCCTCTTTCGTGTCCTATGCCTGTGTGGTTAGATTAGGCTTGACTTGTACATAAGGGGTATCTTTTGTTTTGGGATTACCCGATGGCAGTAAGTTGAGTTGAAGTACAAAGTACTACAGTGCACTATCCGAATAAGGGGTGGAGTTTGATATACAGATTTTGTAGTACTGTAGTTGTCCTTGGACGATGATGTGATTTTGGGAATGGATTGGATAAGACGCTTCAGAGTGATACTAGATACACAAAGGGGTACATCCATAGTGACCACGAGTGATGGGACTGTACTGGTGAGTCAGAAGTTGGAACCGGATCAGTGCCTAGTCTTATGAAGGCCGCCAAGTTGCTTAGTGAGGGGTGTGTAGGATATAGAGAGAGATCGATTTCAGTTTTGACCTAGAGCTAGGAAGAGACCGATCTCAAGGCCTTCGTATCGCATGACTCCAATGGAAATGCAAGAACTGAAGGCTCAATTAGAAGAGTTGTTGAGAAGGGGTATGTACGTCTTAATGCCTCACCTTGGGGAGCCCTAGTTTTGTGTTTAAAGAGGAAAGATGGACGCTTTCGTTGGTGTATCAATTATATGGAATTGAACCGAGTCACCATCAAGAACAAGTACCCACCGCCTCGCTTTGAGGATTTGTTGGATCAATTACAAGGCGCTACGGTGTTTTCAAAGGTGGATCTGAGGCCAGGGTATCTTTAGCTAGAGATTCGAGAGGAAGACATTCCAAAGACGGCTTTCTGAAGCAGTTATGGTCATTATGAGTTTGTGGTGATGCCGTTCGGATTAACCAATGCACCCGTAGTGTTCATGGAGATGATGAACCGAGTGTTTATAGATTTCTTGGACAAGTTTGTGGTGCTATTCATTGATGACATCCTGATTTTTACTCCCGGAATGAAGAGGAGCCCGTAGAGCACCTTAGGCAGGTGTTGAAAGTGTTGAAGCAACGTCGATTGTTTGCTAAGCTATCTAAGTGTGAGCTTTGGCTACCGAAAGTCACCTTGTTGGGACATGTGGTGCCTGCTAAGGGAGTTATGGTGGACCCTGTGAAAATCGAGGCTATAAAGGAGTTAGAACCCCGAAGAAATGTGAAGGAGGTACGGAGTTTCCTGGGTTTAGCAGGGTACTATCAGAGGTTCGTGGAAGGGTTTTCCCCCGTGTAGCACTCCCACTTACCAACCCGCTTAAGGAGACCACTCGTTTTGAGTGGAATGAGGCCTGCAGGAGAAGCTTCGATGAGCTGAAGAGGAGGTTGACTTAGCTCTTAAACTTGCTCTTTTTCAAGGGAATGAGGACTTTGTGATCTGTAGTAATGCCTCCAAGGCGGGCTTAGGATGTGTGTTGATGCACAGGGATAGGGTGATTGCCTACGCCTCGAGACAGTTGAAGCGGAATGAGCAGAATTACATTACTCATGTTTTGGAGTTGGCAGCGGCGGTACATGCCTTGAAATTTTGGCGTCATTAATTCTATGGGAGTACATGCAAGTGATGGCAGATCATAAAAGTTCTAAGTACATCTACACTCAGAGAAAATTAAAGATAAGACTACGGAGGTGACTCGAGTTACTAAAGGACTATGTTTCGGAGATCCTTTACCACCCATGAAAGGTGAATGTAGTCATCAATGCCCTTAGTAGGAAGACGTCTCAAGAGCGTATGTTGGCTCTTTGGACGGCTCAACCAGAGTTGTAGAGAGAGCTAATGAGGTACGGAATCGAGGTACAAATTCAACGTTACCAGGGTAGACTGAGTATCTTGGAGTGTCAATTGACTTTGCTTGAAGAAGTGAGGCTAAAACAGGAAGTATGTCCAATGATTCAAGACGTGAATCAGAAGTTGAGCCGTGGAGAGACACCTATTTTTGTAGAGAGAGCAGACGATATCTTGAGTTTGTGTGGCTGAACTGGTGTGCCTCGATATGTAGAGTTACGACAAAAGATTTTGCAAGAGTCCCACGCTACACCTTACTCGATTCACCCAGGAGCAAGTAAGATGTACAAGGATTTACGACAGTATTACTGGTGGGATGACATGAAGTAAGAGGTAACAAGATTTGTGGTTAAGTATTAGGTTTGTCAGCAAGTGAAGGTTGAGCACCAAAGGCCGGGAGGGATGCTCCAATCACCTTCTATTCCAAAATGGAAGTAGGAAGACATTTCTATGGATTTTGTCACTGGACTACAGATCAGAAAGGAACATGATTCCATTTCGGTTGTAGTGGATAGGCTGACAAATACTACTCGCTTCTTGCCTATTATCGAGACTTGGCTAGTCAACAAGTTGGTAGAGGTGTTCCTAAATCAGATAGTTAGATTGTGTGGTTTGACCAAGATGATTGTGTCAGATCGTGTTGGGAGTTTCATTTCCAGATTTTGGCGACAAGTGCATGAGGCACTTAAGACGAGATTGCACTTCACAACTACTTACCACCGCAATCAGATGGCCTTAATCCGGAAGCATATGTGAACTGCACAGAGTCGCCAGAAATCTTACGCAGACAAGCAACGTCGACCACTAGAGTTCGAGATATGGGCACATGTTTGGTTGAGAATGTCACCTACTCGTGGTGTGAGGAGATTTGGGGTGAAGGGGAAGTTGATTCCTCGCTATATTAGCCCGTTTGAGATACTAGAGAGAGTGGGCGAGGTAGCCTACAGACTAGCGCTACCCCCACCTTAGATGGAGTTCACCCTGTCTTCACGTGTCACAACTGAGATAGTACGTTCTAGACCCCAGTCACAGGCTCAGCTATGAAGAGTTGGAGGTTGAGCCCGATCATACTTTCAAAGAGTAACCAATAGCAATTCTGGACAAACGTACGAAGGAGATGCGGAACAAGGAGATTCAGTTGGTGCTGGTTCAGTGGTCTCGGTGAGGTGTCGAGGAGGCCATTTGGGAGACCGAGGATAGGATGAGAGAGAACTACCCCGAACTGTACTCGAGATTAGTAGAGGCCTTTGAGAGTAGAATTTAGAGGTCGCTCGGGAGTGGGTAGGACATTTTTTATGTCTTAGCGTTGCTAAGCATGTTTGTTGTTCGCTTGATGGTGTTTGGAGTGGTTGTCTTTCGTCATGGTTTTAGTAGTTTGATATGTGTTTTAATTGTCACGTGTATGTTAAGTTGTTTTCAACGACTTGGGATTCATGGATGAACCCCTTTGAGGGTGAGAGGTTGTGAAACCTCAAGGACCTTTGTGAGTTCCACAATAGCTACGGAAGTTTCGGGACGAAACTTTTCTTAACGGGGGTAGTATGTAAGACCCGACTTTTCGCTCTCAACCTGTGAATTCAATCTCGTTCCAAATCTTAACTTATTCCTACCCTTCCTTATTTTATTTGGGCTAAGAAGCCCAAAAAAAATGGTGGCATGAAAACCCAAACTCGTTTCTTTGGGAACTAATTTCTTTCCCCCTCTCTTACTTCCCTGACTTCCCATTTCTCTACCCTAAATTTTTTGTGAAGTTGCGCCGCCCCTCAAACCAAACAAGCAGACAATCGGAGATCTAGTCCAAAGCCAAGCGCCGCCACGCTCCGTTCAGTCACCGTAGGCGTCTTTCCTCGCTCCTCTTTTAGCCACTCCAAGCCTAGTAGGAGATTGTAGCACATGCTGAGCGTTCCGTCACCAATCTCGTCCGCGTCTACCACCGTCTCCTCGCCTCACACTTCAACCGTCGTTCCAGCCAATCTCCGCCACCAGATTCGTTCGCTCGCCCCATCTCAGGGCTGCTCGACTTGATACAAGACGGAAGCGGAGATCGAGAGTCGCCGAGTGTGTGTTTCGATCCGCCGCCATCCCTTCGCCCTAACCAAGCTGTCCTTCCTCGAACCCTTGTCACCGTCGGTAAGATTCCGCCTCCTCTTTCTTTCTTGGGATCTCCCTCTTCCTTCTTCTGTGTTGCCATCTGAACCGGTGGTTTTCGCGAGCAGACTTGAAGAGATAGAAGGTGCCGACGTCATTCGAAGAGGCATAAGATCGTCAGAATCGAGCCGTGAAGTGTTCCCAGAGACAACAACGTCGTGTTTTGTCCTCATCCCGTCGATCATCTTGTGCCACTGGATTGGAGTTGAAGCTGTCACCGAGATCTGCTCGGCAATGGGTGCAATAAGTTGTTTGAGAACCCAACAGTGAAGCCTTGCCCTGTTTTGCATCCCAAGGTCGAACCTTGTCCCTAGAATCTTTTTTTTTAAAAAGTGTGTTATGGGTGTTCGATCAATTCGTCTAGTTTTAAAAGTGTGATTGTGTTGCTATGGGTATGAATACTTGTGCTTGTGGCCTTTGGCATGTCGTTTCTAATTTGTCAAATGGGAAATTGCATTTGTTTTTGGTTTAGATGTTTCATTGAAATGTTGCTTGGAATTGTGTGGTTGTATGGTGTAAATTTAGTTTGATTCTTTAAGGCGATATTTTGATTAAATTTCGGAGTAAGTTGGCCAGAATAAGGGTGAATGGTTGTATTAGAATTTTGTTAGATTTGCACAAAAGATTAGTTTCCCTTTTGATGACATGAAATAAAAGTTGTAATTCGACCCGAGAATGAGTTGAGTAATTCGCGTTTGAGATATTGATGTTCGTGTGTTGGTGAACGGAATTCGATCTTGTATGGTTTGACCCTTCCTAGATTATGAGAAGTATTAGGGTTTTCGAGTAGGATGTGTGCTAGTCTTGACCTTTAGTTGCTTGGTAGAGCTCGTTTGTTGGCTATCAATTAGTTCATACAATATTATATGTTGCTTTGGTCGAATGCATGTCGTGTGAGTCGTAACATAATCTTTTGGTTGCCTTGGGCTATCACTCTTCAAGACCTTTAAGGTTTTGAAATCTTAGTATGAGGAAAGTCGTTGATGTTGGTCTCTAAGATGACACAATACAAGGTCGAAGGAATTGAGCCATCTCGGATGCACTCTTTATATCAACTCGATTTCAAGGAAAATTTGCATCCGTGTAGCAAACAAGATCAAAGTCGAATCCTCTTAGATTCCATAAACACAGATTATCAGTCCCTTTAAGATATCGAATGATTTTTTTCACAACCTTCAAGTGGGACTCTCTCAGATCACCTTGAAATCTAGCACACAAGCATACTCCAAACACAATATCAGGTGTACTCGCAGTAAGATAGAGAAAAGATCCAATCATACCCTTGTACATTGTAGCATTGACTTCATGATCTTTGTCATCTTTTCCAAGCGAGGTAGTCGGCGACATGGGAGTGTCGAAAGGTCGAGAGCTTTCAAGACCAAACTTCTTGACACATTCTCTAAGATATTTATGTTGATGAACTCGTGTCCCATCCTCACCTTGAACAACTTGAAGTCCTAAGAAGAACTTTACTTCACCGACCATACTCATTTCAAACTCACTAGACATGAGGTCGGCGAACTTCTTTACCAGCTTATTATTTTGTTGAACCGAATATGATGTCGTCGACATAGACCTGAGAGACAAGTGTATGACCTCCTTCCTTTAGCAAAAACAGAGTCTTGTCTCTTCTCCTCGAACATATCCATGTTGAATCAAGAATTGAGACAAACAGTCATACCAAGCACGCAGTGCTTACTTCAATTCATAAAGAGCCTTGTCCAGTTTGTAGACATGATCCGGGTGGGCGACATCTTCAAAACACGAAGTTTGTTCAACATACACTTCTTCCTTCAAATATCCATTCAAGCATGCATTTGTGACATCCATTTGCTATAGTTTGAACCCATGATGAGCAGAATAGGAAATTAGCGGTTGAATATCCTCAAGACGAGTCACTGGAGCAAACGTCTCATCATAGTCAATGCCCTCCTACTGATTGTAACCTTTAACTACCAGTCTTACTTTGTTTCTGACCATATTTCCTTCATCATCCAATTTATTCCTGAACACCCAATGTGTTCCAATCACAGTTCTTCCCTTTGGCCTAGGGACCAAGTGCCAAACCTTATTCCTTTCGAATTGATGAAGTTCTTCTTGCATGGCATTAACCTAGTCCAAGTCTTTCAAAGCTTGATCAACATTGTTAGGCTCCAACATAGAGATGAAAGCATTGAAAGCAAAGAAATTGTTTAGAGAAGATCTAGTTTGCACACCCTTGGAGAAATCAGACAGGATGTTAGTGACAAGATGAGCACTTTTCTGTTGATAATTACTGACCTGTAGATCTGTCATGTCGCCAAAATGTGTCTGAGGCTTTCCCTCTGAATCTTCTTTAGAGTTTTCTAGACTTGAAGTTCTCTCAGGGGACTTCTCATCATCATTTGACTCATTGTCCCCTGTGCTTTGACCTTGATTATTCCCCCTTATCCTGTTTGAGTTAGTGACACCAACATTGTCATTGACTTCTGGTTACTTTTCTGTTGTAGCAACGGGAAGGTGATTACTTTTCTGTTGTAGCAACGGGAAGGTGATCATCTTGAACCAGATAGAATCCTTGATCACCATCATCAAGACCTTTAATCATCGAGCCTCCCATTGTGTTCTCATCGAACGCCACATGAACACGTTCTTCAATTTTCTTCGTCCTCTTGTTGTACACTTTGTAGGCTTTGCAATGAGGAGAATAACCTACAAAAGTGCCAACATCACTCCTTGGATCGAATTTTCCCAGATTGTCCTTGCCATTGTTATGAACATAGCATTCGCAACCAAAAGTGCGTAATTGGGCGACACTAGGTTTAACTTCTCTAAGCAATTCATACGGAGTTTTTCCAAGAAGTGGATGAAGCACGGCTTGATTCATCACATAGCAAGATACATTTTTGGCTTCACCCCAAAAATTTCTTTGAAGACCACTTGACATAAGCAGCGCGACATTGTCTCCAAGGCTCGATTCTTCCTCTCAACTACGATATTTTGTTGAGGAGTTCTTGGATTTGAGAAGATGTGACTTATGCCATTTTTCCTGCAGAAAACCTGAAACTCAGAGTTGTCAAATTCATCCCCATGATCTGACCTGATCTGATCTGATTTGACCGACACAAGAGATACTCCGAGCTTTTTCTCAACAGCTTTCACCCATGCTTCGAATTCTTCAAAGACCTGATCTTTAGAATACAGAAAAATAGTCCAAGTATACCATGAAAAGTCATCAACAATAACAAATATATACCTATTTCCTCCATAACTTTGGACACACTTGGACCACACAAATCTATATGAATGAGCTTTAAGGGTCTAGTGGTACTTACCTCCTTCTTGGACTTGAAGGATGACTTTACTTGCTTACCTCTTTCACATGTCTCAAAAACTTCATACTTGTTTGGATCAATTTTGGGCAGCCCTCTGACTAGTTCTTGCTTATGAAGTTTGTCAATGAGTTGAAAGCTCGCATGGCCGAACCTTACATGCTAGAGGTCGGCGACATCTGTAACTGTTTTGAGACATAGTTTTTCCTTGGGTTCAAAACACGGGTCCACTTTATAAAGATTGTTTTCACATACCCCTTTCAGAAGAATCTTCCCCGAGTCAATTTCCGCCACCTGAGAACCTTGTTATGAAAAACAATTTGAATTTTTCCATTAGCACACATTTGAGAGACACTTAGAAACTTTTAACTAAGATTGTCAACTAAATTCACATTATCCACAGTCAGTTTCTCAGAAAATCTTACCATACCTATACCTGAAATGCCACCTTTACTATTGTTGCTGAAGGTAATCTTACCTCCTTTATATTCTTAAAGTGAGACGAATCCCTGAGGATCCCCGTCAAATGAGTTGAGCATGCACTATCAATAAACCGAGGCTCCTTATCACCCGCTTCAAGCTGCATTGAAAGAATTAGTTCTTACGAACCCAGAGTTGTTTTACTTCTCCGGATTTGGCAACAAAGTAATTTCTAGGACAACACTTGTTACAACAAAGTAATTTCCTGGAAGACAGTCGACGATAATAGGCTCCTCATCTCTGTCCTTTTTGTGACAATCATGTTGGTAATGACCAGCCTTGTCGCAATACCAACATGTCCTATGAGACTTTAGGCCTACATACTTGTTGTAGCCTAGATATATTTGTTTGTTGTTGATGCGTGATTGAAAATCGATTTGTGACGGAGTCGAGTTCTGGACTTGTTTTTGTCAAATGTTGTGCACCTTTTGATCAGGATACCATTGTTGCTTCCCTTTGTCTGGTTTGTCCACCACATGAGTAGAACAACTTGCATTGTCACTACCCATAGGGGCTTTACCTTTAGACATAAGGGGAGCATGTTTGGTACCTTGAGTATTTGGTGCACGGGCATATCCAATTCTAGATCTATCAATCTCCTTCACAAATTTCATTTTATAGTCATTTTTGACCTCTTGAGCTTTATCAGCAACAAACTCATCCAACCATTTCTTTCTTTTTGTCTCATTATCAATTTTCAGATCTTCCAGTTCTTTGGACAACTTAGCTTGACCGAGCCTAAGCATAAGTATTTCTCCTTCTAGGTCAGTGACTTATTTTTCCAGATCATCAACTTGTTTTTGCAAGTCGACGACCTGGGATTTTGATTCAGTGCAAGACTCATAAGTCACTGACATAGGAGAAGAAATCTTTTCCAGTTCAATGGCTTTACTAGACCAAAAGCTTAGGCTCAATGAAAAACTTCATAGAAGCTTCCATTCGGCCGTGTTGTAATGGGGCTTGGTAATAACAATAAGGCATGGAAATATTTTGGTCATGTGGTGCTAAAAATATCCGGGAATAAAGACTCCTAAAAACTCACACATTACTTACCAAAACTCTCATAAAAGAACATACCAAACTCACTCTTCTTTATGCACACTTCTTCTTTCACTCACCATTAAGATCCTAGAAAGTCTCATAAACATAAACACAAAGAAACTCTTGACTTTGAACTTTAACGCACTTGCACATATTCTATTTCTTATTCCTTCCCATTTTTTTTCTTCTTTTTCTACATTTTTTTCTTCACTTTTTCCTATACTTAATTTTTTATGGAATGGGTCGGTACCGAACCTGTAACTTCGGTATCGAGCTATAACTTTTCCTTTTTTCTTTCTCTGGGCTGCTAGGATAGTCTCGGTACCGAATCCACAGGGTCGGTATCGAGCTTGTTTTGCCTTGTTTCCTTTGTACTTTTTCATAGCTTCTTTTGAATTTTCCGAGATCTTCTCAAGTGTCTTCAATCCTTCCTTATCTAGCCATACTCCTCTGTTTCCTCACCATCTCAATGTCCCCAAAATGCTCCAATTTTGCTCCAAAAATCTACAGAAAACACCAAAAACAGAGTAGCTTCCATACTTTTCTCAAAATATGCAAACTCATCCAAAAACACATAAAACAAACATAAAAGCACAACTAAACTAAGCTAAACAACCAAGAAAAACATTTAAAAACTAAGCTAAAAACACGAACATCAAAATACCCCATACTTATGCTTGCTTGTCCTCAAGCAATCACTAAACATAGACCAAAACCAATCAACACATCCCTCAAGTAATAGCCTTCATCGAAAAGCAATTTCAAAGCATTAGTGAAAATCAACAAGTGACTCTTAACGTCATCATACATATATGAAAAATAAATAGACATAAGAAATCACAATCCAACCTCACAAAGGATAATGTGTTTCACTCAACTCTCATGTGTTTAGGCTTATAAGTTCATCTCTCAACTCAATCAAATATGCAAAAAATCATAGAAATTGGAACTTATATCACCAAACTCTCCACCAAAGATTGTCACAACAAGCAAAAATCATCAAGAGAACTTAGGTTCAATGAAAAACTTCATAGAAGCTTCCATTCGGCCGGGTTGTAATGGGGCTTGATAATAACAATAAAACGTGGAAATATTTTGGTCATGTGGAGCTAAAAATATCCGGGAATAAAGACTCCTAAAAACTAACACACTACATACCAAAACTCTCATAAAAGAACATACCAAACTCACTCTTCTTTATGCACACTTCTTCTTTCACTCACCATTAAGCTCCTAGAAAGTCTCATAAACATAAACACAAAGAAACTCTTGGCTTTGAACTTTAACGCACTTGCACATATTCTTTTTCTTATTCCTTCCCATTTTTTCTTCTTTGTCTGCATTTTTTTCTTCACTTTTTCCTTTGCTGAATTTATTTTGGAATGGGTCGGTACCGAAGTTGTAACTTCGGTATCGAGCTGTAACTTTTCCTTTTTTTCTTTCTCTGGGCTGCTAGGATAACCTCGGTACCGAGCCCACTTAGGTCGGTATCGAGTTTGAAAATTCAGTCTTCTTTTCTTTAACTTCGTGCACTTTTTTTCCAAGAGATCTTTTTACAATTTTTACTCAGCAAAACAACTCCTAACCAACTAAGTCCTAATCCCCGGATAGGGTCAAGCCTATATCGGCTAGGAAATAATTTTTGTGGAGCTACAAATACAAGGCTTTAGGTTCAAAGTGGCTTCAAAAACAAGAAATAATGTAAGAGTGGATATGGATTAATAAGGCTCATGAAAAATAAGTTCTCTATCATATGATTTCACAAGTAATGAACTAAAAATCTTATAGAGGTTTTGAGAAATAGATAACCATCACAATCTCAAGAGATAATAGACATATAGAGAGTAAATCACACATGAAAATTAAGGCTAAATAAATTCACAAGGTAATTTTGTTGGATTACAACTACTCATGCTAAAAGTCATATGCACTCAGTTTCATCACATGCTAATTCACAATTAAAAAACATTTCATCATGAGATTCAGGCTATACTATCAAAAACATGCTAAATGGAATTACATGGTCATGCAAGAAAAAACAATCATAGGACCATAAAGTCAAGGGTACTTATCCGTTCTAAAATCTTTTTGTGATTTTTCAAGATTTTTTTATTAAAAGGAAAGCAACTAAAACAAGGAAGACAACAAACTAAACAAAACACAAGAACACATAAGTTTTCTTTTCCCTCCCCACCCCATACTTAAGCAATACAGTGTCCCCATTGCAGAAACAAAACAAGACAAAAGAAAGAGATAGGGAAAAGAAAATGAACTCACAAAGTGGTTATTGAAGCATATGGAAGCATCCTTTGAAACATCCTTGAGATAGAAACAGAAATCAGGATGGTGGAGGTGGGAAGCGCCTCTCAAAGTTGTGCATGAACATAGCCATGGGCTTCCAGCGTTCCTCACCCTCTGCCCAACGCTGCTCACTTATCCTCCAGCGAGATTCAGCCATCCTGTGACGCTCATCCTCAACTGTCACACGAGCTGTATAAGCCTCTTGCCACTGGTTCATCTGATCATGTAAGTGGTATTGATGCATACACAGCTACTGCATCTGGGAGGCCAAATCATTTGCCCACTGTGGTGGGGCATCAGAGCTGGAGGCATCGGTATTAGGCTGGTGCTGGTGGTGGTGATGCTCGGTCCTGAACTAGTGTTGCTGAAAACGAGGGTAGGCACTGACCCTGCTAGGGTCGGTGTCGGGGTCATACGTCACGATACTGTATTCCTCTGGCACGATAATGTTCCCTTTTGCATCGGTAAAGAAGTCATGGGCACAATACCGACCTCTTCAGCAAAGGCCAGTGCCTCGATACCAAAGTGGTGATGCTCGGTACCGACCTCCTCCGCAGGTTCTTGAGCATCTTCTTGCATGGTGTCCTCCTCTCGCTCGTACCGTGACTCGGATATCCGTAAGGAAGGATCCTCTTGGGGCTTCTTGGCTAGCGGAAATGGTGTGGAAGTCCAAGCCTCGTACCAATTGGGAAGGTACAAGAGCTCCATCTTATCCCGTGTGACGTGCACTTGGCGACCTTGAATCGGAGTGGTGATCCCTTCCTGGCATCTCTGAAAAATCCCTGAAGAGATCCAATATCTCGTGCCCAACTTTTGCGGACGGAGTGCACTGTAATGAGTAAGGTCAATCTTAAGAGCCAAAGCTAAGAGGCTCACCAACCCGCCGAAGTAGATCCCTTGAAGTTGTGCCCCTTGTTACTCCACATAAGTCACCCATTCATACCCCAAGTTCATAGGAGCGGGGTCTTCAAAGAGCCTGGTGCGGAGACATCCAACCTCCATCCTTGTTGGCCGAGAAAGCTCCTTTTTGGGCCAAATAGTGGAGCCTAGAATCCGGAGGATAATGCGGAAGATCGGGTTGATGATGTGAGAACCAGGGAGAGCAGGTGTTGTGGGACTAATTTCCCCAGTGATGTAGCCCCAAGTTTCTGCAACCTTGGAGTCGTCGGGTGCGATGTAATCATGGGAGGGGTTAGGGAAGCAGAGAAGAGCATTGAAGTCAGCCATAGTGAGCTCGTAATCATGATTCCCAAGCTTGAATTTAATCTTGCCCACCGACCTCTTCTTCATGAACTGGGTGTGGAGGGTGGCAGCAACTCGGAGGTGAGGGCTGGGTAATGAGGGATTTCTTCCCACTTGAGGAGGTGAGCCACATCGAGGATGGAGAAGGCATGCTTGATGTCCTCATAAATTCCCAATTGCCTTCCATCAACCTTTGAAAACCAACGTGTGTGGTGGGGTTTGTTGAAGATGATGTCGTAGAGTTGTAGTTGCTCGGCGGTCTTCAACACCACATGATCCATGCGTGGTGGAGATGGAGATGGGTTAGCCCTCTTGGTTCTCTTGCTCGATTTCTTGCTAGCGTGGCTTGAACTTGCCATTGAATAACCTAAAAACACAAGAAAACTAAGATAAGATCCACTCATGAATCATAATAATAACACACCAAAGAACCCCATACTTGAATTGAAACAAGACTCTTGTAAGTGAATTCATCATTCTGGAGGAGGGTCGGTACCGACCCTTAGGTCCCTGGAACTAAAACCTGGTCTAGCGAATGACAGGGTCGGTATCGAGCCTGTACGTTGGGCTTTTGAGCCCCAAAATCGAGCGTTTAGCATCAATTTTCAAACCGTTCAATACTCACAAAAGCCTTATTCAAGCATGTATTCCATCAATACCACAAAATCAAGCAACCTCGACCTCATACTTACTTAAAACCCTATCCAATCATGCTAAAATTGCTAAAGTATGATGTAAACCATGTCAAATCAAGAACAAGTAACCTCATGCTTTTATAATGTAAAGGAGTTGCATTCCAAACATAAGGAAACTAAATTCATCAAAGCAAATCAGCAACATCAAAGCAAAGAGGCACAAATTAAGCAATGAAAACCAATCTCGAAGTAGATCTAGATCTAGGCATGAAAATCAATCCACAATCACCATGAATACTCAAGCATAATTGATTTTAAGATTTAGGGTTGAGAAAACATACCAAAGATCCGAGAAATAAAGACCGAAAATAAAAGGGTTTGAGGGTAACGAGGGTTTGTGAGTCGGTAACGAAGAAAACTGGAGTTTGCTCGGTACCGGGGTGGAGCGGTTGCGAACTGGTGTGTGTGTGGTCCAAGTGGTGCGTGGAGGTTCACTTGGTGGTAGCAATGGAGGTTATGAGGGTTTGTGAAGGTTTGAGAGTGCTTGAGAGCACGAGGGTGTGTTTGGTGAAGAGGGCGTGGGAAAGAAAACAAAAGGAGTTTTAAGTTTTTAAGGCACTTACCTGGGGTCCGAAATCGGGTGTTTTCGGTGTTTCAGTGTGGGTCGGTACCGAGCCTGTCTGGGCAACGCTTTATTGCTTCATTCTCGACCCGACTCTTGTAGCACTTTTTAGAAAAACATTCTATTCCGCAAACTTAACTCTACTCGAAAAAGAAGTCAAAAGAAAGCTAACAAAAAGATCTAAAGGAAAAAACTAAATCGGGTTGCCTCCCG
Organism: Fallopia convolvulus; assembly: GCA_964016875.1. Classification (NCBI taxonomy): domain Eukaryota; kingdom Viridiplantae; phylum Streptophyta; class Magnoliopsida; order Caryophyllales; family Polygonaceae; genus Fallopia; species Fallopia convolvulus. Next base: position 12,847,910 of record OZ024733.1, on the reverse strand, counting down.
TAAGCGCTATTTTTAACGTCGTTAGCCCGACGAACTTACCTTGGCTAGCATCACGGTGGTTCTCTTTCGGCTCTATCGGGATCCTAAAAGACCCCATACTTAGCCGGAAAGACATTGAGGTTCCTTTTTACTGAATTCGATCCTTCGTCCTCGATTAATATGCTCGGTATTCCTTTGTTTTTCAGAGAAAGGCTTGATAACGGGGTAGCAGAGGTCGTTACCGACCTGTCTGGGGCAAGGAATACGTCATTATCGTGCCAGAATATGCCTCCCTCGTCGTATTGCTATATGAAGGGCTCGTTACCGACCCCAGGTGGGTCGGTAGGCACCTCAGTACTACTTTTGTTAACTTTCTTTCTTGGGAGATAATCTTCCGGCTCAACCTTGTCGGGCTTTGGTTGAAGCTTCTCGATCTCTGTGGCAGTAGCTATTTCATTGACAACAGGTTTGAAACGAAACTCAACACTTTCCTCCCCTATGTCGTAGGTGAGGAGTCCTCTCCGAACATCGACTCGTGCTCCTGCAGTGGCTAGAAATGGTCGGCCTAGAATGATTGGCACCACGGGGTCCTCAGGGATGTCAAGAACAATAAAGTCTTTTGGTACAAAGAATTTGCCCACTTGAATAGGGACATCATCAACGACTCCTGTAGCTTTTAAACAAGATCCATTTGCCATGTACAACCTCATATCGATGGGTTCCAGCGGTCCCATATTGGCCTTTGACCAAATAGACAAGGGAAGTAAACTGGCATTGGCTCCCAAATCACATAGTGCCTTGAAACGGTGGGCGCCAATACCAATTTTTATAGCAAATCTCCCTAGGTCTCCTAGTTTTTCTGGGAGGGTTATAGATCGGACCTCGTCGGTTAGCTCAGATATAGACCCCTTCCTGCTAAGAATATCTTTCAAGAATTTTGTATAAGTCGGCATTTCGCTTAGGGCTTCAGCGAATAGAATGGAAATATTTAAGCCTTGAAGCATTTTAACAAAACACCTAAACTTCCCTTATGTTGAATCTTTAGACTTTTTAGAAGGGAAGGGAAGAGTCTTCACTAGTCTCGGAACCAAATCAGGCTCGAGAGGTGGTGCTACCGAGTCAACATGGGGGTCGATTGGAGGTGTAGAAGGATCGGTATCGACCCTGGTGGGGTCGGTACCGAGCCTGGAACTAAGGGAGTGGTCTGGAGGCGAAGACTTACCTGGATTGGGGTGGTAACGACCCGTGAAGGATCGGTACCGAGTGTGTGAGGTTCGGCATCGATCCTGTTGGGTTCGTTATCGATCTTATCTGGCGCAGTGTCTTCGTTATCTGACTCTTTCTCCTTGGCCTCAGTACGGTCCGGTAGTGTCTTTCCGCTCTGGAGGTGTACAGTTGCGATGTGTCCTCTCTGGTTCTCCTCGGGGCGGCCTGGGAGTTGCCCTTTAGGTCTTCGGACTTGTGCGGCGAGGTTACCAAACTCTGAGTCAACGCTTTTTTTCCAGATCTCGAACTCTCCCCACCGTTTCATCCGATTGTTAAGGTTTGCTTCGACTCCATCAATCTTGCTATGGACGTCATTAAATTTATTGTGCACTCCATTAATGCCTTCTTGTAGTCCTTGTACCCATGAAGGTGGCTCTTGATAACCTAAAGGTCTGTAGGGTGGGGGTCGTCTATCCGGTGGAGGGGGTGTATTGTTTTGACCTTGATTGGAGGTTCCCCAAGTGGGATAATTGTTCGGCCTGTCATAATTATTAGGAGGATTTCTGTATTGTCCTCTCATGTAATTCATTTCAGCATATGTCTCAGCGGCTCTAACCTGTTCAATGTTAGTGCAAGCAGAAGTACTATGGGCATGAGAGCCACGCTCAAGACATTGTTGAGAGGTTTTCAGAAAACTTACCTATTTCTTTAGACGGTTGATCTCGTCCTGTAAGAATTGATTTTTAACATCGGGATCAACCTCTTCTTTATTTGGAATGTAGAGACGCTTTTGAGACGCCATGCCTCATCAGGTTCCATCTCTATGAAACCGCAAGTAGTGTGCAGGTTGATGCGGTTCATTGTCTCAGCGTTTATTCCCTGAAAGAATATCTCTTGAAGAACATATTGTGGTTGTCCATGGGTTGGGCATTGCCTTAGCATCTTCTTGAATCGCTCCCATGTTTCAACAAAGGTCTCATTAGGCAGCTGGTGGTAAGAAGTGATGCGTTTCCTTAACTCCGTAGTCTTGGCTGGAGGAAAGAACTTTGTCATGAACAAGTCATGCAAGGCTCTCCACGTCCTAACCGATTTAGGAGGTAGGCTCTCTAACCAGCTCAGGGCCTTTCCTGCAAGAGACCACTTAAAGGCCTTTAATTGAACATATTCTAGAGAGATATCATCAGCAGCAATGGTATCACATAAATCAATAAAATTCTGAATATGCTCCATAGGGCACTCAGTGGGTTTCCCCTCAAATTGAGTCCTTTTTATCAAGGATATAAAGTGAGATTTGATCACGAAGGCCTTCTCTATCTCAGGAAGCACAATTGCTGATTCTGGCACCCTCAGTTCCGGATGCATATATTGCTTAGCATTCCTCGGGATAGCATTAAGCTGCTCTTCTACACGAGTATTGTTTTCCCGTTCACGTTCGGCAGCTGCAGCAGTAGCGTCTCGGTCGGCTTGGAACGCCTCCATCTCCCTGCGGAGGGCAGTCATGTGTTGAGCCATCTCTTCAGGTGTGATGGCCATGGTGCGGTTTTCCGTCTCTTGTGATGAAGAACACGTTCAGGCTTAGAATAATAATCAGGTTGATCAAATTCAAGCCAACGTCTTCCTGCTTGCATAAGCTAAGAAAACAAACAAAATAAAACGAATTAGAAATAAAAAACGGGGCCGGGCTAATCCCAAACCCACAAGTAATCAAACACAGCAGTGTTGCTTCCCCGGCAACGACGCCAATTTGTTGATAGGGATTTACTTGACAACAAATAAATTTGTAGTCAAGACCCTGCTGAGTATAGGGAGGTCAGGATCGTCCACGGGAAGCAAGGTTGTGTTTAACTACTATTCTAGAAAGCAAAAGGACGCAAAACGGAAACAAAATAAGGTAAATTAACCAAGTAACGACTCAAACAGATCGGTACCGACCTTTTCAGGGTCGGTATCGATGCTGGTCTTGTACTAAAACAAAGCAAAGCAACACAGAAACATACAGGTTTGGTATCGATGTAACAGGGTCGGTATCGAATCTGAACAGAACGTAGCATGAGACTTCAAATAAGAGAAAAAGATCTAGGACAAGGGTTTACCATGACATAATCATGCAATTAAGATAGTGTGAATCATAAATTTCATGCATTGAATATAAAGTCACCAACTTTTGTTGATTAAAGCAAGCAAATCAATTAATTTTCACAAAGCAATTCACTTTCTACTTATTTTTTATCGAAAGTTTATAACTTTCGTTATCAAACGATATCAACATTCAAGTTCATAACTTTCTCTTTCGATTAAGAAACCAACTCGAATTACCTTGACTTTCTCCAAAGCATAAGCACAAAACAAGTAGAGAAAAGATAGAAGGCATTCAATCATTCATCACACATCATTCATGCACAATCATGTCGGGTTTTCAACCCCAATCCTAGAATAGAGAACTACTCACACATGCTTGAAGAAAAATAAACAAAGAGATTAAAAGAGAACATGATTCGAATAAAACTAAAGGCTTACTTGAATTAAAACTCAAAACTTGTCTTAGAACACAACTTAGAAATCAAAAAATCTTACTAACTAATTAAAGCAGTAAGGCTTTAAGCCTTCTGCTTCTGACACGTGTCCATTTTTTAAGCCAATTTTTTTTTTCTTTTTTCACCTCTTCTGTTTACGATATACTTTTTCACCTCTAGAAACTGCCCTAACCACGTTCCGTTCAGAGCAGAAGAGACTTGCCAGATTCACTTTCTTGCCTAGGCATACCAACGGAGCAATGAGAATTTCCGGCTCGGATTTCTTCTTCGGTTACCGGATTTCGCTCATCTTACTAAGCAATTTCACATCTCCCTCTCAATTTTTCAGATTTTGGTCGTCTCTCTTCATCCCTATTCCTTTTGTACCGAAAGAGATGTTCCATTTCTTTCATGTTCATTCCTCTCTCCTCTCAATTTTTTCTCCATGACTCTTCCTGACCGCCGCTTACCACGAATAAGGGAGAATAGATCGCTAAATGTTGGAGGACCGAGATGGTAGAGATGTGTCAACGCTCGAAGCCATGGTTGTGGTGGACTTGAGTTTCCACTAAGCACGGTTACAGACTCGAAAGGAAAATATAAATCGTCGGGCTCGGAGTTAACGCACGCCACTCAATTGTCTTCTCGTGTTCTCATGTCACTCATTCGCTCTTTCAGGTGAGTTTCAAAGTTTCGCTTTTCTCTGTATTTATTCTTAGACTCCGAATTAGTGAATTATGGATAGTTTATCTTCTCCTCCAAAATGGGGATGGAAGTTGGTTGCTTCTCAATTAGTTCTCTTTTCTAGAAGTATATTCAAAATTGTTTTAGTTTGACAACCCTAATTCCCTTCCATGTCAGGTGTTTAAGAATTTAGGGTCTGATCCTCTATTTCTGATTCAATTTATCCTTTTTCTTAAATTATAAATTGAATGGAATTTATGCTTTATTGCCCTTGCTTCATGCAAGAATTGGTGTTCTTTAGTCTCTTTATCATTTACTTGGATTGATTTCTATTTTTGGGGTTCTTTCAATTTCAAAGGCTCTTCATTATGAATTGATTGAAACAACTAACAATAAAAAGTAGCATAATACAATGATCAATCTCTAGATGTGTGTGGGTGTGCATATCTCTCCTTGTTTTCTCCTACTCTTTCTGCAAAATGAATTTTCCTTACAAAAAAATTGTGGTGGTTTCAAATGTAGAATGAACAAGTACTTGTTGTGTTATCTTCTAGGTTTCTTATGTTAAGTATCTTCCTTTTGTAGCCTCCATTTTGTCAACCTGAATGGCTTTGAAGATAGATTAGTTTGCTTAATTTAAGGAGCCTTCAAGTTCTCAACATTTAAAATATTAAAACTGTTGATGTTTCCAGATATTGGGTCTGCTTCTAACACTTTGCAATACTTAAGAATCAGCAATTGTGCAAGGTTGGATTCATTGCACGAGAGATTGAGCCACTGCACTTCCCTATTGAAGCTACAAGTATTTACTTGTCCTGAGTTAAGTTTATTTGCAAAAAGAATTAATGGTTTCAAGACTATACTAGAATGGAAGATTTTGGGGTGCTCTGACTCAAGTAGCAGATAGAAAAGGGATGGTGATTATTGGGATGTCATCTCTCACATTCCTACTATATACATAGATGAAATAGTCATCCAAACCCGAACTCCATCAAATTTGCAGTAATTGACTAGCAGGTTTGTGTTTATTGTTTTGACTTTGAAATCTCTATTTTTGGTTGAAGACTATCATTGATGTCAGTATTTGTGATTTATGTATGTTTTTTTCTCTTGCAAACTCATTTTGAGCCCTTGAATACTTCAAACAAACTTTAATGTTGGGCATATTCAGCATTGCTAGCAACTAAGATAGCCATTGCAATTTGCAAGTGACATAACTATGTGATTCAATAGCGACAGGATCCAGGTTCAAGGTCTCACAACTCTCACAAAAGAAATAAATGTCCATTCGAGTGAATCAGATCCTGGAAGGTACACAATTTAATATTCATATCATCAAGGTTGCTTATTCGTTTATATTTCAAGTCACTCTATGTTAGATATTCAATAGCCTGATATATGAATTGTATAGATTTATGATGATCTTAATGATGTCATTATTTGCATGATTAAGCAGCTTTGTTGTTATATGCGAACTCCCAAGTGATGAGGATGGTAACTCATAAACTATATATATATATCACATTTGGCTTCTGCTCAAGTCTAAACAAAATTGATTTTACTAAATAGAAGTAAAATAAATATTAGTGTTGAATATCATAAAAAAAATTGGTAATTTTGAACCCAAATGATTTAAGTTACTTAATCTTTTCTTTGTTTTTTTGCAGATGACAAAAACTAGCAATAATACCTTGCGCTGTATTTCTAGAGACAGTCTTCCTTAAAAACAAGTTCAGGTATGCGCTAGGCTTCAGATATTCAACTTTCTTTTGAGCAGCCAAAATCTTTCAAATTGAATTTCAGAAGCAGATAATTGTATATGTGTTGTCAAGAAAAGACATATATATCAAATCATGAAAATTAAGGAAATATGTAATCAATGACCATGCGTTATGCCAGGGGTTATGCTAGGGGTGCCCCCATCTTGTCGGGTCGTTTATCGGGTCGTTTATCGTGTCGGTTCTTGTGTTCTTTGATCGTGTCGGGTCTTTTGGTGGCTCCCCATTGCGTTATCCAAGGGGTGCCCCCATCCTGACCCCCCAGATTTCCCGTAAGGGAAGCTACACTGGGTCATTGTTGTTGTTGTTGTTGTTGTTGTTGTAATCAATGACCTATAAGTTGTCACTGAAATACATTTTGTGGAATGGATAATTGAATATACTGATTATAATAAGAAAGTTCACTACTTTCTTTTTGTGAAAATCTTGCAGAACTTGAAGCAAAGAAAGAACATCAAAAATGGTGAGTTAGGTGTACATGGATAAGATGGGAGTAAGGCAGCGCAATCTCCAGCACACTGATCTGCTTAACACCCTCCTGACTGATTGATTTGCATGCCTTGTAATTTCTTTCTCCAAATTCTATGTTTTTCTACTTCTAGTATATTTGATTTGAGTATAAAGTTGGTAGTTAGTTTTTTGAGTATAAAGTTGGTAGTTAGTTTGTATAATGATCGAAGTTTATTTCTATGATTGATGATTGATTATTGGATCTGGTTTAATAGAACTTTGGATTATTTTTTTGTTTTGTTTTGAGGTGATTGCTTTCTGCTATATTTACTGATCAATTTAAGCAAATCTATCAACGTATCCTTTCTAATCCGTTATTTGTACTTGGTTCTCTTTCACACAATTTTTGTTGTGGTTGATTCAAGCTCTACCAACCTGCACAAAATCCTTGAAACTTGGAAGAGGAAGAGCTAGAAGGAATTAAGCAAAAGGCAGATGAACCATTTTTTTATCCTCAATTGCTTCAACACAAAATGCCAATAGTCCAGTCAACTCTTGAGGGTTTGTGGTTTTAATCTAATTTTTTTAATGTATCTTGCTTTATGAACCAAAATTTGGTATGTATATACATATTGGTTGGTAATTGCAATGTTAATGACAGTTGGTTGTGTGCAATGTTTTAACAATTTTGTCTTTCCTAATAAATGCAGTATCGGGTTCTGTGTGGAGTGAAAAAATTGACTTTGCCTTGTCTCAAAAATGCCTTTTAGTATGAGTAATTAAAACCTTATTGAGGATGTTAGGAGTAATGTTGCTTGAAACTAAATCTGGTGCAATCAGCTTACCAGAAAAAAAATTGGTACAATCATGTCTGTGCCATTGCTGAGGGATATCAAATTACAGTTTTTCTCCCAAACGGTTTTTTATACGATGTAAAAGAGAATGTGGGTTGGTTTCAGAGAAGTTAGGTTACAGAGAAGTTAAGAACGGAGTGCGGAAGGTTGATTGGAAAGAGTATAATTTTTTTTAAATAAAAAAAATTTGGGAGAGAAGAGGATATTTAAAAAAACGGCTTAATAAAACGACACGTGGCAGAAGCAGAAGGCTTCAAGCCTTTTTTTTGTTGCCCACTGGTTCACCAGAGCTTCGTCTTGGTTATGTCCAGTTCGACCCGGTAGCCAGTTCGACCCGGTCGCACACCTCGCTTTGGCGGGTGGGTCTCCCAAAGGGAATTTTTTACATCCACTAGAGTTGAACTCCAGACCTCGTGGATGTGAAACAGACCGCTTACCACTTGAGTCAACTCCCTTCAATAGGCTTCGAGCCTTATTTAGTATAATGACTACTTGTCCTATTACTACAAATATTTAATTCATTTCAAAAACACTTAAAATTGGCTGATGTTGTTTGCACACGGTATTATGGCTGATTGCACCACAGAATCTATTTGAGTGGAGTCCTCCACACAAACAGTTTGAGTGGAGTCTATTCAAACAGTTTGAGTGGAGAAATGTCCTCTTCTCACGTCCCTTCTTTTCTTTTAGGGTTTTACAGACGCCTTTTCTACAAACATAGATAAAAAAGGGGAAAATAATTTAAATTCTTATACGTTTTATAATCAAATTCAATTCTTTAAAATTTTTTTAAATAAAAAGCTAAAAATGTAATTAATAAGAAAAGATGAAAAATATAAATAACGATTGAATTTTTCAAAGATAAAAAATCTTGTATGTTTAGATGAATAAGCCAAAAAAATTTATGGAAAATATAATATAATTTTTTTATATAAAAAATTATGCAAGTAATTATCTAGATATTAAAATTTTTACTTTTTTTTAATCAAAATTGATTTAAGATAAATCTTTTACATAAATAAATAAAAATATAAAGATAAAATAATTTTCATCATTTTTAATTAAAATTCGAAATTAATTTTTTCACATAAATAAATAGAAAGGAATTTGATTGTAAAAACTAAATTAATATAAATAAAAATTAATTTTTTAATATAAGGTGAGGTCAGAATCAATGTGCTAGCTCGAAAAGGTACAACTTTAATATATAGCTATAGATCTTTATAATAACTTGTATATTAAAAAATTATACACTTGGCAAAATTCTATATCACGTGTAGTTTAAAATATAGTACAAAATATAACTTAAATAAATTATTATAACAAATATTTAGCATTAATATTTAATATTTCTATAGCTTATTTTACTTTAGATAGAATATTAATTTTTAACTTAAATAAATTATCATAAAAAATATTTAGAATTAATATTAATGTTCATATAGTTTATTTTATTTTAGATGAAATCTTTCCAACATATGTAAATTGTCAAAAATACAAAATCATATGTGGCAAAATCCTAGGCGGCTTAATATGAGAATGACTTGTATGAAATATTCTATGTGACACATGGTAAGATCCTATGTAGAATGTAGCTTATAATGTGATAGAAAAAATAACTTAAATAAATTATCATAAAAATATTTAGCATTAATTTTTTAATGTTCCTATAGTTTATTTTATTTATATAAAATATTTAGCATTAATATATAATATTTAACATTAGATAAAATCTTTATTTTAGATAGAATATTTCCTAGATTAATTTATCTTATTTTTTATATTATCTTAAAATAATATCAACATATATAAATTGCTAAAATATAATCATATTGGCAAAATCCTAGGTGGTTTAATGTGGGAATGATACGTAGGAAAATCTTAGGTGGTGCAACATGGTGGCCTTATTTTTTACGTGTTTTATACATAGATAAAGATTTTTACTTAGTAAACAGAAGTGATTCCCTTAAATTTTTAATTAAAAATAAGTATCATGTAAGTAGCTCCTTTAAATATATGAATATATTCTTAGAGTAGAAATTTTATGACTTCTTTTCAATTAGGTGTTGATATATGTAATATTTTTTTTTTCCAATTGTGTTTTATTTGTTGTGTTCTCAATTTGACTTATTGTTAAGAGTTTATAGTTTGTGGGAAAAACTAATAAAGTGCATAACATAATGTAATAATTAGATAAGATTAGGATTTGAGGTTTATGTTTAAGATTAAGGTTTAGGGTAGAGTATAGGGTAAGTGTTAAGGTTTATGATTAGGATTTTATGGTTTAGGGTTTGGAATTCAAGGTTAAGGTTTAAGTTTAGGATTAGGATTTAGGGTCCGGAAGTAAAATTTAGGGTTAGGATATATTTAGACTTATATGGGTTAGGGTTTAATGTTTGTGTTAGGATTTAAGGTTAGAGTTATGATTTAGGATTATTAGTTAGGGTTTAATGTTAGGGTTAGAGTTTAAGGTTAGGATTGGAGTTTATTATTAGGGTTAGGGTTTAAAATTTAGGATTTGAGATTTAGTTTTATGGTTAGGGTAAGGATAGGTTTTAGGGTAAGTATTAGGGTTTATGATTAGGAGTTTAGGGTTTAGGGTTTAGAAATTAGGGTTAGTGTTTATGATTAGGATAAACGGTTAAGGTTTCAATTGACATTATTTAGTAGGACAGTTAATTTGATCTTATATATTAATAGATAATAGGTAGATACCATATTGTATGTGTAGATTGATTCATATAATATCACATATTAAAAATTTAAGAAAAAACAATTAATGTGCACATATTTTAAAAGTTTTAATTAAATGATTAACGTTACTAAATAAAAAAATGGATTTATGAAAATTGAAGGGTTTTTAGGTTAATATACAACCATATTTAGAGATCTTAAAATTTGGCAAGTAATAGAAACATAATCTTTATTATGAAATAATTTTTTTAAATATAATAATATTACTAATATACAATTATATTTAGAGATCTTAAAATTTGACAAGTGATAGAAACATAATTTTTATTATAAAATATTTTTTAATATTAAGAAAATAATATTACTATTTTTTAAAATATTAGGAACATAATTATTATATTTGTATTATTTTGAAATAATTATTAATATTTAATTTAAAATATTAAATCATATATCATTAGTTCATTACTAATTTACTATATACTAAAATGGAGATTAAAATAATAATTAAAACGGTTCCACATTGAATTACACTGCCCATCTTTTTTAAAGAAATTTGATTTGTTGAAAATTAATTGGATTATTTTTAATTAGATTATTTCAAATTATTTTTAATATATAAATTTTATTTTTGGATACGATAGTTTTTAAGATAAGATGAATACCATTTCTTAAAAAACCTTACTTATATCAATAATTAATATAATCGAAAAGGGGGTCGATAAAACACTAAAAAAAGGCACGAGAAGGGGACATTTCTCCACTCAACGTATTTGAGTGAACTCCACTCAAACTGTTTGAGTGGAGTCCACTCAAACTGTTTGAGTGGAGTCCACTCAAATAATTTGTGTGGTGCATTTAGTAAAAAAAGTGCGTGCAAACAGCATTAATGTTAAAATTTTGACAAGACATTATATTCATTTTTAAAAAATATTAAAATTTTAAATTTAATCTGATCTCGTGCCTTAGGCACGGGCACGAACACTAGTTCTTCTCCAAGTAATTTGAAAACAAACTAATCAGCCAAACCAAGAGAAAAAGGGTGCGTGTTTCTCTTCTCACGTTTCTCTCTCTCTCAATTCTGTCAATCCAATCAATTTCCCCTTAAACTTAAGCTAAGACAAGGTATTTATACTAGAAAAGCTATCTAAAAAGTTTCCATAAAGATGAAACTTTCTAAAACTAAAAGATTACTGAATAAAAATATAAAAATCTTGAAGTCGGTTGCGTCTACCGACACATGGCATACTCGATATCGACCCCGTTGACGAGCACTTTTACGTCGTTATAAAAGCACTGTCGAAGAATTATTCCTAACTTCCTAACCTTAGTAAAGTGGAAGTAAGGGTCGAACCCACAGAGACTCGGAATATTCGGATTTAAGTAATATTACTAAGTAGAAAGGGGGATTTTATGATTGTAAACTAAAAATCTAAGTAATTAAAACTAACTAAAACAAAGCAAGTAAAGTGATTTAAGGATTTAAATATGGAGAAAAGCGTCCAACTAGTTTTGTATCCATTGCATACATGAGTTTTGATCCTCGATTATCCTTATTTCAATTTCCCTTGACTAATCTATTGTGAATTTATGAATTCAAGCTTAATGTGGTTGTTAATATACACCGTCTTTAACAACCTTTTAACCAATTAACCTAGAAAACCTTCTATGTCAAGTTGATCATGCAATTAAGTTCAAAGCACTCAATAGAAACAATATTTCATGAATTCCACCGTCTATTCATGACGTCTTGTGATTAAATTCTCCGCCTTTGATTAACCTTATTCCACCGTGTATAAGTTTAATCAAAGGATTCAAGCATGAATAATCAAATTCCACCGTCTATTTAATTATTCTAGTTGTAATTCAACCTAGAAGTAGAATAGGTGGTCAATCTATTATAATCCTAAGTGAATTTGATCGATTAAGCACGGAGAAATTCAATCTAGTCAAGGCAAACTAAAATAATTCAAATCTCACAAACAATCATGCATACAACTTCAACTAACTAGTTGGACATGAGAAAATTAGCTAGAAATTGTCATTGAAGAAAAATAAAACTTACAAGAGTCAAATTGATCTTCAATTGCAAGAACTAGGGTTTTTGTCTCCCTTCAATCTCCAAACTCAAAAACTTAGAACACAAGAATAATAGATAGCATAAAAATCTCAATAAAACCTAGAGAAAGTATTTATATTGTCTAAAAATATCCAAAAAGCAATACTAAGTCGGCCCACAAGATCTCGCAAAGCCCAAGTTATCGCCGCGTCAACCGCCGGAGCGCGGTTTGGTACACTTTAGAGCGCGGTCGCGCTCTGGACCATTATGGCCGCGCTTTGCCTGCAGCAACTTTAGTGACACTTCGGAGGCTTTTTTGACCCCCTTCGAGTTGGAATTTGGACTCGGAGTAAAAATATGAATTGTAGCTCTTCGAGTTAGCTTTCCAGTGATACCAAATTCAGCTTCATCCGACCACTGTAGCTCCCAAACCAAGCATTTCAAGATAGATGTGTCAAAATAAGACTCTAATGCATGACCCGGATTTAAGCGTTTTTATCCCTCAAGCTCTTGGGCCTTGGTTCTTCCAATCTTCACTTGTATCACTCTAAGCTTCATCAAACTCCGCCATAGTCCCCTAAGCTCCGTCCCTTAGCTTCATATCCACCATGCTTCACCTTCCAACCTGCAATAAAGCACACAAACACGTAGATTCCGAACTAAACTGAAATAAAACCTAAACTACAACTTAAAACGAAATCTTAGCTAAAAATGCATAAAACGGAAATAAAAACATGCTCTAACGACTACATCTATATGCTCTATCAAATTCCCCCATGCTTGAACCTTACTTGTCCTCAAGCAAGACATAAATCCAAAACAAACCACAGAAATGCAATCATACATCCATCTCAAATCAAACAAGCCTTTCACATATAATAAAAACCCGACCAAGACTTCTCAACATGCATTATAACAAGCAAAAAGTAAAGATCATTCATCCATTCTAGACCTCACCAAGGTAAATGTGTTTTGCTCTCACTCTCAAGTGTTTAAAGGTATGTGTTTCACTCAAAAATCAACCATGAAAACTAGACTACCATAAGCTTGAATCAGAGTTCTAAATCTCCACCGCTGGGGATCAAACACATAACAAAAATCATGAGGTCTTTTTAAAGGTTGTAATGGGGCCATGGTAAAGAGAAATTTGGAAGGGATCATATTTGGCTTGTGGTGCTAAATCCGGGATAAAGAACTAATCCTAACCCAAAATTCAACACACTTCTTCTTACAACACTTCCCAACTTCTTTTACCAACTCCATTAACACTTTCAAGCTTTTTGTTTCTTTTTTTTCTTTCTTTTGCCTTTTCTTCAACTCTCTCTTTGCTTTATGAAGACTACTAACAATTGTATTCAACTTTTTCTTTGCTTTGCAACATACTTTCATCTTCATTTTTTTTTTCACTTTACACACAAGAGTTTTATTTCCTCTTTTCCTCCTTTTCTTCCAACTCCCCCATACTTATACATAACCCACACAAAACAAAACACAACCTAAAGTCCTAAATCCCGGATTATGGGTCAAGCTTATTAATCTAGGAAAATTTTGTGGGGCTATCAAAAATAGGCTTCAAGCTCAAAAGAATAGGGGTGTCAAAAGCATGGATCTTGTAAGGTAGGAAGGGAATTAATAGGCTTATAAGAAACATTGCCTCAATCATTTTAATGCCATGTATTCAATCATATAAAGCAGTCTTGACAAAGAGTCATAACGCAAGTTCTAGAGCTAGATAATCATGGTGATACACTCAAGAAATGTAGAGAACAAATATATCATGAAAGGCAAAAAATATCTCACAAGGCTAATTGTTGTCTAGAACTTCAGAATGAATCAAATACTCAAGCTAAATACATGCTCCATCCTATAATCAAGGTAATCAATCAATGATCATGCTTATATCATATCAACTTCAGTATATCATGCAAATCATGGGTTAGAACTTATACTTAGCATTGAAACATAAGAGGAAACAAACAATGGGGAAATAAGAACCTAAATGCAATTTTTTTTGTATTTTTTTTCAAATTTTTCTAATTTGTTTTCATTTTTTTCAAGAATTTTAATCAATGCAAGCAAAAATATAAACATGCACATGCAACTACATGAACTAACTACAACTAAACACCTATGACAAAATAAAGAATCCCCTTCCCCCATGCTTAAACTTTACTTTGTCCTCAAAGTAAAAGAAAAGATAAGAGAAAAAGAAACTAACCTCATCACAAGAGATGGCACTCTCAAGAATCTACTCCTCAGGCGGTGGTGGTGGTGGATATCCCGGGTATGGATATGCAGGGTGTCTTGACTTCCTCGAACCGCGTGTACCTATTTCCCGACTTTACCTAAAACTAAGAACAAAATGAACCAAAACAAAGCAAAAACAAAACAAAAACAACCCGAAAACAAAACGTAATCTAGAAACAAAGAAAAACTAAACTTGAAGCTTGGGTTGCCTCCCAAGAAGCGCTTGTTTAACGTCATTAGCTTGACGTTTAGCATGATTTGACAAGATTAGACATTGTCAATGCCCTTAATAACCTGTCAAACCCCTGTGCACACATCTCAGAAAAGCATAAGTAACACAACGATAAATTAAAGATGCATAATATAGCTTGCAAAGACCGTTTTAATTTATCAAACTTGTGTGCCCAATTTTCATGAGATGGCATTTGTTCAAATAAATTCAACAGAAGTGGTGGCTTTAGAAAATACTTACATTATGAATCAAAGCACTTGTCAGCAATACCACTTTTATCCTGGATGAACTCCATACATTCTCCATCTTCCACCTTGTGTTGTAGACTTGGCTCCTCATCTTGAATCTCCATAAGCTCTGGATGTGATAAGGTGGGGAAACTGAAGCATGGGATGTCAAGGCCTAACATAGGGCACACCATGACAACATGAGACTTAATAGATGCATCATGTTGTTTTTCTCCCTCATGGTTGTCTACTTCATCAGCAAAGAAGTCATCATTATCGACAAAAGAGTCTTCTTTCAAAACCACAAAACCCTCAAGCAATTTACTCCACATAGGTGAAAATGACTTAGGCTCCCTAGGCTCTGTAAGAATCTCTATGTTAGCACAGACTTCCTTTGGCTCTGTGATGATCTGCTCAACTTGCCTTATAGGTGTGAATTCATGTTGGGCATCAAATTCATCTTCATAACTCACATCAAGTGTAGTAGATTGCTCCTCAACTTGAATATGAGTGTCTGACTCATGATCGTTTGACTCCAATGTGACTCCACCTCTCCTTTCACACAACTCAAAAGGGCATGAGGTTGTGGAATGAAAACTTGAAGAGCATGACTCACAGTGCTCCATAATTAAAGCATCTGCCCCTTTGGAGAGATCTCTGATTATTTCCTCAAGAGACTTATCAACCGGCTGGGGTGGTTGGGAAGATGACTCGACCAGAAAGCATTGACGGCTCATGAAACAGAAGAAATCCCAGCATTCCTCATATCCCATATATAAAAGCCTCTCATTGCTCAAGTAGTCAGCCAATCCCCTTGTCTCGAGATTCATACCATGGATAACTCCCATGTTTACGTATCCATCACTGTATTGGAATCCCCAAGTACCAAGTTTAACCACATGATCTTGAAATCTAACAAAATAGTCATGGAAGTGTTCATCCTACAGCTGTCTACATTCAAACAAAGCCATGGATCAGTAGAACGGGTGTTATGAACCGTAAGATAGGTTCACAACACCAAAAAAAATAGTAATACTAAATAAACACAAATAATATGCCGAGTCCCCGGCAACGGCGCCAAATTTGACGAGCACTTTTACGTCGTTATAAAAGCACTGTCAAAGAATTATTCCTAACTTCCTAACCTTAGTAAAGTGGAAGTAAGGGTCGAACCCACAGAGACTCGGAATATTCGGATTTAAGTAATATTACTAAGTAGAAAGGGGGATTTTATGATTGTAAACTAAAAATCTAAGTAATTAAAACTAACTAAAACAAAGCAAGTAAAGTGATTTAAGGATTCAAATATGGAGAAAAGCGTTCAACTAGTTTTGTATCCATTGCATACATGAGTTTTGATCCTCGATTATCCTTATTTCAATTTCCCTTGACTAATCTATTGTGAATTTATGAATTCAAGCTAAATGTGGTTGTTAATATACACCGTCTTTAACAACCTTTTAACCAATTAACCTAGAAAACCTTCTATGTCAAGTTGATCATGCAATTAAGTTCAAAGCACTCAATAGAAACAATATTTCATGAATTCCACCGTCTATTCATGACGTCTTGTGATTAAATTCTCCGCCTTTGATTAACCTTATTCCACCGTGTATAAGTTTAATCAAAGGATTCATCCATGAATAATCAAATTCCACCGTCTATTTAATTATTCTAGTTGTAATTCAATCTAGAAGTAGAATAGGTGGCCAATCTATTATAATCCTAAGTGAATTTGATCGATTAAGCACGGAGAAATTCAATCTAGTCAAGGCAAACTAAAATAATTCAAATCTCACAAACAATCATGCATACAACTTCAACTAACTAGTTGGACATGAGAAAATTAGCTAGAAATTGTCATTGAAGAAAAATAAAACTTACAAGAGTCAAATTGATCTTCAATTGCAAGAACTAGGGTTTTTGTCTCCCTTCAATCTCCAAACTCAAAAACTTAGAACACAAGAATAATAGATAGCATAAAAATCCCAATAAAACCTAGAGAAAGTATTTATCTTAAGTCTAAAAATATCCAAAAAGCAATACTAAGTCGGCCCACAAGATCTCGCAAAGCCCAAGTTATCGCCGCGTCAACCGCCGGAGCGCGGTTTGGTACACTTTAGAGCGCGGTCGCGCTCTGGACCATTATGGCCGCGCTTTGCCTGCAGCAACTTTAGTGACACTTCGGAGGCTTTTTTGACCCCCTTCGAGTTGGAATTTGGACTCGGAGTAAAAATATGAATTGTAGCTTTTCAAGTTAGCTTTCCAGTGATACCAAATTCAGCTTCATCCGATCACTGTATCTCCCAAACCAAGCATTGCAAGATAGATGTGTCAAAATAAGACTCCAATGCATGACCCGGATTTAAGCGTTTTTATCCCTCAAGCTCTTGGGCCTTGGTTCTTCCAATCTTCACTTGTATCACTCTAAGCTTCATCAAACTCCGCCATAGTCCCCTAAGCTCCGTCCCTTAGCTTCATATCCACCATGCTTCACCTTCCAACCTGCAATAAAGCACACAAATGCGTAGATTCCGAACTAAACCGAAATAAAACCTAAACTACAACTTAAAACGAAATCCTAGCTAAAAATGCATAAAACGGAAATAAAAACATGCTCTAACGACTACATCTATATGCTCTATCACATGTCAGGGTCGGTAGAATCCTGCTGAACTCTTGCTAGTCTCTTTCTTTGCTGCAAGCCTCGATACCGAACCCACAGGGTCGGTATCGAGCCTGTTTTGCCTTGTTTCCTTTGTACTTTTTCATGGCTTATTTTGGATTTTCCGGGATCTTCTCAAGTGTCTTCAATCCTTCCTTAGCTAGCCATACTCCTCTGTTTCCTCACCATCTCAATGTCCCCAGAATGCTCCAATTTTGCTCCAAAAACCTACAAAAACACCAAAAACAGAGTAGCTTCCATAATTTTCTCAAAATATGCAAACTCATCCAAAAACACATAAAATAAACATAAAAGCACAACTAAACTAAGCTAAACAACCAAGAAAAACACTTAAAAACTAAGCTAAAAACACGAACATCAGTTATCATCGAAGAGATTGGATATAGTTTCCTCATTTTCTTCATCTTTTTCTTTTAACTCAGTGACCTGAGTTCTAAGCCTTTCGATGATAGCAATCAACTGTTCTCTTATTTTTTTAGCAAGAACAAAAGAGAGTTCAGATTCATTTACCTCTTGGAGTGATTTGTCCTCAATGGCCATCCAACAATTTCCTCTTGGAGGCGACACCTCGTCATGATCATTTGACATACCCTAAGTCGCCATCATTCCTTTGCCATTTTCTCCCATTTTTCTGTTAGGACATTACTTAGCAAACTGCCCCTTGGCCTGCCATTGATAGCAAATCACTTCCTTCATGTCCTTTCCTTCCTTGTTTGACTCAAGAGCTTTGATATGAGCTTTCTTGCAGTTCCATAACCTCTTCATAGCCTTTGAGATGAGAGCAAAATCCTAATCTACTCCTTCAGTGTCATCATCTCCTTGAGCTAAGTCGAATGCCCTTTGAACTTTGAGAGTAATGTTCATGACTTTCTCCGAGTCATGTCGATCTTCTCTCCTTTGTTGAATACCTCCATACATGGTGAGTTTGTTGAGTCGGTGTTAGGAACTTACGTTCATTAACACTGGAACAACGTCCTCAGTTTTGATAATGACAAACACCATGAGAACTAACGCCAATTACCAAGTACTTCAGTATAACAGGTTGCGTGGCGTAAAGCAAATCACAGAACAACAAGTTCCCAAAGCATGAGAACTAATGCAACGATGAAAAAGAAAGCGACCAACCTCATAAGAGAACAAAGTTCCCAAGAGACGGGAACTCAGTGAACCAGAGTTCCCACAAGATGGGAACTAGATGAGAAGAACATGAATCCCTCGAAGTCAAGAAGAGTTCCCATGACAAGGGAACCGAGAAGACGAGAGTTCCCTTTGGATGGGAACTGGCGCATGCGTGAAAGAGACATCTCAGCACATTTTTAGGGATCGTGTCTATGCCGGACAAAAGGGCGTCTCAGACATCAGAGAAGCAACAGGATGAAGAAGACCATCCAACGGTCCGAAGTTGACAATTCAAATTCAAATCAAAGTCGCATGTCAACCTTAAGGATCATACTTGGAGAGAAAGGCAAAAAGGGTATTTAGGACAAAATACCACTAATGGATAAGGGTTTTCTATCACGCCTATTTAAATCCTTCAACATTGCTGCTCACTTTTCAGAAATCAAAAACTCCAAACATAGAAAGAGAAGAGCTAAAGAGCTACTCAGGTGAAGATCATCAAGACGGTGAAAACTCCCCGACGCCGAGCTAATCTAGACGACGGTGAAGAAGGAAAGAGTTCCTAGGTCTAGGGGAACTCAGAAGAAGAGACGGAAGAAGAACAAAGAGGTTTGAGTTTCGCTTTGTCTTTGATTGTGAGCGTTCGCTAGGTTAGGGTTGAGAGAATATATTAGTGTTGCCTAGGGAGAGAGTCATTGTAGGAACAGAGAAGTTTGTATTCGGCCTTTTAACCTGAAGGGAACTAAGCAATAAAGAAAGGGAACTCATTCTAAAATCCTCCAAGCGGAGGTAGAGGTTTACTCACGCGATTAGTTGATTGTTGTACTGTCTCTACTACTTTACTTACCTTCATATTTACTCTTTCCGCTGCGTATGGGAACTGTTCGAAACAGTTCCCATAACTAATTTAGACTAACCTATGATCCAACAATTGGTATCAGAGCAAGCGCTCTAGATCTTGGTTAGTCTTTGCATGTACTAAGAAAAATGGCTCAGGAACTGACGAAGATTGGACATGGGAACAACAAACCTCCCAAACTCATCGGCGGACGCTTCGAAAACTGGCAGATCAAGATGAGAGACTAGATGAGGAGTCATGACTACCAAGCTTGGTGTGTCATAGAGCATGGGAACTTCGAGGTCAATGCAAATATTAGGAACGATCTGCCCAAATGGGGTCACAACGAATGGCAATGCACTGAGGCCAACTAAAAGGCCAAAATGTATCACAACAATGCCATGTGCGAACAAGATAGTGATCGAGTGGCTAACTTGGAAACAGCCAAGGAAATGTGGGAAGCCATTCAACAGATGCACGTTGAGAGTTCCGATCTAAGGGAAGATCACCAGATGAACGCTAGAAGGGAGTTCTTTAACTTTAAAATGACTATGGGTGAATCGATTGATAATTATCAATCGCGCTTCAAGTCCCTCTGCTCCAAGCTGGCAGCTCTTGGAATCACCAAGCAAGAAATCTCCGACAAGATGAAGGTGCAACAACTATTCAATGGGCTGACAGTTGAGTGGGCAAATGCACGAACCATGTTCAAAGAGAATCTTGAGAATAGGAACTTGGTGCTTCACCAAGTTTTTGGTAAGCTCATTGGTCAAGAGAAGAGAAAGCAAGAAGACAATCAACAAGAAATGGAGACGAGAGGAATAGCCCTCAAACTGGAGAAGGTTCTCAAGTCCGTACATGAACAATTTGAAGAATCAGAAGAGGAGGAAGAAGAGGAACTCGTACTCATCACTAAGGCCCTTAGGAACTTCTACAAGAAAGGAAAGTTCAAAGGGAACTCCAATAGAGAAAGAAGGTACTATGAGTTCAACAACAAGTAACAGGACAAAGAAAAAGATCTTGCTGACGCTACATGCTACAAATGCTACATGAAGGGACACTTCGCCAAAAACTGTCCTTAAGGAACCGAGGAGCTAAGATTCGACAAAGGCAAAAGCAAGGCATACATAGCAACCTGGAGTGACTCCGATGATGAGGAGCTAGAAACATGGTCAACCCTAGAAACTTGTGTCATGGCCATAGGGGAGACCATTGGGGAACAACCCAGTGAGGTAAAATCTGAAACTGTTCTCAATTCTCTATCTCAATACAAAAAACTTGAACTGTTAAAAATGTTGACCAATATGTTGGATGATAATATTGAAATGAGAAATCAACTTGATCTATCAGAATATCTGCTTTCAAAAAAACTGGAAACCGGTTCAAAGTATGATGAGATAGTTGCGAAGCTAAATTCCACTGCTAATGAAGTTACTCTTCTTAAAAGGGAACTCTGTCACATCAAAAGTGAAAGAGATAACTTGTTTGAGACCTTATGTGAAAAATTAGGAATGTCTAGATAATTCCGTTCCCCAAGCAAAGGTTTTAAAAGAAAATGAGATCCTTATGAGAGAGATCTTCAACCAAGAAATTTTGCTCAATGAAGAGCTCAAGTCTAAGATAGCTGAGAAAGATCTAGGTGTATGTATTCTTTGTGATAAAGTCAGACCAATAGAATGGATGACCAAATCTCGAAGAACCTTTTCCATAATCAAGTCTGTTTCCGCTAGACCTGAAGTAGGGTATGAAGAAGGACCATCAAAGGATGGGAACCCTTCTCTCCTAGAGAAGGAGGAAAATGAGTATAGGGATCATGAGCTTCAAAGCCAAAAGCTTAACATCGTTCATTTAGAGGAAATAATTAGTGTGCTTGAAAGGAGAAAGAACGGGAACAATAGATATCACATCAGGAAGGCCAGCAACAAAAGGAATCTTAACTTACGAAAGCAAAATGGGTCTGGAGTTCACAAAGCTTGCTGGAAATGTAGAGTTCATAGGAACAACATTGAAAGTCGTTTCAAAAGACAAGCTCTTCACTGTCACAAAAAGAATTCCAAAAAACAATGGAAAGTTTCTAAGAATGGGAAACTACCGAGGAACTCATCGCCAAGCCATAGAAACTCCACTCTTGTTTATGACTTGATAAAACTGTTAGAAAACTATAATGTGGAATCTTGTTTTGATCCAGGCAAGAAAGATCTTGCCTCGGTCCCCAAGTCTAACTAATCATGCAAGATGTAGTGAGGGGGAACAACAAATAGGTGACCATTAGTGAATGTTCCAACCACATGACCAAAATGAAGAAGGATAACCCTACCTCACTACTCGCAAAAGTCGTTGGAGATCCCTTCTCCTTCGAGTGCAAGAACAAAGGAACAATGCCAAAACAGTGTTTCAAGCAGCTAGCTACAAAAATTCTATATTGAACTACCCGAGATCGACTATGAAGGAATTAAAGACGGCATGAACGAATGGCAAGATGAAGCATTCTTAAAAGAAAAGGATTCACATGAATGATGGAGAAAAGATGATGATATGGAACAAGAAGAGAAGAACCTCATCAATTTGCTTCACAACAAAGGTATGAAAACCCACGTCCCTGCTCAAAGCATCCTTATTATACAATAAGGATGTTCAACGAGTCGGGTCGAGTCGACCCGCGACCCGCACGTGCAGGTCACGGCTCGACCCGCGGCCTGCAAAAATATTAATTTTGACCCGCGACCCGCGGGCGGGTCGACCTGTTTGACCCGCGATTATCCATTTTTTTTATCTTTCTAATCTTTTGATTATCCATTTTTTAGTTTGATTTTCTGGATAACCACAAAAAACAACTAAAAAAACCAAATCCGAAGAGATTTGGGTTTTATAAACTAGAAAATTACCGAATGAACACAAGCAAACAAAACAACGTACAATAAAGCAAGATTAAATTGCTCTCTGGTTTTATAAGCCCGCAGTGAACACAAATAGGTCGCAAGAGACCATGATCGAACAGAAGAGTAAAAGAAACATCAACAAACTATCGAATGAAGAGTAAAATGCAATTTGGAGTTTCACGAGACCATGGAGGGCTGGAGCGGATGTCGGGAAAGGAGCGGAGGGCTAGAGTCGCTGAGTCGGGGAAGGAGCGGAGGAAGAGGACGGAGTTTGCCGTCTGGACCATGGAGGGCTGGAGCGAGCGAGCACAGAGTCTATGGAGGGCGAGCGCGCGCGAGCCGTGGCGTGCGAGCGCCGGGAGAGGCTGAGCGGTCGGCGGCGGTAGATCTAGATCTAGATCTAGGGTTTGGAGTTTTACTCTGGACTGTGGAGAGTCGGGAACTCGGGATTACAAAATGAGATTTGTCCCATAAGTGCAAATCTATAAAGGACTAAATTTAAAAAAAAATTAAGATGGGTGCGGGTCATGCGAGTCGACCCGCAACCCGTCGGGTTTTATCCGACCCGACCCGCACCTAAATGTTTTTAGAAAAATCGACCCGCGACCCGCAATTTGCAGGTCAGTGCGAGTCACGGGCTACCCGACCCATTGAACATCCCTATTATACAATGTCTTTGATTAGGAACTATGTAGAATTGAAAACAGATAGTGACAACTTCCTCTATGCATGGGATAGACGTTTCTATGAGCACCTTCGTATGCTCTTAGGGATGATAACTCTAAATTAAACAAGTCTTTGTTTATTCTCTCCCCAATGTCTGACTAGTTTAGATGTGGCATGACTAGGGCACTGCATGGCTTAGCAACTTTCATTCAAATAATTGCCCTTTGCATGAATCATGTCTATCATCTTGCATGGGAACTACTTCTTAAGCTTTAAAATTTCTTTTGGCCTAAAATGATCAACCTGATCTTTTATATCCCTCATCATAAGCCAAAATGATTGTTGATCATATGACCTGTCCCTAAAAACCGAATCTAGGTAAACGCTTCCCATGAGCCCATCACATGTTTAGACCCTTAAAGCGGGATTCAATTACCTGGATGTTAAACTCTTTTGACTTGCCCTTTATTGTTTGGATACTTTTGTTTGTTACGTGTTTCCACAAAAACGATATATGTATCCAAACCTGGCCCTTTGTCAATTGTTCATGGAAGTGAGGTTGGAAAGGAAAAGAACTTCTTATCACAAGGGAACAACAAGGATAGTGTAACTCAGACGACTCAAATTTGTATTATTGGAAAGAGAATCAACGTTGGAAATTGGGTTTTTGACAAGACTGATTTGTGACATGTGGAGATTATTAAGTTGGAAAGAATTAAGTTGTGATTGAAAAGGTCTGTCTAGTTACCTTTTGGAGTTATTGAATCTGTTTCTCAAGGAAATCCTGATGCGCCTAATTCCTCGCCCTTTCACCTTCTTTCTCTCTACTTAATCCTTTCTTTCCTCGTCTTCTCCGAATATATCTCTCGCTCTTTGCTTTTCTTCCTCTGCAAACTCTAAACATCCCATCCTTCCTTCTTTCTCACAAAAAATGGCCTTGTCAGGGACAACTCATAGACAAATCCAATACTCCCCTCTCCATCCAAACCCTCTCATCGAGCATCTCTAAAAAAAGATGCTCCTTGAAGGCCTTGATCCCGACACACATACTCCAGAATATCTTTTTGAGGTCAAGGACTGCCTCTACTCGCTCTTGAGAAAGAGGGATGGTCAACAAGGTCTTACTCCTCCAAACTCTCCTCCTACAACTCCAAGATCTGATATCCTAGTCCTCACCAAAAGGTTAGATGGATCCTCAACCCTCATTGTAAACATTGATGGCGTTCAAACCAGTATCTCAGAAACAGGTCCATCCACCCTTCTTCTCAAAGATGCTTAATTCCACTTCCTCTCCTAAACACCACACCCAAATCTTTGACAACTCAGCCCTAAACGGCCGACACTAGAATCCTCCAACTCCAAAGATCAAAACCCTAATACCACTCAATCTCAACTTCCCAAAGAACCGGCTCCTCCACAACCACTTCGGTTCTTGATCAAACCCTCTCACAATTCGAGAGAGAAAGGTTTCCATCTGTTGAGGGAACTTCCAAACAAACTCCTTCTAAACCAACTTAACCCAAAGATCTTCTCTCCAAAGTTCCCACCGGGCAAAGAACCAATAAAAGAAAGCATAGAATCATTGGAGATGAAGAAGAAGAATCTGAAGAGGAACTTGCCCCTCTTGCTTCTAACAACTCCAAGCACTCAACAAAGAAAAGGTTGTAATCAACGTGGATGAAGATGAGGACGAGATAGAGGAATACAAGGAACCTCTTCCCCAAATTGGATTCAAAGAACCAACTTTTGGAAATCCATCCACTCGAGGCTCCAAGAATAAAGGGAGCAAGAAATAGAAAACCGAAGCTACGAAAGAGAAAAAGAAGAAGGGAAATGTAGCATTTAGGGACAGGAAACTGGTTGTTCCATTGGTTGTCAGCCTAGAGTTCCTTCAAGAAAACGATTTCAATGAACTGCAAGAGCTTATCCACTTTCAAGAATGGGACACACTGTGCTCAGAACTAGTTAAGGTGGATCCCTCACAAATCAAGCTCTTCTACTCCAAGTTTGAACTGACCCAAGGAACTATCCTTAATCCAATGGTTTGATGTATCTTCGGGGATGATGAATTCACCTTCTCTTATGCTGCCATCAAGAAAATTCTTCAAGTACCAAGTGAAGGCCTTGCAACTCTTCCTATGAGGCCATGGCAAGACACTGATGGAAGAGAGGTGATCTTCAAGAGGCTACTGGGATATGTTCTTGTTCAAGGAAAGGAAGTCATGACTCACGGATTGAGTCAATTAGGTAAAATGGCACACCAGTATATCACCAGGGTGGTGATTCCAAGGCAGGAGAAGCGCACAACGCTCAATTCCAATGACGTCATTCTCCTTGATCTGTTCCTACACAAGGGAAGGATAAACCTGCCTCGGATAATGATCATGCACATGTGCAAATGTGTTGCCAAGGAGACCCATGGACTTCCTTATGCTGTTGAGGTCAAGGAAATCATGAAAAAGAATGATGTTTACCATCCAAACGAGGAAGAAGAGCTTGGATAGGAAATGGATATGTCCAACATTCAGAGGATGAAGCACTCCCAAGAACTACCTGAAGAAATGGAACCACAAGTGTTCCTCGAACAAGGCGATTGCACTTCTGTCCTTCAAGCTCTCAATCGTCTGTGTGGAGTCAATGAGCGAATCCTCAATGTTCTTCGAGACATACAACAAAAGTTACCTTCCTTCTCCTCCAACCCATGAACAAGCTCCCTACAAAAGTCTCCCTAGCTCATCTAACTCTCTAAATGGTTTAAGTTGTTTGTCTTTCCATGCTTGTATGAACTGTTTCTTTGAATGCATTGGGTGTTATTCTCTAGTAATGATTGAGCTTTCCGTGCTTTCTCAATTTTTGTCATTACCTTTTTCTTTTCGATGATGTCAAAAGGGGGAACGATAAAATATGTGAGAGCGTTGTTTTAAGTTATCATAGTATGGCCCTTGCTAAAGGGGGAATAATCTCACAAAATATGCTAAGTAGGAACTACATGTCACACTAAGGAGGAACTTGCATGAGAATACACGAGCATAAAATCAAATGAAATACTTGTCATTTTATTATGGGTTTGTCATCATCAAAAGGGGGGAAATTATTGAGTCGGTGTTAGGAACTCACGTTCATTAACACTAGAACAATGTCCTCAGTTTTGATAATGATAAACACCATGGGAACTAATGCCAATTGCCAAGTATTTCAGTATAACAGGTTGTCCGTCGCAAAACAAATCACAGAACAAGAAGTTCCCAAAGCATGGGAACTAATCCAACGACGAAAAAGAAAGCGACCAACCTCAGAAGAGAACAGAGTTCTCGAGAAATGGGAACTCAATGAACCAGAGTTCCCACAAGATGGGAACTAGATGAGAAGAACAGGAACCCCTCGAAGTCAAGAAGAGTTCCCAAGACAAGGGAAGCAGGAATACGAGAGTTCCCTTTGGATGGGAACTGGCGTATGCGTGAAAGCAACATCTCAATGCATTTTTAGGGATCCTGTCGATGCCGAACAAAAGGGTGTCTCATACATCAGAGATGCAGCAGGATGAAGAAAACCATCCAATGGTCCGAAGTGATGCAAGAGTTGACAATTCAAATTCAAATCAAAGTCACATGTCAACCTTAAGGATCATACTTGGAGAGCAAGGCAAAAAGGGTATTTAGGAAAAATACCACTAATGGATAAGGGTTTTCTATCACGCCTATTTAAACCCTTCAATAGTGACCTTGTTGTTCACTTTTCACAAATCAAAAACCCAAACACAAAAAGAGAAGAGCCAAAGAGCTACTCAAGTGAAGATCATCAAGATGGTGAAAAGTCCGACGCTGAGCTAATCTCGATGACTGTGAAGAAGGAAAGAGTTCCTAGGTCTAGGGGAACTCAGAAGAAGAGACAGCAGAAGAGAAAAGAGGTTTGAGTTTCGCTTTGTCTTTGATTTTGAGCGTTCACCAGGTTAAGGTTGAGAGAATACATTAGTGTTGCCTAGGGAGAGAGTCCTTGTAGGAACAGAGAAGTTTGTATTTGGCCTTGTAACGTGAAGGGAACTAAGCAATAAAGAAAGGGAACTCATTCGAAAATCCTCCAAGCGGAGGTAGAGGTTTACTCACGCGATTAGTTGATCGTTATGGGGTTCCTCTATAAGGGAACTGTCTCTACTATTTTACTTACCTACATATTTACTCTTTCCGCTGCGTGTGGGAACTGTTCGAAACAATTCCCAAAATAGATTTAGACTAACCTATGATCCAACAGAGTTGTCCAACAAGATCTTCCAAAGTCAGCGACTTGGTTTCCTTCTGAGTGAGTAGAGACGAAGCGATGGAGTCCCAACTCTTGTTCAATACCGAGATCAGCTTGTTGGTTTGCTTCCATTGAGGAAGTTTCTCACCAAGAAACTCTAGTTGATTGACAAGTGTGATAGGATCGTCCTTAGTTGATTCACTGTGCGAGAGATTGGCTCTAGCAACCTCGATGGGAGGGATTGAACTCAACTCGGAGAAACCAGCAAAAGGGTCGGTACCGAGTATGTGGATTCGGTAACAAGGGGATTCGAACGGACTTGGCGGAAGAAGATGGACGGGTTTGATGGATGATTGAAGGGATATGGACTCTTGAAGTCGGATGTAACTCACCGGCGTTGAGAGAACTAAAATACTTGGATACGACTCACCAAGCGTTCTTAATCGATCGATATCACGCACAATCAAATCAAGAAAGAGACCTTCAAAGAGATGTGTTTTTGCCTTCAGCAAAAAGAGAGTTTTTTCCATCAAATTCAAAGGTGGAAAACGAAACAACACAAGGGAGGGCCTTTTAAACTCCTAGGGTCGTCCCAACACTAAAGCATTAAACATAAAATTAACTCAAAGCATTCAAAACTATAATAAAGATGTCTATCCCACAACACGCAACTCTTGACATTCAGAAAGGGGTCGATACCGAGGCCTGCAGCTCGATACCGAGGAAGCTGGAGAGGAGAGACCGGCGTTGGCACATTAACGAAGACCGACAACTCGGTACCGAGACCCTAAGGGTCGGTACCGAGGATCATTAGCTCGGTAACGAGAGCCATCTGTACTTGACGGTGAAGTGTCTTTGCCATTGAACGAGTAATACGCATCACTGGCTCCTCTTGCTCTTGCTTCTCGTCCTCGGTGTCCTCCTTGGCGTCCCGGCTTGGCTCGATGGGGTCTTGATGGGAAGGATTCACATCATCCTCCCCCCATCGAAAGGATTCAACCTCGAATCTTGCACGTAGTCCTCTTCACTGGAATCGCCCACCAAGTATGGCCGAAGGTCAGCCACATTGAACACATCATGGACTCCCATTTCCGGTGGAAGTTCCAAACGGTAGGCATTGTTGTTGATCTTCTGAAGCACTTGAAATGGTCCATCCGCCCTTGGTTTCAACTTGGATTTTCTACGTGAGGGAAACCGTTCCTTACGGAGGTGCACCCACACCAAGTCACCAGGCTCTAAGATCAACTCCTTGCGTCCCTTGTTATGTTGTCGCTCATATTGTGTCGTGCGCTTCTCAAGCTGCCTCCTAGTGTCCTCATGCATCCGCTTCACATAATCCGCTAACTCCTTTCTTTCCTGGCTAAAACCATCAACAATAGGGTGAGCAATAAGGTCTAAAGGAGTGAGAGGATTCTTACCATATGCGACTTCAAATGGCGTCTTCTTGGTCGCCAAATGGGTAATGCGGTTGTATGCAAACTCAATATAAGGAAGACATTCTTCCCACCTGCGGAGGTTAGCTTTCAAAACAACAAGGATGACAAGTAGTGGAATAAAGTAACTTGGTGCCTAACTTAGCCCACAAGGTCCTCCAAAAATGACTAAGAAATTTGACATCCCTGTCCGACACTATAGTCTTGGGAAGACCATGTACACGCACAACATGATTGAAAAACAAGGACGCCACATTGGTAGCATCATCGGTTTTGTGACACACAATGAAGTGTACCATCTTACTAAACCGATCGACGACTACAAGAATGGAGTCCCTTCCTCGCTTAGTCCTAGGAAGACCCAACACAAAGTCCATGGATAAGTCTTCCCAAGGTTGTTGGGGAATGGGTAAAGGTGCATACAACCCTTGGGGGCTAGTTCTAGACTTAGCTTGAGCACAAGTAGCACAAGATGCACACAATTTTTCCACGTCCCTAAGCATTCGCAGCTAATAGAAGTGTTCCTTCAAGGCTTGCAAAGTCTTAGCAACGCCGAAATGACCCGTAAGGCCACCACCATGTGCTTCTTGCACTAAAAGGCGTCGGATTGCACCCCCATGGATGCATAGCTTAGCACCCTTCATAAGATATCCGTCATGAAGGAAAAATTGATCTTTACTTCCCAAGGTACTACATTCCCCATAGATATCCTTGAAATCAAGGTCTACGGGATATAGTTCCTTAATGAAAGAAAAGCCCAACATCCTAGCATCCAAAGTGGAAATTAGGGCGTATCTTCGTGACAAAGCATCCGCCACAATATTGTCCTTCCCCTTTTTGTGTTTGATCACATAAGGGAAAGTCTCAATAAATTCGACCCACTTAGCATGACGTTTATTCAATTTACTTTGACCTTTGAGGAACCTAAGTGCCTCATGGTCGGGGTGAATGACAAACTCTCTAGGGAGGAGATAGTGAGACCATACCTTAAGCACCCTTACCAAAGCGAGAAGTTCCTTGTCATAAGTTGGGTACTTGAGCTCGGCATCATTCAGCTTCTCACTGAAGTAAGCAATCGGTCTCCCTCCTTGCATAAGCACGCCTCCAAGTCCTACTCCCGAAGCATCACATTCTGTCTCGGAAGTCTTGGAAAAATCTGGTAGGACTAGAAGAGGGGCGTGAGTGAGCTTGTACTTGATGGTAGTGAAAGCTTGCTCTTGTTTTGGACCCCATTGGAAAACCACCTTCTTCTTACTAAGCTCGGTGAGAGGAGTAGCAATGGAGCTGAAATCCTTGACGAAACGGTGGTAGAAACCAGCCAAGCCTAGGAAACTCCTCACTTTCGTCATGGTGGTAGGAACGGGCCACTCTTCAATTGCTTTCACCTTCTCCTTGTCCACTTGAAGCCCTTCTTTGCTCACTACAAAACCAAGAAACACCACATTATCCGAACAAAAATGGTATTTCTTAAAGTTAGCAAAAAGCTTTTCCTTCCTCAAAACTTCTAAAACCATTCGAACATGCCTAGTATGCTCATGCAAGCTATGGCTATAGATTAATATGTCATCAAAATAGACCACCAAAAACTTGCCTAAAAATGCTCGTAAGACATGGTTCATTAGCCGCATGAATGTGCTAGGTGCGTTAGTGAGGCCAAATGGCATAACCAACCATTCATACAGACCGTACTTGGTCTTGAATGCGGTTTTCCATTCATCACCTTCCTTCATTCGAATTTGGTGATAGCCACTTTTGAGGTCCACCTTGGAAAATATGCATGAACCATAGAGCTCATCCAACATATCATCAAGTCTAGGAATGGGAGGCCTATACTTGACGGTAATATTGTTTATGGCCCAACAATCCACACACATTCGCCAAGTCCCATCTTTCTTATGAACTAAGATGACGGGAACCGAGCATGGACTCAAACTTTCACGCACATAACCTTTAGAAAGGAGTTCAACAACCTGTTTTTGTAGCTCTTCCGCCTCCGTTGGATTGGCTCGGTAGGCCGGCTTGTTGGGAATGGAGGCGCCGGGCACATAATCTATTTGGTGCTCTATTCCTCGGATTGGAGGCAACCCTTCCGGCATCTCCTCAGGAAACACATCCTCAAACTCCTTCAATAACAAAGCAATACAAGAAGTTAAGTCATGCATATCTTTATCATTAAGTAATACATCTTTAACCAACAAAAGAATGCAAGTATTACTCCCCTTCACAGCTTTTCTAGCATCGCGTGCCTTGGCTAGTAGAAGATGGCTAAGTGGTGTCGTCGGTAAAGAGCTGCTGGGCCTCGGTACCGAGCTGTCTGCCTTCGGTACCGACCGCTTGGCCTCATTAGCAGCTTTACGCCGTTGCTCATTGGCAATGTGGTCGGCCATGATTCGTGTGGCGCCATCGGCATCAAAGTGATCCTCTTACCATTGAGGTGGAAAGAGTACTCGTTCATGACACCTTGGTGAATAACGCCGCGATCATATTGCCACGGTCGTCCAAGTAAAATATGGCACACCGTCATAGGAAGCACATCACAAATCGCCTCATCAACATACGCCCATATAGAAAACTTGACACAAGCTTGGTTATTCACCTTAAGAGGTGTGTTAGAATTCAGCCAACATAAAGTATAGGGTTGTACATGAGGAATAGTTATAAGACCAAACCTTTTGACCACTTCTTGGTCTATGATGGTGCAACAAGACCCTCCATCAATTATAAGATTGCAAAGTTTACCTTGAATGAGGCATCTTGTATGAAAAATGGTCTCTCTTTGGTTAGGTGGTGTCGGAGCTTCATTGGTGATGAGTGATCGCTTGACCACAAAACACTCACCATTAGTCTCAGCTGCGACTTGGAGCTCCACCACCTCTCCATCACCTTCTTGTGGCTCCTCAATCTCAGCCTCCTCGTCCGACTCATACTCTCCAATGGTGTTGAGTAGGACTTGGCGCTTGGAAGGGCAATCTCGAGCCATGTGTCCACGCCCTAGGCATTTGAAGCACTTGATCTCGCTCGAGCGTTGCTCTTCTTCTCGCCTTCCTCCTTGAGGAGTCTGAGATGGCTCACGCCGTGTGGGAACTGTACCGTGGTCTTGCTTGTTCTCCGGTCATCGGTTCGAATTCTCCCACATATTCTTGACCTGGAAAGTTAGTGGGGCTCGAAGGCAAAGGCATTGTAGGATAGCTAGAATAAGGAGAAGAATGGGCAGAATTCATACCTGATTCTTCTCGGTGGGTACTCGAGAGAGGTCGGTAGGAAGTCGTTGACGCCATCAAAAGGGTCGTTACCGAGGTATTTAGACTCGTTAACGAGGTATGCAGGCCTAGTACCGAAGGGTTCAGACTCGGTAACGGAGTGTTGTATGTCACATGGCCCGAAATCGCTCCTTCTTCATGGCTCGTTAGAAGGCCCTCGCTCGGTAACGAGGTGTTCAGGCTCGCTTGATTTCCGCCAAGGTTTACCATTTGAAATGCACCCATCCGAGCCTCCATCGAGAGCTTCAAGGCTTCCATCTCCCGTTGTTGTTGTTGCATCCTTTCCTCATTCTCCGTTTTAAGCCCTTGAATGGCTCGAAACAAGTCTTCCATGGTAACGGCTGAAGGAGTCATTTTTCCCTCAATAACACCCTTGTTCTTCTTGTTGTTGGGGTCGTCCATAGTGTTCCTAAAGCACAAAACTCAACACACACAACTAGGACAAACTTGTCAATGGATCCCACACACAAGGGTCCTTAAACCGGTCCTTAAGCAATAAAAATTGGTTACTAGACGGTTGAGAAAGGACTCAAGGCAAGGTATCAAAGTAAAGCATGAAAGTAAAGAAAAACAAGCAAGCTCAACACACTCCAAGATGTGCAACACACGAAGTAAAAGGAAAGGTACTTGAATTTTTTTTTGTACAATTGTCCACAAAACAGAGAGGTTTAGGTGTCACCCTTGTGTTGCCTTACTTTTTATCGGTCACTCCTCTTGTTTTACCGGTGACCGGATCTTTCTAAGAACAACCACTTTTTTCTCCAGGGTTGAGCCAGCAGATGTTGGATTCAATACCAAGATCTCTCTCCTAGCATCTTGACACTTTGAAGGAGGATGGGCTAACCAAATCTTCTCCTACTACACTCTAATTTAAACAAGCAAGTCGCTTCTTTTTTTTTAGGGAAATTCCTTTTGGTACCCTTGAGGTTTCGACTTTTCCTCTTGGTGTCCAAAAAAATTCTTATTCCTTTTACCCTCATGTTTATACAATTTTCCTTTCCGTAGCCTAAACACAACCAAAGTTAAAGTTTCATCCATAAAATAAATTTTCTGTTAAAAATCAAAAAAAAAAATCCCATCGTGTTTAATAGATGGAACTTTGACTAAATCCATCTCCTCCTTTTAATTCCCATTCTCCAAATCCATCCCCTTCTGGATTAACTACAACCACGCCCTTGATCTTATCATTCATGACTGCTCGGAACGTCAATGGTTTACTCCTTCCTCTCCAGACTTTCAATCCTTCCCTGAATTTGAGCAATGGATCGCCGAGCAACACCAACTGCTCGAACAACTACTTTCTGTTGCCGAGTCATCAAACCGGACCGAATCGGAGCTCCGGTACCTCACAAACCGGGTCCTCCGTCACTTCGAGCGATACTACCGGCGAAAATCCCGGTTGGCACGCTGCAACTTCTTACCCGTCCTCACATTGCTGCCCTGGCAAACTGACAATCCTAGCTCGAGGATGCCTTCCTCTGGATCGGTGGTTGGCGCCCCAACACGGATTTCCACCTCCTCTACTCCAAATCCGACCTACAATTTGAGGCTTGCCTCGAGGAGATGCTCCACGGCGGCTCCACTGGAGACCTCGGGTATCTCTCGCCGAGTCAACTCGCTAGGGTTGACGAGTTGCAGAGGGAGGCTAATACGTGATTGCCTCGGAATCCTCCGTAGAAACCTCGTATATGATCCACACAAGTCCCGATCTTGCCAGCAAATAACTTCAATCCTACAAAGCTTTCAACTTTAGGTCATTATGCTAAGGATTGTCCAAATCAGAAACAAGTGCTCCCTACCACCAATGGAGGATATATGAGTGATGAAGAAATACCTCCAAATCAAGTGGAGGAGGAGAGCAATGGACAAGAAGAAGAGGGCGTGGAGGCTATCGAACCGGACTGCACCGAACAACCTTTAACCTTGGTAACAATGCGTACTCTTACTTTACAAGAAACACCTAGGCTAGATCAAAGGGAAAACATTTTTCATACTAGGTATACTGTGAAGAATCAAGTGTTATGCATGATAATTGATAGTGGTAGCTGCTGTAACATTATTAATGCTAAGGTAGTTGATCACTTGCAATTAAAAACTCAACCTAGGACTACTAGTTATGGTCTCAATGGTATTAATGATACAAATGGTTCTAATCTTGTTACTCATCAGTGTTTAGTCCGTGTTTCCATTGGTAATTATGTTGATGATATCATGTGTGATGTGGTAAACATGGAATGCACTCATATCTTGTTAGGTAGACCATGGTTATTCGATAGGAGAGTTATTTATGATGACATGCTTAATACCTATTCGTTTAACTATGATGGGAGGAGAGTGTCTCTTCTACCATTGTTGCCCCAACAAGTTTTACAGGACCAGGTACGATGAGATCAAGCTAGGGCACTTAGGCGTGCCAAGGAAGAGAAGGAAGAGGCCGAAGCTGCGGCCAAGGCGGCGTCGCGTCGTTCGGCGCCCGACACATCTACAAGCAACACCGGCGTTTCCCAGTCTCCACCCGGGCGTTCTGGCTCAAATTTTAGGACAACATCAAGCACGAGTGGAGCTACTGAATGGGACAAAGAACGCCGAGAAAATGTCCCTAAATCGTCGAAAGTACCGAGCTCTACTTCAGATAGTGCAACTGAGACAAAAACGGGGATATCTCCCAAACCACTCGAGCGTTCTGGCTCAAATTTGTGGAGCAATTCAGAGACTCAGAGAGCTACAAATCAGGAAGAAAAACGCCTGCAAAAGGAGCCAAAAATCGGCTTAAAAGGCAGTGTAGAAAAGCACTCTCTAGTAGCACAGTCTAGTGTTTCTTTCCCTACTTCTTTTTGTTTACTTCTTATGAGGAAAGAGATACTAATTCTTAATCAAGATATTTCACATCTTCCAAAGTGTATTCAAGATCTATTACAGGAATTTGAAGATGTGATGCTTGAAGAGTTGCCACAAGGCCTTCCATCAATTAGAGGCATTGAGCATCAAATTGATTTGGTGCCCGGAGCTTCTTTACCAAACCGTGCAGCTTATAGAGCAAGTCCAGAGGAAACTGTTGAGCTTCAAAGACAAGTACAAGATCTCATGGACAAAGGCTATGTGCATGAATCCCTCAGTCCATGCGCGGTTCCGGTGATTTTGGTGCCAAAGAAGGATGGCACTTGGAGAATGTGTGTTGATTGAAGGACGATGAACCAAATAACAGTTAAGTACCGTCATCCCATTCCTAGATTAGATGATATGCTTGATGAATTGCATGGTGCTAATTTCTTTTCAAAAATTGATTTAAGAAGTGGGTACCATCAAATTAGAATGTGGGAAGGGGATGAATGGAAAACTGCTTTTAAGACTAAGTATGGATTATATGAATGGTTAGTAATGCCTTTTGGATTAACTAATGCACCTAGTACTTTCATGAGGCTTATGAACCATGTTTTAAGAAGATACTTAGGAAAGTTTGTTGTAGTCTACTTTGAAGATATCTTAGTCTATAGCAAAACTTTGCATGAACATGTAGAGCATCTTAGGGCTGTTTTGGACACTTTGAGATTAGAGAAGCTTTATGTTAATTTGAAGAAGTGTTCTTTTTGCTCAGAATCTACTGTTTTTCTTGGTTTTGTTGTGTCTAAAGGTGGATTGAAGGTAGATGAAGACAAGATCAAGGTAATCAAGGAGTGGCCACAGCCGACTACCCCAACCATGGTGCGCTCTTTTCTCGGCTTGGATAGCTTCTACAGAAGATTTGTGCGTGATTTTAGCACAATTGCAGCCCCTCTCCATGAGCTTACAAAGAAGCATTCATCATTTAAATGGAGAGAGCAACAAGAGAACGCCTTCAACACATTGAAGGACAGGTTGTGCAACGCCCCAATGCTCCAACTCCCTGATTTCTCCAAAGCATTCGAGATTGAGGTGGATGCATCAGGCCATGGCATAGGAGGCGTCCTCTTGTAAGACAAGAAACCCATAGCTTATTTCAGTGAAAAGTTTAGTGGGGCTGAGTTGAATTACCCTACTTATGATAAAGAATTGTATGCTTTAATTAGGGTTTTGAAGACTTGGTCTCATTATTTGTGGCCTAAGGAGTTTGTAATTCATTCTGATCATGAGGCCTTGAAGTATTTGAAAGGCCAATCCAGACTCAGTAGGCGACATGCAAGATGGGTTGAATTTATGGAGACCTTTCCTTATGTTGTAAAGCATAAGAAAGGCAAAGAGAATGTGGTAGCTGACGCCCTTTCTCGCAGGTACGTTCTCTTGAACCAATGTGATGTGAAAATCCTTGGATTTGCAATGATTAAAGAGTTGTATGCTAGTGATCCTCACTTTGCTGAAATTTACAAGAATTGCATGTCTAGGGGAGAAATAGATTCCTACTTTATTGATGATGGTTATTTGTTCAAAGCTGGAAAATTATACATACCTTCATCTAGTATACGTAGGCTTCTAACTAAAGAGGTTCATGAATCAAGAGGACATAGAGGGCTATAAAAGACTTTAGAAGGCTTAAAAGAACACTACTATTGGCCAAAAATGAGTAATTATGTGCTTAGATTTGTCAAGAGTTGTGTTGTGTGTGCTAAAGGTAAATCTAGACTTAACCCTCATGGCTTGTACCAGCCCTTGCCTATTCCTAGTTCACCTTGGGAGGACATTTCTATGGACTTCATTGTTGGATTGCCTAGAACTAGGAAGGGTAGAGATTCTATTTTTGTACTAGTAGACTGTTTTTCCAAGATGGCTCACTTTATTCCATGTCACACGACTGATGATGCTGTGCATATTGCTGATTTGTTCTTTAGAGAAGTTGTTAGATTGCATGGCATTCCTTGTTCTATGGTTTCAGATCGTGATGCTAAGTTTTTGAGTTATTTTTGGAAAAGTTTGTGATCTAAGTTGGGAACTAAATTGCTGTTTTCTACCTCATGTCACCCACAAACTGATGGGCAAACTGAAGTTACAAATAGAACGTTAGGGGTTTTACTTAGAACTATGATTAAAGCTAACCTCAAACGTTGGGAAGATGTTTTGCCTTTTGTGGAGTTTGCTTATAACAAGTCAATCCATTCAGCTACAAAAATGACCCCTTTTGATGTTGTTTATGGGCTGAATCCAAGGACGCCAGTGGATTTGACACCTCAGCCATACAAGGGAAAAGAGAGCTTTGAAGTTGACAAGAGGGCTGAGTTTGTGAAGAAGCTACATGAGAGAACCAAGATGCACTTAGAGAGGAAATCAATGAAGTACAAGGCCCATGTTGACAAGGGGCGAAAACAGGTTATCTTTGAAGAAGGTGATCTTGTATGGGTGCATCTTAGGAAGGAGAGGTTCCCACATCAAAGGAAAAATAAGTTAGATCAGCGTGGAGATGGTCCATTTCGAGTCATCAGGAGAATCGGCCCAAATGCATATCAAGTTGACATGCCTGGTGAGTATAATGTTCATCCGACGTTTAATGTGGCTCATTTTTCACCTTATGTGCCAGATTTTGATTCCGACGTCGAATCAGAGACGATTCGAGCTCAAGTGGAGGAGAATGATGCAGTGAAGCCAGCCATGTCTCCTACCGACGTCGATGAGTTGATTTGAGTGCCTTCTGACGGACCAATCACAAGGAGTCGAGCTAAGAAGATTGCTCAAGGCACAACAACAATCTTGGTTCGATTGGCAGCTGTTCTTGAAGAGCGAAGCAAGACGAGATGGGTCTCGTGCATTCGTCATCAACTAAGCCCGGATTCAATGGATTAACTATAGGGGCCGAAATTCACATTATTTCTTTATTTAGAAACATGTATTACCTTGTCTCACTTTAGGGCTGAATTTAGTAAGTGACCGGGTGAGGTAAGTTGGTACATGGGTCAAAGTCAACCCTTTGACTTGACCAATCTAACTAGAGAAAATATCAGCTTTATTTTCATTATTATAGGCGTGTTTCAATTTAAATAATGTAGAGAATTTGATCAATAGGCTGATGTTAGTTGGTTGGATATTCTCTCTCTTATTTGTTATAGATATTTTGAGTTGTTAGGATATTTTTCTTAAATAAATAAATCAGCCATGATTTATTTTATTTAAGGGAGATCTAGATAGATATAGTTATAGATATTTTATTATATATTGGGAAGCAAGTAAAGGCCAAATCTACCCCTCTAGGGCTGGCCATGTCTCTTGCTTGCTCTCCAAGGAAGACTCTTGTATTCTACTATTTATACTTTGCAATTTCATTCAATAAAAATCAGCTTGAGAGAGATTAAACCCAATTAGTTTAATCTATCACTTGGGCCATAAAATACACACGTGTAATCTCAATTTCAGCATTGGAGAGTTTGAACAACATCGTCCTCATTCGATCATCATTCAATCAATCTCGATCTCTTCTCTTGTTTGTTTTAAGTTTGTTGATTGATTTAGTCAATAGAGATTGTTCTAGAATTGATTGTTAAAGATCATTATAGTTAATCAATCAGATTTAGCGTTAGAGCCAATATGATTGAACTATCAAAATTGAGTCTTTCAATTATCAAACTTGTTTGTTTCAATTCAGTTTCGTCCTTACTTGCACCGCAAGCAATCTGATTTTGAGAGCTTTTGTAGGATTGAATCAAGGTTACTAGGCAAGATTGGGATCCTGTGGGTCATATACGAGATTTCTAAGGAGCATTCCGAGATAGTCACGTATCATCTGTTTCCCACCATGTTTACATAGAAAAAGAATAAATATAATCTCCAAAATATGATATTGCAAAATAATAGTTGATAGGCTAGCAATTGCACAATACTATTGGAGCGGTCCGGATCCTCTGTCCCCAACTTGTGTCCCCTTTGTATTTATTAATCAAGTGTATTGAGTTTTCTTTTACAAAATACTAGTAGAAGTCTAAAATTTAATTGTTTTTTAATTTTAATTTAGAAAACCACATATCTCAAGAAATTTGTACTATTAATAAATACAAAGGGGACACAAGTGTAACACCCCATCCGGTGAACTAGGTTGCTACTTAGTTGTAGACCACACCTGGTTCTACTAGAACTAGCTTAACAACAAATTCACCTATATTGGACCTTGCAACAAAGGCACAACGGGAAAAACTAAGAAAACATCCAACTTACCATTTTGAAAAAAAATCGATAATCGATGTGAATGCAATCGACTACTAGCACCCAATCCAACCTATTAGTTACCAACATTAATATAGCAATTGCACAATACTAGCACCCAATCCAACCTATTTTGAAGGAGCAATCTATAGGTACATAGGATTTTACTAATACCATCAAAATTCCCCGGAAACTAACTCCTAAATGATGCTACACCCGATGGCGAGAAGGTTCTTGCACTAGATCTTGATGGCTAGGCTTCTCCTACACCAATACAAGAAGCAGAAAATCCTAGCGATATGACACAAGCAGATATGAGCCAATAAAGAAGTAAATTAAGGATTAAAGATACGAGAGGACCAATTATCATTCTTGAACTGCCAATTGATATACCTACGTAGATTGAGTCTCTAACATCATCTTCTCTTAGCTTCCTCCTTTCAAAATCAAACTCCAATTTTGAGATGGGTTGAGTGGAGGCTTCACGTTCGACACTCACCAGCCCATTTTTGTATGGATCAGTCGATCCCTAAAAAAAGAAAAAAAAGAACTGAGGAAACAAATAGCACAATATTTAAGCATAAATTGAAAACAAGAGATAGGAGTGAGATTATAAAGACGCACCGATGAGCCATTGCTAGCCACTCATCTCCACCGTCAACCCGACACCCGGCGTCACCGTGCACTACGCCACCAATGATATGCGCACAAACAACCATTTGAAAGCGAAAACGGAAACCCTAGAAATGAAATCAAATCATCCCTTCTCTTCTGGCAATTGCACAAACAAAAAGGAATTAAGCATTCACAAATTAAAGAGCATCAATTTTAGAGAAAACAGAGATGAAATTACCGATTATAGAGACGCACCGATGAGCCCCCGCTAGCAACTCATAGCCCACCAAATCCAGACATGAAATAGAGAGATCAATGAACGAACAACCACAACAATTGAACCAAAATCAGATTAAATAAATGAAATTCGCAATGCGCAGCTGGGAAGAGCACAAGCATAAAGAACCCAACAAAAAAAAGTAAGAAGGAAATCCGACCAAAGAAGTAGAATAACACTGGCGAATACCATAGCCCAACCTAGATCATCACAAGCCATCACACCTGGGAAGAATAGGAAAAGGATTGCCGAACAAACACAACAGAGCAATAGAACCAAATAAATCCGACCGAAATCGCAGCAAAGAATGCAATATGCAAAGGAAAGTAGAAGAATGAAAGGAAAATAAGAAGAAGAAGAAAAACATGCGATATAAGAAACCGAGGCGCAGAGGGGCAAAAGAAGGAAACGGAAGGAATAATCAGCCACAACCTTACCTATTGGAAGAACAATACAACCAACGGCCGGAAATGTTGGCCCCTCTATGAGCACCTAACGAATGGCCAACAAGAGAAAAGGGGCGTTTTATAACGAGGGCGTTGTTTGTAAGTTTTAATTCATTAGTGGTTTACTTATTTTGTACTAGTTTTTGTAGATCTGGCTTTACAATTGATTTGGATTGAAAATCAGTTGATTTATAATTCTCAAATGTTGTTTTTGATATTGGATTTATATTCGGTAAAAGATTTTAGAGTAATTTTAGGGTTTTGTTTTGTAATAATTTATGGATTATATATCTAGTATATTCTTGTCAAGTTTTAAATGATTTGGATTTCTACAAAAGAAGTTACAAAGCATGATGGCTTTTCGTTGATTTTGGGGTTAGAGTTTGTAAGAGTTAAAAGACTATTGTTATTCATTGGGGTATAAATATGTATATAGGTATAAATATTTATATAGAAGCATGGGTCCTAGGTCGTGATCAGAGACGAGGGTTAAAGACAGGCTATCTACCTTAGACAGGGTTTCGCGTTGTGTGATAATTAGTGGTTTCTTGGCCTTGGGAATTCGTCTTCAAGGTAAGTCGTTTACGACTTGCTCAGTTTCCATTCAATTCTTGTAGGACTTCATGTTTTGCTATTAGGATTGGTTTTGGGGAACTAGTCCCTAATTGATTATTTTATGAAAAAGGTTTACTTGTGTGTGATATGTGTGAAAAGGATTTCAATGGGTTTTCATCGGATAAGAAGTTTTCGAATATTTTCTCTGTGTTAGTACCGTTCTCAACACGACCATGTGCGTAGTCCTTTGGGTTGAAGTGACGGTTATGTATGTTTATGTGACATAGAATCGTGCTCCTTCAAAAGAAAAGCTATTTGTGTTTTCGGCAAGTGCTCCCGAGGAGGCTTG
The DNA here is from genome assembly GCA_964016875.1 of Fallopia convolvulus. Classification (NCBI taxonomy): domain Eukaryota; kingdom Viridiplantae; phylum Streptophyta; class Magnoliopsida; order Caryophyllales; family Polygonaceae; genus Fallopia; species Fallopia convolvulus. The sequence continues at coordinate 12,806,530 of OZ024733.1, read as the reverse complement.
AGCCGGGGTTAGAAGGATGGAATTATGAAGGGTGGGATGTCACGCCTCGACACCTGGAGTGTAGGGTTGATAAGGACCATGGAATGGAATGGTGAGAGAATGGTTGTATTGTTCTGCTTGGACTTGTATGTATGAATGTGCGTCGAAGTTTGATGTATGGTTTGTGTGTATAGTCTATGGGAAGTTAAGTATGGATTTAAAACTGATATGTGTTGTAATCATGTGAACCTTGATTGTGTATCTGTTAGGTACTTGATTGGTTTTTAAACGTCTTACTAGTACTGTATGGATTCTAGCTTGGATTAGAATGATAGCTGACCCTTCGGGGACTTGTTTTTTTAGTTTCAAGTAAAGACAAGGGACCCGTGATGGAACCTCAGCTGAATGATGGAACAGGTCATTGAAGGCCATGTCATTAGGTTGGGTTTGGTTGAGAGAAATGGTGGTTACTTTTTGGTATCTTTTATATAATGTGTAGTTATGATAAAGAAAAGGTAGTGGTATATTAATGAAATGTTTCTATGTGGTGTTGTAAGTTATGTTGTTTGGGTTTCATGCATGTTTTCTGCACTTGGATTTTATAAATACAGGTTGGATGTTTTATTTTTGTTTTCTCGTCTTGCCCGAGTTGCAAGATCCAAGTGAACTCATTGTCAAATTAGCCTAGGTAGTACCTGGTGAGGACTACTACCGAGTAGTGCCCCATGGTAAAGATGGGGTGCTATAGCAAACTCTCCTAGAGTTTGATATTTTCACAAAGGGCGAGAAATACGAGGAAAAAGTGCGGAAACAAATGGAATTAGTCTAAGGAGACTAAGTACGGGAGAATGGATAATTCTCAAGGGTAAGGATTGGTAATATCCACAATTTATGAATAAGATAATGGAGAAGATTTATTTGAATGCAACAACATCTTTGTGGAGCATATAAGAACGGAAGGTAGTTTATCTCGAAGAGAGAGAAACTATTTTACGAGAATAAGGATACTATGAGATTGTAGTTCCTTTTTAGAGTACAAATATTATTGGGAACTTTTTATTACACATCAAGTTTATAAAAGCCTCTCGTACACTTATCAGACCTTAACCAACCTCATCATATTCGGAGCTCCAGATTTGGGAGGTGGCCCAAAGGCGCTAAGTACCAAGCCCACCTAGACAAGCCCGAAAAGCATTCAGATTAGAAGGACGATCCTCAAAGAGTCGAGAGCCGGGTTGGTCTTCCAAGTTGTACTATTCCAACCTGGGTCATTTTAATTATCATGCACTAGCACTTATCTTTATTACGTGTCAAAGCGTTCATGTAATTTGTGATTTTTAAGGGGGGTAGGGGCTATGAAATAGCCGAATCCACAAAAGGAAGGGAGCTCCCACACCATGCTAGGGTGTAACATCCCTCCAACGAATAGGAGCGGAAAAGATCATGATCTGAATTACCGAAAGAAGAGAGGGTGGTGAGCCAAACCATTCGATAATACAGAGGGAAGATAGGGTGATGAACCATACCACTCGGTGAGTTATAACGAATTGTCAAGGGAAGAGAGGGTGTAGAGCTGTACCACTTACATATTATAGAGAGATGTTAGGGTCAAAACTGGCATCCCTAAACCTATCTTAAATCTATAACAAATCTCGAAAAGAAATTGAAACAATCAAGGCCACAACAAACAGACCTATGTTCACTTCTAGCGTACAAAAATAATAATGATAATAAAATGTCGTGATTTCTAATAATAGATATATCCTATGTTCATTTATTTAAACAAACTAGTATGTTCCCAATATAGAGAAGATAACAGAATCGAGATATCGAAAAGGTTACAATGAGAATATCCACTTGCCTTGAATTTCACAAAAGCTCGGAATTTAAGACGTCCTAGAAATCTCGATAGCTTGACCTAGAAATCCGAGATAATACAAGGAAATGAATTATATTAAAATCTTATATATTATTTCTTATTTTAACATTATCTTATTTAATTTTCCTAAGAGTAAGGAAATTATCCAAAATTATTTATTTAATAATTTAGCTAAGATAAACCAACAATAATGTTCCTTTAATTTATTATAATTTTAAGGCGATGTCTCAAATAATTTTATAACAATTATAGAATAGCTAAGTGAGCATGCAATTGAATTTATTTCAATAAATTCCTTTTTATTAGCCCACTTGTAATATTTATTCAATTAATTTAAATAAATATTATATATACAAGTTATTTTATAAAATATATTTAATTAAAATACGAGTCGTGAATTTTTATCGAGACATAACAGACGGAATTTGGGCTCGGAAATCGAGATGGGCGAGTTTGGGCTTCTTCTTTCTCTTTTCCCCTTAATAAAATTCTGATGGGCTAATTCTTTACTTTTGGGCCTAAAATCATCCCAACAATAGCCCAAAATTACCCAAAAGAGTAGGCCCACTTCTCCTTCTTCCTCCTTCGTTCTTCTTCTACTTGAAACAGAGAACCAAGATAGACGACAATGGACTGGCGGGAGCACCGGTGGACAACGGCGGCGATCCTCTTGGGCGGACGGCGGCAGGTGCCCGAGGTGGTGGCGACCGCTGGTGGTCCGGCTAGGAAAGGGCGGCCAACAATTGGGTTTTGTGGATTTTTCTAAAAATCCCAGATTCGGGCAAAATTCAATTTGGGAATTTTAGGCTTGAACTTAGGATGAATTTTAAGAGGAGAATGAGAGGATATCGTGCATTTTTCCTCCTTGCTCCAACCCCTTTTTGTAGAAGTGGAAGAATCTTGAAGAAGCTTCTTTCATCCAATCATCCTACATGCACCACCACCCCTTTCCTCAAATTATATTCATATTCTTGATGCTACTATTAAACCGAATCATTGATGGTTTCATGGTTGTTTAATTAGTAGGAACTAATAGTATCTGGTTGTGCTGTTAGTTAGAATTGAAAAGGAATTGGAAAATCCATTGCATGAGATATTGAGGTGAAATCAATGATCAACTTGTCATACGATTGTGCATATTTGTTTGCCTAAGCTATGTTCCCAAATATTGTTATTCACATAGGCATGCTAACCAGCATTATCATATTTAAAATGTTTCACCACCTTTTTGATGTAATGGGATTGTGTTAGGGTAAAGCCCTTGCCATCCCTCTTTATCTTAATTCCTAAGATCACATCGGCCTCTCCAAGATCTTTCATACAGAACTTAGTAGACAAGAATTCTTTTGTCTTGTCCACTTCCATTTGGTTTGTACCAGATATAAGCATATCATCAACATATAGACATATTATAACTCCTTGACCAGATATATTAAACTTACTATATACACACTTATCCGCTTGATTGATCTTGAAACCATCGACCGAGACCACATAATCAAACTTTTGATGCCACTGTTTTGGCGCTTGTTTGAGTCCATAGAGAGACTTGATCAAACACACTTTGTATTCTTAGCCATCCACCACGAAGCCTTCGGGTTGCTTCATGTAAACCTCTTCATCCAACTCTTCATTAAGGATCATTGTTTTCATGTCCATTTGATGGATGACAAGACCATGAATGCTTGTTAAGGCAATCAAGAGTCTTATTACGGTGATTCTAGCCACGGGGGCATAGGTATCAAAATAATCGACACCTTCTCTTTGTCTAAAACCTTGGATAACCAATCGGGCTTTAAACTTGTCAATGGACCCATCAGCCTTCATCTTCTTTTTGAAGATCCATTTGCACCCTAATGGCTTGCAACCTGGTGGAAGGTCCACAACTCCCAAGTGTTGTTGCCAACAATGGAGTCCATCTCATGTTGGATTGCTTCTTTCCAAAATGAAACATCTTGAGAACTCATAGCCTCGGTAAATGTCTCAGGATACTCATCCATATCAAAATATGAAATACTTTGACCCTCTATTTTCCTAGAAACTTCTATCAAGAAAACTTGAAGAATTGGTTCATGGGATGTTGGTCCCATCACAAGTATCGTGTGCACTCGTTGTCGCTTAGGAATATGAGACATCGGCGTCGAGGCTTCGGCGTCGTATGTGCCATGAGGTGCCAAACCCGCATCCTCGACATTACTCCCCAAACCAGTGTTGTCTTCCTCGATCCCCCACAGCCTTGCGCTTGGGCGATCTTGATTCCACAACCGGGGTTGATCCCTCGAGCATTTACCCCACGTCGGCGTGTCATCTCTCGACGTCAAGGGCACGCCTTACGATGCCCCTTGCGACGTGCCTTGTGGCGCGACGACACACGATATGGACCTAGTTATTCGAGGTCCAAGCACCGATATTTGCTCTTCTTCGGTTCCCATTGGATCCGATGATGGATCGATTTCCTCTTGGTTTATCTCCCTAGGCCTTGGACTTGATGAGAATCTAGTCTCGTCAAATATGGCATCACGCGACTCTATCATAGTATTTACCGAAATTGCATGATTAGGCTCTATAACAAAGAACCTATAAGTCGTAGATTTATGAGCATATCCAATGAAAATACACTCAACGCCTCTATTTCCTAATGTCTTACGCTTAGGTTCCGTTAGTTTAACAACCGCACAACAACCCCATATACGAACATAATGAAGATTAGGTTTGTTTTTAAACGACAACTCGTAGGGTGATTGGCGATTTCTCTTGCCAGGCACTCTATTCAAGATATAATTGGTCGTTAGCATCGCTTCACCCCAAAAACGAGTTCTTTAACCTGGAGTAGGATAACATGGCATTTACCATGTCCTTAAGTACACGGTTCTTTCATTCCGCCACCCCATTTTGTTGTGGGGTATATGGAGTCGTTGTCTCATGTATTAAGATTCAAATTACTCCTTGTCCATATATTCATCACCACGATCGGTTCGTAGTCTTTTGATCTTATTACCGGTTTGCAATTCAGCTTCGGTTATATATGCCTTAAACCTATCTAGTGCCTCACTTTTAGAGTGAACTAAATAGATATAAAAATACCTTGTTAAATCATCAATAAATGTTATGTAATAATGCTATTGACCCAACGATGGCATTGCATGCAAATCCCCCAAGTTCGAATGGACTAGGCCTACGACTCCTTCTTCTCTTTCAATTCTTTTGAAAGGAAGCCTTGTTATTTTGGTTAACAAGTAAGTTTTGCTCTTTTCATTTGTGGGTTCAAAATTAGGATTAATTTGATCATTTGCCATATCCAACATGTTTTTCACGTGGACATGCCCTAACCTCGCATGCCAAAGATCATAGAGTGAATCATTTGACACTATCATGTAATCATACATAACTTTATTATTATTGATTACATTAAGTGGGAAACATATTGTTCTTATAGTGGCGAAGCCAACAAATATTCCAACCCTACTTATAACAAGACGATCAGCCTCGAAAACCAATCAATATCCTAACTTATTTAGCGCACCATCACTAACCATATTCTTTCTAATGGAAGGTGCATACAATACATTATGTAACATAAGTTCCTTCCCACTTGTGAAGTGAAGAAGCACGTCTCCCTTCCCTAAGACTGGAGTCTTCGACTCGTTTCCCATGTAAAGAACCATATTGTCCTCTACATCTTTCATGTGCTTCAACCATCACTTATCCATGCACACGTGGGTGGTGGCTCCCGAGTCAAGCCACCAATTCAGATTCTCATCCTTCAAGATAAGACATTCATCAATTTTAGAAACACTAAATAATGAATCTTTTTGCATAAACCAAACTCAATTGGATTACCTTGCTCGTGGCTTGCGCACGAGCCCGATGTTGGCGCCAACGTGCCCTTGTCCTTGGAAACGTTCTTGATTCTACAATCCCGTTTCAGATGGCCAAGTTTTCCAAAATTCCAACACACCCCTTTAGCCTTTTTCTTTGAGTCGCGCTTCTCGCCTCCCCCTTGGACCGCTTGGAAGCTTTGGCGCCCTTGGTACCTTTGCCCTTCCTTTGGCCCGCCTCCATGGTATTTATCGAATGGGTGGACTTGTCCTCATTTGTCTACCAAACTAACAACATATGAGATTAAATAGTATAAAGTAACTGAATTTGACACAAGATCTAATGACATGCATGTGTCAACGATCCGCTCCACCATCCTGCAGAGGCTCTAGTACGGGTCTCTAGTTCGTACGTGAAACTGAAAAATAAGTCCCCGAGGGGTCACATACTATCCTAATTCAAGCTAGAAATCACACGGTAATAGTAAGACATTTTCAAACCAATCAAATTCCTAACACACGCATAGGCATGCTCCACACGAACACACCAACTATCCTCATTCTACCCCCTTAAAGAAAGTTTCGCCCCAAAATTTCTAGGAATATACGATAACAAATCCAAAATACTTTTGGAGTTCTAACACACAAGTCAAACAACATGTAAATCATATTATCAGTACACAACAAGCATTGATCAAGCAAGTTAAGCACGCAAAGCCAAGTAAAAAAAGCACATAATTAGTTACCATCCACAAGGCTTTCACACACTTCTAACTTCTACTCCTTAAGGTCTTAACTAAACCCGGGTAAAACTATGGATAGCTCTCACTCAAGGAAAATAAAACACAATCAACCAAGCAACTACACAAAGATCCTAGCATCTAGCACACAAAACTAAAATAAGATACTATCTACTAAGCCATAGTTGTCTACCTATGTCATCACGTAATGGCCCATTATTGTCAATCCCTTGACCTAATTGTATAACTTATTTTTCTTATGATTAACTGGAAATAAGTTTGGTCTATTATAATAACTACTTCTCCTCCTACTATGCACTCTAAAGTCATTTCCTAAGAGGGCACTCAACTCTTCTCAAGGCAAGTATCATCCGAATTCCTTCAATCATCATTCCTAGCTTGAATACGATCATCATCAATCGTGTATCTTTAGTGCTTAAGCGCGATTCAATCTAGTGTTACCTTACCTCTTCTATGTTGACCACTTCTTCTACCTCTTACACTAGATTCAATCACTTGATCATTTATCAGACTAGTACCAAACATTCTTCGGAAGGTATACCACCATATATGTCCACTCTTCTCTGGTTGCTTTTTGACACTCCCCTAGTGATACCTAAACTATGAACAGACTTGACTTATGTCCTACTTATACTAAGAATTAGATAGTTAGTAGAACTATACTACATGTGGTCCTAAGGTTGATGGCGACAGAGTCGCATCGTGTCATCTACCCACTAAATGCAATATGACTACCACATTCAAAACTTATGAAATCATCGGAAGATTTTTTGTTATTTATATGGACCTCATGTACACTCATTAGTCAATTCCATGCGCCCTTGTTGTCAACCAAGCTTCGCTACCAAATTGTAATACCCCGTCTTTATATCGGGGCACTACCCGGTAGTAGACCAGAAGTTGGATCGTAGGTTAGTCGAAATCAGTTATGGGAACTGTATCGAACAGTTCCCATACGCATCAGAATGAGTAAGTATGCAGGTAAATAAGACAACTAGAAACTGTTCCCTTATAGAGGAACCCCACAACGATCAATTAATCGCATGAGTAACCCTCTACCTCCTCTTGAAGGATTTTCGAATGAGTTTTCTTTTCTTTATTTCTTAGTTCCCTTCAGATTACAAGGTAGAATACAAACTTCTCTGTTCCTACTAGGACTCTCTCCCTAGGCAACACTAATGTATTCTCTCGACCTTAACCCGGTAACTCAAACCTCTCTTTCTCTTCTTCTTCTATCTCTTCTTCTGAGTTCCCCTAGACCTAGGAACTCGCTCTTTCTCATACACCGTCGTCAAGATTAGCTTGCCGTTGGGGACTTTTCACCAACTTGATTGTTCTCACTCGAGAAGCTCTTTGGCTCTTCTTTCTCTGTGTTTTGAGTTTGTGATTTGGGAAAAGTGAGCAGCAAGGTTACTATTGAAGGGTTTAAATAGGCGTGATGAGAAACCCTTATCCACTAGAGGTATTTGTCCTATATATCCTTTCTGCCTTGCTCTCCAAGTATGATTCTTAAGGTTGACATGTGAATTTGATTTGAATTTGAATTGTCAACTCTTGAATCATTTGGGATCGTTGGATGGTCATCTTCCTTCTGCTGAAGCTCTGAAAGTCTGAGACGCCCTTTTGTCCCGAACAAACAGGATCCCGAAAAATGCGTTGAGATGTCGCTTTCATGCATGCCCCAGTTCCCATCCAAAGGGGAACTCTCGTCTTCTCGGTTCCCTTGTTTTGGGAACTCATCTTGACTTCTCGGGATTCATGTTCTTCTCAACCAGTTCCCATCTTGTGGGAACTTTGGTTCACTGTGTTTCCTTCTCATGGGAACTCTTCTCTTTTATGAGGTTGGTCGCTTCCTTTTCTTCATTGCATTAGTTCCCATCTATTGGGAACTTATTGTTTTGTGCTTTGCGACGCAAAACCTCTTCTACAGAAATACTTGGCAATTGGCGTTAGTTCCCATGTTGTTTGTCATTATCGAAACTGAGGACGTTGTTCCAATGTTAATGAACGTGAGTTCCTAAATCAACTCAACACCGCACATCGGTCCACACAAGCTATCTTGACAACAAGTTCACCCAGATCTTGTAACTCGGGAACGACGAGAAAACATAAAGAAAACATCCAACTTGAATTATTGAAACTAAAGTGTGGAAAACATGCATGAAAATTAGAACAACATAATATATAATAACATTTTCTAACATCTCCCAACTAACCTTTAACCAAACAAACAACATATTAGATCATATAGTATAAATTAACCCAACCCGACAAAAGACCTAATGACACGCACGCATCAACGATGCATCGAGGCTCTAGCACGGGTCCTTGGTTCCTACATGGAATTGCAAAATAAATCCCTAAGGGTTCACGTACTAACCTAATTCAAGCAATAAATCACACGGTACTAGTAAGATGTTTCAAACTAATCAAGATCCTAACACTCGCATAGGCAAGTTCCACACGAACACAACACATATCAATTCTAAATCCATAACTAGCATCCAATTGATCTCACACATATACACACATCACATATGCATAGATTCATACACACAACTTCCATCGTGCAATGCAACCCTTCACTCACCGTTGCATTCCATGGCGCTTATCACCCCTACGTCGAGGTGTCGGGGAATGACCTCTCACCCTTCACAAGAATATAAATACTTCTAATCCCGTGTCAAGCCCCCACTGGAGCACTTTCCCAAAACATAAATAGCTTTTCTTTTGAAGGGGTACAGTTCCCTATCACACGAACCATACATAGACATCCCTTCCTTGACGACAATCTATGCACAAGGTCGTGCTGAGAACGGTACCAACATAGAGAAAATGTTCAAAAACTCTATGTACGAAGAAAACACATTGAAATCCATTTGTACACATATCACACACAATTAAAAACTTTTTTATTTAATTAATCAATTAGGGACTAGTTCCCCAAAACCAATCCTTGCACGAAATCTAACCAGAGTTGAATTGAAACTAAGCAAGTCGTAAACAACTTACCTCTAAACTTTGATTTCAACGACACATGAAATACGAACCTGGTGAAACAATATCCTAAACAATGATAAAAGATATAATAAGCTATATGAAGTTCTAGACTCAAAAAGTATGATAAAGGATTTTAGACTCGGAATCTCTCCAGCCCCCAAACAACCTAACCGATAAAACGAAATCATGCATGAGTACAACCCTTAACATGGAACCAAGAATTACACAAACTCCCCACCAAAATAAATCCATATTCAACCCCCTTAACCAAATAACTAAAATTCCACAACCAAAACTCCACACCCTTATATATGACTACTTCCACATCCTACACCTCTCATTCATGGACCAAACCACCAACCATGCCACTTAGCCTCTCAAAAAATCCCCATAATAGCCCATCCACTCTCCACCACCAACCACCCACATGCTTACCCACACAACATCGATTTCAACACCCTTCTCGCCCCAAAATCCCTCAAAACACCATCTAAGTTCGCCCAACCAACCCAGCCACAAATCAGCCACTAAACCTAGTCTTCTTTACCTAAAATGTCACACCACTCATCAAGAAAAAAAAGGAAGGAAGAACTCACCAAGAAGGAAACGGAGGAAGAGAGGGCTAGGAGGATTTGATGTGGTGGTTGCAGAGAGCAAGGTGGATGAGAGGAGGGAGAAGAGAGAGAAGGGGAAGAATAATAAAGGAGATGGGGTATATATAGAACATATCTTCCATAGCAAGACTACTTAAAGGTAAAGTCTTAAAAACTATACTAAGAGATAAGATTGAAATACTTAATAATTAAGAACTATATATTTAAAGATTATGACGCAAACATCGAGGGAAAAAAGATAAAAGTGGCACCAATATCGATGGATGAAGATAAGCATGGCACATAGATCAAGAAAATAAGATCAAAACATCTTTGACAAGGCTATCTTCATCCTAATTAGAAATGAGCTTATTTAACGATTGAGAAACAAACTAATGGGTAATTTTGACAACTAGAAAATTTTTAACAAATAATTTTTTTGTAAAAACGAGGTTACCATAGATTACTTAATAGCTAAGCAATCCTAGCATGAAACTACATTGGAAAATTATGACTCAACTTGCTAATATGTGGATTATGGTCATTAAAGATATGTATTTGGGCTCACAAAATCTTTTTCAATATCAAAAGAGAAATAATACCTCCAGGCAATTTGGGCGCCTCTTAAATATTCGAGAAAAATTCTATAAAGGAGTTAATTGGATTGTAGGTAATGGTCATTCGATTAACTTCTTGTCTGATAAATGGGTTGCCGACATGGATTTACTTTCCTTCTTTGATAATAACAACCCCCTTTTAAAAGTTTCACATTTGTTTACTTGTAACAAAATTTGGGATGAACATGTTCTCTCTCTCCCTCTCTCTCTCTCTCTCTCTCTCTCTCTCTGTGTGTCTCTCACTGATTGTGCGGATGAACTTCGTTGGATTCTATCCATGGATGGATCTGTTACAATTAATTCTACTTCCTCTCTTCTTGACTCTTCAACAATTTCATCAACTTCTATTGGTTATTCGTGGATTTGGAAGACTAAGCTTCCATCAAAAATTAAAAACTTTCTATGGAAAACTTGTGTTGACTATCTTCAAACAAATGATCGCCTAAATCGTTACTTTAATTGTGTGCCTCATTGTTGCTCTTTGTGTGATCTTAAGAATGAAATTTTAATTCATATATTTTTTAATTGTATCTTTACTCAAAAAATGATTACGAATCTTGAAATAAAACTCCGTTGTTCTTTTTAAATTACTAACTCGGGTAATTTTATTGATAATTTGGTCTCTAAAATTATTTCTAATCGTAATAATTACATCCTATGTGTTATATTGTGGTATATTTGGGGCCATAGAAATGCTTTAATTTTTAATACTACTAAGTTAAACTCTAACTTACTACCTTTTGAACTTGCTTTTACTGAACATCTACAATGGCTTAATGCTATTTATTTCGATAACAAGAAAATTTCTTAACATAAGTGTCGACCAAATGGAGTTTGGATTAAACCGCCATTTGTTTGATGAAACTAAATTTTGTTGCTTCAAAACATTCAAATTCTTCCACTTTTGGAAGTTTTCTTATTTGGTACTCTAATATATCTATTTTGGGTTTAGATAGATTCTCCCTTCACTTTATGTCTATTTTGATGACCGAGGCTATCTCGCCTCTTAAAGGAACTAAAGTTGTCTCTACTATGAACATCTCCAAACTTATTATTGAGGGTGGTAATTAAATTGTTATTAATTCTTTAAAGCATATCTGGAAAGCCCTTAGGATATTGCTACCATTCTCTCTGATATTATGCATTGACTTCATTCTTTTCCAAATGTTTTGGTTTTTCATTGTTACAGGGAATGTAATAGTGTTGTTGATTTCCTTGCTAGAAGGCACGTCAATGTTCTGCTTCTCCGTTATGTTGTTTGAAGCTTGGTACCAACATCGATGAATGACATTGCTTCAACTTCTTATTTGCGTTCTATTTTTAATTAACATCCTATATTATTGGAGTTTTTAAAGATCATCCGTAGTGATGATTCATGTTGGCCATGTAATAGACATGTTGCCTAATGTTTGAATTGTATTGTTAAAAAAAAGTCGGTTGACTTATGGACCAAAAGATATCATCTCTTATGTCTATTTAAACACTCTTTTATTAACGGAAATTTGGATTGAATTAAGAGTTAAACTTGTAGTTTAACCTCGATTTTCGTCCCCAAAATGCTTTATTATGCTTTTAGTTTTCATGTTCCAAATAATCAATTGGTGTGTGTTATTAAATACAATGTGTGAGTGTTATACTCTGTTTATTTATCTCAAAATTTAAGTATATGTGTGTAAGTTCGTTGATTCGACTAAATTGAGACCTTAACTATAACGAAATGTCATCATCGAGCAACCAAGGATATAACTCCGTATCATACTAGATAGGTATTTCACTAAAACTAGACGTACAAGAATTGAGTAGTAAATCAAAACTCATTTAACAAAAGACAAAACCTTACCAAAGCATCACATAATCACAATTGGGCTACACCCAATCCTAAACTAGCAACTACCCACGTGTAATTTGGAAGAACAAGGGTTGAGAAATCGATCAAACCAACATATACATGGAAATAGTGAAAAAAAAGTAAGAAATAAAGAGATTTAGTAAGAAGCACTTATCATTCAACAAAACACTTGAGTTTCTATTGAACAAATGTAACGAAGTTTGTATTTTAGTTTCTCTCCAAAGTTTTCAAAAAAGAGAGAGTTCAACAACTCAAAATGGATTCCTGTTACTAAAGCTATGTAAAAAAAAATAAATTAAAAAATAAGTGAAGAAATGTAAATCTAAGACTAGATTCCAAATGAAGTGAAAATCAAAATCTAAAGCCTAGGAAGATGGGCTAAAAATGAAACATAAATGCTCTGAAGATGGGCTAAAATGAAACATCCTAGTTCCCTCCCCCCAAAGATGGGAGAACTCCAACCCTAGATGAGGAGATGTGATGAAAACAACATGCCCATGTTGATTTGCAAGAGCACTCCATGCTAGAAAAACATGTAGAGATTAAACATTTAGCTCTTGGCATGGGCATGCCAAGTGGCATTGGAATCTTGTGGTATGTCGTAGAAAGACTTTTTATGCATTTTTTGTTCAAAATTGATACATAACACCTTTATCCTCATTCAACAAGTATGAATTGTGGCCCGATCTTGCAATCGAAGTTACCTCGGGGTTGAATCAGACTAATGAACTAGAAAGAATAGTTGCAAACAAACAAACTTGAATTTATTCCAAGGCAAATGAACAAAATTTTGAGTTGAAGATTGAGGATCGCCTTATCCAAAATAATCTCAATTAATCTCAATGTAATTGATGGCCGGATCGATGGAGGGGGTGATGGTGCAAAGAGATCGCCAGGAGAATCCAAGGAATTCCGACAACAAACACCACGCAATCTGACCCGTCTTCAACTGGCTGGTTCTTCCTTGTCCGAACTCTGAATTGAGTGATTCCAAAACGAGAATTTAGATCTATGAGTCTTGTTGAAGTCCTCAAAATATGAGAGCCAGATGATGAGTGGATTGAAAGTTATGTCGATTTTACTGAGGTGGTACAGAAACCACCGAGATGGATGATGGTTCGAAGTAGGTAACAAGGGATATGGATGCTCGGGAACTTGGATATGACTCACCAAGCTCTCAAGCAAACTAGGATGCCCGAATTTTCGGATATTACTCACCAACAACTTGAACAACGAGAATTGAACGAAGCAAAAACAAGAAACTTTGAATTGAAAATGCAAGGAAAAAGAGAAGCAAATTTTCGTCCAAGTCTAAGGGAGAAAGGAGGCAAAAAACAAGCCTTATAACCCTAATGTCACGCCTCTCTCAACTCAGCCACCATGACTTCTCTCTAATTACATAAAACACCCTTAAATTTCAAGAAATTCAACTAAAAACCCTTAACAAAACATAATTCAAGTTTTAGCACTAGTCGAACCAATAGTCACAAGAACACTCCAACCTTCACCGTCATTAGCCATCGGAAACTTATGATCCATGAGCTCCTCCTTGATTTTGTCTAGTATTGCCTTAGCTAGTGCTCGTGTGATGCGCCCAAGATAGGGCATGGCTCCTTGACTCGGCTTCTTAGCGCCTCGAACACCGGCCTTGGTTGCTTGTCCAAGTATAGGCTCCCCTTTATCATGCACATTAGACTTGTCTTTAGGGCTGGAATCCTCACTCGAGTAATGGGACAAGGTGCCATCAAAAGTGCTAGAAGATTTGGCAATATCAAGGTCGGAATCCAATGTAGCGCAAGGCACGCAGCCCCTTGCAAGGGCGCACCGAGTGGCTCCGTATCCAAGCTTGTAGGCGCGTCCAGGGAAGTCCGTGGCTCCTCCAAGTGTTCCGGCGTGTGCTCCATTGTTGGCTCGGATGTCGATGGAATCACATCATCCTCCTCCCCTTTAAAAGGGTTCGTCCTCAAACCTTGATCCTCTTCTCGTGTCTCCTTGATCTTCACCACTTGAGGCACTTGTGTCCTCTCGTCCAGCCCTAGGATTCGGCGCTCCAAGGCATCCATGCGTGTCTCCATAGCTTCCACGGATTGTTGCAAGGATATTTGAACATATTGTTGCAAGGATTGTTGCATGGATTGCATCATGGCAGCCACCGAGTTGGAGAACTCCTCATCAAACTTTTGTTTTTCTTTTTCATCACATACACTTGTCATCTTAAAAACACGGCAAAGATCAAGGTATAGAGTGTACTTGAATTAACCACCAAGACTTGCCCGAGATGAAAATCCGACAAGTTGCAAGTAGGAGATGACCAACAAAATGGAACAAGAAAAGCTCAAACACAACAACAAGAAAAGAAACAACCAAGCAAGACTAGCAATTCTCGGTGTCGTTCCCGTATCCTAGCACCGATTCTTTCACAAGCATGTAACGAACACAAAATCAAGGCTGGTTTTTAGTTTCAATCCCACGTTTTTTACTCAACAAAGATCAGCAAAGGCTCTTTCAATTCATGCACTAAAGGAAGGCATTAATCAAGCAACAAAAGCAACCTTTCAACTACCAACCTTTGAATGCTCTTTTGGTGTTCTATGGGGACGTTTTTTTAGCATGGTTTTGCAGCCATGGCTGAGCACCCACTCGGCCAAAACAACAGCAAGTTCAAGACCAAGAAACGACCACAACAACAAGACAACAATTCGGACAAGGCCGAACACAACAACAACAACGCAGCCCTAAGGAGTTCGAACCTAAAACTTGTAACAAGTGGAAATTCAAGGTCGGAACAAGATTTAGATGGCGATACCTTCGCGTGGCTCTGATACCACATGATGAAGGATCTTGATGTTGTAAGCGGTGCAAGGCAATCCGAGGAAGACCCGAGCAATCTTGATGGAGGAACTTCTATTCTGGCTTCACAAGAGAATATCTCCCTCGTCCAGACTCAAAATTGGGTGATTCCAAATCCCAGACTTAGATCTATGAGTCTTCTTTAATACCTCCAAATTGGAGATCAAAATATCTTGTGGATCGAAATTTATGCTAGTTTTACTGAGGTGTTGCAGAATCCACCGAGAAGAGATTTCGACTTGTGTTGATGGTGTTTTTGAAGGGGATTATGGATCCGAGTTTGATTGAGGAGGAGATGGTGATGTTGAGGATTAAAAGTGATGGGAAAATTGATGGTGATGGTGAATTGAGGATTGGATATGGACAAGCAAAACTCAAGGATATGACTCACCTTGAATCTAACTTGAACTAGGAGGCTCGGGCTAGGATGTGACTCACCTAGATCGAATCTCCAGGCTTGGATCGATATGACTCACGATCCACTAGATCTAAACTGAAAATTGAATGAAAAAACAAAGGAAAAACGTGCTTAAGAGGAGATAAAAGATTGGGATGTGTTCATCAATTCTTGTCTACTAGAAAACTAGAGCCCTAGTGGCTAATAAAGAAAGACCTAAGGGCAAAACTGACATTTGCCTTAGGAAAAGTTTAACAAATAACAAAATATACCCAAAATCTCCAAATGTCATAAAACACTCTCACAATCCAAGCAATGAACTACATAAGTCGTGGCCTTCTAACCAGACACACACGCATCACTATTTCACGATGTGATGGCTTTAGCATAGTCACATCAGTAATTCTAAAAAGAAGACTAACTAGTGTTTATAAGAGAGGCAAAACAAAACTATGTTAAAAAACCACGAAAGTTGTTCTTGGTGCCATGACCTTCAATATAAACTGAAATGAGACGTGCAATTGCAAGACTAGGAGCACGACCCATAATGGAGATAGGTGGTGCTCGACCCTCATCGTCAACTGAGAGCAACTGCATGATTCTGCACCTATGGCACATGACCCTTGCCTAAAGTTGAGCTTGACACACGAATGGGCCTTTAGACTGCTTGATTGGATCTTGAATTGATTGGAACTCAATAACTAAGCATGATGATCCACCGGGGGTGTGTAACACCTTGATTTTTATATATCGAAATGCTACTCAGTAGTAGACCTCACGTGGGTCCACTTAGGCTAGTCTAACAACAAATTCAAAACATGGATCTTGCAACAAATGCCTGATGAGAAAAAGAATAAAATATCTAACTTCCTTAGTATTAAAACAAAATTGAAAATCATGTAATCACCACGCCGACCACCCGCGGGCCCTTTTCTAACCACCGTAAGCGTGGTAAAACGCTAGAGTTTCTCCTCGCTTAGCCTAGATTTCCGCGACCGCATGACTATTCACGACAATCCTGGATTTTTTCGGACATGATTGAGTGAAGAACATCGTCTCCAAAAAGGAGGGCGATCTTTCATCATGCAGATTCAAGGCTGTCCACAAGACGTGGGGGAGATGAATGACGGTTGGAGTTGTTGGATGGGGAAGCCATTGAAGGGGATTGAAGGTTTGAGGGTTTTGGGTTTGACACACAGATATATATATATATATAGAGAGAGAGAGGAGCAATAGAGAGCGAGAAAATTTTGACGGTTGAAGTATTTATAAAGTGGACTTCAATCTGAAAGGACGTTGTCAAATCATCCAGATCTTCCCTTTCTTCCTTTTTCAAAATACTTTCCAATTTCAAAAGATCATTTTAAGCCATGATCTTATCCACCCGCCAATTTTCATAGTCACTGACCCTGATCAAGTTGGGGACCTCTAACTCAAAAACCTATTCTTTTCATTTTTCCTTATCTATCTGTGACCTTTGCACAATCCATGACTTTCACTTAAAGAACTTACTTGGCGTTGGGGTTGCATAAGGAGTGCCAAAGCAAACCAAGTATGAAACATTATGTATGACGATTTGTCGATCAGGATGATAAGTCTCCGTTTCATAGAAAAATTCACGAAGGGTTCATAGAGATTTTCAAACATGATAGGTCAGGGACAAGTAATAGAATCAATCATCATTTGGGCTTGTAAGGAGGGTTAGGATTATTAGGTTGATTCTTTTGGGCTAACACAAAGAGCTCAAAAAGGTTGTACACACATTGAATGTAGTAGAGATCATCAACAAGTCAAATGCTCCTAAACATGATGTCTATCAGGAATGCCAAGATTTATACCATAAATGCATGACCTAGTTCCATGCCAAGATTCAACCAATCATCAAGGGAATTCATGCAGGGAAATAGATCATTCAAGAGAGATCACACCTAGTTCCATGCGGAGTTGTTCAAAGGGTTCACGATTTAAGGCCTTTGTGAAGATGTCTGCTCTTTGATCACTTGTTCTATAGAATTCCATTGTGGCCATCCCTTTTTCAACACAATCTCGAAGAAAGTGATGCCTTATCTCGATATGCTTTTTCTATGAATGTTTGACCGGATTCTTTGATATGTTTATTGCACTTGTGTTGTCACATAGTATGGGCACTGACCCGCACTTCACACCATAGTCACAAAGTTGTTGCTTGATCCATAAGAGTCAAGAATAACACGCTACAGCCACTATATACTCAACCTCTTCCGTTGAAAGAGCAACAAAATTTTCTTCCTAGACCCCCATGACACAATACAAGGTCGAAGGAATTGAGCCATCTCGGATGCACTCTTTATATCAACTCGATTTCAAGGAAAATTTTCATCCGTGTAGCAAACAAGATCAAAGTCGAATCCTCTTAGATACCATAAACACAGATTATCAGTCCCTTTAAGATATTGAATGATTTTTTTCACAACCTTCAAGTGGGACTCTCTCAGATCACCTTGAAATCTAGCACACAAGCATACTCCAAACACAATATCAGGTGTACTCACAGTAAGATAGAGAAAAGATCCAATCATACCCTTGTACATTGTAGCATTGACTTCATGATCTTTGTCATCTTTTCCAAGCGAGGTAGTCGGCGACATGGGAGTGTCGAAAGGTCGAGAGCTTTCAAGACCAAACTTCTTGACACATTCTCTAAGATATTTATGTTGATGAACTCGTGTCCCATCCTCACCTTGAACAACTTGAAGTCCTAAGAAGAACTTTACTTCACCGACCATACTCATTTCAAACTCACTAGACATGAGGTCGGCGAACTTCTTTACCAGCTTATTATTTTGTTGAACCGAATATGATGTCGTCGACATAGACCTGAGAGACAAGTGTATGACCTCCTTCCTTTAGCAAAAACAGAGTCTTGTCTCTTCTCCTCGAACATATCCATGTTGAATCAAGAATTGAGACAAACAGTCATACCAAGCACGCAGTGCTTACTTCAATTCATAAAGAGCCTTGTCTAGTTTGTAGACATGATCCGGGTGGGCGACATCTTCAAAACACGAAGTTTGTTCAACATACACTTCTTCCTTCAAATATCCATTCAAGCATGCATTTGTGACATCCATTTGCTATAGTTTGAACCCATGATGAGCAGAATAGGAAATTAGCGGTTGAATATCCTCAAGACGAGTCACTGGAGCAAACGTCTCATCATAGTCAATGCCCTCCTACTGATTGTAACCTTTAACTACCAGTCTTGCTTTGTTTCTGACCATATTTCCTTCATCATCCAATTTATTCCTGAACACCCAATGTGTTCCAATCACAGTTCTTCCCTTTGGCCTAGGGACCAAGTGCCAAACCTTATTCCTTTCGAATTGATGAAGTTCTTCTTGCATGGCATTAACCTAGTCCAAGTCTTTCAAAGCTTGATCAACATTGTTAGGCTCCAACATAGAGATGAAAGCATTGAAAGCAAAGAAATTGTTTAGAGAAGATCTAGTTTGCACACCCTTGGAGAAATCAGACAGGATGTTAGTGACAAGATGAGCACTTTTCTGTTGATAATTACTGACCTGTAGATCTGTCATGTCGCCAAAATGTGTCTGAGGCTTTCCCTCTGAATCTTCTTTAGAGTTTTCTAGACTTGAAGTTCTCTCAGGGGACTTCTCATCATCATTTGACTCATTGTCCCCTGTGCTTTGACCTTGATTATTCCCCCTTATCCTGTTTGAGTTAGTGACACCAACATTGTCATTGACTTCTGGTTACTTTTCTGTTGTAGCAACGGGAAGGTGATCATCTTGAACCAGATAGAATCCTTGATCACCATCATCAAGACCTTTAATCATCGAGCCTCCCATTGTGTTCTCATCGAACGCCACATGGACACGTTCTTCAATTTTCTTCGTCCTCTTGTTGTACACTTTGTAGGCTTTGCAATGAGGAGAATAACCTACAAAAGTGCCAACATCACTCCTTGGATCGAATTTTCCCAGATTGTCCTTGCCATTGTTATGAACATAGCATTCGCAACCAAAAGTGCGTAACTGGGCGACACTGGGTTTAACTTCTCTAAGCAATTCATACGGAGTTTTTCCAAGAAGTGGATGAAGCACGACTTGATTCATCACATAGCAAGATACATTTTTGGCTTCACCCCAAAAATTTCTTTGAAGACCACTTGACATAAGCAGCGCGACATTGTCTCCAAGGCTCGATTCTTCCTCTCAACTACGATATTTTGTTGAGGAGTTCTTGGATTTGAGAAGATGTGACTTATGCCATTTTTCCTGCAGAAAACCTGAAACTCAGAGTTGTCAAATTCATTCCCATGATCTGACCTGATCTGATCTGATTTGACCCACACAAGAGATACTCCGAGCTTTTTCTCAACAGCTTTCACCCATGCTTCGAATTCTTCAAAGACCTGATCTTTAGAATACAGAAAAATAGTCCAAGTATACCATGAAAAGTCATCAACAATAACAAATATATACCTATTTCCTCCATAACTTTGGACACACTTGGACCACACAAATCTATATGAATGAGCTTTAAGGGTCTAGTGGTACTTACCTCCTTCTTGGACTTGAAGGATGACTTTACTTGCTTACCTCTTTCACATGTCTCAAAAACTTCATACTTGTTTGGATCAATTTTGGGCAGCCCTCTGACTAGTTCTTGCTTATGAAGTTTGTCAATGAGTTGAAAGCTCGCATGGCCGAACCTTACATGCTAGAGGTCGGCGACATCTGTAACTGTTTTGAGACATAGTTTTTCCTTGGGTTCAAAACACGGGTCCACTTTATAAAGATTGTTTTCACATACCCCTTTCAGAAGAATCTTCCCCGAGTCAATTTCCGCCACCTGAGAACCTTGTTATGAAAAACAATTTGAATTTTTCCATTAGCACACATTTGAGAGACACTTAGAAACTTTTAACTAAGATTGTCAACTAAATTCACATTATCCACAGTCAGTTTCTCAGAAAATCTTACCATACCTATACCTGAAATGCCACCTTTACTATTGTTGCTGAAGGTAATCTTACCTCCTTTATATTCTTAAAGTGAGACGAATCCCTGAGGATCCCCGTCAAATGAGTTGAGCATGCACTATCAATAAACCGAGGCTCCTTATCACCCGCTTCAAGCTGCATTGAAAGAATTAGTTCTTACGAACCCAGAGTTGTTTTACTTCTCCGGATTTGGCAACAAAGTAATTTCTAGGACAACACTTGTTACAACAAAGTAATTTCCTGGAAGACAGTCGACGATAATAGGCTCCTCATCTCTGTCCTTTTTGTGACAATCATGTTGGTAATGACCAGCCTTGTCGCAATACCAACATGTCCTATGAGACTTTAGGCCTACATACTTGTTGTAGCCTAGATATATTTGTTTGTTGTTGATGCGTGATTGAAAATCGATTTGTGACGGAGTCGAGTTCTGGACTTGTTTTTGTCAAATGTTGTGCACCTTTTGATCAGGATACCATTGTTGCTTCCCTTTGTCTGGTTTGTCCACCACATGAGTAGAACAACTTGCATTGTCACTACCCATAGGGGCTTTACCTTTAGACATAAGGGGAGCATGTTTGGTACCTTGAGTATTTGGTGCACGGGCATATCCAATTCTAGATCTATCAATCTCCTTCACAAATTTCATTTTATAGTCATTTTTGACCTCTTGAGCTTTATCAGCAACAAACTCATCCAACCATTTCTTTCTTTTTGTCTCATTATCAATTTTCAGATCTTCCAGTTCTTTGGACAACTTAGCTTGACCGAGCCTAAGCATAAGTATTTCTCCTTCTAGGTCAGTGACTTATTTTTCCAGATCATCAACTTGTTTTTGCAAGTCGACGACCTGGGATTTTGATTCAGTGCAAGACTCATAAGTCACTGACATAGGAGAAGAAATCTTTTCCAGTTCAATGGCTTTACTAGACCAAAAGCTTAGGCTCAATGAAAAACTTCATAGAAGCTTCCATTCGGCCGTGTTGTAATGGGGCTTGGTAATAACAATAAGGCATGGAAATATTTTGGTCATGTGGTGCTAAAAATATCCGGGAATAAAGACTCCTAAAAACTCACACATTACTTACCAAAACTCTCATAAAAGAACATACCAAACTCACTCTTCTTTATGCACACTTCTTCTTTCACTCACCATTAAGATCCTAGAAAGTCTCATAAACATAAACACAAAGAAACTCTTGACTTTGAACTTTAACGCACTTGCACATATTCTATTTCTTATTCCTTCCCATTTTTTTTCTTCTTTTTCTACATTTTTTTCTTCACTTTTTCCTATACTTAATTTTTTATGGAATGGGTCGGTACCGAACCTGTAACTTCGGTATCGAGCTATAACTTTTCCTTTTTTCTTTCTCTGGGCTGCTAGGATAGTCTCGGTACCGAATCCACAGGGTCGGTATCGAGCCTGTTTTGCCTTGTTTCCTTTGTACTTTTTCATAGCTTCTTTTGAATTTTCCGAGATCTTCTCAAGTGTCTTCAATCCTTCCTTATCTAGCCATACTCCTCTGTTTCCTCACCATCTCAATGTCCCCAAAATGCTCCAATTTTGCTCCAAAAATCTACAGAAAACACCAAAAACAGAGTAGCTTCCATACTTTTCTCAAAATATGCAAACTCATCCAAAAACACATAAAACAAACATAAAAGCACAACTAAACTAAGCTAAACAGCCAAGAAAAACATTTAAAAACTAAGCTAAAAACACGAACATCAAAATACCCCATACTTATGCTTGCTTGTCCTCAAGCAATCACTAAACATAGACCAAAACCAATCAACACATCCCTCAAGTAATAGCCTTCATCGAAAAGCAATTTCAAAGCATCAGTGAAAATCAGCAAGTGACTCTTAACGTCATCATACATATATGAAAAATAAATAGACATAAGAAATCACAATCCAACCTCACAAAGGATAATGTGTTTCACTCAACTCTCATGTGTTTAGGCTTATAAGTTCATCTCTCAACTCAATCAAATATGCAAAAAATCATAGAAATTGGAACTTATATCACCAAACTCTCCACCAAAGATTGTCACAACAAGCAAAAATCATCAAGAGAACTTAGGTTCAATGAAAAACTTCATAGAAGCTTCCATTCGGCCGGGTTGTAATGGGGCTTGATAATAACAATAAAACGTGGAAATATTTTGGTCATGTGGTGCTAAAAATATCCGGGAATAAAGACTCCTAAAAACTAACACACTACATACCAAAACTCTCATAAAAGAACATACCAAACTCACTCTTCTTTATGCACACTTCTTCTTTCACTCACCATTAAGCTCCTAGAAAGTCTCATAAACATAAACACAAAGAAACTCTTGGCTTTGAACTTTAACGCACTTGCACATATTCTTTTTCTTATTCCTTCTCATTTTTTCTTCTTTGTCTGCATTTTTTTCTTCACTTTTTCCTTTGCTGAATTTATTTTGGAATGGGTCGGTACCGAAGTTGTAACTTCGGTATCGAGCTGTAACTTTTCCTTTTTTTCTTTCTCTGGGCTGCTAGGATAACCTCGGTACCGAGCCCACTTAGGTCGGTATCGAGTTTGAAAATTCAGTCTTCTTTTCTTTAACTTCGTGCACTTTTTTTCCAAGAGATCTTTTTACAATTTTTACTCAGCAAAACAACTCCTAACCAACTAAGTCCTAATCCCCGGATAGGGTCAAGCCTATATCGGCTAGGAAATAATTTTTGTGGAGCTACAAATACAAGGCTTTAGGTTCAAAGTGGCTTCAAAAACAAGAAATAATGTAAGAGTGGATATGGATTAATAAGGCTCATGAAAAATAAGTTCTCTATCATATGATTTCACAAGTAATGAACTAAAAATCTTATAGAGGTTTTGAGAAATAGATAACCATCACAATCTCAAGAGATAATAGACATATAGAAAGTAAATCACACATGAAAATTAAGGCTAAATAAATTCACAAGGTAATTTTGTTGGATTACAACTACTCATGCTAAAAGTCATATGCACTCAGTTTCATCACATGCTAATTCACAATTAAAAAACATTTCATCATGAGATTCAGGCTATACTATCAAAAACATGCTAAATGGAATTACATGGTCATGCAAGAAAAAACAATCATAGAACCATAAAGTCAAGGGTACTTATCCGTTCTAAAATCTTTTTGTGATTTTTCAAGATTTTTTTATGAAAAGGAAAGCAACTAAAACAAGGAAGACAACAAACTAAACAAAACACAAGAACACATAAGTTTTCTTTTCCCTCCCCACCCCATACTTAAGCAATACAGTGTCCCCATTGCAGAAACAAAACAAGACAAAAGAAAGAGATAGGGAAAAGAAAATGAACTCACAAAGTGGTTATTGAAGCATATGGAAGCATCCTTTGAAACATCCTTGAGATAGAAACAGAAATCAGGATGGTGGAGGTGGGAAGCGCCTCTCAAAGTTGTGCATGAACATAGCCATGGGCTTCCAGCGTTCCTCACCCTCTGCCCAACGCTGCTCACTTGTCCTCCAGCGAGACTCAGCCATCCTGTGACGCTCATCCTCAACTGTCACACGAGCTGTATAAGCCTCTTGCCACTGGTTCATCTGATCATGTAAGTGGTATTGATGCATACACAACTACTGCATCTGGGAGGCCAAATCATTTGCCCACTGTGGTGGGGCATCAGAGTTGGAGGCATCGGTATTAGGCTGGTGGTGGTGGTGGTGATGCTCGGTCCTGAACTAGTGTTGCTGAAAACGAGGGTAGGCACTGACCCTGCTAGGGTCGGTGTTGGGGTCATACGTCACGATACTGTATTCCTCTGGCACGATAATGTTCCCTTTTGCATCGGTAAAGAAGTCATGGGCACAATACCGACCTCTTCAGCAAAGGCCAGTGCCTCGATACCAAAGTGGTGATGCTCGGTACCGACCTCCTCCGCAGGTTCTTGAGCATCTTCTTGCATGGTGTCCTCCTCTCGCTCGTACCGTGACTCGGATATCCGTAAGGAAGGATCCTCTTGGGGCTTCTTGGCTAGCGGAAATGGTGTGGAAGTCCAAGCCTCGTACCAATTGGGAAGGTACAAGAGCTCCATCTTATCCCGTGTGACGTGCACTTGGCGACCTTGAATCGGAGTGGTGATCCTTTCCTGGCATCTCTGAAAAATCCCTGAAGAGATCCAGTATCTCGTGCCCAACTTTTGCGGACGGAGTGCACTGTAATGAGTAAGGTCAATCTTAAGAGCCAAAGCTAAGAGGCTCACCAACCCGCCGAAGTAGATCCCTTGAAGTTGTGCCCCTTGTTACTCCACATAAGTCACCCATTCATACCCCAAGTTCATAGGAGCGGGGTCTTCAAAGAGTCTGGTGCGGAGACATCCAACCTCCATCCTTGTTGGCCGAGAAAGCTCCTTTTTGGGCCAAATAGTGGAGCCTAGAATCCGGAGGATAATGCGGAAGATCGGGTTGATGATGTGAGAACCAGGGAGAGCAGGTGTTGTGGGACTAATTTCCCCAGTGATGTAGCCCCAAGTTTCTGCAACCTTGGAGTCGTCGGGTGCGATGTAATCATGGGAGGGGTTAGGGAAGCAGAGAAGAGCATTGAAGTCAGCCATAGTGAGCTCGTAATCATGATTCCCAAGCTTGAATTTAATCTTGCCCACCGACCTCTTCTTCATGAACTGGGTGTGGAGGGTGGCAGCAACTCGGAGGTGAGGGCTGGGTAATGAGGGATTTCTTCCCACTTGAGGAGGTGAGCCACATCGAGGATGGAAAAGGCATGCTTGATGTCCTCATAAATTCCCAATTGCCTTCCATCAACCTTTGAAAACCAACGTGTGTGGTGGGGTTTGTTGAAGATGATGTCGTAGAGTTGTCGTTGCTCGGCGGTCTTCAACACCACATGATCCATGCGTGGTGGAGATGGAGATGGGTTAGCCCTCTTGGTTCTCTTGCTCGATTTCTTGCTAGCGTGGCTTGAACTTGCCATTGAATAACCTAAAAACACAAGAAAACTAAGATAAGATCCACTCATGAATCATAATAATAACACACCAAAGAACCCCATACTTGAATTGAAACAAGACTCTTGTAAGTGAATTCATCATTCTGGAGGAGGGTCGGTACCGACCCTTAGGTCCCTGGAACTAAAACCTGGTCTAGCGAATGACAGGGTCGGTATCGAGCCTGTACGTTGGGCTTTTGAGCCCCAAAATCGAGCGTTTAGCATCAATTTTCAAACCGTTCAATACTCACAAAAGCCTTATTCAAGCATGTATTCCATCAATACCACAAAATCAAGCAACCTCGACCTCATACTTACTTAAAACCCTATCCAATCATGCTAAAATTGCTAAAGTATGATGTAAACCATGTCAAATCAAGAACAAGTAACCTCATGCTTTTATAATGTAAAGGAGTTGCATTCCAAACATAAGGAAACTAAATTCATCAAAGCAAATCAGCAACATCAAAGCAAAGAGGCACAAATTAAGCAATGAAAACCAATCTCGAAGTAGATCTAGATCTAGGCATGAAAATCAATCCACAATCACCATGAATACTCAAGCATAATTGATTTTAAGATTTAGGGTTGAGAAAACATACCAAAGATCCGAGAAATAAAGACCGAAAATAAAAGGGTTTGAGGGTAACGAGGGTTTGTGAGTCGGTAACGAAGAAAACTGGAGTTTGCTCGGTACCGGGGTGGAGCGGTTGCGAACTGGTGTGTGTGTGGCCCAAGTGGTGCGTGGAGTTTCACTTGGTGGTAGCAATGGAGGTTATGAGGGTTTGTGAAGGTTTGAGAGTGCTTGAGAGCACGAGGGTGTGTTTGGTGAAGAGGGCGTGGGAAAGAAAACAAAAGGAGTTTTAAGTTTTTAAGGCACTTACCTGGGGTCCGAAATCGGGTGTTTTCGGTGTTTCAGTGTGGGTCGGTACCGAGCCTGTCTGGGCAACGCTTTATTGCTTCATTCTCGACCCGACTCCTGTAGCACTTTTTAGAAAAACATTCTATTCCGCAAACTTAACTCTACTCGAAAAAGAAGTCAAAAGAAAGCTAACAAAAAGATCTAAAGGAAAAAACTAAATCGGGTTGCCTCCCGTAAGCGCTATTTTTAACGTCGTTAGCCCGACGAACTTACCTTGGCTAGCATCACGGTGGTTCTCTTTCGGCTCTATCGGGATCCTAAAAGACCCCATACTTAGCCGGAAAGACATTGAGGTTCCTTTTTACTGAATTCGATCCTTCGTCCTCGATTAATATGCTCGGTATTCCTTTGTTTTTCAGAGAAAGGCTTGATAACGGGGTAGCAGAGGTCGTTACCGACCTGTCTGGGGCAAGGAATACGTCATTATCGTGCCAGAATATGCCTCCCTCGTCGTATTGCTATATGAAGGGCTCGTTACCGACCCCAGGTGGGTCAGTAGGCACCTCGATACTACTTTTGTTAACTTTCTTTCTTGGGAGATAATCTTCCGGCTCAACCTTGTCGGGCTTTGGTTGAAGCTTCTCGATCTCTGTGGCAGTAGCTATTTCATTGACAGCAGGTTTGAAACGAAACTCAACACTTTCCTCCCCTATGTCGTAGGTGAGGAGTCCTCTCCGAACATCGACTCGTGCTCCTGCAGTGGCTAGAAATGGTCGGCCTAGAATGATTGGCACCACGGGGTCCTCAGGGATGTCAAGAACAATAAAGTCTTTTGGTACAAAGAATTTGCCCACTTGAATGGGGACATCATCAACGACTCCTGTAGCTTTTAAACAAGATCCATTTGCCATGTACAACCTCATATCGATGGGTTCTAGCGGTCCCATATTGGCCTTTGACCAAATAGACAAGGGAAGTAAACTGGCATTGGCTCCCAAATCACATAGTGCCTTGAAACGGTGGGCGCCAATACCAATTTTTATAGCAAATCTCCCTAGGTCTCCTAGTTTTTCTGGGAGGGTTATAGATCGGACCTCGTCGGTTAGCTCAGATATAGACCCCTTCCTGCTAAGAATATCTTTCAAGAATTTTGTATAAGTCGGCATTTCGCTTAGGGCTTCAGCGAATGGAATGGAAATATTTAAGCCTTGAAGCATTTTAACAAAACACCTAAACTTCCCTTATGTTGAATCTTTAGACTTTTTAGAAGGGAAGGGAAGAGTCTTCACTAGTCTCGGAACCAAATCAGGCTCGAGAGGTGGTGCTACCGAGTCAACATGGGGGTCGATTGGAGGTGTAGAAGGATACGGTATCGACCCTGGTGGGGTCGGTACCGAGCCTGGAACTAAGGGAGTGGTCTGGAGGCGAAGACTTACCTGGATTGGGGTGGTAACGACCCGTGAAGGATCGGTACCGAGTGTGTGAGGTTCGGCATCGATCCTGTTGGGTTCGTTATCGATCTTATCTGGCGCAGTGTCTTCGTTATCTGACTCTTTCTCCTTGGCCTCAGTACGGTCCGGTAGTGTCTTTCCGCTCTAGAGGTGTACAGTTGCGATGTGTCCTCTCTGGTTCTCCTCGGGGCGGCCTGGGAGTTGCCCTTTAGGTCTTCGGACTTGTGCGACGAGGTTACCAAACTCTGAGTCAACGCTCTTTTTCCAGATCTCGAACTCTCCCCACCGTTTCATCCGATTGTTAAGGTTTGCTTCGACTCCATCAATCTTGCTATGGACGTCATTAAATTTATTGTGCACTCCATTAATGCCTTCTTGTAGTCCTTGTACCCATGAAGGTGGCTCTTGATAACCTAAAGGTCTGTAGGGTGGGGGTCGTCTATCCGGTGGAGGGGGTGTATTGTTTTGACCTTGATTGGAGGTTCCCCAAGTGGGATAATTGTTCGGCCTGTCATAATTATTAGGAGGATTTCTGTATTGTCCTCTCATGTAATTCATTTCAGCATATGTCTCAGCGGCTCTAACATGTTCAATGTTAGTGCAAGCAGAAGTACTATGGGCATGAGAGCCACGCTCAAGACATTGTTGAGAGGTTTTCAGAAAACTTACCTATTTCTTTAGACGGTTGATCTCGTCTTGTAAGAATTGATTTTTAACATCGGGATCAACCTCTTCTTTATTTGGAATGTAGAGACGCTTTTGAGACGCCATGCCTCATCAGGTTCCATCTCTATGAAACCGCAAGTAGTGTGCAGGTTGATGCGGTTCATTGTCTCAGCGTTTATTCCCTGAAAGAATATCTCTTGAAGAACATATTGTGGTTGTCCATGGGTTGGGCATTGCCTTAGCATCTTCTTGAATCGCTCCCATGTTTCAACAAAGGTCTCATTAGGCAGCTGGTGGTAAGAAGTGATGCGTTTCCTTAACTCCGTAGTTTTGGCTGGAGGAAAGAACTTTGTCATGAACAAGTCATGCAAGGCTCTCCACGTCCTAACCGATTTAGGAGGTAGGCTCTCTAACCAGCTCAGGGCCTTTCCTGCAAGAGACCACTTAAAGGCCTTTAATTGAACATATTCTAGAGAGATATCATCAGCAGCAATGGTATCACATAAATCAATAAAATTCTGAATATGCTCCATAGGGCACTCAGTGGGTTTCCCCTCAAATTGAGTCCTTTTTATCAAGGATATAAAGTGAGATTTGATCACGAAGGCCTTCTCTATCTCAGGAAGCACAATTGCTGATTCTGGCACCCTCAGTTCCGGATGCATATATTGCTTAGCATTCCTCGGGATAGCATTCAGCTGCTCTTCTACACGAGTATTGTTTTCCCGTTCACGTTCGGCAGCTGCAGCAGTAGCGTCTCGGTCGGCTTGGAACGCCTCCATCTCCCTGCGGAGGGCAGTCATGTGTTGAGCCATCTCTTCAGGTGTGATGGCCATGGTGCGGTTTTCCGTCTCTTGCGATGAAGAACACGTTCAGGCTTAGAATAATAATCAGGTTGATCAAATTCAAGCCAACGTCTTCCTGCTTGCATAAGCTAAGAAAACAAACAAAATAAAACGAATTAGAAATAAAAAACGGGGCCGGGCTAATCCCAAACCCACAAGTAATCAAACACAGCAGTGTTGCTTCCCCGGCAACGACGCCAATTTGTTGATAGGGATTTACTTGACAACAAATAAATTTGTAGTCAAGACCCTGCTGAGTATAGGGAGGTCAGGATCGTCCACGGGAAGCAAGGTTGTGTTTAACTACTATTCTAGAAAGCAAAAGGACGCAAAACGGAAACAAAATAAGGTAAATTAACCAAGTAACGACTCAAACAGATCGGTACCGACCTTTTCAGGGTCGGTATCGATGCTGGTCTTGTACTAAAACAAAGCAAAGCAACACAGAAACATACAGGTTTGGTACCGATGTAACAGGGTCGGTATCGAA
This sequence comes from Fallopia convolvulus, assembly GCA_964016875.1. Classification (NCBI taxonomy): domain Eukaryota; kingdom Viridiplantae; phylum Streptophyta; class Magnoliopsida; order Caryophyllales; family Polygonaceae; genus Fallopia; species Fallopia convolvulus. Next base: position 12,776,475 of record OZ024733.1, on the reverse strand, counting down.
TCTGAACAGAACGTAGCATGAGACTTCAAATAAGAGAAAAAGATCTAGGACAAGGGTTTACCATGACATAATCATGCAATTAAGATAGTGTGAATCATAAATTTCATGCATTGAATATAAAGTCACCAACTTTTGTTGATTAAAGCAAGCAAATCAATTAATTTTCACAAAGCAATTCACTTTCTACTTATTTTTTATCCAAAGTTTATAACTTTCGTTATCAAACGATATCAACATTCAAGTTCATAACTTTCTCTTTCGATTAAGAAACCAACTCGAATTACCTTGACTTTCTCCAAAGCATAAGAACAAAACAAGTAGAGAAAAGATAGAAGGCATTCAATCATTCATCACACATCATTCATGCACAATCATGTCGGGTTTTCAACCCCAATCCTAGAATAGAGAACTACTCACACATGCTTGAAGAAAAATAAACAAAGAGATTAAAAGAGAACATGATTCGAATAAAACTAAAGGCTTACTTGAATTAAAACTCAAAACTTGTCTTAGAACACAACTTAGAAATCAAAAAATCTTACTAACTAATTAAAGCAATAAGGCTTTAAGCCTTCTGCTTCTGACACGTGTCCATTTTTTAAGCCAATTTTTTTTTCTTTTTTCACCTCTTCTGTTTACGATATACTTTTTCACCTCTAGAAACTGCCCTAACCACGTTCCGTTCAGAGCAGAAGAGACTTGCCAGATTCACTTTCTTGCCTAGGCATACCAACGGAGCAATGAGAATTTCCGGCTCGGATTTCTTCTTCGGTTACTGGATTTCGCTCATCTTACTAAGCAATTTCACATCTCCCTCTCAATTTTTCAGATTTTGGTCGTCTCTCTTCATCCCTATTCCTTTTGTACCGAAAGAGATGTTCCATTTCTTTCATGTTCATTCCTCTCTCCTCTCAATTTTTTCTCCATGACTCTTCCTGACCGCCGCTTACCACGAATAAGGGAGAATAGATCGCTAAATGTTGGAGGACCGAGATGGTAGAGATGTGTCAACGCTCGAAGCCATGGTTGTGGTGGACTTGAGTTTCCACTAAGCACGGTTACAGACTCGAAAGGAAAATATAAATCGTCGGGCTCGGAGTTAACGCACGCCACTCAATTGTCTTCTCGTCTTCTCATGTCACTCATTCGCTCTTTCAGGTGAGTTTCAAAGTTTCGCTTTTCTCTGTATTATTCTTAGACTCCGAATTAGTGAATTATGGATAGTTTATCTTCTCCTCCAAAATGGGGATGGAAGTTGGTTGCTTCTCAATTAGTTCTCTTTTCTAGAAGTATATTCAAAATTGTTTTAGTTTGACAACCCTAATTCCCTTCCATGTCAGGTGTTTAAGAATTTAGGGTCTGATCCTCTATTTCTGATTCAATTTAGCCTTTTTCTTAAATTATAAATTGAATGGAATTTATGCTTTATTGCCCTTGCTTCATGCAAGAATTGGTGTTCTTTAGTCTCTTTATCATTTACTTGGATTGATTTCTATTTTTGGCGTTCTTTCAATTTCAAAGGCTCTTCATTATGAATTGATTGAAACAACTAACAATAAAAAGTAGCATAATACAATGATCAATCTCTAGATGTGTGTGGGTGTGCATATCTCTCCTTGTTTTCTCCTACTCTTTCTGCAAAATGAATTTTCCTTACAAAAAAATTGTGGTGGTTTCAAATGTAGAATGAACAAGTACTTGTTGTGTTATCTTCTAGGTTTCTTATGTTAAGTATCTTCCTTTTGTAGCCTCCATTTTGTCAACCTGAATGGCTTTGAAGATAGATTAGTTTGCTTAATTTAAGGAGCCTTCAAGTTCTCAACATTTAAAATATTAAAACTGTTGATGTTTCCAGATATTGGGTCTGCTTCTAACACTTTGCAATACTTAAGAATCAGCAATTGTGCAAGGTTGGATTCATTGCACGAGAGATTGAGCCACTGCACTTCCCTATTGAAGCTACAAGTATTTACTTGTCCTGAGTTAAGTTTATTTGCAAAAAGAATTAATGGTTTCAAGACTATACTAGAATGGAAGATTTTGGGGTGCTCTGACTCAAGTAGCAGATAGAAAAGGGATGGTGATTATTGGGATGTCATCTCTCACATTCCTACTATATACATAGATGAAATAGTCATCCAAACCCGAACTCCATCAAATTTGCAGTAATTGACTAGCAGGTTTGTGTTTATTGTTTTTTACTTTGAAATCTCTATTTTTGGTTGAAGACTATCATTGATGTCAGTATTTGTGATTTATGTATGTTTTTTTCTCTTGCAAACTCATTTTGAGCCCTTGAATACTTCAAACAAACTTTAATGTTGGGCATATTCAGCATTGCTAGCAACTAAGATAGCCATTGCAATTTGCAAGTGACATAACTATGTGATTCAATAGCGACAGGATCCAGGTTCAAGGTCTCACAACTCTCACAAAAGACCTAAATGTCCATTCGGGTGAATCAGATCCTGGAAGGTACACGATTTAATATTCATATCATCAAGGTTGCTTATTCGTTTATATTTCAAGTCACTCTATGTTAGATATTCAATAGCCTGATATATGAATTGTATAGATTTATGATGATCTTAATGATGTCATTATTTGCATGATTAAGCAGCTTTGTTGTTATATGCGAACTCCCAAGTGATGAGGATGGTAACTCATAAACTATATATATATATATATATCACATTTGGCTTCTGCTCAAGTCTAAACAAAATTGATTTTACTAAATAGAAGTAAAATAAATATTAGTGTTGAATATCATAAAAAAATTTGGTAATTTTGAACCCAAATGATTTAAGTTACTTAATCTTTTCTTTGTTTTTTTGCAGATGACAAAAACTAGCAATAATACCTTGCGCTGTATTTCTAGAGACAGTCTTCCTTAAAAACAAGTTCAGGTATGCGCTAGGCTTCAGATATTCAACTTTCTTTTGAGCAGCCAAAATCTTTCAAATTGAATTTCAGAAGCAGATAATTGTATATGTGTTGTCAAGAAAAGACATATATATCAAATCATGAAAATTAAGGAAATATGTAATCAATGACCATGCGTTATGCCAGGGGTTATGCTAGGGGTGCCCCCATCTTGTCGGGTCGTTTATCGTGTCGGTTCTTGTGTTCTTTGATCGTGTCGGGTCTTTTGGTGGCTCCCCATTGCGTTATCCAAGGGGTGCCCCCATCCTGACCCCCCAGATTTCCCGTAAGGGAAGCTACACTGGGTCATTGTTGTTGTTGTTGTTGTTGTTGTAATCAATGACCTATAAGTTGTCACTGAAATACATTTTGTGGAATGGATAATTGAATATACTGATTATAATAAGAAAGTTCACTACTTTCTTTTTGTGAAAATCTTGCAGAACTTGAAGCAAAGAAAGAACATCAAAAATGGTGAGTGTGTAGATTGATAGGTAGATACCATATTGTATGTGTAGATTGATTCATATAATATCACATATTAAAAATTTAAGAAAAATCAATTAATGTGCACATATTTTAAAAGTTTTAATTAAATGATTAACGTTACTAAATAAAAAAATGGATTTATGAAAATTGAAGGGTTTTTAGGTTAATATACAACCATATTTAGAGATCTTAAAATTTAGCAAGTAATAGAAACATAATCTTTATTATGAAATAATTTTTTTAAATATAATAATATTACTAATATACAATTATATTTAGAGATCTTAAAATTTGACAAGTGATAGAAACATAATTTTTATTATAAAATATTTTTTAATATAAAGAAAATAATATTACTATTTTTTAAAATATTAGGAACATAATTATTATATTTGTATTATTTTGAAATAATTATTAATATTTAATTTACAATATTAAATCATATATCATTAGTTCATTACTAATTTACTATATACTAAAATGGAGATTAAAATAATAATTAAAACGGTTCCACATTGAATTACACTGCCCATCTTTTTTAAAGAAATTTGATTTGTTGAAAATTAATTGGATTATTTTTAATTAGATTATTTCAAATTATTTTTAATATATAAATTTTATTTTTGGATACGATAGTTTTTAAGATAAGATGAATATCATTTCTTAAAAAACCTTACTTATATCAATAATTAATATAATCGAAAAGGGGGTCGATAAAACACTAAAAAAAGGCACGAGAAGGGGACATTTCTCCACTCAACGTATTTGAGTGAACTCCACTCAAACTGTTTGAGTGGAGTCCACTCAAACAATTTGTGTGGTGCATTTAGTAAAAAAAGTGCGTGCAAACAGCATTGACGTTAAAATTTTGACAAGACATTATATTCATTTTTAAAAAATCTTAAAATTTTAAATTTAATCTGATCTCGTGCCTTAGGCACGGGCACGAACACTAGTTCTTCTCCAAGTAACTTGAAAACAAACTAATCAGCCAAACCAAGAGAAAAAGGGTGCGTGTTTCTCTTCTCACGTTTCTCTCTCTCTCAATTCTGTCAATCCAATCAATTTCTCCTTAAACTTAAGCTAAGACAAGGTATTTATACTAGAAAAGCTATCTAAAAAGTTTCCATAAAGATGAAACTTTCTAAAACTAAAAGATTACTGAATAAAAATATAAAAATCTTGAAGTCGGTTGCGTCTACCGACACATGGCATACTCGGTATCGACCCTGTTGACGAGCACTTTTACGTCGTTATAAAAGCACTGTCGAAGAATTATTCCTAACTTCCTAACCTTAGTAAAGTGGAAGTAAGGGTCGAACCCACAAAGACTCGGAATATTCGGATTTAAGTAATATTACTAAGTAGAAAGGGGGATTTTATGATTGTAAACTAAAAATCTAAGTAATTAAAACTAACTAAAACAAAGCAAGTAAAGTGATTTAAGGATTCAAAATGGAGAAAAGCGTCCAACTAGTTTTGTATCCATTGCATACATGAGTTTTGATCCTCGATTATCCTTATTTCAATTTCCCTTGACTAATCTATTGTGAATTTATGAATTCAAGCTTAATGTGGTTGTTAATATACACCGTCTTTAACAACCTTTTAACCAATTAACCTAGAAAACCTTCTATGTCAAGTTGATCATGCAATTAAGTTCAAAGCACTCAATAGAAACAATATTTCATGAATTCCACCGTCTATTCATGACGTCTTGTGATTAAATTCTCCGCCTTTGATTAACCTTATTCCACCGTGTATAAGTTTAATCAAAGGATTCAAGCATGAATAATCAAATTCCACCGTCTATTTAATTATTCTAGTTGTAATTCAACCTAGAAGTAGAATAGGTGGTCAATCTATTATAATCCTAAGTGAATTTGATCGATTAAGCACGGAGAAATTCAATCTAGTCAAGGCAAACTAAAATAATTCAAATCTCACAAACAATCATGCATACAACTTCAACTAACTAGTTGGACATGAGAAAATTAGCTAGAAATTGTCATTGAAGAAAAATAAAACTTACAAGAGTCAAATTGATCTTCAATTGCAAGAACTAGGGTTTTTGTCTCCCTTCAATCTCCAAACTCAAAAACTTAGAACACAAGAATAATAGATAGCATAAAAATCTCAATAAAACCTAGAGAAAGTATTTATATTAAGTCTAAAAATATCCAAAAAGCAATACTAAGTCGGCCCACAAGATCTCGCAAAGCCCAAGTTATCGCCGCGTCAACCGCCGGAGCGCGGTTTGGTACACTTTAGAGCGCGGTCGCGCTCTGGACCATTATGGCCGCGCTTTTCCTGCAGCAACTTTAGTGACACTTCGGAGGCTTTTTTGACCCCCTTCGAGTTGGAATTTGGACTCGGAGTAAAAATATGAATTGTAGCTTTTCGAGTTAGCTTTCCAGTGATACCAAATTCAGCTTCATCCGACCACTGTAGCTCCCAAACCAAGCATTGCAAGATAGATGTGTCAAAATAAGACTCCAATGCATGACCCGGATTTAAGCGTTTTTATCCCTCAAGCTCTTGGGCCTTGGTTCTTCCAATCTTCACTTGTATCACTCTAAGCTTCATCAAACTCCGCCATAGTCCCCTAAGCTCCGTCCCTTAGCTTCATATCCACCATGCTTCACCTTCCAACCTGCAATAAAGCACACAAACACGTAGATTCCGAACTAAACTGAAATAAAACCTAAACTACAACTTAAAACGAAATCCTAGCTAAAAATGCATAAAACGGAAATAAAAACATGCTCTAACGACTACATCTATATGCTCTATCAAATTCCCCCATGCTTGAACCTTACTTGTCCTCAAGCAAGACATAAATCCAAAACAAACCACAGAAATGCAATCATACATCCATCTCAAATCAAACAAGCCTTTCACATATAATAAAAACCCGACCAAGACTTCTCAACATGCATTATAACAAGCAAAAAGTAAAGATCATTCATCCATTCTAGACCTCACCAAGGTAAATGTGTTTTGCTCTCACTCTCAAGTGTTTAAAGGTATGTGTTTCACTCAAAAATCAACCATGAAAACTAGACTACCATAAGCTTGAATCAGAGTTCTAAATCTCCACCGCTAGGGATCAAACACATAACAAAAATCATGAGGTCTTTTTAAAGGTTGTAATGGGGCCATGGTAAAGAGAAATTTGGAAGGGATCATATTTGGCTTGTGGTGCTAAATCCGGGATAAAGAACTAATCCTAACCCAAAATTCAACACACTTCTTTTTACAACACTTCCCAACTTCTTTTACCAACTCCATTAACACTTTCAAGCTTTTTGTTTCTTTTTTTTCTTTCTTTTGCCTTTTCTTCAACTCTCTCTTTGCTTTATGAAGACTACTAACAATTGTATTCAACTTTTTCTTTGCTTTGCAACATACTTTCATCTTCATTTTTTTTTTCACTTTACACACAAGAGTTTTATTTCCTCTTTTCCTCCTTTTCTTCCAACTCCCCCATACTTATACATAACCCACACAAAACAAAACACAACCTAAAGTCCTAAATCCTGGATTATGGGTCAAGCTTATTAGTCTAGGAAAATTTTGTGGGGCTATCAAAAATAGGCTTCAAGCTCAAAAGAATAGGGGTGTCAAAAGCATGGATCTTGTAAGGTAGGAAGGGAATTAATAGGCTTATAAGAAACATTGCCTCAATCATTTTAATGCCATGTATTCAATCATATAAAGCAGTCTTGACAAAGAGTCATAACGCAAGTTCTAGAGCTAGATAATCATGGTGATACACTCAAGAAATGTAGAGAACAAATATATCATGAAAGGCAAAAAATATCTCACAAGGCTAATTGTTGTCTAGAACTTCAGAATGAATCAAATACTCAAGCTAAATACATGCTCCATCCTATAATCAAGGTAATCAATCAATGATCATGCTTATATCATATCAACTTCAGTATATCATGCAAATCATGGGTTAGAACTTATACTTAGCATTGAAACATAAGAGGAAACAAACAATGGGGAAATAAGAACCTAAATGCAATTTTTTTTGTATTTTTTTTCAAATTTTTCTGATTTGTTTTCATTTTTTTCAAGAATTTTAATCAATGCAAGCAAAAATATAAACATGCACATGCAACTACATGAACTAACTACAACTAAACACCTATGACAAAATAAAGAATCCCCTTCCCCCATGCTTAAACTTTACTTTGTCCTCAAAGTAAAAGAAAAGATAAGAGAAAAAGAAACTAACCTCATCACAAGAGATGGCACTCTCAAGAATCTACTCCTCAGGCGGTGGTGGTGGTGGATATCCCGGGTATGGATATGCAGGTTGTCTTGACTTCCTCGAACCGCGTGTACCTATTTCCCGACTTTACCTAAAACTAAGAACAAAATGAACCAAAACAAAGCAAAAACAAAACAAAAACAACCTGAAAACAAAACGTAATCTAGAAACAAAGAAAAACTAAACTTGAAGCTTGGGTTGCCTCCCAAGAAGCGCTTGTTTAACGTCATTAGCTTGACGTTTAGCATGATTTGACAAGATTAGACATTGTCAATGCCCTTAATAACCTGTCAAACCCCTGTGCACACATCTCAGAAAAGCATAAGTAACACAACGATAAATTAAAGATGCATAATATAGCTTGCAAAGACCATTTTAATTTATCAAACTCGTGTGCCCAATTTTCATGAGATGGCATTTGTTCAAATAAATTCAACAGAAGTGGTGGCTTTAGAAAATACTTACAGTATGAATCAAAGCACTTGTCAGCAATACCACTTTTATCCTGGATGAACTCCATACATTCTCCATCTTCCACCTTGTGTTGTAGACTTGGCTCCTCATCTTGAATCTCCATAAGCTCTGGATGTGATAAGGTGGGGAAACTGAAGCATGGGATGTCAAGGCCTAACATAGGGCACACCATGACAACATGAGACTTAATAGATGCATCATGTTGTTTTTCTCCCTCATGGTTGTCTACTTCATCAGCAAAGAAGTCATCATTATCGACAAAAGAGTCTTCTTTCAAAACCACAAAACCCTCAAGCAATTTACTCCACATAGGTGAAAATGACTTAGGCTCCCTAGGCTTTGTAAGAATCTCTATGTTAGCACAGACTTCCTTTGGCTCTGTGATGATTTGCTCAACTTGCCTTATAGGTGTGAATTCATGTTGGGCATCAAATTCATCTTCATAACTCACATCAAGTGTAGTAGTAGATTGCTCCTCAACTTGAATATGAGTGTCTGACTCATGATCGTTTGACTCCAATGTGACTCCACCTCTCCTTTCACACAACTCAAAAGGGCATGAGGTTGTGGAATGAAAACTTGAAGAGCATGACTCACAGTGCTCCATAATTAAAGCATCTGCCCCTTTGGAGAGATCTCTGATTATTTCCTCAAGAGACTTATCAACCGGCTGGGGTGGTTGGGAAGATGACTCGACCAGAAAGCATTGACGGCTCATGAAACAGAAGAAATCCCAGCATTCCTCATATCCCATATATAAAAGCCTCTCATTGCTCAAGTAGTCAGCCAATCCCCTTGTCTCGAGATTCATACCATGGATAACTCCCATGTTTACGTATCCATCACTGTATTGGAATCCCCAAGTACCAAGTTTGACCACATGGTCTTGAAATCTAACAAAATAGTCATGGAAGTGTTCATCCTGCAGCTGTCTACATTCAAACAAAGCCATGGATCAGTAGAACTGGTGTTATGAACCGTAAGATAGGTTCACAACACCAAAAAAAATAGTAATACTAAATAAACACAAATAATATGCCGAGTCCCCGGCAACGGCGCCAAATTTGACGAGCACTTTTACGTCGTTATAAAAGCACTGTCAAAGAATTATTCCTAACTTCCTAACCTTAGTAAAGTGGAAGTAAGGGTCGAATCCACAGAGACTCGGAATATTCGGATTTAAGTAATATTACTAAGTAGAAAGGGGGATTTTATGATTGTAAACTAAAAATCTAAGTAATTAAAACTAACTAAAACAAAGCAAGTAAAGTGATTTAAGGATTCAAATATGGAGAAAAGCGTTCAACTAGTTTTGTATCCATTGCGTACATGAGTTTTGATCCTCGATTATCCTTATTTCAATTTCCCTTGACTAATCTATTGTGAATTTATGAATTCAAGCTTAATGTGGTTGTTAATATACACCGTCTTTAACAACCTTTTAACCAATTAACCTAGAAAACCTTCTATGTCAAGTTGATCATGCAATTAAGTTCAAAGCACTCAATAGAAACAATATTTCATGAATTCCACCGTCTATTCATGACGTCTTGTGATTAAATTCTCCGCCTTTGATTAACCTTATTCCACCTATAAGTTTAATCAAAGGATTCATCCATGAATAATCAAATTCCACCGTCTATTTAATTATTCTAGTTGTAATTCAACCTAGAAGTAGAATAGGTGGCCAATCTATTATAATCCTAAGTGAATTTGATCGATTAAGCACGGAGAAATTCAATCTAGTCAAGGCAAACTAAAATAATTTAAATCTCACAAACAATCATGCATACAACTTCAACTAACTAGTTGGACATGAGAAAATTAGCTAGAAATTGTCATTGAAGAAAAATAAAACTTACAAGAGTCAAATTGATCTTCAATTGCAAGAACTAGGGTTTTTGTCTCCCTTCAATCTCCAAACTCAAAAACTTGGAACACAAGAATAATAGATAGCATAAAAATCCCAATAAAACCTAGAGAAAGTATTTATATTAAGTCTAAAAATATCCAAAAAGCAATACTAAGTCGGCCCACAAGATCTCGCAAAGCCCAAGTTATCGCCGCGTCAACCGCCGGAGCGCGGTTTGGTACACTTTAGAGCGCGGTCGCGCTCTGGACCATTATGGCCGCGCTTTGCCTGCAGCAACTTTAGTGACACTTCGGAGGCTTTTTTGACCCCCTTCGAGTTGGAATTTGGACTCGGAGTAAAAATATGAATTGTAGCTTTTCGAGTTAGCTTTCCAGTGATACCAAATTCAGCTTCATCCGACCACTGTAGCTCCCAAACCAAGCATTGCAAGATAGATGTGTCAAAATAAGACTCCAATGCATGACCCGGATTTAAGCGTTTTTATCCCTCAAGCTCTTGGGCCTTGGTTCTTCCAATCTTCACTTGTATCACTCTAAGCTTCATCAAACTCCGCCATAGTCCCCTAAGCTCCGTCCCTTAGCTTCATATCCACCATGCTTCACCTTCCAACCTGCAATAAAGCACACAAACGCGTAGATTCCGAACTAAACCGAAATAAAACCTAAACTACAACTTAAAACGAAATCCTAGCTAAAAATGCATAAAACGGAAATAAAAACATGCTCTAACGACTACATCTATATGCTCTATCACCTGTCAGGGTCGGTAGAATCCTGCTGAACTCTTGCTAGTCTCTTTCTTTGCTGCAAGCCTCGATACCGAACCCACAGGGTCGGTATCGAGCCTGTTTTGCCTTGTTTCCTTTGTACTTTTTCATGGCTTATTTTGGATTTTCCGGGATCTTCTCAAGTGTCTTCAATCCTTCCTTAGCTAGCCATACTCCTCTGTTTCCTCACCATCTCAATGTCCCCAGAATGCTCCAATTTTGCTCCAAAAACCTACAAAAACACCAAAAACAGAGTAGCTTCCATAATTTTCTCAAAATATGCAAACTCATCCAAAAACACATAAAATAAACATAAAAGCACAACTAAACTAAGCTAAACAACCAAGAAAAACACTTAAAAACTAAGCTAAAAACACGAACATCAGTTATCATCGAAGAGATTGGATATAGTTTCCTCATTTTCTTCATCTTTTTCTTTTAACTCAGTGACCTGAGTTCTAAGCCTTTCGATGATAGCAATCAACTGTTCTCTTATTTTTTTAGCAAGAACAAAAGAGAGTTCAGATTCATTTACCTCTTGGAGTGATTTGTCCTCAATGGCCATCCAACAATTTCCTCTTGGAGGCGACACCTCGTCATGATCATTTGACATACCCTAAGTCGCCATCATTCCTTTGCCATTTTCTCCCATTTTTCTGTTAGGACATTACTTAGCAAACTGTCCCTTGGCCTGACATTGATAGCAAATCACTTCCTTCATGTCCTTTCCTTCCTTGTTTGACTCAAGAGCTTTGATATGAGCTTTCTTGCAGTTCCATAACCTCTTCATAGCCTTTGAGATGAGAGCAAAATCCTAATCTACTCCTTCAGTGTCATCATCTCCTTGAGCTAAGTCGAATGCCCTTTGAACTTTGAGAGTAATGTTCTTGACTTTCTCCGAGTCATGTCGATCTTCTCTCCTTTGTTGAATACCTCCATACATGGTGAGTTTGTTGAGTCGGTGTTAGGAACTTACGTTCATTAACACTGGAACAACGTCCTCAGTTTTGATAATGACAAACACCATGAGAACTAACGCCAATTACCAAGTACTTCAGTATAACAGGTTGCGTGGCGTAAAGCAAATCACAGAACAACAAGTTCCCAAAGCATGAGAACTAATGCAACGATGAAAAAGAAAGCGACCAACCTCATAAGAGAACAAAGTTCCCAAGAGACGGGAACTCAGTGAACCAGAGTTCCCACAAGATGGGAACTGGATGAGAAGAACATGAATCCCTCGAAGTCAAGAAGAGTTCCCATGACAAGGGAACCGAGAAGACGAGAGTTCCCTTTGGATGGGAACTGGCGCATGCGTGAAAGAGACATCTCAGCACATTTTTAGGGATCGTGTCTATGCCGGACAAAAGGGCCTCTCAGACATCAGAGATGCAACAGGATGAAGAAGACCATCCAACGGTCCGAAGTTGACAATTCAAATTCAAATCAAAGTCGCATGTCAACCTTAAGGATCATACTTGGAGAGAAAGGCAAAAAGGGTATTTAGGACAAAATACCACTAATGGATAAGGGTTTTCTATCACGCCTATTTAAATCCTTCAACATTGCTGCTCACTTTTCAGAAATCAAAAACTCCAAACACAGAAAGAGAAGAGCTAAAGAGCTACTCAGGTGAAGATCATCAAGACGGTGAAAACTCCCCGACGCCGAGCTAATCTAGACGACGGTGAAGAAGGAAAGAGTTCCTAGGTCTAGGGGAACTCAGAAGAAGAGACGGAAGAAGAACAAAGAGGTTTGAGTTTCACTTTGTCTTTGATTGTGAGCGTTCGCTAGGTTAGGGTTGAGAGAATATATTAGTGTTGCCTAGGGAGAGAGTCATTGTAGGAACAGAGAAGTTTGTATTCGGCCTTTTAACCTGAAGGGAACTAAGCAATAAAGAAAGGGAACTCATTCTAAAATCCTACAAGCGGAGGTAGAGGTTTACTCACGCGATTAGTTGATTGTTGTACTGTCTCTACTACTTTACTTACCTTCATATTTACTCTTTCCGCTGCGTATGGGAACTGTTCGAAACAGTTCCCATAACTAATTTAGACTAACCTATGATCCAACAATTGGTATCAGAGCAAGCGCTCTAGATCTTGGTTAGTCTTTGCATGTACTAAGAAAAATGGCTCAGGAACTGACGAAGATTGGACATGGGAACAACAAACCTCCCAAACTCATCGGCGGACGCTTCGAAAACTGGCAGATCAAGATGAGAGACTAGATGAGGAGTCATGACTACCAAGCTTGGTGTGTCATAGAGCATGGGAACTTCGAGGTCAATGCAAATATTAGGAACGATCTGCCCAAATGGGGTCACAACGAATGGCAATGCATTGAGGCCAACTAAAAGGCCAAAATGTATCACAACAATGCCATGTGCGAACAAGATAGTGATCGAGTGGCTAACTTGGAAACAGCCAAGGAAATGTGGGAAGCCATTCAACAGATGCACGTTGAGAGTTCCGATCTAAGGGAAGATCACCAGATGAACGCTAGAAGGGAGTTCTTTAACTTTAAAATGACTATGGGTGAATCGATTGATAATTATCAATCGCGCTTCAAGTCCCTCTGCTCCAAGCTGGCAGCTCTTGGAATCACCAAGCAAGAAATCTCCGACAAGATGAAGGTGCAACAACTATTCAATGGGCTGACAGTTGAGTGGGCAAATGCACGAACCATGTTCAAAGAGAATCTTGAGAATAGGAACTTGGTGCTTCACCAAGTTTTTGGTAAGCTCATTGGTCAAGAGAAGAGAAAGCAAGAAGACAAGCAACAAGAAATGGAGACGAGAGGAATAGCCCTCAAATTGGAGAAGGTTCTCAAGTCCGTACATGAACAATTTGAAGAATCAAAAGAGGAGGAAGAAGAGGAACTCGTACTCATCACTAAGGCCCTTAGGAACTTCTACAAGAAAGGAAAGTTCAAAGGGAACTCCAATAGAGAAAGAAGGTACTATGAGTTCAACAACAAGTAACAGGACAAAGAAAAAGATCTTGCTGACGCTACATGCTACAAATGCTACATGAAGGGACACTTCGCCAAAAACTGTCCTTAAGGAACCGAGGAGCTAAGATTCGACAAAGGCAAAAGCAAGGCATACATAGCAACCTGGAGTGACTCCGATGATGAGGAGCTAGAAACATGGTCAACCCTAGAAACTTGTGTCATGGCCATAGGGGAGACCACTGGGGAACAACCCAGTGAGGTAAAATCTGAAACTGTTCTCAATTCTCTATCTCAATACAAAAAACTTGAACTGTTAAAAATGTTGACCAATATGTTGGATGATAATATTGAAATGAGAAATCAACTTGATCTATCAGAATATCTGCTTTCAAAAAAACTGGAAACCGGTTCAAAGTATGATGAGATAGTTGCGAAGCTAAATTCCACTGCTAATGAAGTTACTCTTCTTAAAAGGGAACTCTGTCACATCAAAAGTGAAAGAGATAACTTGTTTGAGACCTTATGTGAAAAATTAGGAATGTCTAGATAATTCCGTTCCCCAAGCAAAGGTTTTAAAAGAAAATGAGATCCTTATGAGAGAGATCTTCAACCAAGAAATTTTGCTCAGTGAAGAGCTCAAGTCTAAGATAGCTGAGAAAGATCTAGGTGTATGTATTCTTTGTGATAAAGTCAGACCAATAGAATGGATGACCAAATCTCAAAGAACCTTTTCCATAATCAAGTCTGTTTCCGCTAGACCTGAAGTAGGGTATGAAGAAGGACCATCAAAGGATGGGAACCCTTCTCTCCTAGAGAAGGAGGAAAATGAGTATAGGGATCATGAGCTTCAAAGCCAAAAGCTTAACATCGTTCATTTAGAGGAAATAATTAGTGTGCTTGAAAGGAGAAAGAACGGGAACAATAGATATCACATCAGGAAGGCCAGCAACAAAAGGAATCTTAACTTACGAAAGCAAAATGGGTCTGGAGTTCACAAAGCTTGCTGGAAATGTAGAGTTCATAGGAACAACATTGAAAGTCGTTTCAAAAGACAAGCTCTTCACTGTCACAAAAAGAATTCCAAAAAACAATGGAAAGTTTCTAAGAATGGGAAACTACCGAGGAACTCATCGCCAAGCCATAGAAACTCCACTCTTGTTTATGACTTGATAAAACTGTTAGAAAACTATAATGTGGAATCTTGTTTTGATCCAGGCAAGAAAGATCTTGCCTCGGTCCCCAAGTCTAACTAATCATGCAAGATGTAGTGAGGGGGAACAACAAATAGGTGACCATTAGTGAATGTTCCAACCACATGACCAAAATGAAGAAGGATAACCCTACCTCACTACTCGCAAAAGTCGTTGGAGATCCCTTCTCCTTCGAGTGCAAGAACAAAGGAACAATGCCAAAACAGTGTTTCAAGCAGCTAGCTACAAAAGTCGTTGGAGATCCCTTCTCCTTCGAGTGCAAGAACAAAGGAACAAAGGAACTCAATGAACCAGAGTTCCCACAAGATGGAAACTAGATGAGAAGAACAGGAACCCCTCGAAGTCAAGAAGAGTTCCCAAGACAAGGGAAGCAGGAATACGAGAGTTCCCTTTGGATGGGAACTGGCGTATGCGTGAAAGCAACATCTCAATGCATTTTTAGGGATCCTGTCGATGCCGAACAAAAGGGTGTCTCATACATCAGAGATGCAGCAGGATGAAGAAAACCATCCAATGGTCCGAAGTGATGCAAGAGTTGACAATTCAAATTCAAATCAAAGTCACATGTCAACCTTAAGGATCATACTTGGAGAGCAAGGCAAAAAGGGTATTTAGGAAAAATACCACTAATGGATAAGGGTTTTCTATCACGCCTATTTAAACCCTTCAATAGTGACCTTGTTGTTCACTTTTCACAAATCAAAAACCCAAGCACAAAAAGAGAAGAGCCAAAGAGCTACTCAAGTGAAGATCATCAAGATGGTGAAAAATCCCGACGCTGAGCTAATCTCGATGACTGTGAAGAAGGAAAGAGTTCCTAGGTCTAGGGGAACTCAAAAGAAGAGACAGCAGAAGAGAAAAGAGGTTTGATTTTCGCTTTGTCTTTGATTTTGAGCGTTCACCAGGTTAAGGTTGAGAGAATACATTAGTGTTGCCTAGGGAGAGAGTCCTTGTAGGAACAGAGAAGTTTGTATTTGGCCTTGTAACGTGAAGGGAACTAAGCAATAAAGAAAGGGAACTCATTCGAAAATCCTCCAAGCGGAGGTAGAGGTTTACTCACGCGATTAGTTGATCGTTATGGGGTTCCTCTATAAGGGAACTGTCTCTACTATTTTACTTACCTACATATTTACTCTTTCCGCTGCGTGTGGGAACTGTTCGAAACAATTCCCAAAATAGATTTAGACTAACCTATGATCCAACAGAGTTGTCCAACAAGATCTTCCAAAGTCAGCGACTTGGTTTCCTTCTGAGTGAGTAGAGACGAAGCGATGGAGTCCCAACTCTTGTTCAATACCGAGATCAGCTTGTTGGTTTGCTTCCATTGAGGAAGTTTCTCACCAAGAAACTCTAGTTGATTGACAAGTGTGATAGGATCGTCCTTAGTTGATTCACTGTGCGAGAGATTGGCTCTAGCAACCTCGATGGGAGGGATTGAACTCAACTCGGAGAAACCAGCAAAAGGGTCGGTACCGAGTATGTGGATTCGGTAACAAGGGGATTCGAACGGACTTGGCGGAAGAAGATGGACGGGTTTGATGGATGATTGAAGGGATATGGACTCTTGAAGCCGGATGTAACTCACCGGCGTTGAGAGAACTAAAATACTTGGATACGACTCACCAAGCGTTCTTAATCGATCGATATCACGCACAATCAAATCAAGAAAGAGACCTTCAAAGAGATGTGTTTTTGCCTTCAGCAAAAAGAGAGTTTTTTTCATCAAATTCAAAGGTGGAAAACGAAACAACACAAGGGAGGGCCTTTTAAACTCCTAGGGTCGTCCCAACACTAAAGCATTAAACATAAAATTAACTCAAAGCATTCAAAACTATAATAAAGATGTCTATCCCACAACACGCAACTCTTGACATTCAGAAAGGGGTCGATACCGAGGCCTGCAGCTCGATACCGAGGAAGTTGGAGAGGAGAGACCGGCGTTGGCACATTAACGAAGACCGACAACTCGGTACCGAGACCCTAAGGGTCGGTACCGAGGATCATTAGCTCGGTAACGAGAGCCATTTGTACTTGACGGTGAAGTGTCTTTGCCATTGAACGAGTAATACGCATCACTGGCTCCTCTTGCTCTTGCTTCTCGTCCTCGGTGTCCTCCTTGGCGTCCCGGCTTGGCTCGATGGGGTCTTGATGGGAAGGATTCACATCATCCTCCCCCCATCGAAAGGATTCAACCTCGAATCTTGCACGTAGTCCTCTTCACTGGAATCGCCCACCAAGTATGGCCGAAGGTCAGCCACATTGAACACATCATGGACTCCCATTTCCGGTGGAAGTTCCAAACGGTAGGCATTGTTGTTGATCTTCTGAAGCACTTGAAATGGTCCATCCGCCCTTGGTTTCAACTTGGATTTTCTACGTGAGAGAAACCGTTCCTTACGGAGGTGCACCCACACCAAGTCACCAGGCTCTAAGATCAACTCCTTGCGTCCCTTGTTATGTTGTCGCTCATATTGTGTCGTGCGCTTCTCAAGCTGCCTCCTAGTGTCCTCATGCAACCGCTTCACATAATCCGCTAACTCCTTTCCTTCCTGGCTAAAACCATCAACAATAGGGTGAGCAATAAGGTCTAAACGAGTGAGAGGATTCTTACCATATGCGACTTCAAATGGCGTCTTCTTGGTCGCCAAATGGGTAATGCGGTTGTATGCAAACTCAATATAAGGAAGACATTCTTCCCACCTGCGGAGGTTAGCTTTCAAAACAACAAGGATGACAAGTAGTGGAATAAAGTAACTTGGTGCCTAACTTAGCCCACAAGGTCCTCCAAAAATGACTAAGAAATTTGACATCCCTGTCCGACACTATAGTCTTGGGAAGACCATGTACACGCACAACATGATTGAAAAACAAGGACGCCACATTGGTAGCATCATCGGTTTTGTGACACACAATGAAGTGTACCATCTTACTAAACCGATCGACGACTACAAGAATGGAGTCCCTTCCTCGCTTAGTCCTAGGAAGACCCAACACAAAGTCCATGGATAAGTCTTCCCAAGGTTGTTGGGGAATGGGTAAAGGTGCATACAACCCTTGGGGGCTAGTTCTAGACTTAGCTTGAGCACAAGTAGCACAAGATGCACACAATTTTTCCACGTCCCTAAGCATTCGCAGCCAATAGAAGTGTTCCTTCAAGGCTTGCAAAGTCTTAGCAACGCCGAAATGACCCGTAAGGCCACCACCATGTGCTTCTTGCACTAAAAGGCGTCGGATTGCACCCCCATGGATGCATAGCTTAGCACCCTTCATAAGATATCCGTCATGAAGGAAAAATTGATCTTTACTTCCCAAGGTACTACATTCCCCATAGATATCCTTGAAATCAAGGTCTACGGGATATAGTTCCTTAATGAAAGAAAAGCCCAACATCCTAGCATCCAAAGTGGAAATTAGGGCGTATCTTCGTGACAAAGCATCCGCCACAATATTGTCCTTCCCCTTTTTGTGTTTGATCACATAAGGGAAAGTCTCAATAAATTCGACCCACTTAGCATGACGTTTATTCAATTTACTTTGACCTTTGAGGAACCTAAGTGCCTCATGGTCGGGGTGAATGACAAACTCTCTAGGGAGGAGATAGTGAGACCATACCTTAAGCACCCTTACCAAAGCGAGAAGTTCCTTGTCATAAGTTGGGTACTTGAGCTCGGCATCATTCAGCTTCTCACTGAAGTAAGCAATCGGTCTCCCTCCTTGCATAAGCACGCCTCCAAGTCCTACTCCCGAAGCATCACATTCTGTCTCGGAAGTCTTGGAAAAATCTGGTAGGACTAGAAGAGGGGCGTGAGTGAGCTTGTACTTGATGGTAGTGAAAGCTTGCTCTTGTTTTGGACACCATTGGAAAACCACCTTCTTCTTACTAAGCTCGGTGAGAGGAGTAGCAATGGAGCTGAAATCCTTGACGAAACGGTGGTAGAAACCAGCCAAGCCTAGGAAACTCCTCACTTTCGTCATGGTGGTAGGAACGGGCCACTCTTCAATTGCTTTCACCTTCTCCTTGTCCACTTGAAGCCCTTCTTTGCTCACTACAAAACCAAGAAACACCACATTATCCGAACAAAAATGGTATTTCTTAAAGTTAGCAAAAAGCTTTTCCTTCCTCAAAACTTCTAAAACCATTCGAACATGCCTAGTATGCTCATGCAAGCTATGGCTATAGATTAATATGTCATCAAAATAGACCACCAAAAACTTGCCTAAAAATGCTCGTAAGACATGGTTCATTAGCCGCATGAATGTGCTAGGTGCGTTAGTGAGGCCAAATGGCATAACCAACCATTCATACAGACCGTACTTGGTCTTGAATGCGGTTTTCCATTCATCACCTTCCTTCATTCGAATTTGGTGATAGCCACTTTTGAGGTCCACCTTGGAAAATATGCATGAACCATAGAGCTCATCCAACATATCATCAAGTCTAGGAATGGGAGGCCTATACTTGACGGTAATATTGTTTATGGCCCAACAATCCACACACATTCGCCAAGTCCCATCTTTCTTATGAACTAAGATGACGGGAACCGAGCATGGACTCAAACTTTCACGCACATAACCTTTAGAAAGGAGTTCAACAACCTGTTTTTGTAGCTCTTCCGCCTCCGTTGGATTGGCTCGGTAGGCCGGCTTGTTGGGAATGGAGGCGTCGGGCACATAATCTATTTGGTGCTCTATTCCTCGGATTGGAGGCAACCCTTCCGGCATCTCCTCAGGAAACACATCCTCAAACTCCTTCAATAACAAAGCAATACAAGAAGTTAAGTCATGCATATCTTTATCATTAAGTAATACATCTTTAACCAACAAAAGAATGCAAGTATTACTCCCCTTCACAGCTTTTCTAGCATCGCGTGCCTTGGCTAGTAGAAGATGGCTAAGGTGTCGTCGGTAAAGAGCTGCTGGGCCTCGGTACCGAGCTGTCTGCCTTCGGTACCGACCGCTTGGCCTCATTAGCAGCTTTACGCCATTGCTCATTGGCAATGTGGTCGACCATGATTCGTGTGGCGCCATCGGCATCAAAGTGATCCTCTTACCATTGAGGTGGAAAGAGTACTCGTTCATGACACCTTGGTGAATAACGCCGCGATCATATTGCCACGGTCGTCCAAGTAAAATATGGCACGCCGTCATAGGAAGCACATCACAAATCGCCTCATCAACATACGCCCATATAGAAAACTTGACACAAGCTTGGTTATTCACCTTAAGAGGTGTGTTAGAATTCAGCCAACATAAAGTATAGGGTTGTACATGAGGAATAGTTATAAGACCAAACCTTTTGACCACTTCTTGGTCTATGATGGTGCAACAAGACCCTCCATCAATTATAAGATTGCAAAGTTTACCTTGAATGAGGCATCTTGTATGAAAAATGGTCTCTCTTTGGTTAGGTGGTGTCGGAGCTTCATTGGTGATGAGTGATCGCTTGACCACAAAACACTCACCATTAGTCTCAGCTGCGACTTGGAGCTCCACCACCTCTCCATCACCTTCTTGTGGCTCCTCAATCTCAGCCTCCTCGTCCGACTCATACTCTCCAATGGTGTTGAGTAGGACTTGGCGCTTGGAAGGGCAATCTCGAGCCATGTGTCCACGCCCTAGGCATTTGAAGCACTTGATCTCGCTCGAGCGTTGCTCTTCTTCTCGCCTTCCTCCTTGAGGAGTCTGAGATGGCTCACGCCGTGTGGGAACTGTACCGTGGTCTTGCTTGTTCTCCGGTCATCGGTTCGAATTCTCCCACATATTCTTGACCTGGAAAGTTAGTGGGGCTCGAAGGCAAAGGCATTGTAGGATAGCTAGAATAAGGAGAAGAATGGGCAGAATTCATACCTGATTCTTCTCGGTGGGTACTCGGGAGAGGTCGGTAGGAAGTCGTTGACGCCATCAAAAGGGTCGTTACCGAGGTATTCAGACTCGTTAACGAGGTATGCAGGCCTAGTACCGAAGGGTTCAGACTCGGTAACGGAGTGTTGTATGTCACATGGCCCGAAATCGCTCCTTCTTCATGGCTCGTTAGAAGGCCCTCGCTCGGTAACGAGGTGTTCAGGCTCGCTTGATTTCCGCCAAGGTTTACCATTTGAAATGCACCCATCCGATCCTCCATCGAGAGCTTCAAGGCTTCCATCTCCCGTTGTTGTTGTTGCATCCTTTCCTCATTCTCCGTTTTAAGCCCTTGAATGGCTCGAAACAAGTCTTCCATGGTAACGGCTGAAGGAGTCATTTTTCCCTCAATAACACCCTTGTTCTTCTTGTTGTTGGGGTCGTCCATAGTGTTCCTAAAGCACAAAACTCAACACACACAACTAGGACAAACTTGTCAATGGATCCCACACACAAGGGTCCTTAAACCGGTCCTTAAGCAATAAAAATTGGTTACTAGACGGTTGAGAAAGGACTCAAGGCAAGGTATCAAAGTAAAGCATGAAAGTAAAGAAAAACAAGCAAGCTCAACACACTCCAAGATGTGCAACACACGAAGTAAAAGGAAAGGTACTTGAATTTTTTTTTGTACAATTGTCCACAAAACAGAGAGGTTTAGGTGTCACCCTTGTGTTGCCTTACTTTTTATCGGTCACTCCTCTTGTTTTACCGGTGACCGGATCTTTCTAAGAACAACCACTTTTTTCTCCAGGGTTGAGCCAGGAGATGTTGGATTCAATACCAAGATCTCTCTCCTAGCATCTTGACACTTTGAAGGAGGATGGGCTAACCAAATCTTCTCCTACTACACTCTAATTTAAACAAGCAAGTCGCTTCTTTTTTTTTAGGGAAATTCCTTTTGGTACCCTTGAGGTTTCGACTTTTCCTCTTGGTGTCCAAAAAAATTCTTATTCCTTTTACCCTCATGTTTATACAATTTTCCTTTCCGTAGCCTAAACACAACCAAAGTTAAAGTTTCATCCATAAAATAAATTTTCTGTTAAAAATCAAAAAAAAAATCCCATCGTGTTTAATAGATGGAACTTTGACTAAATCCATCTCCTCCTTTTAATTCCCATTCTCCAAATCCATCCCCTTCTGGATTAACTACAACCACGCCCTTGATCTTATCATTCATGACTGCTCGGAACGTCAATGGTTTACTCCTTCCTCTCCAGACTTTCAATCCTTCCCTGAATTTGAGCAGTGGATCGCCGAGCAACACCAACTGCTCGAACAACTACTTTCTGTTGCCGAGTCATCAAACCGGACCGAATCGGAGCTCCGGTACCTCACAAACCGGGTCCTCCGTCACTTCGAGCGATACTACCGGCGAAAATCCCGGTTGGCACGCTGCAACTTCTTACCCGTCCTCACATTGCTGCCCTGGCAAACTGACAATCCTAGCTCGAGGACGCCTTCCTCTGGATCGGTGGTTGGCGCCCCAACACGGATTTCCACCTCCTCTACTCCAAATCCGACCTACAATTTGAGGCTTGCTCGAGGAGATGCTCCACGGCGGCTCCACTGGAGACCTCGGGTATCTCTCGCCGAGTCAACTCGCTAGGGTTGACGAGTTGCAGAGGGAGGCTAATACGTGATTGCCTCGGAATCCTCCGTTGAAACCTCGTATATGACCCACACAAGTCCCGATCTTGCCAGCAAATAACTTCAATCCTACAAAGCTTTCAACTTTAGAAACCTTGTTGCGCAAGTAATGTAAATTCGAAATTGAATGGAGATAAATCTGGTTCGAACACTTAAGATTGAATCAAAGGAAATAGTTCAATTGGATTGACTCGAACGCTAAATCCAATTGATAAACTAGATTGATCTTTAACAATCAAAACTAGAACTAATCAATTGACCAATTTGAATGAACAAACTGATTTAATCACGAGAACAAAGAGGGAGAATTCGGATGATGAATTGTGATCGATCGAATGAACTTGAATGCTAGAACACTTGTGTTTTTGGAGCCCAAAGACTAGATAAACCTTTTCTAGGGTTTATCTAATCTCAAGCTGATTTTCATTAATGAAATATGCAAAGTATAAATAGTAGAATACAAAGCTAATCCTTGGGGAGCAAGCAAGAGCATGGCCGACCCTAATAGGGATAGAATGGTCTTTATCTTGCTTCCCAAGATATAATAAAATATCTAAAATAATATCTATCTAAATCCCCTTAAATAAAATAAATCATGGCTGATTTATTTATTTAAGGAAATAACCAAACAAACTCAAAATATCTCTAACAAACTAAAAATATCTCTAACAACCAGGAGAGAGAAGATCAACCAACTAACATAAGCCTATTGGCTGATTTCTCTACATTATTAAATTCAAATAACACGACTATAATAAAATAATAGTAGATATTTTCTTCACTTAGAATGGTCAAGTCAAAGGGTTGACTTTGACCCATGTACCAATTTATCTCACCCGATCACTTACTAAATTCAGCCCTAAAGTGAGACAAACTAATACATGTTTCTAAATAAAGAAATGATGATTTACGGCCCTCATATATCAATCCATGGAATCCGGGCTCAATTGATGTCGAATGCACGAGACCCACTTCGCCTTGCTAGGCTCTTCAAGAACAGTTGCCAATCGAACCAAGATTGCTGTTGTACCTTGAGCAATCTTCTTAGCTCGACTTCTTGTGATTGGTCTGTCAGAAGGCACTCGAATCAACTCATCGACGTCGGTTGGAGACATGGCAGGCTTCACTGCATCATTCTCCTCCACTTGAGCTCGAATCGTCTCTGATTCGACGTCGGAATCAAAATTTGGCACATAAAGAGATAGATCAGCCACATTAAACGTTGGATGGACATAATACTCACCAGGCAAGTCGACATGGTAAGCATTAGGGTCGATTCTCTTGAGAATTCTGAATGGACCATCTCCACGCTGATCTAGCTTATTCTTCCTCTGATTTGGGAACCTCTCCTTCATAAATGCACCCAAACAAGATCACCTTCTTCAAAGATAACCTGTTTTCGACCCTTATCAGCATGGGCCTTATACTTCATGGATTTCCTCTCCAAGTGCATCTTGGTTCTCTCATGTAGCTTCTTCACAAACTCAGCCCTCTTGTCAGCTTCAAAACTCTCTTTTCCCTTGTATGGCTGAGGCGTCAAATCCACTGGAGTCCTCGGATTCAGCCCATAAACAACCTCAAAAGGGGTCATTTTTGTAGCTGAATGGATTGACCTCTTATAAGCAAATTCCACAAAAGGCAAAACATCTTCCCAACGTTTGAGGTTAGCTTTAAGCATAGTTCTAAGTAAAACCCCTAACGTTCTATTAGTAACTTCAGTTTGCCCATCAGTTTGTGGATGACATGAGGTAGAAAACAGCAATTTAGTTCCCAACTTAGACCATAGACTTTTCCAAAAATAACTCAAAAACTTAGCATCACGATCTGAAACAATAGAACAAGGAATGTCATGCAATCTAACAACTTCTCGAAAGAACAAATCAGCAATATGCACAGCATCATCAGTCGTGTGACAAGGAATAAAATGAGCCATCTTAGAAAATCGGTCTACCACTACAAAGATAGAATCTCTACCCTTCCTAGTTCTAGGCAATCCAACAATGAAGTCCATAGAAATGTCTTCCGAAGGTGAACTAGGAATAGGTAAGGGCTGGTACAAGCCATGGGGGTGAAGTCTGGACTTAGCTTTAGCACATACAACACAACTCTTGACAAATCTAAGCACATAATTACTCATCTTAGGCCAATAGTAGTGTTCTTTTAATCCTTCTAAAGTCTTTTCTAAACCCCTATGTCCTCTTGATTCATGAACCTCTTTAGTTAGAAGCCTACGTATACTAGATGAAGGTATGCACAATTTTCCAACTTTAAACAAGTAACCATCATCAATAAAGTAGGAATCTATTTCTCCCCTAGACATGCAATTCTTGTAAATTTCAGCAAAGTGAGGATCACTAGAATACAATTCCCTAATCATTGCAAATCCAAGGATCTTAACATCACATTGGTTCAAGAGAACATACCTGCGAGAAAGGGCGTCAACTACCACATTCTCTTTTCCTTTCTTATGCTTTACAACATAAGGAAAGGTCTCCATAAATTCAACCCATCTTGCATGTCGCCTGCTGAGTCTGGATTGTCCTTTCAAATACTTCAAGGCCTCATGATCAGAATGGATTACAAACTCCTTAGGCCACAAATAATGAGACCAAGTTTTCAAAACCCTAATTAAAGCATACAACTCTTTATCATAAGTAGGGTAATTCAACTCAGCCCCACTAAGCTTTTCACTAAAATAAGCTATGGGTTTCTTGTCTTGCAAGAGCACGCCTCCTATACCATGGCCAGATGCGTCCACCTCTATCTCAAACGCTTTGGAGAAGTCAGGGAGTTGGAGCACCGGGGCGTTGCATAACCTGTCCTTCAAAGTGTTGAAGGCGTTCTCTTGTTGCTCTCTCCATTTGAATGATGTATCATTCTTTGTAAGCTCATGGAGAGGGGCTGCAATTGTGCTAAAATCACGCACAAATCTCCTGTAGAAGCCAGCCAAGCCGAGAAAAGAGCGCACCATGGTTGGTGTAGTCGGCTGAGGCCACTCCTTGATTGCCTTGATCTTGTCTTCATCTACCTTCAATCCACCTTTAGACACAACAAAACCAAGAAAAATGGTAGACTCCGAGCAAAAAGAACACTTTTTCAAATTAACATAAAGCTTTTCTAACCTTAAAGAGCCCAAAACAGCCCTAAGATGATCTACATGTTCATGCAAGGTTTTGCTATAGACTAAGATATCATCAAAGTAGACTACAACAAATTTACCTAAATATCTTCTAAGAACATGGTTCATAAGCCTCATGAAAGTACTAGGTGTATTAGTTAATCCAAAAGGCATTACTAACCATTCATATAAACCATACTTAGTCTTAAAAGCAATTTTCCATTCATCCCCTTCCCTCATCCTAATTTGATGGTACCCACTTCTTAAATCAATCTTTGAAAAGAAATTAGCACCATGCAATTCATCTAGCATATCATCTAATCTAGGAATGGGATGACGGTACTTAACTATTATTTGGTTGATCGCCCTGCAATCAACACACATTCTCCATGTGCCATCCTTCTTTGGCACCAAAATCACCGGAACCGCGCATGGGCTGAGGGATTCACACACATAGCCTTTGTCCATGAGGTCTTGCACTTGTCTTTGAAGCTCCTTGGTTTCCTCTGGACTTTCTCTATAGGCTGCACGGTTTGGTAAAGAAGCGTCGGGCACCAAATCGATTTGATGCTCAATGCCTCTAATTGGTGGAAGGCCTTGTGGCAACTCTTCAAGCATCACATCTTCAAATTCCTGTAATAGAACCTGAATACACTTTGGAAGATGTGAAATATCTTGTCTAATAATAAGTATCTCTTTCCTCATAAGAAGTAAACAAAAAGAGTTAGGGAAAGAAACACTAGACTGTGCAACTAGAGAGCGCTTTTCTACACTGCCTTTTAAGCCATTTTTTGGCTCTTTCTGTGGGCGTTCTTTTTCCATATCTGTAGCTCTCTGAGTTTCTGAAGTGATCCCAAAAGTTGAGCCAAAACGCTCGAGTGGTTTGGGAGATAGCCCCGTTTGCGTCCCAGATGCACTGCTGGAAGTGTTGCTCGGCACTTTGGACGTTTTAGGGACATTCTCTCGGCGTTTTGCGTCCCAAACAGTAGCTCCACCTGTGCTTGATGTTGTCCTAAAATTTGAGTGAGAACGCTCGGGTGGAGACTGGGAAACACCGCTAGAGTGTTGGGCTGCGTCGGGCGTCGGGCGGTGCGACGCCTTCTTGGCCGAGGCTTCAGCCTCCTCCTTTTCTTCCTTGGCATGCCTAAGTGCCCTAGCTTGGTCTCTGCGTACCTGGTCTTGTAAAACTTATTGGGGCGACAATGGTAGAAGAGAAACTCTCCTCCCGTCATAGTTAAACGAATAGGTATTAAGCATGCCATCATATATAACTCTCCTATCGAATAACCATGGTCTACCTAACAAGATATGAGTGCACTCCATGTTTACCACATCACACATGATATCATCTACATAATTGCCTATGGAAACACGGACTAAACACTGATGAGTAACAAGATTAGGACCATCTGAATCATTAATGCCATTAAACCATAACTAGTAGCCCTAGGTTGAGTTTTCAATTGCAAGTGATCAACTACCTTAGCATTAATAATGTTACAGCAGCTACCACTATCAATTATCATGCATAACACTTGATTCTTCACAGTACACCTAGTATGAAAAATATTTTCCCTTTGATCTAGCCTAGGTGTTTCTTGTAAAGTAAGAGTACGCATTGTTACCAAAGTTAGAGGCTGTTCGGTGCAATCTGGTTCAATGGCCTCCACGTCCTCCTCTTCTTGTCCATTGCTCTCCTCCTCCACTTGATTTGGAGGTATATATTCATCACTCACATATCCTCCATTGGTGGTGAGTAGCACTTGTTTCTGATTTGGACAATCCTTGGCATAATGACCTCTTCCTTGACATTTATAGCACACTAAATCTCGTGCCCTTGGCTGGTTTGGAGGTGCATTGTTTGGACGTCTTTGGCCTTGAAAACCTATGGGTTTAGGTGAGCTGGAAGCTCCCTTTTGCTGCATAGAAGGGTTAGAAGAATAAGAATTGGAATTAGCACTAGAATTAGGAACATACCTTTTTGGAGCATTCCAAGCTTCCTTCTTCTTCCTTTGTTGCTGCTCATAGAGTAGTTGGGCTGAATGTACTAATGCATTGAGATCCTTGATTTGTTGAATCTCCAATGTATCTCTGATGCTTTGATTCAGTCCAGCCATGAATTGGGTCCTTAGAGACCGTTGGGAATGATGAATTCCCGCTTTGAAGCTCAAATCCTCTAGCTCATTGAAGTACTCAGTTGGAGACTTGGTGCCTTGTTTGCACAACCACTTTCAGCCTCATGTGCTTAGTATGCTCTTCAGGCACATATTTCTTTCTCATTACAAACTTCAGCTGGCCCCAAGTTTCAATTGGTGGTAAGGCCTTTCTAATCCTATCCTCCTTCATTCTGAACCACCAATTTCTAGCGGTCCCAACAAAGTGGATAACAACAACAACAACTTTCTCCAACTCTTCATAGCCCATGTGATCTAGAATGAAGTTTGTAGCTTGTTCCCACTCTAGATATTTTTCTGGATTGAGCTCTCCATTGAATGGCTCTATCTTGATCTTAATATCACGCTTACCAATCTGATTGACGGTTTGGTTAGCGGTGTTGTTGTTGTTCGGCCTCTGTACTCCATAAGCTGGTGGGATATTTTCTACAACCTCAGCTTGGTTATAGAAATCGTCAAGGGGAGGATGCCATGGGTGCCTTTCATCCCCGGGATAGCCATAAGTCACATCATCAAAAGGATTATTGTATTGTTGATTTTGTTGATGAGTGGCTTGAGGATATTGGTTTCCTTGTTGATTGTAAAACTGTTGATGATTAACTGGTGGTGTTCTCGACCCATTGCCTCTTCCTCTACCTCGGCCTGCTGTGGGGGAGTAGTGAGCCGGGAGATCGTTATCTTTGTTGTAGCTAGCAAGCACATCATGTTCTTCTTCAACTACTTGTTGCTTGCCTTTGTCGCTACCCGAGGCCTGATTTGGGTCACTTGTAAGCTCTATTGGAGGGGCACTTTTATGACTTGCTTGAGATGATTCAATCAATGTGGCAAGTTGCTCCTCAAGACGCTGCATTTGTGGAGCTAATGCAGCCGTTGCCAACTCTACAGCACGAGCTTGGCCCTCTTTTATACTATCACTAATAGACAACCTAATGAAATCGATTGCCTCCTTAGTAAGATTCAGTTCAGCCGGGTTAGGCTAAGTTGGGATCACCATTGTTCCTGAAACAAGTAAGAAAGTAGAGAGAGTAGTGTGTTCTAAAGCAAATCACAACAAGCAATACCACACCTTGATCAAGCCAAAACTTGCCTCAAAGCAATCCAATCAACTTAATTCAGTTTTTGGGTTGAATTGAGGGAGGAAATGGGTAGATATGGTGTAGATATGGTATACTAATGATAAATAAAGGAAATATGCAGCTTAAGCAAATGGCAAGTATGCAATAAGACAAGTAATGCAAATAATCTCTCTATGAGCTCTAAAACACATGCAATCTCTCAATTGACTCTATGCAAGTTAATGAAGCCAAATTCAAGCATGCAAGGACAGAAATATGGTAGGCTAAGTGACTTTTATTTCGTCACTCTTTTTCTTCAAAGTGATTTCTACTTAGCTATTTTTAAGCAAGCAGTCACCAGGGTTGAAAGTGGCTTAAAACTAGCTGGGGTAGATCACTTTTCTTTTCTGATTTTTTTTTTTACTTTATGCACAAACTACTCTTGTGCTAGAATGAAATAACAACAAAGCAATGCAATAAGGAATGCAATAGGGCAGAAACGAAACTAATTTGAATTTTTTTTATTAACTAAGTGACTTTAAACTACCAATGAAACCAACTAGAAGCCAAATTAACAAAAGAAGATAGGGCTAGGTCGAAATTGATGGATGCAATAGCAAAAATCAGCAAATATCAACAAGCAATATGAATCTCTATTGATCATGCAACATGGAATAAAAACTCATAAAAATTGTAGGAAGACAATTGCTAATCTATATTGCAACACAACTCAACTAATTCAGCCAATAAACATGCACAAATCCCATAAAAATCTCCTAATTGGGTAATTGCTTGGAGGGCAAGTAACAACAAGGAGGGTTAGGGTTTGTGAGATCTCGGCTGAAACTAGGGTTAGGGTTTTCGGGTTTGGCTCTAGGGTTTAGAGGAAGGTAGGGTCTCGGATTAGGGTTTCCGATCTAGGTTTAGGGTTTACGAACTAGGGTTAGGGTTTCGAGAGGGGGTGGGTTGCGATCTAGGGTTAGGCTGGTCCGAATTAGGTAGGGTTGGTGGGGGTGGGTTCGGACTAGGCTAAGGGGTGGTGCGACTCTAGATAGCGACACCAAATTGGTGGCGAGGTGGTGGTGCGTGGTGGTGGGGTGGCGGAGATGTGGTGGAGGTGGGTTAAAAATTCAGACTTTGGTCTCAAAAATTCAATCTTTTGGTAAAGGCGGGATTTTTGGGATCAAAAACTGAATTAAATTAACTAGAAAGCAAATTAAGGAAAGAAACAATTACTTGGCGAGACGCTGGATTATGATACCACTTGATACGTGATTGCCTCGGAATCCTCCGTAGAAACCTCGTATATGACCCACACAAGTCCCGATCTTGCTAGCAAATAACTTCAATCCTACAAAGCTTTCAACTTTAGAAACCTTGTTCCACAAGTAATGTAAATTCGAAATTGAATGGAGATAAATCTGGTTCGAACACTTAAGATTGAATCAAAGGAAATAGTTCAATTGGATTGACTCGAACGCTAAATCCAATTGATAAACTAGATTGATCTTTAACAATCAAAACTAGAACTAATCAATTGACCAATTTGAATGAACAAACTGATTTAATCACGAGAACAAAGAGAGAGAATTCGGATGATGAATTGTGATCGATCGAATGAACTTGAATGCTAGAACACTTGTGTTTTTGGAGCCCAAAGACTAGATAAACCTTTTCTAGGGTTTATCTAATCTCAAGCTGATTTTCATTAATGAAATATGCAAAGTATAAATAGAAGAATACAAAGCTAATCCTTGGGGAGCAAGCAAGAGCATGGCCGGCCCTAATAGGGATAGAATGGTCTTTATCTTGCTTCCCAAGATATAATAAAATATCTAAAATAATATCTATCTAAATCCCCTTAAATAAAATAATCATGGCTGATTTATTTATTTAAGGAAATAACCTAACAAACTCAAAATATCTCTAACAAACTAAAAATATCTCTAACAACCAGGAGAGAGAAGATTAACCAACTAACATAAGCCTATTGGCTGATTTCTCTACATTATTAAATTCAAATAACACGCCTATAATAAAATAATAGTAGATATTTTCTTCACTTAGAATGGTCAAGTCAAAGGGTTGACTTTGACCCATGTACCAATTTATCTCACCCGGTCACTTACTAAATTCAGCCCTAAAGTGAGACAAACTAATACATGTTTCTAAATAAAGAAATGATGATTTTCGGCCCTCATATATCAATCCATGGAATCCGGGCTCAATTGATGTCCAATGCACGAGACCCACTTCGCCTTGCTAGGCTCTTCAAGAACAGCTGCCAATCGAACCAAGATTGTTGTTGTACCTTGAGCAATCTTCTTAGCTCGACTTCTTGTGATTGGTCCGTCTGAAGGCACTCGAATCAACTCATCGACGTCGGTTGGAGACATGGCA
The DNA here is from genome assembly GCA_964016875.1 of Fallopia convolvulus. NCBI lineage: Eukaryota > Viridiplantae > Streptophyta > Magnoliopsida > Caryophyllales > Polygonaceae > Fallopia > Fallopia convolvulus. The sequence continues at coordinate 12,745,211 of OZ024733.1, read as the reverse complement.
GGCTTCACTGCATCAGAGGCGTTGAAGGTGGAGAAGGAGCTCACGGAGCAACAGGAGACGGTGGAAGATACATCCATGGTGGAGATGTCTCAAGTGATGGGGGAGCTGACGAGGGGCGGCGGCGGGGGCAGGAATGGTTGGGAGTTAAAAATGATGAGCAACGTCAATTTGTAAAGAAAAATTTCCAGATTTTGACATTGATATCACAAAGATCTATAATCCAGCATTTCTCTACCTAATGTCATCTCAAATTGGCTCCACAAGAACTAATTGCCTGAACTAGTAATTAAAAACCCAATCCAAATTGAAAGGTTAAAAACCCTTGCGAACACCAGGACCCGACCTTGATTTTTGACCTCTCATACCAAAACCACACCTAGCGCCTTGTCCAGCAGCTATACCCCTTCCCTTTCTCTTCGCCTTCTTCCTAGAACCTGGCTGTAGCCCCAGATTATCAAGCCGAAATCGAGAATGGGAAGATGACTTAATAGATAATACCCTCAGCGGCCACTCATACCACCCTAGTACCCCACCCTACAATTAAGAAAATCAGTTTTTTTAATATTTGTAACGGAATATTTAGTAAATGGATGGAAATTCATGTTTGGGGGTGTTTAGGTTACGGAAAGGAAAATTTTAAAACTAGGAGGGTACCAAGAGGAATATGAAAATTTTTTGGGTACCAAGAGGAAAAGTCAAAAACTCGAGGGCACCAAAAGGAATTTCCCTTTTTTTAACTTCGTTCCCTTAATCCCTTAGATCTTCATGGGAATTACACACAACTTTTCGCATGCCATCACTTAAAGATTGAAATAAGGGCTAAGAACTCAAGGGTTGGTGTTGGGCAAAGAAGTGTTTCGACTTCAATAGAGGCGGATCAGTTTTCAAGAACAAGATAACAAAGGCTAAATGTTCTCGTTCGTAAACCAATCCTTGTATGCTTAAAAGTCGAGTTTTAGGAGTCAAACCTCGCGTGGCTCTGGTACCACATGATATGACCATCCTTAGTTGATTCACTGTGCGAGAGATTGGCTCCGGCAACCTCGATGGGATGGATTGAACACAACTTGGAGAAACCAACAAAAGGGTCGGTACCGAGTATGTGGATTCGGTAACAAGGGGATTCGAACGGACTTGGCGGAAGAAGATGGACGGGTCTGATGGATGCTTGAAGGGATATAGACTCTCAAAGTCGAATGTAACTCACCGGCGTTGAGAGAACTAAAATACTAGGATACGACTCACCAAGCGTTCTTGATCGATCGATATCACGCACAATCAAATCAAGAAAGAGACCTTCAAAGAGATGTGTTTTTGCCTTCAGCAAAAAGAGTGTTTTTTCATCAAATTCAAAGGTGGAAAACGAAACAACACAAGGGAGGGCCTTTTAAACTCCTAGGATCGCCCCAACACTAAAGCATTAAACATAAAATTAACTCAAAGCATTCAAAACTGTAATAAAGATGTCTATCCCACAACACGCAACTCTTGACATTCAGAAAGGGGTCGATACCGAGGCCTGCAGCTCGGTACCGAGGAAGCTGAAGAGGGGAGACCGGCGTTGGCATATTAACAAAGACTGACAGCTCGGTACCGAGACCCTAAGGGTCGGTACCGAGGATCATTGGCTCGGTAACGAGAGCCGTCTGTACTTGACAGTGAATTGTCTTCGTCATTGAACGAGTAATACGCATCACCGACTCCTCTTGCTCTTGCTTCTCATCGTCGGTGTCCTCCTGGGCGTCCCGGCTTGGCTCGGTGAGGTCTTGATTTGAAGGATTCACATCAAAGTGTCTGAAATTTGGAGTGGTAGTCTCGGAGTGAATCTCCTTTTCCTTGAAAGATATTTTCATATTTTCTTTCGAGACTTATGATCCTATCTTTCTTTACATCTCATTGCCTTGATGAAGTCTTTTTAGAGCATCGCAAATCTGCTTAGCAATCTTGTATCCGATTACCTTTTTAAGGTCACCGTCAGTGAGAGCATGATGGAGGACCTTCTTTGCTCTAGCATTCTTTTCCAGCTTCTTAAAGTCAACATCCTAGTACGCAGTCGTGGTCTTTTCCGTCTTCCCATCTTTGCCAAGAAAGGTTTCTGGACCAATTTCAATCACCTTCCACAACTGACCATCCAGAGAGCAGATGTGGGTCTTCATCTATTCAACCCACCAATCATACTCTCCAACCTTGAGGATTGGAGGCTTCTAGAAAGAGTCATTGTGTTGGTTGAAGATATTTTCTTGTAAGAAAAGTACTAAAACACAATCTAGAGACTTAGTTCTGATACCAATTGTAGGATCGTTATTACTTAAACGAGTCGACGACTCCTGCAAAGTCATCGACTTTGAGTTATAAAGAATCGGAATAATCAAACAGTAAGAATGTTAGCAAATTGTAAATGACAAGTTATGTATCACTGCTGGAAAACGCGTCTATAGCCAGGACTGTTGGCACGCGATAAGCTACAAAGTTAGCAAGGAAAAAGGGTTCACCATAAAGCTAGCCACCACTGTTCCCAGGACGAAAAGTTTGAGGTTAAAATGCTCGCGGCTAAATCATAACTGGAAAACTAGCCACAAAATTTTGAGTCGTGCGTGTTTAACCACAAGATTGGGTACGAAAATCATGTTCTGCTAAATACATTATATATCCAGAGCAACTTCGTGGCTAAGTTTGAGTCTATTTTACCAGATAGTTAGTGTCGAAGTATTTTTCTGGCTAAATTCGGGATAAATAAATGATGTTCATCATCCACATGTCGTGGCCATTTAGTATCAAAGTTTGCCTCGAATACATTTGGTCGATAAAGTTGTGGCCTTTAGCATGAAATTTGGCTACAAATTGGCAATATACATTTATTCGCCAATGTCGTGGCCCTTTAGCGTCCAAAATTGGCTTCAAATTGGTTGAGTAGATTTAATAACCAAAGTTGTGGCCTTTTTGTCTCAAACTTAGTCTCGAAAGCATTTTGTGTCAAATTCTATGGTTATAAAAATTAGTATAATCCACCTATTTAATGCAATACTAACCTGCACCAAATAGTTGCAATATTAAATATATACCATATGCATCACATTATACAAAAATGGTTTGATCATCAAACCATTTGGCAAATGGCCAAATGCACAATTGTTCAAAGCAAAAACATGTACCTACCATCTAGCTAAACCTACACCTACCATCTTAGCTAGATCAACCTGTTTATAAGTACCAAATTGTTCTGAAAAAAAAACCAACATCAATCCAACAATCCAAAACCTTACATCAATTCCAAATATCCAAATTGGCATCACCAACATCCAACAAGTTTTCCCAAATGACCACCAATAGTAAAGACCTTAAATTACCATGGAGAGAGAGAGAGAGAGCTAATTGCTAGCAATGTGTTCCATCAACTGTTTAAGAATGGCTTTCAAATCCTTGTTTTGGCTTTGAATTTCTTAATTCTAAACTTGAAGAGCTTTCATTTGGTACCGCATTTCCTTCATCTCGTCCTTGAGAGGCTTGGTAGATGGTTGTGGGTGGAAAATGTTGGAGGAAGGAGAAGAAAAGTATGCATCAACCTTGTCGCTGCGAAGGAGGGCTACCCCGTGCTCATCAAATGCAAACATCTTTCGATCTTTATGCCCCTTAGCTGCTTTGATCCACAACTCTATCATCTTTGTGTTTGACAATGGTTGACCCGATGCATTGTTCACTTGTTCCTCATCAACCGGCCGTTCAAACTCAGCCTTGAATAGAATGAAAATGCATTAATATGAAGATAGGAAAGCAATATACGACATTAAGAACAAGATGTAAAAACAAAGGTAAAATAAACAAGTATGCAAGACAGAGCACATTGTATTCACTATGAGTAGGGAGGAGGGCTCGTTTCATATGAGGTCTTCTAGGGCTTAAAGCAGCCTGAGCTGGAGAAGAAAGAGGCGGACCACATGCAAAGTTGCATCTAGTAACCCCAGCACGTCCACGAGCTGTGCTTCGAAGGTGACACATGATGACCTGAATCAGAGAAATAGAAGGAAACATAAATAGAACTGAAGTATATTTAGGACATCACAAGAAGCATGTAAAAGAACCCAAAAGAAAGAAAAAAAAAGAAAAAGAAAAATGAACTCAAAAAGATGAATACCTAAAACTAAGGTATCACCAATGAATGCACTCAAGATTAATAAAACTCAAGTATACATAGGGCATCATAAGAAGCATGTAAAAGAACTCAAAAGAAAGAAAAAAAGAAACAGAAAAATGAACTCAAAAACATGAATACCTAAAACGATGATATAACCAATGAATGCACTCAAGATTAATAGAACTCAAGTATACTTAGGGCATCACAAATTAATGCTCTCAAGATTGATAGAATTAAAGTATCATAATTGATCATGCAATTGAATGCATGTTTGTCTAGGAAGAAATGAGCATGCAATTCATGCAATTCATACAGAGATAAGTGCACACACAAATGAATCATGAATGCATGTTTGTCAAAGAAGAAATGAGCATGCAATTCATGCAAAGATAAGTGAACACACAGAGATAAAGTGAGTCTAGAAAAAGATTTGGAGCAAAGGAGCATGCAATTCATCCAAGAATAGAAAAAAAAAATAGAAGAAAGAGGGAGAGATTAGGGACTTGCACCTTTACTGAATGAATAGAAGGAGATAGTGTGGGTTGTCTAGGAAGAAACCGCCACCGTCTCTTCACATTAAGGACCCATAAAGAGAGAAAAGAGAGATCAATTAACCAACAATGAAAGAAATATGTACCCATAAAGAGAGAGGATTGAGTAAGAGCAAGGGAGAGAGGGAGAGAGACTTACCAAACGCCGGCAATGAGATCCAAACGCCAACAACGAGATTTCTCCGAAAGACCAACAAAGAGGTTAGTGAGAGCCCAAAATTAAAAGGCTTTGTATCCACCTCAAAAGAAAGGAGCGAGAGCAAGGGAGAGAGGGAGAGAGACTTACCAATCGCCGACAATGAGATCAAAACGCCTACGACGAGCTTGCTCTGAGAGAAAACCAAAGAGGTTAGTGAGAGCTCAAAATCGAAAGGCTTTGTATCCACCTTAAAGGAAAAGAGCGAGAGCAAGGGAGAGAGGGAGAGAGACTTACCAGATGGACAGATCAAACAGAATCGCCAAGGAAAGCTAAAACAAACACTTATATATAAAGTCAGATCTTCCATATATGTATTGAATTTGTCATGCAATGTATAGCACCACTAAGTCAATAATGATACTAATTTGGTCGACATATATAGCCATGTTTTACCACACTTCCTGCGTATATATGATACATTGTGTGATATTTTTTTGTTTGGATTTTCTTGAAATTAATTAGCACTTTATCAATTTGGTTGATATATATAGCGCTTTTCTTGAAATCAACTTCATGCCAATCTGTACTTAAACCCTTTTGATGTATCATATGAAATATATATAGCCATGGTTAGCCTTTTAAACTTGACTTTTCAAAAGTTAGCCCAAAATCAACACACATGGTTCGATTATTTGATCAAGGATAGAAAGATGGATTTTTCCGGCATACTATACCCGGTTGTGGAGGCGAAACTGAAAGTTTCGAGCCTACCACGACTTGTTGTACGTGGAGGCAAAACTGAAAGTTTCGAGCCTACCACGGCTTGTTGTATAGAGGCGAAAGTAAAAGTTTCGAGCCCACTATATTTACCATCCCATGAACCTGTTTTTTTAAGGCTATATCGGCAACCAACATACATGATTAACAAATATATAAGCCACTAGATAAAAGCTAGGAGACCTATACCTTGATTTTATCTTTATCGTTAACACACAATCAAAAACCAACTCTTCCTTGCGTTGATATATATCTTTCTGCAGCTTTTCTTTGCTTTTTTCTTTTCTGTAGTACGTTCCCCTCTTTATATAGTAATTTGATAGATTAAAAATCCTCACCAGAAGATAGGGTGGTGGAACCGTTTAAGGCACAAGCTAATTAAGGGCTTTTAATTTTCTTATGTTACAATCCTGCACTAATAAAGTCTTGAATGCAATTTACACCTTGTATTTCATTACAGCCCATAAATACTAAAATTACGTATACAAGTAGCAATTGAGAGGATGAAAATTGTATACTTATCAGCTCCTTTTGAAACTTTAGCCCTACCAATTAATTAGCTTAATCGTGCCCATCAATTTTCCGAACCATATATTACGTACATAGCCAAACTAACTAGTATGAATGGCTTCTTGTTGTACATTCGGTTGATGGGCTTCGAACTTGGGCTTTTTGCCCCCACACACTCATACATGCCCATTAATATTTGGTCCATGTACGAATTATGATTCCAACACCACTTTTCATTTTTGTTAACCTTTCTCCCTACCATGTATATATATATGTGCGCTCTTTGTTCGAATGTGAACTTTAAGTGCATATTTTTTCGATGAATATATATATTTTTTCCGTTCAACAGTTGCCCCCGAACTTTGTACGTGTGAAAATTTTGAATATGTTCAAAGTTCGCTTGCACTCTAATGATACTCTCTTTCTCCTCTCTTTTTGCAGGTTGAGACCATGAATGCTTATGGGGAAATGCGTTCTAAAAGGGCATTGGGAAGCAATGGTCGACTCTTGAACTATGGTCCTGTTTATCGAAGGTCTGGCTCTCTCAAGGAGATAAAGATTACCGACCAATTCCCAACTATAACGAGGTGGACCAAAACAGAAGAATGCTTTGAGGGTCACCTAACATTTCAAAAGGACGACGAGAAAGGGTGTATTCAAAGCAGAAGCGATTATGGCACCCACTTCAAAGGGATCTTTCTTGAGAAATCCCTTGTTGACAACAATGTTGCTGGGAAGTTCAAGGTCAATGAAGAATTTTATCTCGTCCTTAGGAGAATGTTGATGACAAAGACCAACTAGGGAATTGAGTTCACGTTTAATGGCCTAGCTACTTTTATGCCTTGTTTGATGGAGTGGACTGAACAGACTATGGAGCGATATGAGCACACCCTTGGACAAGCTGGTCTTTATGGGCTTGTAGCTATTTCACGTTTTCCCTACATGTACCACAAGGACGTCTGGAGACCATTTTGCGAAATATGGGGTCCTTTGACAAACACTTTGCATCATGGAGGGGGTGAAGTTGGTATATCTTTGAATGACCTGAAACATATCGGAGGCTTATCAATCTTGGGTGAGCCTTACGAGGATTTTTGCCGCCCAACGAACAGCTGTTTGATGAAGCAAGGTTTCCAACTACTATTTTAGAGCTCCTCCAAGTTCATGCCGACCTATGCAAACACTTTGACACCAAAGAAGTATCTTGGCGACATTGGTTGTCTTACTTTTATAGGGGTGAGCAAATTTATGCTGCATTTGGGGAAGAACTTATTAACCGATCACGAAAGAAGCGTAGCCTTGAAAAGAGAAGCTTTGATTATAATTCCCCTGCGTCAAAGGATCTTCCGCCCTTGTTTGTTAGTGATAAAGGGGAACTAGTTTCTTTCTTAGCATTTTTGCTCAGCAGGTTTGTCCTTCCACATGCTTCTCAAGTAGTTCGACCTGAGACATTTGTAATGGCATGCTTCATGGCAGAAGGTCGGGTAATTTCACTAGCGCCAACTGTTTTAGGGCACATTTATCACGGGTTGAACAAGATGGCAACCCATGAGCACTTGGGAAGAGCTGCCCCAAGTTTTGCAATCCACTTCGTGGTTGGTTGGATGGCTGAATATTTTCCCTCATTGTATCGAAGCCGCCCTGAAGACGAATTCCCGAAAGATTATCCGCGGTTAGCATACTATGCAGGGGTAAATGGAAACTTCTTCTCAATTCACAAGGCTCGACTAGTATTCCGACACTCCCAGTATGTCTATTACCGAAGGATTCCCTTTGGTGGTGAAGTTGGCATGGTTGATCTCAATACCAAAGAAGTCTCTGATATTAACTTTGAACAACTTCTCTGTATACGCTCGAGCGTATTGCCTATTAGAGTTGGAGCCGAGTTGATTTCGGAACCTTATTATCCGAACAGATTTGCTCGTCAGCTCAGGTTTGATCAAGCTGTTCCTGCCAACTCTCTAAAGTTCAGCTGTTCATAGAGAAGCCAAAGGTCACTTGATGATATTGCTCGTTGTTACGCTCGCTTCTTTGACAAGTCAGTGCAATCTTTGTTTTGCATCCCACGTTATAGTTACCAAGGAACATGCACTTGGAGCTATTGTATATGGTGGGTTCAATCCTCAAGTCGCTATTTGAGCTAGTCAGTGTATAAGATCAACATAACTTTGACCCAGAAACACAAACACATGAGAGAAAATGTATTTGTCATTACCAACATGAGGAGTGTTATTAGTGGCTTAAGAAGCGCGGTCAAGATATCTGAAGCCAACCAATCTTCATGTGGCTCAAAAGGTTCTCTAAAGCTCTCTCAATCATCCGATTCTTTCTCTAGTGAACCCGTTCAACCAACTGTTAATCATGCCACCACAAAAAGAACAATGAAGGGAGGATCTTCAAATGATGATGTGAACCCTAAGAGGGCTCGATATCCTAGGCCAAACAGCTCCGACGAGTCTTGTGCAAGTGACAAAGTAGGCTATATCGACCTACCAATCCTAGAGACCATTCTTGTTGATGAGAACGCATCTCCTATAGTAATTGAGAGTCCAACCCAAAACGCAGATGAAGCTAATACTGCGGTCGTGGTGCTGCCTAAGGCTCCCTCTATTGAACCAACTTCGACCCCATTGAATATTGCTCCCCTAGAGTGTGTTCCGAACTCCTAGATGGGCTTATTTTCTGCCTCGACCCTAAAGTTTGCCCGTGATGCTATGATAGACGGGGTGGGGAGATTGCTGAAGAAACTTCTATGATAGACGGGGTGAAGGAGATTGCTGAAGAAACTTCAAAATTGCATCTCTCACAAAACCCAAAAGCAATCCGAGCTGAGGTTCTACGGAAGTTGGAAGCCTTGAAGTTAATTGCTAAGGCTGCTGAGGTTAGTGACATCAGTATGTCTTGGATCACCTCTCAAGTACATGAGCTTCTTGATAGCTATGATGTTGTAACTGAACTAGAGAAGGATGTTGTCATAGTGTCCCTGAGCCAAACAATTGATGATATTTCTATTTGTGATGCTAACCTCGCTACACATGAGGCAATATTGTCTCAACTTCAGGAGAAATCCCTTAGCATCAAAGATCGGGAAGAGGAAATTTCAGAGTTAGAAGCAAAGCTCAAAAAGATGAAGGAAGAGCTTGTTGCAGACAAGGAAGAACTGGAGAAGAGTACAACTGAAACAAAGAAGTGTATCCAGCTTGACAGAGGAAAGAAGCAAGCCCTAGAAGAAACCATGCAAGTAGGCCAAGCCAAACTCGAAGGGTTGAATCTGAAGAGGACTCGTATTCAGACCATAGTTGCCGATTTAACTTCCTTTGCCTCTAGTGGCTAAGAGCTTTTGTATTGCTTTTGTACTTTTTCTTCTCGTATTGTGCTTGTCATCATAAGACTACCTTATAAATTATTATGGTACCCTAAATAAGATGACATTTTTTAGTTTTGCACATTGTTCTACCAGTACGATGATTAATATTATTTTCATTATGTTTTTTTTTGTTTTTATGACTGCATTTAGCATTTGGTGCTAAACTGCCTACGTACCCCCTTTTGTAAGGATCAAGTCATTCGTAGTTCATTTTGAACCAATTTTGGTTTAGTTTGTTTATATATGCATCAGAGGACGAGATTCAAACCCGCCTTCTAGGAAGGGTGGTTCAAACTTCAATCCAACTATCATGTGCATTTCTATTTTACCTTTTTGTGCGCATCACCAAGATAATTGGAACCCACATTCTAGGAAGGTTTGCTCCAATCATTTTGACTATCATTTGCGCATAGGTTTTTTTTGAGGTTTGCGACTGAATTCGAGACTCATTTGAGTTTGATATCGAATTTCCTACGTACCCTTTTTGGGATCAAGTCTTGACGTAGTTCTTGGAGACCAACAATCTCCCCCTTTTTTTGTTTGTTTTGTGTTGTGGCTGCATCTAGCATTTAAGTTGGCTAGACTGCCTACGTACCCCTTTTCAAGGGATCAAGCCTCTCGTAGTTCATCGTAACTCAACTATCCAAACATGAGGTCTAAGCAAAGAACCTCTTAACAAACTTTCCATTCACGCAAGCATAAACCACTTCGCCATCTACATTTGAGAGCTCGTATGCACCCTTAGGAAAGACTTTAGTGATAACATATGGGCCCTCCCATTTTGGCTCGAATTTCCCTTGCGACTTTCGATTAATGACAATTGGCCTCCTTATTGTAAGAACCAAATCACCAACCAGAAATGAACGAAACTTGACTCGCTTATTAAATGCACCAGCAATTTGTGCTTGATATGTCTCAAGTCTTTGTTGGACTGACAATCTATGCTCATCTAATGCTTCGAGCTCAACCAAGCGATTTTTTGCATTTTCGTGTGGATTAGATAGTTGAATAGCAACTCTTAGAGAAGGCAATTGCACCTCAAGGGGTAGAAAGGCCTCAGACCCAAAGACTAAATTATAAGGCGTACATCCAGTCGATGTTCAAACAGTAGTACGATATGCCCATAGCGCCTCGGGTAAACGATCATGCCAATCTCGTTTTGATTTTGACACCATCTTTTTAAGAATCTTTGTGAGCACTTTATTAAATGCCTCAGCTTGACCATTTGATGATGGATTATAACTTGATGAGAAACTGTGTTTGAATCCAAACTTTTCAGCTAACTTCACCAACATTTGATTTTTGAAGTAAAGGGCATTATCTGAAATGATTTTTGAAGGAACTCCGTATCTATAAATCAACTGGATCCTTATAAAGTTTGCAACTTCTTTTGCCCCTACTTTCTTTAGTGCCAAAACCTCGGCCCATTTAGAGAAATAATCTGTTGCGGCCAAAATGTATTGATGGCCACGAGATGACGATGGGTTAATGGGTCCAACTACATCGAGGCCCCATGCGTTAAATGGCCATGACAAAGTAGTTGGATGAAGAAGTTGTGGAGGCTGGTGAATAAAATCCGAATGAATCTGACAAGCATGACAACATTTTGCAAACTTCATTGCATCTTTCACCATAGTTGGCCAATAGTAGCCTAATCGCTTGATTTGATCAGCCAACTTAGGACCAGCTTGATGTGCTCCACAAACCCCAGCATGAGTTTCAACTAGGATATATCTAGCTTCTTCTTTGGACAAGCACCGAAGCAACACACCATCAAAAGCTCTCCGATATAGAGTATCGTTTTGTAACGAGAACCTTGGTGCTCGTCTTTTGACATCTACCTTTCTTTTTGGTTCCTCAGGTAAAATCCCATGCTTCCAGTACTCTAAGATAGGTTGGCGCCAATCGCGGTTTTGATCAATTTCATAGACTGAAACCACCATAACTTCCTCAACTTGATCAACACGTTCCAAGGCTGGTGCAAGCAAGTGACGCTCTCCAATGGTCACTTGAATCTCCCTTTCATCAGGAAGTGTGAGAGACGCAGCTAATTTGGCCAAGGCATCTGCCTTAGCATTTTCAAATCTTGACACATGTTCGATCTTAACCTGATAAAATTGGCCCAGAAGATGTTTCGCCCTTTGATGAAGTAGGAGCAACATTGAATTTTTCACTTCATATTGTCCATTAATTTGTTTGACGGTCAATTGAGAATCCCCAAACACCTTTAATGGTTCTACATGCATTTCCAAGGCGATTTCAAGGCCAATAATTAAGGCTTCATATTCAGCCACATTATTTGTACAATTCTCTAAGAAAGAGAAAGAATATGGCACCAACCCACCAAAAGGAGTAATGAATATAATTCCAACTCCGACGCCATCTTTTCTTGCTGCACCATCAAAGTATAACTGCCATGGTCTCTCCTCGACCGTGAAGACATCCTCATCAGGAAAATCATATTGTAGCTCTTCATCTTCAAGAGTTGGGTGAGCTGCTAGAAAGTCAGCCAATGATTGCCCTTTCACTGCTTTTTGTGAGACAAATTTAATGTCAAACGGGGCTATAAGCATGACCCATTTAGCTAATCTTCCAGATAGAACAGTTTTTGACAAGATGAACCTTAGAGGGTCAGCCTTTGAGACCAATGTTATTTGATGGGATAAAAGGTAGTGTCTTAATTTTTGAATGGAAAAGATCAAAGCCAAACAAACCTTTTCCATTGAGGAATAGTTATGTTCAACCCCCACCAATGTTCGACTGATGTAATATAAGGCAATCTCTTTTCCCTCATCATTATTTTGGGCCAACATGGCCCCTAAAGATCTCTCAAGAGACGCAGTATAGAGGATAAGGGGTCTCCCTTACACTGGTGCCATTAGAACCGGCGGACTAGTCAAATATTTCTTAATGCTTTCAAGTGCATCTTGACATGCTCGATCCCAAATGAATGGAGTGTCCTTTTTCATCAACCTTAGAAATGGTTGACACCTCCCTGTTAAATTAGATATGAAGCGTCGAATGTAGGCAAGTTTGCCTTGTAAACCCCGAAGCTCACGAAGATTTCTAGGAGGAGGCATTTCCATGATAGCCTTGATTTTATCAGGATCAATTTCAATCCCTCGGTATCGCACAATGAAACCGAGAAATTTTCCTGACATGACACCAAATGCGCATTTGAGGGGATTCATTTTGAGTTGATGCTCTCGCAATCTCTCGAAAATTCTTCGAAGGTCATTTGGATGATCTTCCCTTTCTTTAGTGTTAACCACCAGGTCATCCACATAACACTCAACAGTGTTGTGAAGAAGGTCATGGAAAATAACTGTCATAGCCCTTTGATATGTTGCCCCGACATTCTTTAAACCGAAAGGCATCACCGTATAACAAAAAGTGCCCAAAGGTGTTCGAAAAGCTGTGTACTCTTCATCTTTCGGATCCATTTTAATTTGGTTATAGCCAGAAAACCCATCCATAAAGGACAAAGCCTTGAATCCAGTCGTGGCATCAACCAACAACTCAGTTATCGGAAGTGGGAATTCATCTTTTGGGCATGCTTCATTCAAATCCCTAAAGTCCACACAGATCCTAAGCTTTCCATTCTTCTTCCTGACAGGAACAATGTTGGCCAACCATATTGGGTATTGAACGTCCCGAATGAAGCCTGCTTCTATAAGCTTGTTGACTTCGCTCTTGATTTGGACCATTAGTTCAGGGCAGAATCTTCGTTGAGCCTGCTTAACTGGCTTCTTTTCCTCAACGATATCCAATTTATGAACGGCTATTTTTCGGTCTAATCCAGGCATATCTTTGTATCCCCAAGCAAAAACATCCTTGTATTCATGAAGGAGTTTCTCATATATCACCCTCTCCTCATTTGTAAGTGATGCACTCACAAAAACTGGTTTGGGCTCATCAAGAGTACCAAGATTGATCTCTTGAAGATCATCTACTGTAGGTTGACCACCATCTTCCAACTCCGGTGGAGCAGGCTGAACTGTGTTGATGAAATTCGATGAATCCTCCCCATGGTTCATTTCTTGAGAAGAACTTTCAGCATTAAAGAAGGTTACAACATTCACTTCCTCGATTTGGGAGATATGAGTAAGCATCCTCTTGTTGACCTTCCCCTTCTTGGCACTTTTAACATGGATCTTTTTGACCTTTAGTTTTTTAACTCTTTCAAGCCTTTGGAACACAGATGGACGAGATGTTTCATTTGCTGATGTTGTATCGAGTCTTTGAAAAACCGACACTCGAGGAACTATTGCTTCTTCCTTGGAGAACATCTCTTGCTCCATTGCCGTCAATGTCATGGGCTCTATAACACTTGCTGTCAAAAGTTCACCTTCTAGCGAAACTTGCAAGTTGTCAAGAACATTCTTGTTTAAGTTTTTTCGTTGAATTTTATCCCTAGAAGAGGGTTTCAACCTTTGCAACTTAACTTGATGTTTCTCTTGTAATGAGGAAGGTTGATTGGAAGGGTTTGATGCTTCCCCCCATAATACAACTCTCTTGCTCTCAACTCCTTCTTCTCCAAAAACTTTATGGACAACCAAAGTGTCTTTTGGCAAGGATTGATCAATTTTTCGGAGAGGACAAGTATAACTAGTCATTAGAGAGTGCATAATCTTATCAACAGAAGTCATAGGTTTTTGCCCAACCTTTCTCTTGTCTTTTGGTGTATACCTAAATAGGATCTTCGGTTGTGCGATCTTCTCCTCCTTTATTTCCTCAAGAGAAACACCAGATGTTTGAGCATCTTCACGAGTAACCTCGTTCTTTTTGAGATTCTCAACACCACCACCTCCTTTCACGGACATCGAGGAGCAAAAGCTAACCGATTTGTAAAACTTAGCATCAGCATAATTCACATCTTCCCCATAAGAAGGGTTTTGATCTCCTTGGATGGTTCTTTCATTTCCATCATCATCAGTATACTTCAAACATTGATGAAGTGTAGAAACAATGGACTTGCTTGAATGAAGCCAAGGTCGCCCTAACAAAGCATTGTAGGAGGTGTTGGCATCTATGACATGGAAAAGAGCGTCTTTATACAAATCTTCCATCACCACTTTCAAGGCGATGGTTCCCATTGCTTTTTGCCCCACTTGGTTAAACCCTTGTATTGTGAGCAATGTCGGAGATAAATGAGATGCCATTAACCCTATTGCTTTCAAGGCTTTTAGTGGGAGAAGGTTTACTGCTGATCCACAATCCAAAAGGATGCGATTGACATTTGTGTCCCCAATAGTGCCTGTGACATATAATGGCCTATTATGGTATTCACCACCTAATTGAAGGTCCTCATCCGAGAAGGTGATAGCAGCCATACACGAAGCACATTGCATAGGTGAAGACAAAGAAACATCATTGACCTTTATTGGATCTACTTGATCTTTGTAATCTTCAGGATCCATGAGAGCTTGGATAAGCGCCCTTCTAAGGTCATTTGACATTTGTAAGGCATCATAAACACTCAAACGCGCTAGAATGCGCTTGAGGTGTCCAATGACATCATATCGAACTTTCTCCTTATAAGGGGCATCCCGACTTGACAGGGGAACCCTATGAAGATTGACCTTTTTAAGCCCATCTTTGTCACCTTTATCCTTTCGTTGTATTGTAGAAGCTTGGTTTTTGACATACTCTTCAGAATTTGGCTTTGCTAGAGATTCATCTTTTTCCTTCCCTTTTTCTTTTGCTTGTGAGGGAAGTAATTGGCGACCTGAATGAAGGAAAACTCCATCGACCTCTTCTTGATCTCCTTCCTCGTCGACGCTAGAGACCATGCAACATTGCATGACCTCCTCTCCCCAAAACAGGTCCTCATCGTCATCATCTTTTGAGGAATCATCTTTCAAAACATCTTTAGGGATGAAATCCTTAAAAGTGAAAGGGAGTAGTTGCGGTTGCACATACTCTTCATCGGATTCTGTTTGAAGTTTCTTTTCTTTCTTATTTTTCTTCTTTTTCTTTTTGTCTTTTTTGCTCTTCTTCTTGTTAGGTTTCCTTCCAATCATTCTGAAACCTGGAGGATTAGAGCTTTGACCGACTGTTGCTCGAGGACTAGTCCGTTTTGTAGACATTTGCCATTCGAAAAGACTATCATCATTCCCTTCATCTTCTGAGAACAAATCTTCAATGTCAGAACATGTCATGGTCTCATACAACGTTGGTTGACCAAGCTCGGATCTTGGCATGTCAGGATACGACCATGTGAGGAAGCGATACAGTAGGAATGCCTTCATTTTGAGGGACTTCTGAAGATACCCCCAAGACTTCCTCATGATCCTCTATAGGTGAAGGTAACGCTTCAGTGATCTCCACCATTGAGATCATATTGGATGAAGTAGACGACCCTTTTGACTTCGATCCTTCCACCTCAATTTCTCCTTCATTGATCATACGTTCAATTACATCCTTAAGGACGTAACAATCCTCAATTGTATGACCTAGAAGTCGGTGGTATGGACAATATTTTGGATTATCCTTCATGCCTACCTCGTTGGGTCTTTTTGGTTCTGGAAGCGTTAGAGCCTTAGTAGACATGAGCTCATCAAAGATCCCTTGAACATCATCATCATCGAAGGGATATTTCTTTTGCTTCCTTTCTTGAAGGGTAAGCCTTTTAGTGGGCTCCTTATTTTTACCCCTATCTTGGGTTTTGGAGTTGGCTTCTTTAGAGGATTTTCCACTCGTCTTGACAAATGTCATCAAGGACTCGCTCTTCTTTTGTGGCTTTCTGTCATCTTTTCGACTTTCATTCAATTGAGATCGAGTAGATGTTGCTTTCCGTTGAGCAAGCTGACGTTCAACATTAGATGCTTTTGATACCAATGCATCAAATGACAGTGGTTCGGTACTACCAACATGCACTGCCAACTCTGGAAGTAGATTGTTAGTGCACATTTGTACACAAGCTAACTCACTTAGCTTCTCTGGGCATTGTAGCCTCAAACTTCTCCATCTTGCAATGAAGTCGTTAGCAATTTCATTTGGCTTTTGGTGAGTGTTCGCCAGGTCCATGATAGAGACCTTGGCTTTTGTGCTTACAAATTGAGCAAGAAACGCCCTTTGCAACTCGTCCCATGTTTCAATTGATCCTGGTTGAAGTTGAATATACCAAGTAAACGTTGATCCTTTCAAGGATTGGACAAATTGGCGTATGAGCAAAGCATCACTCAAAGCCGTTTCCCCACATGCTGAGTAAAAGTGAGCAAGATGCTCATGTGGTGAACCATGAATCCCGTCAAACTTGTCAAAATTGGGCCTTTGATATCCTGGAGGAAAAGGTACCACATCAAAGTGAGTGGGATACGGTTTCCTGTAGCCCATAACTGGTGGGTTTTGGGAAACTTGGAATTCTTTGATGCCTTGGGCAATCATATCCCTAATATCTTGAGGGGACATGTTTAAGGCACCATTCAAAGCCGAAGTACCACTTGGGCCTCCCTCCTCATTTGTTCTCACTTGCTCTTGTCTACTCTCTTGGTTTTGACTAGCAACTTGAGCTGAGAGGGCGGCGATTTGAGCATCTTTTTCATCCATCCTCTTTTGCACTTCTTGCAATTGTTCCTCAATGCTAGTAGCGCCAGTCATCATGACAGGCATGTTGTCCACCTCATTTGTATTGGTGACACTTTCTTAACTCTTCTCTCCAATCATGGATGGAAAGTCATGCTCCTTGAAAGGCGAACTATCATCTCCATAAAGTGGAGATTCTATGGAGTCCTCAATTGCTCCACTCATCTTAGGCGTAGAAGGCGATGGTGGAGTTGGTGGTTGCGAATCCACTTCGGCATACATCGTTTGCTTTGCTCTAGACCTTGTAATGGAGCCGGTGTAAGATTGAGAGGTGGCCCTTTGAGGCATCGGAGCACTCGCAGAAGAACCCTTACCCTTTGGAGGGGCTTGAGAAACCTCAATAGTCTTTTGGTCCTTGGGTGGAGGTGGTTTCACAATCTTCACCTTTGAAGCTTTCGACGAAGCTGTTTATTTCCCTTTCTCGGTGTAGGAGGTCATGTTGACTTGCTCTACTTGCTCGAGGTTGACCGGTACAGACCCAATCAAGATTTGTCGCGGGACAAAAATCCAAGGAGTGACGATTGGTCTCGGTGAAATAAGGTCATGGGCCGCTTCTCTTAAAGTTGCCTTGGCTAACTCCAAGGCTGGAGACGGGGCAAGCTTAGCGAGTGGATTTTCCTTTCGACGTTTTGATCCATTCTTCCGACCCCTCCTTCTTCGAGAACGCTTAGCATTATTGTTGGTTGGGGTATCTTGAATTGGAGCTCCACGAGACCCTCCGTTAGTCTTGATGACATGGATGGTTGGTCTCCCTTGGAACCCGCCCTTCATATGCCCCTCATTTGGTTGACGGGACAAAGAAGCATGAGCCTTGGTCCCCCATTTGGTAGTGGCACCCTCCTCCAAGTGTTGAAGAGGTCCGTAATGATTCTCGAGGGGAATTTCAGCAATGATAGCGTCCCGCTCTACATTGAACACCACCTTGAAGTTCCTTTGGCGAAAAAAACGTCCACCCTTGATGAGGAACGTGGTTGAACTTGATGATTGCTCTTGGTTCCATTTTCTTGCAAAAAGAGACAAAATATTAGTATCTACATTATTAACCAAAATTACAAAGAAAGAAAAGGGTCCCACCGTGCGTGCCAAAAATATGTTAAACAAAATTTGTTAAAGGAAAATAACTTTGTACAAATACATCAAATTTAATTTTTAAGTTCGACCCTTATCTGTACATCTTTACAACTTTATTAATAATATAGACACGTTGGAGATTTTTGAATTTGTTTTTTTTAATTTGGGCTGCACCCGAGTTATAACGGGTTGCCTACGTATCTCTTTAACGAGAATCAAGCCTTACGTAGTTCAAAGTGTTATTGTTTTTGTGTTTGATTTGGTGTGTGTAATTTTTCATGCATCAAAGGAACGAATCTAAACCCACCTTCTAGGAAGGGTTGCATAGACTCACTCCAACTATCATTTGCATGACGCGAATGAGATTAAACTCACCTTCTAGGAATGGTGATCTAATTATTCGCATTTGGTGTGCACAAAACTTTTAGTGCGTTTTGGATTTGAGAATTTTAGTTTGATTTAGAGGTGCGATTGTACTCGATAAAAATTTACATCGAGTTACCTACGTAGCCTTTTTAGGCGTCAAGTCCTTACGTAGTTCTCCAAAACGAATTTTAATTTGGGGTCGTGATTGAACCCGATGAGCATTAGCGCATTATTTGTCGGGCTTCCTACGTACCCTTAGTGGGATCAAATCAACGTAGTTCGGAAAAAAGAGTTTTTAGTACTTTGATTTGAAGTTGTGATTGAACCTGACGAGCATTTGCGCTATATGTCAAGCTTCCTACGTACCCTTAATGAGATCAAACCATCGTAGTTCCTTAAATTTTTATTTGGATTTTTATTTTGGGTTTAGTCATAATGACATGTCAAATAATTCAATTATATTCTCCAAATACCGAAATAAATTTGAAAGGGTTTCTGATGAACCTAGTTAATTTCAAATTAAATTTAGTATTTTAATTTGATGGAGAATACGTATGCATGTAGTGCATGACTTCTTTCAACACACAAAACACAATTTTTTTTATGTATATGTGTGTGCACTTTGGGCTGAAATTTGGGCCTTGAATCATTTATGATAATTATGGGCCTTGTTTAATTTGGACTTGAATTATTTGACTCATATATGTTTAAATCTACTTAATCACATTATCAAGCACGTACGTATATTTCTCCCTATTTGGACGAGATTTTTTCAAGCCAGATTGATATTCTGGAATCCCGGATCTCTTTCTTAAAATTATAAATTTTGAGATCATGCAAGATAAACTAGGAAATATGCTGACAAAATATTATTCATTGTAATAGTTGTCTTTCCTTTTGAATTATTGTGGGGGTTATATTAAGAGACCCTTCAAGAGTCAGAATTTTATCAAAGAGCTTAATTACTTTGAATCAGACTCAAGAACATACCACAGTAAGAGAGAACACATGTTTTAATGTTTTATTTCTCTTTTCTTTTTATGAATTATTTAAGTAATGCCTTGATCTTGCAGGTTCGGATTTGAAGTTGTTTGTTTTCTCCCGTCTTCACTACAAGATAACAGACAAATAGAAGGTAGGCCTCGCTTTATTGTTATTTAAAAGCCAGAACACCAAGTTTGACTATTGCCCATTTCTTTGTTTTAATGTGAAACCAATTTAGGAGACTTGAAAGTGTACTGTGTAGATCACTACATAGATCATTTAATCTTTTGTCAAGAAGTACACGGTTGCATATTAAACTTTCTCCATTCACAGAAAAAAAATTTTTCGTATTGATCTTCATGGTGGAGATCTTGACTTTCCTTAATTAATTTCTTATGAAGACAATAATAAACATCACTATATAGTATACACTGCATGTAGGCTATATGTTCTTTGAAACTACTTCCCAATTCACTTACGTATATGGATCTCTTCTTTATCATGTTTAACCCTTTTAACTCTAAAAAAAAAGCTAGAACAAACACTTATATATAAAGTCAGATCTTTCATATATGTATTGAATTTGTCATGCAATGTATAGCACCACTAAGTCAATAATGACATTAATTTGGTCGACATATATAGCCATGATTTACCACACTTCCTGCGTATATATGATACATTGTGTGATATTTTTTTGTTTGGCTTTTCTTGAAATTAATTAGCACTTTATCAATTTGGTTGATATATATAGCGCTTTTCTTGAAATCAACTTCATGCCAATCTTTACTTAAACCCTTTTGATGTATCATATGAAATATATATAGCCATGGTTAGCCTTTTAAACTTGACTTTTCAAAAGTTAGCCCAAAATCAACACACATGGTTTGATTATTTGATCAAGGATAGAAAGATGGATTTTTCCGGCATACTATACCCGATTGTGGAGGCGAAACTGAAAGTTTCGATCCTAACACGGCTTGTTGTACGTGGAGGCGAAACTGAAAGTTTCGAGCCTACCACGGCTTGTTGTATAGAGGCGAAACTAAAAGTTTCGAGCCCACTATATTTACCATCCCATGAACCTGTTTTTTTAGGCTATATCGGCAACCAACATACATGATTAACAAATATATAAGCCACTAGATAAAAGCTAGGAGACCTATACCTTGATTTTATCTTTATCGTTAACACAGAATCAAAAACCAACTCTTCCTTGCTTTGATATATATCTTTCTGCAGCTTTTCTTTGCTTTTTTCTTTTTTGTAGTACGTTCCCCTCTTTATATAGTAATTTGATAGATTAAAAATCCTCACCAGAAGATAGGGTGGTGGAACCGTTTAAGGCACAAGCTAATTAAGGGCTTTTAATTTTCTTACGTTACAATCCTGCACTAATAAAGTCTTGAATGCAATTTACACCTTGTATTTCATTACAGCCCATAAATACTAAAATGACGTATACAAGTAGCAATTGAGAGGATGAAAATTGTATACTTATCAGCTCCCTTTGAAACTTTAGCCCTACCAATTAATTAGCTTAATCGTGCCCATCAATTTTCTGAACCATATATTACGTACATAAACAAACTAACTAGTATGAATGGCTTCTTATTGTACATTCGGTTGATGGGCTTCGAACTTGGGCTTTTTGCCCCACACACTCATACATGCCCATTAATATTTGGTCCATGTACGAATTATGGTTCCAGCACCACTTTTCATTTTAGTTAACCTTTCTCCCTAGCATGTATATATATGTGCACTCTTTGTTCGAATGTGAACTTTAAGTGCATATTTTTTTTCGATGCATATATATATTTTTTTCCGTTCAACAAATCTCGAAAAGAGATTTTAAACAAACAAAGGCCATACAAAACAAGCCTAGCATTATATCTACTAATAATAATAGTAATAATGCTAACAAAGGTCATTATTTCTAACAATTGATATTTCCAAAGTTCGTTTTATTTAGCAAACAAGGTGTTCCCAACATTGAACGAGTTAACGGAATCGAATTTATCGAAAGGTTCAAGTAGAATGTCCACTTGCCTTGGATTTCTTTCGGAAATATACGTAACTCGGAAATATAAGCTCTTAGAGACGTTGAACGCTTCGACCTATTTGACCGAAGGAAAAGACAAACGAATATGTATTAAAATCCTTATTTTAATCTTAAGTACACTTTTCTCTTATTTTCCTCTTCTAAGAGAAAGAAAGTTAAATTTTAATCTTAACTACACTTTGCAAAATTAATGACTCATCAAAGTTCCATGGAGATGATGTTGATGCTGACTAAATCTTAGTGTTTGTGGTCATATATCAGATTGAACATGATGTGTCTCATGGTGTACCATTGGATGAGTTCACTTTGAAGGCTAAGAAGAGGAGGCAAAAGGAAAGAATGGTATGTGATTCTGAACTCTAAACATGTGATGAATCGAGAGTATGTTCCAGCAATTGGGTATCACATATTGAAGAAGAATTCTCATCTGCCTAGATCCAAGAGGGTTAATTTAGTTGGTGTTGCAATTGGTAATGGTTACCTGGTTCTGTTGATCTGAGTGGCTGCAGATTTGGGGATTTCAGGTTTTCTTAGTTGTACTGTCATTATTGGGTTGTTTCCTGATTTTCTCCTTGTTTCATCTATCTAATTCGTGTGTGACATTTGCTAAAGAACTCTTTTCTTGGAGGATTTGATTATAGTTTCTGTGTTCTTGATGATTGTACAATTTTCCAATTAATTTGCAGGATTTGGTATCAAGAGAGGGAACACGGTCGTTTTGAAGCTGATTTAGGTTATACTTGCTTCTTCTTCTGCTTGTTTTTTATGAAATTGGGCTCCCTGTGGGTGAATTGTTATAATATAATAGTCAAGTGAGTAATTTTGTGATTGTTCCTTCTTGATGATAGTAGGTCTGATCATTAACTTGCATGAAGACTGGAGAATTAAAGACTAATGTCATTTATGATTTATCCTAATAGCTCCCGACCTGGGGAGTTATGTGGAGACCCTTCTTTGGTTTCTAATCAAATAAAAAGCCTCAAAGTTTGATGATCATGTTGGTTTGTGTTTGTAAATTTTTGTTTGAGAGGTAACAAAGCATGAGGAGGCACTTGAAACCAATGGAAGAATTGGAATTAGAGATCACAGGGGGATTACCCTTTTCTGATATCTTGCTTAATAACGAGCTTGCAACTTGATACGTGATTGCCTCAGATTGCTCCTTAGAAACATCGTATGTAACCCACACAAGTCCCGATCTTGCCTTGTAATATGATTTTCGTACCTACAACATTTTCAGAATCAATGTCTTGTAACGCAAGCAACAAAGTTTGAACTTGAATATGAACGAAACTGGTTTGAATCACTAGATTGAAGCAAAAGGGTTAGTTCAATTGGATTGGCTCTAACGCTAAATCCAATTGATGAACTAGATTGATCTTTAACAATCAAAACTAGAACTAATCAATTGCTCAATTGAATGATACAAACTGAATTGAACACAAAGAACAAGAGAGAGAATTCAGATGATGATGATTGATTGATCTCGTAATGCAATTGCTAGACACACGTGTTTTTGGAGCCCAAGAGATAGATTAAACCAATTTGGGTTTAATCTCTCTCAAGCTGATTTTTATTAATGAAATTGCAAAGTATAAATAGTGAATACAAATTGTCTTCCTTGGAGAGCAAGCAAACATGATGGCCGGCTCTAGGAGAGAGGAATAGGCCCAATGTCTTGCTTCCCAAGATATAATAAAATATCTAAGCTATAACAAACTAAATCTCCCTTAAATAAAATGAATCATGGCTGATTTATTTATTTAAGGAAAATATCCTAACAAACATAAAATATCTAAAAGATAGAATAAAACATAGGAGAGAGATTATCAACCAACTAACATAAGCCTATTGGTCGAAAATATCTCTTAACATAATATAATAAAAACGTCCATATAATAAAATAAATAAAAGCTGATATTTTCCATATTTAGATTGCTCAAGTCAAAGGGTTGATTTTGACCCATGTAACAACTCATCTCACCCGGTCACTTACTAAATTAAGCCCCAAAATAATATCCATTGATTGTTCTCTTCATCATTCTTAATTATTCTCTTTGCATTCAAAGTTTCAAAACTGTGTTGATTGTTCATAGACAACTAGAAGTGTTCAAGTCCTAGTTGTGCTTTCTCTCGTTCATCCATATATTTTCATGAAGTTTGCGTTTCCTTCATCAAATCCTCACCTAAGGAGATTCAACCCCACCATTCAAGCAAAAGAAAGTTAGCGAGTGCAAGATAGGGTCGTCATCAACACGCACTACTACAATTACGAATTAATGAAGCGGTTTAAGGGCAGCAGTTTTAACTATTGAAGCGGTTGTTTGCAGCGGGTAAGCTATTGAAGCGGCTTATGCAGCGCTTTTGTAATTTTATAGCGGTTTATGCAGCGGTTTATTACAATGTGTAAATTTTTCCCGGGTTGAAGATCTAATACAGCTGATGAAATACCAAATGAAGCGGTTTTATGCATTATTTTAAAACAAAATTAGAAAAAAGGACCTAATGAAGCGGGTTGTGAAAAAAATAGCGCGTACAACAAAAAGTTTCCCCGCTTAAGTCTATCCCTGAGCGTGACATCAGAAATTCCCCGCTGAAATCTCCCAAATCCTTCCCCAAACCCATTTGTGCCGCCCCATAAATTCCGACCACCATTAACGCTGTAGTTGGTACCGCCCGACCCGCCGTTGACCTCCATCGTCGCTGCAACTGTCATCCCCTCTCTTCGAGACCTAATCGCCACCCCATCCCATCGCCGATTAACATTTGGCCCCTCATGATGTGAACCCCGTTGAAGGATTCACGGATGGATCGATCTTGGACTCGTAAATGGTCTTCTCACGTCGATTGGATAGATTTGAGCCGAATGAACGACTAGACTTGGTAGGGAAGAACGGAAAGGATTTAAGAAGGTGGCTTCTTTTGAGGGAAACCGGAAGAGTATGGGATACGAGAAGAGAATTGGGTTGACGCCTTAGTAAACAATCTGGAGTAAACTCGACAGCATAACGGTAGTTCAATTCAAGCGTGAGAAACAATGGAGGGGGCGTGCCTCTTTTATAGAGAAGATGGCACGCCAAACCCTAGTCTTAACCTAGTGGCAAGGGCGGCATAAGGGGGATGCACGCACGCGGCCCAAGATGCAAGCCCAAGCCCAAAACTCAACATAAATAGAAATACATAAGTAGCAATGTTTCGGAATGGAAATATGTCTAAAAATAGTAAGAAACATAAATGGTCACGGTGGCCTAGTCGCGAGTGTCGCGACAAGGTCGTGACAAGGCGTCGGCGCGCCAAGGGCATGTCGCGACACGGGTCAAGGCGCGGCATGGCTTCGGGTTCGATAGGGCTGGTGCGCACCCGAACCTCGAGTGTCGAGGCCGAGGCGCACCAGAACCTCAAGTTCCCATGCCGGGGTGGCCTGGCGTGGCATGGTGCTCGGCCTGCGTGGCTGGCACGGCACCAAGAATGAGGTTCTCGGTGCCGCGGTGCGTACCGTCGGCATGGAGTGCCGGCGCGCCTTCGATGAAGGAGACGCACCGGGTGAGGGGCGCGCCGGTGGCTGTGCCGTGGCTTGCGAGGACGCGCGCGAAGAGGGACGAAGTGGCTCAGGCTATGGCACGTGTCCTGGCTCGAGTAATGGGTCCGTCGGAGCGCACGGACATGTCTTCCTCTTCTTGGCTCGCCGTCAATGTGGGGCTCACATCACCCTCCCCCCTTGGGTGGGAAACGTCCCCGTTTCCTCGTCATGATACTAGGGATCTATATAAGGAGAGAGATCTGAGACATTGAAGGAGGCGGAAACGTTGTACGTACCCGGGAGGTCGATGATGTAAGAGTTGTCGTTGATGCGCCGGAGGACCTTGAAAGGACCGTCCCCTCGTGGGTGTAGCTTCGTCTTCGGAGCAGCGGGAAAACATTCCTTCCGAAGATGGACCCACACCAAATCTCCGGGCTCAAAGATCAAAGCGCGGCGTCCCTTGTTGCGTTAGGCCGCGTATTGATCCGAGCGTTTCAGCAGTTGGGCCTTGGTGCGCTCATGTAGGCATCGGATATGGTCGGCGCGGTTGGCCGTGTCGACATGCTCCTCGGGCTTGAAAGGCAAAGGCACCAAGTCCATTGGCGTGTGAGGATTACGCCCATAGACCACCTCGAAGGGGGTCATCTTCGTCGCAGAGTGGTAGGACCTGTTATAAGCAAACTCAACATGGCAAAGTAAGTCCTCCCACCGACGTGGGTTTGCCTTGAGCATCGTCCGCAGAAGAGTGCCCAAGGTTTGATTGGTCACCTCAGTCTGACCATCGGTCTGGGGGTGATAAGCAGTAGAAAACAGGAGTCGTGTCCCTAACTTCCCCCAAAGCGTTCTCCAAAAGTGGCTGCAGAATTTGGTATCCCTATCACTAACAATAGTTCTAGGAATACCATGTAATTTCACCACATGTTCGAAGAACAAATTAGCGATTTCCACCGCGTTATTAGTCCCCTTACATGCGATGAAGTGGGCCATTTTGGAGAATCGGTCCACGACTACAAATATGGAATACTTTCCACGCCTCGACATTGGGAGTCCCGTAATAAAATCCATAGAAAGATCTTACCACGGGGCGTTCGGGAATAGGTAGGGGTGTGTAAAGGCCATGTGGTTCTGACCGAGATTTGGCTGTATGACACGGCACACAACTTTGACACTACTTGTTTACATCTCTAGCCATGTGTGGCCAGAAAAAATGCTCACGAAGTGCTGCCAACGTTTTGGCTATGCCAAAGTGGCCTCGGCCATCATGAGCCTCTTGGAGCAACAAGTGTCTCACCGATGAGCCCGGAATGCAAAGCTTCCCAGATCGGTAAAGATACCCATTGTCCAAGAAGAAGGACTCATGGATGCGAGAGTGCTCGAGATCTTTAATGATTGAGGAAAAATACGGATCTGAGGCGTATAATTCCTTGATCATCGCGAATCCGAGCAACTTGGAATGGAGTTGGGTCAACAGAATGTACCTTCTTGAGAGAGCATCGACGACGACGTTCTCTTTACCCTTTTTGTGCGCAATGACATATGGAAATGTCTCCATGTACTCAACCCAACGTGCGTGGCGCCTATTCAGAGTCGTTTGACTCTTGAGATAAGCCAAGGCCGCGTGATCCGTATGAATTACGAACTCGCTTGGCCAGAGATAGTGTTGCCACGTCTTAAGGACCCGAATAAGAGCGTAAAGCTCTTTATCATAGGTCGGATAATTCAATGTAGCCCCAGCTAGCTTCTCGCTAAAGTAAGCGATCGGCCTTTGCTCTTGAAGGAGTACGCCGCCAATACCATAGTCGGAAGCGTCGCACTCGATCTCGAAGCGCTTGGAAAAGTCCGGCAATTGCAGGACCAGGGCGCGGCACAAAGCATCTTTCAAGGCCTCGAAAGCGGCCTCGTGATGCGGCATCCACTTTATTGTGGCTGCCTTCTTGGTTAAAGAATGGAGTGGCCCGACGATAGAACTAAAGTCCTTGACAAATCGCTTGTAGAAACCAGCTAACCCCAAAAAAGAGCGAACCATTGTCGGGGTTGTTGGGGTTGTCCACTCACGGATGGCCCGGATTTTGTTAGAATCCACTCGTAGGCCATCCTTGGATATGACGAAACCAAGAAAATTCGTCGTATCCGAGCAAAACACACACTTGTCCAAATTTACATACAAAGAGTGTTCGCAGAGGCAATCTAACACCCGCCTAAGGTGCCCCGCGTGAGAGTCCAAAGTCCTACTATAAACTAAAATGTCGTCAAAATACACGACGACGAAAAGTCCCAAAAATTTACGTAAAACAAAGTTCATCAATCTCATAAAAGTAGAAGGAGCGTTAGTGAGGCCGAAGGGCATCACCAACCACTCATAAAGACCATATTTGGTATTAAAAGCCGTCTTCCACTCGTCCCCTTCTTGCATCCGAATTTGATGGTAGCCGCTCCTCAAATCAATCTTCGAAAACAGCACGGCACCATGCAACTCGTCTAGCATGTCATCCAAGCGGGGAATCGGGTGGTGGTATTTGATGGTGATTTGGTTGATGGCACGACAATCCACGCACATCCTCCAAGACCCATCCTTCTTCGGCACCAAGATAACCGGAACCGCATAAGTGACTCTCGAACATAACCCTTGTCCAAAAGAGATTGGACTTGGCGTTGTAGCTCTTGAGTTTCCTTAGGCGACGCCCTATATGCAGCCCGGTTCGGCAATGAGGCACCGGGAATGAGATCTATGCGATGTTCGATCCCCCGAATAGGTGGTAACCCGTCGGGGAGCTCACCAGGCATAATATCCGAGAACTCCTGTAACAAGGAAGCAATAGAGGGGGGGTAATAAATGTGTCTTATCAATAGTAATATTAAGAAAAGGACACAATAAAAAGCAAGAAAAACTCCCCTCGATGTGCTTGATCACGTCGCGCCGACGGCAAAGGAACAAGCGATCTTGCACCGAGCCGAGGAGTGGGGGCTCGGCGTCCTCGCTCGTCCGAGGCGCGCCATGGGCGCCATGATGCTGGCCAACAGGCCCTTGCCAGTGGGGAAGAGGGGCACCAGGCGCGCCGCTGGAATGTGGCTGGATCGGGCCAACGCCACTGTGCAACGCCGCTGGCGCGTTGTGGCGCGCAGCCGAGGACGCACTCGGCGTCCGAGGCTCTTCCTTCAACTTCTGTCGGCGTTTCTGGCTCGAATCCCCTTGTAAACCAGAATGTGTGTTGTTCGAACCAGGAGCGCCGCCAGAACCCTCGCCATGGCCAGTAGCGCCGTGTGTGGATGCATTCGGCATAGGTGCGGCCGTGGCTTGTTTCCGAGCGTTAGCTTGCTGCCTTTCAGCTTCGTCTTGTAACGCTTCACTCGGAGACATGGGTAAAATGGTCACGCGTTTACCATGGTAATTGAACATGTAAGTGTTCAATCGGCCATCGTAAATCACGTGACGGTCAAACTGCCATGGACGGCCAAGAAGGAGATGTGTGGCGTCCATGTCAGTGACATCAAACAAAACCGTATCTGAATATACACCAATGGAAAAAGAAAGACTAACCTGTTTCGTGATCCAATGGTCACCATCATTTGAAATCCAAGCAAGCTTGTACGGTTTCGGATGATCCGATTGAGGCAACTTGAAGTGATGTACGACTTTTTTGGACAAAAAATTACCGCAGCTGCCTGAATCAATGATGATGCTATGGGAGGTGTTTTGCACCAAACACCGAGTACGGAAAATGTTTTCCCGTTGATCGGTGGGCACGGACTCCCTCAAGCTAAGCGCTCGGCGCGTTACTAGCAACAACTTGTCAACGCCGGCGTCGATGTCCGAGGGTGCGCAGTATGCACCGTCTTCAATTGGCGCGGCGTTGTCCTCGTCCGACTCAGCCTCGTCTACGCTCTCGTAGGCCGCGGTTTGAGCCGAAAACAAGACGCGCTTCGTGTTGGGGCAATCCCGTTTCATGTGCCCTCGGCCACCACATAAATAGCACTCGATGTCTCGAGTCCGTTGTGGGGGAGGGGCTGCCTTGTCACGATTTTGGCCAACCGAAGTGCCCTTGGAGTTCGTTCCGGAGGTACCTACCTTGGGTTTAGAATAAGAAGAAGGAACAAACGGTTTAGTACCCAAAGCGGAAGGACTAGGGTTAGAACCATACCTCGAATAAGTGGACGACTTCGGCCTTTTGAATTGCGTGTAGAGTTCCATGGCCGTGTGTATCAATCGTCCCAAATCTTTGATCGGCAAGACAACCAAGCGATCTCGGATCCATTGGTGGAGTCCCGCCACGAAGCGAGACCGCAACGCCCCCGGGGAAGCGCTTATGCCGGCTTTGAAGAATAAATCCTCCAAGTAAGCAAAGAACTCCTCCGGAGTCCGGGATCCTTGACGGGCGTCTTGGATCAAAATCCGAACCTTCTCCTTGTAGTCGGGGGGTATGAACTTCCGCTTCATTATGAATACAAGTTGAGGCCACTCGGTTATGGAGACTCTACCCTTTCGGGCCCGATCCGATTCGAATCGGTTCCACCACATACGAGCGGCTCCCTTGAAATGAAGGGTCACCACCTCGACTTTCTCGTGCTCCTCGTAATGGCAATGTTTGAGCACATGTTCGGTTCCCTGCAGCCAAGAAATAAATTCATCAGGGTTGTAATTACCAAAAAAATCTTCAAATTTTACCTTCACGTCTCGGCGTGATACATGCGCCGGAAATTCGTTGTCGGCGCGCCGGTTGGCACGCGGAGGCGGTGTGCGTCGGCGTCGGGGACCTCAGCCATGGCCTCGGTTCGGCCCGTCACCATCGTCGCTAGGCTCGTCGTCTCCATCGCACCGAGGGCGCCGCTGCTCCTCGCGGTCTCGGTTATTGCGACGCCGATCCCCATCGCGCGGAGGTCGTTCGCGGTTGTCACGGCGCTCTAGCCGATCATACACCGCGCGGTTCTCGGGCAACTTGGGTCTCGGAATCCAATCCCCATCCCGATCTATCCACTCCTCCGAATCATGGACCAGAGGGTGGTCAAATTCCTCCTCGGAATCCTCCTCGTACTCCGTCATAGAGTCCTCGGAATCCGAATATGGAGTTGTTCGACTTTGATGACCCCGATAGTCGTCGACATCGAAGTCATCTCGGTCTTTGTGCTTCTTTTTCTTAGGCGTCGGAGTGACCGCCTTTTTCTTTTTCTTGGCTTGCTGACGTCGCCACTCCTCGGAGTGATACTCCTCATCAGAATGAACGTCAACAACCTCCTCTACATGTTGAGCCTGATTAGTCGGGCGACTTTCCTTGATGGATTCCAACCTTTGGACTCCACTCGGGTTAGAAGCTTCAACCATCGGACCCTTAGCCTTTTCTTGCGTCGTAGCCCGCTGAACCGAGACGCCGTGTGGCGTTACGCTTGGTTGTGCGGGCTGCGTGTGGATCGTCACGGCAGGTGGCGCCTGTTGTTGCTCGAAAAACCTGGTGAGCATGCGCTCCATGGTGGTGAAGTGCGCCTCAAGCGCCGCAAGGCCATCGGCTGGCGCGGTACCGGGCAGCGTCGCGCCGGCGTCCCGAGGAGACCCGGTTGGAGCGCCGGCACGAGTTGTGGGTTGTTGTGTTGTTGGTTTGTGAGGCCTTGTTGGTTGGAATGCTCGTCACCTTCCATGCTACCGTCTCCTATCTCAACCATAGACATGAACAAGTCAAAAGTTTCAAAAACAAGCAAGCAAAAGAAACGTCAAGATTTTGTAAGACTCACCACGCAAGTACCCTTAGTTTGCACGAAAAGTACTCGAAAGGAATGGGAGGCTAAAGATCTCGACGTTGCACAAGCACGGAACAAAACAAAAGCACAAACAAGCAAGACAATCAAGCATGCAAGTAAGAAAAGAAGAAAAAAAAAGGCGTCGGCTTTGGCAAGCCTTGGCACGTAAGGAAAGGAGATAGAAAAGGAGAGGATCTCGGCCTAAGAGGGAAGGCGAGATTGTGTCTTAAGAAAAATAGAAACAAGTAAGATATGCAATCAATCAAGGATATGCAAATCAAGGCAAGAGAATATGTGATTTGATTGGAGAGAGAGGGACCGAATATTTGTGAGATACTTGCCTTATTTTGGCTTGTGTATCTCACAATATCTTTTGATTTTTTTTTAATAACAACTAATGGATAAAGATTGCCTTATTTTGGCTTTGCTTTTCCAATTTTTTTTTATATTTTCGGCAACTACGAGATCTTGGAGATTTGATCTCCCAAGATTCTTGCTTGAACAAACAACCACGAGATCAGGCCAAATCGGACCAAATCTCGCACAAAATAGAAACAAAGAGAGACGTGCACAATTCAATCAATCCAAACAAACATGAAGAAGGCAAGAAATGCTCGAAATCTTAAGATGATGAACCGAAAACAAGTGCAAGTCGGCGGGGACAAGGCTGTTTTTTTGTGATTTTTCGAAGCAAAAAACAATGGATCTAGTGGATGTTGGTAGAGATGGTGGAAGCTAATGAAAACAATGGTGGTAAAGAAAAAAAAAATTCGTGCAAAAAACGAGTAAAAGAGTGAGAGAGACTTACGCAATCCTTGGCTCTGATGCCAGTTGATGTGAACCCCGTTGAAGGATTCACGGATGGATCGATCTTGGACTCGTAAATGGTCTTCTCACGTCGATTGGATAGATTTGAGCCGAATGAACGACTAGACTTGGTAGGGAAGAACGGAAAGGATTTAAGAAGGTGGCTTCTTTTGAGGGAAACCGGAAGAGTATGGGATACGAGAAGAGAATTGGGTTGACACCTTAGTAAACAATCTGGAGTAAACTCGACAGCATAACGGTAGTTCAATTCAAGCGTGAGAAACAATGGAGGGGGTGTGCCTCTTTTATAGAGAAGATGGCACGCCAAACCCTAGTCTTAACCTAGTGGCAAGGGCGGCATAAGGGGGATGCACGCACGCGGCCCAAGATGCAAGCCCAAGCCCAAAACTCAACATAAATAGAAATACATGAGTAGCAATGTTTCGGAATGGAAATATGTCTAAAAATAGTAAGAACCATAAATGGTCACGGTGGCCTAGTCGCGAGTGTCGCGACAAGGTCGTGACAAGGCGTCGGCGCGCCAAGGGCATGTCGCGACACGGGTCGAGGCGCGGCATGGCTTCGGCATCGACAGGGCTGGTGCGCACCCGAACCTCGAGTATCGAGGCCGAGGCGCACCAGAACCTCAAGTTCCCACGCCGGGGTTGCCCGGTGTGGCATGGTGCTCGGCCTGCGTGGCTGGCACGGCACCGAGAATGAGGTTCTTGGTGTCGCGGTGCGTAGCGTCGGCTTGGAGTGCCGGCGCGCCTTCGATGAAGGAGACGCACCGGGTGAGGGGCGCGTCGGTGGCTGCGCCGTGGCTTGCGAGGACGCGCGCGACGAGGGACGAAGTGGCTCGGGCTATGGCACGGGTCCTGGCTCGAGTAATGGGTCCGTCGGAGCGCACGGACATGTCTTCCTCTTCTTGGCTCGCCGTCAATGTGCGGCTCACATCACCTCATCACCGTCATAAGATCTTGCTCCCAGTGGTACTATCCTCTTTCTTTGTTCTGAGATTTTATTAAAATCTGATTTCACTTGTTGTTAATCTTATTCAATAGACTGGTGAGATTTTTTTGTAAATCTGCTGCTCTGAGATTTTCTTTAAACCTAATCAAAATTGAACTTGGCAACTTGGACTTGTGAACCTCTCACCATTCTAGGATTAGGGTTTTCCGACTGATCGATTAGGGGATTTGATTTGAATTGAATTGGATTGAGGGAATGATTTGGGGATTTTGTTGGATCTTGAGGTTTTTGGGAAAAAAAAGTACACCTGCAGGTTGAATTGGTTGATCTTATAAAGAAGAAGGTAGCTGAGCCAGTTTAGGATTTCTTTTTTCCCTTTTGTTCTTTCCTACGCATTTTGGGGTTATATTATGAGGAAAGCCAGTTTAGGATTAAGAAATTGATTAGTTATAAAATAATTGCAACTAGTTGCTTGTTGACAAATTTAAGGTCAGGCATGAACTTTAAAAAAAGATAGTGGGGGTCCTTTGCCCTTATCTTTACAAAATTAATTGTGATTTGTGAGCTATAATACTTTCTCGTTCAAAGTTTGGAGTTGTGTGAATCCATTTCCTTGTTTTCTTTTAGGCTTTTTATTTTGTGAATGTGCATGCCACAAAATCATAATATCTTCTACAGTAGAGAAGTCTAATAATGATATAATGCTAGTCCTAAACTCTGAGTACAATTCAGGATTAGACAACATTAAGCAATAGTCAAGACATCATTCTTTTGAGATGCAAATTTTTTTTAGTTTTTTTTTGTCTAATCTAGAAATGAAAGTTATAAAAGTCTTTGCTGCCAATTACCTGAACATCTGCTCCTTTGCCTGTAATGATTGAAAAAAATAATTACCAAGAGTCAGTTTAGCAATCAAATCATCTATTCTAAAACAAAATAGGAGCAACTTATACTTCAAAATGAAATATGAGATACCTTGAGAATCCCCAACCGTGTGCAACTTCCAAACATTACCACAACTTCTCAGCAAAGAATGGAAAGATCATCATATTAAATTTTCTGAATTATGAATGCTCCTCATGTTAAAGTTGTATATTGCTCATGAGCATGCGAGGTTTGCCTTATCAATGCTTCTCATGTACTCTAAAGCTAAGATCATCGGATTTTTTTCATTGAGAACACTAAATACTTCTTGTGCTAAAGCAGGTTTAGGATGCCCCTACGATTCTTGATGCTTCTGAAGTTAATGATCTTGAAGCTTCATCTGGGATGTAAGCTACATAGACTTGTTCTTTGCTTTGTTTAGGAATTGATACATGTTTTATCATTTAATTTTAGTTGCTCATAACATATTGTCAATTTGATTTGAACAGAGTTGAGATTTACTCTTTCAGAGTTGTTTCTAAACAGCTAGCTGGAAACCTTGAAGGCTGGAAGAGTGAGCTATTTCTTTCCTCTTTTACAAGTTCAATTTTTGCCTATGATATTGTTATCGATGATCTTAGCTTTAAAGTATATTTACTGTAAACTACTATAGTAATGTCATATTTTGATTTCCATTCGCTGAATAAGTTCTCATTATTGCAAAATCATTATACATGAAAACTTAGATTTGAATTGAGTACTTGGCCAAAAGGCCTTTTTTTACCATGTGCAAAACAGAAACTAAAATTCCCAATGCAATGACTAGTGAGAAATGTTTTGCAAGGAGAGAGAGAAAGAGATAGGAAAGCAAAAGAGAATGAAACAATTTTGCTCTGAAAATTTTGTTGTTTCTGGATCGTTGACTTGATTGAACACATTGTCTTGTACAACAATGGTATCTTGGTTTTCACTTTGCCATTTCCTTTTATTTAAATAGGATGAGAGAAATCCATAAATGCAAAATATCACCAAGTAGAGATATAATCCTAACTTATGATTGTAGTGATGTCATCAATGTTTTAATTTTAATTCTATTACATTTTTTACTCGTTCATTATTTTTACGGAACATAAACCATTTCTCCTGACTGAGACTGAGTTTAATATTTTTTTGTCCAAAAATATCAACTTGGTTAAAATCTTTAGAATCAGAATGTAGGAGGAATTAATAATTGATATTTTTGTTGTGCACATTGGCCTTTATTAATTTCATAAAAATAAAAACAGATTCAGAAAACATCCCATCTGTCAAGTACATTGCTCCAAATTCAGCAAAAAGCAGAGCTCTTAAATTTGAAAATCTTTATCATAGTTAATTTTCTTACAACTAGTTTAATTCAATCTTTTTTAATTTTAGGACTTTGAATTTGTGTGCACATTGAAGTATAAGGGTTCATGTGTGAAAAGTTGGCTACATTTTTTCTTAGGTTTGCTAATTCTAAAAATTATACATTAAACTTAGTTTTCTGGTGTGATATTTGATTTTGAATGTATTTATAATTGCACTTTTGGTTATTATTCAAATTTAGGCATGGAACAAAGTAACTTAAAATGGTGGATGTATCCTCGTTGGACAACTGAATATGGAAAATGAGTGGATAAATATATAGAAAAAGCCTTTGCAAATGAAGCTCGAGGAGGTGAAATTCGATGTCCGTGTAAAGTATGTCACCTTCAGAATTGGTTAGGTAGGAATGTTGTCAAAGATCATATGATTGCAAAGGGTGTTATTAAACTACTAGAGGAAGAGGAACAAACTGAAGTAGTAAATGAGGAAAGGGTTGTAGCTGACAATGATGTGGTTAATAATTTTGAGGAAAACATTAATGATTTGCTGCGTGATGCATTTAGAAATGGTCCAAATGAAGAGGCACAAAAATTTTACAAGCTCGTGGAAGAGGGAAAAGAAGAGTTATATCCTGGTTGTAGAAGTTTTTGTAAACTTTCCTTCATTGTTCGATTATTTATTTTCAAGCGAGACCATAAATTGAGCAATGGCGCATTCTTTGATTTGCTGAAAATTTTAAAGATTATGCAACCTAATGCAAAGTTGCCAAGTTCATATAATGATGCAAAGAATGTTCTTAAGGTCTTGGGTCTTCATTACAATAGGATTGATGCATGTCCAAATGATTGCATGTTGTATTGGGAGAAAAATGCAGAAGCATCAAGTTGCCATGTGTGTAAAACCTCTAGGTGGAAATCAGTTGAAAAAGATGAAGAGACTGGTAAAATTAGTCAAGTTCCTGCAATAGTTCTTTGATACTTCCCGATTAAGAAGAGGTTGCAAAGGTTGTTTATGTGCTCAGAGACAACCCGTTACATGACATGTCATGCTGATGGATGACCAAAGGATGGGCTTTTGAGGCATCCGGCCGATGGTGATGATTGGAAGAACTTTGATTTGAAGTATCCATCATTTGCTGAAGATCCACGTAATGTACGGTTGGGTTTAGCGAGTGACGGATTTAGTCCATTTAATACAATGAGTATTGTGCACGATACATGGCCAGTTATACTAAGCAATTATAACTTGCCACCATGGATGTCTATCAAGCCAGAGTTCTTAATGCTAGTATTGCTTATTCTAGGCCCTTCATCCCCGGGAAATGACATTGATATTTACTTGCAACCTTTAGTGAAAGATTTGAAAGAAATTTGGGAGTTTGGCATAGAAACATATGATGCTTCGAGCAATAAAATGTTCAATATGCGCGCTACCTTGTTGTTCACTGTAAGTGATTTTCCGGGTTATGCAATGTTGTCTGGATGGAGCACAAAAGGAAAGTTTGCGTGTCCTGTTTGTCATTATGAGACTTGCTCGTGTTATTTGGGTCATAGTAAAAAGACATGTTACATGGGGCACTGCTGATTTTGTGATGATGATCACCCATATCGACATGATACGAGGCATTTCCATGGGAAGATTGAAAAGGAAAAAGCACCAGTTCGTTTGTCAGGGATTGAAGCGTTACATATGTTGTCTAGTTTTAAAAATGAATTTGGGAAGACTAGACCAAAACAGAAAAAGAAAAAGGACGAGGAAGAAATTTGTCCTTGGAAAAAGAAATCAATTTTTTTTTTGATTTGCCATATTGGATGCATATAGTTTGTCGTCATTGTCTTGATGTGATGCACATAGAGAAGAACATATGTGATAATGTGATCAGGACATTGTTAGGTATTGCTGGAAAGACTAAAGATCATATGAATGCAAGAATGGATTTGAAGGAACTTGATATAATGCCGGAGCTTCAATTGGAATTTTCAGCTGATGGTCAGTTTTATATAATGGCAAAGTCGCGGTTTTGGATGAATTTGGAGGAGAAGTCTAGATTTTATGGTGTTGTTAAGAATGCTAAGTTGCCACAAGTTTGTGATTCCAACATTTCAAGATCTGTTCAAGTGAAGGAGAGAAAAAATTTTGGTTATAAAAGTCATGATGCTCATATTTTTATGCAATACTTGCTTCCAATTGCTGCAATAACTAGTGTGCATAAGGATGTTGTGATTCCTTTGATGAGGCTGAGTGCTTTTTTAAAGCCATATGTAGTAAAGTTATTGACCCTCAAGATCTTGATTATCTATAATCTGAAATTACCGAGACTCTTTGTCAATTTGAAATGTTCTTTCCTCCTGCCTTTTTTGACATTATGGTTCATTTGCCTGTTCACTTAGTCGAAGAGATCAGACTTGGGGGGCCTGTTT
Organism: Fallopia convolvulus; assembly: GCA_964016875.1. NCBI lineage: Eukaryota > Viridiplantae > Streptophyta > Magnoliopsida > Caryophyllales > Polygonaceae > Fallopia > Fallopia convolvulus. Next base: position 12,708,008 of record OZ024733.1, on the reverse strand, counting down.
CTACAAGATGGATGTTGGTGATTTGTGTCAAGTCATCAAATCCCTATTAGAGCATGTTGAGGTTATCAAGTCATATTGGTAATGTCGATTGGTATATTGACATATATGACTTTCCATGATGGTTAAAGATTTGTCATAAGATCCAAAGGTTAGTCGCACACCACCACCGAGATAAGGAACCTCGTGTGCACCGTTGCATGGCAAGGGCGCGCCTTGTGTGTGGCGACGCTCGGTGCAACGGAGTGGTGCAAGCGCGGGGCTCGGCTTGGACCTCGGTTTTGAGGTTCAAGGCTCGGCATGGTTGGGGCGCGCCTTGTATGTGAACTTGAGGTTTAAGACAAGGTTGCAAGGCTGCGGTGGAGCTCTCGGCGCGCCTAGGGCACTTGTCCAAGGCGTCGAGCTCTAGTTGTGAGGCTAAGGTATGTATTTGAGCTTTATGATTGAGTCTTATAACTTTGTGCATATTCTAAAGTGAATTAGGAAGCTTCTCTAAGCTTGGTAGATGCTTTAAGCAAGAACCAAAGCTAGAGTTTAGCTTGGCACATAGTTAAATATGCTAGGAAGAAGTTTATAAGCTTCATACTAGCTTAGAGTGAACTCTAGGAGCTTAGACAAGCTCAAGACTCATTGTACATGCTTTATAAGAAGCTCGTGTAGCTAGGGACTAGCTCATGGAAGCTCAAACTAGCTCACACTAGCTCAAGTTAGCTCAACTAGCTAGAAATTCAGCTCGACCTAGCTCACGCCAGCTCAAGCCAGCTCAACTAGCTATATGCTAGCTCATGGAGCTAAAGGGTAGTGACACTACCTAGGTGACCTAGCTAGCTACCTAGCTATGCTAGCTAGGTGGTGGGGCTGGTGGGCCGGCCCAAGGGGCGCGCCACATGGGCTGTTGGGCCGCTTACATGCGCGCATGGCATGGGTTGATTGCCTTGCCATTTGGGCCGTGTACATGGGCTTTTGGATTGGATTTTTGGGCTTCATCTTGGGCCTTTTATAGGCTGGATTTAAAGATGATTTGGAGTCCATGGGGGGATGTATGTAGACACCCCATTTGATGACAAGGAGAGAGGGAAGGAATTGTAACCAACTCCCTAAATTCACTCTCGGCCACACACTTGTACAACCGTTTTGTAACCACCTTTGAGGGTAGTTATTGGACAGATTTGGGACGCCTATTTAAGGGAAAATGTTGGCCATTTTGATGGTAGAAAACACACGAAAATTCAGTCCCTTTGTCCACAAGAAATCGGTGAAGAAAGCACACTAGAAGTCGACTAATACTAGTCGTGTTGTGAGTGCAAACACACGAGTGTTTTCAAGTGTGAGAGCGGCATCATGGATCGATGTTCATCATCAAGGAAGAAACCTCAAGTTGAAGTGCATAGAGCGTTCATCCTAGTGAAGGAAGAACCACGCACATCATGGGACGAGGAGTTCGTTCATGTCAAAGTCGAAGAGGAATCTTGTGACTCGAATAAGGTACGCTTGTTCTAATAGTCGTGTCTTGCCAACACGTCTATTGTTTTATTTTGTTGCGTTTTATCCCACAACGGTATTGCACAACCCTTGGCATGGAATAGGGGCAATATACGTTGAAGGAAAGCGGGATCTCATCCCGTGACTCGTAGCTATATCCAAGTCGATTAACAAAGATATAAAGGGGTCGATGGTGATTGCCTTTATGGCCTACACCCACGAGACTACCCTTCAATGGGTCTACTCGTCATGCCTTGATTATCCTAAGGATCTACAAGGATCGACTTTCCTTCAACAAGACAAAGCAAACATATTAAAATGATAGCATGCAAACCCTAAAAACCAACAATCTTCAACGTATATTTTGTTTATTTGCTTTCGTTTTGTTTATTTCCTTGTTTGCTTTGTTGTGGTCTTTTGTTAAGTTCGAGGATAAGGCTAAACGAGGGGATAAAACGGTGAATGACATTACCTCACAAATGAGGGAAGTCAAGATAGAGCCTCCGAGTCCCATTCGGCCCATCGAAATACAAGGCGGACTCATGGACTTTGACGAGTGGCTAGAAGAGTACAACAAGAGCAATCTATATTGGGATTGGGTCCTTGCTAACGTAAGGTGCGAACCTGATTTCAATGATGCCCTAAAAGGTGAGGTTTTAAGGCCTCAACCCTCCATGGTGATGGAGACTCATGGTCCAAAGCGTGGTCATGAGGCAAGGCATGTGTACTCGGCATTCAAGCGCCATGGCAAGTCTAGGGTTAAGCACTTGCGTACTAAACTAAGAAGAAACGTCCCTAGGGGCGTGGCCTTGGGAGATGGAGGGGCTTCGGTGGGAGGCAAGTATTGGCAAGTGGTCTATGGGGACCAAAGGCCAAGGAAACCCGTTTATTGTTCTCTTTGTGGCGTGAGACGCCAAGGCTGATTTTATACTTGTAATTGTTCCTTTGATGTACGTGTGTGTATATGTATTTAGCATTAGATGTGTGCTATGAACTATGTGTGTATTTGTATGCCTTGACTAAAGGGCTTTTAGTGTGTGTATTGATCATGTTAAAAGATCATGTAAACGTTTATGGTTTGAAATAAACTATGGCTTGATTCAATGTTAATCTTAACGACATGTGTGCAAGAAGAGGACTTAAGTCTAAATTCTTGGAATCAACTTAAAAAGTTTGATTGTTGGTTTCGTTCACTAAGAATGATCCAAACCAGACTACCCTTGAGTCGACCATTCTTTGATTGGGACGACTCATGCTCTAGACTACCTTCGGGTCTACTAGAGTAATTAGATTACCTTCGGGTCTACTAATAGGGTCTATTGGACCAGACTACCCTTGAGTCGACCATTCTTTGATTGGGACGACTCATGCTCTAGACTACCTTCGGGTCTACTAGAGTAATTAGACTACCTTCGGGTCTACTAATGTAAGGGTCTACTGGATTGCCCTCCACGTGAGAGGGCATGCACATGTTGGTCATGTATGCACTAAAGAACACATAGAAGAGATGGTAAGAGTCTCTTGATAAGATGCATGTGGAAATTCACTAGGTGATTTTATAAAATTCATGCTTCTTATGGAAAAGGGAAACAAGGAAGTCTTGATTATTTTAGATTGAGACTTGTGGTATAATTGTAGAGAGCAATGGTTGGATGAGAGTGAGATCTCTCATGGCTAAGTCAAGTAAGTTGACAAGGCATGGAAAGTGTCAAATGGAAGTTTGATACTTTGACATGATGAATGGAGTTCGTGTCAAGACCGTTTTATCATGAATCCTAAAATTAAATGACTTGTATAAATTATAAATGTGGTTTGATGTTGACATAAATGGATGTTAGCATGTTATTTTGTCTTGATTAAGACATGTAAATGTCAAGAGAGAATTGCTTTGCAAAGGTTTGGGATCGGCGCATAATGTGGCTAGGGTTAGAACCTAGACACGCCTAGGCTAGGCCATAGGCGCGCCGAGCGGTGTCGTGACTCGACATCGATCCTTGAAGCGCTAAGCGCTCATGGATGGATCCCATGGAGCATCCTAGGCACGCCCTAGGAGGGGCCGCTGCCTAGAACCCCCTCGGTGCATGGCACTAGACGAGGATCGTCGCATGGGGGAGGTGTTGCATTAATCGCAACACATAGGCCTAAGCCTTGGCACGATTTCGGAATCGAACATGCCTAGGCGCGCCGAGTCTAAGCACTCGACACATGGCAAGGCCAAGGATGCGAGGCAAGGCATGGAACGCACGGACCCGACGCGTCGCAAACCATGTGCGTGGCACTCGACACATAGCGACACGGTGCGCGGGTTTGAACCTCGGCACGGTTGGCATGCGCAAAGGCGCGCCACGGCTGGGTGACACCGTAATCATGGCACGATGGGGTATGCAAGGCACGCCGAGGCTAGTTGAGACCAAGCCTTGGCTTCGGTGAAGCGTTCGACGCATGGCGTCGGTGTGCACGTGAATGGCACATGAGGCACGCCTACTACAAGGCATTTGTTTGATTTGTTTAAATCAATGAAACCATGTTTGAAGTCATGTGTGGCTTTCTTAGTTTAGGATTTAATTAAATTGTGATTGAAGTAGAGAAACTTGGTCTATCACATGTTCCATATGATTGTTTGAAAGGCTCATGTTGTATGTCATTGGCTTGGATGGTTAGAACTTGTTGAGAAATTTGAAAGTCTGGTTTATGATTTTCAAATAAGACAAGTGATGGTCTAAGAAAGACTATGAGGAATATGATGATTCCTCGGATCCAAAGAAAGTGTCAAGAGTCACTTAGGCTTGAGAATTGACAACTTTGGTTGATTTGTCCTATGGTTGAGAAACCATTGAAAGGATTAATGGAAATAATGACATGGCGGATAAAAGACAAGTCTTAACACGTGTGCTAACACTTGTGATAAAGATGATTGTCATATGAGCATAATTCTTCTTGTTTTCTTTAATGGAAATTTTAAGAAAGAAGAATTGAATCATCTAATTGCAAAGATGATGATCCTATGGAAACTTCCAATGAATTGGTGGTTAGGATGATAGGAACATAAAGTGGACTACTTTGTGTTTGAATGGCCAAGAGTAAAGTAATGTCATTAGAAAGTCTTTTAAAGATTCTATATGCTTATGCATGATATATAGAAAGTTTAGTCACTTATGGTTGATTAGTGTCTAATGAATCTATATTGTAATGACATGATCTACTTGGTAGAAACCAAGTTGTAAGGCTAAATGATAAGACCTTGTTCTTCTTTGATTATTTGTGAAGATGTCAATGTATAGAGGTGAAGGTGGATTAGATTGTTCTAAATCTTCGTCTTGGTTGAAATACATTGAGATGGAAATGAGAATTCCATGATTATACACATGGTTGAGAAACATCTTTGGATTTATGAACACACGGTTATAAGTTAGGTGTGTCATGACTTGGGGACGCTCAAGTGGATATTAAGATGTGGATATCTTGACATAGGCCATTTGTCAAAGATATGGTGAATGCATAAAGGCATTGGATGTGTATGAAACTTCCTAGGTTGGAAAGTTTGAAAGCAAATTGGATCACTAAAATTTGGAAGACCTTTAGTGCACAATTGGTCATAAATTCCTATTTTGGGTGATAGGCGCGCATTCTTGGAATTTCAAAGAGGCAATTTGCGATACTCCAACTTCTTAGTTGGAAAGTGACATCTAAGTATGAGGGAACCTTGTAATGAGGCACATGCCATAACTTAGAGTCAACTCGTTTGATTTTTGTTAAGCACATCGAGGTTGTTGATTTCTCTCCGAGAAGATTGACATAAGTGTTTGTGTTAATTTCAATCGAGGGATGGGGGTAACAATCCTTACGACTCTTAGATTTGGATACCCAATTCCCCTACATCGAAAGGTGTGGGCTGAATTCAATGTGGAAAGCCAAGTTGTGGAGTTGGAGAGCATTCATAATATTTGATATATATTATTATTATTACCCATCAAGGTTTATGCTCTAGACCACATGAAACCTAGTCTTGAAACAAAGTTTTCATTAATGAGTTTTGGTTGCTTATGTGGAGCATGATAGGAAACTCAACTATGCATATGTGGAAGTATAAGGCTTCTTCCAAGTTAGAGTAACTAAGGATGACTCGACTAAAGCATATGTGAGAGGATAAGGGATGAAAGAGCCTTGTTTATAAAAAGCGTCAATTGATAGGATAAGCGTAAGAAACTCATGTGTGAGAGTTACTACATGTACTTAGACAAGTTGATGTGGTTCAAATCTTAGGAGCACCACAATTCTTTAGTGCATGAATGTGATGATCACAGGGTGTAAATTCAAGTCTATGGACATTTACATACATAGAGTTTGTTTAAGAAGATTCGAGTTTTGATGACATGGCTCAAATGGGGGAGGAATGTTGGTGATTTGTGTCAAGTCATCAAATCCCTATTAGAGCATGTTGAGGTTATCAAGTCATATTGGTAATGTCGATTGGTATATTGACATATATGACTTTCCATGATGGTTAAAGATTTGTCATAAGATCCAAAGGTTAGTCGCACACCACCACCGAGACAAGGAACCTCGTGTGCACCGTTGCATGGCAAGGGCGCGCCTTGTGTGTGGCGACGCTCGGTGCAACGGAGTGGTGCAAGCGCGGGGCTCGGCTTGGACCTCGGTTTTGAGGTTCAAGGCTCGGCATGGTTGGGGCGCGCCTTGTATGTGAACTTGAGGTTCAAGACGAGGTTGCAAGGGCGCGCCTAGGGTAGTGCGATGGCGCGGTATGGCTAGTGACGCGGTTGCAAGGCTGCGGTGGAGCTCTCGGCGCGCCTAGGGCACTTGTCCAAGGCGTCGAGCTCTAGTTGTGAGGCTAAGGTATGTATTTGAGCTTTATGATTGAGTCTTATAACTTTGTGCATATTCTAAAGTGAATTAGGAAGCTTCTCTAAGCTTGGTAGATGCTTTAAGCAAGAACCAAAGCTAGAGTTTAGCTTGGCACATAGTTAAATATGCTAGGAAGAAGTTTATAAGCTTCATACTAGCTTAGAGTGAACTCTAGGAGCTTAGACAAGCTTAAGACTCATTGTACATGCTTTATAAGAAGCTCGTGTAGATAGGGACTAGCTCATGGAAGCTCAAAATAGCTCACACTAGCTCAAGTTAGCTCAACTAGCTAGAAATTCAGCTCGACCTAGCTCACGCCAGCTCAACTAGCTATATGCTAGCTCATGGAGCTAAAGGGTAGTGACACTACCTAGGTGACCTAGCTAGGTACCTAGCTATGCTAGCTAGGTGGTGGGGCTGGTGGGCCGGCCCAAGGGGCGCGCCACATGGGCTGTTGGGCCGCTTACATGCGCGCATGGCATGGGCTGATTGCCTTGCCATTTGGGCCATGTACATGGGCTTTTGGATTGGATTTTTGGGCTTCATCTTGGGCCTTTTATTGGCTGGATTTAAAGATGATTTGGAGTCCATGGGGGATGTATGTAGACGCCCCATTTGATGACAAGGAGAGAGGGAAGGAAGTTGTAACCAACTCCCTAAATTCACTCTCGGCCACACACTTGTACAACCGTTTTGTAACCACCTTTGAGGGTAGTTATTGGACAGATTTGGGACGCCTATTTAAGGGAAAATGTTGGCCATTTTGATGGTAGAAAACACACGAAAATTCAGTCCCTTTGTCCACAAGAAATCGGTGAAGAAAGCACACTAGAAGTCGACTAATACTAGTCGTGTTGTGAGTGCAAACACACGAGTGTTTTCAAGTGTGAGAGCGGCATCATGGATCGATGTTCATCATCAAGGAAGAAACCTCAAGTTGAAGTGCATGGAGCGTTCATCCAAGTGAAGGAAGAACCACGCACATCATGGGACGAGGAGTTCGTTCATGTCAAAGTCGAAGATGAATCTTGTGACTCGAATAAGGTACGCTTGTTCTAATAGTCATGTCTTGCCAACATGTCTATTGTTTTATTTTGTTGCGTTTTATCCCACAACGGTATTGCACAACCCTTGGCATGGAATAGGAGCAATATACGTTGAAGGAAAGCGGGATCTCATCCCGTGACTCGTAGCTATATCCAAGTCGATTAACAAAGATATAAAGGGGTCGATGGTGATTGCCTTTATGGCCTACACCCACGAGACTACCCTTCAATGGGTCTACTCGTCATGCCTTGATTATCCTAAGGATCGACTTTCCTTCAACAAGACAAAGCAAACATATTAAAATGATAGCATGCAAACCCTAAAAACCAACAATGGATGTATTATTTTGAGAGATACCTTCGAAAGCTGAAGTCTTTTGTTTGTAATAAGAGTCGTCCAGAAGGGTCTATGGCTGAAGCCTACTTGGTTGATGAATGTGTGAATTTTTGTGCAAGATATATCAATCGTGAATCTAGCATAATGAATCAACACATTGAGACGGATGAGTCCTTACAAATTTTTTGCAAAATGGGTCATCCCATTATGGGAAGGGCAAGAGAAAAAGGAAAGGATATGAACACTATAAGATTGATCCTATTAAGCTGGCTCAAGCACATCGATATGTCTTATTCAATTGCCATATAGAAGAAGTTGAGAGATAAGTATGGTACACTTATATTTCTTTTTTTCTTCAATTTACTTTAATGAAAAGTCGTTTGATAACTTTGATTCAGTTTCGTATTCTTGTTTTTCGTTTTAATATAGTGATCACGAGGCACTTGTTAGTAGCAAAAGGAAAAGAAAGTGGGATATTGCCCAAAGTCACAGTAAGGATTTCATTGACTGGTTTAGGGAGAGAGTTCAACTTGAGATTGATGAAGGTTTGCATGTGGCAGACTATATCAAATGGCTATCTACTGGTCCTTCATGGTTTGCCAAACGATATACTGGATATTCTATCAATGGCTATAAGTTTCACACAATGAAACGTGATCGAAACTCTTCGACTGAAAACAATGGAGTGACATTAAGGGCATTAACTCCAAGCTTTGCTAACGCTAAGGATCAAAATCCCATTATTGGAGATGTCACATATTATGGATCAATTGAAGAAATTATTGAGGTATTCTCTGAAGACAATTACAGTCTTGTCTCATTTGGTTGTGTTTGGTATCAATCTGAGGAAGACACATATGGACTTGCTCGAGTGAATCGTAAGAAGTTCATTTATCAACATAAACCATTTATTTTGGCATCTCAAGCAAATCAAGTTTTTTATGTTGAAGACCCATCATCAAATGATATTTATTATGTTGTTGAAGACCTTCCTAAATATTATTCTAATGCCAGGGATGATGGAAATACGAGATTTGTTGACTTGTATTGGAGGGATTCTCATTGTCCTCATCAAAAGAGGTTTGAAAATAGTAATGATGCTACTGAAATAAGTCGTATGAGAGCAAATGTGAATGCAACCATAGTTGACATGGATGGAAACATTCTACATGAGTAGCTAACTGAGGTCAGCACTTGAATAAATTTATGTTTATTTTTCTAAATACATTCAGTAATTGGTGCGTAATTGATGAGTAGCTAACTAAGGTCACTTCTATTTTTTGAGTTCTTACTTTGAATAATAAGTTTTCTAAATAGGTTTCTGTAATTGTTTTCTGTTTTCTAAGTTCTTATAGTGAGTAGCAAACTATATATTTCTGTTTTCTAGTTTCTTACCAAAAATGAATAATAAGCTTCTATATTTGTTTTCTTACATTGATTACTTTGTATTCTTATATTCTATAATTGCTAATTTGGACAGGTGCTAGTCATTTAATTTGAAGTTCTGAGGGAATATATTCACAAGCCCTTTCTTTTGATGCTTCAATGTAAGTTTTTGGCCATGCTCGTGCACTCATGCCCAAGTGCTAGCTGTTTTGGTTATATTTCCTCTTTGTTGAATTATTGAATTGATTATTAAGGTCACTGTCAGTCACTGTTGCTGGAACTGGTTAGTAGTCTCTGGTAAGTCTTTTATGTCACTTTATGAGCATACCTGAGGAGTCAATGCTCTTATCATGTGAGCTGAAGCTATTCTTTATAAATCTATTTGATATTGTTGACCATGGAAGAGAGAAATAATGTCAGATTCAGAATTGCTAGGAAGAGCACCCCCCCCCCTAAAAAAGGGATAATTTGGATCTGCTTACATATATGTTACTAAATTGTTCATTAAGTTTATAATAGCTTAGTTATGGAGCATGCATATTTCATTTAGGCCTTGTGTTTTGAGTCACTTCTTAGTGTTAGGATTTGGAGGATTTTGATGATTCCAATAATGGTAATTTTATTGTAAAGCAACTTTACCTCTTTACTGCTTACATGAAATTAGAATATTTTATTATGGTTGCATCTTCTTAGTCTTTACCATATAGAATTTGCCACTCAAGTTATAATGCAATAGGGCTCTAAGAGAAAAATAATCTTTAAATTTGAATCTTGCTTTGCTTTTGAAGGTCGCTGCAATTGCAGCTGTATGTGTGCAAGCAGAAGCAGATTATAGGCCTCTGATGACTGAGTCATCATAAAGTTTCCCCCCTAGAAATTGCAGCAGTCCAATTCCTGTAAATTATGGTTGCATCTTCAGTCTTTGATTCCTTTGGTTAAAAAATAAAGTTTCCCCCCTAGAAATGGCTTCACTTTCTGATCTACCCATATTTTGCCTGGAACTTATAGAAGAAACACAAAGCAGACATGTTTGACTTTTGGATGAATTAATTTTGTACAAACCTAGATAGCTAGAAATCTGCCCAAGCATCTACCCAAGATTCAGCTTTCTTCGCCTAAGATTCAGCTTTCTTCAATGCCTAGACATCTGGATTAATTAATTTAGTGGAAACCTGGATAGCTAGAAATCTGCCTAAAAACATGGTGTTTAACTTTGAAAATTCAGCGTCAATCAATACTTAAAACCATAGCTAGAAAACTTTGAAAATTCAGTGTGAAGCAATACTTAAAAAGGAGAAAATGTGTTTGACTTTTTTTGCTCAATATGTTTAACATGACTGTGATTATGTATTTGACTTTTTTTAGCAACAAAAGGACCCCAATAATTGCCCCTATCACAAGCAGACGTGTATATGGAATCAAGAAAGAGAACTGATGGACGCACATACTTGACAACAAATGAGGATACTCTAAGAAATATTGTGAGTCATAATCTTTCACATGAAATATATAGTCCTATTTCAATTTCGTTTTATTCCACATTCTTAGATATTCTTACACCTTGTAATGTTTATTTGTCTATATTTTCTATAAAAGGAGAAAATGAAGGAACTTAAAACCTTGAATGATGGGAGTAGTGAAAAAGATCCAGCTTTTGATCCATATTATAAAGTCATGACTAAGGAGGAGCATAGTGGGAGAATGCGTCTATATGGTAGAGGTCTCACCAAGTCTAAGTTAAAGAGCAAGAATGCAAAGAATCCATTTATATTTCCTTCGGAGTTCACGGATCAAATTGAGCAAACGGTGAATAAGCAAATTGAGGAAACTGTTGCTAAACAGATGGATCAACGGGTTTCTGATATTCTATCAAAAATTCGAGAAGCTAATCCTGGGATTGATCTTATTATACCTAATTTCTCAAGCAACCAGAGAGATACAACTAGTTCTCATGACAATGTGGATGGGCAAGTAAGACTAATACTTTATTTTTGCTTGTTTTCATATTTGACATTATGAATTAAGCCTATTTAAATTGGACATTCTAAATTATGACTATCTGAATTTGACATTCTGCGTGTGCTGAATTAATTAATCTAGATGTCCAGTTACTTTGCATCAAAATTATATTGAAAATGTATCAATACAGTAGCATTTTTTGGTAATCTGCGTGTGCTAAGTTGTACAATACAACATATGCATTTTCAACAGTAGTTTTGGCAATGTAGGAGCATTTTTTTTTGGCTAAGCAGATGCATTTTCAGTACCATTATACCCTTACCAAAGCTGTACAATACAAGATCATTCTACACTTGCCAAAGCTGTACAATACATCATCATTTTTCTTTTGTTATATCATTTACTAGTTTGTTTAGCTTAAGTATGATTGTTTACTTCTCTCTAATAACTAATTATGGTGATCAATTTATTTCATTTTTCATGTGTTGCTTTTAGGGACTCTTCTCATGACATTTCACAAGATATGAGTTAATTTAGCCATATGTTTTGGTTCAGGTCAGTGAAAGGATCTTAACCTTGCTCTTGTCCATGTGTTCCGTTGTGTTGTTGATCACCGTTTTTACTATTGTTTTTTTATTTGCAAGACTCAACTTTTTATCAAATATTGTCTGATTATAAATGCATAACTCAATGTTAATGCATGATGCTGGTTTTTTTTGCATGTTGCTGGTTGGTACATGTTGGTATATGCTGATGATATTTTTGGTGTTGTTGTGATCGACATTGTTGATCGATAGTGTTGATGCATGCTGCTGGTTTTTGGAAGGTGAGGATGCTGGTTTTTGGAAGGTGTGAATGTTGCTGATTTTTGTAAGGTGCATGTGAATGCTGTTGGTTTTTTTGGTTGGTGTTGATTTTAGTCTTAGTACTAATCCAATGATCATACTATTAGCTTTTGTTTAAGTAGGTGATGCTTATAAAGGGAGCTTGCATTTTGTGAACAATTGAACCCTTGTAATTTAGTTATCAATCTAATGAAGAATATAATTTTCTGCATTTATTGTAGTTGTTATTTTTAATTTTTACCATATTGTGAATCATATATAGCTATTTTTATTATATTGTGAATCATATATTTTGACATTAAAACAGCTTTAGTAGCGGTTTATATAAATCCAAAAAGTGCTTTATTAGAGGTAGAAAAACGCTGTATTAGATTAAATAACCGCTGGGTTAGATTTGAATAACCGCCGCATTAGTGTCATCAAACCGCTGCATTAGAGTAATAAATCGTGGCATTAGGGTTACTAACCGCTGCATTAGTTTTTATAACCGTTGCACTAGAGTTAGGAAACCGCTTCAATATGCGATGAAACCGCTTCAATAGGTTCTAAAACCGCTATATTATAACCGCTGCATTAGATACAAGTAGTAGCGATTTTTAAACCTAGTGAAGTGGTTTTATATCTTGTTATACAACTGCTGCATTAGACCTATAAAACCGCTGCAAAAGGGGTAATGTAGCGCTAGCGGATACAGCGGTTAGAAAACACTACATTAGGTCTAATGAAGTGGTTTACTAGCTTAATGAAGCGGATTTTGGCCGCTGCATTAAACGTTTAATGTAGTAGTGACGAGATGATTCATCCACGAGTCGTCACTTATCAATTGCCCTATCGCAACAAATACAAGGTTGTCTCCATGTATGGAGCATGAGGAGAAGAGATGAATCGATTGATTTGTTGAAATGAAATTGAAATTTCAAGATGGGGTTAGAGTAAGATAAAGCAACCGACCAACTAACCACTTGTAGGATTTTGGGTCATCCAAAACCTCACCAACTTTAGGTTCTAATTAAAGGATGTACAATATTGGAAAAGAAGAAGCCTTTAATCCAGTAGATTAGTTTTTGTTACAATGATATATTTATGAGAATTAAGACAAATGCAGGAAGATAGCCTATCAATCTCAAGACCAAGTAACAATGAGCAAACCCCTTATCTTTTATAGTAAAAGCAAAATGAAGAGCGATTTTAATTTTTGTGATTTCGGATGCATTGTTCCCAATTAAGAGCATGTCGTCCACATGAATCAAGGCAGTTGTCATAGAGAAAAATGTCTACTTTATGAAAAATATTAAGTAGTCATGTTTAGATTGTGATAGAATATATTGTCTATTTAAATAACCTAACTTGTATAGGAACCCATGTATCCCTATTAATATCAATATAATATGAAGGCATCCTTAAAGGGGCAGGAAGATAGCCTATCAATCTCAAGACCAAGTAACAATGAGCAAACCCCTTATCTTTTATAGTAAAAGCAAAATGAAGAGCGATTTTAATTTTTGTGATTTCGGATGCATTGTTCCCAATTAAGAGCATGTCGTCCACATGAATCAAGGCAGTTGTCATAGAGAAAAATGTCTACTTTATGAAAAATATTAAGTAGTCATGTTTAGATTGTGATAGAATATATTGTCTATTTAAATAACCTAACTTGTATAGGAACCCATGTATCCCTATTAATATCAATATAATATGAAGGCATCCTTAAAGGGGAATTTAACAATGCTCTTTCAAGGCATCCTTAGAGGGGAATTTAAAAACTGTTTAGGGAGTTCAATGTTATATTGTCGACTGGCCTATTTCAGTCCATAAAGTGAATGTGTAAGACATCATACTTGACCCTTTTTGGCTTTGTCATAACTAGGAGGAGGAACCATGTAAAATTTCTCGTCTAGATATATATGTAAGAGCGCATTGTTCATGTCAAGTCGATGGAGATGCCTTCCCTTTCCTACAGCCAACGCCAAGGGAACTCTTAACAAAAGTTAATTATCGAAAAGTGAAAACATGTGCTTCTAATTTGTCTTTGACTTAATTGTACCCTTTAGCCACTAATCTAGCCTTTTACCTCTTAACTTGATCATTAGGCTAAATTTCAATTTGTAAACCCACTTTTAACCAATAGCTTTCTTTCTAGGGTCAAAGTGGTTAATGCCTAAGTATTGTTTAACTCCAAAGCTAACAATTCATTTTGTATTACCTCAATCCAATCTTTATCTTGACTAGATTGAGAAAAAGATGTTTTAGGGACGGAAACCACATTAAAGAATCATTCAACATAATCCTCAAAGTAGTCATGAAGATCTACGGAAGATAAAACATGAGATGTCTTAGAAAAAGAATCATGTTCATCTTATGAAGTGAGTGAGGATTGCAACAAAGTCTTAGGTTGCAAAGTGAGACATATAAAATCATCAACCACTTTGATGAAACCTGAAACCATATGTTAAAGTACTACCAACACCTCTTGTTGAAGAACTGCTATCTTCTTTTGCTAAAGGATTGCCAGCATTAACACAAGAAGGGACTATACAGCAACAAAGAACCTAGGATTTAAAATTAGAATGGGCTAGTTTCCACCAATTTTTTTTGCGTGGACTAAATAACCTTCATTTTACTAACTTATTATTAAATTTACCTTATTTTTTTACTTTTAAAAAAAATCTACCCTTTTTTATTTTTTTAGGGTGGATTGGGGTTTGCCCTAGCCCATCCATATGTCTGTCTTTGCTATGCAATTAGGAATTCTTAATGATGAAGAAGAGGCATGATCAATTGAAGGAGAAGATGGAGAATGAAAAATGAAGGGAAAATCTAAAGAATCAATCTCAAATGACAGTATCGGAAAAGAAGCTTATTGAAAATAAAAAAATAACAAAATCAATCACTTTGAAACCAAAAGTCATCACAAAATGTGACATGTCTTGCTACAAAATACTTATGTGACTCCAAGTCAAAAAATTTATAACCCTTTTGACTTTAGTGGATAACCCAAGAAGGTTGTTGAATATAAGAGAATCAATATCTTTAAAAACAAAACACTCATCACAAAATGTGACATGCCTTGTTACAAAATATTTATGTGACTCGAAGTCAAATAATTTATATCACTTTTGAGTTGATGGATAACACAAGAATATGTATTTTCTAGTGGTGGCATCAAATTTAGTATGTTGACTATTGGACTGAAGTGCAATATAGAGATAACATTTCACTTTCAAGTTTTCTAAGGTAACTTTTGATGCAACATCTCAAAAGGTATTTTCCATTTTAAATTTGAAGAGGGAAACATATTAATAAGGCGGGTAGCTCCAATAACATTATCAGTTGTGGAAGGTAGAGGAAAAACATGGGAACATTTAGGAAATTTTCAATATAGGAATGATTAGTAAAAAAGTACACGAATCTAACTAGCAACCTCTAAAATTTGAAGACCTAACTAACCGCTTGCATCTTTAACCATAATATTATTAGAATTTTAAGTTTTTCCTACGTATCATACCTAGAACTCACGAACCCTAAAGTCTTTGAACAAAATACAATTACAAACTATGGAAAATAAGAAATGAAATATGAAGAATATTATTTTGCAAGAAGAAAATAGTGAAATTAAGGAAGAAGTGAGTACAAACAGGGTCCAAAGATGAAACCAAACAAATACATGATGAGGTATTTTCGCAGTCATTATACCTATCAAAGAAACCTTATCAAATCAAACTTAGTAGAGTGGCAAGCAAGGGTCGAACCCATAGAGACTCGTGTATTTGTGTTTTTACTTGCGTGCCAAGTAATTAAAATAAGGTGGGTTTTGAATGATTGAATAACTATCTAAATCTAAGCACACAAAAAATGTAAAACAGTTCTAAAAGTTGATGTATAAATATATGGATGAAATATGTTCAACTAGTTAACTTCCTTTGTGACATTTCATTCTTAATCATTAATTCTCTTGATTCCCTTTTCACCTTGACCAATCTATCGTGGAGTTAAACTAAACTTCAGTTTTAGTTCATAATCCGACCGGATCTAAGAACCCTAATCATCGAGTAACCTAAGAGACCTCTTGGATTCTACTTGAAAACAACTTTGTGATTCATGTATCGACAGAAACAATTATCCAGAGCAACCAGACATCTAGATAAATTGTGATTGACTTCTCTTCTTTAACCAACTAGTCCAATCGAATCTAAGACAATTACAGTTCTACTCTTGATCCAATTAACATCAACCGGTAATTAAAAAGATGCAGTTGTAATTTAACCTAGAAATTCAATCAAGTGATCACGCTAATAAAGCCCTATATTAGATTTATTCAATTAAGCAAAGAGAAATTTAACTAGTCAAGGTTATTGAGAATCAATCAAACCTCACAAATCATGCAAATCACAATTTCAATTAACTAGTAAAACAAGAGAGATTTAGCAAGACATACCGAAACAACAAGGATGGGGGTCACACTACCAGGACCGTACGAGCGGGACAAGAATCGCTTTCAACCCTTGGAAGGGTAGGCATGAGGCCTTGGACTAGTGTTTGTGGCATTGTATTTAGGGGGCTTTTTTGGGTGGTGCTAGGACGTTAGTCCTAGAATCTTGGTCATGTACTTAGCCTTTTGGTTGGGGTATGGTCGGGTCTTAGACTCATTTTTGTTAAGCCCGTAGGGTAGTTTTGTTCGGATGGCACATCCGTTCTGGAGTTGTTAGTTTTTTTCCCACCTTGTCCACTAGGCCAAGTGTGTTTTGTATTTGTTCCCCCCCCCCCTCTTTCTATATATTTACCATGTTTCGAGCAAGACATAATTAAATTAAGAAAACATACAATTAGGGTTCGAATTTTCCTCTTGAGAAAACGCACTAGAATAAAACCCCTAGTCTCCAAATTGCGATTTACAATTATGAAAAAAGAAGATAAAACTAAAGGTTTAAATATCCCAAAACAACTTCTAAAGATAGAATATCCAAAGCCACACTATCCAAAAATACATAAGACTAGCCTAAATATTGAAGCCCAAAAGTCGGTTAAAAGTCTCTCGCGAAGCGCCGAAAAGCACAAGATCAACCCAGAAAACGTGGCCGCGCTTTTCCCTTCTTGCCCGTGCTTTTTGGATCTACGAGCATTATGCGGGATGCACCTCTATTGCACGGCCGCGCATCTTAATGCTCCAAGCCGTGCTTCTTGTCTTCTTGCCTTAGTCTTCTTAACTCCACCTTGTACCAACTCCTAGCACCAATCTTGCCATCAAGCACTCCACCAAAGTAAGTTGAATCCCGTCCTGTTCATGCTCATTTACCTGTAGATCTGCAAAATCGAACAAAACAAGCGCAAAACCCGAATTTATAAAGAACCTAAAAAACAAAGAACTAAGCAAACTAGACTAAAACTAAGCAGTATAAACGTAAATATGCATCCTAAACACTATTTAACAAGCTATCAAATTTTCCCATTCTTAAAACCCGCTTGTCCTCAAGCAAGACACAATCCAAGTCACACCGCAACATTGCAATCCATGCATTCATCTCGTAATTCATAGAGCAAGTCAACATATAATCACAACATGACCAAGACGTCCTATCATGCAATTGACTAAGCAAAGAGCAAAGATTATTCATCCATTCTAGACCTCACAAAGGATAATGTGTCTGCACTCTCTCTCAAGTGTTTATGGGACATGTATTTCACTCAAAATCAACCATGAAAAGCTAGACTACCATATGATTGCATCAACGTCCTAATTCTCCACCGCTATGGACCAAACACATAACAAAAATCATGAGGAATTTTCAAGGGATGTAATGAGGCCAAGGTAAAGATAAATTGGAATGGATTAATTTTGGTCTTGTGGTGCCAAATCCGGGAAATAGAACTAACTAACCCTTAACTTTACACTAGCTCTCTTCACCAACTTCAACTCCATACATACTTTCAAGCTCAATTGTTTCTTTTTTCTTTTCACTTTCCTTTCTTTGGCCTCTTTTTTTTCAACTGTTTTCAACATTTATTGAAGACTACTTTGAAGCTCATTTTTTCAACATATTTTCATCTTCATTTTTTTTTCAACTTTCACTTTTGAGTTGTATTTCCTTTTACCATATCATTGTAATTCACCCATACTTAATCACAACCACACAAACAAAACCACCTAGACTCCAAGATCCCATATGGGTCAAGCTTATATAGGTTAGGGATTATTTTGTGGAGCTTATGAAAATTAGGTTTAAGGCTCAAAAAGAGAGGGAAACAAAAATATGAATCTTGTCAAGTTAGATAAGGAAAATATAGGCTATAAGAAATATGCCTCAATCATTTTAATCTCATGCATCATGGTCATGAAAAGCAATTTTGAAAAAGAGTCATAACGCAAGTTCTAGAGCTAGCAATTCAAGGTGATGCACTCAAGATATAGAGAACAATATAATCAATCAAAGGCCAAATTAATCTCACAAGGCAAAGGTGTCTAGAACTTCAAAATAAATCTAAAACTCAAGCTTATATGCATGCTCAATCCTATAATTAAAGTATATAATCAAAGATCATGCTCATATCATAGAAACTTCAACTCATCAAGCAAGTCATGGGTTGGGATTTCATCTAATCTTAGAAAAACAAGTGGTCATACACAATGGGGAAATAAGAACCTAAGATGCAAATTTTTTTTCTTTTGAATTTTCTGCTTTTTTTTCATTTTTGGAGATTTTTAATCAATGCAAGGCAAAAAAAATAAGCATGCCTAATCCAATGCAACTATATGAATGCAAACAAGTATTCCCCTTCCCCCTTGCTTAAAACTTACATTGTCCCCAATGTAAAGTATTAAAGAAAAGAGAAGAGAAATACTCACAAAACGATCACTAGTGATCAAGGTTTGGTGGCAGGAAATCCGATGGTGGAGGCGACGGGGACCTTGAATGTGGCGGTGGTGGATATGTTGGATACTCTAGGTAAGGTGGTGGAGGAAAAATGTACAGAGGGTAGTATGGGTGAGGCGGGTAATCTGTGGAGCTCCATCCATCAAATATGGAGTTCAGCAATCTAAATTGCTCATCCTGACGTGCCTGGAATGCATTAAATTGATCATCCACATAGCTCCTCATCCCTTGGTAGCTCATGTTGATGTGAGAAGTGAGAGAAGAGTCTCTTTTTTCAGCTGCATCTTCTCCATCATCTGCATCATTTGAGTGAATTGCGACTTAGAATACTCAGCACCACTACCAAAAGAACCAACCCCATTAATGGGTAGGTCATCCTCCTGCTCATCATCATCTCTTCTTCCTCTAAATAAAACCTTTCTTGAACTCTTCTTTTTCCTCTACTCGGTCCAAATACAACCCTCACATCTATATCCCCTTCTTCATTCATTCACCATCCAATTATCTGATGCAAGCACTCCAAGCCCCATTGTCAATCTAATTCTCACTGGACAGAAGGGCATAGGCGTATTTTTCATTGTGCCCTTGAAAATTGAAATCGGACGATGTCTCTTCATGTTCAATGTTAGCGTCTTCAACAAGCATTAAACGTGACACATTTTCCATGGTGCATTTAAACGCTTGGCTCAAAATTAGTCTTCCCTAATAAGTAATCTAACACACCTTTTTATCTTCCCAAGATGGAGTTATTGACCTAATTAGGTGTTTCATTTTACTCGCGTTAGAGGTTCTTATGATCTTGCAAGAAACGCTTGTTTGAACAGAGTGGTGAAGGGAACTCATGTTCAAACTTTATTGTGAGGGATGGGAACACAAAGGACCTAGATAATTTCAACCCGAAATGCTTAACAAGAGGGGTTCATGTGATAAGTTTGTCCAATCCGTGACTCTGGGTAAGCTTATGATCAACTATCATTGTGGCTTGTAATGCGGGTTAGAGTGAAATCAAGTTGATCATTTTGGGACAAAAAGAATAAGAGTTCCTATGTGTACAACTTTTTGCCTTAGACTAGTAATGATGCGACACCTGTCTTGGACGCTAGCCAGGAGACCGACTTTTTCACACTACGCTCGGATGGCCCCGTCACTCGTGCCAGGGGTCGAGCCATAGAGACCGCGACACAATCCCTTGTGTCGCGCTTGTCCTTAGGCCACGGCGCGCCATGCATCGCACCATCACTCAGCACTATTAGCTTCATCGGCACGCTAGAACCTCGAGTCGAGTCTTCGGAACCAACCAACCAAGACTCGCCTCTCGCACCAATACTCGGATCGCATCTTGAGGTTCTCGCAAGCAACGGCCAGCCGTCGTGCCAAGACTCGACACCGGATTTCAACTTGAGGTTCGAGGGAGCGTCCGTGCCGGCGCTTCGCCAGACTCCGTGCCAGCACCTTAGCATGCGACACGCACCCGCGCCCGTGTCCGCGCCGCGCCAGACCTCGCCAGCGCCGTGTCATGCCTACGATGGCCTTGTTATGACACTTCGGTGTCGGCCACGGACGGCCTATCTATTTTACACTATTTTTAGAATGTTTTCCTTTTCCAAACATTATTATTAGTAGTTTTATGAGTTTAGAAAGCCTTTTATGGGCCTTGCGCCGATGGGCTTCACCTCGCGCCGTTGGGCCTAGCTTGCATGCTAGCCCTAGGCGTGCCTCTAGGGTTTCGTCTCTTTTGTTTGTGCCGCACCTATATATAGGGTGTTATGCTTGTTATTTCAATTCAGCGCACATTTAGGGTTTAATATAGTTGAGGATTGCTCCTTATTTCTCCCTTGTGCTCGCGCCACCCATAAGTTACCATTCAAAGCTCGAGTTTTCCGATTGTTTTTGTGCATTCAAATCACGCTCGATCATTCCAACGGTGATTCAAGTTCATTCATGCCATCCGCCGCGTACTTTCGAGACCCACTACTCAAACACCGCGAAGATCTGTCGCGTCCCGTAACGAGGTCGCATCAACTGGCATCAGAGCCACGGTTTGAGTAAGTCTCGCTACACCCTTCTTAGTTCATTCTCACACGATCCATTCCGCTGCATCAACCCTAGATTCATCCTCTACTTCGTAAACGTCCATCTAGGGCCCGAAATTTTTTCTTGTTCACGTAAAATATATCCAAAAAAAATCAGACTTGCCCATACTCACTTGATCTATTGATTTCGGTGAAAATTACACATTGTCTTGCTAGTTGCTCGCACAATAGGTTTTGTTTTGTCGATTTCTATCTTGCATCATTGCGTATTGCTTAGTTCCCTTTTCGAATGAGTTCCCTTTTCTTTATTGTTTAGTTCCCTTCAGCTTACAAGGCAGAGTACAAACTTCTCTGTTCCTACAATGACTCACTCCCTAGCCAACACTAATGCATTTTCTCAACCCTAACCCGGTGAACTCTCACAATCAAAGCAAAAGAAAAACCCAAACCTATCTGTTCTTCTATCTCTTCATTAGAGTTCCTCTAGACCTAGGAACTCCTTCTTTCCTCTTTCACCGTCGTCGAGATTATCTCGCCACCGGGGACTTTTCACCAAGACAATGATCTTCACCAATAAGCTCTTAATCTCTCACTTTTGTGTTTGAAATTTATGACTTGTGAAAAGTGACGAGCAAGGACATTGTTGAAGGGTTTAAATAGGCATGATGAGAAACCCTTATCCATTTGAGGTATTTGTCCTAAATACCCTTTTTGCCTTGCTCTCCATGTTTGATCCTTAAGGTTGACATGCGACTATGATTTGAATTTGAATTGTCAACTCTTGGATCACATCGGACCTTTCGATGGTCATCTTCAACCTACTATAACTTTGAAGCCTGAGACGCCCTTTTGTCCGATCGAGATAGGATCCCTAAAATTGCGCAGAGATGTCGCTTTCACGCATGCGCCGGTTCCCATCCAAAGGGAACTCTCGTCTCCTCAGTTCCCTTGTCTTGGGAACTCTTCTTGACTTTGAGGGATTCTTGTTCTTCTTATCCCGTTCCCATCGTGTGGGAACTTTGGTTCACTAAGTTCCCATCTCTTGGGAACTCTTGTTCAGTTCTGAGGTTGGTCAGATCTTTCTCGTTGTTGCATTAGTTCCCCTGCTTTAGGAACTTGTTACTCTGCGTTTTACTTAGCGACGTGCAACCTGTTAAATTGAAAGACTTGGCAATATACGCTAGTTCCCATGGTGTTTGTCATTATCAAAACTGAAGACGTTGTTCCAGTGTTAATGAATGTGAGTTCCTAACACCGACTCAAGACTTTGGCTCAACATCCTTCTTGTTCCTCCCAAGTAGAAGCTACATTCTTCCTCACCCTCAAAATTCACAACTAGACTAGTCAAGAACTCTAGGGTGAGACCCTTGTATGTTGGCTCTAAGAGCCTCATGAATTGTTGCATTCTCATACATTCACCAAGATTCACCAAATCCCTAGTCAACCCTAGAGTCTCTATCAAACTCAAATCAATATACTTAGTGGATTTCCAATCCCTTTGCTTCAGGTAACCAAATTTAGTCTGTTGGGCATGATTTCTACAAAAAAAATTGGTAATGCTCTAGAGTTTCTTTGCCCTCCTGAGTTGGAGGAACCAGATGCACACCCCTACTAGCAGCTCGGTATGTCGATGCCCCATCGGCTCGTCTTCTCGTAGGACCCATTGAAGAATTACCTAAAAATTCCTATACAACCACCACAAACAAAGACCACAAATGCGATTTTGTTGTCTCGGCAAGGACAACCAACACAATAGATATAGGAAATCAAGTAAACACTCAATCACTCTCTTCCCTCGCTACCTAGAAATCAAATTTTCAGTTAAAACTAGGGCAATCTCAAAATCTTCACAAAAACTCAATTAAAGCACGAAGCTAAGTTAGAAATATGCGATAAACGAAATATTATGAAGCAACTAAGCACAAATCCGAACTAAAAGCATGCAAATATAGATTTTTAGAAAAAAACCTAGATCTAGAAATTAGGTTAGAACATGTAAAATTTAATAAGATTTGATAAGGGAAAGAGAAATCTTACTTGAAATTCGGTTGATTTGTGGTTTCCTTGCTTGATTTGGTAGAAAATCCAAGCTCTTGAGTGCCTTGCAATGGTTGAAGTTTGGTAACAATGGAGGACGAGAGGATAAAGAGGCGGGATGAATGTGGGAGGAAGAAGAAAGAAACTCGGGCACATGTTTTAACCCTCACTGATGCGGGAAAAAGCACGAACACAACCGAAAAAGTGTGGCTGCACTTTTTGGCGTTTGCCCGCGTTTTGCATCCCTGTGTGATTTGTGCGACAAAAGAGCACAATTGCATGTTCGTGCTTTTGTGCACTTTGCCCGCGCTTTTTGTAACTTTGGCAATACTTCGAAAAACACTGTAACTATGACTAGTCGACTACTATTTGTTAAAACTAAAAAAAACTCAAAAATAAAACTACTCTAATTCTTGGGCCAGCCTCCAGCCTGCCTCACGTCGGAGTTATGACCAGTGGGCCAGCCTCCAGGCTGCCTCATTTGGCGATCTGACTGGTGGCGCTCCATCACAAGCCATGAGTTGCAGCCCATGCACCCCATCCTACAGGAGGTTCCACACCTTTTATCTTGCAGATGTTGGAGGTGGGAATTGAACCCCATACCTCCCTTTATTAAGGTGGGATTACCACACTTGATAACCAACTCTATTACAGTGGAGTTTCAGCTCACATATGTTGAATTTGTGGAAAAAACCAATGAGAGTGTTTGGGAGTGATTTCCTTGTTTGGTGTGTAATATCCAAACATGTTCGGTGAGTTATATCTAAACAAATCCTTCGTTTCTCTTTAGGTGATTTTAGGGGTGGGCAACGGTCCAAAACCGGACTGGACCGGACCGGGATCAAGTTTCCTAAGTCTTTGGACAGAGGACCGGACCAGAATTTCCCGGTCCGGTCCGGTCCCGGTCCCTGTCCGGTCCACCTTCGGACCGGGATATTATTTTTAAAAAAAATTAATATTTTTTAAAGAAAAAATTATGTTTTTATTGAGAAAATTTATGTATTATTTATTAAAAAATATAATGTTATGAAGTATATACATAAAAGTGAAACTTAAATAATAATAAAATAAATTTTATAACATAAGAAATATTATTTATGTATACAAATTTATATTTTATTTTTAAAAAAGTGGGTCCGGACCTGGACCAGACCTGGTCCGGACCTAGACCGGATTGGGACCGAAATTTTAAAATTCATGGGTCGAGGACCAGACCGGTATACCCTCGGTCCGGTCCAAAAATCCGGTCTGGACCTGAATTTGCCCAGCCCGAGGTGAGTTATATCCTTTGATATTTGAACCCTCTTTCGATTCTCTTGTGGTGAGTCATATCCACATAAGATTTGATTGCTTATCCCTCTTTCGATTTACCTAGGTGTGTTATATCCTTGGTTTTTCGATTGTTTATCCATATATTTATAATTCAAGTAAGATTTCCTTTTATTTTGAATCATTTGTCTTGTCTTCCATATTCGTCACAAAATAAACCACAAGTAAATGCAATGAGCAAGGTTGGCCAAGATCAAATTGAGTTGGAACTTTCTTCAACAACGATCTGATTCTCATCATTTGGTATCAGAGCTACGCAAGGTAAATACCCAAAATTTGGTTAAAATCTTATCTTATTAGAAGTTGCAAGAAAAAAGAAAAGAATGATTTCCTTCCAAAGCTTGGACCAACTTATCACTATCAAGTGTCCCATGGAAATGATGCAGATACTACAACTATTTTGAAGAACCACCCCTTTAGGATGAACATTTTCAAGAAGGGGGGTCGTGTCAATTGAAGTGGCCGCCATGATCCTACTCTGACTCTACTTCAGTGTGAGGATGAGTATGTTGAAGTCGAGGAGATACATGAAGTAGAGAAAGTTGTAGAACCATCATCTTCATCTATAAGAACTAAGAGTCAACCCACCATTTGTCTTCTCCATGGTGGATGCAACACCTAAGGTTTCTTCATGCTTGCCATTTTTACTTCAAGAAGAAGCGACTGCCACATTCTTTTTGTTCGAGCACCATATTGAGGAAGTCGATCAAACGGATTCGAGGACGAATCCTTTTAGAGGAGGAGAGGATGATGTGATCCACCCCGAGGTCAATCAAGATTCCTTTTCAAGCTGGTTTCATCACTCTCGAAGCTCATGTTCAATCTCGTTCGCGTCCAAGTCTCTACTAAATGTGTGAGATATATTAATTTATTGTAAATATTCTAGATTTTTATTACTGTATGAAAGTAATTAAGAGGTAGTAGGTAATATAGAAGGTAATGTAACACCCCCGTTTTATACAGGGATATTACTACCAGTAACCCCGAGATTAAACACTCGAAGTCACCCAAGGCTTACAGTAATTACAGAACTTAACCAGAAACTTTAAAATGTGGAATATATATATATATATATATATATAAGATGCGGAGTCAATACAATAGTTGAATAAACTTGAACGGATACAAAGTTGAAATGGAAAGGGTCCCACAAGTCGGAACCTCGACCCTTAAAATTATTCTAACTTATTCCAAGCTAACCACCTTCACTCTAGTTGCTCCTCAAGCTTGCTCCTCATGGTCCTCGACGTAGAACTCCACTCCTGATGTGTCGCGATGAGAAATGCGATGGACACCAGCCGACCATGCAAGGAAAATAAACGGTCGGTTAGTCTTGTGACAAACTAAGCAAATGGGGTTTTGGAAGGTGGTTCGGTTTTTAGGAAGGGACGAGTTAGGATGTTGGGCACCGAATGAAAGTCGGTCCCATCCTCGGACCTCGGACCTCCTACGAAAACTATGATTTGAAGAAAAGAGTGAAAATGTCACCCAAGGGTGAGTCTCGGTTTAGAAAGAAAGATTTACTTGTGTTTACTTATGTTAGGAACTTGGGTTTCACACATTTAGTCAGGTGGGTGATTAAACCCTCGTTGATCACGTTTCCCTCTACCAACCTCACCGCTTACGTGTGGTGCGAATTCAGATTGGAGCCAGAGAATTACGAAATCCGAGAGTAAGGATGGAATTCCATTTTGTACTAGTCGTCCTATCATTTTAATTGTCTCCATCGGGCGACTATTTAATCTCTACCAATTTTAAAGACCACAATATCGTTCCACTTGGAATTAAGCATACTTTTTAAGTAAGACAGAATGTGGGTTACGGCCCCACGGAAATACTCAAAGGTTGGGTTTCAAGCCCAGACCAACACGAGCTACGTGCCATCACCCCTCATCGAGCGAGCGGGTATTGACCATGGTCTTAAAGGTAGAGCATAAGCTCAAGGTTAATGTCGAATGAATCGACGCGTATAACATAAAATACGCACATACAAGCCTATTCATCTAGGCACACCTATCATAAGACAACGACCCTACAGTCTATCTAGCGTAACCTAAGTACGGCTAGGAATAACATGTCATTAAATCTAGAACAATATAAATCCTAGATTCATTTTATTTCATACAAGAGTTCCCAAGATAGTCATAAAACAGTTTAAAGCACATGAAAACTTATAACAAGATATGTAACATAATTGATAAAATGAGTGATGCGTAAATGATGTTATATGGAAATCGAACCCAAACCACTTGCCTTCTACTTGTAGGCGAATGAATAGACAATCCTATGGACGAATGAACTCTCGATCCTTAATGAGTTCCTGATTCACAAACACGCAAAATAAATTATACACAATTTATTTTGTATCACTCAACGATAGTGATCTATATCGACGATATTGAATAAGTTTATAATCCTTAATAAACTTATAGATCATATTAATAATATGCTCTTTTTATTAATATGATTGGAATTATAGTATGAAAGGTTATAAGATTTTATAAAATACTATAACTTGTTAATATTTTCTTATTCATAACTTAATAACTTATTAATAAAAATTTACTTACAATGTCAAATAAATTTTCTATATTTTCTTTTAAATACCCACAAACATACTTTTATCAAAATTATTCATTTCATTGTTTTTACATATTTTATTATTTTCTTTTCCACGGAACAACAACTTATTCATAAATCTTACTTAAATATCAAATAAAATTCATAGATTTCATTTAAATACTCATGAGATAATATTTTGTTGAAATTACCCATAAACCGTAATTTTATTAAAATTATCCATTCATTTATTTTATTTTTTTATCCATTTTATAAAAAAATACTCAAATGCTAAAAATGCCAAAATAAAATATTAAAATATATACCCAAATGAACGGGTCGGGTCGGGCCTGCGGGCTCCTCACATAACGCATGTAACACGTTCGAAACAGAGGCGAAAATAGGGGCAACTTCAACGCCTTCATTCTCCTTCTTCCGGCATCGGTTCTGGATGTGTGAGGTGGAGTTGGAACCACAAGAGAAGGATCTTTCCAATGATATAAAATGGAAAATTTTTGGTTGTGTGTGGAAGGAGAACGAGCCCCAAAACTGAACGTATGCTCTGTTTGTTTTGAACCAGCCAACCGAGCTTTAAGCTTGATTTTGGACAGATTCAAGAGCGTTTTTGCAGAAACTTTGTGAACGGAAAATGTGCATGACGGATTGCTCTTAAATTTGGCCTTTTATAGGTCGAAAATTGAGTCCAAAATGGCCCTTGAATTGATTACGAACGTTTACCCCAAATAAATATCGTTCTTATCCAAATTCATAAATTACACACGATTAATGGCTACTTAAAGTCGATTCCACCATCCCATTAATCTCCATTACTCCATCTTATCCATCCACGTCGACATCTCTATCCATTTCGAGCTCTTAATGTCCAATTCGACCATTTATCTATTTTAGGTCTTCGAACATGAGCTGAAATGTCGATCTCAAAAATTGTATTATTTGCAACAATTTATTGAGGGGTTTGATAGATCAAGTCATGGGCTTTCCGGAACATCTTTCGGATGGAAAATCCGTTGAGGAACGAAGAAGTTATAGCCATTTGAAGTTTCGGGTTGAAGGTTGAAGACAACTCATTTCGGGTTCAATTCATTTCCGAATAATTGCACAAACAACCCTCTTGCTTTGCAAAAGTGATTCAAATGTCCTTTCATCTTAAGTTATGTACTTCAAATAACCAAAATTAATATCATATGAAGTTTAATGTATTTTATTTGATTAAAACTTTAGTCAAAATATTTATACACTTTTTATAAAATATAATTATAGTACTTATACTTAAGTCATCTTACTTATGAATATTTTCTTATAACTTTAACTAAGAAATAAGACCAATATGCTATGTGGTTTCATTTTATCATATTATATATAATAAAACCATAGCTCATATGTTTCATAATTATCACTTTATAATATGAGAAAATAATTCTTGCAACCTTTTAATATCTCCTTAAACTTATAAAATAACTTTATAACATTTAAAATGTTAGAAGGTAATAACCTTATGAAATAAAATATGCAACTATTTTATTTATCATAAGAGAAAGTTACATTATAAAATATTATTCAAATATTTTATAACATACAAAGGAAATTACATTTTCACCCTATTAAAAACGAGAGATATTATAGGTAAGGTGGTAGGTGAGGTGGTAGGTGAAAGTGAACACGAAGGGTTGTTTGTGACCCCATTTTGTAATAGGCATGTTGGTCTTCTTGTTTAGACATGTTTTAAACCTAATCAAAATTAAGCTTTGTGTTTTTCTTAGCAGTGTTGATCCACTCGTCCTTAAGGCTAGTGAATCCCCTTGGTTTGTGAGTCATATCGAGCCATCTTAAAGGATCCATTCAAGGTGAGTCACATCCTTATTGGAATCCATAGTTTGTGTTTTTGGTGAGAGTTGAGAGGGTTTCTTGACAACAAATGAATTTATAATCAAGACCCCGCTAAGTACAGGGGAGTCAGGTTTGTCCACGGGAGAAAGTCTAGTGTCAAGTTTTATTACTAAGGTTAATGTGTCCCCACAACAACAATCATGCATACAAACGTTTAATGAAACATAAAGATCATGCATTTATCACATAAAGTCGTCAACTTTCCTCAACTAAGCAAGTAAATCAATCAAATTTCGCTAAATTAATAAACATACTATCTATCTCTTCTACTTCAACTAGGATTGATCCGCTTTCGCTTCAAAACCCTAAATTGACTATTCTGATCCAAAGTTTCCGCTTTCTCTTCAACTATGAACGAGAAATTCCTTTCAACTTTCGTTTCAAGGATTAAGAGCAAGAGAATAGAATCATGCAATAAAGACAATCAAATCATGATCACAAACAAGCATGCAAAACCTACACAAACAACTCAAAACAAAACACAAAACTAAAGAAAAAGACTCAAAGACAACAAAAACACTCCCTAAAAACACAACTAAAAAGGCAGATATCAGAGAGTGAGTCACATCTCTCTAATTTCACATCCATATCCATCACTTAATCTCATAAAAAACCATCCCATTTCAATCCCCTTCCATCGCCACTCCATCAATCTCGTTCAAACTCCCATCGAAATCTCTTCTCGGTGGATTCTACGACGTCTCAGTAAAACTGTCATAACTTTCGATCCACAAGTGATATTGATCTGAAATTTGAGGAGTTTCACTAAAATCATATATGTAACTCCTCGAGTTCAAATCGATCAATTGGATTCCGGACCAAGGATAATAAGCTAGTTGAAGACAGGCCAAATTTATGGGTGTTTTTTGTCGAATTCCTTGGAAGTCTAGGGGGCTTACCTGGCACTGTGGGCTTCATGATCCTTGATTCTCATCACAGGGACTATGTAGTATCGATTATGATTCCAACTAGTAGACCAAGCCAATTAAACAAGTAAAATAGCCTATGATTAAATGTAGTGAATACTAAATTGACTAGATTAAATGCAATGTAACAAAGCTTTTCCAAGGTCAGGATTCCCGCAATAATGTTTCAATGGATTTTATGTGATATCTATTTGGATTTTGATATGAATGTCGTTTGAAGGCCCCGCTATCTAAAACCAACACAAATTTCTTTTTAGAAGATATGTGTATGTACCTAAACTCGAGTAGTAGTCACTCTCACACAAAGCTAGTATTATTCAGATCCTTTAATCTCTTTTAGAGATCAAAGTCAAACAAAGACAAAATTCACTCTCGCGCTCTGTTGAATCTATTAAGCTTTGATCAACTATGATAGTTAAAGTACCACAGGAGAATTAAATCACTCTCATGCAAATACCTCTCAATCTCAATCCTAGGGATCTAATCATGAATAAACAATTGTAAATTCAATTTATCAATATCTTACTATAACTATCTCCTCTCGGTCTCAAATTACAAAAAGAATCCCAATTTCATATCAATTAGGTCATTAAGCATCCTAGGAAAGAATCAAACTTCATTCAAATCTCCATTCAACCAAATATCATAATTCAAATCCACCTAATCCATTATTAGGTTCACTCTTCCTTAGAATAAGAAACTTAGCTAGACATGGAATGGAAGGAAATCAATCTAATTGAATAAACAACATATCGTAGAATGAAATATATTGTCTTCCAAACGATTCAAACTTCACTCCAAACACAACCAAGAGTAATCTCCTCAATTCTTGCACTAGGGTTCTCTAAAGAGAGGCTAAAGAGAATAAAACCTAATAATCTTCATAAAACTAGGGTAAAAGTATTTTTAAGAGACAGAATAAAGCAAAACTTGGCCAAATCCCGACGCGGGCAACTACCCGGCCAAATCCAGAAAGCAATACTCTACGACTCCAAAGACGGGTTTTGAGAGAACCCGGTCTTGAACCAGTCACATACAAGGTTGGGCTGTGTTTTCTTCCATTTCCCGCTCTTGCTTCATCTTGGCACACGAGCAACCACTTGTAAGCCCCATCCTTCATTACTTAAGACTCCATGAAACACTCCTCTTAGCTTTGATCATTCAAACGCCTGAATCTCTACCCAAAATGACATGAAATCCACACAATACGAGAGTAGATACCGAACGAAGAAAACAAACGATGCAAGCAAGAAACTAACTTAAAACTAAGCTAAATAAACACAAAATATGAAAGTAAACATGTCATAAAATATGTCTAAATGCATGCTATCTGGTTGCCTCCCAAGAAACACTTGTTTAACATCATTAGCTTGACGTAAAAAGATTCACGAAGGATTGAAACTGTGGAATTCAATCTCCTTCCATTTGAATCCCATCTTCAAGATGCCTTGTGGAATTTCAATCCTTGTGTTGGTGGTCTTCAAGAATGGCCTTCCTAACAACATGGATGCTTTGTCATCTCCCGGTCCCATATCCAAAATCAAAAATATGGCTAGGAAGATCAAGATGTCCACTGTTACCCAAACATCTTCAAGTTTTCCTTTTGTCCGGACAATGGAATGGTCAGCTAACTCAATAATGGTTCGGGTTTCTTTTAGAGGACCCACATCGAGCTTTTTATACAAAGATTAAGGCTTGACATTGACCGATGCACTCAAATCAACTAATGCTTCATTCACCTTGGAGCTTTCGATCATACACGGGATAGTGAACATGCAGGGGTCACTGCACTTCTCAGGCATTCACTTTTTAAACACAACAGACACATATTCTTTCTCTTTAACATGCTTCTTGTTATTCTCTTTTTGACCTCTCTTGATAGCGCACAACTCTTTCAAAAACATAGCATAGCGGGTGATGTGATTATGATCCATCATGAGCAAGAAAAACCAGTTGGAAACCGACATCAATGTCGAGGGCACGCCGGTGCCAAGTGAGCAAGCGTCGGGTGGTGATATTGAGCCATTTCCGTCAGGCACTTCTCTAGTTCCGTCGGGATATATTTTGGGAGGGCCTCCTACTCTTCAAATTAAGGCCAAAGATACCAACAATTCTCATCAAAGATGTGTGGAGCCAGCCAAGCACCGAGAGCCTCCTTTTAATGCGGCCGCGCCGACGTCATGATGCTCGGTTTGTGCTTATTTTGAAGGCTACATGTGTGTGGTTGTTTTATGAGTTTTAAGGGTATTTTATAAACAT
This sequence comes from Fallopia convolvulus, assembly GCA_964016875.1. Taxonomy (NCBI): domain Eukaryota; kingdom Viridiplantae; phylum Streptophyta; class Magnoliopsida; order Caryophyllales; family Polygonaceae; genus Fallopia; species Fallopia convolvulus. The sequence goes on along the minus strand of OZ024733.1, from coordinate 12,676,173 downwards.
TTGGATACCTTGGTTTATTTTTGAAATAACTCTTTATTTGTGGGCTTCTTGTGGGAGGCGTCCTTGTTGGCTAGGTTTTAACCTTGTTGATACCTAATTGCCTCCTAAGACAAGATTGAACAAGAAAACATTCAAACCCTTGTCTCCTTTGATTTGAATCGAATTTCCATTGTTTTTGCCTTTCAATTTTCAGATTAGATCCTTGGATTCATGAGTCATATCGATTCCAAACCCGGAAATTCATCTAGGTGCATCATATCCTAGAACGAACCTCCTAGTTCGTGTTTCCAAGAGGTGAGTCACATCCTCTTGGTGATTCGTCCATATACAGAACATTCCCTTGATTATTATTGTCCATTTCCATCACCTTTCATCCTCAAAATAACCATCTCATCCTCTATCAAAATCGGATCCATAATCCCGTTCAAAAACACCATCAACACAAGTCGAAATCCCATCCCGGTGGATTCTGCAACACATCAGTAAAATAGCCATAACTTTGGAACCACAAAGTATTTTGACCTCAAATTTTGAGGGATTAAAGCAGACTCGTAGATCTAACTCTGAGTTTTAGAATCATCCAGTTCTGAGTCCGAACGAGGGAGATCATATCTTGTGATCCCAGGAGAAGTTCATCCATCGAGTTGCCTTGCACTGAAATCAACAACAAGATCCTTCACCACGTGGTATCAGAGCCACGCAAGGTACTCCTTCTTTAGACCTTTGATTGAGCAATATAGGGTTGCAAGTGCTCATAGGAGCCACCCTTGTTACCATTTTCGAAATTGCTTGCAAATTACCCTAGAATTGTGGTTGTTGTCTTTGTTGTGTGTTGTTGTTTTGTTGGCAGAGTTGTTCACGACCATCTTTGAATTCAGCCAAGGATTTTCGTCCAAAGGTTATAGAAGATAGCCCAAGTTCTGTCCAATTCAATTCTCAAACCGAAAAGCCTCGAAACCCCTTGAAACAACCTTTCATTTTAGGTTCATTTAAGTGTATATTGTGTGGGTTGTGTCCAAATCCGAACCAGCCTAAAACCAGCCACGTCCCTTGACATTTTCCATGCACATGTCTTGCATTTGGACTTTTATAGGCTTCGTTTAAGATACGGGAACGGCATCGGGTTGTTAAACTTCGAAAGGAAATTGCATTATTGCTTGTTGTCTTGAATTGTGGTTGCTTTCCACTTTCTTTAAAAAAACAGAATTGTGCCTTAAAATAAAAAGTCGGACTCGGAAAGAAAAAAATCGGGGCTAGAAATACTCGGACCCGGAGAAAGTTAAAGAGAGGCCGGGCATTGAAGAAGTCGGACCCCGTGAGAAAGAGAATCCGAGCAAGGCAAAAATTTGTTTAAATTGTTGTTGTGTAAAACACTAGGTACCTAGTAGCTTCTTTTCCTATAAGTCCTTGTTGAGTTTGGGTGCTTGTGTGTGCATTGCATTGTTCTTTGCCTAGCCATACCTAACTCCATGCTTAACCTTGCACTTGCATTCCATTGCTCTTTCTTGGTTAAATTAGGAGGACTTGTGGTTTGGCATTTTGATGGCCGGATCGATGGAGGGGATGATGGTGCAAAGAGATCGCCACGAGAATCCAAGGAATTCCGACAACAAACACCACGCAACTGACCCGTCTTCAACTGGCTGGATCTTCCTCGTCCGAACTCGAAATTGAGTGATTCCAATTCGAGAAGTTAGATCTATGAGTCTAGTTGAAGTCCTCAAAATATGAGACCGAGATGATGAGCGGATTGAAAGTTATGTCGAATTTACTGAGATGGTGCAGAAACCTCCGAGATGGATGATGGTTCGAAATGGAGAGAACAAGGGGATATGGATGCTTGATAACTTGGATATGACTCACCAAGCTCTCAAACAAACTAGGATGCTCGAAATTGTCGGATATGACTCACCAACAATTGAACAACGAGAATTGAACGAAACAAAACAAGAACTTCGAATTGAAAATGCAAGGAAAAGAGAAGCAAATTTCGTCCAAGTCTAGCAACAAAGGGTGAGGGGGACGACCATATAACCTAGAAAGCAACCTCACAAAGTTAGCCCCTTCACTTAAGGAAATTACAAAAATTAACCCAAAAACCCGAAAACTTAATAATTGTCCTTTCCGTCGAATTGTCACTTAGAACCATGAAGTAGAATAAAACTCCAACCATCTTCATTGCACTCTTTCGGAAAGCTACACCCCATGAGCTCTTCTTGCACTTGACATAGAATGGCCTTAGCTCGGGATCGCGTAATACGACCTAGATAAGGTGGTGTAGTTCCTTGAGCTTTGGCACCATCAAAACCGGAAGGCAAGGGCGCGCCACCATCCAAGCTTGTTGGCGCGTCTAGGGTATGCCGAGGCTCCTCCAAGTGTTCCGACGTGTGCTCCTCCAAGTGTTGCTCCTCCAAGTGTTCTGAAGTGTGCTCCATAGTTGGCTCGGACATCGATGGAATCACATCATCCTCCTCCCCTTGAAAAGGGTTCGTCCTCGAACCTAGATCCTGCTCAAACTCAACATCATTGTTAGAAAAATAAGGAACAAGATCGGATACGTTGAATACCTCATGGACGCCATAATTCGGAGGAAGATCAAGCTTGTAAGCATTGTCGTTGATGCGCTCTAACACTTGGAATGGTCCATCTCCACGTGGCTTAAGCTTAGAATTTCGAAGAGTAGGAAACCTCTCCTTCCTCAAATGAACCCAAACAAGGTCGCCGGGTTCAAAAATCAGCTCCTTGCGCCCTTTATCAGCTTGGCGCTTGTATTGCAATGTTCGCCTCTCCAATTGAAGACGAGTATCCTCATGAATCTGCTTAATATACTCAGCCCGGTCCCGTCCTTCACGACTCTCTCGATCGGACATAGCATAAGGCGCTAAATCAAGTGGTGTAACGGGATTGCGCCCATACACCACCTCAAAAGGCGTCTTCTTTGTAGCGGAATGAATGGACCTATTGTAAGCAAACTCAATGAAAGGAAGACACTCTTCCCACCTGCGCAAATTAGTTTTCAAAATAGAACGCAACAAGGCACCAAGGGTACGATTAACGACCTCGGTTTGCCCATCCGTTTGCGGGTGGCAAGTAGTAGAGAATAAGAGCTTGGTTCCAAGCTTGGACCAAAGAGTCTTCCAAAAGAAACTTAGAAATTTAACATCACGGTCAGAAACAATAGATTTAGGGACCCCATGCAACCGAACCACATTATCAAAGAACAAGGTGGCAACATTAACAGCATCATCGGTTTTGTGGCAAGCAATAAAATGTGCCATCTTAGAAAATCTATCTACCACCACAAAAATAGAGTCCCTACCCCTTTTTGTCCTAGGCAACCCCAAAACAAAGTCCATAGAAATATCCTCCCATGGGGCACTAGGAATAGGCAAAGGGGTATACAAACCGTGAGGGTGCACTTTAGACTTTGCACGCACACATGTAGCACATGAAGCACAAAAGTTCTCTACCGACCTAAGCATGTGAGGCCAATAGAAATGTTCCCTAAGCATATGCAAAGTTTTCATGACACCAAAATGTCCCATGAGGCCGCCACCATGGGCCTCTTGGACAAGCAAACGCCTAACCGAACCACTAGGCACACACAAGCGAGTTCCCTTAAAAAGAAACCCATCATGCAAATAAAATTGATCCCGACTTCCCCCCTTCAAACAAGCATGAAAAATATCACTAAACTCAGCATCATGAGCATACAACTCCTTCATGAAAGAAAATCCAAGCAATCGTGCATCTAGTAAGGATAAAAGAGCGTACCTCCGGGACAACGCGTCGGCGACGACGTTGTCCTTGCCTTTCTTATGCTTGATGACATAGGGAAAGGATTCAATGAACTCAACCCATTTGGCATGCCTCCGATTCAGTTTTGCTTGCCCTCTCAAGTACTTCAACGCCTCATGATCGGAATGGATAACAAACTCCCGAGGCAAGAGATAGTGCTCCCACACCCTTAGCACTCGAACAAGAGCAAGTAGCTCTTTGTCGTACGTGGGGTACTTGAGCTCGGCACCTCCAAGCTTCTCACTATAATAGGCTATGGGACGTCCCTCTTGCATAAGCACACCACCGAGCCCAATTCCCGACGCATCACACTCAATCTCGAACATCTTGCCAAAGTCGGGAAGAGCTAACAACGGCGCGTGTGTCAACTTAGCCTTAAGGGCAGCAAAGGCCTCTTCTTGCGCCTCTCCCCACATAAATGGAACATTCTTCTTGGTGAGGAAGGTCAAAGGCGCAGCCAAGGTACTAAAATCACGAACAAACCGGCGGTAGAAACCGGCTAGGCCAAGGAAACTCCGGACTTGTGTCATAGTTGTCGGCGTGGGCCATTCTTGAATCGCCTTCACCTTCTCTTCATCTACTTGAAGTCCATTCCTACTCACAACAAAACCAAGAAATACCACGTGATCCGAACAAAAGTGGCACTTCTTGAAGTTAGCAAATAGGCGTTCCCGTTTCAAAGCTTCAAGCACTTGCCTAAGGTGCTCGACATGGGATGATAAATCGTGGCTATAAATCAAAATATCATCAAAGTATACAACCACAAACTTACCAATAAAAGGGCGGAGGACGTGGTTCATCAAGCGCATGAAAGTGCTCGGAGCGTTGGTTAATCCGAAGGGCATAACCAACCACTCGTATAGGCCTTGCTTGGTTTTGAACGCCGTCTTCCATTCATCTCCCTCCTTCATCCTTATTTGATGATATCCGCTCTTGAGATCAATTTTGGAGAAGAGACTCGCCCCATGCAGCTCGTCAAGCATATCCTCAAGTCTCGGAATCGGGTGACGATACTTGATAGTAATATTGTTGATCGCTCGACAATCAACGCACATCCTCCATGTGCCGTCCTTCTTAGGCACAAGAATGACGGGCACGGCACACGGGCTGAGGCTCTCACGCACATATCCCTTATCAAGGAGCTCTTGGACTTGCCGTTGAAGCTCCTTAGTTTCCTCCGGATTGGCTCGATAGGCTGGACGGTTCGGTAGAGTGGCACCGGGGACAAAGTCGATTTGATGCTCGATTCCCCTAAGCGGTGGTAGTCCCGGTGGCACCTCTTCTTGGAAAAGCTCCTCAAAGTCCTGCAAAAGAGTAGATATGGAAGGAGGAAGATCAACTAATTCTTGGGAAGATAAATAAGATTCTTGAAAAACAAGTAAAACGCAAACGCCACTTCCCTTGAAAGTATGAATAATCTCCTTCGATTTGGCCAAAAGCAAGGGCGTAGAAGGGCCGCCTAGAGCTAGCTTCTTGTCCTTCTTTCCCTCTCGAAGCGCATGCTTCTTCCTTTGCTCCTTCGCTGCGTGGTCCAACATGATTTCATGGGGGGTCATCGGGTGCAACGTCACCTTCTTTCCCTCCATTTGAAAGTGATACTCGTTGGAGACTCCATCATGAATAGCTCCCTTATCATATTGCCAAGGGCGCCCCAAAAGAAGATGACAAGCGGTCATCGGCACCACATCACACTCCACCTCATCCTTGTAAGGCCCTATAGAAAAGCAAATACGAGCCCTTTCCTTGACTTGGATCGGGGCATTAGAATTCAACCAACATAGAGGATAAGGTAAAGGATGGCAAGTAGTTTTCAAGGAAAAGCGATCCACCACCTCTTGACTAATAATATTACAACAAGACCCGCTATCGATAATCACACTACATACCTTATCCATAATTTTGCATCGAGTGTGAAAGATAACCTCTCGTTGGCTAGGTGTGGTGGTGTTCTCCGTCATGAAAAGCGTCCGTTGTACCACGAAGCACTCACCCTCCTCGGCGGTGACATGGAGGCCGTCTTCCTCAACCTCGGGGCTCTCTTCTTCCTCTTCCGCAGCCCCTTCTTCCTCATACTCGTACTCCCCTTGGGAGTTAAGAAGAACCTTCCGTTCGTTGGGACAATCCCGAGCATAATGCCCATGTCCAAGGCACTTGAAACACTTCACGTCGCTCGCCTTCACACCGCCTTCTTGCCGAGGACGTGGGGAAAACTCTTTCCTCGGTTGAGGAGTCGAGTCCTTCCTTATTTCCGGCTTCCTAAACTGAGTTGGTGGTGCCTTAGGAGCCGTGGATGAAGGCTGCCACGTTCGAGAAGTGGTTGAACTCGAACGCCGTTGAGCAAGTTGCTTGTAGATATGGTTGGTATAATGAAGCACTTGCTCAATATCGGTACCCCTACTAAAATGCTGCATACTCACCACATTTTTTAGTTCCAAATTTAACCCATTGACAAATTTAGAGATGACATACCCGTCGGGAAATTGTACTCGGGAACGGAAGATGAGCATACGCAGCTCGTTGTAGAACTCATCGGTAGTCCGGTTTCCTTGACGCACTTGCTCCAACTTGGCATGGATGCGCTCCGTGTAATCTTGAGGCACGAACCTCTCTTCTAAGGCCTCTCTTAGATCTTGCCATGTGTTAAGTTAAGGCATCCGACATGCTCTCCTCAAAGCCTTGTCCTCGAGCCACCATTGGTAAGCAAAGTCGGTGAAGTGTATGGCCGCCATGGCCACCCGCCTCGCATCATCATAGCCATAGAAGTCAAAGATTGACTCCACCTTGGCAAGCCAATCAAGACAGGCATCGGCGTCGGAAGTTCCCGAAAATGTCGGCACGTTCAGCTTGATGCCGTAATGGGGATCCCGGGGCCGCTCTTCTTGTTGCACCGGCGCGCCATGCCAAGGCTGCCCGGCACCACCATTGGCCGGCCCTCTAGGAGGTTGGCCGCGCCTTGGGAGATGCAAGAGAGGTGGGGGTTGAGTAGCCGTTGCAGGATTGACCTCTTGATAGCTCGGCGCTCCATAACCTGACAAGTTAGTAGCACTAATAGGAATACTATTAGGAAATGTAGCAAATGAAGGCCTTACCCCGGAATTGGCCACAAAGTGTGGATTGTGGAAGCTCGTCGGAGGAATGTAAGGAGGCATAATCCCCATGGAGGTGCTCACACCGATGGATGCTTGCGCCTCCGAGTTTGGCAAGTAAGAAGTAGAGGCCTCCTCTTGTAACGACTCCACTTGGTTAGCGCTTTGTAGCACACTTGGTAGAGCCCCCGTATGAGACACCCGTGCTCTATCATCTTGGCCTCGCACTTGGCTCTCCAAATCAGTCAACCTAGTTCCCAAAGCCTCAATGGATTGTTGCAAGGATTGTTGCATGTTTTGCAACATGGCAGCCACCGAACTAGTGGACGTCTCCTCAACTTGTTCCTTATTCTTGTCATCACCTACACTTGTCATCGTAAAAACAAGGCAAAGATCAAGGTATAGAGGTCACACGAATTAATCACCAAGACTTGCCCGAGATGAAAATCCGACAAGTTGCAAGTAGGCAAAAACAACAAAGGCAACAAAGAGAGAATTCACCACACACTTGCTTAGGAAAACAATGCTAGGAAGCTACTAAACCACCAAGACTCAACACCAAGTATTACAAATTAATTAATTTTTTTTTTGTTTCGAGCAGGCCTTTGCTAGGCACTACTAGACGACTACTCTTTGTAGGCCTTTGCTAGGCACTACAAGATGACTACTCTTTCCGTGCCCGGCCCCTTATTAGCTTTACGCCGCCGGGCAAGGTTTTTCTAGTCTTTAATCTTTCTTTCTATGCCTGGCCCCTTATTAGCTTTCGCCGCCGGCAAGGTTTTTCTGATTATTCAACAAAAAATTTCAAGACACTTAAACAACAACACAAGATGTCTCGTCTTGGTGTCGTTCCCGTATCCTAGCACCGTAGCCAACAACAAGCATGTAATGACAACAAACAAGGCTGGTTTGGACCTCAATCCCACGTTTTTTAACTCAGCAAAATCAGCAAGACACACTTAAAACTAACACTAAAGAAAGGCTTAAATTCAAGCAACAAATGCACCCTTTCAACTACCAACTTTTGATAACTCTTTTGGGTGTTCTATTGGAACGTTTTTTGAGCATGGTTTGCAGCCATGGCTGAACACACACTCGGCCAAGACAACCACAAGATCAAGACAAAGCAACGACCACAACAACACACAACAAGGACACTATGGTCGCACACAACAACACAACACAACCAATAAAGAGTTCGAACCTAAAACCTTGCAACAAGTGGAAATTCAAGGTCGGAACAAGGTTTAGATGGCGATACCTTCGCGTGGCTCTGATACCACTTGATGGCCGGATCGATGGAGGGGATGATGGTGCAAAGAGATCGCCACGAGAATCCAAGGAATTCCGACAACAAACACCACGCAACTGACCCGTCTTCAACTGGCTGGATCTTCCTCGTCCGAACTCGAAATTGAGTGATTCCAATTCGAGAAGATAGATCTATGAGTCTAGTTGAAGTCCTCAAAATATGAGACCGAGATGATGAGCGGATTGAAAGTTATGTCGAATTTACTGAGATTGTGCAGAAACCTCCGAGATGGATGATGGTTCGAAATGGAGAGAACAAGGGGATATGGATGCTTGATAACTTGGATATGACTCACCAAGCTCTCAAACAAACTAGGATGCTCGAAATTGTCGGATATGACTCACCAACAATTGAACAACGAGAATTGAACGAAACAAAACAAGAACTTCGAATTGAAAATGCAAGGAAAAGAGAAGCAAATTTCGTCCAAGTCTAGCAACAAAGGGTGAGGGGGACGACCATATAACCTAGAAAGCAACCTCACAAAGTTAGCCCCTTCACTTAAGGAAATTACAAAAATTAACCCAAAAACCCGAAAACTTAATAATTGTCCTTTCCGTCGAATTGTCACTTAGAACCATGAAGTAGAATAAAACTCCAACCATCTTCATTGCACTCTTTCGGAAAGCTACACCCCATGAGCTCTTCTTGCACTTGACATAGAATGGCCTTAGCTCGGGATCGCGTAATACGACCTAGATAAGGTGGTGTAGTTCCTTGAGCTTTGGCACCATCAAAACCGGAAGGCAAGGGCGCGCCACCATCCAAGCTTGTTGGCGCGTCTAGGGTATGCCGAGGCTCCTCCAAGTGAATCCGAGCAAGGCAAAAATTTGTTTAAATTGTTGTTGTGTAAAACACTAGGTACCTAGTAGCTTCTTTTCCTATAAGTCCTTGTTGAGTTTGGGTGCTTGTGTGTGCATTGCATTGTTCTTTGCCTAGCCATACCTAACTCCATGCTTAACCTTGCACTTGCATTCCATTGCTCTTTCTTGGTTAAATTAGGAGGACTTGTGGTTTGGCATTTACTTGTGATTTCTGGGTAAATCTTGCTTGTTTAGTACTTGTGTAAGCATGTCAGACTCAAGGCATGATGTGGATGATCGTCGAGATTCCAACCCACCTCTTTCTCAGGCATCTTTAGAGGCTTTGATACAATGCGTTAATCAATCCATCCGAGAAGCAATACAACCTTTGAGTTCTATATTAGAAGCTTTGGAATTCCGAGCACAAAGGTTGCAAGAAAGGTTTCAACAGGGAGTGATGGGTGACACAGAATTAACAAAAAGAATGACTATCTTCCATGAATTGGAACAACTCATCACCATCAAGTGTCCAATACAAATGATGCACATATTGCAAGAAAAGGAGGAAGTTGTGGAATCATCTCCTAAAATCGAGCTTCGTCCTACCATCACTCCTAGCTGCATGAACTCGTTAGCTACACCATGGCTAGATGCCTTTCTTGTGGTTCCTTCATGTTTGCCCTTCTTGTCCATGAGGAGGACAAGGCTGTTTTATTCACTCCAAGTGGTGATTATACTCTGTTGCTTGTAGAGGCCAAGAAGGATGTCTTTGTCCTGAAAAATGTCACACCAAGGAATCTAGAAGAACTACCTCCATTGTTGAGCTCCCATGATGATACGAGTGCACCTCTCAAGGAAGTTTCTTACACTCCTCTATTCTATATTTATAACTATGTGTTGGTTGTGTCACATGCATTTGATCAAATAATTTCACTTTTCTTTCATGCATTTGTGACATTTAGGACTAAGTACTCTTGCTTCCATTTTAGTTCTCTTTCCTAATACATGTCATCTAGGATGTGTATAGGTAATAGTGTTCCACTGCTGCCTACTTATTCGCAATCTATTCATTGTTTTATCATGAGATATACCCGTAAGAATAGGAAGAGAAGTGGTGTAGCTAGTGCATGCTTTCTGGCCTATCATATTGAACTTGGAAATGTTGTTCTTAACTTTACTTTCATAGATTGTACTTGCCTATGCTTCCCTCGATGTGTCCTCTGTTTTGCAGGCTTTATAAATTCGAGGACGAATCCTTTTCAAGGGAGGGAGGATGATGTGATTCTGATCCATCATGAGTAAGAAAAACCAGCTGGAAACCAACATCAATACTGAGGGCGCGCCGGTGCCAAGTGAGCAAGCGTCGGGTGGTGATATTGTAACACCCCTGATAATTTATAAGAGATTGAGGTGATACGCATGTCAACAAGAGTTCTTCCTTTTCTGGGTTCAAGTGAGGACAAAGAACTCAAAAGTTAAGCGTGCAAGGGTGAGAGTAGTACCAGGATGGGTGACCTCCTGGGAAGTCCTCGGGTTGACATGGGTTAGCGCTTTTAAAGGCTTGAGCCTTACAAATGGTATCAAAGCTGACTCTAGGTTAGGAGTGAACTTGGCCCGAAGGGCGGTGACTCACCCTAGAGAGCGGTGCTTGGGCCTTGACGAGGACGTCAAGTGTTTAAGTGGGGCAGATTATAACACCCCCGATAATTTATGAGAGATTGAGGTGATACCCATGTCAACAAGAGCTCTTCCTTTTCTGGGTTCAAGTGAGGACAAAGAACTCAGAAGTTAAGCGTGCAAGAGTGAGAGTAGTACCAAGATGGGTGACCTCCTGGGAAGTCCTCGGGTTGACATGGGATAGCACTTCTAAAGGCTTGGGCCTTACAGATATTGAGCCATTTCCGCTAGGCACTTCTCTAGTTCCGTCGGACTATATTTTGGGAGGGCCTCATACTCCTCAAATGAAGGCCAAAGATACCAAGAATTCTCATCAAAGATGTGTGGAGCCAGCCAAGCACCGATAGCCTCGTTTTATTGCGGTTGTGCCGATGCCGTGATGCTCGGTTTGTGCTTATTTTACAGGCTACGTGTGTGTGTTTGTTTTATGAGTTGTAAGGGTATTTTATAAACAATTGGATACATTGGTTTATTTTGAAATAACTCCTTATTTGTGGGCCTCTTGTGGGAGGTGTCCTTATTGGCTAGGTTTTAACTTTGTTGACACCTAATTGCCTCCTTAGACAAGATTGAACAAGAAAACCTTCAAACCCTTGTCTCCTTTTATTTGAATCAAATTTCCATTGTTTTTTACTTTAAATTTTCAAATTATATCCTTGGATTCATGAGTCATATCGCTTCCAAACCCGGAGATTCATCTATGTGCATCATATCCTAGAACGAAACTCCTAGTTCGTGTTTCCGAGAGGTGAGTCACATCCTCTTGGAGATTCATCCATATCCAGCACATTCCCTCTATTATCATTGTCCATTTCCATCACCTTTCATCCTCAAAATCACCATCTCATCCTCCATCAAAATCGGATCCATAATCCCGTTCAAAAACACCATCAACACAAGTCGAAATCCCATCCCGGTGGATTCTGCAACACATCAGTCAAATAGCCATAACTTTCGAACCACAAAGTATTTTGACCTCAAATTTTTCGGGATTAAAGAATACTCGTAGGTAAAACTCTTGGATTTAGAATCACCTAATTCCGTGTCCGGAAGAGGGATATCTGCCCTTGTGATCCCATGAGATGTTCATTCACCGAGTTTGGCTTTGGATCAAGCGTCAAGTTGCCTTGCACCGAAATCAACAACAAGATCCTTCATCAGTGGGGTATACTCTTGATCAAATTCAATAATGGAATGTTCACATCACATTTGCTAAATGACTTGAAGAGTTTCTTGTCGTTTCCCAACCTCCGGATCACTTTCAAAAGTTTTGGGAATGGTGTGATGACGAGCACTTTTATGTCGCTGTAAAAGCAGTGTCAAAGAAATATCCTAACTTCCTAACCTGAGCAAAGTGGAAGCAAGGGTCGAACCCACAGGGACTCAGAATATTTGAATTTAAATAATATTACTAAGTAAAAGGGGGGTTTTTATGGTTTCAAACTATTTATCTAAATAAATAAAAGCAAAGCAAATAAAACGATTAGAAATTCAAATATAGAGAAAGCGTACAACTAGTTTCGTTTCCATTGCATACATGAGTTTTGATCATTGATTATTCTTATTTCGATTTCCCTTGACTAATCTATTGTGAATTTATGAAATTCAAGCTTAAAGTGGTTATTAATATACACCGTCTGTAACAACCTTTTAACCAATTAACCTAGAAAACCTTCTATGTCAAACTGATCATGCAAATAAGTTCAAAGCATTCAATAGAAACATAATTCATGAATTCCACCGTCTATTCATGAAGTTTTGTGATTAAATTCTCCGCCTTTGATTAATCTTACTCCACCGTCTATAAGTTTAATCAAAGGGTTCATCCATGAATAACCAAATTCCACCGTCTATTTAATTATTCTAGTTGTAATTCAACCTAGAACTAGAATAGGTGATCAAGCTATTATAATCCTAAGTGAATTTAATCAATCAAGCACGGAGAGATTCAATCTAGTCAAGGCAAATAGAGATAATTCAAATCTCACAAACAATCATGCATACAATTTCAACTAACTAGTTGGACATGGGAAATTTAGCTAGAGTAATACATTAAAGGAGAATTAAACTTACAAGAGTTTGATTTCTCTTCAATATTGCAAACTAGGGTTTGGTCTACCACAATTCTCCAATTCAAACTAATGTAAAAGCAAAAGTAGTAGATATCATATGTCTCCAAAGAAACCCTAAAAAGTATTTATATGATATCAAAAACATCCAAAAACACGAATAAAGTCGGCCCAATAGACAACACGGAAGCCTGAGTCAGCGTCGTACAAACGCGCCAAAGCGCAGTCGCGCTATGCCCACTCTGCCCGCTTTTTGCCTGCAACAACTCTAGTGACACTTCAGAGGCTGTTTTGACCCCATTCGAGTTGGAATTTGGACTCGGAGTAAAAAAATGAATTGTAGCGCTTCGAGTTAGCTTTCCAGTGATACCAAATTCAGCTTCATCTGACCTCTATAGCTCCCAAACCAAGCTTTGAAAGATAGAGGTGTCAAAATAAAACTCCAATGCATGACCCGGGTTTAAGCGTTTTTATCCCTCAAGCTCTTGGGTCTTAGTTCTTCCAATCTTCACTTGTATCACTCTAAGCTTCCTCAAACTCCACCATATTCCTCTAATATCCATCCCGTCCATGCTTGTTTACCTAAAGATCTGCAAAACCGAAGAAAACAAGTGCAAAACCCGAATTTCCTAGAAACCTAAAAACCTAAGAACTACACTAAACTAAACTAAAACACATGCAAAACAAACATAAATATGCATCCTAAGCTATACCTAAATGCAAGCTATCAAATTCCCCCATGCTTAACCCTTGCTTGTCCTCAAGCAAGACATAAATCTAAACACACCACAGAAATGCAATCATGCATTCATCTCATAATCAAACAAGCATTTCACATAAAATCAAAAACTCGACCAAGACTTCATAGCATGCATTATCACAAGCAAAGAGCAAAGACCATTCATTCATTCTAGACCTCACCAAGGTAAATGTGTTTGCACTCCTACTCTCAAGTGTTTAAAGGTATGTGTTTCACTCAAAATCAGCCATGAAAACTAGACTACCATAAGCTTGCATCAGAATTCTAAATCTCCACCGTTGGGGATCAAACACATAACAAAAATCAAGAGGTCTTTTTAAGGGTTGTAATGGGGCCAAGGTAAAGAGAAATTTGGAAGGAATCATATTTGGCTTGTGGTGCTAAATCCGGGATAAAGAACTAATCCTAACCCAAAATTCAACACTTTCTTTTCTTACTGATAGCTTGCATATAGGAGTAGTTTAGATGCATGTTTTATATATGTTTTAGTTAGTTTTAGGTTGGTTTTTATGTAGTTTTTAGGTTTTTGTGTTGTCGGGTATTATGCACTGGTTTGCTCGGTTTTACGGGTTTTTAGGTTCAGAAGCAATAGCGGGGCGAGGTGTAGATTGACCATGGCGGTGGTGGACGAGCTAAAGGAAGCTAGGAGTTGCTAGATTGAAGATTAAAGAAGTAGAAGTGAAGACAAGAACAAAGCAAGTGCTCGGTGGTCGATGTCGCGCACTCAAGCCGCGCATTCCCAACTGGCGAGCAATTGCGCGGGGAAGCATAAAAGCGCGACCGCGCAATATTGTCAAGTGGCGCATTCGGGAGTTCCCAGCGGGTGATGATTTGGGCCGAGGTTTTGGGCCAGGCTTGTAATTTTCGGGTTTTATTATATCATGTCCGAGTGTTTAAGATATAATGTTTGAGGGATATTTTTATGAGACATATAAATACTTTATGTTAGTTTATTTTCTGGAGAACTTTTGATCAACTTTTGGAGGCTAGGGTTTTCTCTCAAGGAAGAACCTTTGAACCTTTGTAAGTTTGATTTTAATTTAATTATGCATTGCTAATTTCTCTTGTGTTTGACTAGTTATTGAAATCATAGATTGCATAATATTGTGAGGTTTGATTGATTCTCCTCAACTTGAATAGGTTTTATTCCCTGTGCTTAATTGAATCAAAGTAATTCTAGGGTTTTGTTAGATTGGCCACCTAATAGAATTTTTAGGTTAATTTACAACTAATCTGATTAATGCCCGTTCGGGGTTGATTAGATAAAGTAGCATCTATAATTGTTTAGACCCGTTCGGGCTATTCAGTTATAGAAGGGAATAAATCCACAAATAACTTAGATGTCTGTTTGCTCTAAGTGTTTGTTTCTATTGATAACTTGACTCGTAAAGCTGTCGTTTAATTGAATCTAGACGTTGTTTTAGGTTGTTAAATGATTAGGGTTGTTTAGACTGTTAGTTCTTTCAACTATTTATGAAGTTTGGATCATAATCCTTAGTAGGAGTATAATCCACAATGGATTATTCAAGGGAATTGAGAATCAAGATAATCGATGATCAATAAGCATATCTATGATGTATTTAACTAGTTGAACACGCTTGTTCCTTAATTGATTTAAACCATCTTTTGCATTCATATTTACTTCTAATTTTGCATAGTAGTTTAGATTTTCATTCAATAAAACCCCCCCATATTAGTTACTTGGCACTTAAGCAATAACACAAATACACAGTCCTTGTGGGATCGACCCTTACTTGCCACTCTACTGAGTTGGTTAAGCTAAGGATTCTTTGATAGGTATAAACGACCACGGAAAATACCTCTCAAATTTGGCGTCGTTGCTGGGGACTCGTCGCTATTTGTGTTTATTACTTTCGTGCTGTTTTGGGTGTGAACTTATTATATGGTTCATACCCGTGCTACTAACTTATCTCCTCTGCTTTTTGATCCACATATTGACAGGACACTCTTCAAGCTAAGGAAGGAAATCCGGAATCACTTTCAAGCCTTACCGTTCTTTCTTGAAGAATCTGACTCTGAATCTAAATCTGCTGAATCTGCCGAGATGGGTGACCAAACATTGAGACAGTTAACTGCACCAAATCTGGCACAACAACCGTTGGCGGTGCAGTTCCCTGCTCTTGCTGAGGTAGTCAAGTTTGAGCTGAAATTAGGGTTGATTCATCTTTTGCCTTCATTCCATGGGCTTAGTGGTGAAGACCCCAACAAGCATCTTTCTGAATTTCATGCTGTGTGATGAAGCATGAAGCCTGCTGATGTGACTCACGACCAGATCGCGCTGAGAGCCTTTCCTTTCTATCTCAAGGATCAGGCTAAAGACTGGTTTTATTACTTAGCCCCGGGAAGTATTGATACATGGGCTAAGATGAAGCAAGTTTTTCTAGAAAAATACTTCCCTGCTACAAGGCTCAATGAACTGAAGAAGATGATTAGCAACATTGAGCAAGAAGCTAATGAGACCTTGTATGCATACCATGAAAGATTCAAGAGGTTGATAGCCAACTGTCCTTTCCATGGCTACACTGATCAAGATCTGATTTTATATCTTTTTAATGGCCTCTTGGATGATGAAAGAAGAATGGTTATCGTAGCTTGCCAAGGTAACATTCTCAACAAAACTCTTGTTGCTGTGTTTGAACTATTCACACAACTGTCTGAGGGCACAAGACAGTTCAGAAAAGAGACTAGCTCGAAAGCTGCAAATTCTGTGGTGGCTAACTCAAGAATCCAAGATGAAGTCACTGAGTTGAAAACGATGATGAAGCAGCTTTTGCAACAAGGTGGTAGACAACAGGTGAAATCTTGTGAAATTTGCTTTGATAACATGCATTCCACTGATTCTTGCCCTACACTTCAAGATCCAAATGCTGAGGTGAATGCAGTGGGAGGATATGGACCACCTAGGCCGAGGTATGACCCCTTCTCAACCTACAATCCAGGTTGGAGGGATCACCCTAATCTGAGGTACGGAAATTCAAACAACTAGCACTTCAATCAGCAGGGTGGCCAAGCTCCATACAAGCCACCTTTTCAATCCCGTCCTCAGGGGCCCAATCAGAATGCTATGTCTACTGAAGATATGATTCGGACTCTTGCACAAACTGTGACTACAATGCAAGGCTCAATGAGCCAATTTCAACAAGAGACCAAGTCTAGCATCCACAATCTAGAAACTCAAGTCAGTCAGATTGCTGATGCAGTAAGCAAGTTAGAAGCTAGAGAGTCCAGCAAATTGCCATCACAGACAGAGCTCAATCCGCGGGCGAATGTCAGTTTTATCTCTATTTATGATGGCTCTAAGGCGGGACAAGTGTACCAATTGAGCAAAGCTGACGAAACAGAGGAACAAGTCGAAAACAAATTACGCGGGGTAGGCTGCGAAAGCGCGGCCGCGCATTGTGCAAACCGAGCAATAGCATCTCAGTTGAGATTGCACGGGGTAGGAGTGGAAAGATCGCACGCGCAATCTGGTGACAAGCCGAGCAATTTGGGCGAGGACAAAGTTTCTTCAAAAACTCCTTTGAAGGCTTATGTACTTGTCCCACCCTTTCCTGAAGCCCTAAAAGAAACCCGAAAACTAAAGAGTGACAAGGAGTTGTTCGAGGTCTTCAGTTCATGCAATATAAATGTCCCGTTATTGAAATTGATCAAGAGTGTGCCTCGGTATGCCAAGTTTTTGAAAGAGTTGTGTACTCTAAAAAGGGGACAGAAGGAGAAAAGTCAGAAGCAAGTTAAAGAGAAAGAACATGTGTCTGCTGTGTTTCAAAAGCGTTTGCTTGAGAAGTGCAGTGACCCTGGCATGTTCACCATTCCTTGTATGATCGGAAGCACCAAGGTGAATGAGGCTCTAATTGATTTAGGTGCATCTGTCAATGTGATGTCTTCTTCCTTATATGTCCCCGACAACAACACCAAAATTTGATGAGGTATTTTCGCAGTCGTTATACCTATGAAAGAAACCTTAACAAACCAAACTTAGTAGAGTGGTACGTAAGGATCGAACCCACATAGACTCGTGTATTTGTGCTTTTACTTGCGTGCTAAGTATTAAAAATACGGGAGGTTTTGAATGATTGAATAACTATCTAAATCTAAGCAAACAAATAATGTAAAACAGTTCTAAAAGTTGATGTATAAATATATGGATGAAATATGTTCAACTAGTTAACTTCCGTTGTGACATTGCTTTGTTGATCATTGATTCTCTAGATTCCATTTTCACCTCGACCAATCTATTGTGGATTTTAAACCAAACTTCAGTTTTAGTTCATAGTCTGGCCGGATCTAAGAACTCTAATCATCATGTAACCTAAGAGACCTCCTAGATTCAACTTGAAAACAGCTTTATGATTCATGTATCGAAAGAAACAATTATCCAAAGCAACCAAGCATCTAGATAAACTGTGTTCTTTAACCAACTAGTCCAACCGGATCTAAGTCGATTAAAGTTCTACTCTTGATCCAATTAACACCAACCGGTAATTAACAAGATGCAGTTGTAATTTAACCTAGAAATTCAATTAAATCAAGCTAATAAAACCTTATATTAGATTTTTTCAATTAAGCAAAGAGAAACCAAACAAGTCAAGGTTATTGATAATCAATCAAACCTCACAACTCATGCAAATCACAACTTCAATTAACTACTCAAACTAGAGAGATTCGCAAGACATAAGTAAATTAAGAAAACTTAAAATTAGTGTTCAAAGGTCTCATCTTGATAAAACTCTCTAGAATAAAACCCTACTGTCCAAATTACAATTGTCAATTATGAAAGAAATGATAAAACTAATGGTTTAAATATCCCAAAACAACTTCTAAAGATAGAGTATCCAAAGCCACACTATCCA
The DNA here is from genome assembly GCA_964016875.1 of Fallopia convolvulus. Lineage (NCBI taxonomy): Eukaryota > Viridiplantae > Streptophyta > Magnoliopsida > Caryophyllales > Polygonaceae > Fallopia > Fallopia convolvulus. The sequence continues at coordinate 12,657,797 of OZ024733.1, read as the reverse complement.
AAAATATGTAAGACTAGCCCAAATATGAAGCCCACAAGTCGGTTAAAAGTCTCCCGCGAAGCGCCGAAAAGCGCGTGATCAACCCAGGAAGCGCGACCGTGCAATTCCCTTCTTGCCCACGCTTTCGAGTTCTGCATGAATTGCACAGGATGCACCTCTATTGCGCGGTCGTCGGCCGCACATTGTAACACTCCAAACCACTCTTCTTGCCTTAGTCTTCTTAACTCCACCTTGCACCACCTCCTAGCACCAATCTTGCCATCAAGCACTCCACCAAAGTCAGCTGAATCCCGTCTCGTTCATGCTTATTTACTTATAGATATGCAAAACTGAAGAAAACAAGCGCAAAATCCGAATTTCCTAGAGAACCTAAAAACCTTAGGACTCAGCTAAACTAGACTAAAACTAAGCAAAATATGCATAAATATGCATCATAAACACTAATTATATGAAAGCTATCAATACACCGGTACCTAAGCTCCCTAAAATAATCAACAAGTCCATGAGTTAGTGTGTCTATATGTCAAGCACTCTCCACAACTCATGGCTCGATGCAACTGAGTGGATCAAACCCCCACATGTATCCTCATGGTTAGCATCAACATCACCATTCTACAATATGGGGAGAGAGGGGGAGGCAATAAAACTCTACCCTGAAAACTACCTCTCAAATCCTCCACACAAAAAGAGAAAAACCAAAATAGAGAAGGTGTCATAGCCCAGAAAGGATCCCCTATCATATTCATCATAATGCCTTCAACACTTAGAATATGTAGTGATCTTGATGCAATAGATGAAGGCCACAAAAATCTTTGTGTTCTCATGAATATCATCAGTTAATTTACTCAGCAATGAACAAAGTAAGGGGTTACTTCTCAAAACCAAAATACCCCCCAAACCCCTCCTAACCCACCCTAGCTGAAGCAAGAAAACCAAAAAGGATAAGTGAAAACAAGCCTTTTAAATATGGAGCCTTCACTTCATGGTTGAGCCTCGTTTACCTATGCGCTTTAGCTTTATCAAGATTCGCATTTTGGATTCATCAATAATGATCTTGTTGCAAACCTCAACATCTGGCATGGTTGCTCTAAAAATGGCCTTGTTCTTAATCCACCAAGTGTACTATATGATGCTCATAAAAGGGCACAATCTTTGCTTGGTAGACATTATTTTTCTAGCTTTTACAGTTGAGGAAACCCGAAATAAAGCGACGCTAAAGACAAGAAACAAGATTATATATTCGACAAGACAAACCCTTGCTTTTATTAATGATTTCCAAACGAGATTGCAACAACGGGATTCTGCCCGAGATCTTCTTTTAGAAGATTCGAGGTCTCTACCGAACGAGGTTCGAGACCTCTTTGTTACAACGAGATTACCGCTTACAAACTACTAGCGAGGTCTTTCTTTATTACAAGCTTTGAGAATTGCTATCTATTTAGCGAGGCTAGAAACTTATTTGATGATACCGGGATTGTAGCTTGCAAAGCGGCTTGCGGGATCTTTTGGGAATTCAGATTTCTTTGAGCGACTTGAAGTCTTTTTATTGACCTTCTCTTGATTGTGGCGTGGCCTTTACGGTGATTCTAACACGTCGATCTTCAACAAGCAAGATAGTTCTTGAGTTAGAGATGTTTTTCGACCCCTGCAACCTTCGAGGTTCTCTTCTATTTATAGACGCTTGAAGAGCATGGCTTTTGCCAAATTCCGATGTGGGACGTTCGGGATTCGACCATTTGATTGGTCTGTAACACCCCTATTTTACAACACAGGATATTACCGCCAGTGACCTCGGACTTTACTGTCTAAAGTCACCCAAGGCTTTTAGAATGATATAGAACATTATTAATGCGGAAATAAACATAATTCATGAAATAGAAAAGGTGCTCCCGAAGGAGACTTGGTTCTTACAAAACGTCTTACATTGTCTTCAAACTTAAAAGTCCTTGAAATCAAATAACGAAACCATCTTGTTCTTGAAACAAAGTGAAACAAAAACTAAAACGAACAATAAATACATCTTGAGAGTTCTTGACCTTCCTTCACTTCACTTCGCCTCACGCCTTTCTAGGGTTCCTGGGTTCTGACATAATTCGCGAGGGGCGATAAAATGCCAGGCAACATGCGGAAAAGAAGAATTAGTCTAAGAGACTAAGCAAGCGGGAATGGAACTTCCCGAGGGTATTTCGGTACTTTCAATTCTTGTCGAAAGAGATAATGGGGTTGTGTTTACGATGGATTTGTTTATGTGGGGCTTTAATGGTTCGAAGAAGAGCGTATCTCGAGCGGAGATAGCTCGATAAACGAGAGAAGAGCTACTAGATTGTAGACTTCTTTTAGCATCGAAAGTATGTTGGGAACGTTATTAATTCATACAAGTTAAAAACCTCTCGCGCCCTGAGCGGACCGAGAGCCGAATCGATCATTTGAGACCGGTCCGGTTTTGGTATCTTAAATGTGCATTGGGCACTTTTCTTATATAGTGATGAAAAAGTATTCGATTTCATTAATGATTTTTAATAGAAAGAGGTGGGACTCGGATGGCCCGATCCACCAAGGGAAAAACTTAGTTTCCCGGCACTTAGCTAGAGTGCGCTCATCCCTCCTTGCAATCGGAGCGGATGGGATCATGATCCCGAAAGTCGTACTTCAAACACGTAGGCACTTACAACTTAGTAAGATTATATAGAGGCGTCGGCTATTCCGCGCCCCTTACTAGTTCGTTTGACGTTGACCTCTGAACGAGATCATAAACAACCAAGGTCACAACCATACTAGCAAAAATAATCCTAACAAATAATAATAGCGAACTTATACTAACAATGGTCGTTATATCTAACAATCGATATTTCCTAGGTTCATTCGTTACTTAGCACACAAGTCGTTCCCAACATCGAGAATTTTAAGGAAATGAAATATAAAGGTCACAAGGGGAAAATTCCACTTGCCTTAGCTTTTGCGAGTTCTAACAATCGAGCTTTGACGGAACTATGTGATTCATGACTTTGAGCGAGAATCCCGACCTATCGACACGGAATTTACGAGCGAGCTTTAATCATGATTTCCTTCTAAAGTTTGGATTACCTCTTATAATATTTTATAAGAGAGTTGGAATTCTAGATTATTAAGATAATAATTTAGAAAGTTATTTTTCTAAAAATAATAATATTCCTTTATTATTATTTTAGCTTTGTAATATCCTTTTTATTCCATAAAAATTCTATTTAATAATATTAACATAGTCCTTTTTAACTTCACTTGCTAATTCCTTTTAATATAATTTAAGCAAGTATAATTTTACAAAAATATCATACTTTATCTAAAAAGGTATTTTTCCTTTAGAATGTACAATTCTTATTAAGCTTTAAGGAATCTATTTTAACCTTTTGACATATTTATCTTAATTAAAATCTTATCTTTAAATTTCCAATTATTCCTTAGTGAACTTTAGAATATTATTTCCCTTATCAAAATACTTTATTAATAATATCCCCTTAATTGAATTTTTATTTAATTATATAAGTCACATTAAATAAAGCTAATAGACTTATAATCTATTTTCTTGGAATTTTCCATAATTAGGAGTTTCTATTTTCTTTATAAAGTAACTTACTACAATTAATATATTACATTAATCTTATTTATTTTATTCCTATAATTCTTTTTACATTATATGACTTGTAAAATATCTGTGGTCATAGCTTATAAAATATGATCATGGCTTATAATATCATCATGGCTTATAAATATCCTACTTCATATTTATAGTCCATTATTATGATATTGTAGTTTATAAAATAATTTCTTTTCTATATCTAAATGATTTCTTTCCAAACAAGTCAACCTTATGCTATATAATATTATAGACTTATTATAAGATCATACTTCTTGTATATAACCTAGACTTATGTTTTGTAATAATTCTCTACACTTTAGAGATTATTAAATTAATATTCTTCTCCTATGGTGACTTTAGTAATATAATTATTAATAATATTATTCTTCCATAAAATCAATATCTAATGTCAAAATATAGTCCATGACTACAAGTTTTGAAACAATAATACTTTTGTAAGATCTCTCTACAATTTTATCATTATAGTATGTCATAAGTATTCTAACATCACTATCATCTATTATAACTAATATCATAAATTAACCTAGTTTACTTTATAGTCACATTTATATATAAATATTCATAAAACTTCCTATTTGTAGTAACTTTACACTTAGAGGTAAGCTATTTTATATTTTATTAAATAATGAATTTATTTAATAAACCTATCATTATTATTATTAAAATCATATAATAGGATATCATCTATAACTTAAGACATGCAACAATTCATATCTTCTAGAATTCTTATTTTCTCTTTTTATGAAGATGATAATATTAACTTATTAATTTTGTATGCCATAATTATTTTATAAAAACCATTTATATTATGTAAAGAGCATACTTATCATAAATACAATAAAATGCTCATATTTCCTTATGAGGTTAATTTACCATGGTAACTCTAAGTTGTTTCTATCATCCAACTAACATGATTTTATACCTAATATTTTCTTCCATAAATCCTTATTTGATTTTCTACCATTATTTCTACAAATCAAAAGAGGACATACTAATATTTCCAATTTCATAAATTAATTTAATAGATATTAAGGGATAAGATTTTATACTTAGAGTTCTGTATTACAGAACCAGGAGAAGAGAGGCAAGGGAGGCCTGCGGTCTTCGGGGCGGCGTAACCAGGGCGGGACGGCGGCTCGGCGGTGCAGGGGCGGCGCGCTGGTGGTCCGGCTAGGGCAGGTAGGTGGTCCGGCGGGGCTCCAAGGAAGAGAAGGGGGAAACTTTGATGTGTTTTAATGGAGGAATAGAGATTTGACTGTGGCTGATTTTTGGAGATCAAGTGAGCAATTGCAACTAGGAGTAAGAGATGAATGAGTGTGTGTGTGTGTGTAGGGAGAGTGGTTTGGACCCTTTATATAGGCAAGTTGGGGAAGGCCATGGATCCTAGCCATGGAGGGAGCACCAATGGAGGTGGAGGGAGTGTGCTTCCATTGGTCAATTGTGTGTTTCTTCAAGAGTGATGGAGGGTGATGCAATCATGGTGCTCTTGCAAGCAAAGGGAGTTGAAAGAGGCATGCAATGGGGGCAAATCACATCAACGTACATTTAATCAAACAATAGTCTGATGTTGCTTTTGGAGAAGAAGGGGAATAAATGGTATAAAATAATAAGGATGGTGTTTTAGGTAAGAATGTTCAATTGGTCTAGCGGAAATAGAGAGGGGCGTGTGGGTAGAGTGGCAAGAGGTCTCGGGTTCAAGTCCCGGCTCTTGCATTCTTTTTACAAGACTTGTAATTAGTTTTTTAGGCCCTTAATGTAACTTATTTTATTTAAAAGAATTCAATCTCTACAAGGCATTATTTTTATTTAATGCCCTTTTTATTAATTCATGCCCCTCATACTATTTTATTGGATTTTATTTAATTAAATCCTTCTTGATAATCTCTTTTTAAAGAGAAATAAGGGTTATAATGATATATGAGCAATTCTCTTTTTATTTAGAGAAAATAATTTATTATAATAAATATTATATTATATTCGATTTAAAAACCTTGGAATATCGCGAATATTACAATAGTACCCCCTTAAATTAGTTTCGTCCCCGAAACTAGAGAAAAGTAGGGCGGTACCAAGATGGGACAGGAAGATAACTACTAAACTTCACAACATGTGCGGACAATACGGGGTCTAGTACCCCCTTAAAAAAAATAAAACTACTGGTTCTTAGGAAGACATTAATTCGGGAAAACGTCTTTGCATATCCTGCTCGGTTTCCCAGGTTTCCCAAATTGTACCTTCCTTGCCATCTTTAGACAACAGTACCCGAACTAGAGGTACTTCTTTGTTGCGTAGTTGCTTAACACGATGCTCCATTATCTTAAGTGGTCTCTCTTCGTAAGTGCCATCCGACTGGATTTCGACATCGTCGAAATTGATTATGTGGGATTCGTCGGGCACATACTTCCTTAAGAGTGACACATGGAACACATTGTGCACATGGTGAGCAGAAGGTGGTAAAGCAACTCGATAGGCCAGGCTGCCGACTCTTTCTAGGATTTTGAAGGGTCCTACATATCGAGGAATAAGCTTGCCTCGCTTTCCAAAACGGAAAACGCCCTTTGAGGGAGATACTTTGACGAAAACTTTATCTCCTACTACAAATTCGATGTCTCATCTCTTCAGATCTGCATAAGACTTCTGTCGACTCTGAGCAGTCAACATTCTCTGACGGATACGGGCGACTTCGAAGGCAATCTGCTCTATCAGGTCGGGACCTAGAAGAATCTTGTCGGCGTTATCGTCCCAACAGAGCGGAGATCGACATTTCCGGCCGTACAAAGCTTCAAAGGGAGCCATCTTGATGGTGGAATGCCAGCTATTGTTGTAGGTGAATTCTATAAGATGCAAGCTGCCATCCCAGCTCGTCGTGCGGTCCAGCACACATGCCCGTAGCATATCTTCAAGAGTTTGGATGGTCCTTTCCGATTGACCATCAGTTTGAGGATGGAAAGATGTGTTGAATTTCAGTTCCGTGCCCATATCCTTGTGTAGTCCTTTCCAAAAAGAGGCCATGAAACGACCGTCTCGATCGGAGATAATTGTCTTTGGGGTCCCATGGAGGCGGACTATTTCCTTGACGAAAACTGTTGCTAGCTTTGGGGCCTTCCACTTCTTCTGAATGGGAATGAAGTGGGCGCTCTTGGTGAGTCGATCCACTATGACCCAGACAGAATCCTTCTGCTTTTGAGTCTTGGGCAGGTCGGTCACAAAGTCCATTGCTATGTCCTCCCATTTCCATTCTGGCACGGAAAGGGATTGCAACTTTCCTCCTGGTCTTCTGTGTTCGATTTTTACTTTCTGGCAAACCAAACATTTGGATACGAACTCTGCGACATCTTGCTTCATGTTTGGCCACCAGAAGTTCCTGCGTACATCCTTGTACATTTTACTTGCTCCTAGGTGTACAAAATACGCAGATGAGTGGCCTTCCCTTAGGATGATCTTTCGAAGCTCGTCCACTGCTGGCACACAAATCCGATTTTGAAACCAAAGGGAACCGTCATCTTGAATGACGAATCCGGGTGCCTTGCCTTCTTGCACTTCGCCACTTATTCTGATAAGCATAATGTCATCAGTCTGCTTCTCCTTGATTTCGGCTATCAAGTCGGATTGGATTTCCAAGGTGTTTAGACAACCTTGTTGTCTTCCAAACCAGACCTCAATGCCTTCTCTGATCAGTTCTTGCTGTAGCTTTGGTTGAACGGTTAACATTGCAATCATGCCCTCTTGTTGTGTTTTACGACTGAGAGCGTCTGCTACGACGTTAGCTTTGCCTGGATGGTAGAGTAGCTCGATGTCGTAGTCTTTAAGTAGTTCCAGCCATCTTCTCTGCCTCATGTTTAGTTACTTTTGGGTGAACACATACTTCAAGCTTTTGTGGTCAGTAAAGATCTGGCATTTGACCCCGTACAAGTAGTGTCGCCAAATTTTTAAGGCAAACACCACTGCTGCTAGTTCGAGGTCGTGTGTCGGATAGTTTACTTCATAGACCTTGAGCTGTCGGGATGCATAGGCGATTACCTTCTCATTCTGCATGAGCACGCATCCCAAGCCTTGCTTTGAGGCATCACTGTAGACCACATAGCCGTCGTGTCCGTCTGGCAGAGTCAAAACTGGTGTGCTTGTGAGACGCTTCTTGAGTTCTTGAAAACTCTCTTCACACTTCTCGTCCCACACAAACTTCTTATGAGTCTTCCGGAGTAGCTTCGTCATGGGAAGGGCAATCTTTGAGAACCCTTCGACGAACCTCGATAGTACCCTACGAGTCCTAGGAAGCTGCGAATTTCTTTTACATTCTTTGGTTGCTTCCATTCTGAGACTGCTTCAATCTTCTTTGGGTCCACCATTACTCCGTCTTGATTGATAACGTGGCCAAGGAAAGCCACTTCTTTAAGCCATAAGTCACATTTGGACAATTTGGCGTAAAGCTGGTTGTGCCTTAGAATCTGTAGCACGGTCCGGAGGTGTTCTTCATGTTCAGCTGGGTTTCCGGAGTAGGTTAGGATGTCGTCGATGAAGACTATGACAAACTTGTCGAGGTATTCATGGAAGCATCGATGCATCAGGTCCATGAACACCGCAGGTGCATTGGTTAGTCCGAATGGCATCACCACAAACTCGTAGTGGCCATAGCGGGTGCGGAAAGCGGTCTTCGGGATGTCCTCCTCGCGGATCCGAAGTTGGTGATAACCTGATCTCAGGTCGATCTTGGAGAAAACCTTTGCACCTCGAAGTTGGTCTAAGAGGTCGTCTATCCTCGGAAGAGGATACTTGTTCTTGATAGTGACTTTGTTCAGCTCCCTGTAGTCGATGCACAAACGGAAAGTTCCGTCCTTCTTCTTTACAAATAGCACAGGTGCTCCCCAAGGCGAAGCGCTCGGGCGGATGTAACCCTTCTCCAGCAGTTCTTCGAGCTGACTCTTGAGTTCTTTCATCTCTAGCGGGGCCATTCTGTAGGTCGCCTTAGAGATTGGGGCGGTTCCAGGCTCGAGGCTTATGGAAAACTCGACTTCTCGTCGGGGAGGTAACCCGGGGAGTTCCTCTGGGAAGACATCGAGAAATTCTCTGGCTACAGGGATCTCCTGAATATCCACGACCTTTTTCTCCGTTGGCTCGAGGTAGCAAAGATACCCAACGCATCCTTGTCGGAGCAGTTTTCCGGCTTTCATGGCGTTGATCACTTTTCCATTTTCTTCTTCTCGCTTTCCCTTGAATTTGAAAACGTGCTTTCCTCCAGAGTTGATGGTTACAGTTCGGGTGTAGAAATCGATTACTGCTCCATGCTGAGACAACCAATCTCTTCCGAGAATGATGTCATAGGGATCCATCGAAATGCATATCAAGTTGGAGTGGAAGATTCCTCCTTGAATGCATAGAGGGAAACTACCTAACTGTCTTGCCCCTATTATCTTTTCCCCGTTTGGAAGGTTCACAATGAACGGTTCACACTCTTCGAGATTATCTAATCCTAAAAGTTCTACACACTTTTCGGATATGAAAGAATGCGAAGCACCGGAATCGAAGAGTATAAACACATCTTTAGAGCGAATATGGAGAGTACCTTGGCAAATAGGCTCTTCTGGCTTGTAAGTGGTGCGCATCTCATACAACCGCTGCCCTTGTCCATGAGGATGCATCGGCCCCTTGCCTTTCTGATGAGCTGTGGACTGAACCGATGTTGTTCCTCCCGGCTTGTTCGAGGCTTGTGGCCGCTGAGACACGGTATTCGAGCGTGTTTGGCCTGCTGAATTGGTTGGTTGCCTGCAGAATTGCCGGAGGTGTCCATCCTTGTTACAGTTGAAGCATCTCTTGGGGGGTTTGGGACATTTTCGGTTTATGTGTCCGGGTTCGGCACAGTTGTGACAGATGATTGGGGTCTTTGCTGATTCGGCCCCAGGGCCAGGTCTTGTTCCAGCTGACGAAGCTTTGTGCTTGCTCTTCTTGGACCATTGAGATCCTTGCGGAGATGCTGGCCTCTTAAACCCACTGTGACTGGAGTGGTGAGGCTTTCCTCCACCGAACTTCTTGCGCTCGGGAACCTTAAGGGTCGACTCCATTCTATGCGCATGGTCCACATACTCCTCCAAGGTATTGAAGGAGCGGTTTGCCATCCAAGGCTTGATGTGATCGCTCATCTAGCGGTGGAAGTGTTTGATCTTCTGTTTTTCCGTGGTGATTTCTTCCTCAGCATATTGAAGGAGGTGATTAAACTTCTTAGCTCTTTCCAGGACACTTAACCCATGCAACTTCGGGAAGTGGAGCTCATATAGCTTTTCATCACGCATGGATTCCATGAAGAATCTGCGCATCATCTTGTCCTTGAACATAGTCCAGCTCAAATCTAGGCGGCTGGATAGACTAGAGCTCTCCCACCACTCGCCTGCTTCATCTTTCAATTTCAGTGCAGCCATGTGCACCTTGTCCGCTTCAGAACAGGGTATATTGCGTAGGAGTCGCTCCACATGAGAGAACCAGTATTGTACTCCTAACGGGTCCCTAGTTCTGTCATACGAATCAGGCTTCATGGCGTTGAAAGCCTTGATTCCCTCCGTGAAGCTGATCAGGGTTCGCTTTTCGGGGTTGACCTCCGCCACTTGCGCTACTTCCTCATGCACTTCTTCTGGCACCACCTCTGGTGCTTCGGGGTTTGCGGGTTTAGGTACCGCAGCAGGAATTTCCTCTCGGATCAGTTGTTGCACTAGGGTGCGTAGAGCGGCCACAGTCTCCGCGTTGAATGCTAACGGAGCTGCTGGTGCAGCGGGAGGATTGACTCGAGGTCTGCCTCCGACCTCGGATTCGCTCTCACCAAGGCCTTCTCTATTGTCGGTGGGACTGCGATTGGTGGCTCTAGTGTTGACCATCTGAATGTTGTAGGTTTGGTTTCATTTGTTAATTTAATAAGGTATGTAGAAAGAATTGACAAACAAGTTCTAGTAGCTAAAAGGGAAATTTCATTAATAGGTTCATAACAGAGAGTACAAGGCTTTTATAACTTAAGCCATTTCAACTAGAAAGAGAAAAACTAAGCCGATTCGACTTCCTGAAGACAAAAATGAAGTCGAAAGAAGTGGTCTACGCTCACTTCTTGGAAAGAGAAACACAATACTAGGGAGAACTAAACACGGTCAGTGTATGTATCGAGGAATCCTTCCTCGAAGAAAGTATCGTCTATGATCCCCGTGTCATTGCTGAGGAGTAAGTTAGCTTGCTCGATCCTTCGGCGGCGACGGTTCTCGCGAGCCTGCGACGATGCATATTCTATGCTGGAGTCTTTCAGCTTGCTCCCTTTCCGTCTCTGCGACCCACTCTTCTCGGTGACTCTGCAGTAGGTCATAGTTCACCCTACGGCCTCTGGTGGGCACGACACCGAAAGGTGGTGGAGTGTTCACCAAGGGTTGACGAGCTCGGCGGTTGGACGATTCACCTTCCATCCATGTGGTGAACCCTTCCATTTGTGCTTCCCTAGATGCTTGCCTAGCCCGCTCGTACAGTGAGGGTGGGCCATAGAATCTCTCCTCCATGTTGTTGGGCTCAAGCTGGAGACGTCGGAGAAGTGCCTCGTCCTCTTGACACCAAAAGTGTGTCATCGGCGGCATTGGCCCTTCGGGCTCGGGCGCTCGCGGAGGTGAGACTACCTCCATTCTCGGGACCTGACTTGTGGACGGCATGGCCCTCGAGACCTGGATCATGGGTGGCATGGGGGCTGGGGGCACATACTCCATCACGGGTGGTGGCGATGGTGGTGTCTCGGGGTCGATGACCACCCCGTCTGAATCCTCTTCCTCAGACTCCTCAAACTCTTGATCTGCCTCATTCATGGCATCCCACTCAGCTTGGGCTTGCCACAGAAGCTCGAACTCCTCATCGTTCACTTCTTCTTCTTCCCCGTTCTCAAAGTCGAGCTCGGGTACTATCCCCTCTTGTTGGTACTCGGGCACCAACTCTTCATTCTCCTCGTCGGAGTAGTCCTCGGGCTCATAACCCGGCGCCATCTCCTCATCCTCCGAGGGGAAATCCTCGGGCTCGTACACCGGAGATGGGGGTATCTCGGCCGGCGCTGGGTTGTCTTCGGGCAGCTCGATGGGGAGGTTGGGGTCCTTCTCGGGGTCTTCCTCGGATTCTTCCCAAGCGTCCCCGACTTGATCAATTTCCATGTTTTCTCCCGGTTGATCTTCTTCGGGCTCATGGAAGGGGTTTGGAGCCTGCATTCCGTAGCGGCTTCATCAGAGTGGTTTTCGAGGTGGTTGACTCTTCTTGGGTAAACCATGTTGTCTGAAGAAGGAAAAAGGAAAGGAAAAGGCGTTAATGTAGAACCTCCTTAGTTTCTATACGATGAAGACATAGTGAAGGAAGTCAAGGCTTTGAAAATTTACTAAATCAAAACTTTACTTTATACTTTTCATTTTCTTGGTCCTATTAAAGGTCCTAAAGTTTTTCTCTTAGCACATGTGAGTTTACAAAACAAGTTTTGGGATTACTAACAAGTTGTGATGGTATGAGTTTTTCACTGGAAGTTCCTAAAGAAGCGTTTTAAATTCTCCATAATTTGGAATGTTCATACTACTTAAGTTTTTCAAAGGATAGAAAGGAATTTTGGTAAACATGTTAGTTCTAGAACTAAGTATTTGATATCTAAGGTTTTTAAACATTTTCGTGAGACTTTTCTTAGCTAAGAATTTTGAAATTGGAAAGTTAGTATTCTTAGGTTTTCTTTAAAGGATAAAGAAGGAAATTTTCCATAAATGGAAGTTTTAGATAGCGGAAGTAAAAAGTTAGGGTTTGAAAGTTCTCGGTTTTCAAAAATTTTCGATTTTTAAAAGTTTTCGGTTTTAAAACAAAAACGTTTAGCTCTGATACCACAATTGTAACACCCCTATTTTACAACACTGGGTATTACCGCCAGTGACCTCGGACTTTACCGTCCAAAGTCACCCAAGGCTTTTAGAATGATATAGAACATTATTAATGCGGAAATAAACATAATTCATAAAATAGAAAAGGTGCTCCCGAAGGATACTTGGTTCTTACAAAACGTCTTACATTGTCTTCAAACTTACAAGTCCTTGAAATCGAATAACGAAACCATCTTGGTCTTGAAACAAAGTGAAACAAAAACTAAAACGAACAATAAATACATCTTGAGAGTTCTTGACCTTCCTTCACTTCACTTCGCCTCACGCCTTGCTAGGGTTCCTGGGTTCTGACATAATTCGCGAGGGGCGATAAAATGCCAGGCAACATGCGAAAAAGAAGGATTAGTCTAAGAGACTAAGAAAGCGGGAATGGAACTTCCCGAGGGTATTTCGGTACTTTGAATTCTTGTCGAAAGAGATAATGGGGTTGTGTTTACGATGGGTTTGTTTATGTGGGGCTTTAATGGTTCGAAGAAGAGCGTATCTCGAGCGGAGATAGCTCGATAAACGAGAGAAGAGCTACTAGATTGTAGACTTCTTTTAGCATCGAAAGTATGTTGGGAACGTTATTAATTCATACAAGTTAAAAACCTCTCGCGCCCTGAGCGGACCGAGAGCCGGATCGATCATTTGAGACCGGTCCGGTTTTGGTATCTTAAATGTGCATTGGGCACTTTTCTTATATAGTGATGAAAAAGTATTTGATTTCATTAATGATTTTTAATAGAAAGAGGTGGGACTCGGATGGCCCGATCCACCAAGGGAAAAACTCAGTTTCTCGACACTTAGCTAGAGTGCGCTCATCCCTCCTTGCAATCGGAGCGGATGGGATCATGAACCCGAAAGTCGTACTTCAAACATGTAGGTACTTACGACTTAGTAAGATTATATAGAGGCGTCTGCTATTCCGCGCCCCTTACTAGTTCGTTTGACGTTGACCTCTGAACGAGATCATAAACAACCAAGGTCACAACCATACTAGCATAAATAATCCTAACAAATATTAATAGCGAACTTATACTAACAATGGTCGTTATATCTAACAATCGATATTTCCTAGGTTCATTCGTTACTTAGCACACAAGTCGTTCCCAACATCGAGAATTTTAAGGAAATGAAATATAAAGGTCACAAGGGGAAAATTCCACTTGCCTTAGCTTTTGCGAGTTTTAACAATCGAGCTTTGACGGAACTATGTGATTCACGACTTCGAGCGAGAATCCCGACCTATCGACACGGAATTTACGAGCGAGCTTTAATCATGATTTCCTTCTAAAGTTTGGATTACCTCTTATAATATTTTATAAGAGGTTGGAATTCTAAATTATTAAGATAATAATTTAGAAAGTTATTTTTCTTAAAATAATAATATTCCTTTATTATTATTTTAGCTTTGTAATATCCTTTTTATTCCATAAAAATTCTATTTAATAATATTAACATAGTCCTTTTTAACTTCACTTGCTAATTCCTTTTAATATAATTTAAGCAAGTATAATTTTACAAAAATATCATACTTTATCTAAAAAGGTATTTTTCCTTTAGAATGTACAATTCTTATTAAGCTTTAAGGAATCTATTTTAACCTTTTGACATATTTATCTTAATTAAAATCTTATCTTTAAATTTTCAATTATTCCTTAGTGAACCTTAGAATATTATTTCCCTTATCAAAATACTTTATTAATATCCCCTTAATTGAATTTTTATTTAATTATATAAGTCACATTAAATAAAGCTAATAGACTTATAATCTATTTTCTTGGAATTTTCCATAATTAGGAGTTTCTATTTTCTTAATAAAGTAACTTACTACAATTAATATATTACATTAATCTTATTTATTTTATTCCTATAATTCTTTTTACATTATATGACTTGTAAAATATCTATGGTCATAGCTTATAAAATATGATCATGGCTTATACTATCATCATGGCTTATAAATATCCTACTTCATATTTATAGTCCATTATTATAATATTGTAGTTTATAAAATAATTTCTTTTCTATATCTAAATGATTTCTTTCCAAACAAGTCAACCTTATGATATATAATATTATAGACTCATTATAAGATCATACTTCTTGTATATAACCTACACTTATGTTTTGTAATAATTCTCTACACTTTAGAGATTATTAAATTAATATTCTTCTCCTATGGTGACTTTAGTAATATAATTATTAATAATATTATTCTTCCATAAAATCAATATCTAATGTCAAACTATAGTTCATGACTACTAGTTTTGAAACAATAATACTTTTGTAAGATCTCTCTACAATTTTATTATTATAGTATGTCATAAGTATTCTAACATCACTATCATCTATTATAACTAATATCATAAATCAACCTAGTTTACTTTATAGTCACATTTATATATAAATATTAATAAAAGTTCCTATTTGTAGTAACTTTACACTTAGAGGTAAGCTATTTTATATTTTATTAAATAATGAATTTATTTTATAAACCTATCATTATTATTATTAAAATCATATAATAGGATATCATCTATAACTTAAGACATGCAACAATTCATATCTTCTAGAATTCTTATTTTCTCTTTTTATGAAGATGATAATATTAACTTATTAATTTTGTATGCCATAATTATTTTATAAAAACCATTTATATTATATAAAGAGCATACTTATCATAAATACAATAAAATGCTCATATTTCCTTATGAGGTTAATTTACCATGGTAACTCTAAGTTGTTTCTATCATCCAACTAACATGATTTTATACCTAGTATTTTCTTCCATAAATCCTTATTTGATTTTCTACCATTATTTCTACAAATCAAAAGAGGACATACTAATATTTCCAATTTCATAAATTAATTTAATAGAAATTAAGGGATAAGATTTTATACTTTTTAAGAGTTCTGTATTACAGAACCAGGAGAAGAGAGGCAGGGGAGGCCGGCGGTCTTCGGGGCGGCGCAACCAGGGCGGGACGGCGGCTCCGGCGGCTCGGCGGTGCAGGGGCGGCGCGCTGGTGGTCCGGCTAGGGCAGGGAGGTGGTCCAGCGGGGCTCCAAGGAAGAGAAGGGGGAAATTTTGATGTGTTTTAATGGAGGAATAGAGCTTTGATTGTGTCTGATTTTTGGAGATCAAGTGAGCAATTACAACTAGGAGTAAGAGATGAATGAGTGTGTGTGTAGGGAGAGTGGTTTGGACCCTTTATATAGGCAAGTTGGGGAAGGCCATGGATCCTAGCCATGGAGGGAGCACCAATGGAGGTGGAGGGAGTGTGCTTCCATTGGTCAATTGTGTGTTTATTCAAGAGTGATGGAGGGTGATGCAATCATGGTGCTCTTGCAAGCAAAGGGAGGTGAAAGAGGCATGCAATGGGGGCAAATCACATCAACGTACATTCAATCAGACAATAGTTTGATGTTGCTTTTGGAGAAGAAGGGGAATAAATGGTATAAAATAATAAGGATGGTGTTTTAGGTAAGAAAGTTCAATTGGTCTAGCGGAAATAGAGAGGGGCGTGTGGGTAGAGTGGCAAGAGGTCTCGGGTTCAAGTCCCGACTCTTGCATTCTTTTTACAAGACTTGTAATTAGATTTTTAGGCCCTTAATGTAACTTATTTTATTTAAAAGAATTCAATCTCTACAAGACATTATTTTTATTTGATGCCCTTTTTATTAATTCATGCCCCTCATACTATTTTATTGGATTTTATTTAATTAAATCCTTCTTGATAATCTCTTTTTAAAGAGAAATAAGGGTTATAATGATATATGAACAATTCTCTTTTTATTTAGAGAAAATAATTTATTATAATAAATATTATATTATATTCGATTTAAAAACCTTGGAATATCTTGGATATTACATGGTCGAGAAGGAGGTGGCCGATTATTGGTCGAGAGTAGGTGGCTCTTGACTGGTTGAGCGTTGCGGAGGTGTCAACTTTTGAGCATGTGAGGTTCGTCCCTATCGTTATCGGAGAAACTTGTGATGTTCGGACCTCGTTCCCGTGCCTTGGGGCTTGCGGGAATAGGGAGCTCGCATTTTTGGATGGGTACGGAAAAGACCTCGAGGAATTCCCTTGGATCTCTTTTTCCTTTCTTTTACCTCGCGTTCCGTGCCCACTGTTCACACATAGTTATTTTGCGCACCATCACAACCCCAGGGCTTGTGGTCCGCGGTCCGAGGGCCGCAAGCCATACATGCGCGATGTGTGATTCCTCATCCTTCTTCTTGCGAAGCCTGCCGCAACCTTCCACAGGCGGGATGCGGGGTCTAGGTCGGGAATCTCTCTTCATGAGATTCGGGGTTTGGGTTTGAGGGTCTCTCTTTACGAGATTCGGGGTTTGGGTTTGAGGGTCTCTCTTTACGAGATTCGTGGTTTGGGTCAATGAGGCTCGAGGTTTTTTGAACTTCTAACGGGATCATTCACCCTTAACAATTTTCTGGAAGCTTTTTCTTTCTTCCTGTTGTTGCACGCTGGCGGGCCTTGGGGCCTCTTCCCACTTTTCATTAATGGGCCTCCGTGGGAGTTAGGCCTATTAAGGCGCTAAGCGGGGAAAGGCCCAATATACTCTTTATAAATGCCATGCGTACCCTTTCTCTCTCCTTCTCGCTTCATCTTCTTTCCCAAGAAAACTCCTCTCTCTTTGTGACCTTTCGGTTTCTGGCAACCAAGTACAGGCGACACCACCGGCCAAGACTCGCAACCGCGCTCTCTACAACAACTTTCGACAAGTAAGTACCATTTCTGGCCTTCGCATGTGCTTTCGGTGGTTTTAGTCTCTTTTCCACCTTTCGCCCTAGGCGGAGGAGGTGGTTTTTTTTATTTTCGTGTCGGCGTCACGGTGGCGAAAAGGTGGGAGTGGGGGCGGACGCTAGGGGTCCGGTGATTCGCTCAACCTTTCCGGCGCTTGCCTGACGGTTGAGTTCATTGCTCTTGATTTTTGAATTTTGAACATTCTCGGGAAGCCCAAGCGTTTCGCCGCTGGTTGATGGGACGCCTGTCACTTCGATCTTCTGAAACCTACTTTTTGGCCTGCAACTCTGTTTGTTCCCCTTCGCATTCTTCCTAGGCGGTCTATCCATCAGAGTAGCCTTCGGGTCGCGCTTATCATACGCCACCGTGCCTTGCTCTTTTGGTCTACTCTCTCCTTAAGACTTTTTTCTTTTCCAGGTGTTCGCCTCTCGTGACCTAGACTTCGTATTTCATGCCTAGAGGCGCTTCTTCGAGACCTCCACCAGGCTTCGCATTCAACCTTTTGGAGAAGTACTACGAAGAACCTTCCCAAACTGTAGTGACTAGCGAGACTAGCGATTCTCAGAACCTGAGGTCCCCTTCATTTATTTTGACCGATCCTTCGCCCAGCAATTCTGAATTTTTTGTTACCTCGCGCTTCTCTCGAGTGCGCACATCGTCAAGGGTTGAGATGGCCTCGTCCTCGATTTCAGACGAAGAACTCGTTGGCTCCGACGTGCGATCGTCAGACTCCAACGAGCAACCAAGCTTTTATCTGCGATACATTACCGACTGCGTGTCGCATCTCCCGCTAGTCATCGAGGATCGGATCCCGATGACTCCGAACCCCGCGGTTGGGCTATTTTTGGATGAGGGAGCCCCGATCGTTCTTACCAGAGCGATACTTGCGGACATCGCCTCTGGCTATCCCTGGCCCGAGGGAGTTGAGCTGGCGCTTCCCGAGGGGGAAGGCTGCTCGTTGGCGGTGTACGATAATTGCGTGGTCGTCCACCTGCACAGCCTTCAAGCCAGCTTCCGACTGTCGCTCGCCTGAGACATAGTTGATTATTTATGGGCAATAAACGTATGACCCACACAACTTTTCCTCAACGCGTGGAGGCATATGTGCGCGTACACCATTCAGAGCTACGAGCTCGGGGAAGGACTTGACGTTGCCACCATGACGGACTTATTTTTGGCGAGGTGCGAGAAAAAGTTGTGCCTTGTGAAACTTAGTCTGCCCGGGCTCAAGATTACCACAACTCTTTCGAATGTCGAAGAGTGGAAGGACATGTGGTTTTTGGTTCGCTACCGCTCTGGAGGTATATCAACTTCCCCTCGGCACTGTGTAACTTCCAACGGCCCGAGAAGTCACAAGCAGAGGAGAACGCCAGAGCTAAGAAACGATTTGCAACGCCGGTTGTGGCACCTCACAAATTGTACTTGGCCCAGGATCGCCCTGAGCGTGCGGGCCTGAGTCTTCCCTTCCCGAACCGCGAGGGTGCAGAGGGTATTTGCTTTCTTGTGCTTTCTTGGTTTTATTTTGCTTCTTGTTAATTGTCGCACCTCGAATTTAGATTATATGCGATGATCCCGAGCCTTGCTTTGACCGCGTATTCTGAACCTAGATTGTTTGCGACGATCCGAGCCTCGCTCAGACCGCCCGTTCTGAACTTAGATGGTTTGAGACGATCCGAGCCTTGCTCGGACCGCGCATTCTGAACTTAGATGGTTTGCGACGATCCAAGCTTTGCTCGAACTGTGCATTTTGAATGTAGATTGTTTGTGACGATCCGAGCTTTGCTCGGAACGCGCATTTTGAACTTAGATTGTTTTTCGCGTTATTCCCTTTTGTTTTACTGACCCCTTGCCTTTGTCCTTTTTCAGTGAATCACCTGGAGGATTTTGCCCAGAGGATGAAGAAGAAGACACCCCAGGGTCCTTTCGCGCAAGGTTCCTGGACCTCAAAGGTCCCAACACCTGCAAAGGTCTCAGAGGGGCGAACCACTATCGCCCCTCTGAAGGGGAACGTCGCAAAGATGTCCTCTAAGGCCCCTCAGGGGCACGATGATGATCTGGGCCAGTTTGCAAAGGGGGAGAAAAAGAGACACAAGGGGGACGACAAACATGGTCGGGCGGAGAGGGAACTCGCTCTGAGCTCCAACCTCGAGGGGGTACCGCATGTGGAGGTGCCCTCGTCGGCCACACAGTTTCACTACCCCGGGCCGTCCCGTGGTTCGCTCAAGAGCTGGAAGAGGGACGACTTCAAGGAGGAGATTGATTGGGCGAACCATCTCTCCGAGCAAGCACTTATCGAGGAGACCCTCCGCTACTCAGCGATGGTTCGCGCTTACTCCCTTGCGCGTTTATTTTTCTGTGTTTTTTGTTCGCTTTTTCCTAACGTGCCACTATTTTGTAGCACAATTTCCTTAATAACTACAACTGCGGCCGCATCTCACTTCTTCAGAAGAACCTATTGAAGTACGAGGGGAAGTTCAAGGCGAAAGAGGCTGAGGAGAAACTCGCAAAGGAAGAGGCTGAGGAGGTGAAGGCTTTACTCAAGGATTTGCGGGATAAACTCTTCGAGGAGCGCAAATACTCGACAGGGAAAGAGGCGGAATTCCAAAAGGTGAAGGAGGAAAACATCAGTCTTCACAACCGCGTCAAGGAGCTCAACGAGAAGGTTATGGCCGGGGGGCCTGCGTACGTCGAGACTGCCGAGTACAAGGAAGCGACACTGAGCGTTGTGGAGGGGAAGTACCGGCAGGCCATCCGCGTAGAGGTGAGACAGGCGACCGAGAAGTACAAACACATAGAACCTCGTATCGTGTTTTTCATCCCTAACTACACGTTGACCATGGGGGAGACCGAGGAGTGATAAGGATCTAGGATCTTCAATGGTCGGTGCAAGGTAAACTTTGGTGATGTACAAGGCATAGGTTCCTTGAGATATGACTCACTGAAGGCAATTGCAAACAAAACAATTGTAGAGATATGACTCACTCAAGAGAAGGTTGATTTGGAGTTGATATAACTCACAAGTTTTTTGATTAAAACAAGGGAAATTACATGAGCTAAGAAGAGGATTTCTTGAATTCAACTTGATAATCAAATAAAGGAACATCATGCCCCTTTTATAGTAGAAAGGGACGTCCAAAACAAGGCAACAAAGAGGCCTTTCACATCTCGCTTTAATTTGAAAAGTTGGTGAGAAAAACTCAAGGTACAAAAATTAAAGTATGGCATTCACTTCTTCTAGATAGTAAGTATGATGGACGACCATTACTCCTTGTGGTTGGTGAGAAGAAGCTTCCAATTTATGATATGTAAATGTAATATGAATAATATGGTAGTGAATGGACTGCCGGGTTGCATCAGGGTTCCTTCAAGTAGTCGATGAGTTCTTTTTGGGCTTCATGGATTTGAACCTCATCATCTTAGGAATTAATAGGACTAGCTTAAGTGGACTTGCCCATTTCAATGGAGCGCTATCCAAAAAGGAGTGGTATTCATGATTCAAATGCCGAGCTCGAAATAAATATTTTCCATCACTCGGGAATCTTCAAAAGGTAATTTGGCAAGTTCGAGTGTCATCGTGATTGTAATACGAGTCCAGTGTATGAAGCTCCCCTATATTCACATCACCCTCTCCTCCTTTAAAGGGATTCATCCTCGAATCCATATGATCTACTTCCTTGATGTGGTACTCCAATAAAAAAGATGGCGTAGTCTCTTCTTCTTGAATCAGAAATGGCAAGCATGAAGAAACCAAAGGTGTTGCATCCATCCATGGAGTATCCAATGAATATAGTGAACTAAGCACAATGGTGGGTCGACTCTTGGTTCTTCTAGTCGGAGGTGATGACTCTACAACTTCCTCCTCTTCAAAAAGTGGCTCATCCCTTGAGAAGATGTCCGCTTCGGTTGACATGGCCTCCCCTTCTTGCAAATGCTCATCCCAAAGGGTTGGCCCTTCAAAAAAAGGCACTCATCTTGCAATATGTGCATCATTTCTATGGGGCACTTGATAGTGATGAGTTGTTCCAAATCATGGAAGGATCTCATTCTTTCTCTCTTTTTTCGAAACACTTGAGAGACCTTTTCGGTAATTCTGTTTCCAGAATTCTGCTGGTTTTTGTATCGGGTCGTTCTCTCAACTCCGATCTCCAAATTGAGTGGTTCCAAAGCCCACGTGTAGATCTGGATGGCTAGTTTAAATTCTCCAAATTTGAGCTTTTTTAGTTTTTGGATCAGAAAGTTATGACAATTTTTCTGAGGGGTCGCAAGCTATTATTGGTAATAGAGCAACTGTGGAGAGATGATGGGTTTACCTTGCTTGGCTCTGATACCAAATGATAAGGATATAGGATCTTCAAGGGGCGGTGCAAGGTAAACTGTGGTGATGTAGAAGGGATAGGTTCCTTGAGATATGACTCACTCAAGGCAATTGCAATCAAAACAACTCTAGAGATATGACTCACTCAAGAGAAGGTTAATTTGGAGTTGATATAACTCACAAGTCTTTTCATTAAAACAAGGGAAATTACATGAGCTAAGAAGAGGGTTTCTTGAATTCAACTTGATAATCAAATAAAGCAACATCATTCTCCTTTTATAGTAGAAAGGGACGTCCAAACAAGGCAACAAAGAGGCATGTCACATCTAGCTTTAATTTGAAAAGTTGGTGAGAAAAACTCAAGGGACAAAAATGAAAGTATGGCATTTACTTCTTCTAGATGGTAGGTATGATGGACGGCCATTACTCCTTGTGGTTGGTTAGAAGAAGCTTCCAATTTATGATATGTAAATGTAATATGAATAATATGGTAGTGAATGGACCGGGGGGTTGTATCAGGGTTCCTTCAAGTAGTCGATCCTTTGACGTTTGGAACCTTGAGTTCTTTTTGGGCTTCATGGATTTGAACCTCATAATCTTAGGAATTAAAAAGACTAGCTTAAGTGGACTTGCCCATTTCAATGGAGCGCGGTCCAAAAAGGTCTGGTGTTCATGATTCAAATGCCGAGCTCGAAATCAATCTTTTCCATCACTCGGGAATCTTCAAAAGGGAATTTGGCAAGTTCGAGTGTCATCGTGATTGTAATATGAGTCCAGTGTATGAAGATCCCCTATATTCACATCACCCTCTCCTCCTTTAAAGGGATTCGAGGACGAATCCATATGATCTACTTCCTTGATGTGGTACTCCAATAGAAAAGATGGCGTAGTCTCTTCTTCTTGAATCAGAAATGGCAAGCATGAAGAAACCAAAGGTGTTGCATCCATCCATGGAGTATCCAATGAATATAGTGAACTACGCACAATGGTGGGTCGACGCTTGGTTCTTCTAGTCGGAGGTGATGACTCTACAGCTTCCTCCTCTTCAAAAAGTGGATCATCCCTTGAGAAGATGTCCGCTTCGGTTGACATGGCCTCCCCTTCTTGCAAATGCTCATCCCAAAGGGTTGGCCCTTCAAAAAAAGGCACTCATCTTGCAATATGTGCATCATTTCTATGGGGCACTTGATAGTGATGAGTTGTTCCAAATCATGGAAGGATCTCATTCTTTCTCTCTTTTTTCGAAACACTTGAGAGACCTTTTCAATAATTCTGTTTCCAGAATTCTACTGGTTTTTGTATGGGGTCGTTATCTCAGCTCCGATCTCCAAATTGAGTGATTCCAAACCCCACGTGTAGATTTCGATGGCTAGTTTAAATTCTCCAAATTTGAGCTCTTTTAGTTTTTGGATCAGGAAGTTATGACAATTTTTCTGAGGGGTCGCAATCTATTGTTGGTAATAGAGTAATTGTGGAGACATGATGGGTTTACCTTGCTTGGATTAGATACCAAATGATAAGGATCTAGGATCTTCATGGGGCGGTTCAAGGTAAACTTTGGTGATGTAGAAGGGATAGGTTCCTTGAGATATGACTCACTCAAGGCAATTGCAATCAAAACAACTCTAGCGATATGACTCACTCAAGAGAAGGTTGATTTGGAGTTGATATAACTCACAAGTCTTTTGATTAAAACAAGGGAAATTACATGAGCTAAGAAGAGGGTTTCTTGAATTCAACTTGATAATCAAATAAAGCAACATCATGCTCCTTTTATAGTAGAAAGGGACATCCAAACAAGGCAACAAAGAGGCCTGTCACATCTAGCTTTAATTTGAAAAGTTGGTTAGAAAAACTCATGGGACAAAACTGAAAGTATGGCATTCACTTCTTCTAGATGGTAGGTATGATGGACGACCATTACTCCTTGTGGTTGGTGAGAAGAAGCTTCCAATTTATGATATGTAAATGTAATATGAATAATATGGTAGTGAATGGACCGCCGGGTTGCATCAGGGTTCCTTCAAGTAGTCGATCCTTTGCCGTTTGGAACCTTGAGTTCTTTTTGGGCTTCATGGATTTGAACCTCATCATCTTAGGAATTAAAAGGACTATCTTAATGGACTTTGGCAAGTTCGAGCGTCATCGTGATTGTAATATGAGGCCAGTGTATGAAGCTCCCCTATATTCACATCCAGGAGGATCCCGAGGGGGAATGCGAGTTTTTCCTTGAGGACGAGGGCAGGGTTACAGCGAACGACAATGAACCTCCTGCCACGAATCTCGTTGACCAGGGGAACCAAAACCCCGCCTAGGACGACATCGAGATAATCCATGCCTCGCTCATCCGCCAGCATCCCATGGGCTCGCCAGCCAATGTGCCAAAGGAGAACAAGGAGTGAAGGTTGTGTTGTAATGATTTTTTTTTGTTGGGATGGTTAAGATTGATCTTTGGTGGCTCCGTTGGAGCCTGTAATATAACTTTTTGGCCCTCGCGGCCTTGCTTGTGTGATTAAGGTTGATTTTTATGCATTTTCCTTCTTACCCCTTGCTTGTGTGATTTGTGTGATTGTGCGAAATCCTTTTTTAAGAGCTCCAATGGCTCATTACACCCCGATCCAACCTCATGGTGCGAGTGCTGCAAAGCTTACAGCCTGCTCGGGCCACAACGGGTCCGGATTGGCGTTTTTTAGCCCTTTTTTGCTTGTTTTTTTATCATCTGCAACGACCCCGAGCCTCGCCCGGATCGTGCATGGATTATTTTTGATTGTATGCAATGATCTCGAGCCTCGCTCGGATCGTGCATGGGTTATTTTTTTATTGTATGCAACAATCCCGAGCCTCGCTCGGATTGTGCATTTTTTATTGTATGCAATGATCCCGAGCCTCGATCGAATCGTGCATGGATTGTTTTTTGTTATGTGCAACGATCCTGAGCCTCGCTCGGGTCGTGCATGAATTGTTTTTTGATTGTATGCAACAATCCCGAGTCTCTCTCGGATCGTGCATGGATTGTTTTTTGATTGTATGCCACGATCCCGAGCGTCGCTCGGATCGTGCATTGGTTATTTTTTATTGTATGCAACGATCCCAAGCCTCGCTCGGATCGTGCATGGATTGTTTTTTATTGTATGCTACGATCCCGAGCCTCGCTCGGATCGTGCACTGATTATTATTTTTTGTATGCAACGATCTCGAGCCTCACTCGGATTGTGGACTATTTTTTTATTGTATGCAACGATCCCGAGCCTCGCTTGGATCGTGCATGGATTGTTTTTGGTTATGTGCAACGATCGCGAGCCTCGCTCGGATCGTGCCTTGATTATTTTTTATTGTATGCAACGACCCCGAGCCTCGCTCGGATCGTGCATGGATTGTTTTTTCATTGCATGCAACAATCCCGAGCCTCGCTCGGATCGTGCATTAATTATTTTTGATTGTATGCAGCTATCCCGAGCCTCGCTCGGATCGTGCATGGATTGTATGCAGCTATCCCGATCCCGAGCCTCGCTCAGATCGTGCATGGATTGTTTTTAATTATATGCAAAGATCCCGAGCCTCGCTCGGATCGTACATTGATTGTTTTTTATTGTATACAACGATCCTGAGCCTCGCTCGGATTGTGCATGGATTGTTTTTCCGACCCCAAGCGGGAAGTGATGTGATGGTTTCCCACACACTCGCAAGAATACGAGATCTATTGTAGTAGTAGATCAGGATCGAATCACGGGGATTATATCTGCTTTAGCTAATTCTAGAAACCAGTTCCTAAGCCAAATATAATGATTTTTGGTGTAATTCTAACTACCAAAATCAAGTAAAACAAGTAAATTATGATACTGAAAAGTATATCAGAAAGCAAAGTTCCAAGGCAAGGAATCCCCACAACTTTGATCCAGGGATTTTGAATCTCACTTCTACCTAAACTGAGTTGGATATTTTGTTATGAAGGTTATTGTCTAATGTCATAAATTAACTTCTCTCAAAGTTTAACTTAATGTACTTCTATCAAATTAAGAACCCACTCTCGTGATGAAACAAAACCGATAGAAACCCTTTAAGCACTTAGAAATCTAGATGATAAACCAAACTTGCCCCACTCTCGTGATACATCAAACTTGACTAAAAAATCTAGAAATTCTAAGACAATTAACCACATGAGAATCTAATCTCAAGTTCAATTCTAGTTTTTCCAAATAGATAGAACCACATCTCGATGTGTTCTCTCTATTTTATTTACTCACTTAGACCACCACCTCTCGATGCGCTATCTAAACAAGAATTTAACAAGTTTAAACCTATTATATTAAGCCCCTAGAATCAAATCATATTAATTTTCCAACTCAATTCAAGCAAAAGGTATTGAATCTAATCCGCTTCACATCGTTGGGATAAGCCAAACCCTAGAACTATAGAGTTTAGCCTAGCATATTCAAAATCATGATGAAAGAAATAAAATCAAACATGCAATTGGAATAAGAACAATAATTGAAAGAGAAATTTACTAGAGATTCAATTGAAAGAACAATTAGATCCAAAGTGCAAAGCAAAACTCCAGAGCGAAAAAGCGTAGAACTAAAACCCTAAAAATTGTCTCTTTTCTCTCTACTTGAAATTAGAATAATAATAAGGCATAATAATGTTCTAACTTAAGCTCCAAGTAGTCTTAGAAAAGTCCTTAAACTTATACCAAAAGATATCCCAAAAATAAAACCAACTCGGGCCCAAAAAGAGTAAGAAAGCCCATCAATCCTGACGCGCATAGTGTCTGTCACGACCCATGACGGACCATCTGAGAGCAAATTCTTGCTTTGTCTCTTCTTGTTTTGGCTCATGATGGCCTCCACGACCCGTGGTGATGCTTCTAACCTCTTCCTTCACTCTTTAGCTTGCATTTTGACTTGTAATAGTGATGTGAGTTCGTCTACCACACCTTATATCGAGGCCCTACCGAGTGACGTCCTCAGTGTCGAGGCTCCTGTCGAGGGTGCGATGCTCAGTACCGTGCCTAATGGGGTGCTGTTGCACACGCCGGTTTCCGACCTTAGTGTGCCTTTGCTTTTGGGAGATGGTGCCACTTCTTCGGGCACTTTTGATGGCACTTTGCCCCATTACTTGAGTGAAGATTCCGGTCCTAATGACAAGTCCAATTTGCATGACAAAGGGGAGTCTTCGCTTGGACAAGTAACCAAGGCTGGTGTCCGAGGCGCTAAGAAGCCAAGTCAAGGTACCACACCCTATCTTGGGCGCATCATTCGAGCACATGCTAGGGCAATGCTTGACAATATCAAGGAGGAGATCACGGCTCATAAGTTGGACTTTGGCTAGCAAAGGTGAAGGTTGGAGTCTCATTTTAACTAGTGGCCCGACAAGTGACTATTTTGCGGTTAAGGACAATCAGTTTGTTCTTGGTTTTATGGGGCGTTTATTGTAATTTCTTTAAGAGTTGTGGCTGAATGTGTGAGGCATGGAATTTAGGTTTATACACACGTCCATGTCCTCTTTGCTCCCTTAGACTTGAATGATGAAATTGCTCTCTTTTTACTTGTTTTCAATCTAAGTTCTTTGTTTTGTTTTTCGTTCAATCTCGTCGTTTGATCGTTGGTGAGTCATATCAGACGCTCTTTCAACCTAGTTTGTTGATCTTGGTGCGTAATATCCAAGATTCAACATCCATATCCAACAATCCATCAATCCACTTCCAATCGCTCCATCCATCGATCCATCTCCATCTCGGTGGAATTCTGCACCATGCCAGTATATTCGCCATAATTTCTGCATTACACCTCATATGGATCTGAAATTTTGAGGAGTTAAACTAGACTCACAGATCTAACTCTGTGCTTTAGAATCACCCAATTCCGAGTCCGAATGAAGGAGATCTACCCTTTTTATCCCAAACGAAATTCAGCCACCGAGCTCCACCACCTTCGAACCAAGTGAAGATTTCCGTCCACTCTTCGTCGATTTCTTTGCACCACCATCTCCTCCAACAATCTGGCCATCAAGTGGTATCAGAGCCACGCTAAGGTATCGCCATTTAAACCTTTTTCCGACCTTGAAAGTCCACTCGTTGCAAGTAGTCTCTTGGCCGAATTCCTCTTTGTGTGTGTGCGAGAGACTCGTTGATTTTTTTGTCTTGTGTTGTGTGTGTTTTGTTGTCCTTGAATGTTGATGTTCTAGGTCGACTTTGTGTGAGTCCATGGCTGAATTTCTGCTCGAAAAAACCATGGAGAAGAACACCAAAGGTTGACGTCTTTATGAGTAGTTGAAGGGTTGTTTTTCCTTCTTGTTTAATGCCTTCAATTGTGACTTGATTTGAGTGAGTCATTGCTGAATTTTTTTTGAGGTGAAAACGTGGGCATTGTGTGACTAAACCAGCCTTAATCCGTTTCATTACATGCTTGTTGAATGGTTCGGTGCTAGGATACGGGAACGACACCAAGACGGAACATCTTGCGTTGTGGTTCAAGTTGTCTTTGAAATCTTTGGCTAAATCAAAAATAGAAAAGAAATCAGAAAAACCTTACCGGCGGCGTAAACCTAATAAGGGGCCATGCACAGAAAAAAAAGATTAAGACTAGAAAAACCTTGCCCGGCGACGTAAAGCTAATAAGGGGCCGGACTCGGAAAGAGTAGTCAAATCGTAGAGACTAGCAAAGGCCTAAATAAATAAAACAAATTCTATACTTGATGCTTGTTGTTCTTTGTGGTTTAGTAGCTTCCTAGCATTGTTCTCTTAGGCAAGTGTATGGTGAATCTCTTCTTTTGTTTGTTCTTTGTTGTCCTTTGCATATTTGCAACTTGTCGGATTTTCATCTCGGGCAAGTCTTGGTGGTTATTTCAAGTGCACTCTATACCTTGATTTTGCCGTGGTTGTTAAGATGACAAGTTTAGGTGACGAAAAGGACAAGCAACAGGTTGAAGAGACGTCCACTAGCTCGGTGGCAGCCATGTTGCACTCCATGCAACAATCCCTGCAAGCTATGAAGGCTCGTTTTGCCAATTTGGAGAGCCAAGTGCAAGGAAGGGATGACGGTTCACGAGTGCCTCAATCGAGAGCTCCACCAAGTGTCTTACAAAGTGCTAACCGGGTGGAGATGATGCAAGAAGAGGCCTCGAAATCCTACGTGCCAAATACGGAGGCCCGCGCCACACTTGGCTTGAGTACATCTTTGGGGGCCATTCCTCCTTATGTTCCACCCGTGAGCTTCCACAATCCACATTATGTGGCCAATTCCGGGGTAAAGCCTTCTTTTGCTACTTTTTCAAATAATATTCCTTTGGTTTCCACTAACGTTTCAGGTTATGGAGTACCAAATTATCAAGAAGCCAATCCAACTGTGGCTACCAACTTGCCCGGACCAGCCTTGCACCTTCCTAGGCGTGACCAGCCGCCACGAGTACCGGCATACGGGGCCGCCAGACGGCCATGGCAAGGCGCGCCCGTGTTTCATGAAGAGCGGCCTCGGGACCCCCATCAAGGCATTAAGCTCAATGTGCCAACCTTTGCGGGGACATCCGACGCCGATGCATGCCTTGATTGGCTTGCCAAAGTGGAGTCCATCTTCAACTTTTATGGATATGATGATGCTCGGCGAGTGGCCATGGCGGCCATACACTTCACAGACTTCGCTTACCATTGGTGGCTTGAGGACAAGGCCTTGAGGAGAACGCGACGGATGCCTCAAATCAACACTTGGCAAGAGCTTAGAGAGGCCATTGAGGAGCGGTTCATGCCTCAAGATTATATGGAAAGAGTCCATGCAAAGTTGGAGCAAGTGCGTCAAGGAAACCAGTCCCCAAATGAATTCTACAACGAGCTGCGTATGCTTATCTTCCGTTCCGGATTGCAATTTCCCGACGAGTATGTGATTTCCAAGTTTGTCAATGGTTTAAATTCGGAACTAAAGAATATTGTGAGTATGCAGCATTTTAGTAGGGGAACCGATGTTGAGCAAGTGCTTCACTACACCAACCACATCTACAAACACCTTGCTCAACGGCGCCAATGTTCTACCACTTCTCGGGCGTGGCAACCTTCCTCCACGACTCCTAGGGTACCTTCAATTCAGTCCAAGAAGACACGAGAAGAGGTTGTTCACACTTTCAAGGGACGTGGTGACCATGAGGTATTCAGCATTTCTAACCTTGTTCCTTCTTTTTCTAATGATTATGTTGAGGATGTTCAGGATCAAGATTCGAGGACGAACCCTTTTGAAGGGGAGGAGACTTGCTTCCAACAAAGAGTGATGAGTGACACAGAACAACCAAAAAGAGAGACTCCTTGCCATGAATTGGAACAACTCATCACCATCAAGTGTCCAATACAATTGATGCACATATTGCAATAAGAGGAGGAAGTTGTGGAATCGTCTCCTAAAATCAAGCGTCGTCCTACCATCACTCCTAGCTCCATGAACTCGTTGGATACACCATGGCTAGATGCCTTGCCTATGATTCCTTCATGTTTGCCCTTCTTGCTCCATGAGGAGGATGAAGCTGTTTTATTCATGTTTGCCCTTCATGTTTGCCCTTCTTTGCAAGAGTATTCCAGCATTTCAAGATATTTCTCCTCTTAATCTTACATGCAACATCGAATCGAGGACGATTCGAGGTCAAGTGGGGGAGAATGATAGCCATCAAAGGACCATGAAGAATACTCTTGCAAAGAAGGTGTCTAAGAGGCCAATACCAAGACCTTTTCCAAGGTCTCGGGCGTTCAAGTTCAAGAAAGTGTTCATGGATCTGATATTATCTCTTCAAAATATCCATCCATGGCGTTCAAGGCCTCCAAGGAAAAGAATCAAGTTATGAAAATTCGGAAAGTTAAGAAACCCGTCAAATTAAAAACAATGCTCAGTAAAATGGTCATAACTTGGGCTATAAAATTGATCTCAAGTCCCTTCAAATTGCGTTGGATAGATAATTAAAATATCTACAACTTTGTAGTTTAGGTTGAATGCAAAATCAAACATAAAAGAGGCGAAAATTGCTATGTACTGAGAGTTGTTCAAGTCTTACGGGAATCTTATCTTTCGCTTTAAATCTATCTTTAGTTAGATATTATATTTATGTATAATTTCGGCCATAGGCTTATGTTAGTTGGCTGAAATATATCTCTCTTATAGTTCTTGTTATCTTTAAGTTTGTTAGGAGTTTTCTTATTTTAAATAAGTCAAGTAAATCTTTATTTGATTTATTTAATATAAGGGAATTTAGTTAGTTGCATTTATATTATTTTATAGTATCTTGGGAAGCAAACAAAAGGTCTAAATTACCCCTCTAGGGCCGGCTGACCTATGGGCTTGCTCTCCAAGAAGTTGCTTTGTAATTCATATAAATACTCTTGCATTTCACTAATAAAAATTCAGCTTGAAGTAAGATTAAACCCCTTTGGTTTAGTCTTGCTTTTGGTCCCCAAAAACAACTTGTGTTCATGCTTTTACATTCCATTGATCATTCGTTCAAGTTCTTCAAACACAATTCAGATTTCGAGAGTTTAGTATAATCAAATTGGTTTGTCTAGTTAGATTATTAAAGATCTTAACTAGTTAATCAATTGAGATAGCGTTAGAGCCTCTCAATTGACAATTCAATTTGTGAATTACTATCCATTCGAGTTCAGTCGTTCTTCATTGAATTTAGTGAGTATTGAATTGCTTGCGCCACAAGTAATTGAGTTCGAGCAATTTAGGTTGGAAAGAGAATTACTTGTCAAGATCGGGCCAAAACAAGACCGAATTGTCATCATCGAACAATCAAGGAGATAATTCCGTATCAGGGGATTCCGATGACACCTCTAAATATGGATCTTGAAGCTTTGGTGGTGGAACATATGGCTTCACTTTCTCCTTGGCGGGATAAGCAGGTGTACCGTCTTCTTCAACCGGGCCATCTAGCATTGTTGTCTCCTTGGCTTTCATTGGTTCCACCTCTTTAGCTTTCATTGGCTCCACCTCTTTAGATTGAAGTTCCTTGCCATTTATCAAATTCACCACTAGAATTTGACCTTTTGGATTCTCTTCAGGGTGGTCCGATAGAGTACCCAAAGTCCTATGAGCATTGGTTGCGTTTTGATGCACTTGAGTCTTCGTCATCTTTTGTACTTGTGCAAGTGCTTGCACCTTATTAGAAAGTTCTTTCATCTCAACCATCATATTCTCCATAGCAATCAACTCTGGAGATTTCTTAGGAGCCACAGGTGGAGCCGGAGGGGGCCTAGCTTGATAGCCCGAAAATTTGCCTTGATAGCTAGGAGGAGGGCGATCTCTAGCCCCATAAGGAGCTTGATATGCAGCTGGATTTTGAAATTGAGGTTGAGATGTTGAAGAAGCATTATTTCCATACCTCAGATTTGGATGATTCCTCCACCCTGGATTGTAGGTGGGCGAATAAGGATCATTCTTTGGGTTTGGATATGGAGCCCGATAGCCATCTTTAACATAACTAGCTTCTTCAGTAGGAACTTCCACAGGTTGGGCCATATAAATTTGACAAGTAAGAGTGGTATGGTTGGGTACACCACACCTTTGGCAAACAACATTTGGAGTTGACGGTTCAGCCGGGCTTGCTTTTGACATGTTCATCTCACCCACTTGCTTCCTTAGTTGTGCAATCTCATGAATAAGAGCACTATTTTGGGCCTCCTTGTGAACACTTGAATCAACCTCATATAATCTCATACTCTTCTTAGCAATAGAGGAAGAAGAAGAGCGGGAATTGGAAAACCGTTGAGCATGGAGGGCGGTCTTCTCAATTAGAGCCCAAGCATCATCAGTTGGCATCTCCATAAAATTACCCGATGAAGATGTATCAATATGCAGTCTTGTAGCATCATCAATGGCACTGTAGAAGATTTGGAGAAGCATATACTTAGAAAACCCATGATGAGGACATTGAATAAGGAGGTCCTTGAACCTCTCCCATGCTTCAAAATAAGTTTCACCGGGAGCCATGGAAAATGAGCTTATTTGAGCTCTCATCTCAGCTGTCTTTTTGGGAGGAAAGAATTTGGCCATAAAAGCCTCATAGAGCTCGTCCCATGTGGTGATAGAATTCGCCAGAAGAGACCGATACCACGTCCTGGCCTTGCTCGTTAGATAGAAGTGAAAGGCAAGTAGGTGCATAGCTTCCTTAGGCACATTTTGAATATGCACTGTTTTAATCAGCTCCAAGAAGGTATCAATGTGCTGGTGGGGATTTTCATAAGGCAGACACCCAAACTGATTTGCCTGAATCATGCTGATCATGCTAGACTTCAACTCAAAGTGATGAGCTGTAACTTGTGGAAACACGACCCCAAATATTGGGCGGCGATTGACGGGCATCATGTACTCGCCAAGAGTGGCGGGTTGTGGTGGAATTCGAGCCCTTTCAGCTTCAGCTCGCTGATCCGCTTCCAATCGCTCAGCCTCACATTGAGTGAAGCCTTGCAAATGGGCAGTCATGTCATCAATTGTATGCTGTAGAGCTTCCATAGCTTCGTCACATTCCCCCATGTTCTATCTTTGAGCTTCTTGGGTTTCCCTTAATCTAGCATGAAGAGATCGTTCATTCTCGGGATCGGGATTGTGTAGTGGGGTGCTAGAACATCAATGAAGAGATCGTTCAGCTTCTTGGGTTTTCTTCGTATTCACTTTAATTAGTCTTGCATTTCATATTTATTTTCTCGCATGTTTGTTCTTTAGTTTTGCATGTTTTGTTTAGTTTGAGTAATAACAAAAAATGAAAAAAAAGTCTTATGATGACCCGTCTTCAACTGGCGATACCTTCACGTGGCTCTGATACCATTTGATGGCCGGATCGATGGAGGGGATGATGGTGCAAAGAGATCGCCACGAGAATCCAAGGAATTCCGACAACAAACACCACGCAACTGACCCGTCTTCAACTGGCTGGATCTTCCTCGTCCGAACTCGAAATTGAGTGATTCCAATTCGAGAAGTTAGATCTCTGAGTCTAGTTTAATCCCTCAAAATTTCAGACCTAGATGATGAGTGGATTGAAAGATATGTCTATTTTACTGAGGGGGTGCAGAAACCACCGAGATGGATGATGGATCGAAATGGGAAGAACAAGGGGATATGGATGCTTGACAACTTGGATATGACTCACCAAGCTCTCAAACAAACTAGGATGCCCGAGATTGTCGGATATTACTCACCAACAACTTGAACAACGAGAATTGAACGAACGAAAAAAAGAACAAGTACTTGAATTGAAAGATGCAAGGAAAGTAAACAACAAGGTTTTTCGTCCAATCTCCCGAAATGAGGAGGAGGAGGCCGACCTTAAACCTAACACAAAGCCTTACAAAATCAACCCCCTCACTTAAGGAAATTACATAAATTAACCCGAAATCCCGAAAACTTATAAAGTGTCCTTAACCGTAGAAATGTCACTTAGAACTTTGAAGCACAATAAAACTCCAACCTTCACCGTCATTAGCCTTCGGAAACTTATGAGCCATGAGCTCCTCCTTGATTTTGTCTAGTATAGACTTAGCTAGGGCTCGTGTGATGCGCCCAAGATAGGGCATGGCTCCTTGACTCGGCTTCTTAGCGCCTCGAACATCGTCTTTGGTTGCTTGTCCAAGTATTGGCTCCTCTTTATCGTGCACATTGGGCTTGTCTTTAGGGATGGAATCTTCACTCAACTCATGGGGCCATGACTCGGTAGATTGAATCACATCAAGTCCTCTTGATTTATGTCATGTGCATTGTCCCAGGTGGTGGAGATTTAGGACTCTGATGCAAGCATATAGTAGATTGTTTTCAAAGTTAAGATTTGAGCGTTTATTGATTACCCTAAACACATTGAGAGTGAGTGAAACACATTACCCATGCGAGGTTTAGGGATTAAGAAGGTCTTGTCTTGTTGATCATAATGATTATGCTATGATAGCACTCGTCTTTGATCCTTCCATTTGCATGATTATGAGATTTTGAACAAGTTAAGTCAATTATGTCTTTCCTTGCACTTGTGGTTTAATTTTAGTTTTGCTTGGGGACAAGCAAAGTCTAAGCATGGGGTATTTTGTTCTCATCTAGTTTTACATAGTTTGCATGAGCATTTAGGATTAGATTTCTCCTTTTCTAGCTTAGGTTTTGGTCTTTTTGTGTTGATTTTCGTATTATTCGTGGTATGGAGGTCTACACAAGTTTGTTTTTCTTTTATAGGTCTTTTGTTGGTGTTTTGGAGTCAAATGGAGAAGAAGACAAGAGGATCTTAGTGAAGTCTTAAGACCACAACTAACACTAAGGAATGGAGATTTGAGATTCCAAGAGCATTGAAGAGTTGTGGATGAGCTATTACAAGTCAAAATGCAAGGTAAGGAGTGAAGGAAGAGGTTAGAAGCATCATCACGGGTCGTGGAGGCCATCACGAGCCAAAACAAGAAGAGACAAAGCAAGAATTTGCTCTCAGATGGTCCGTCACGGGTTGTGACCCCCGTCACGGGTCATGACAGACACTGTGCGCGCCGGGATTTATGGGCTTTCTTACTCTTTTTGGGCCTGAGTTGGTTTTATTTTTGGGATAACTTTTGGCATAAGTTTAAGGACTTTTCTAAGACTACTTGGAGCTTAAGTTAGAACATTATTATGCCTTATTATTATTCTAAGTTCAAGTAGAGAGAAAAGAGACAATTTTAGGGTTTTAGTTCTACGCTTTTTCGCTTTGGAGTTTTACTTTGCACTTTATATCTAATTGTTCTTTCAATTGAATCTCTAGTAAGTTTCTCTTTCAATTATTGTTCTTATTCCAATTCCATGTTTGATTTTATTGCTTTGATCATGATTTTCAATATGCAAGGCTAAACTCTATAGTTCTAAGGTTTGGTTGATCCCAACGATGTGAAGCAGATTAGATTCAATACCTTTTGCTGGAATTGAGTTGGAAAATTAATATCATTTGATTCTAGGTGTTTAATATAATAGGTTTAAACTTGTTATAGTCTTGTTTAGGTTGCGCATCGAGAGGTGGTGGTCTGAGTGAGTAAACAAATAGAGAGAATACATCGAGAGGTGGTTCTATCTATTTGGAAAAACTAGAATTGAACTTCAAATTAGATTCTCATGTGGTTAATTGTCATAGAATTTCTAGATGTTTGAGTCAAGTTTGATGCATCATGAGAGTAGGGCAAGTTCGGTTTACCATCTAGATTTCTAAGTGCTTAAAGGGTTTCTATCGGTTGTGTTTCGTCACGAGAGTAGGTTCTTAATTTGATAGAAATACATTAAGTTAAACTTTGAGAGAATTAATTTATGACATTAGACAATAACCTTCATAACAAAATATCCAACTCAGTTTAGGTAGAAGTGAGATTCAAACTCCGTGGATCAAAGTTGGGGGGATTCCTTGCCTTGGAAATTTGCTTTCTCATATACTCTTCATTATCGTAATTTACTTGTTTTACTTGCTTTTAGTATTTAGAATTACACCAAAAATCATTATATTTGGCTTAGGAACTGGTTTCTAGAATTAGCTAAAGCATATATAATCCTCGTGATTCAATCCTGATCTACTACTACAATAGATCTCGTACTGTTGCGAATGTGTGGGAAACCATCACATCAAGTTTTGGCGCCATTGTCGGGGATTATTGATAGTTTTAGTTGGTTTTAACGGACTAGTTCATCTAAGTCCCCTTTTGTTTTTTGATTTATTTCTTTTTGTCTTTGGTTGTAGGTGACTCTTGTGGGAAACCATCACATAAAGTTTTGGCGTCGTTGTAGTATAGTGGTAAGTATTCCCGCCTATCACGCGAGTGACCCGGGTTCGATCCCCGGCAACGGCGCCAAAACTTGATGTGATGGTTTCACACACACTCGCAAGAATACGAGATTTATTGTAGTAGTAGATCAGGATCGAATCACGGGGATTATATCTGATTTAGCTAATTCTAGAAACCAGTTCCTAAACCAAATATAATGATTTTTGGTGTAATTCTAACTACTAAAAGCAAGTAAAACAAGTAAGTTATGATACTGAAAAGTATATGAGAAAGCAAAGTTCCAAGGCAAGGAATCCCCACAACTTTGATCCACGGAGTTTGAATGTCACTTCTACCTAAACTGAGTTGGATATTTTGTTATGAAGGTTATTGTCTAATGTCATAAATTAACATCTCTCAAAGTTTAACTTAATGTACTTCAATCAAATTAAGAACCAACTCTCGTGACGAAACAAAACCGATAGAAACCCTTTAAGCACTAAGAAATCTAGATGGTAAACCAAACTTGCCCCACTCTCGTGATGCATCAAACTTGACTCAAACATCTAGAAATTCTATGAGAATTAACCACATGAGAATCTAATCTCAAGTTCAATTCTAGCTTTTCCAAATAGATAGAACCACCTCTTGATGTGTTCTCTCTATTTCGTTTACTCACTCAGACCACCACCTCTCGATGCGCAACCTAAACAAGACTCTAACAAGTTTAAACCTACTAGATTAACCCCTAGAATCAAATCGTACTAATTTTCCAACTCAATTCAAGCCAAAGGTATTGAATCTAATCCGCTTCACATCGTTGGGATCAACCAAACCCTAGAACTATAGAGTTTAACCTAGCATATTGAAAATCATGATCAAAGCAATAAAATCAAACATGGAATTGGAATAAGAACAATAATTGAAAGAGAAACTTACTAGAGATTCAATTGAAAGAACAATTAGATCCAAAGTGCAAAGCATAACTCCAAAGCAAAAAAGCGTAGAACTAAAACCCTAAAAATTGTCTCTTTTCTCTCTACTTGAAATTAGAATAATAATAATAATAAGGCATAATAATGTTCTAACTTAAGCTCCAAGTAGTCTTAGAAAAGTCCTTAAACTTATGCCAAAAGTTATCCCAAAAATAAAACCAACTCAGGCCCAAAAAGAGTAAGAAAGCCCATAAATCCCGGCGCGCACAGTGTCTGTCATGACCCGTGACGGGGGTCACAACCCGTGACGGACCATCTGAGAGCAAATTCTTGCTTTGTCTCTTCTTGTTTTGGCTCGTGATGGCCTCCACGACCCGTGATGATGCTTCTAACCTCTTCCTTCACTCCTTAGCTTGCATTTTGACTTGTAATAGCTCATCCACAACTCTTGAAAGCTCTTGGAATCCTCAAATCTTCATTCCTTAGTGTTAGTTGTGGTCTTAAAACTTCACTAAGATCTGTTCCTCTTGTCTTCTTCTCCATTTGATTCCAAAACACCAACAAAAGACGTATAAAAGCAAGAAAAACTTGTGTAGACCTCCATACCATGAATAATACGAAAATCAACACAAAAAGAACAAAACCTAAGCTAGAAAAGGAGAAATCTAATCCTAAATGCTCAATCAAACTATGTAAAACTAGATGACAACAGGGAGCATTGGGACGAGGTTTGCAACCCCAAGCGGGGAGCTTGGGGGCGAGGTTTCCGACCCTAAGCGGTGAGCTTGGGGGCGAGGTTTCCAGCCCCAAGTGGGGAGCATGGGGGTGGTTAGCTTTTGGCGATCACTCGAGATTGTTCCCAGTGATCGCAATATCTTTTAAAGAGTGTTTCCAACCCAAAGCGGGAAGCTTGGGGAGGACAGCTTGTGTACCAAGACAACGATTTGAATTAATTCATCACCCTTTATACTCAAAATGTGGTGACAACGAGAATTTAGAAAATTTACACATAGTACCTTTTGAGTCGGGCCACGTTCCAAGTTTTACTTAGAGTGCACCCCTCGCTATCTTTTAATTTAAAGGCACCGGATGCGACCTCTTCTCCGAGGAGATATGACCCCTCCCAATTAGGGTCTAGCTTTCCTCCATCGGTACGCCTCAAAATGAGATTTCTCGAGGTCAAACTCCAGGGTCTAACCTTCTTTTCGTGGTACACTACAGCTCGCCGCTTATATTCCATGGACCGCAAGGCCGCAACCTCGCGAAGTTCATCCCTGAATTGTAACTCCTCCTTGAATGTGGCCTCGTTTTCTCTTTCGTCGAAATTAAAGACCCTTGCCGAAGGAACCAAGTTCTCGACCGGGACCAGCGCGTCCACCCCATAGGTTAAAGCGAAGGGAGTTTCCCCTGTGGTACGGTGCGCGGTTGTTCGATACGTCCATAGGACGAGGGGAAGGAGATGCACCCAATGTCCTTGCGCCGTTCCCAACCGTTTTTTGAGGTCGGTTAGGATTCGCGCGTTCACGTTTTCTACTTGGCCATTTGACTAGGGATGAGCGACCGAGGAGAATTTGAGGGTGATGCCAAGCTCGGAGCAGAAAGTTCGAGTTTCCTCACAGTCGAACTGGGGACCATGGTCAGTGATGATCGTCATTGGAACCCCAAAGCGACACACGAGGTTTTTCCAAAGGAAGGAACAAACCTTTGCACCCGTGATCTTGGCCATCACCCCCGCCTCGATCCACTTCGTGAAGTAATCAACGATCACTAAGATGTACTGCACCTGCCCCGCGGCCTTCGGGAACGGACCCAGAATGTCCATCCCTCACATCGCTAAAGGGCAGGGTGCGTGAATCGATCGCAAGGTAGTGGTGGGGGCGTGTTGGACAATGGCATGCCTCTGGCACCCGTCGCAGGCCTGGACATAAGACCTCGCTTCCAGTCTGAGGGTGGGCCAAAAATACCCCAGGCGGATGATCTTATGCGACAAGGCACGCCATCCGGGGTGCCCGCCGCACACTCCCTCGTGTGCCTCGAACAGACTGTGCTCTTTGGCCACGCTCGGAACACACAACAAATTGGGCTCTACGAAGCCACGGTAGTAGAGGTGCCCTCCAACAACGCAGTAGCGAGCGGCTCGCATCTTGAGCTTCCTTGCTTCTGCGGGATCCTCAAGAAGAACCCCGCTTTCCACATACCGGATAATTGGGGTCATCCAATCTTCAAGCGTGACGGAAAAAACCCCGTTTGTCACGCTCCGTGAAAGCTTTCTCTCCACTATAACGCAATTGCCCACCTCTAAAGGGAGAGCTGACCCTAGCCTCACTAGAGCGTCGGCCTTTGTGTTGGTGGAGCGCGGAATGGACTCTACGGAAAATGTCTCTAAGCAAGACACCAAGGCTTTGACCTTTTCGCAGTATGTGGGCAAGAAGCCCGTCTTGGACTCATATTGCCCGCTCAACTGCCGCGCTACCAACTCGGAGTCGGTGTACACCCTGATTTTGTGAGCTCCACTAAGCAGCACCATCTCTATCCCGGAAATCATAGCCTCATACTCAGCCTCGTTGTTGGTCGCATCGAAGGCGAAGTTAAGAGAATACTCCGTCCCGATTGAAGGCCCGACAAGGAACACGCCATCCCCGCCTTCGGCGTCGCATCGCAAGCGGTCAACGAAAACCTTCCACTCCTCCGCACTTTCATTAGTTTGGTGGAATGTCACCTCTACCATGAAGTCGGCGAGGGCCTGTCCTTTCATTGCAGTTCTCGGCAGGTAGCTAATGTTGAACTTGGAGAGCTCGACTGCCCACTTCGTCATCCGCCCGGAAGATCGGAGAGGGAGATCGGAGAGGACTTGTATGGGGTGGGCATGAAAGTAAGAGCTCATCCGCCTCGCGGCTGTTACCACAGCCAAGGCCATCTTCTCCGCCGGGGAGTATCGCTGCTCCGCAGGCTGAAGCACGCAACTAACGAAGTAAACTGAGTACATCGCCTCCCTTGTCAACACCGCGCTGACCATCTCCGGACTCACAACCATATACAGTTGTAGGTCTTCGCCTGCCTTCGGAGGTGCCACCGTGGGTAGCTTCGACAAGAATGCCTTCAGCCCCGAGAAAGCGAGCTCTAAGTCCTCGTCCCAGACAAACTTTTCATTCTTTTTTAAGGCCGCGAAGAAAGGAGGCGACATGTCCCCCAAACGGGAGCAGAATCTCCCCAGATGATTTACAGCGCCATTGAGCCATTGTACCTCGGTCCGAGACCGAGGTGACCGCATTGAGAGGATTGATTCAAATTTTGGCGGGGTTCACATCTATTCCCCGTGCGCTGATCATGAACCCTAGAAACTCATCGATGAGGCCCGCCACATCGACCTCGACGCCCGAAAAGGATGTCAGTTTCCCGACGTAAGGCTTCAGAGACGTGGCCGAGATGCCCAACTGCTCGAAGGCGTCGTAGTACATGATGTCCACGGAAGATCTCGTGCCCACCAAGACTCGCTTGACCATCTTTGATCCCAGCTGGGCGTGCACCACCAAAGGGTCGGAGTGCGGCATATACAAACCCTCAGCATCCTCGATGTGAAGGTTAACAACGCGTAGGACCTCGAGGACTACTCGACGCTGAAGACCGAAGGCTCATGATGGCTGGTCCTCACGTACCTCTTTCGCTCCGATTGGCTGGAGCATGCTAATGAGGGTCCACCCAAGATGGTGTAAATGAAACCATCGGGCGTCGTGGCATGACCGGAGCGGGCTTGCTTGGCGGGAGCCTGCTGCTCGATGTTATTGGTCCTTACTTGGTTCTGGCCCAGCGGCACATTGTTCGCCCCCGAGGTGGGGTTTCCTCTGCCCTTATCTTTGGGTTTGACAAGGGGCCGCCCTTTCCCCTGTAACCTCGCTGCTTTCCTCCGAAGCAGTTCCAACCCCCACCGCCGTTGTTTCCTGTTGAGAGGGTTTCTTGAAAACAAATAAATTTATAATCAAGACCCCGCTGAGTACAGGGGAGTCAGGTTCGTCCACGGGATAAAGTCAATATCAAGTTCTTTTCTTACTTAGAGCGCAAGTAAGAGAGAAAGTTTAGATTTTTAAATCAAAAGAGAGAAATCCTAAAGTTAAGGTATCCCCACAACAAAAATTATGCATACATATGCCAGTGAAACACATAGATCATGCTTTTATCATATAAAGTTGTTAACTTTCGTTAACCTAAGCAAGTAAATATACTAACTTTCGTTCAATCAAATAACTTACTATCTATCTCTTCTACTTCAACTAGGATTGATCCGCTTTTGCTTCAAAACCCTAAATTGGCTATTCTGATTCAAGGTTTCCGCTTTCACTTCAACTATGAATGAGAAATTCCTATCCACTTTCGTTTCAAGGAGTTAAGAACAAGAGAGAAGAATTATGATAAAAACAATCAAGACATTATCAAAGGCAAGCATACATAACAATCAAGACATTTCTTATGTCACAACTCATAATTGAAAACAAAGCAATTGGAATCAATTAAAGGAAAAGCTTACAAACTGAATCCAAACAAAACTTGTTCTCCAAGCAATCCTCAAACTCGCCTCTCTATCTACTCAATCTCGCTCGTTCTCTCTCTTCTCTTCTCCCTAACGTGCCCCCAAGGCAATTCATGATTAAAAGAAGGTGCTAAACAAGAGTATTTATAGAGAAAACTAATCTATCTAAAGCTATCTATAAGGAAATAAATCTCTAAAAGATATATCCCTTAAAACTATCTAATAATATAAAGATATGGGATAAAAAGTCTTTTAATTGCGCCGACTCAAATGTCGCTACCGACACGGGATCCTCGGTACCGACCCCGTCAGGGTCGGTAGGATTTCCTGAACTTCTTCGATTTTCTTCCTTTACTGAACACCTCGGTACCAACCCTCACACCTCGGTAACGACCCATCCAGCCTCGGTAACGACCCTCACAGGGTCGTTATCGACCCTGTTCAGCATTGAAAATAGGCTTGTAACTAAGAGGTAAAACTTCGGTATAGGGTTCGTTACACCCTGTTTTACCTTGATTCTTTCTCCTTAGGCTCGGTAACGGGTCTCTAAACTTCTCTCATGGCTTGAACTTGATCTTCAATGTCTCTCTTGAGTTCTATCTTTAAGTGTGATAAGGATCGAATCGATGAAGTCAGTGCAAGGTCACTTGGACGCTCTCTTCTCGCCTAGGAAATGGATGGTGCCCCTCGGAGATGACTCGATGGACGTGTGAATGGCTTGACAAATCAGAAATGGATGATGGAAATTGAGGGTAGTTGGATATGATTGAATTTAGGGCGAGGATGTGACTCACCACACTCGAAACTCAAACTACGAGATTCAAGGACAAGGATGTAACGCACCTTGCTCTTGGATCTCAAGGATGATCCGATATTACACACGAATCAAGGTTTAAAACAAAGAACAATAAACAATTTTATTAAAAGGCAAAACGCCAAAACCAAAGTCGAAACATGACTAAAAAAAAGCAAGAGTTTTTGAGTTCTTCAAGTGCGTCTAACTAAGGGAAAAACGTCCCTTTTAAAAGAAAAGAGCTCCCAATAAAAGGCTCTTCAATAACCAGCCATAAACACAAAATTGATGGTAAAAGACCCTTGGAAAACCGGCATTAAATGCATCTTGATCTTGGCACACAAGGACACCCATCACGGCGCAACGCCAAGTGCCCGACATGGACTAAACGCGCCCGGAGACAAACAATGTGCACTTCATGTTGCCTTCATAGTTGATCGGCGTTCCTTGGACCAAAAGGCCAGCTTGAAGCTCTTGTTGCAAGGCACGAGCTCGTGCCCTTGTGATTCGACCCAAATAATGCAAGGTGTATCTCAATAATGTGGCCATCTAGGTCGATACCGGGCCGTCTGGGTCGGTACCGGGGCCATCTGGGTCATGAAGAAGCTAGGTACCATGGGCAACTTGGCCATGATATGGCAGGCTAGGCATAGTCACATCAAAGTGCTTTCCTCCTTTCTTCAAAATATGCTCCAAAACAGCTCCAAAACCTATAAAAACACCACCAAAGCTTATGTAGACTCCATATCTTAAGCAAATACAAAAACCTACACAAACGACTCAAAACAAAACACAAAACTAAATAAAAAGACTCAAACACACAAAAACACACCCTAAAAACACGACTCAAAAGGTGGATATCATTTCCCCTTGCGTTGTTGTTGTTTGCGTTGTTGTTCTTCCCGCTATTCTACTTGGCATGTGGCTGGGGTTTCATAGGGTTCTGGGTCCGCGTTACATATGGATCCTTGGAGGCGGGCGCATCCAACTTCGCTTTTCCCTTAGCCTCGACTGTGGGTCAGTCCTCAGCCGAGAGCTTTGGTTGGCTGCATCCTCGGCATACACTTGGGCAGTGATCCGGGCACACAGATTGTCGTACGTCTCAAGACACTTCAGGAAAATATAATTCTTGAACGCCCCGTGAAATAGGTTGCCCATTAGAGTATCTCGAGCCGATGCCTCGTCGATGTGCGCAATCTCCGCAACCGCGGTTGTGAACCTCATGAAAAAGGAACCCAACGCCTTGTCTTACCCTGCTCAATACCGCGAAGATCGCGCATGTTCTTCTTGCGCTTCCTTGAGCCACTAAAGTGCGCGATGAATGCATCGCACAGTTGGGTAAATGAGGAAACGGACCCGGTCTTGAGACTTATGAAACAGGTCATCGCGGCCTTCTCCGGGGTGGTTGGGAAGACGCGGTAAAAAATCGTGTCGTTGTATGAATTGACATTTATCTGGACAGCGAAGTGTTTCACGTGTTGCTCGGGATCTGCCGCCCCATCATAGAACCCCATCTACGGCCTATGGAAGCCCTTGGGCATTGGCGCGCTATGAAAGGTGAAAATTCGTCGGCCTCAACGTGGTGGCATCGCGAGCGTGACCTCAAGGTTTGCACCACATTCCCCGTGGTTTCGGACATCTCCGGACGCTGTGTCTGGGAACGTCGCGAGTGAGACCTCGAGATTTGCATGGGATCCCGGGACGGCCTCTTCGTTGATGAGCCGTTGGTCGATGCTTCGTGCCCCGAAATATTTCTGGGGATGTACTCATGATGGCCGGATCGATGGAAGGGATGATGGTGCAAAGAGATCGCCACGAGAATCCAAGGAATTCCGACAACAAACACCACGCAACTAACCCGTCTTCAACTAGATGGATCTTCCTCGTCCGAACTCGGAATTGAGTGATTCTAATTCGAGAAGTTAGATCTCTGAGTCTAGTTTAATCTCTCAAAATTTCAGACCTAGATGATGAGTGGAT
Source organism: Fallopia convolvulus (assembly GCA_964016875.1). Classification (NCBI taxonomy): domain Eukaryota; kingdom Viridiplantae; phylum Streptophyta; class Magnoliopsida; order Caryophyllales; family Polygonaceae; genus Fallopia; species Fallopia convolvulus. The sequence continues at coordinate 12,613,234 of OZ024733.1, read as the reverse complement.
TGAACGATATGTCTATTTTACTGAGGGGGTGCAGAAACCACCGAGATGGATGATGGATCGAAATAGGAAGAACAAGGGGATATGGATGCTTGACAACTTGGATATGACTCACCAAGCTCTCAAACAAACTAGGATGCCCGAGATTGTCGGATATTACTCACCAACAACTTGAACAACGAGAATTGAACGAACGAAATACAAGAACAAGACTTGAATTGAAATTGCAAGGAAAAGTAAGCAACAAGAGAGTATTTTCGTCCAATCTCCCGCAATGAGGAGGAGGAGGCCGTCCTTAAACCTAACACAAAGCCTTACAAAATCAACCCCCTCACTTAAGGAAATTACATAAATTAACCCGAAATCTCGAAAACTTATAAAGTGTCCTTAACCGTAGAAATGTCACTTAGAACCGTGAAGCACAATAAAACTCCAACCTTCACCGTCATTAGCCATCGAAAACTTATGAGCCATGAGCTCCTCCTTGATTTTGTCTAGTATTGACTTAGCTAGGGCTCGTGTGATGCGCCCAAGATAGGGCATGGCTCCTTGACTCGGCTTCTTAGCGCCTCGAACATCGTCTTTGGTTGCTTGTCCAAGTATTGGCTCCCCTTTATCGTGCACATTGGGGTTGTCTTTAGGGATGGAATCTTCACTCAACTCATGGTGCCATGACTCGGTAGATGGAATCACATCATCCTCCTCCCCTTCAAAAAGATTCGTCCTCGAATCTATCAAGCCTTGTGAGCTCAACAAAGAAGGTAGGGCTTCTAGCTCCCTTGCTATGGCATTCTCCATGACAAAGACATCCTTCTTGGGCTCCACAAGAAAGTGAATGTAATCAATGCTTGGAGTGGCTAAAACAGCCTCGTCCTCCTCATGGAGCAAGAAGGGCAAACATGAAGGAATCATAGGAAATGCATCCATCCATGGTGTCGCCAACGAGTTCATGGAGCTAGGAGTGATGGTAGGACGATGCTTGATTTTAGGAGACAATTCCACAACTTCCTCCTCTTCTTGCAATGTGTGCATCAATTCTATTGGACACTTGATGGTAATGAGTTGTTCCAATCCATGGAAAGGATTCTCTCTTTTTGGTTGCTCTGTGTCACTCATCACTCTTTGTTGGAAGGAAGTCTCCTCTCCTTTACAAGGGGTCGTCCTCGAACCTTTATCCTCTTCTCGTGTCTCCTTGATCTTCACCACTTGAGGCACTTGTGTCCTCTCGTCCAGCCCTAGGATTCGGCGCTCCAAGGCATCCATGCGTGTCTCCATAGCTTCCAAAGATTGTTGCATGGATTGTTGGAAGGATTGCAACATGGCAGCCACCGAGTTGGAGGACTCCTCAACTTGTTCCTTATTCTTGTCATCACCTACACCTGTCATCGTAAAAACAAGGCCAAGATCAAGGTATAGAGGTCACACGAATTAATCACCAAGACTTGCCCGAGATGAAAATCCGACAAGTTGCAAGTAGGAGATGACCAACAAAATGGAACAAGAAAAGCTCAAACACAACAACACAAGATGTCTCGTCTTGGTGTCGTTCCCGTATCCTAGCACCGTAACCAACAACAAGCATGTAATGATATAAAGGGGTCAAAAGAAAGCTGGATTATGGAATCAATTCCCACTTTTTTACTCAGCCAAATTCAGCAAGACACACTTAAATCAAGCACTAAAGGAAGACATTAATCAAGCAACAAATGCACCCTTTCAACTACCAACTTTTGAAGACTCTTTTGGTGTTCTATGTGGACGTTTTTTGAGCAGTTTTTCCAGCCATGGTTGAACATCAAAATCAGCCAAGAACTTCAACAATTCAAGGACTCAAAAACGCCACAATTCAAGACAACAATTCGGACAAGGCCGAGCACAACAACAACAACGCAGCCCTAAGGAGTTCGAACCTAAAACTTGCAACAAGTGGAAATTCAAGGTCGGAACAAGATTTAGATGGTGATACCTTCGCGTGGCTCTGATACCACTTGATGAGAGGATCGATGGCTTTTATGATGTGATCAAGCCCACCTGAACCCACCTTCCCGGCCTGCCTCGAGTCGGCGTTCTGACCAGTGGGCCAGCCTCCAGCCTGCCTCACGTCGGCGATCTGACTGGTGGCGCTTAATCACAAGCCATGGGTTGCAGCCCATGCACCCCAACCTGCAGGAGGTGGTACACCTTTTATCATGCAGGATGTTGGAGGGGGGATTTGATCCCCTGACCTCCCTTTATCAAGGTGGGAGTACCACACTTGATAACCAACTCCACTGCAGGTCAGGGGATCAAATCCCCCCTCCAACATCCTGCAGGATAAAAGGTGTACCACCTCCTGCAGGTTGGGGTGCATGGGCTGCAGCCCATGGCTTGTGATTGAGCGCCACCAGTCAGATCGCCGACGTGAGGCAGGCTGGAGGCTGGCCCACTGGTCAGAACGCCGACTCGAGGCAGGTCGGGAAGGTGGGTTCAGGTGGGCTTGATCACATCAACTCATGTACATACTCGGAATGTGGCTGTCCAGGCCTTGGGACGGGAATGTGCTCGGGCAACGGAGGAGCATAGCCATGGACATGCGAAGGGGCGAAGCCTTGCTGATATTGCCCATAACCCAGGTAGGGGAATGGGTAGGGATTTTACGGAGCCGGAGATTGGTTCGCTTATCCTTGGAAAGGGTACGCATTTTGCGGGGCGGCATACGCCCACCCTGGAGGGACCCCGAACGGCCAACCTGATTGAGGTGCCCCGTTCACCCAATCCGAGGTTTCCGGCATATTATATGGGTGGAGAGGGAAAAAATTGTTTGGACAGGCCATTTGTGAGATTGAAAGTCAAGGTTTGTGCTTGTCAGGAAACTGCTTAGGATGAAGAGGTTCCCACAAACGGCGCCAGTGATGAAACCCGAAATAAATCGACACTAAAGACAAGAAACAAGATTATATATTCGATGAGACAAACCCTTGCTTTTATTGATGATTTCCAAACGAGATTACAACAACGGGATTCTGCCCGAGATCTTCTTTTACAAGCTTCGAGGTCTCTGCCTAACGAGGTTCGAGACCTCTTTATTACAACGAGATTACCGCTTACAAACTGCTAGCGAGGTCTTTCTTTATTACAAGCTTTGAGAATTGCTATCTATTTAGCGAGGCCAGAAACTTATTTGATGATTCCGGAATTGTAGCTTGCAAAGCGGCTTGCGGGATCTTTTGGGACTTCAGATTTCTTTGAGACACTTGAAGTCTTTTTATTGACCTTCTCTTCAATGTAGTGTGGTCTTTACGATGATTCCAACACGTCGATCTTCAACAAGCAAGATAGTTCTTGAGTTAGAGATGTTTTTCGACCCTTGCAACCTTCGAGGCTCTATTCTATTTATAGACGCTTGAGGAGCATGGCTTTTGCCAGCTTCCAATGTGGGACGTTCGGGATTCGACCATTAGATTGGTCGAGAAGGAGGTGGTTGATTATTGGTCGAGAGTTAGGTGGATCTTGATTGGTTGAGCGGGGCGGGGTGTTAGCTTTTGAGCATGCGAGGTTCGTCCCCGTTGCTTCTTGAGATGAGCTGCCTAACTAATATCTTTATCGGAGAGACTTGTGATGTTCAGACCTCGTTCCCGTGACTTGGGGCTTGCGGGAATAGGGACCTCGCTTTTTTGGATGGGTACGGAAAAGACCTCAGGGAATTCCCTACACGTGGAAAGCAATCTCGTCGGACTTCCAGTTCGCCTACAACTGAAACGTGAAGATCTTGAGGAGGAAGGACGATCGAAGATACGAAGGGAGAAGAATGCGAATTTGGAGAAATGAGAGCTTTGAAGTTTTGTTTCAACCCAAAAAAATAATTCAAGGCTTTGGTTTTTAACGAAGCCAAGCTAAGTCCCCATCGGAGCCAAATTCATTAAAAATATTGTTCATAAGTCGAATACTATTTCACAACGAATCAATATACTATAACTAAAGTCGTCCATCTATCTTACGTATCATCGTCTTAACTATGCCACATAGGCGTTTTAATTTTTCCATTTATCTCTTTGCCCTTCATTTATTTAAGTATTTACAGTCTTTATATAATAGACTTTGGTTCTCATAAAACACTCTCTTAACATGAAACGGAAGGAGCATTCAGGGCCCTTGGATCTCCTTGATCCAAGGGCTGATGTTCTTTCTCCTTTTATTAAAGGTGGGGGCAATTATGTCTTTTCCCTCTTTAATTAATTAATCCTTTTCTCCTTTTTTATTTTGGGGTGAATTGACTACTTGATTGGACGATTGGACGAATTGACGGATGCTCGATTGGGGCGAATCGGTACGCAATTCGGTGATTCGGTTTGAAGCTCTCTCGTTCCTTTGCGAGTATCGACGGCAATTGTGTTTGTGTTTGGTGATTGCGAGTCTCGTTCCATCAACGGTGATTCAATGATTTCTTGAATCTCGTTCCGATCCTACATTGCTTGAACCAAAACCATGGCAGAAAGTGGTATTTTATTCCTCTTTTTGTGATTTCGTTAGATTTGGATTTGAAATTCTAGGGTTTATAAAATATGTAAGAGTGTGTGAGTAGAAGAGGAATTCACAAATCCGACTCTACGTAATACTAGCAAAAAAACGACATTTAATACTAGCAAATTAGTAGAAGAGTGTGTGATTTGATTGATCTACGCTCGTAGCTACCACTGGAATTGGCCTGTGTAGTATGTGCCAATACTAGCAATTGAGAATACTAGCAAATGAATTCCTCTTCTCGTTGCACTTTTCGGACTTAATACTGCACTTTTCAGACTTAATAATGCACTTTTCGGACTTACTAGTGCAGTTTTCATACTTAATAACGCACTTTGAACAATGAATTCCTCTTCTCATTGATATTTTGAACTAATCATGAAGGAGTAATACTAGCAAATGAGAATACACTTTTCATACTTACTACTGCACTTTTCATACTTAACAATGCACTTTTCATTTGTGTTTAGAGAACATATATTCGACCGTATATCTAATTTCATTTGTTATAGAGAACATAGTTTATACATTATAATCAGCCTCATAATACAAAAATATGATAGTTAATTACATTGTGAGTTTGGTAGTAAGGGTTATGACATTGGACTTCAAGGTGGATATGGACCAAATGATCGTGTCTTTGAATTAACATCTTTTTACTGCACTTTTTACAGTTAATAATGCACTTTTTATATTTGTGTAGTGCACTTTTTCTACTTAATACCACTTTTATATCTTTTTGTAATGCACTTTTCACTGATTTAGTTAGTAGTTTTGTAATGCACTTTTCTTATTTTGTACTGCACTTTAATATATTTGCAATGCACTTTTACTGATCTTCACTGATTTAGTTGGCAGTTTTGCAATGCACTTTTAATGCACTTTTCATATAAAGGTCAAAATTTCACCACTTTGGATGAAGCTATGGACTTCTACAAAAGATATGCATTTTATACTATTGTGTGCACTTTTGTTTTAGTACAAGTAACCTATTAGCTCAAATGGTAGAGCGGTGTGCTTTGTGCACAAAGATGTAGGTTCGATTCCTACATGGGCTAATATGATATCTTACAAAAACTAATTCTTAACGCATTTATTCTTAACCTAACTAGCTAGGTACTAAAAGAAGTTATATTTTATCGTGTGCGATAAATAACTAATTAACCACTATTTTTCAAAGAGGATCATGATCAAATTAGCTTATATGGGATTCGAACCCACATCTCTGTGCATAAGCACATTGCTCTTCCATTTGAGCTAATAAGCTTTTCTTAAATTAAGAATGTCTTCTTATGAATTTGAATGAATTTGAAGTCTTCTTATGTCATTTATCAATGCACTTTTCTTATGTTACAATGCACCTTTGGAACTTTTCAATGCACTTTTATACTGAATGCAATTAAACAGTTTTGGAATGAGACTTTCTATTTGTTAGGAATGCACTTTTGATACTCTTGAGTGCACTTTTTTCACTTCATAATGCACTTTAATTGGAATGCACATATATATATATATATCTATTGAGAATGCATTATATGCATTTAGGAATGCACTTTTGTTAGTGTACAACGCACTACTGCTATTTTGGATGCACTTGAAAATTTTAGAATGCACTTTTATTTTTAATATTGCACTTTAACTACTATGGAAAAACACTTCTACTATATATTTAGTAGCAATTTTTCCACTTTACTAATGCACTTTATATATCTTACAATGCACTTTTGAAACTTTTCAAAAATGAATTTGAATGTACTTGTTCTAAAGAATGTCTTCTTATGCCATTTATCAATGCATTTTTCTTATGTCACAATGCACTTTTGAAACTTTTCAATGCAGTTTTTCCATCAGATGATGCACTTTTCTTATGCCATTTATCAATGTAGTTTTTCCATCAGATGATGCACTTTTCTTGTGTCATTTATCAATGCACTTTTCTTATGTCACAATGCACTTGAAACTCTTAAATTCTACGATTTTTCTTACCTTGGTTGTGATACGTGATCGCCTCAGATTACTCCTTGGTGACCAAGTATTTAACCACACAGGATCCCGATCTTGCTAGTAGTTCGATTTCCAACCTGATTTGCCTTCAAAGTTAATAACTTGATGAACAAGAAACTCGAAATATGAATAAGGAACGAATTTGATTCAAAGAATTAAGATAATAAAAAGGATAGTTCAATTGAATTGGCTCCAACGCTAAATTCAATTGATAAACTAGTTGATCTTTAATAATCAAACTAGAACTAACAAGTTGATCAAATTAACAATCCAAATCTGAATTGAAAGAAAACAAATTAGTGATGATGATCGTAGAGATAGAATGCTTGAACAATAGTTGCTTTAATGACCCATAAACTAGATAAACCAATAGGGGTTTATCTAATTCAGGTTGATTTTTATTGAATGATAACTGCAAGGTATTTAAAGCGAATACAAAAGAGTTTCCTTGGAGAGCAAGCAACAAGGTGGCCAGCCCTAGAGGGGTATGATGGACCTTTTGCTTGCCTCACAAGATAACCTAGTATTTCTTAAAACTCCTATCTAAGTCCTCTTACCATAAATAAATCAAATAAATAATTATCTGACTTATTTAGATAAGAAAACTAAAAAGCTAATCCTAAAACTCAAAAAGATATAAATAATAATAAAGCAAGATATATTTCAGCCCTAACAAACTCCTATGGCCGAAATTATCATAAATATAATATCTAGAAATAGATAGAAAACTAAAAAGCTAATCCTAAAACTCAAAAAGATATAAATAATAAAGCAAGATATATTTCAGCCCTAACAAACTCCTATGGCCGAAATTATCATAAATATAATATCTAGAAATAGATAGAAAACTAAAAAGCTAATCCTAAAACTCAAAAAGATATAAATAATAAAGCAGGATATATTTCAGCCCTAACAAACTCCTATGGCCGAAATTATCATAAATATAATATCTAGAAATAGATAGAATTAAAACTAAAGATAAGATTCCCGTAAGACTTGGACAGCTCTCAGTAAATCGCATTTTTCGCCTCTTTGTTACTGGATTATGGATTCGACGTAAACTAAAAAGTTGTAGATGTTTTAATTATCTATCCAACCCAATTTGAACAGACTTGAGATCAATTTTTTAGCCCAAGTTATGACCATTTTATGGAGCATTGTTTTCCATTTAACGGGTTTCATAACTTTTCGAACTTTCAAAACTTCATCCTCTTCCTTAGTGGACTTGGACGCCATTGATGAACATAATCAAAGGACAATATGGAATTCATGAAAACCTTCTTGAACTTGAATGTTCAGGACCTTTAGGAAAGGTCTTGGTCTATGCCTTTGAATCATCTTCAAAGAATCATTGACTTGGATCCTCTTTTGATCGGTATCAGGTTGGAGGAGGTGCCTCCTTCTATTGTATTCCCAGGGTCGTGTTTTTTTTTGCTCCTCCTCTCTGTTTTGGATTTTTTGTTCATGCCAATATTATAATTGAACATAAAAATACAAAATTACTTACTTTATTTATAAAAAAAATTGGAGCATTTTGAGTTACCTCTTGTTTCTTGTATATTATCATCACCCGAAACCATTATTATTCCTCCAGGCAGTTGCAGTTCCTTGGTAACTTTACATATGAAATAGAACAATCAAAGGAATGACCAAGTATTCAAGAAAAAAGTAGCATAAACTGAACTCATAATTACTCTCATCATAAACTGAAAAAAACTGAAAATCCTGATTTATCGATGATCAAACTTCCAAAGAAAAAAGGCTCTATAAATGCAAGCACATGAGACCAAGATCCATCGGAAGCATAGACAAAAATTGCTTTATCACAGCAAACAATAACAATCCATAGAGAACAATCAAAGAAACACAAAGCCAAGTAACATACTTGCATTAGCTCAAATCTATTATCTCAAACAGTTCTTAAATCAAAACCAGAGTTTTGAACTTTCACTGTAGCGTTTTGCCTTACTAGTGGAAGTAGGTAGGAGTGTGTTTAGACTCTCACAAAAGAATGAATCTGCAGTCTTATGAAAATCTTCAAACACAAACCTCAAGTTTGCAGTCTACAAATTTTTGATCATTCACATCAATGTATGCCTAGATATCCCATATAATGTCCATTGCAATACACCTCAAACACTATAGATCTTATGTGTTATGAAGATATTTAACCATGCGGGAAAGATGTGTGTTTAAGCACTACAGTGGCTAATGTTCAATTCACCGCAAAAGCCAAGGTGACCACACCATCACTTAGCTATGTAGCCTATAGTAAACAATTACATAAAGATAATGATAGAGATGCCTTAAGAGTATAAATTGATGTAGATTCCAGGAATCCCAAAAGCATGTATGATGAAGAAATTTTTACAAGAGCTTAAAGCAATACTTATTTCAAAATCTAGAAACCCTCAGTTTAGAGTGCACTCAAGGTACTCTCAGACGGTTTGGATTTACTGAATACTGAGAATAAACTTTGTTTTTGGGCTACATTACAGACTTCGCCCTATCTACTATACCACTACACAAACCTAGATTCAACAAATAAAATTAAGCAAACACTCATGGAATTGAAAATTAGAGTTCATGAATTACCTTTTGGGTTTCTTTTTGGAGGCATCTCGAAACGGAAAAGTTGGGAGCGATCGAAGGTGAGGGCGATCGAAGGTGAGTTGGCGATCGAAGGTGAGGGCTGGGAGTCGTCGTTTGGGGAGACTGGGAGTCGCGTGAGAGTGCTTGGGGACTGGGAGAGTTTGGGGCGTGGGAGTCGCGTGGGGGTTTGGGGCTTTTTTTGGTATTTTAAGTTAAGGGTACAAAGTTGGTTTTATTTACAAAAATATCACTGTTTTGATTTTTTTGTATTTTAAAAAAAAACCAAGAGTAATTCGAGCCATCCATCTATGTCATCCAAAGGCTGACATCTCTCCATCCGTTTCATGTTAAAGGTTGGTTTCATTTGAACCAAACTCTTATATTATAACAATATTCCTTATATTACTAATATTTTATTATATTTAGAGATCTTAAATTTGGCAAGTTGTCTTTGGAGTGTAATCAATTATGAAATAATTTTATCAAATATAATAGTGTTACTAATATTACTAATTATAACTATATACTAAAGCGAATGTTAAAAAAATTATTAAATCACACATGTCACTTTTAGATTGGACCACACCACCCTTTTTTTTTTTAAACCAATCTAATTGGTTGAAATTTAATTGGATAGAATATTTCACATGCATATAAATAACAAGTATTTTATATAAAGATTAGAGTAAAAAAAAGTGTGCAATATTCTTTTCACCTATGACTCTTCAAAACCAATTTTTCCTTGAAAAATATATTTTTTCAATTAAATCATAAACGTTAATAAATATTAGTTTCGACTTTATATTTTACTAAGAAAAATAAATAAGTTCATAATACAAAAATTTCTACTCTTTAACTATTTATTTATTTCATTTACATCGAAAAACCCGTGCATGGTACGGGCTCTTATACTAGTTAGCTTGTATTTATAGGTTTTTTATTAAAAAAAATCATCATTAACCAAGTACATTTTATGAAACACGTCACGATTGAGAGACACTCGAAATAAAAAATCCCAGAAAAACAGAAGCCTCTCATTTTACCATCCAGAAACAGCGGAAGAAGGAAGCCATTCCATCAATGTCCACCTCAATTTATCCCGTATGCAATCAAAATCCAACTACTCCGGCGACTACTGGACTACTCCGCCGGTATCCGGACCCTGCCGCCGTCTCCCGGCACACCCTCTGGCCCTTCAAGATCAACCATTTCTGGGGCTATGCTGCGCCTCCCAATCGGCGGAAGTCAGCGCCCGGCACCAGAGTAGTTGCCCTTGCAGGGTCGCGCGCTGATGATTCGGCGCCGTTCGAGATGTCGGTGGAGAACGCTTTAAAGCTTCTGGGCGTCACTGACGGGGCCTCTTTCGATGATATTCTCCGCGCCAAGAATTCGATACTGGCTTCTTGCAAAGATGACCTGGAAGCGATTTCCCAGGTTTAATTTTGGGACCTGAGCTTTATCAATTGTGAAAATTGGATGTTTTGGGGATATGTTTTTTATTTGTTGGATTTGTGTGATTAGTCGTCGGAATTCATTGCTATTAATTAATTAATTGTTTCTTGAGATAAGTATCATGCGTTCGAGGTTGTTATCTGAGATGTTGGAGTGTTTGTAGTGATCTTGTCCTGGGTGTGGATTTAAGCTTGACTTGTGATGTTCCCTATATTTCTTCCAAATTCGCTTTAAATGCTTTGTGCATGTGCTACCGAATCATCCTAATTTTAGTTCCATTTATTTTACTTACTGGTTTCCACCCATGAACTTAGTTAGAAATGGTGCTTTCATTCAGAGGTGGTTACTGTTGGAAGACAATAATTAACATAGATTTACAGAAGGGGCTAGCCTGCAAGTGATGGAATATATAGGATACCTGTTATTCTATTGAGATCATTAATTACGAACCAATTGAATTGCTTTTTGCTGGTGATTTTTATTTAGGAGATTAAGATATTGTCATGACCTCACTTGTGTTGTAAATTGGCCCAAGCACGATCTTCTTCCTACTTCTGTCTTGGTATGATCATCAACTGCTCTAAGGCTCTAGCAGGTTGATTTCTGAATAGGTTTATCACATTTATAATTTGCACAGAAATTAGCTGAGCAAGCTATAAGCGTTTAAACATTTATACATTGGTATTTCAGGTCATAAATCTGGTCAGACTTAGATAATTATTTTGTATTTTCAGGTGGAGGCTGCATATGATATGCTTCTCATGCAGAGGTTAACACAGCGCCGAGCTGGAAAGGTTGTAAGTAGTAACATCCGATATGCTGATGTTAAACCTATTGGTGCTCCTCAGACAGGGTCTATGCCTCCATGGCTCCAGAAAACAGTTAAGAACTCACCTGTTATGGTTGATACACCATCCATGGCAAATTTGGGTGTGCAGGCTGGGGTTTACGGAGCTATGATGGCCATAACATATATCAATGGAGCCACTGTGTCCTCTGCAGCTTCTTATGGTAGAGCTGATGTTCCCGGATTAATTCTTGCAACAAGTTTTGGTGCATCTTTATACTTCATGACCAAGAAGAATGTCAAATTGGGTAAGACAACATTCACTTGAGAAAATTATCCTCCTCGAGTACTGGATGACGCTAAAAACTTATTTTGTTCTTTTTAACCAAGTATTTTCTCCTTGTTTTAGGGCCTAGCTAAATGTTTTATCATTTTTCTGTGTAGCTTTGTTCTCTTTCATTAACTATTTCTGCTGCTGATGCGAGGACATCAGCATTGTGAAATGTTTAAGATTTCATGGGGCGCATCCTCATGCTCATTGGCTTTTATACAACGCCTTTGAGATGGATATAACCTCTATATCAATTTTGGTGCATTCTAACTTGATTCTGTTATCATTGTCAAATAGCTGAATTTTAGTTTTCATTGGGTCTTCCGGGCAATGATAATACTTGGGCCTTCTTCATACACCCTCTCGATTTTATATTGGGGCAAGGTTATGTATGTCATGGCCCCCCAGATCCCGCCTGAGGTGGACAATCGGTTCTCTTTCTTAGACCAAAAACTCTCTTTCTCAGACCAAAAACTCTTTTATCATTTGCACATTTTTTTTCCACTTATCATAATGAGTAATTGTTATATTTCTAAGCTATAATACCTCTGTATTCAAGTGCTCTTGATTTTGATACCTGATAGATGAGTTAGCCTGCTGATTTTGATGTTTTAATGCATCTAGATTCAACTTATACATCAGTGATCATCTAACCTGTCAAATACACAAAGTATATAGATCACAAGAGATTAGTGAAGATGATTGGCTCGACACTTTGCATTTTGCAGGGAAAGCAAGTTTGATAACCATAGGTGGCCTTGTTGCTGGGGCAGTTGTCGGATCAGCAGTTGAGAACTGGCTTCAGGTGGATATTGTCCCGTTTCTTGGCTTACACTACCCTGCTGTAGTGGTCAGTGAATTCATAATTGTTTCGCAGTTCTTGTCATCCTTGTATCTTAGATAGAATTTGAAGCATTTGCAACTAAGTCCTTGTGAAGTATCTCAAAGCTGAACTTGTAGTTATTCTTTTGCATGGTGATAGCTCTATTCAAGGATGTGTAGCATCATATTTTGTACAAAATACTAAATATCAGCCATTCAGCCTACCTATAAATATAAAATACTGAATACTCTTTGCCTTTTGTACAGTCATTTCGAATCTCGCTTATAATTTGCAGTTGTAGGTCAGGTGGAGTTTCTTTTAATGGTTGCTCCTCTGGTCATGTGATGAATCAGGAAATGTAGACCATTGGTAATTTGGTAGATAGATGTTGGTATGGACTTTGCTGTTTGGCTACCGAATGAAAGTATAGCAACAGGGCATCATTTGTTCATATGAAATGCACATTTTGAGTTGGGAAGCAAATGGAAATTTCACTTCCCAGCTTTTCTCAGAGCTTCTCTTATTTTTTGTTCTATGCTTTTCAGTCTAGTGATTTTCAAAGTGGTATCATTTAGAGAGGATCAGAAAAGACACAAGAGTGGAGCTTCTCTACTAGCTGTACCATACAGATCGAAAATGAACAAATGAGGCATTCATTATCAAGTATATTACTGATCCATTATACAGAAAAAAAATAATATAATATTAATTGATAACAATATTGCTTAACTAATTATAGCAGTAGATATTGTTAAATCAATTCTCTAGGAAGACGCCTGGTTAAGGCCTTGTTTCACTTTCTCCCCAAAATCCCTTTCTCCCCAAAAATCACTTTTAACACTCTTGAAATCCATGTAACTCTCTCTACTTTTTACCTTTTTCAAGACTCCATTGTAGTACGATGACATTCCCATTTTGACTCCTACGGGCAATGCCCAAACCAAAACAATTTATCTTGGAAGACATTATTATTTAATTTAGGTATAACATTAGTAGAATCTCTCTTCATTATGGAGTTGCTACTAGGGCTTCATGTATAATACTTCTCTTTACTCGTTAATAAAATATGCAAGGCTTTATGTTGAATATTGTTAATTTAACCAGCCGAAGCTCCTTGGAACACTAAATTAGGAAACACAAAACCCTCCTCTTACAAATGGCTGATTTCTCCACTTCCCTTGCTAATCCGCATCAACCGAATTAGCCCTTCAGTTGTTCAATTCCCAAACATACAAAAACCTTTATCCAACCAATTACCTAGCAATGAAGTTTAAAATCAAAGCCACTCTCCTTGGCTTTGGTTTGTTTTGCTTTCTCGATCCACTCGTCCCCTTTCGACTACTATTGTCGTACAAACAACACTCAAGTTCCTAATATTGCATTCCTTACATGGGAGTGCGGACCAACTTCTTTTTGGTGCCTTGTGTGGCACCCAAACAAATCTAGTAGCCAACCTTGTCACTCCCTACATCAAAGGCAATTTGGGACCTTTTATAACTCACTTATGCCGCTATTTCACGCTGCCATAAGATCCAAATCAAAAACTAAGCTACGCTCTACTAAGAAGGTTAACATGCCGGTTTCTGAGTGATGACTCCGAAGGATTGACTTGCAAGTCTCCCGAGATCCAAGGCAATAATAAGTGTCAGCGGCGATGAGCAAGGCGCGCCTGGGCGTGGCTTGCTGGAGCGTTGAGTGCCGAATGGCACGTCAAAGGTCCGCATCTGGCACGTTAAGGTTGTGCCAGACCAAGCAGCAACAGTGGCGTGAGGGTTGGCACACCGGAGATTGACCTTGTCACGATGGTGATGCGCCAAAAGCAATCAACGGTGGATCCTTGGCAAGGAAGGTCGCCGATGCAGATCCGAGCATGGTTGTTGCCACAAGCAGATCCGGCGTGGGTAAGGCACTAGGGTGCCGAGAGGATGGCACAGTTGATCTGGTGTTGGACTGGATCTAGTACTCGAGTGGTGGCGGTGGTGCAATCAAGATCCGAAACAAGGTTGTTTGTGTGTTTGAACGTAAGAGAATGAGAGGGAAAAAGAGAAAAGGGGAGTAAAGGCTAGAAAGGAAGAGTAATTTCTATTCCTTCAAAACCAAAACTAAGTACAAAGAAAGGCAAGGAGGTCTTTATATAGAGCCCTCCTTCCTAGAACAAGCTTACACTAATCCCGATTTGCAATCCGAGATACACGTTCAATAAATAAAATAACATAACAATAATATAAATAATATCAAGTCATGCAAATAAATAAATAAATACATAGGCACCGATTAAGGCTCGGCTAGGCCAATAACGGGCGCGCCACAAGCAAGGCGCGCCTATGATGATCCGTCACATAAAGTCGCAATTAAGCATATGGCGATATGTGGCTTGACATGCTGAGTGAACTATAGTCTGGCTCTCAAAATAACTGACGTGGTAGCACGAGCAATGGCCTTAACCCGAGAACGGGTGATAGGCCCATCTGAGCGAACACTCATACCCTCCTCCTCTTACTGTGCTGACATATATGACAATGTGGTTCCATTACCCCTCACCCCTTGAGTGTGAAGCATCCCCGCTTCACCATCGTCAAACTTGGGGGCGATTTATGGAGTGAGGTCAGCGACATTAAATGTCGTATGAACACTGTACTCGGCAAGAAGATCAATCTGATAGGCGTTATCTCCCATAGCACGAACAACACGAAACGGACCATCACCCCGAGGAGATAGCTTGGTCTTGCTCTGAACGGGAAAGCACTCCTTGCGCAAATGCACCTGATAGCGATCAAAGGACCATGAAGAATAAGGTTCAAAAGAAGGTGTCTAGGAGGCCAAGATCAAGACCATTCCCAAGGTCTCGGGCGTTCAAGTTCAAAGAGGTGTTCATGGATTTGATATTATCTCTTCAAAATATCCATCCATGGCGTTCAAGGCCTACAAGGAAGAGAATCAAGTTATGAAAATTCGGAAAGTTAAGAAACCCGTCAAATGGAAAACATGGCTCAGTAAACTGGTCATAACTTGGGCTACAAAATTGATCTCAAGTCTGTTAAATATGCGTTGGAAAGATAATTAAAAGTTCTACAACTTTGTAGTTTACATCAAATTCAGAATCCAACAGAAAAGAGCCGGAAAATGAGATTTACTGAGAGGTATTCAAGTCTTACGGGAATCTTATCTTTGATATTTAATTCTATCTTTAGCTAGAACTTTAATAAGTAATATTTTTGGCCATAGGCTTATGTTAGTGGCTGAAATATCTTGGTTATACTTTTATTGTTATCTTTTAAGTTTGTTAGGATAATTTTCTTATCTAAATAAGTCAGATAATTATTATTTGATTTATTTATAATAAGAGAATTTAGATAGATGCTTTTCATTATTTTATATGTTATCTTGGGAAGCAAGTCATTGGACGAAATCACCCTTATTAGGGCCGGCCATGATCTGACATGCTCTCCAAGGAGTTGCTTTGTATTTCTTATAAATAGTTTGCAATTTCATTAACTAAAATTCAGCTTGAGATTAGATAAACCCTAGAAAGGTTTATCTAGTCTTTGGGCCGAAAACTCACGTGTGTTTGATGCAATAGCAACCGATCGATCACCATCATCATCTCTCTCTCTCTCTCGATCTCTTTTGTGTTCATTCAATTTGGTTTATTGATCTAGTCAATTGTTATTGTTCTTGTTGATTGTTAAGATCAAATCTAGTTAATCAATTGGATTTAGCGTTAGAGCCAATCCAATTGAACTATCAAAGTTGATTGTTTCAATCTTCTCAAATCAGTTTCGTTTTATTGTTACTTGTCACGCAAGGCATTAATTTGATTAAGCAATTTCAGGTTCGAATAGAGATTACTAGCTAGATCGGGACTTGTGTGGTTCAAACGAGATCAACGAGGAGTAACCCGTGGCGATCACGTATCAAGTGGTACTCAGAGCCAGCGATATCACGAGATATCAAGTGGTATCATTCATCCAACGTCTCGTCAAGTAATATTTTCTTACCTTAATTTGCTTTCTAATTGATAAATTCAGTTTTTGATCCCAAAAATCTCACCTTTACCCAAAGTTATAATTTTTGAGACCAAAATCTGATTTTTCTACATACACCATCCCCCGATCAGTCTGCCACCAGCCCCGTGCCAGTCGGACCACTACAACTCTAAATCGCCACCACCCTAACTGAAACCTTGACCCTAAACCGGCGGCAAACCCTAATTCCCCTTATTTGGTTGCTTGCCCCCCAAGTAACTAACCAATTAGGAGATTTTTAATGGATTTTATGCTTGTTTTAAGGTTAATTGGTTAAGTTTGTTGCAATTCTAGATCGGCATATCTATTCCTCTAGTTTTATGAGTTTTCAATTAAACATTGCATGATTGATTGCGATTCATATTGCTTGAAATTAATTGCTGATTTTTGTTTTGCATCCCTTCATAATTTCGACCTACCCTTGTTATTTTTTGTTAATTTGGCTTATAGTTGGTGTCATTGGTAGTGAAATCACTTAGTTCAAAAAAATAAAACAATCCAGTTCGTTATTTTCATTTGTTTGCATTCTTTGTTCGTTTGCTTCAATTCAGCACAAGAGTAGACTGTGCATAAATCAAAAAAAAAAAAGAAAAAAGAGTGATCTACCCCAGCTAGTATCAAGCCACTTTCACCCCTAGTGATTGCTTGCTAGAAAAGTAGTTGGTAATCACTTTGTACGAAAATTATGACAAAAAAAAGTCACAAAGCCTACCTTTTTTTGTCCTTGCTTGCATTGATTGGCATTATTTGTGTTGCATAGAGTCAATAGAGAGATTGCATGTTCTTTGAGCTCATAAAGGGATACCTTGCATTGCTTTTCTGATTTGCATTCTTGCTAATTACTTGAGCTGCATTAATCTCTTGATTATCATTTAAACACCATATCTACACCAATACTACCTCTTTTTCAACCCAAAACTGAATTGGTTGACTTGGATTGCTTTGAGGCAAGTGTTAGCTTGATAACGGTGTGATATTGCTTATCGTACTACTCTTGGAATAGACTACTCTCGAGTTGTTTCTTGTCATTTCAGGAATTTTTCAGCATGCCTCTTTACTCCAGTCCTATTGCCACTTTTGATGGGACTTATGGAGTTGAGCAATACCTGGAATAGGAGCAAGATATTGTGTACTACATTGTCTACTATGGCTATGCTGAATGGGATATTCTTCCCTGAGTGACTAACCACCTTGTTGGTCCTGCCCGTTCCTTTTGGTTATGGATATGTCAATCTAGAAGACGTCAAGACTTGATTTCAATTACAACATGGGGTCAAATGAAGTTTGTAATGCAAAAGATATATGTTAAACGATGAAGAGTTGCATAGACGATATACAGCAGCTTGTGCTCTTGCTTGCCAAAAGAAAGCCCCAATCCAATCCTTGATTCAAGCACAAGATCTACATTGTTTCTTGTGTCAAGGAAGAGGGCTTCTTGATAATATATGCCCTAATCGCAAGTACGAGTCTCTAGACATGACTAAGGAGGCTTTGGCTAATTCTAGTCAAATGAGGTACAATTCTAACTCTTCTTCTATTTTTTCAAGCACTAACTCTTTTTTCCAGGAAATGGAAGTTTCTAACTCACCAAAAACAGGGATATCTATTCAAGAAGAGAGAATTGCAGCCCCACATACCCAAGAGAACATATTGCCTTTGCCATCCTCTAAAGTAGCAAGTGATCTCCCATGTGTTCCTCAATGCCATATTGTGGATGAAAGTTTGAAGAAGGAGGTTCCAGCTGAGGAAAACATGCAAGATGAGAGGATGGAGGAAGAAGTTGATGTCTCAAATGGAGTTTCAATCAAAGAAAGCCATAATGTTCAAAAGATGATTCAATGTCTTCCACCAACTATTTCTGCTCCAAAACCTTCTTTACTAACCATGGTGCCTTTAGTATATCCAGCATTTTAAGATATTTCTCCTCTTAATCTTACATGCAACATCGAATCGAGGACGATTCGAGGACAAGTGAGGGAGAATGATAGCGATCAAAGGACCATGAAGAATAAGGTTGAAAAGAAGGTGTCTAGGAGGCCAAGATCAAGACCATTCCCAAGGTCTCGGACGTTCAAGTTCAAAGAGGTGTTCATGGATTTGATATTATCCCTTCAAAATATCCATCCATGGCGTTCAAGGCCTCCAAGCAAGAGAATCAAGTTATGAAAATTCGGAAAGTTAAGAAACTCGTCAAATGAAAAACAAGGCTCAGTAAACTGGTCATAACTTGGTCTACAAAATTGATCTCAAGTCCGTTCAATATGCGTTGGAAAGATAATTAAAAGTTATACAACTTTGTAGTTACATCAAATTCAGAATCCAATATCAAAGAGCCGAAAAATTTACTGAGAGTTGTTCAAGTCTTACATGAATCTTATCTTTGATATTTAATTCTATCTTTAGCTAGAACTTTAATAAGTAATATTTTCGGCCATAGGCTTATGTTAGTGGCTTAAATATCTTGGTTATACTTTTATTGTTATCTTTTAAGTTTGTTAGGATAATTTTCTTATCTAAATAAGTCAGATCATTATTATTTGATTTATTTATGGTAAGGGAATTTAGATAGATGTTTTTCATTATTTTATATGTTATCTTGGGAAGCAAGTCATTGGACGAAATCACCCTTATTTGGGCCGGCCATGATCTGACTTGCTCTCCAAGGAGTTGCTTTGTATTTCTTATAAGTAGTTTGCAATTTCATTAATAAAAATTCAGCTTGAGATTAGATAAACCCTAGAAAGGTTTTATCTAGTCTTTGGGCCAAAAACTCACGTGTGTTTGATGTAATAGCAACCGATCGATCACCACCATCATCTCTCTCTCGATCTCTTTTGTGTTCATTCAATTTGGTTTATTGATCTAGTCAATTGTGATTGTTCTAGTTGATTGTTAAGATCAAATATAGTTAATCAATTGGATTTAGCGTTAGAGCCAATCCAATTGAACTATCAAAGTTGATTGTTTCAATCTTCTCAAATCAGTTTCGTTTTATTGTTACTTGTCACGCAAGGCATTAATTTGATTAAGCAATTTCAGGTTCGAATAGAGATTACTAGGCAAGATTGGGACTTTTGTGGTTCAAACGAGATCAACGAGGAGTAATCCGAGGCGATCACGTATCAACACCCAAACTAAATCTCCCGGAGCAAACACAACCCGGCGCCGACCACGGTTGTGTTGAGATGCGTGTGTTTGAAAGAGGAAAGAAGGAGGAGGAAGAAGATGGGCGTAGGGGGGTCAATTTTAGGGGTATTTATGATTTTGACCCTCTTGTTTTTACTTGTGGCAAAAACATTCTCCCTTGTGGCAAAAGATTTTTATAAAAATAGCAAAACAAACCCAACTTCCTTATTTGATCTAAAAATGGCCTCCACTTCTGCCTTATAATAACATCACTTTTAAAAAGTTAAAATCTCATACAAATCCCTTATAATAAATTTTACTCTTTTATTCTCACCCTTATCTTCACAAATAAATTTTATTGTTAAAATTATTTCTCTCTTTGAAATATAAGCTTTTAAGAATATAAGGAATCTTAAAAATTCCAAATATCATTATTTAAGCTAGACTTACCTTTTTATCCAATATTATTATTTTCTTAAGCATATAATTCCATTTAAAATTTATTTATGGTAGATACTTTTATATTCCGTTACCACATTATAACGAAATTAAATGATTATTCTTTTTTATAAGACTTACACGGGTGGCCATTTAAGTAAGGTCCAAAATGACATAATAACCATTATGAGTTATTATTTATATTTTGGGATTTTCCTTTTAGTACCCTCCAAGTTTTGGCTTTTCCTCTTGGTACCGAAAAAAACATATTCCTTTTGGTACCCCTATGATTTGTATTATATTTGTCCCGTAACTTAAAGTGGGTAAAAATCCAATTTACCATCCAAAAGCTCAATTGTCCATTAATACCCTAAAAAAAGATCCCAAAAAATCACTTTATTTACTCCACTCCCTTTTACACACCAGCAAACATTATAATTGACCGAAAACAAAAACTAGCAGTGGATACATGGAAACTTCTCTTCAAAAAAAAAACACCGCAAAGTTGCAACCCCAGCAAGAAAGACATCGCGACCAACAAAACACCTTTCAAGCATTCAAAGTATTCATCACGTTCAAATGAAACCTTAATTTCTCACTTATCCCAAATTAAACCCTAAATTCAGAATTTCTCCAAATTAAAACCCTAATATACTAAATCGTACCCAAAACGTACTAATCAAAGCTAGATTGTGAAGGATTTGTTGGATTCGTACTTGTCTCCTCGCCAGACGAACGCAGCAACAGCGGCGACATTGTTCCTCGCTGCCTCCAACCTCGGTGTTGTTCCACCTTGCCCCCAGCCCCGATGTTGTTCCTCGTCTGGTGTTGTTCCGCCTTGTCGCTAGCCACGGTGTTGTTTCTCGTCGCTGCGAGCTTCGGACTCACCGGCGCCTAGATTTCACACATAAAAGGGAGAGAGAGATTTCAGGTATAAGAAGGGGGAGAGATTTGAGATATCAATCACGTGATTTAATAAAAGAGAGTAAACCAAGAAAATAAACCCTAATATTGAAACAACATTGAGGAACTATAACACAAATAATAAAACACCAAAAGCTATAATATGTGAAATAAACCAAATCATAGGGGAAAAGGATTTCACGACTCTTGCGGTAAGCTGGTGGAGTTTATACAAGATTTGCCACTCTACATTCAAACGCAACTAAAAAAATTGGGAAAAAGCGAAACAATGGGTAGACGACGAGAAAAAAAATAAAAGAAAAAGGAGATAACAAAAGGAAACAACAAAAGAAAACACAAACGTGGAAAAAACCACAACATGGAGTCATTAAAATCAACGTTGATGGATCAACATTAACTAATGGACAATCGGTTGGGGGAATAGGCATAAGAGACCATGAGGGTCGTGTAATAGATGTATTAACAAGACAATATGGATAAATACCGATAATTATGGCAGAGGCGTTGGTGCTAAGGGATGGAGTGCAAGAAGTGATAAAAAAAATATGAGCAAGTCATATTTGAAAGGCGATAATTTACAAGTAATGAACGTAGCCCAAGGTAACCCGAATTGCCTTTAGGAGTTATGAAATTGAAATGATTACTTCTGATATTCTTGTGTCTATGCAAGAATTTCAGACGGTTCGAGTTTCTCACGTTAGTAGGAAGTGCAATGTTGTGGCCGAGAAAATTGTCAAACTGGGCCACAATTTTCCTGTTGATGCTATTAGGAATCATCCAGAACTTAATGTTCTAATCCGGCAAGATGCTCTAGGACGCCCTCCTTGACTGGAGTGCCTCCTAAACCTTACCTAATCAAGAGAGAGAGAGAGAGAGAGAGAGAGAGAGAGTGTGTGTGTAAATAAATTGATATTTATTTTATTTTTGGGATCTTTTTTTGGGGTATTAATGGACTATGGAACTTTTGGGTAGTAAATTAGATTGTTACCCACTTTAGGCTATGGGATAAACATAATACAAAACATAGGGGCACCAACAAGAATATTTTTTTTGGGCACCAAGAGGAAAAGCCCAAACTTGGAGGTTACCAAAAAGAAAATTCCTTATATTTTCTTATCCTTTTAAGAAAATAAAACTATACTCTATTAAAATATAATAAAGAAAGGAAAAGTTACAATAATATCCCTTTTAAAAGGGAGGGTTACTACACTGTTCGAGAGTCCTCAAAATTGTGGGCAACCAAACATCACACTACTATGTAAAAAAAGTAAGCAACGCAATTCCAAACGAAACTTTAAAGTCTAAACGCTAAAAATTAGAGAAAAACCCATGTCTCAGCAAGGTGCTTCAACATGATTTATTTCCATATTTCACTTAAATTTTAAACATAAAACTAATATTAAAATAATGTAAAAATTATATTTATATTATAATCAATTTTATACATATATGTGCAAATTTTTATCTTAAAAATCATATTATAAAATTTTTAAAAATTAAGAGTATAATTTTTGTATAAAAAACTACTCTTTTAATTTTGAAAATTGTGTAATATGATTTTTAAGCTAAAAATTTACACATATATGTATAGTTGTATGAAATAATAAATATTATTTTTATTAAATTTTAACATTAATTTTTATATTTATATAAATAATTTAAACATAAAAGTGAAACAGAATAAAAGATTTGCACTGGGTTCAATGTACAAGCAGAATCCTTGATTTACTTTTAAAAACAAAAAACTACTCAACGCCGCTTTCTTCCATTTTTCAACATCCATTATCTTCTTTACCATGGGAATCTTGTAGGCATGATGGATTCCCATCCTTCCCCAAGCTCTGACTCTCAATCACCAAGTTATTATACACCTTGAGAGAAGTCTTTGCAAACTGCACCAACGACTCAAAGATGTAGCTAAACCCAGTTTGGAATCCATTTAGTGTCATTCTCTGAGTTTCCTGCATGCACTTGTTATGCCTTTCCTTCTCTATGTCCAGCCTCTTCCTAAAGCTTTCCAGAGTTTCTTTGTTTTCCATCAAGTGGTCAACTTGATGATGATGGTGCGGATCGTCTTCATTCTCGACAACGACAACGGGATCCACGTTGTACTTTAGAAGCTTCGGCGGTTCATGAATCCTGCTCTCCGCCTTTTGATACGACATGATCTTCTTGTCTAGCTCTTTGGCCAATCTGTCAACTCTCCTCTTCTACTCTTGTTCCTCGCCTTGCTGAACCCACAAAGCTCTAACATGTTTCACAAAGCTTCTCATTGCAACAGAAACCATCTTATCAGGCAAGTTGTCCATGGAAGATAACCAATCGTGGCATAGCGTATACAGCGTGGGACCATTGGTGGTACCTCGAGAGCAGAACTCAACTTCTGGGACAATGAGCTTGGACAACCATCCATGAAGAGCCTCTACATACAACTTTTGAGCTGCAATGTAGTCATGGAAACACTCTTTCCAGTTGTGAATCTCAACTTCCAGTTGTAGAGTAGCTAGCCTATGTGAGTCACTAGAGCATTTTCCATAGGTGGGTGTTTTGGGCAGGATAATCGCACTAACGCGTTACCTGCTATAATGCGGGAATTCCTAACAAAACAAAATTCGTAACACGTTACAAGCTACAAACAAGTAGTAAAACGAGATAAAAGATAATAGCAAAAGAACGGTAAGATTTGTATTATGATTGAGATCGTGGATCCTTCGTAGATACAAATGGATGCTTTCAACGAAGAAGAATGATTGAGAAAAAAATTTGAGCTCTTGTAAACAATTTCGGGTCTGAGTGTTCGTCCCCCCTTCTATCCTTGCTCCGTCTCTATTTATAACCCTCTTCCTCACTTCGACCACTCACGGAAACGCCTGGCAAAATCCCGGAGATCTCGCTCTCGTCGTTAATGAAATAGCCGTTGATGTTGATCATGGGGTTCGAGATTTTAGCTCTGTTTTAATTGCTCCGTCATCTTCTCCTTCTACCCATTTATTCGGATCAACTATTCTAGGCTTCCACCATTCCTTTTGGGCCAAATTTTGGAGGGCCCAACAATACCCCCCCTCAAAAACCCGGGAAAATTCCCTCCACCGCTTTTCTTGGGTTTTTGATTGTTTGCTTCTCGGAAGTTGTAGTGTGTAAAGGCTTGTCCCATCAATCTGTATTTATAGCAGTCATGATGGCCTCTAAGACTTCAATTACGCTTCTCGGTGTCCAGGTACGTTTCCTTCTACTTTGCTTCTTCGTCTTCAACCTCTCTTTTTCCTTTAATCATGGCAACTTCCAGTTCTTCCCCAAAGCCTTCTCCGTACTGTCTCGAAACCGCCATTCCTCCCTCCTTAACTTCTTCCGGAATTCTCACATCTTATCACCGGAGGAATAGTTCTTCGGAAGACCCCCACATCTTCAACTTCTCTGCGGGTTTCCCTCCACATGCAGAAATATTTCTTCCTCCTTCCGGCGTCTATGCAGATTCTTACTCCGACTATTGGGTGTGCTTGTACGAGTACCCCTTTCGTATTGGCCACCGTTTTCCTTTTTCCCCTCTAGTTGTCGATTTCTTGTCTACTCTCAATGTATCCCCTGGGCAACTGCTTCCCCAAGTTTGGAGACTTCTTCTTTCCGTCGATCGATTGTGCTCCTCTCAGGGTCTTCCCTTCAAAGCTGTCGACTTTTTCTTGAATTATCGCCTTTCTAAAGGTGGTCCTGGCCCTTTAACTTTGAAAACCTTCACAAATAAATCTGACCCAGTCTTCAACATATCGAAATCTGACTGGGGTTGGGCTGATAAGTTCTTTTTCGTGAGGTTGTCTTCTCTGGGAATCAATACGTCTTTCCTGAAAAATCGTTGGCGGCCAACAGGTAGTGTTTTCCTCTTGTACTCGTTAGTCTTTATTCAAGTCTAACCACTAGTCATTTCTTATGCAGAGAATCTTGCTACTCCTCAACCCCGCAAGGTGTCATCCCAAGTTATCTCCCACATCGAGGCCCTTCCATTGGAAGACAGATCTTACCCCGAATTAGTAAGAGCGTGTCTCGCAGAACCCGAAGATACCGAGATGTCGAGTAAGCTTTTCTTTTTTCTTCTTCCTTGTTTCAACGTCTTTATCTTCCGCTAATCCTGTTATTCTCACGCTGTCAAGTTCAAGAACCACTAGATCAATTGCTGCATTGTCAACCTTGGAGAGAGTCGAGGCCAGGAAGAAGAGGAAAGCGGAAACGGCTTCTACTACGGATACGTCTTTGGTGGTAGCTCTGCCTCCAAAGATTGCAAGCGACTCTCCTAAGGCCTCTTTATCAAAGAAGGGTGTATCCTGTCGAATGACGGACCTTCCTAGCAATATGATGTCCCTGGATATGGATGTCGAGAAGTGCTTGAGGTCTCTGATGCCTCTTCAAGTGGACTGCCTTCATGGTTCAGGCCACCGGTCTTCTTTTCCTGAGTTTTTTGGCGAAATACTAGCAGCTCAGTGGCAGGTATTTGACAGATTTCTTCATTTTCATTGCTCATTATCTTGGTTCCTGATAACTCTACACTTGTTGTTCAGGGTCTCCAACTTGCTCTTGCGGCTTACGACACCTTCAAGGACTACCCCGAGCAATTGGCCCAGAGTAAGACCAGTACACAGCTCGAGAAGGACAGGTCGATTATATTGGGGCAAGAGAAGAAAGCTCTGGAGAAGAAGGTTGTAGATCTGCAGATTGCCCTAGAGAAAGCTGTTGGAGAATCTAAGGCGTGGGAGGACAAGTTCAACGTGGCGTCGAAGAAAGATGCTGCCCTTGCTCAAGAGATTGAGGACACGGTTGACTATTGGTCGCTCAGGGCCCGTATTGAGACAATAGAGGAGTTTGTCGCTGGGAAGCATTCTTCTTGGGACGCGGTGAAGGAAAGGGAGCAATTTGAGAACCTATTCCCTGATGAAGCCAATGCATCCAAGAAGTCCTCTTTTCTCGACGAGGTTTCTCAAGTTGCCAAAGAAGTGGCCCAGGCGGAGATGGACAACCAGCAGCCAGCCGAAGAAATTTCCAAGGAATGATTTCCTTTTGTTTCTCTTATTCCTCAGACTTTATCTTACCCCCAATATGTTGGGGCTTTTAAAACTCTTTGTTTTGTTTGGCCGCTTGTTCTAGGGCCTGGATGTGGACAACTTATACCCCCTGTTGGTTTTTGGGGGTTTATGTTTATTTAGTAATGTTTTAGTATTTGCTATGGTCTTGGATCTGTTTTTGCCTTTTTTGCAGGTAGAACAGGTTTACTGCCGAGGAATGAAGATCAACGCGTTTGTGATAGGTCGCCTCGTTGTAAAAATGTGTACTTGTAGTTTAACGATAAACTTCCCGTTGTAATAGCGCTTTTTATGTAAGATGCAGAGGGAGAGAGAGAATAATGTATTTGTGTGAATGTAAATACTTGCAATTAAATTGTGAATCGTGTTACAAACATTTGGTGAAACTCCTCTTGCTCTAGAGTTTACTTCACACGTTCTTGTCTCTTGCTTCTTTTTGACTAGTCGTTGTGTGCACAGCGTTGCCTGATCATAAGGCGAGGGCCTATGTTTTGGCCTGTAACGTCACAAGGCGTCCCTTGTTAGTTTTTTCAAAACTGTTGTTGTCTCATGTATGTATGAAGATGTAATAATGTAATAAAAAGAAAAAGTGTATGATGTATACCTTGTTGTGACTTGTGCATTCTAAAAGTGATACAACTTTAAATTCATCACGTTCCAACTTCTGGGGACTGTCTTCTCATCGCGTGACATCAACTCGTAGGCTCCTTGTGCTACGATCTTTGTGATCTGATAAGGTCCCTCCCAATTTGTTCCCAATTTGCCAGCATTTAATTCCTGCGTGTTTTGAAAGACTCTCCTCAATACCCAATCTCCCACTTGGAACGCCTTTGCATTAACACGTCTGTTATAACTCCGAGCTACTCCCTGCCTATATGCCGCCATTCGAACTGATGCCTCATCACGTAACTCGTCTACCGTGTCTAAATGGTGTAACAAGTTAGGTAGATTTGACTCTTCGGTAGTAAGTCCATAGCGAACTGTGGGCAAACTTACTTCTACTGGTAACACGGCTTCACATCCATAAACCAAGGAGAAAGGTGTATGGCCAGTTGCAGTCTTAGGAGTTGTTCGATCGGACCACAGAATAAGGGGTAACTCGTCTTCCCATCTTCGTTTTGCCTCTTTGAGACGTTTCTTCAAGTTATTGATGATTACTTTGTTGCTTGCTTCTGCTTGACCATTGGCTTGAGGATAACATGGTGTCGACATTACCAATTGGATGTTGTATTGCTGGCAAAATGATCTCGTCTTGTCGCAGATGAACTGGGATCCATTGTCACACACTATGGTGGCTGGTATTCCAAACCTACTCAAGATATTTCTTTTTATGAAGGAAATAACCTGAGTATCTTTGACTTCTTTGAAAGCTTCGGCTTCAATCCACTTTGAGAAGTAGTTGGTCATTGCTAAGATGTAGAAGCGTTGTCCTGAAGCTGGAGGAAGCTTTCCCACGATGTCCATTCATTTCATGAATGGCCAAGGGGAAGTTATGGGATGTAGCAATTCTAAAGGTTGATGTGGTATAGGTCCATGACGCTGGCACACGTCACACTTGCGAGCAAACTCTACTGCGTCTTTGTTCATGGTGGGCCAGTAGTAACTCATCATGCTCGCCTTCCACGCCAAGTTGCGACCCCCTGTATGATTTCCGCATTCTCCATCGTGTATGTCTTGTAACACCTTTTGCACCTCTTTCTCCTTTACGCATCGGGCGTATATACCTGACGACATCCACTTGAACAAAACGTTATTCTTAATAGCGAAAGTGGAAGCTTTTACCTTAAGTCGTCGAGCCTCTTCCTTGTCATCTGGTAGAACTCCTGATGTGATCAAGCCCACCTGAACCCACCTTCCCGGCCTGCCTCGAGTCGGCGTTCTGACCAGTGGGCCAGCCTCTAGCCTGCCTCACGTATGCGATCTGACTGGTGGCGCTCAATCACAAGCCATGGGCTGCAGCCCATGGCTTGTGATTGAGCGCCACCAGTCAGATCGCCGACGTGAGGCAGACTGGAGGCTGGCCCACTGGTCAGAACGCCGACTCGAGGCAGGCCGGGAAGGTGGGTTATTGTTAGAAAAATAACGACTCCACTTGATGGCCGGATCGATGGAGGGGAT
Source organism: Fallopia convolvulus (assembly GCA_964016875.1). NCBI lineage: Eukaryota > Viridiplantae > Streptophyta > Magnoliopsida > Caryophyllales > Polygonaceae > Fallopia > Fallopia convolvulus. The sequence continues at coordinate 12,585,051 of OZ024733.1, read as the reverse complement.
GATGGTGCAAAGAGATCGCCACGAGAATCCAAGGAATTCCGACAACAAACACCACGCAACTGACCCGTCTTCAACTGGCTGGATCTTCCTCGTCCGAACTCGGAATTGAGTGATTCCAATTCGAGAACTTATATCTATGAGTCTAGTTTAATCCCTCAAAATTTCAGACCTAGATGATGAGTTGATTGAAAGATATGTCGATTTTACTGAGGGGGTGCATAAACCACCGAGATGGATGATGGATCGAAATGGGGAGAACAAGGGGATATGGATGCTTGACAACTTGGATATGACTCACCAAGCTCTCAAACAAACTAAGATGCCCAAATTGTCGGATATTACTCACCAACAACTTGAACAACGAGAATTGAACGAACGAAATACAAGAACAAGAACTTGAATTGAAATTGCAAGGGAAAGTAAGCAACAAGAGAGTATTTTCGTCCAATCTCCCGAAATGAGGAGGAGGAGGCCGACCTTAAACCTAACACAAAGCCTTACAAAATCAACCCCCTCACTTAAGGAAATTACATAAATTAACCCGAAATCCCGAAAACTTATAAAGTGTCCTTAACTGTAGAAATGTCACTTAGAACCGTGAAGCACAATAAAACTCCAACCTTCACCGTCATTAGCCATCGGAAACTTATGAGCCATGAGCTCCTCCTTGATTTTGTCTAGTATAGACTTAGCTAGGGCTCGTGTGATGCGCCCAAGATAGGGCATGTCTCCTTGACTCGGCTTCTTAGCGCCTCGAACATCGTCTTTGGTTGCTTGTCCAAGTATTGGCTCCCCTTTATCGTGCACATTGGGCTTGTCTTTAGGGATGGAATTTTCACTCAACTCATGGGGCCATGACTCAGTAGATGGAATCACATCATCCTCCTCCCCTTCAAAAAGATTCGTCCTCGAATCTATCAAGCCTTGTGAGTTCAACAAAGAAGGTAGGGCTTCTAGCTCCCTTGGTGTGGCATTCTCCATGACAAAGACATCCTTCTTGGCCTGCACAAGAAAGGGAATGTAATCACCGCTTGGAGTGACTAAAACAGCCTCGTCCTCCTCATGGAGCAAGAAGGGAAAACATGAAGGAATCATAGGAAATGCATCCATCCATGGTGTCGCCAACGAGTTCATGGAGCTAGGAGTGATGGTAGGACGATGCTTGATTTTAGGAGACAATTCCACAACTTCCTCCTCTTCTTGCAATGTGTGCATCAATTCTATTGGACACTTGATGGTAATGAGTTGTTCCAATCCATGGAAAGGAGTCTCTCTTTTTGGTTGCTCTATGTCACTCATCACTCTTTGTTGGAAGGAAGTCTCCTCCCCTTTACAAGGGGTCGTCCTTAAACCTTGATCCTCTTCTCGTATCTCCTTGATCTTCACCACTTGAGGCACTAGTTTCCTCTCGTCCAGCCCTAGGATTCGGCGCTCCAAGGCATCCATGCGTGTCTCCATAGCTTCCAAAGATTGTTGCATGGATTGTTGGAAGGATTGCAACATGGCAGCCACCGAGTTGGAGGACTCCTCAACTTGTTCCTTATTCTTGTCATCACCTACACCTGTCATCGTAAAAACAAGGCAAAGATCAAGGTATAAAGGTCACACGAATTAATCACCAAGACTTGCCCGAGATGAAAATCCGACAAGTTGCAAGTAGGAGATGACCAACAAAATGGAACAAGAAAAGCTCAAACACAACAACACAAGATGTCTCGTCTTGGTGTCGTTCCCGTATCCTAGCACCGTAACCAACAACAAGCATGTAATGATATAAAGTGGTCAAAAGAAAGCTGGATTATGGACTCAATTTCCACGTTTTTACTCAGCCAAATTCAGCAAGACACACTTAAATCAAGCACTAAAGGAAGACATTAATCAAGCAACAAATGCACCCTTTCAACTACCAACTTTTGAAGACTCTTTTGGTGTTCTATGTGGCGTTTTTTGAGCAGTTTTTCCAGCCATGGTTGAACATCAAACTCAGCCAAGAACTTCAACAATTCAAGGACTCAAAAACGCCACAATTCAAGACAACAATTCGGACAAGGCCGAGCACAACAACAACAACGCAGCCCTAAGGAGTTCGAACCTAAAACTTGCAACAAGTGGAAATTCAAGGTCGGAACAAGATTTAGATGGCGATACCTTCACGTGGCTCTGATACCACTTGATGGCCGGATCGATGGAGGGGATGATGGTTCAAAGAGATCGCCACGAGAATCCAAGGAATTCCGACAACAAACACCACGCAACTGACCCGTCTTCAACTGGCTGGATCTTCCTCGTCCGAACTCGGAATTGAGTGATTCCAATTCGAGAACTTATATCTATGAGTCTAGTTTAATCCCTCAAAATTTCAGACCTAGATGATGAGTTGATTGAAAGATATGTCGATTTTACTGAGGGAGTGCATAAACCACCGAGATGGATGATGGATCGAAATGGGGAGAACAAGGGGATATGGATGCTTGACAACTTGGATATGACTCACCAAGCTCTCAAACAAACTAAGATGCCCAAATTATCGGATATTACTCACCAACAACTTGAACAACGAGAATTGAACGAACGAAATACAAGTACAAGAACTTGAATTGAAATTGCAAGGGAAAGTAAGCAACAAGAGAGTATTTTCGTCCAATCTCCCGAAATGAGGAGGAGGAGGCCGACCTTAAACCTAACACAAAGCCTTACAAAATCAACCCCCTCACTTAAGGAAATTACATAAATTAACCCGAAATCCCGAAAACTTATAAAGTGTCCTTAACTGTAGAAATGTCACTTAGAACCGTGAAGCACAATAAAACTCCAACCTTCACCGTCATTAGCCATCGGAAACTTATGAGCCATGAGCTCCTCCTTGATTTTGTCTAGTATAGACTTAGCTAGGGCTCGTGTGATGCGCCCAAGATAGGGCATGGCTCCTTGACTCGGCTTCTTAGCGCCTCGAACATCGTCTTTGGTTGCTTGTCCAAGTATTGGCTCCCCTTTATCGTGCACATTGGGCTTGTCTTTAGGGATGGAATTTTCACTCAACTCATGGGGCCATGACTCGGTAGATGGAATCACATCATCCTCCTCCCCTTCAAAAAGATTCGTCCTCGAATCTATCAAGCCTTGTGAGTTCAACAAAGAAGGTAGGGCTTCTAGCTCCCTTGGTGTGGCATTCTCCATGACAAAGACATCCTTCTTGGCCTGCACAAGAAAGGGAATGTAATCACCGCTTGGAGTGACTAAAACAGCCTCGTCCTCCTCATGGAGCAAGAAGGGAAAACATGAAGGAATCATAGGAAATGCATCCATCCATGGTGTCGCCAACGAGTTCATGGAGCTAGGAGTGATGGTAGGACGATGCTTGATTTTAGGAGACAATTCCACAACTTCCTCCTCTTCTTGCAATGTGTGCATCAATTCTATTGGACACTTGATGGTAATGAGTTGTTCCAATCCATGGAAAGGAGTCTCTCTTTTTGGTTGCTCTATGTCACTCATCACTCTTTGTTGGAAGGAAGTCTCCTCCCCTTTACAAGGGGTCGTCCTCAAACCTTGATCCTCTTCTCGTATCTCCTTGATCTTCACCACTTGAGGCACTAGTTTCCTCTCGTCCAGCCCTAGGATTCGGCGCTCCAAGGCATCCATGCGTGTCTCCATAGCTTCCAAAGATTGTTGCATGGATTGTTGGAAGGATTGCAACATGGCAGCCACCGAGTTGGAGGACTCCTCAACTTGTTCCTTATTCTTGTCATCACCTACACCTGTCATCGTAAAAACAAGGCAAAGATCAAGGTATAGAGGTCACACGAATTAATCACCAAGACTTGCCCGAGATGAAAATCCGACAAGTTGCAAGTAGGAGATGACCAACAAAATGGAACAAGAAAAGCTCAAACACAACAACACAAGATGTCTCGTCTTGGTGTCGTTCCCGTATCCTAGCACCGTAACCAACAACAAGCATGTAATGATATAAAGTGGTCAAAAGAAAGCTGGATTATGGACTCAATTTCCACGTTTTTACTCAGCCAAATTCAGCAAGACACACTTAAATCAAGCACTAAAGGAAGACATTAATCAAGCAACAAATGCACCCTTTCAACTACCAACTTTTGAAGACTCTTTTGGTGTTCTATGTGGCATTTTTTGAGCAGTTTTTCCAGCCATGGTTGAACATCAAACTCAGCCAAGAACTTCAACAATTCAAGGACTCAAAAACGCCACAATTCAAGACAACAATTCGGACAAGGCCGAGCACAACAACAACAACGCAGCCCTAAGGAGTTCGAACCTAAAACTTGCAACAAGTGGAAATTCAAGGTCGGAACAAGATTTAGATGGCGATACCTTCACGTGGCTCTGATACCACTTGATGGCCGGATCGATGGAGGGGATGATGGTTCAAAGAGATCGCCACGAGAATCCAAGGAATTCCGACAACAAACACCACGCAACTGACCCGTCTTCAACTGGCTGGATCTTCCTCGTCCGAACTCGGAATTGAGTGATTCCAATTCGAGAACTTATATCTATGAGTCTAGTTTAATCCCTCAAAATTTCAGACCTAGATGATGAGTTGATTGAAAGATATGTCGATTTTACTGAGGGGGTGCATAAACCACCGAGATGGATGATGGATCGAAATGGGGAGAACAAGGGGATATGGATGCTTGACAACTTGGATATGACTCACCAAGCTCTCAAACAAACTAAGATGCCCAAATTATCGGATATTACTCACCAACAACTTGAACAACGAGAATTGAACGAACGAAATACAAGTACAAGAACTTGAATTGAAATTGCAAGGGAAAGTAAGCAACAAGAGAGTATTTTCGTCCAATCTCCCGAAATGAGGAGGAGGAGGCCGACCTTAAACCTAACACAAAGCCTTACAAAATCAACCCCCTCACTTAAGGAAATTACATAAATTAACCCGAAATCCCGAAAACTTATAAAGTGTCCTTAATCGTAGAAATGTCACTTAGAACCGTGAAGCACAATAAAACTCCAATCTTCACCGTCATTAGCCATCGGAAACTTATGAGCCATGAGCTCCTCCTTGATTTTGTCTAGTATAGACTTAGCTAGGGCTCGTGTGATGCGCCCAAGATAGGGCATGGCTCCTTGACTCGGCTTCTTAGCGCCTCGAACATTGTCTTTGGTTGCTTGTCCAAGTATTGGCTCCCCTTTATCGTGCACATTGGGCTTGTCTTTAGGGATGGAATCTTCACTCAACTCATGGGGCCATGACTCGGTAGATGGAATCACATCAACTCCATCTCGTAACCACTTTAAGTAAGGGGTTACCCACGAATCATCTTTATTAGGATCTCGAATCTCAAACATATCTGCTTCTTTAACTATGGACGGCGCATCAAGGTACACGAAAGGTATCTTATCATACTCTCTCGGGTCGATTGCGGATCCGAGGTTGGCTAAGGCATCTGCTTGCGTGTTAGCATCCCGAGGAACTTGTTTTATCTCAAAAATTTTGAAATGTTTAATGATCTCATGAACTTTCTCAAAGTATGCCTTCATCTTTGAATCCCTGGCAACATATGAGTTCGTAACTTGATTTACAATAAGTAACGAATCACAAATTACCTCAATTTCTTGCACATTCAAGTCTTTAGCAACGAGTAAGCCTGCTATAAGCGCCTCGTATTCTGATTCATTGTTAGTAGCTTTGAACGTACATCGAACAGCCTGGGCTATCCTATTCACCTGTGGTGACTTCAGGACTACCCCTAGTCCTACGCCAACTTGATTTGACGCTCCGTCTGTATGCATCAGCCACTTGCCGTTACTAGTTACCTGTAACACACCTTGATCTTCTTGTTCTAAAGTGGTAGGAGTGAAGTCAACCACAAAATCTGCCAAGGCTTGAGACTTCATTGTTGTTCTTGGTTCGTAAAAGATGTCGTAACCATTTAAGTGGATCAACCATCTTGTTAGGCGACCTGACAATTCTGGCTTTGACATGATACTCTTCATTGGATAGTTAGTCCTCACGATGATAGAATGACTTTCAAAATAAGGAAGTTATTTTATTGAAGTCATTACCAAAGATAAAACTAGTTTTTCCATGGGGGAATACCTGGTTTCCGCATCAAGCAAGGTTTTACTTACATAGTAAATGGGCAACTAGTCTCCATTCTCTTCTCGGATCAAGACGGTGCTCACTGCTACTTCGGACACGGCCAAGTACACGTATAACTTCTCATCTAGCTTGGGTTTGGAGAGTAACTACGGGTTAGATAAATAATTTTTCAACTCTCCAAAGGCCTTTTCATGTGCTTCCGTCCATTCAAATGACTTGTTCTTCTTCAGGATGTCGTAGAACAACTTGTTTCTGTCCGAGGATCGCGATATGAATCGGTTCAGCGTAGCTACTCGTCCTGTTAACTTCTGGACGTCTTTGACACACTTTGGTGACTGCAGCTCCATTATGGCTTTGATTTCTTCTGGACTCGCCTCGATTCCTCTCTGCGTCACTATGTATCCAAGGAATTTCCCTGACGTAACTCCAAAAGAGCACTTGGTTGGATTCAATTTCATCTTGTAGCTCCGTAAGATCTGGAACGCGTCTTTCAGGTGAATAATATGGTCCTCCGCCTTCAACGACTTGACTAACATGTCGTTGATGTACACCTCCATTGTATCCCCCAGTTTTTCCTGAAACATCTTATTAACCAATCTCTGATAAGTAGCACCTGCGTTTTTTAACCCGAAAGGCATAACTTTGTAACAATAAGTTCCCTGATTGGTTACGAATGCGGTTTTTTCCTGGTCGTCGGGGTGCATCATTATCTGGTGATACCCACTAAATGCATCCATGAAAGTTAAAAGCTCATGCCCTGCCGTCGCATCCACCATTGCGTCAATATGAGGCAAAGGGAACGAGTCTTTGGGGCATGCTTTGTTTAAATCGGTAAAGTCCACGCAAACGCGCCATTTACCGTTTTTCTTTTTTACGACTACCACATTCGCAAGCCAATCAGGATATTTAACTTCTCTAATTTTTCCAGATTCAAGTAAGGATTTTATCTCATCGTTGATTACCTGATTTCGTTCGGGTGCAAACTTACGCCTTTTTTGCTTGACTGGTGGTACTTTTTCATTGACATTGAGGGCGTGAGTGATCACGTTAGGATCTATGTCTACCATATCCTCGTTTGACCATGCAAAGCAATCGTTGTAGGACCGCAGAAACTCCCCCAATTGTCCACGTAAAGTTGGCTCCAAGTCAGCTCCTATTTTGATTTTCCTTGACGGATCAAGTGGATCGAGAGCTACTTCTTCAAGCTCTGGTGTCTCCGGCTTTACGTAGTAAGTGGTTGTTCTACAGTCCTTTAATTGCTAATCAGACGACTTCTTTCTTGTTTCAAGTTGTAGATTCTTGGAAGTCGTTTCTTTCATTGTTAAGGAATAGCATTCCCTTGCTAATTTCTGTTCCCCCTTAATTTCTTGAACTCCCAATGGCGTTAGGAACTTCACGCATTGATGATAAGTAGAAGGGATAGCCCTCATCCCGTGTATCCATGGCCTGCCCAAAATGACATTAAAAGGTGAAGGGCAATCAAGTACTTGGAATTTTACCTGGTAGTTTATTCCTCCTGCAACGGTAGGTAAGGATATTTCTCCCAACGTGTTGCGTGATTCACCACTGAAGCCTACTAAAGTTGTAGATTTTTTGACAATGTTATCCATCCCGAGACCTAAGCTGTACAAGGCATCCAACATGAGCAAATTAGTGGAACTTCCGTTATCAACCAATATTCTTTTAACAAGGAAATTGGCTAGGGTTAAAGAAATTATTAAACAATCATGGTGAACTTCCTCTTCTTCGACATCGTCGAAGGTGATCGGCATTAGGGCAAGACTTGTTTGTGAAGGAGCCTTAGGGCATTCTCTTCTCGTATCCCTTGCGATCCTTTTGGCTGCGGAGTATGTTATATTGCAAATCTCCGATCCCCCTGTGATAACATTGATTACTCCAATGTGCTTCGGGGGTGGCGGCAGACTAGCTTTTTCTTTGTTGCGCTCCAGCTGCTCCTTCGCTCTTTCTGATATTAATTCTCTGAGGTGCCCCCTCCATAATAACTCGCTTACCTCCTTTCGCAACGCGATGCACTCATCGGTCCGGTGCCCATGATCAAAGTGGAAATCACACCATCTAGACTTGTCTTTCTGATGTGAGGGCACATTACTCTTTCGAGGCCATTTAACAGTATCCCCCATGGTGTTGAGGGTTCGGACTACCTCAGTCGCATCCACGCAGAAGTTGTAATGGGAGAGTTTGGGAGGTAATATGGGGTTTTCATATCTTTCGCCCTGCCTGGCAAATGTTGTATTGACGGTTGTTTTAATATGAGGTGCAGTGGGGTATGGAGCGTATCTTGGTTCTCGCCTTCCCTGTCTCCGGTCGGGCCGGTGAGGGCTGATTGCTTTTTCGACAAAGAGGTCATCTTCCTCTAATCGAACATGTGCTAACGCTTTTACCTGCACCTCATCAAAGTTCGAACAAGGATATTTAGTTAGTTCACGATATAACTCAGGATTACAAACCGATATGCCCCTTCCAAATGCCTCCACAGCGGTAGCGGCATCACATCCTTCAATGGTCACCAATTCCTCGTTATAACGGTTGAGGAAGGTTTTCAAAGATTCACCCCGTCTTTGGACCAAGCGGTACAAATCACTTGATCGTTTCTTAGCGTGTCGGCTGCTTGCAGATCTGATCCTGAACTTGTCAATTAACTCAGCGAAAGATGAGATACTCCCAAGAGGTAAGTGTGAATGCCAATTGAGTGTGGGTCCGGATAACGTGTCCCCGAACCAACGACACATAACAATCTCCTTCATGTCAAAGGGGATTGTGCTAATATTCATAGCCTGTTTGAATGCGGCTATATGTTGATCAGGATCCGTTACCCCTTCGTACTTAGGTACGTCAGGAACGTGATACTTTCGGGAGATATCAACTCTCGCGATAGCGGGCACGAAGGGAGAATCGGTATAACCATCTCTCCTTTGCATCACTATCGGTTGAAGCGCCCCTGGAACCTGAGTGATTCGATCCTCCAAGGATCTAAGGCGTTCCCGTAATTGGGAAACCTCGGTATCTTCCCGTATCGCCCTTAAGGAATTACCATTTACCAGATACCCGGTTACCGGCCTGACGACATCAGGTGTTACGAAACTTGGGTCATCCATATCCAATCGTCTAGCGACTCCTTCTACCACATCGTTTCCTCGGGGACGGGTCGGAGCCGATTGTACCTGAGATTGAAGCAAATTACGCTCATTAGTTAAAGTTTCAATTGGCTTCTCGTATACCTCTGTGAATTTGGCATTGGCCTCTTTCTGGCTTTCTAGGTCCTTCTGAAGAGCGATCATTGTTGATCGGAGTTCCATGATGACATCGGCATCGCCTCCTCCAACTCCTCGTTGCTCGGAAGTACCAGGGTTGCCATTGGTATTTCCGGAACCTTGCTCAACTCCATCTACGTTCCCGGCACCGTCAACATTCCCGGCACCGTCTGCATTCCCGGCACCGTCTACGTTTCCGGTGTCGTGGTTGTTGGTTTCCTCATTGCCCTCCTGATTGTCGAGGTCCCCTACGTGGTTGTAAGTAGTTTGGATTCCGTCCATCTTGCTAACGGATTCTGTAGCGGTTTTAGCGTGACTTCTTTTCGGCTAGGGCCCCACGGTGGGCGCCAATTGTTTTAAGCAGGATAATCGCACTAACGCGTTACCTGCTATAATGCGAGAATTCCTAACCAAACAGAATTCGTAACACGTTACAAGCTACAAACAAGTAGTAAAACGAGATAAAAGATAAAAGATAATAGCAAAAGAACGGTAAGATTTGTATTATGATTGAGTTCGTGGATCCTTCGTAGATACAAATGGATGCTTTCAACGAAGAAGAATGATTGAGAAAAAGATTTGAGCTCTTGTAAACAATTTTGGGTCTGAGTGTTCGTCCCCCCTTCTATCCTTGCTCCGTCTCTATTTATAACCCTCTTCCTCACTTCGACCATTGACGGAAACGCCTGGAAAAATCCCGGAGATCTCGCTCTCGTCGTTAATGAAATAGCCGTTGATGTTGATCATGGGGTCCGAGATTTTAGCTCTGTTTTAATTGCTCCGTCATCTTCTCCTTCTACCCATTCATTCGGATCAACTATTCTGGGCTTCCGCCATTCCTTTTGGGCCAAATTTCGGACGGCCCAACAGTGGGGCACTCGTAAATCCTCACTTGAAATATTATCATGTTCTAGGTCTCATGGGATTCCAACATCATTCTCCATTATTGCACCAATCAGTAAATTGAAACACAAAATAGCAAACGATAATAACTAGCAAGTGTCTGGAAGTGATGTAATGTCGTAGAGCATTCTCTCACCTGTGCAGTAACTCAATAATCTGCGGTTGCATTTCTTCAAATGTAAGTTTTTGGATCTTTTCAGAGATTGACTCGGCTCTTCCTGTTGCAACCAGGATCCTAGAGTAAAGCTCTTTCGCTCCTGCTCGACTTTTGTCCAAGGATAGAGCGTCGTCACCCCCTCAAACATTTTTGTTCCTCAATTCGGAGCATTTTTTCTCATACAGCTTCCTTGTGTTGTCTCCTACCTACAACATGAAAGCGCAAACAAACAAACATCCTTTATACATTAAGTGAAGCGAATGCAACTTAACTTGATAACTGCATACCTTGACCTCTTCATAGAGCTTCTTCTCCCAAGCATAGAGCCTGCCTAGAGTTAGGGAGTGGCTACCGGCTGCCATGCCGGCATTTCCATCAAAGAGCTCATTTTTATACTCGGTCCAAGAGGAAGAGTTCTTGGAGCTAGATGCAACTAGGCTCTTACACGCCATGTTGGAGCGGTGCCATGTGATTGCTTTGATGAGCTTGGTTGAATTTTCTGCATTAGGACATACATACCGAATACGTATCTATTAGAGGATAATATCTTTTGTAATCTTTTATGTATATCTTATTAGGATTTAGTTAAGGAAAGTGTTATCTTTTACTTACTAGTTGGTTTGGCTTGGAGCCCAAGGCTTAAACATGTATATAATGTAATCAGTTGAGGCACTAGAAGCACCGATTTATGATCCCGAAATTATCTTGTTACTGATTTTACATGGTATCAGAGCCAATCTCCTAAATACGTTCGTATGATAGCCAAACTAGCTAGGAAAAGCAATCATGCCAGATAAGTATCAAAAAGGAACCTTTAATATCTTCAAGGCATGATGTCAAGGTTAACTTGTTAGCCTCTAGCATCGCGGACACATGTTTGGCAGAGTCATAAGCCTTGATGAAGTGGTCCTCTATATCCTTAAGGGCGTCCAAGAGCTCCCTTCCTGTCGTTGGTGTGTCAATGACGACAGCCAAATGCTCCTCCTCAACCTCCAACACACCGCGCTGCATGTCTTTGTCTTCTTCCTCTTCCTCTTCTTCAAGCTCAGGTATCCCTTCTTCCTCCCTCACGGCCCTCAACTCACCTTCTTCAGCCACCTCTGGCCTTACTCCACAGAATGGGTTGAAGAAATCCCACCCAAAGGGGTGATGATGATGGAGGCATGTACAAGTACCCACAACTTGCTTCTGCTGCTGCCTCTTCTACTGGTTCTGTTGCCTCTTCCAAGGATGTTGTTGTGGTTGTGGAAGGAGAGGGTGTGGTGGGCTCAAGCTGGCAATTGGGCGGTGGGAAGGTGATGTGGAACGGGGAAGAGGGGGTTGAATGCCTCGCAACAAATAACCTTATGGCCGCAGAGACAGCGTAGAGAGAGTGGGAGTACCTGTAGTGAGCATCGGGCAGCGCGTACCTTCTCTCCACAACCAACTTCATTTGTCGCTTTCTCTCTCTGCATATTGCAACCACCTCTTCTTCTCCTCCTCCTAGCTTTGAGGCAACACACCCTCCCATCTCTCTTGTTACTTTGGGGGGCTTGGGTTGGGGGTTTATGCTTTTATTATTAGCTGTGGGCAAGAGTGACCAAAAGTGAGAGAAAGCCAAGGTGGTATTTTCATGACAAGGTGGTCATGTTTTGGGTTGCTGCTCCAGACAAGGAGATTTTGTTCTCTGTGTATCTGTGGCTGGCTTTCGCCTTTCGGAGCAAAGCTAAGACAATGATGATGAACAAGAGGAGTGGTGAGAATTATTGATTAGATAAGGTTTCTGGGAAAACCCATTTCAAAAACAAGGCATGAGAATAGAAAAGGAGTCATTTGCTTCTACTCTACCCTAATTTCTTCACGGAGGAAAGGATATAACAAAAAGTGGGGAAGAAGAGCGCGAGAACCCAGAAAACACACAATGTGATGACTGATGTGAGAGAGGGGGGGGGGTTAATAGAGAAGGTGTTAAGGGGCTCGAGACGGAGGAAATGGAGCTCTTGCTACTTTGCCTGGTTAAGCATTTCTTGTGTTTCCTCATGAAGGACTTCACCATTAATTTATTGCTTAAAATGATCCAAAAAAAATGCCGGAGTGGGTTAGGCTTTTTTATTAATACACTAGTACACATAGTGTTGGGAAAATAGAGGGAGTCAAAAGGGCACTGTCAATTTGTCACCCCTCCAACTAGACCTGTCAAAACTTGACCCGACCCGAAAAACGGACCCGACCCGCCCAAAGTTTTTTGGATTTAAACCCAACCCGAAAATCAATGGGTCAAGAGTAATCCAAACCCGGTCGACCCGGAAAAAACTGGGTTGGGTCACCAACCCGTTGGGTTGACCCGGCCAACCTGATAAAGTATTATTTCAATTAAAAATTCAATATTTTATTATAAATTTTGTATAAAATTATTATTTATTATTATTAAAAAATATTTTATATAATATAATATTAATTATTTTAATAAATATAAAGATAAAGGTTCATAAAATTGACGATCATGATCCGTTGGATCAACCCGAACCCGTAACAAACCGGTCCATATGGACCCGAAAATTTTACGAGCCGACGACCCATGACCCGTTTTGATCCGAACCCGAACCCAACCTACCCGACCCATTTGACAAGTCTACCTCCAACCAAGGTGTGCCACAATGAGACGGTAAGCGTAAAAGGAAAAAAGTGTTCGATTTTGAGACAGAAATCTAACTTGTATTTTAAAAGTTCGCTTTTTAATACTTCCATATTATAATGGGTGGCAAAGGGGGGCTTTTATATAGGTTGTTCTTAGTTACCGTTGAGTCTATTTTACTAATTATTTTATTTTATAATACATGTCTTTCTAGCAATTTGCATATTGTTTAAAAACGTTATCAAAAATACTAAAATATCATCAATTATTATCTTGTTTTTTCACTTTATTGAAAACCACTATCTTATTTTTTCATATTATTGAAAACCACTACTAATAGCTTATCATCTATATACTATTACTAAACTCGAATCTCTCTATCCTATTTGTCACCCATCTAACTATGCCACATAAGCATCTTAATTTTTAAATTTACTTTTTTACCCTTTTTTTAGTATTTACAATCCTTAAAAATATATAATTTAATAATATTACTATTGCTATTAATATACAATGATCTACTACTTACTTTTATAGACAATTTAAATAATATATAAGTATACATCATCATCTTTAATATCTATCGTTATATTTTTTCAATGGCAAGTACGAAACTATCCATACATAATATCTCTAATATATAATGATCTACTACTTTTTTATGGAAAAAAATTTAAATATTACATAATTGTACATCATCATCTTTTCAATAATTAAATAATAATATATATAATATATAATTGTATCCTTAAATTATATTATGATTTTTATCCTTTTTCCAATATTATATGTACGTTCTTTTTGATAATGTATCTTAATTTTTTTTCAATGATAAATAGTAAATTTAATATTATGCCACGTAGATATATTTAAATGATCATTTCTCTCTTTGTCCTTAATATTTTTTAGAATTTTGACTCCATATATATTATAATAATATTATCTCATTTATCATTATTACTTACCATATTCAATTAAAAAAAATTTAATTAGCTATGTTATTAATACACATTCATTACATACTGTAAAATTATTTTATTTTATATGGTTCCTACATAATTTTTTTTCAAATCATCATCGTGCATGGCACGATCGGGTCTTGCTAGGTAATTATAAGAGTAAATATATAATGTAGAGACAAAAATAGTAAAAAAAACATGTACTGTGAAACAAAAAATTATGGCTAAAAGGGCATGTATTGTGAAACAGAGGGATTATTTATTGTATTATATACTTACTAGTTGTACCCGTCGTATCATGTACGACTACGATTTGATATTTTATAGACATTATAAATAAGATATTGAAAAATATAATATAAATTTTAATTTAAGCAATTTGATTGCTCGTAGAATGTATAATTTTTTAATCAAATATAAATGACTAAATTTAATGTTCAGAATGAAGATATATTATTAAGATAAAATAAGGCTGAGGATATATACACACAAAATTTTTTCCCCGCGCACAAAATTTGGCTCGCTTCATGAAGCGAGTCGCTTCATAATGCGAGCCATCTACGGATATCCGATGGATTTTTTGCCAAAGTGGGAAAATGACACGCTTCATGAAGCGTGATGCAATATGGTGTGATTTTCTTACCCAATCCAATATTGTTTGACATATATAGGTTCCTGTCATCGATAGCTTCGATTTGATAGGTAATAAGCTCAAATCAGACACCCGAGCAAAAAGTTATGAACGTTTAAAGATTGGACATATGCAAACTATTTTCACACGTCGTTTATCTAGGATATGTTTTAAGTATATTTTATCTTAATGGAATTAGATGCTTATTTTGAGAATTTAAAATTATATTTGATTTTAAAAACATTATTTTATACTTCCATCATTGATTAGTTAAATATGCTTTTTTTTTAAATGTTTAACTCCCAATAGGTTATATGTATAGAATGCATATTGTAAAGACAATTTAAAACATAACCATCATGTAAAGTACTATTTATTTTGAAATTCTAAACGAGCGACAATATTTTTAATATAAAGCTGATAACTTTATTGTTGTTCAAGTGTATTCTCATAATATAAAATTAAATAAATAGTTATTGGTTAACGAGAAAACCGAAATAAAAATTTGGTTAACAAATCTCTGATAAACCCTAAACCCTAAACCCTAAATCTTAAAACCTCTAAGCCCTAAAACTATAAACGTACACTATCATAAACCCTATACCTCACTCAAATCCTACCCTAAACCCTAACCCTACTTATAAACTCTAAAACTTACCTAATATCGTACCTTAAACCTTATTTTAAACACCATCATAAACCCTAATCCTTATCTAAAACCTTACCCTTAATCCTTAATTCAAACCCTACATTCAAACTCTATCTTAAATCTTATACCGAAACCTTAAACCTCACTCAAATCCTACACTAAACCATAACCCTTACTATAAATTCTAACCCTTAGCCCCAAAACCCTACCTTAAAGCCTTACTCTAACCATAAACCCTAATACTTACGATAAACCTAAATTCTACCAAAATATTATATACTAAGCCTTATCTTAAATCCTATATATTCCAAATAAAACATTGTGTTAAAGCAGTTTGCGTATGTCCAATCTTAAAACGTTCATAACTTTTCACTCGGGTTTCGGATTTGGGATTATTACCTATCAAATCGAAGCTATCGACGAGAGGAACCTATATATATAAAAAAATATTGGATTGGGTAAGGAAATAACACCATATTGCATCACGCTTCATGAAGCGTGTCATTTTGCCGCTTTTGCAAAAAATCCGCTCGGGTATCCGTAGATGGCTCGCATTATGAGGCGACTCGCTTCATGAAGTGAGCCAAATCTTGTGCGCGGGGAAATTTTTTTGTGTGTATATAGCTTTCCCGTAAAATAATTACATTTCTCTTTTTTTTTTCTTGATGATATTTCATAGATATGTAATTAAAAAAAAGATAAAATATGAAAAAAAAATTTATATCCAAATATAGATGAGATAAGAATTTAAAAAATAATAGTTAACTTAATAAATAAGATATAATAAAATATGAAATATAAAGATAATTTAATTATTTAAAATATTTAAAATTTAATTAATTTAATTTAATATGGGACCAAACTCATTTTGTGGTTCGATAAAGTAAAGATTAGATAAGATTAAATATTATATTATTCGTATTTTATTACTTTCCATGTACGTAAATTTAGAGATTATCAAATATTTCAATACATCTATTAATATTTTATTATCTATTTTTATTAAATTTTAAACATTGTAAATATTTATCATAAATTTTTTACTATAAAAGAAAAGCAATATATATCCATAAATAAATTCGTCAAAAGATATATGCTAAAATGTTTATATTTATTTTAAAATATTATTTTATATTTAATTTTAAATACTTGTATATGGGTTAAATATTTTATCTTTAATTTTAAATACTTGTATAAGGAAGCTTTTAAAAGATATTATTATACTAAATAGATATTTGTTTTATGTTAGAGATATATTTAAATAGTTAAAAAAGAACTTTATAGAAATAAGTTATAATAATAGAAATAAAAATTTATTTTTTAAATATGAGGTGGGGCCAGAATCGTTCTGGTGGCTCGAAGAGGTACAACTTTAATATATAATTATAGATAGTTTGATTATGGAATGTTCAAGATGTAACAACTAGTAAAATAGGTTTGTTAAAAAATCTAGTCGGACTGCTATATTTCGTATGTAGTTAATTTACAAACTTCTAGTTCTCAATGACTAACATAAATTTTATGTGTCATTTTTGGAACAATCGTCCATAACTAAATTATAGACTAGTTGACTCATTTCGTACATGAATTACAGACATTGACTAATTTGTAATTGCATTACTGATGACTTAACTACCTTGAGGCCATTGTCTTCCTTATAGAATTTCGTAATCGCAACCTAAAAACACCCCAAAATCACCCTAATCATTCATACCACACCATTGCATCCTAAGTCAAGTTTCAAACACACACATTATGCAAATATCATCATTTCTTGCACAAATTCGAACTATATCAAATATAAATCAAGATAGAGTATGATATCTAAAATTATTGTTGGAAAATTGACTGTTCTCTTAGGTTTTGATAACAAAAAAACCTCTTTAATTTTGTGTTTTACATTTGGAGGAATTTCAAGTGTTTAACTCATGGAGAAAAATGTATGGAAGAATTGTCAAGCCTTAAGGAACAGAGAAAAACAATAAAAGTCGTTGGTCC
Organism: Fallopia convolvulus; assembly: GCA_964016875.1. NCBI lineage: Eukaryota > Viridiplantae > Streptophyta > Magnoliopsida > Caryophyllales > Polygonaceae > Fallopia > Fallopia convolvulus. The sequence continues at coordinate 12,567,768 of OZ024733.1, read as the reverse complement.
TAGTGGAACATCACAAAGGCACATAGTGCTTTTATGGAAGGCGGCAATGAGGGTGACGTGCTAGGGCTTTCGAGTTGTATTTGGTAGTTGCTTGGGTTGCCTTGGAATCCAACCAAGTTTCGTTTTAGATAGATTTTATTTATGGATAGTCTTTGTTGATAAAATAAAATACATGTAATTATTCTTCTATCTTATATTTATGGATAGAATGTTATTCTACCATTAGTATATAAGGAGGATAAGTCTATGATGATTTTGTACGTTTTTTGTAAAAAGAGAAAAACTCTAGAGAGGTTTATGCAATTTAGGTTTTGAAGAAAAGTTAAGAGAACATAGAAAACCACGAGGGAATTAGATGCAAAGTTGAGCTCATGCAGTCAAATTCACTAGGTCAAAGCTCGTAGGTCATTCGACACCAAGGAACAAGGGCTAGTACTAGAAGTTGTGTACACCTAAAAAAACTTGTTTGCATTTGTAAGTTCGATTCTCTCAAGTTTTGTATTTGTATTTGTGATTTGATTTTAGCATGAGAAATAGACATAAGAGGAAAGAAACGAGAAGGTGAATAAAAGCATATTCACTGTTTCATTGATGGTGGCTAAGCTCATATTACATTGGAAAGGTGCCTTTTATATGCACATGACTCTAGGGTAAATTTCAGCAGAGATGCACAAAATAAAATGTCTTTAAGATGATGACATGTGGAAGGTAAAATAGTAATTGGATTAGGATTCTTTCTCCAACACCCTCCCCCCTGAAGCTGGAGGATGGGGATTGATCATCCCCAGCTTGGAGAGTAATGTGTCTTGTTGAATCGATGGTAGAATTTTTGTCAAGACATCAGCCAACTGCTCAAATGATGGAGTGTAACAGAGGTTGAGTAAGCCTTCCATTACTTTATCACGCGTGAAGTGAATGTCAATCTCAATATATTTAGTCGTCTCGTGAAAAACAGGATTTTAAGCTATTTGAATTGCTGACTTGTTGTCACAATTTAACGTGACTGGTTTGATGACATTAATTCCCAATTCTTGGAGCAATCTGATGAGCCAAACAAGTTCAGAAGTAGCTTGAGCCATAGCTATGTACTCTACTTCAGATGAACTTCTTGAGACTGTGCTATGCTTCTTAGATTTCCAACTAATTGGAGAGGAGCCAAGAAGGATGATGAAGCTTGTAACAGATGTTTGATTGATGGGACAAGCTGCCCAATCTGAATTAGAAAAGGCAGAAAAGATAGGTTGATCAAAGCCATTGAGGAGAATTCCCTGGACTGATGTGCCAAATATGTAGAATAGTGTATGATGCAAGGCATTAAGATGAGTGGTTTGAGAAAGAGAGTTCAGAAGAGTTTCGACACTTACCTCACTGGGTTGTTCCTAATGGTCTCCCCTATGGCCATAACACAAGTTTCTGGTGTTGTCCACGCTTTAGGCTCCTCATCATCGGAGTCACTCCAAGTTGCTACGTAAGCCTTTTTCTCCCCATAGTCCGACCTTCACTCCTCGGTTCACTGAGGACAGTTTTTGGTGAAGTGCCCCTTCTTGTAGCACTTGTAGTACGTGGTATCTGCAAGATCTTTGTCTCTATCTTGGTACTTGTTGTTGGGCTCATAGTTTCGTCTTTCTTCACTGGAGTTTCCTTTGAACTTTCCTTTCTTGTAGAATTTTTGCAGGGCTTTGGTGATGAGAACGAGTTCCTCATCGTTTTCCTCTTCAGACTCCTCGTATTGCTCATGTACGGATTTGAGGACTTTCTCTAGTTTGATAGCAATGCCTCAGCACTCAATTTCTTGTTGCTTATCTTCCTGTTTTCTCTTCTCATGACCAATGAGATTACCAAACACTTGATGAAGCATCAAGTTCCTATTCCCAGGGTTTTCATTGACCATGGTTCGCTCATTTGCCCACTCAGTTGTCAGTATGTTGAACAGTTGTTGCACCTTCATTTTATCGAAGATTTCCTGCTTGGTGATCCCAAAGGTTGCCAGAATGGAGAAAAGAGACTCGAATCGGGATTGATAACTATCAATCGATTCTCCCATAGTCATCTTAAATTTGAAGAATTCCCTCCTTGCGTTCATCTGGTGGTCCTCTCTTAGATCGACACTTCCAACATGCATTTGTTGATTGGCTTCCAACATTTCCTTGGTTATATCCAAGTTACACACTCTGTCACTGCCTTGTTCACATAGGGAATATGTTCCCAGAAAATAAAATGAAGTAGTTTGTGGCAGTGATAAGATAACGCACGTTCCCAGGCGCTCAGGGAAAAGCGCCGATGATATCAAGACCCCATTGTGCAAAAGGCCATGGACTAGTCAAAGAATGGAGATCTTCTGCCAGCATATGTGAAATTTTAGCAAACCTTTGACACTTGTCACACTTTCTTACATATAGCTCGGCGTCTCTCTGCATATAAGGCCACCAATACCCTTGACAACGAGCTCGAAATGTCAAATTGCGTCCTCGGGCATGCATTCCGCATATGCCTTCATGAATCTCATATAACAAGGGCTCAACCTTGCTTGGGGGTACGCATCTCAAGTTTGGCCCAGAAAAACATCGAAGATATAAAATCTTTTCTGGTGACAACCAAAATCTATGAGCCCTTAAGCGAACTCTCCTTGCCTCGGCGGCATCCGACGACAAGATGTTCTCATCCAAGTAACGAATCAAGGGCGTTTGCCAACCAAGATCATCATCGGTCGCGGTCTTTGTTGAGGTGATCTCTGCGGTTATGCTAGAGGCGCCGATTGCTGGGCATCCCAAGACTTCTGTCTGAATTGATGTCTTGAGCGTATCTCTTGAGCAAGCAACCAAAGTTGCTAAAGCATTTGCGAACTTGTTTTGATCGCGTGATCTTTGTTCAAGCTCATAATGCTCAAATTCGTTTAGCATGGCTCTCGCCTTCTCCATGTATTTGAGCATCTTTGCACCCTTGGCCTCATAATGCCCCAGCACTTGGTTAACAATAAGCTGAGAATTAGAGAAGACAAGTAGCCTGGCGACTCTAAGACTACCTGTCGTTTCTAATCCGAGTATTAATGCTTCATACTCAGCCTCGTTGTTGGTTGTATCGAAGTTGAGGTGGACAACCAATTGTAGGGCTTCTCCGGTGGGTGATGAGAGCACAATTCCGACTCCGGACCCTTGATTAGTACTTGCATCATCAATCTCAAGAACCCACTCTCGGTTTTCCACGTTTTGAGAGGGATCCGCGACTGCGACAAGAGGGGCCGCGACCGCGGTCCTATTTGACTGAGAATCGAGCGATTTAGGAGAGCCAACCACGACTGCGGCATGGTCGGCCGCGACCGTGGTTTCTTCGGCCGCGACCGCGGCTGTGCTAGCCGCGCCCGCGGTTACATTCGCTGGCCCTTGAGAAAATTCCGCTATGAAATCCGCCAACACTTGTCCTTTCATGTTGGTCCGGGACATGTACTCAATATCATATTGACCCAACTCCACCCTTCTCTTATGGAATTAGCCTCTTGCAATTTCGTTACTTCAGCAATCACGGCTTCGGTATGCTGGACAGAGAACTGTCTTGTTCGTTGTACGATTGGCTTTGCGTCGAGATAGACGTTTAGCCTATGGCAAGCAAAACTTGGGTTTATTCCAGTCATATCCTATGGACTCCAAGCGAAGACGTGACGATTACTTCGCAATAGATGTGTGATAGGCAAAAGTTCATTGCTTGATAGGTTTGCCCCTATGAAAAATTTCTTTTTGGGCTCACTATCTCCGACGAAGATCTTTTGTAGTTCATCGATAGACTTTTGAGTCGGTTCCGAACCTATATTGGTGAAATCAAGAGGCTCCCGTCGTTACGAGAGGTTTTCGACCTCAGATAGGCTGCTATCGTAGCAAGGCGAGCCGTGGTCGCGGTTCGGGGATTCGCGATTGCGGTCAAGGACTCCGCGCTCGCGGTTGGTCCCTTGGCTTGTTTCCGCGATCGCACGCGACTGATCAGGCGACCCCTGATCGTCGCAGCTTGTGCGATCCTTGCTTTTGACCCGGGGGTCTTTCGACCCCATTTCGCTCGGGTTTTTTCTCTTTGGAGATCGATTAACATACGTTTCTTGATCGAGTTTTTGCTTTCGGGATTCAAGGCACACACCTGACCCCAAACCGTCACGTTTTAACTGGTTTTCGACCTCGGGATCTATTAGGGTTTGATCGCCCGATCGAAAATCGGACTTCGCTTGATCGCACCGCTGACCACGAACGCGGCCTAAGGGTTGCAGTTTCGGTTTCTTGATCCGCGATCGCGGTCTTGCTCGACTGGGGTGCCGCGATCGGTTTCGCAAACTGAGGGTTCCCCAGGGTTTTGAAAAAACTCTTCTTTTTTGTTCGGGATCAAATCCATCAATGAAATTGCATGGATTGATTACTCGTTTCCCACAGACGATGCCAATTGTTAGTGCACAAAAATTATGTCTTTAATGAACTAATTGAATGCTCCTTCCTCTTCCGTTCCAAACTGAATCTTCCAACCTAAAACCTGCAAAACAATGGACACAGGGGGCGGGGACCCCCTAATCCACCTCCGATGCCTAAGTCAAAAGAGCAGTCTGTCAATTCGAACGTCAAGGTACAACGAGAAAGCAAGGAATTCCTGATCAGTCGAGCTAAGCGAGTATTAGCCTGTTCAAGTTTTCCGAATACGCCGATATGCAACATGCGGACTTCCCTACACTGCGAAGGCGTGTATTTATAATGGAAGAAGGATATTAGAGGGGTCGACTTTACACATATCCTAGGGCTAGTCAGATGCCACTACAAGAAAACTCATTTATTGCAACAAAAAATTGCAACGATAAAATTTTGACGTTGCAAAAAATATTTTTGGCAACGACTTATATATGTCGTTGCTAGTGTCGTTGCAATAAATAAAAATTTCATTTCCCTCCTTTTTATGTAAGCGCGCGAGGGGTGAAAATTTGTGTTTATTTTTTTGCAACAAACATGTCGTTGCAATAGATAATATGTATATATTGTAACGACTGATTTTGTTATGAAAAATATTCCAAACATGAAGTTACAAATATGTCGTTGCAAAAGAAAAAAAAAAGAAAAAACACAAAAAAACCCCATCTGATTACATATCCCTCGATATCTACTATCTCCATTTCCATTCATTTTCTTTTCTTCTCATCTCCCCTCTGTCCATCTCCATACCCCTCATTCTATTTCTCCCAACCCACCTCATTAGGTTAGGCAGCCAATCGGAGTCACCGCTCCAATTGGCAAGCTCCTCGTCGCACCACTATAGTCGTTGTCCATTTTGCTCGGCCCGAAGCTCCGACGACGACATTGACTCGCCAATTTGTGTTCATTCCATCTCTTGCTTTAGCGCCACCATTGCTAAGCTCCGACCACCAACATCCAGTGGAAATCAGCCATCTCTTTTCCCTCCAACGTGGTCAATTGCATACATGAACTCTTGGGTGAGCTTTCCCCCAATTTCCAAAACCTAATTTTACATTTTCTTATCCTATATTCAAATTGGCTTTAGATTATATGTTAGATGATAAATGAAAGGTTATCAGGCTGTTAATTTGTGACATTTGAAGCCAATAGTTGGAAACTTGGAGAGTTTGGGTCTTTTGCATGCATTCTTAAAAATCTGGGCATAATTTGTAGTTTTTGGGAATTTGTGGTGCTCATTATGAGGTGGGGATTTGTTCTACGAGTATGAGGGAATTTACGGATCTCGATTTGGATGAGTATGTGTCAAATTTTGAGCAATTGTGCCTTTGTATTAAGGTTTGGAAGTTTGAGCTATTTTTATGGTAAATTCTAAAAGGTTTGGGTTGTGAGCAGGGTTTTCGGATTGAATTGTGTTCACAATGAACCCCCTAAGACAATTATTTATAGGCTTTTTATGCATCTTACAATTCAAATATAAATATCTTAGAATAATATATATAGCTAGTTAAAACCGATTCTAGATCTACTTGTGCTCGAGACGCCTCACTCTCTGAGTCTAAAGATGATGAATGGTGCACTTGTCTAATGGAGAATTACAAGGATATCCCCTATCTTTATGCTGAAAGAGCATATTGAATTAAGATCCTCTCTGTATTAATGTGAGTAGAGATAGAGAGAACAAAGTTTGGCATATTTCTTTTCCTTTTATGTTATTTATTAAGAAAATGTCTCATTTTAATGACGTTGGGATTCTATTCAATTATAGGATCAAGACTTTTTTTTCTGTTTAAAGATGAGTGGTACACTTCTCTAATGAAGAGGCACAGGAATGATATCCATGCTTATGCTGAAAGGGCAACTTGTATGAGGCATCCTCTCTATACCATTGTGAGTGAGTAGTGATATCAACTTTGGTATTCCATCTTTTCCTTAATTTTCAGATTTTTGTCTGATTGATGTTTGAGTTTAAGAATGTTGAACTTTCGTAGGATCAAGATCCTGGTCATATGGAGTCAAGCATGGTTTGCCTGCAATTAAATTTTAGTGATCCAATCCAAGTGAGCCACTATATAGTGCTACAACATTTATTAGTTAGGCATGTTTTCACAATGAACTTGTTAATTCCATATAACTAATTACATCATCTACAGTGGTCCAATTCAATATGATTTTAGTGTCGTTGATTATATATAATTATTTATATGAATTGTTAAGTTCTACGTCAAATATTTTCTATGGAGATGATTGTTTATTCATGTACTTTATTCATTGAAATATTTCCCATTCTCTTAGGGATAAACCAGTGATAAGGTTTGTTAAACTAATTAAACCATATGGAGTACTTAAAAATCCAAGCCGATGAGAATATTTAGAAAAATTCACATGTAAAAACAAAACTAATTTAATACAGCTTGGGTGTAGGATAGCTCTTAAAACCCAACCAGAAAAAAAAAACTTATAGACACACAATAAAATTTATTTTTCTAGTGATTCATTTGATTTTAATTTCAGTTGGAATTGTAGCCATGTTTAATTTATCTGGTGATTATTATTAAGTGCAAAAGGAAGTTGTCTATTAATACTCCATGCCTTTTTCTTTTAACATGGTTGATGCTTGATTCATTTAGTAGTAGTAATTGATTCATATGGTTTCATTAGTCATTGTCATGTGTCTATCATCACACACACTGGTTATTCGATGGATGAGTGTGGAGTTGATGGAGTTCACGAGCCGGGAGTTCTCTTCCCAATGGAAAACATATATTTTGCAATAGGTCTCTAAATAAGAAAAATATTATGGTGGTTGGATTTGATATGGACTATACATTAGCATAATAGAAACCAGAAACCTTTGAAGTGCTTGCATACGAAGGCACTGTCAAAAAGCTTGTGCATGATTGGGGATTCCACCTAAGGTTTGTCACGAGTTTTTTCTATTTTTTCTCCTTTTGAATGACTTGAGGGTGCCTAAATTATAGATATATCACTGCACAAAATCATGTTATGTTCTTTCATTGAACATTGTTTCAACTTTGATTGGTAACATCTTTGCACATTTTATCATGTCTTGAAGATGGACCATCACAATTATGTGAAATTAGCATATCATGGATTTAGGGAGATGTCAAAGGAAGAAAAAGTATGAACTTATGGAAATATGTTGATAAGAGACTCCTTTGATGAGCTGGACTATACTCTCATTGACACACTATTTTCCCTCATCAAAGCATACTTGTTTGCTCAGCTTGTTGACTTTATTGACAACAACCTAGGAAAAGACCCTTCTAGAACTGAGTAAGCTCTATACAAAGTTTATGCTTCATTAAATATTTCTTAATCACACATGAAGTTTGAAGTCAACTTATTGTTATTTGATTGTATATCTCTCCATTTATTGGAATCACTTGGTGCAGTTATGCTCGCATGTATAGAGATGTTTGAGCTGTAGTGGACCTTGAAAAGGATGGTTGCTAAGGACCCCTCTAGGTAAGATATCTCATGCATAAACTAGAGGATGCAAATCTAAAAGGAAAGATATATATTCAAAACATTCGGAAAGATATATGCATAAACTAGAGGATGCAACTTTATGTGTTGAAAATCTAAAAAAAAAATCTTATCTTAAGCGACTTGTGCTCTTTTGTGCTCAGTGCGAATACAGAATATCTGCATATTGCCAATGCAATATTGTTGGATTTGCTATGTACTTTTTTGGACAAGAAATGTTATATATTTCAAAATTGTATGCAAGGTCTTTGATATATTAAGTGTATACTCATTTTTGCAATAATTGATTGTTTAAAATAGCAAGTTATTTTCGCAAGTCATCTCACTCTAGAAAATAAAATCACATTAATAATAATGTAGCTACCAATAATAAAATTGTTAATTAAAACTATGCGATTTTTTGCTACAACAATGTCGTTGCAAAAAATGCTATTTATCGCAACGACATGCATCATTGCGAAAATATGTTATTTATCGCAACAACACTTGTGGTTGCGAATGAATAGTAAAGAAAATTTTAAATCCAAATATTTTGCAACGACAGATTATCTGCAACAACAAAAGTCGTTGTGAAAGTGCTTATTTGATGCAACAACAAAAGTCGTTGCAATAGCCTTTCGCTACGCGCATTCCCGCAACGACTCCGCAACGACAAAAGTCGTTGAAAAAAATATTTTTCGCAACGACTTTGGCTCTTTTGCAACGATATTTGACGTTGCAATAAACGGTTTTTCTTGTAGTGTGCCTTAGAGCCCAAGCTAGGAATATTCCCCCCTTCTCCAAGTTTAATTCCATCATATTTGAAGGATAAAATCTTTTATTAAGTTGCACAACTACCATATTTTAAATAATAGGAAAATAAATAAAAGTAATAATAAATATGTAGTATTTTAAGAAATACCTTTATGACGAAAATAATAACTATGGTAACTGTGTTTATTTTACCCGCTCACAATTGCCACTCTTTAGGACCCCATTTTAACAAGTCGTTCCTAATGGAAGCATTAACTACGAAGTTTCCATGCTCAATGACATACCAAGCCTGGTAGTCATGTCTTCTCATCCAGTCTCTCATCTTGAGCTGCCAGTTCTTAAAGCGACCGGCGATGAGTCTGGAAGGTTTGTTGTTCCCATGTCCAATCTTTGTGAGTTCCTGAGACATGTTTGCTAACACCTGCAAAGACTAACCAAAATTTAGAGCGTCTTCTCTGATACCAATTGTTATATCTAAGGTTAGTAAAAACGGTTATGGAAACTGTATCGGACAGTTCCCACTCGCAGCGGAATAATAAAACATGCAGGTGAAATAAAACAAGTTGAGACAGTTCTCTTATAGAGGAACCCCACAACAAGGTTATTAATATCGGGATTCTAGGATCGGATCACGGAAAGTCTTATGATCGGATTGTAAAATCGGGTTGTAGGATCGTAAGATCCTATAATATCAATAAAACTAATATAATATAGACATGATACAAAAAATATAGGCCCCAAAACAGAAAAAAAAATTAATTTTATTAAAACTTAATGATCATAATGTCGACAATTGACATTCCAAACTTACATACACACAAGAAGAAAATTTTGTTAAAAAAATATATACTTTCATAAGCATTCCAAAGAAGCTAAGACTCTTTTGTAGAGTCGAGGAAAGATTATGGGTCTTAATTTGGGAAAGAATTTTAGGAATTCAATAATTGAGAGTCAAAAAGAGGAAAATTGGGAGGTAAATAAGGTTAAAAGAAACAAAATGAGCATTTAAGCAATGCAATTTCACTAATCATTGAGTCTATTGGTGCTAAAATATATTTTATAAGCTCAAAGTAAAAAAAACAGGTTAGGATCTTACGATTTTACACAAGATCTCATGAGATCTTATACGATCCTATACGATCCTAACACGATTCTAAATCGATTTTAACATATTTCGATTTTAATGCATGATCCGGATCAGAATCTCATACCGGAGCGTAGGATCTCACGATTTAAGATATGGATCTCAATTTTAATAACAATGCCCCACAGTGATCAACTAATCACGTGGGTAAACCTCTACCTCCGCTCGGAGGATTTTCAAATGAGTTCCCTTTTCTTTATTGCTTAGTTCACTTCAGGTTACAAGGTCGGATACAAACTTCTCTGTTTCAACAAGGACTATCTCCCTAGGCAACACTAATGTATTCTCTCAACCCTAACCCGGTGAACGCTCACAATCAAAGAAAAAGAAAAACTCAAACCTTCTTATCTCTTTCTCTTCAACAGAGTTCCCCCTAGACCTAGGAACTCCTTCTTTCTTCCTTCATTGTCCTCGAGATTAGCTCGCTATCGGGGACATTTCACTAACTAGATGATCTTCACCGAATATCTCTATAGCTCTCACTCTTATGTTTGGAATTTCAGGATTGTAAAAAGTGGCGAACAAAGTCATTGTTTAAGGGTTTAAATTGGCGTGATTTGCAACCCTTATCCATTTGAGGTATTTGTCCTAAATACCTTTTTTGCCTTGTTCTCCAAGTCTTATCCTTAACGTTGACATATGACTCTGATTTGAATTTGAACCTCGTCAACTCTTGGATCACATTGGACCATTGGATGGTCGTCTTCACTCTGTTGCACACTTTGAAGCTTGAGACACCCTTTTGTCCGATCAAGACAGAATCCCTAAAAATGCGATGAGATGTCACTTCCACGAATGCGCTAGTTCCCACTCATAGGGAACTCTTGTCTTCTCAGTTCCGTTGTCTTAGGAACTCTCTTAACGTTAGGGAGCCATGTTCTTCTCATCTAATTCCCTTCTTGTGGGAACTTTGGTTCATTGAGTTCCCTAACCTTGGGAACTCTAGTTCTCTTCTCGAGTTGATCGCATCTTGATCGAGTTCCCTTGACATGGGAACTTTCGTTGCCTTAGTTCCCATGCCTTGGGAACTTGTTACTCCGTGTTTGGCTTAGCGACGCGCAACCTGTTAATATGAAATACTTGGCAGTATGCGTTAGTTCCCATGGTGTTTGTCATTATCAAAACTGAGGACGTTGTTCTAGTGTTAGTGAACGTGAGTTCTTAACACCGACTCAACATCCAGGTTCCATTCAAGAGATGGAATTTCGAGTCAAGAGGTAAGTCGTTTACGACTTGCTCAGTTTTTATTCAAATCTTGTTAGACTTCATGTTGTGCTCGTTGGATTGGTTTTAGGGAACTGATCCCTAAATGGTTGTTTTTATAAGACTTTTATCTTTAAATTGGAATTAAAAAGCTTAATTGGAGTACAAATATTGGGTGAGTGCGAGTAAATACCAGAGAATCAGAGTGTGGTTAACAACTTTCTGGCCATATATGTTCTTGAAGTACCAAAAGATTTATGGGCAGCACCGCAAGCTTGCACACATGAACACGGAACTGTAATTGAGAAAGGAGGAAATTACTATAACATTCATAAATTTATATTCTATCGTATGACCAAAAGGAAGACCTAAGCAAGAGATTATTGCAAACCTATGGAAGGAACTATTATATTTTCTTTTGTAATCTATGGTGGCAATCAATACGTAAATGCCAATAAAATGCAGAATCTCATATAAAATGCCAGTGACAAAACAAAAGAGGACCAATAATTAAGAGTTTCTAAAGAACATTGTAAGATTTAAAATTTAAGATGGCATTGTTGTAACATATAGCGAATTTAGTCACCATGAAATGCTAGACCTAGTATTGATGTGATTCCATCTACCGAGTCATGGCCCCAAGGTACCGTGCCAATCGGGGCGCCGTTGCACACGTTGATTTCCGACCTTGGCGTGCCTTGGCCTTTGATGGATGGTACCACTTCTTCGGGCACTTTTAAAGGCACTATGCTCCATGATTTGAGTGAAGATCTCAGCCCTAATGACAAGTTCAATTTGCACAACAAAGTAGGGTCTTCACTTGGACAAATATCCAAGGCCGATGTCCGAGGCGCTAAGAAGCCAAGTCAAGGTACTACACCCTATTTTGGACGCATCACGTGAGCCCGAGCTAAAGCAATGCTTGACAAGATCAAGGAGGAGATCATGGCTCATAAGTTGCATTTTGGCTAACAATGGAGAAGGGTTGGAGTATTATTGTGACTTTTGGTGAAACTAGTGCACAAACTTGACTTATGTTTCGTTAAGGGCTTTAAGTTAGTTTCTTTAAACTTTTGGGTTGTTTTATGTAATAACGAGAGGAGTTATGGCTGAAATGAGAGAGAGAGAGAGAGAGAGGCGTGGCCTAGGGTATTAAGTCTCATTTGTGGCCTCCTTTGAGGTTAGACTTGAACGATGAAAATGCTTTCTCTTTACTTGTTTTCAATCTAAAGTTCCTTTGTTTGGTTTTCGTTCAATCTCGTTGTTTGATCGTTGGTGAGTCATATCTGACGCTCTTTCAACCTAGTTTGTTGATCTTGGTGCTTAATATCCAAGATTCAACATCCATATCCAACAATCCATCAATCCACTTCCAATCGATCCATCCATCGATCCATCTCCATCTCGGTGGACTTCTGCACCACGTCAGTATATTCGCCATAACTTCTAAATTACAACTCATCTAGATCTGAAATTTTGAGGGGTTAAACTAGACTCAAAGATCTAACTCTAGGCTTTGGAATCACCCAATTCCGAGTTCGGAAATGGAAGATCTAGCCAGTTGAAGACGGATCAGATTCCTTGGTGTTTGTTGTCGGAATTCCTTGGATTCTTTGAAGGCGATCCCTTTGCATCATGTACACCATCGATCCTTTCATCAAGTGGTATCAGAGCCACGTGAAGGTATCACCATCTAAATCTTGTTTCGATCTTGAATTTCCACTCGTTGCAAGGTTTGCCAATTTCCATCCAATCTTGTTGTTGTGTGTGCGGCCTTAGTGTGGCGTTTGAGTCTTGTGTCGTTGTCATCCTTGTCTTGCTTGTTTGATGAAGATCGATTCCCTCAAGTTCCATGGCTGAGTTGTATTCACGTTTTTGAAGAAGGAAAACCAAAGGGTTTTGTTGTTTGAAGGTGTAGTTGAAAGGTTGTTCTTGTTCCATGATTAATGCCTTCAATTAGGAGCTTGAATTGAATGAACCATTGCTGATTTTGTGCTGAAAAAAACGTGGCTTTGTTGTGTCTAAACCAGCCTTAAAACGTTTCCCTTGTTTCATTACATGCTTGTTGAATGGTTCGGTGCTAGGATACGGGAACGACACCAAGACGGAACATCTTGTGTTGTTGTTTAAGTGTCTTTGAAATCTTTTGCTAAAATCAGAAAAACCTTGCCGGCGGCGTAAAGCTAATAAGGGGCCAAGCACAGAAAAAAAGATTAAGACAAGAAAAACCTTGTCCGGCGGCGTAAAGCTAATAAGGGGTCGGGCACGGAAAGAGTAGTCAAACCGTAGAGCCTAGCAAAGGCCTAATTTAAAAAAAAAATTATATACTTGATGTTTTTGTTCTTGGTGGTTTAGTAGCTTCCTAGCATTGTTCTCTTAGGCAAGTGTGTGGTGAATTTCTTCTTTTGTTTGTCCTTGGTTGTACTTTGCATACTTGCAACTTGTCGGATTTTCATCTCAAGCAAGTATTGGTGATTATTTCGTGTGCATTCTATACCCTTGCTTGTTACTTGGTTTGTTGAGATGGCAAGTGTAGGTTATGAAAAAGACAAACAAAAGGTCGATGCGGAGTCTTCCAACTCGGTGAAGGCCATGGTTAGGTCCCTACTACAATCTTTTCAAGCCATGGAGGCAAGTTTTGATGCTTTGGAGAGCCGAATCCTAGGACTGGACGAGAGGACAAAAGTTTCTCAAGAGGGGGAGCTCAAGAAGACACGTGAGGATGGAGTGCTTTGTGGTCCCACAAACACTCTTCATGACGGAGAATACCACCAGGCCTAGTCAACGGGAAGTTATCTTTCACACTCGATGTAAGATCGTGGATAAGGTATGTAGTGTGATTATTGGTAGCGGTTCATGTTGCAATATTATTAGTCAAGAGGTGGTGGATAGGTTTTCTTTGAGTACTACTCCTCGACCTTTACCTTACCCTTTATGTTGGTTGAACTCTAACGCCCCTATCCAAGTCAAGGAGAGGGATCGTGTTTCTTTTTCTATAGGGCCATACAAGGATGAGGTGGAGTGTGACATTGTCCCGATGACCGCTTGTCATCTACTATTGGGACTCCCTTGGCAATTTGACAAGAAAGCGATCCATGATGGAATATCCAACGAATACCACTTCCAAATGGAGGGAAAGAAGGTGATTTTGCACCCGATGTCTTCCCATGAGATAATGTTGGATTACGCAGCCAAGGAGCAAAGGAAGAAGGCTTGCTCATCGAGAGGAAAATAAGGACAAGAATCTAGCCAAAGGCCCCCCCTCTACGCCCCTATTTTTGGCCAACCCGAAAGAGGAAAGTGAAACTTCCTTCTCGGATAAATCTGCACCACCTTGGAAAAAATGGTGTAACTTACAACTCAGTGGTCGAATGATGCTGAAATTTGGAGAAAATGAAGTAGACTCCTTTATCTCAATCCGGAACTTGGAATCGCTCAATTTAGAGTTTGGAGCTAAGAGAACGACCTTGAACAGGTCGGAGCTGAAAACTGTCCCAAGCTACGATCTGCATGCCATTCGGGGAAGTAACACTTCTTCATTACTTTTATCTCAAAACTTGACATCTTGGCTGAATTATTCTCATATTTTGGATAGCTTTGTCATGTACCATACCAATAGGATTGCAAAGAAAAGTGGCATAGCTTGTGCTTATATTTTGTCATATCATGTTGTGCTTGGAAAGGAGGTTTGTGTGTTGACTTGTTTTGTAGGCCAGCTGGGTTCATGGACGCACCCTTTTGAAGGGGGGAAGACTTCCTTCCAACAAATATTTATGAGTGACATAGAACAACCAAAAAGAGTGACTCTTTTCCAGGAATTGGAACAACTCATCACCATCAAGTGTCTAATAAAACTGATGCACATATTGCAAGAAGAGGAGGAAGTTGTGGAATCATCTCCTAAAATCAAGCATCGTCCTACCATCACTCCTAGCTCCATGAACTCGTTGGCTACATCATGGATGGATGCATTTCCTATGATTCCTTCAATTTTGCCCTTCTTGCTCCATGAGGAGGACGAGGCAGTTTTAGTCACTCCAAGCGGTGATTACATTCCTTTTCTCGTGGAGGCCAAGAAAGATGTCTTTGTCATGGAGAATGCCACACCAAGGGAGCTAGAAGCCCTACCTCCATTGTTGAGATCACATGGTGATACGAGTGCACCTCTCAGGGAAGTTTCTTGCACTCCTCTATTCTATATTTATGACTATGTGTTGGTTGTGTCACATGCATTTGATCAAATAATTTCACTTTTCTTTCATGCATTTGTGACATCTAGGACTAAGTACTCTTGCTTCCATTTTAGTTCTCTTGCCCAATACATGTCATCTAGGATGCATATAGGTCATAAATTCCATTGATGCCTACTTACACTCAATCTCTTCATTGCTTTATTATGAGATGTACCCGTAAGAATAGGAAGAGAAGTGGTGTAGCTAGTGCATACTTTTTGGCTTATCATATTGAGATTGGAAATGTTATTCTTAACTAGACTTCTATAGATTGTACTTGCTTGTGCTTCCCTCGATGTGTCCTTTGTTTTACAGGCTTGATAGATTCGAGGACGAATCCTTTTAAAGAGGAGGAGGATGATGTGATTCCTTCTACCGAGTCATGGCCCCACGGTACCGTGCCAATCGGGGCATCGTTGCACACGCTGATTTCCGACCTTGGCGCGCCTTGGCCTTTGATGGATGGTACCACTTCTTCGAGCACTTTTAAAGGAACTATGCTCCATGATTTGAGTGAAGATCTCAGCCCTAATGACAAGTTCAATTTGCACGACAAAGGAGGGTCTTCACTTGAACAAATATCAAAGGCCGGTGTCTGAGGCGCTAAGAAGCCAAGTCAAGGTACTACACCCTATTTTTGACGCATCACGCAAGCCCGAGCTAAAGCAATGCTTGACAAGATCAAGGAGGAGATCATGGCTCATAATTTGGATTTTGGCTAACAATGGAGAAGGGTGGAGTATTATTGTGACTTTTGGTGAAACTAGTGCACAAACTTGACTTATGTTTCGTTAAGGGCTTTGAGTTAGTTTCTTTAAACTTTTGGGTTGTTTTATGTAATAACAAGAGGAGTTATGGCTGAAATGAGAGAGAGAGAGAGGCGTGGCCTAGGGTATTAAGTCTCATTTGTGGCCTCCTTTGAGGTTAGACTCGAACGATGAAAATGCTTTCTCTTTACTTGTTTTCAATCTAAAGTTCCTTTGTTTGTTTTTCGTTCAATCTCGTTGTTTGATCGTTGGTGAGTCATATCCGACGCTCTTTCAACCTAGTTTTTTTATCTTGCGTAATATCCAAGATTCAACATCCATATCCAACAATCCATCAATCCACTTCCAATCGCTCCATCCATCGATCCATCTCCATCTCGGCGGACTTCTGCACCACGTCAATATATTCTCCATAACTTCTAAATTAAAACTCATCTAGATCTAAAATTTTGAGGGGTTAAACTAGACTCAAGGATCTAACACTGGGCTTTGGAATCATCAAATTCCAAGTTCGGACAAGGAAGATCTAGTCAGTTGAAGACGGATCAGATTCCTTGGTGTTTGTTGTCGGAATTCCTTGGATTCTTTGAAGGTGATCCATTTGCATCATCCACACCATCGATCCTTTCATCAATTATATAACTAAAATAAGGCAAGATGCCCAAGTGTTTTGTTTAACAGACAAAAAAGGATCATTTCTCACATAAGCATCCAAAGAAGTGTATTGTTGAACAGTTCTCGCCCATTATTTTAAAATGCAACCTCTTTTTATTACTTGTTGGTGTCAAAAAATAATTTTAGACAATATTAATTTTTTATCCAATTTAATTTTCCTACATGTGAAATTTAATTTCATTTAGAAAGAAGCCAATTTAACTCTAACAACATTATTTATTATGTGCTTCTATACACATGTTTTCGGCCATTTGGGTTGCATTATTATTTATTGTAAACCAAATCATCATTTGAAAGCAGGATTTCCAGTAAAGGTTATTTCATAGCCTATTTTGGTTCATAATTTTAAAGTGTGATTTCAAGAAATGGTAATTTCATACCTTGTTCTGGTTAGCAATTGACTATAAGTCAGATTGATTCAATAGCAAAAGGCTGAAATTCGGTTTTTAATCACAACTTCGATGAGGTTGAGCAAGGGATAGTTATACGAAAACAATATTAGTCAAGAAAACATTAGTATTAAAGGAACATCAGCCTTCCCTTAGCCTCCAAAGAACTACACACACAAACCATACGAATGCCTAAAAAATACGAAATCAGTCACAAGATCGTGGTAAATGAACATCGACCTTCCCTTAGCCTCCGAATAACCATACACACAAAGACAAGACACAAAGCATACCAATGCCTACAAAATATGAAATCAGTCACAAGATCAACGAGGCGAAACGAGAACTAATCAAGTCCTAGCTAGATTGAATAAACTAAATCTAAAATATAATTAAAGGAAAAGGATTTAAAAAGTAAACATACAATCAAACCTTGATATATAACCTGAAATGAAAATTTAAGCATAGAACAAAACCTTGATATATAACCTCAAATGAAAATCCAAAGTACGCAACATTCCTTCGAGGCATTTTGTCAAACATCTCATGTGCACAATTTTAGGTGTTTTGAACTAAAAAATAGACATGGTATAAGCAAAATTGCAATCGAACCACAAAAGTAATAAATATACTAAGAACAAACACATGAACAAAATTAAAGCACGTCACTATAGTCTACATGAAAAAGGGCAAGAAATTACAAAGATCTCAAGGAAAAAACAATCTTAAATCTCAAGTTTAGTTTCCTAAAAAAGGGAAGCACAAACATTTTTCCAAACACCTCTTATTAGCTCTCCTACATATAAGGCTTCCATTATAATATTTTGCCTAACAATGCTGCTAAATTGCTAAATTTCAATATGATAAGTAAATTAAGAATCAGGCCATCAAATTATTCAAGTGGAAATACAAATATGATTATAATATATATGTGAATGTATATATATAGCCATTACAACAAAACTTATCGCATCCAGACGAGCTCCCTTGAATGAGCAAAGCTACAATTGGCAGAATTTTGTGCTGCTAATCCGTTCACATAAACCTAGAAATCAAACAAAAATTAGCAAAAATCACATGTATAACTTATAGAGAGTGAATCTTAAGCCAACATTCACAAATTCAATGGATTAAAAAACAACAATACAACAAAACATTGATGTATAACCTCAAATGAGAATCCAAAGTACAAAACATTCCTTTGAGGCATTTTGTCAAACACCTCATGTGCACAATTTTAGGTGTTTTGAACTAAAAACAGACATGCTATACAAACCAACACGATTCAAGCACAATTGCAATCCAACCACAAAAGTAACAAACATACTAAGAACAAATGCATGAACAAACCCTAAGTTGCAAATCAACAAGCAAATAAACCCAATTTCAGAACGTATCAACGAACGCATGAACACCATTAAAAGGAAGCACCCAAAGTAATCAATCCATCCATGTAAACCCAAGTTGCAAATCAACAAGCGAATAAACCCAATTTCAAAAGAGGGCTAACAATAAATCCAAAATTGAGAAACCACTCAAAGGACGCCGGTGGAGAAATTCACCTCAAAGCTGAAATTAACCTAGGTGTGCCGGAGAAGGTTGTCAGTGATTTAGATGCCGAGAAACAATGTCGATACAAATTACAAAGCAAAGTGGTTCAAGACGGCGGTGGTAAATTGGCTAGAGGAGTCGTCGCACAGAAGAAAGAGAAGAAGTTTTGGAGCGGATAGGAGTAGAGAGAGTGGAAAATAGAAAAGCAATATAAAAGAGGGATTATTGAAAGCATTAAAGAGAAGAAAAGATTAAACGCTACGTTAATTGACAACGGGACGATAAGTTGTACATACAAAAACAGACGACTCAACTAAATTTAGTTTTCACGACATTTAGGATAGTAAGGATCTTTGCAACCTATAAAACTCTCCCTCAAAGACCAATAAATGATAAATACAATTAACAAATAATTTCAATGGAGCATTAAGGTCTGATGGTGTTTAGTCTTCTAAAATTCACGAGAGTGAATGGGCATGACCAATTAATCCAGCCATTCACAATCAGAAGATGTCCAATAAATGATAAATACAATTAACAAATAATTTCAATTGAGCATTAAGGTTTGATGGTGTTTAATCTTCTAAAATTCACAAGAGTGAATGGGCATGACCAATTAATCCAGCCATTCACAATCAGAAAACGTGTTAGTGATAAGAGCATTAATTGTCATTCAGTGTATTAGCTCTCTCAACTTCTAGCCCTTTCAGCAACCCCAACCGATTTATGTTTGAAGTCAAAACATGAGAAATATTTTAAGCAGACATATAATTAACTCTCTAATTTGCACGAAATTATCTGATTTCTTTTAGCCTCTCAGCTTCTTCCTTTTTGTAACAGCAGCACTTTCACCTTCGTTCTTGAATATAGTAACATCATATTAATCAAGCAGCCTTTCACCTTCACAACAATAGCCTTTCATCCTTGCACTATATAGATAGCCCTACCTCGGAGCCCGTACCTTTCATCAAGCCAGTCATAGTTCCATCAGAGTTCGCGCGTTCGCCGATCTGAAGAAACAATATAGGTTTGTGTTGTTCCCATTTTGCTTTCATACTAAGGATCCTGCAAGTATTATAAACATCCATTACATTTTAGTTTTCACATGACCAGGAAAAATGGAGGCACCTTCATCCATGGATACCCAAAAAATGTTACCTTGGATTCCAAAACACATGAACAAGAGCCCACATTTTGCAAGCTTGATGAGTTGTGTGATGGTGGTAAACATGAACTCGAAGTGATGTTGTGCAAAAAGTGGGATGCAACAAATGCTTATGGAAAATATCTTAGCACTGAATTCCTTGTTCTGGACAATAAGGTAAATTATCTTACATTTGTAGCCCGGATTTTTTTTCACCCTCCCTCTAATATATTTTTTTGTCGTTTATGATTATAGGGGAGTGTTATGCAATGCACTGCTTGGAGCAATGTTGCTCACTGCTTTGTGTCTATCCTAGAGGAGGGATATATATATATACACCCTAAAGAACTTCACCCTTGTTCCCAACAAAGAAACCTACAAAGTTTGCAAGGACAATGCTTACATTTGAATGAACGGTATTGTGAAGCGTTCTACATCTGAAGTTGAGGGGTTTAAGCGATACCCTTTTCAATTCCCTCCTTTTGAAGGAATCACTTATGTGGAGAACAAATACCTGATTGGTAATGCACTCCTTTGTTCACTTTTTAAAGCAAATATGAAGTTTTATATTCCTACACTAACCATTATTGTACGCTCTTATAGAGGCCATGGATGTGTTTCCACTATTGGATCACCTAAAACCACAAGAGCAGGCTCCCCATTCCTTGATTGCTACCTTGTGAATGAACGGTAAACCTAGGTTAGAAACAATCTTTTCCCCAAATATAAAATACATATTAATTTGTTTCATTTGTCTTCCTACTGTAGAGGAACAAGTATTAGAGTAACACTATGGGGCACCTATAGTGATGAATTTCTAACAAAAAAACCTGCAACTCAGCCCATGTTCACAGGCATCTTCACCGGGATGAATATCCAAGAGTACAAAGGTATGCCAAATTCAATTTTCAACCACAGTCATCTTTACTCCCTATGTCATTAAACTCATATTTTGCATTAAAAACATGTGTATGTGAAGTGTATTTGTAAACCACTTCAGCGACATGTATTTATACCGCAGAGAGCATTCCCCAAATGGTTGAATTCAGAAACATGATGAATTATGAGTTGCATATTAGAATTTGGACACCCTTACAAGCATACCTTTTCCATCTTCTTCCATAACCCTCAATATAATTGCCCATTCTTTGCAGGAATGTCCATGTATCATCACAGTCTGTGGAAAAGGAAGGATCAATAATGCAATTGCTAGAAAGGGGTCGTGAGTAAAAAGAAGCAAAAGCAAGGGGGAAAAGGTCTTGGCATTCATTTCATATACAATAACATTAAAATTCTGATTTTATATCTCATTTACACATCTTTTATCCCATGAACATAGATGTCGTCTGCGACTTTCCACTGTAAGGTCAAGATTTCAGCTATTAGAACCAAGAACAGGTGGTACTACTCATGCAGTATTGCAAATTGCCGAAAGGGCATTACCCGTGCTGGAGGGAATTTTTTTTGTGAGTCATGTGACCAAATGATTGAATTCCCACAAGCAAGGTATTACATGAAATGTATTTCAGTTCCTAAACCTACATACTTTCTAGACTAAACACATGGTTTTGTGAAATGAACACGTTTAAGGTGCAGATGGATGTGACTGGCGAAAGTGGCTCAATTATTGTCACGGTGTTTGATGAGATAGCAGAAACAATAGTGAAGAAAGATGCAGAAACATTGCTATAGTAATCAGGAGTAAGTTTTGCAAAATATTTTCTGAATAAAATGGATGATTCATCATAGTATTTTAAATATTGTGACATATGTATATCCATCTTTTTTGGCTCAACATGACGCTGATGAAACAATCTTACCCCAACCAATACAATAGTTGGTCAACACTTGACACATCCTTGAATTGAAGTTGTACACTTACTATGACCAAAAGACTTTCGAAAGCTTCATCTGCAACAACATAATAGACTGTACTTTCAAAAAGAGAAAGTATGTATCTAAAACCTATAAAACAACCTCATCTATGTATCATGAAATAATGATTACAAGACTTTGTTATTATTATGTGTTTGTAGAAAGGAAAGGATGTTGAGTGCTCTTCCTCCAAAAGAGCCCATGAGGATTCCACAATAAATGACACATCAACTGAAGCAAAATGCTTGTGAGAAGCTAATCCATGTGATTTCGTTTTTTCCACTTCCATAAAAAAATATTACAAAAGGATCTGAATTTTTTTAAATGTTCAGATGCCAAATGCAGGTGCCTATGAAGAACAGTGAAAGAAGAAGAGTAGCATACTATGCATGAAATTAGAGTAGCATACTATGCATGGAGTAGCATACTTTGCATTTCCCATTCCAGACTCTAATTTCCTTATGTTTCCCTTACCAAGTTGTTTGAAGCTTGCCTTTTGTGGTATTTTCATGACTACCAGTACGAATAAGAAGTACCTAACTATGCATGGGTTACTACTCTTATGTATTAGTTCAGCATTTTCAAATCCAGAAACTATATTAAGCTTTCCAAGTTATTTCAAACTGAAATGTTATCTTATTATCATGCTTCACACTATGAATTACAACCATTTTTGGACTGTATATAAATATATCAAGTTGTACAATAATTCACTAAAAAACATCTGAATATACCTCATACGTACTTGAATGCAAATAGGGCAAACACCAGAAGCAGAAAACCTCTGCATTAGTAGTAATATCAAGCTTGCTCCTGTAGTCAAAAAAATAGCATGCACCTAATAACCATAATCAAATATTACCTAACAACTGATATATGCAATATCACTTTATAAAGTAATCGGAAAAAGATGATTCAATCCTTCAAATTGGTATAGCGTTTTTTTTGTGTGATCATCTCTCCATAATTGATGAAACCTGCAAAGTTACAACCAAAAAGCTAAGAAACAAGATAAAATAGCTAGAAACAACAGCTTTGTATATAGTATAAAATCATGTGGTCGCGTCACCAATACATTAAGATCAACAAAGGATTTGTATTCTTCCTTAGCTGATGCAAAACACACATCATCGAGAGGATATATCTTTAAATTCAGTTTATAATGAGTCAAAATAAAGGAGGCTAGGATTATCACCCTTTGAAGGAAGAGCTGCATCCGGACTTCTACCAAGAGTATAGCGTCATATTTACATTGATATATCACCTTTTAGATGGTACTACTCCAGGAGTATTACATTTTAAAACCAAATGTACAAAATTTTGCCAAATACATTGGAAAACTTAATACCAGGAGCATGAAGGGAATGTTCTCTCACCCACATTAGTTGCATCAACTAAAATCTGAAGTATTTGAATAAATTCAGGTCTGAAAATACTATTGCAGAAAAAGCATCCACACATTGGGAAACTCAAGAGTTGGCATTTGGTTTTAAATTGGATGAAATTCTAGTAAATTAATGTAGAGAAGGCAAACATGGAAAATACAATTAACACAAAATAAATGACATTTGACTACATATCTGAAGTTACTAAGAAGTTTAAAAGTCTCATTAGCATAACAGTTATAGATCAATCCTCGAATGTCGGACCTCAAAAACCTTCACATACCACCAAAGTCCCCGATATTAAGAAACTCTTACAACTAAATACAGAAAACAGCCCATCTTCTACACATAATTCTCACATCTGCATTGACATACACCATTTCCAAGCAAACAATGAAGAGGAAAAAAAATAGGTATGAAGGCACACTCTCTCAAGACTTTAATTTGATGTGTACTACTATAAAATACAAATTATTTATCCAATCATATAACTTCATACAATACCTATTTGAGGATTGGTGCCAACATTTAAGGTTTTACAAGAAAGCATACGAATTTGGAATGAAACAAAGATGCTACAAGATGAAAAAATCCAAAGAATTTGTGATATG
Source organism: Fallopia convolvulus (assembly GCA_964016875.1). Taxonomy (NCBI): domain Eukaryota; kingdom Viridiplantae; phylum Streptophyta; class Magnoliopsida; order Caryophyllales; family Polygonaceae; genus Fallopia; species Fallopia convolvulus. The sequence continues at coordinate 12,544,096 of OZ024733.1, read as the reverse complement.
AAAATCATGAACAAAGGTATTGCAACACTTAACCCAGTCAATCCCAACATTTTTCATATTCATTGAAATATATTTTTTGGCAAAGTGATCATGTAAAAAACTATTTTTGTAGAGCAACTTACCAAGAAGGGTAAACAAAGGGTGCAAATCATACCTACAACCAACAAATCGACCAGTAAGATTTTGTAATATAAGTTTCACAGTTATATATTCTTTACACAGGAATATCTTACATGACAAACTGTTGTATATTATTGCTTTTAGCAAATCTATATTTCTAGAGTGCTGAAGAAGAAGGCGAAACTATATCTCCAACCTACAAATCAAGCACTAAGAATACTAATTCTAACATTAATCTTACAAACCATTGCAATTAATGTTACACATCATTCATTCTCAGAAAAAGTATATTTACTAATTCTAACAGATGCAGAAGTCTCCTACAACAAACTTGGCCCACCAACATTCAAATGTCAATTTTGCAATGCAACCATGTGGTTTGAGGAGAGGACAAAAAAGTCAACAAGTGTACAGAACATTACTTTTCCAAAATGTTGCCAGGATGGAAAGGTCAACTTAGAAAAGTTAAAACAGACACTTGAAGTTTTGAGGCAACTACTACATGATCCTGACAATACTAGAACCAAATTCAGAAATAAAATTAGAATCTATAACAGTATGTTTAATTTCACATCGTTTGGAGGCCGGATTGATGAAACAATCAATCAATCACGAGGACCATATGCATTCAGAATTTCGGGTCAAAATTACCATGTCGTTGGATCACTTATGACAGAAGAAGGAAGCCACCCATATATGCTCAATTGTACTTCTATGATACAAAACATGAAGTCCAAAACAAAATGACATGCATGCATTTGGAAAATGATGAAGTAGATGAAGCAATAGTGACAACATTGATTCATATGCTAGATTCTCACAGTTGTGTTGCTAAAGCATTCATAATGGCAAGAGATTAGTGCAAGGCAAATAATTCACTCCAGTTTAGACTAACGCTCATTGGTGAAAGGAAGCCAACGAAAGGTCAATAAAACTTGCCGAGTGTAGCCAAAGTTTCACCCTTGATTGTAGGAGATTTTGGACAGAGCAGTGCACCTAGAGACATTTTCATACAGACCAAGACAAAACAATTTCAGAGAATCTCAAACTTACACCCTATGTATATGGCTCTACAATATCCATTACTCTTTCCTCATGGAGATGATGGGTTCCATGAAAAGATCTCATACACCCGAAACTCTGGAAGAAGAAACACCAAAAGGGTGTATGTTACAATGTGAGAGTATTGTTGCTACAAGATCCAACAAAGAATAAGTGAAGGAACAAAACCCTGATAGAAGGAGGAAGTTTATACCAGCAATACTTGGTCGATGCCTATAGCATTATGGAAGAACAAAGACTATGGTGGGAAAGATTTAATCAAGACACCCTTCGGGCAGATTTGTACCTAAACATATGTGATACAATAACAAAAGGAGATACAAAAGCAAAATCCATTGGGAAAAGAATTGTTCTCCCATCAACTTTTACAGGTAGCCCTAGGTACATGGTCCAGAACTACCGGGATGCAATGGCACTTTGTAGAGCATTAGGAAACCCTTCGATTTTCATCACATTCACTACTAATTCAAAATGGCTAGAAATAGAAGAAATGCTATCAGAAATGAAAGGGTAAAGACAGAGTGCAAATGATCGACCAGATGTAATGTCACGATTGTTTAAACTGAAGCTTTCACAACTCATGGAAGACCTTCTAAAGAATAAGATTTTTGGTGAAACACGCGCTGGTAAACCAAATTCATTTACATTGTCCTATATGCACATGCTGTACTATACTTAGCATAACAATACAACAATCATCTCACTCACAATTAATGATCTACATGCTTCTATGCAGTTGTATGCACCATTGAATTTCAAAAAAGAGGGCTTCTGCATGCACATATTTTATTATGGCTAGAAGAAAAAGGCAAAGCAAAAACAGCAAAAGATATTGATAAAATCATATCAGCAGAGATACCATGCCAATTTAAAGACCCGATGGACCATAAGTTAGTTATTGAGCATATGTTGCATGGACCGTGTGATGTAGGAAACAAAAAGGCCCCTTGCATGATTAATGGAGAATGCAACAAACCTTTTCCAAAGCCCTTCTATAGAGACACAACAGTTGATGAAGACGGATTTCCAATCTATAGACGGAGGAACGATGGTACATTTGTGAAAAAGGGGAAAACAAAACTTGAAAACAGATATGTCGTACCATATAACCGATGCCTCTTGGTTAAGTATGCTACACACATTAATGTTGAGTGGTGCAAAAAAGATAGGGCGATCAAGTACATGTTCAAGTACATAAATAAAGGCCTTGATAGAGCAACAACAATCATCCTACAAAATCAAAACACAGACGATCAGTCTGCAGGCACAAAAACAATAGAAGTGGATGAAATCAAGCAATATTTAGAATGTCGATACTTATGTGCATGTGAAGCCACATGGCGTATTCTTGCATTTGACATTCACCATTCCACTCCAGAAGTGATCAGATTATCTTTTCATCTGCCTGATCAAAACACCATCACTCTTCGGGACTCACAGAGTTTACCGACAGTGCTTTGTAGAAGAGACCTGAAATAGACCATGTTCACTGAGTGGTTCACTCTAAATGCCACTGATGTAAACGCAAGGGAATTCACATATGTAGAAATTCCTAAAAAAAATATGTTTGGGATCAAACAAACAAGGAATGGACACTTAGGAAGAATGTAAAAAGCATTGGCAAGATAGTGTATTCTCATCCAGCTTCAGGGGAACGTTACTATCGCCGAATGCTACTGAACATTGTCAAAGGGCCAAGATCTTTCCAAGAGATAAGGACGGTAAATGGAAAAGTGTAAGACACAGAAAAACATTTTGTAAAGACACATTCGACCGTACAACCGTTTAGGGCATTTGCGGGGAGGGTCTCGTTTTGAGGCTGAATGGTACGAAGATTTTCGTACCAGAACATTTGCGAGTTTTTTCCTTTTTTTTTGCTTGGATGAGCTAGTAGGGTCCTAAGAAAAACATTTTGTAAAGACACGTTCGTCCGTACAACCGTTTAGGGCATTTTCGGGGAGGGTCTCGTTTTGAGGCTGAATGGTACAAAGATTTTCGTACCAGAACTTTTGCGAGTTTTTTTCCCTTTTTTTGCTTGGATGAGATAGTAGGGTCCTAAGAAAAATATTTTGTAAAGACACGTTTGTCCGTACAACCGTTTAGGGCATTTTCGGGGAGGGTCTCGTTTTGAGGCTGAATGGTTTGAAGATTTTCGTACCAGAACTTTTGCGAGTTTTTTCCGTTCTTTTTGCTTGGATGAGCTAGTGGGTTTTAAGAAAAACATTTTGTAAAGACACATTCGACCGTACAACCGTTTAGGGCATTTTCGGGGAGGGTGTCCGTTTGAGGCTGAATGGTACGAAGATTTTCGTACCAGAACTTTTGCGAGTTTTTTTCGTTCTTTTTGCTTGGATGAGCTAGTAGGGTCCTAAGAAAAACATTTTGCAATGACACATTCGACCGTACATCCGTTTAGGAAATTTTCGGGGAGGGTGTCCGTTTGAGGCTGAATGGTACGAAGATTTTCGTACCAGAACTTTTGCGAGTTTTTTCCATTTTTTTGGCATGGATGAGCTAGTAATGTTGATTATGGGAAAGGGCTCTAGTGATGTTGATTCAAGGTGTGTTGTGGCTGAAAAAGGGGCTAGGTTGCAAGATGATATGCTTGAATGTATTGTCGAGTTGTTGGATCAAGAGTGTGATGTTGCTCGTGAGGTTGAGAAGCCTTGTGTGGGTCAAGATGTTGTTAGACAGCCGGGTGTGGGTCGAGAAGTTGATAAGGTCAGGTTGGTTCGAGAAGTTGATAATGAGATTTGCTTGGCTGAACGAGAGTTTGAGGCCACTTTGGAGGCCACTCCGGCTGAGTTGTTGCTAAAGAATGAGCTGAGTTCGAGGGGTCATGAAGATAGAATGCCTATGGTTAGACCGGTGGTTATGGGCTTGAAAGCTAAGGGGTTGAGCACTTGGGTCAATTTGGTTAAAAGGGCTGGGTCTTCGAGCGCTAAGAAAGTACCCTCATCGGTAGAGGGTTTGCGAAGCCATGTCATGAGGAAAGGCAAGATTTTGAAAGGAGTAAGTGAAAATCTTGCTAGAAGGTTGCTAGGAGAGGGTTGTAGTAGCCCGGAGTATGATTTCTATGGGTGACATCCGTCTTGGAGCTTGGAACATTAGGGGGGTTAATAGCTCCCCTAAAATAAGTATGGTGAATAAATTCGCCATAAAAAATAAAATAAGTTTGATGGGGTTGTTAGAGACGAAGACCCTCAAGGGTAGAGAGGGTGAGCTTGCTTGGTCTTTGTTGAGAGGTTGGAAATTTGTTACGGAGGATGGTTTGGGAGAGAGAAGCCGCATGAGAGTTGCTTGGGACCCACTTGCTTTGAAGGTGGAAATTCTGTTGAAAACCGATCAAGCTATACATTGCAAGGTTAGTCCGAGAGGCACCCATGAAGTCTTTTATGCTACCTTTATCTATGCTAAAAACACAAGCTTGGAGAGAAATCCGTTATGGAGGAGCTTGGAGAGCATTTCAAGGGGGATGACGGAACCGTGGGTCATTTTGGGAGATTTAAATTGCATTCTACACTCCTCGGAGAAGTTTTCTTTGAGGAGGAGGAATGAGGGGGAACCTACGGAGCTTGCGGAGGTGTTGGATGAATGTATGCTAGACGACCTTGCTTTTTCGGGCTCTAAGTTCACATGGTCAAATGAGCAACAAGGAATGGAGAGAGTGGCTACAAAGATTGATAGGGTGCTTGTAAATGAGGCTTGGAAGAGGGTGTTTGGGAGGTCGTACGCCTTCTTTGGAGATCCTTGGCTTTCCGACCACTCCCCGGGAATGGTGTTTGTCAACCCTATGCATGCAATAAGGAAAATCCCATTTCGGTTTTACAATTTTTGGACGGAAGATGAGGAGTTCCAAGAGTTAGTGGAGGAAGCTTGGAGTACTCGGGTGGTTGGAACCGCTCAATTTGTGCTCATGACGAAGTTGCAAAAAGTTAAAAGTGAGCTTAGAGGGTGGTTGAGGACGAAGCTTAGAAATTTGGAAGGTGTTGTAGAGGCTAATGTTAAGCACCTCAAAAGAGCCCATGGGAGGCTTAATGATGACCTTACCAATTTGGAGAAACAAGAAGAGGTAAGGAAGGCAAAGGTGGAGGTTGAGCTTAGTTTGGAAAGGCTCTCGAGTGCTACTAAGCAAAGAGCGAAGATGGATTGGCTCTCGTTTGGTGAAGAGACATCCTCGATCTTCTTTAATAGGATCAAGGGGAGGAAAGCGAGAAAGACTATCCACTTGCTTAAGGATGACGAAGGTAGAGAAGTGGAGGGAGAAGAGAATATTTCCAAGGAGGTAGTGGGCTTTTATGAGAAGTTGTTTGGCACTCCCGGTGCTACCACAAGTTGTGACTTCAATGAGCTTGGAGGGCCAACATTAGAGGGAGAAGAATTGGCCTCTCTTGGCCATGAACCGATGGAGGAGGAAATCCCCCGGTCCGGATGGCTTTGGGAGTCACTTTTTCAAGGTTTGTTGGTCGATTATCAAGGAGGATGTGGTGGCCGGGGTAAGGGAGTTCTTTAGAACGGGGCAATTACTCCGCTTTTGGAACAACACCTTCATTAGCCTAGTTCCTAAAGTAGAGCAACCGTTCTTGGTGAGGGAGTTTCGGCCAATATCTTGTTGTAACGTCTTCCAAAAGGCGATCTCTAAAATCTTGGTGGAGCGTATTCGTCCCTTTCTTTCGAAGGTGGTGGCGTCTAATCAAGGGGCTTTTGTCCCCGGGAGACTTTTGGTGCATAATGTTGCGGTGGCCCAAGAAATTGTGGCTAATTATGAAGAACGGGATGTCTCCCCAAGATGTCTAATTAAGGCCGACCTACACAAAGCCTATGATTGCCTAAGTTGGGAGTTCTTAAGGAAGACACTTGAGTTTTTGAAGTTCCCTCCACACTTGGTCCACCTCTTAATGGTATGTATCTCTACCCCCCGCTTTTCTATTCTTGTAAATGGGGAAGCGAAGGGCTTTTTTGAGGGGAAGAGGGGCCTTAGGCAAGGGGATCCGCTCTCTCCTTTCCTTTTTGTTCTTGTGATGGAAATGTTGAGTAGAAGGTTGAAGAAGGGAAGTGTTGGGGGAGGCTTCTTTTTCCACCCAAAGTGTAAGCAACTAGGGCTTGTGAGTGTGGCATATGCGGATGACCTCCTAGTTTTTTGCAAACCAAAGAGAGATTCCTTGAATATTTTGAGCGATTGTTTGAGGGAGTTTGGAGAGGATTCGGGGCTTGTTACTAGCAATTCCAAAACTCACATTTTCTTTGGGGGAGTGGAAGAGGGTGAAAAAAGGGAGATTGCAAGGGGACTAGGGTACGAGGTGGGAGTGTTTCCGGTGAGGTACCTTGGTTTCCCCCTTCATACCAAAAAGCTTCTCCTCTCCGACTACGACCCTTTTTTGAACAAAGTTACAAGTCTACTTCAAGGTTGTAGCCTTAGGACCCTTTCCTTTGCGGGGAGAGCGGAGGTCATTCGGTGTATGGTGGGTGGGGTGATCTCCTTTTGGACACAAATCATGGGTTTTCCTTATAGGGTAATTAAGAGGGTGGAGGCCTTATGTAGGAATTACCTTTGGTCGGGGAAGATTGAGGGTAGGAGGGCCCTTGTTGCTTGGGAGGATGTTTGCAAACCGTATGAGGAAGGGGGCCTAAATTTCAAGGAGTTAGGGGCTTGGAACAAAACGGTCTTTTTCCGTCTTGGGCATGACATTCTTGTGGGAAATGAGAACTTGTGGACGGAATGGGTTAGAAGAAACCACTTGAGGAGAGGGGATTTTTTGGGTGTGGGCTTTAATAATTCCGACTCTTGGGTGTGGAGAAACCTCATGAGATTGAGAGACTCAATCAGGGGTGCTCTAGAGGGGGTGGACCCCTTAACCTACACAAGACCGAGTAGGGCCCTAGACACAAGGGCTCTGTATGAGTTGATTAGGGAAAAAAGGGAGGAACAAGATTGGTGTGGGGTGGTTTGGAGAGTGGTGAAAGCTAGAGCTTGGAGCTTTAGGCTTTGGTTGGCGTACAAGTGTCGTCTTCCTACAAATGATCGCCTCTTTGAATGGGGTCGGATAAGCTATAATGTTTGCCCACTTTGTACCTCACACCCGGAGAGTATTGACCACTTATGGGGTTCGTGCCCATTTATTGGCCAAGTGATGGATGGAGTATGGAGGTGGGTTGGTATTTACACCCGTAAAGAGAATGTAAGGGAGTGGGTAGAGTGGTTTGTTAGCTCCCCGGGGCGTGGGAGTACGCTTTATAAGGCCAAACTCATAGCCTTCCTTGGATTGGTCTACCATACTTGGACGCTTAGAAACAAGGTGGTACATGAGAGGGAAATACCGAATGTGGCAAAATGCGTGGAGGTGATCATCTTTGAATGCAAGCAACGCATTATGGTGGAGTGCAATTTTGAAGGCCGAAGCGGTGAAGCTCTCAAGAAAAGACTTGGCATTTGAGGTATGTATGGTCCTAATCTCTCTTAGGAGGTTAGGCCTTGAGCTTGCCTTTCTCTATTTGTACCCACATGTTGTGGATGATTTGGGTTTGATTGCACATAGGTAGAGCGTGTGCTTACCTAGTTGATTGGTTTTGCTTGTACCCCGGCTGGTTAGCCTTGAGGGGGCCGAGGTTTTCCTCGGGTTTTTTGAATGCACATAGGCTGGTTGTCTATAGTTTTTTGGGTGATGGTAGGGTCCTAGACCCGTTTTTGTTAGGCCCGTAGGGCGAGTTTTGCCGGATATGCTTATCCGAGGCTTGGGTTGTATTTTTCACCTTGACTTGTTTTATGGTCAAGCGTGCTTTGTATATTCCGTCTCCTCTTATATATTTACCACGTTTCAAGCTAGTAGGGGCCTAAGAAAAACATTTTGTAAAGACACATTCGACCGTACAACTGTTTAGGGCATTTTCGGGGACGGTCTCGTTTTTAGACTGAATGGTACGAAGATTTTCGTACCAGAACTTTTGCGAGTTTTTTCCGTTTTTTTTCTTGTATGAGCTAGTAGGGGCATAAGAAAAATATTTTGTAAAGACACATTCGACCGTAAAACCGTTTAGGGCATTTTCGGGGAGGGTCTTGTTTTAAGCCTGAATGGCACGATGATTTTCGTACCAGAACTTTTGCGAGTTTTTTTCGTTTTTTTTGCTTGGATGAGCTAGTAGGGTCCTAAGAAAAACATTTTGCAAGGACACATTCGACCGTACATCCGTTTAGGAAATTTTCGGGGAGGGTGTCCGTTTGAGGCTGAATGGTACGAAGATTTTCGTACCAGAACATTTGCGAGTTTTTTCCGTTTTTTTGGCATGGATGAGCTAGTAAGGGCATAAGAAAAACATTTTGTAAAGACACATTCGACCGTACAACCGTTTAGGGCATTTTCGGGGAGGGTCTCGTTTTTAGGCTGAATGGTACGAAGATTTTCGTACCAGAACTTTTGCGAGTTTTTTCCGTTTTTTTTTTCTTGTATGAGCTAGTAGGGGCCTAAGAAAAACATTTTGTAAAGACACATTCGACCGTAAAACCGTTTAGGAAATTTTCGGGGAGGGTGTCCGTTTGAGGCTGAATGGTACGATGATTTTCGTACCAGAACTTTTGCGAGTTTTTCCGGTTTTTTGGCATGGATGAGCTTGTGGGGGCCTAAGAAAAACATTTTGTAAAGACACATTCGACCGTACAACCGTTTAGGGCATTTTCGGGGAGGGTGTCGGTTTGAGGCTGAATGGTACGAAGATTTTCGTACCTGAACTTTTGCGAGTTTTTTCCTTTTTTTGGCATGGATGCGCAAGTAGGGGGCTAAGAAAAACATTTTGTATGGACACATTCGTCAGTACAACCATTTAGGACATTTTCGGAGATGGTCTCGTTTTGAGGCTGAATGGTACGAAGATTTTCATACCAGAACTTTTGCGAGTTTTTTCCGTTTTTCTGCTTCGATGAGCTAGTAGGGTCCTAAGAAAAACATTTTGTAAAGACATATTCAACCGTACAACCATTTAGGGCATTTTCGGGGAGGGTCTCGTTTTGAGGCTGAATGGTACGAAGATTTTCGTACCAGAACTTCTGCGAGTTATTTCTGCTTTTTTTGCTTGTATGAGCTAGAATGGTCTTAAGAAAAACATTTTGTAAAGACAAATTGGACTGTACAACCATTTAGGGCAATTTCGGGAAGGGTGTTGGTTTGAGGCTGAATGGTACGAAGATTTTCGTACTAGAACTTTTGCGAGTTTTTTCCATTTGTTTTTGCATGGATGAGCTAGTAGGGGCCTAAGAAAAACATTTTGTAAAGACACATTCGACGGTACAACCGTTTAGGGGATTTTCGGGGAGGGTCTCGTTTTTAGGCTGAATGGTATGAAGATTTTAATACCAGAACTTTTGCGAGTTTTTTCCGTTCTTTTTGCTTGGATGAGCTAGTGGGTCCTAAGACAAATATTTTGTAAAGACACATTCGACCGTACAACCGTTTAGGGCATTTTCGGGGAGGGTCTCGTTTTGAGGCTGAATGGTACGAAGATTTTCATACCAGAACTTTTGCGAGTTTTTTCCTTTTTTTTGGCATGGATGCGCTTGTAGGGGCCTAAGAAAAACATTTTGTAAAGACACATTCGTCCGTACAACCGTTTAGGGCATTTTCGGAGATGGTCTCGTTTTGAGGCTGAATGGTACGAAGATTTTCATACTAGAACTTTTGCGAGTTTTTTCCCTTTTTTTTGCTTGGATGAGCTAGTAGGGTCCTAAGAAAAACATTTTGTAAAGACACGTTCGTCCGTACAACCATTTAGGGCATTTTCGCAGAGGGTCTCGTTTCGAGGCTGAATGGTACGAAGATTTTCGTACCAGAACTTTTGCGAGTTTTTTCCGTTTTTTTCTTTTATGAGATAGTAGGGGCCTAAGAAAAATATTTTGTAAAGACACATTCGACCGTACAACCGTTTAGGGCATTTTCGGGGATGGTCTCGTTTTGAGGCAGAATGGTACGAAGATTTTCGTACCAGAACTTTTGCGAGTTTTTTCCTTTTTTTGCTTGGATGAGCTAGTAGGGTCCTAAGAAAAACATTTTGTAAAGACACGTTCGTCCGTACAACCGTTTAGGGCATTTTCGGGGAGGGTCTCGTTTTGAGGCTGAATGGTATGAAGATTTTCGTACTAGAACTTTTGCGAGTTTTTTCCGTTCTTTTTGCTTGGATGACCTAGTGGGTCCTAAGACAAACATTTTGTAAAGACACATTCGACCGTACAACCGTTTAGGGCATTTTCGGGGAGGGTGTCGGTTTGAGGCTGAATGGTATAAGATTTTCGTACCAGAATTTTTGAGAGTCTTTTCCTTTTTTTGGCATGGATGCGCTATTAGGTGCCTAAGAAAAATATTTTGTAAAGACACATTCGTCCGTACAACCGTTTAGGACATTTTAGGAGATGGTCTCTGATGGTGCGCAAAATAACCGCAAAATAGTAAAGGGAAAATTAGCGTATATAAAAAGAGATAACATGCCGCGTTACATATACGCCTCATTCTCAAGTACACTTACGTGTTCAACATAGTACTGCATGCTTGAATTTGCATGAGTGTGTTTATATTAAAACGCTTTGATGGGCCAAATGTGGCATGTGGGCCATTGCCTTAATTCAATGTGTGCACTACAATTCAACAGGATTGTTGAATTAATCAACAAAGTCGGAAAGTTTGGCCACGTGGGTTATTTACCCATGTAACGTTCCATTGCATAAATTACAAAGCAAATCTCACGAGAATTCCGTCCCACATCGGGCATTTATACATATGCTAGCACGAGCATATCTTATATATAGGCAGGCCGTGATCCATTTATAAAGGTCGAAAATCCTCTCTGGCTCGAGAACTATCTCGTTTGAAAAGCTCGACGTGTTTGATCTCCGAGTGAGATCGCGCTATAAGCTGTATAAAGTCTAAAGGCTTTATTCGTAAAGAGCACAAAAACAATCGGCTGAGGGGTGGGGAGGAGGAATAATCCACGTACGAAAACCGTTCGGTTGTACGAATCCCGAGAGTTAGTATTTTTATAATCCCGTTTATAGCGCGTTTATTTCGGGTTTCATCAGTCTCGTTTTGAGGCTGAATGGTACGAAGATTTTCATACTAGAACTTTTGCGAGTTTTTTCCGTTTTTTTTGCTTGGATGAGCTAGTAGGGTCCTAAGAAAAACATTTTGTAAAGACACATTCGTCCGTACAACCATTTAGGGCATTTTCGGGGAGGGTCTCGTTTCGAGGCTGAATGGTACGAAGATTTTCGTACCAGAACTTCTGCGAGTTTTTTCCGCTTTTTTTGCTTGTATGAGCTAGTAGGGGCTTAAGAAAAACATTTTGTAAAGACACATTGGACCGTACAACCATTCAGGGAATTTTCGGGGAGAGTGTCGGTTTGAGGCTGAATGGTACGAAGATTTTCGTACCAGAACTTTTGCGAGTTTTTTCCATTTTTTTTGGCATGGATGAGCTAGTAGGGGCCTAAGAAAAACATTTTGTAAAGACACATTCGACGGTACAACCGTTTAGGGGATTTTCGGGGAGGGTCTTGTTTTTAGGCTGAATGGTACGAAGATTTTCGTACCAGAACTTTTGCGAGTTTTTTCCGTTTTTTTCTTGTATGAGCTAGTAGGGGCCTAAGAAAAACATTTTGTAAAGACACATTCGACCGTACAACCGTTTAGGGCATTTTCGGGGATGGTCTCGTTTTGAGGCTGAATTGTACGAAGATTTTCGTACCAGAACTTTTGCGAGTTTTTTCCGTTTTTTTGCTTGGATGAGCTAGTAGGGTCCCTTATGGGTTGTGTTGGCCCTTACCCACTTGCTTAGTGGATGTTTGGCTTGATTGACTATGTTGGGTGGTGCTTCGAGGAGCTAGTAGGGCATTTTCGGCGAGGGTCTCGTTTCGAGGCTGAATGGTACGAAGATTTTCGTACCAGAACTTTTGCGAGTTTTTTCCGCTTTTTTTGCTTGTATGAGCTAGTAGGGGCTTAAGAAAAACATTTTATAAAGACACATTGGACCGTACAACCATTCAGGGCATTTTCGGGGAGTGTGTCGGTTTGAGGCTGAATGGTACGAAGATTTTCGTACCAGAACTTTTGCGAGTTTTTTCCATTTTTTGGCATGGATGAGCTAGTAGGGGCCTAAGAAAAACATTTTGTAAAGACACATTCGACGGTACAACCGTTTAGGGGATTTCCGGGGAGGGTCTCGTTTTTAGGCTGAATGGTACGAAGATTTTCGTACCAGAACTTTTGCGAGTTTTTTCCGTTTTTTTTCTTGTATGAGCTAGTAGGGGCCTAAGAAAAACATTTTGTAAAGACATATTCGACCGTACAACCGTTTAGGGCATTTTCGGGGATGGTCTCGTTTTGAGGCTGAATGGTACGAAGATTTTCGTACCAGAACTTTTGCGACTTTTTTCCGTTTTTTTGCTTGGATGAGCTAGTAGGGTGCCTTATGGGTTGTGTTGGCCCTTACCCACTTGCTTAGTGGATGTTTGGCTTGATTGACTATGTTGGGTGGTGCGTGTGCACACCTTGCCTTTTGTTGGAAGGGATTATAACCCGGTTATGTTGGACGCTTGTGGAGTCGAGTTACTACTCGGGTTTTTGTGTATATAGGCATCTTGTCTATAGGTTTTTTGGGCATGGTAGGGTCCTAGACCCGTTTTTGTTAGGCCCACTAGGCAGTTTTGGCCGGATTTGCATATCCGTGACTAGGGTTGTATTTTTCACCTTGACCTTTTTGGTCAAGAGTGTTTTGTGTATTCTTCCTTCACTTTCTATATATTTACCACGTTTCGAGCTAGTAGGGTCCTAAGAAAAACATTTTGTAAAGACACGTTCGTCCGTACAACCGTTTAGGGCATTTTCGGGGAGGGTCTCGTTTTGAGGATGAATGGTACGAAAAGAAATTTTGCGAGTTTTTTCTTTTTTTTTGGCATGGATGCGCTAGTAGGGGCCTAAGAAAAACATTTTGTAAAGACACATTCGTCCGTACAACCGTTTAGGGCATTTTCGGAGATGGTCTCGTTTTGAGGCTGAATGGTACGAAGATTTTCATACCAGAACTTTTGCGAGTTTTTTCCGTTTTTTTTTGCTTCGAGGAGCTAGTAGGGTCCTAAGAAAAACATTTTGTAAAGACACGTTCGTCCGTACAACCGTTTAGGGCATTTTTGGGGAGGGTCTCGTTTCGAGGCTGAATGGTACGAAGATTTTCGTACCAAAACTTTTGCGAGTTTTTTCCGCTTTTTTTGCTTGTATGAGCTAGTAGGGGCTTAAGAAAAACATTTTGTAAAGACACATTGGACCGTACAACCATTCAGGGCATTTTCGGGGAGTGTGTCGATTTGAGGCTGAATGGTACGAAGATTTTTGTACCAGAACTTTTGCGAGTTTTTTCCATTTTTTGGCATGGATGAACTAGTAGGGGCCTAAGAAAAACATTTTGTAAAGACACATTCGACGGTACAACCGTTTAGGGGATTTCCGGGGAGGGTCTCGTTTTTAGGCTGAATGGTACGAAGATTTTCGTACCAGAACTTTTGCGAGTTTTTTCCGTTTTTTTCTTGTATGAGCTAGTAGGGGCCTAAGAAAAACATTTTGTAAAGACACATTCGACCGTACAACCGTTTAGGGAATTTTCGGGGATGGTCTCGTTTTGAGGCTGAATGGTACGAAGATTTTCGTACCAGAACTCTTGCGAGTTTTTTCCATTTTTTTGCTTGGATGTGCTAGTAGGGTCCTAAGAAAAACATTTTGTAAAGACACGTTCGTCCGTACAACCGTTTAGGGCATTTTCGGGGAGGGTCTCGTTTTGAGGCTGAATGGTACGAAGATTTTCGTACCAGAACTTTTGCGAGTTTTTTCCGTTCTTTTTGCTTGGATGAGCTAGTAGGGTCCTAAAAAACATTTTGCAAGGACACATTCGACCGTACATCCGTTTAGGGCATTTTCGGGGAGGGTGTCCGTTTGAGAGTGAATGGTACGAAGATTTTCGTACCAGAACTTTTGCGAGTTTTTTCCCTTTTTTTGGCATGGATGAGCTAGTAGGGGCCTAGAGGGGCCTAATCTAATTTTCTAGTGAGAGAATCTCTAACTTCTCTCTTCCTCTTTTGGTCACGTTTTCATTTTCCGGCCAGCCTACTTGGCGGCGCCGCCTTTCTCCGGCGGTGGGGGGGTTGGGCGAGTGTGAGCGGGAGACATAGGGTGAGGCAAGAAGCTGCGGTGGGACCCCCCTTGGGTGGCTGCAGCACCGGAGGGATTTAGGTGAAGGTGAGGTGAGGGAAAACACGGGTTTAGGGCAGATTTCCGGCGACTTCTCCGGCGACTGCCCTTGAGAGGAGCGTGGTGGTGTCTTGTGAGGTTGAATCTTGGCTAGAACCACTTGGATCTAGACCAAGAACGTGAGGGAGTTGAAGGTGTGAGAAGAGTGCACAAATTTAGGATTTTTAGGGTTCTTAGCTCGTTTTTCAGCTTGGGTAAGAAGAAGAAGGGCAAAAATCGGCATGGTTTCATCCCATTGAGGTGTGGTTCGACTGGGCTGGGGGCTAGCTTGAGTGGATCTAGCTCTTCCAAGTCAGATCTGAGCAGATCCAGCGGAGATCCAGTTGGGGGCGAACAAGATTTGTATGAAGGGCTTGGATCTGGCTCATATGAGAAGGTAAAAGAGATGGTTGAAGGAGATGGGGCTGATTCTCGACTTTTGGATCTCCCCTTTGATATTTCTCAAGCTTCTAAGAAGGCTATCAGATTGGAGGAACTTTTGAAGGTGAGGAATGGAGGAGAGGACTCCTCTTGTGGGCTGGGGGCGGCGTGTGCTGAAGAGAGGCTAGGGCTGGAGATGAAAGTGGCTGGGAAAGATCCTTCTCCAACGGTATTAAAATCAGCTAGGGTTGAGGGGATAAGCTTGGGGCCATGGGACATGAAAGGGACAGCTCAAGGAGTCACATGTGGAGATTTAGACCATTTCAGGCAAGCTCCTTTTGGAAAGAAGAATGTTGACTATGCTCCTTTGGGCCATTCTCAGAATTTGAATGATTTAAACCCATTTTTGAGGCAGCCGTTCAGATCTAGGGCTGGTTCTTCATCTTTTCTTCCATCTTGTTCGAATGTAGAAGCCATTCCTTGCTCCTCAAAGGCTAAAGCTACAGAAAACCCCTCAAAACCACCAATTTCGTACCTTAAACCAGCTTATGGGAATAGATCTACAAGGTTTGCTGAGAGATTGAGCTTCTTTCCTCATGTGAACAAAGAGGTGTATGTGTTTGAAGATCAAGAGGTGGAATCAGCAAAGAGGGAGTGGGATTCGACCCTCCTAGGGGTTGTCTTAGGAGCGAAAATCTCTTTTGGAGCTATGATGGAGTTTGCAAGGAGAAATTGGGCTGAGTACTCTCCAAAAATCTTTCTCAAGCCAAATGGTGTCTTTGTTTTCAAGTTTAAAGATGAAGAAGGGAAGAAATGGGTTCTTGAGCAAGGTCCTTGGATGGTGGGGGGCTCTTATCCCTTGATGTTCAAAGAATGGGTGTGTGGAAAGAACATAGATTGGGATTGCTTTGATAAAGTACCGGTTTGGGTTAATGTGATGGAGCCCGATCCTATTTTCCTCTCTTCTAAACACATGTTGGGGGTCATTGGGAGCATGATTGGGAGACCCATTTGTCTAGACCAAACCACGGCTGAGGTGGATCGTATAGCTTATGCTCGTTTGTTGGTGGAGGTGACCCCGATTGAAGCCAAAAGAAAGGTGGTGAAGTTGCAAAGTTCGAGTGGTTTGTCTTTCCAACATGAGGTGAGGTTTGAAAACTTGCCTTGGAATTGTGGTGTTTGCAATTTGTTTGGGCACAAGACTGGCTTTTGCAAGAAATTTGGTCCTAATGCTAGGGGGACATATGCAAAAAGACCTAAGAAAGTGTGGGTTCCAAAGAAGATAAACAAGGCTGAGCTTGAGAAGGGCGAAAAAGATGGGGCTGGTTTGGATGCAAGCAAGGATGATCTTGATGCTTGGGATGATGGACTAAAGGCTGATATTGACAAGGGCGAGATTGAAGAGGCTGGTTTGTCTATTTGCAAGACTGATCTTGATGCTTGTGATGTTGGTAACAAAGCTGAGTTGCTATATCACGTTGCAGCTAGAGAGTTTGAGGCCAAAGCTGATGGTAAATTAGGGGAGAGTGAAGAGGTAGAAGTAGTTGTCCTTGATGCGGATCCGGTTGCTAACCCGGACCACCCTAGCTTCGAAGTTGAGATGTGCAAGGCTGCTAGTGGTGGGGATCCTAGAGGGGTAGAGGCAGAAAAGGGAACCGTTTTGGGTGGGGAAATGCTTGAATGCATAGCTGAATTAAGTGAGCAAGATTGTGGGTTTGATCGAGATGTTGTAGAGCCGGGTTTGGTTCGAGATATTGTGAGATCCTTGGAACCAGGTGCACGTGTGTTTGAGGCTGAGGTGGGAGAGTTTTTAGCCACTACAAGGCCTAAGAAATGGCTGTTTTCAGTGGTAACGGGGCTGAGAGCAAAGACCCCCTTGAAACCGAGCCCTTTTGTCAAAGTTGTGGAAAGGGCGAGCTCCAAGAAGAAGTTTTCACCCCTCTTGCATACGGCTAAATCCATGTTGACCGGGGGGAAAAAGGAGATGGGGGTGAAAGGGTATCTAGCAAGACGGCTAAGTATGGAAGAGGGTTGTAGTAGCCCTAAGAAAGGTGCTCATGGTTGATGTAAGAATAGGAGCATGGAATGTTAGGGGTGTGAATGGCGCCCCTAAAATAAGTATGGTGAACAAGTTCACCATTAAGAATAAAGTGAGTTTGTTTGGGTTGTTGGAAACTAAAACGCTGCGTTCTAAAGAAGGAGAGTTGGCTTGGTCTTTACTAAAGGGGTGGAAATTTTGCACGGATGAGGGCATGAGCGAAAGAAGTAGAATGAGAGTGGTGTGGGATCCTATGGTGTTGAAAGTGGAAGTTGTGATGAAATCCGAGCAAGCAATACATTGCAAGGTCAGCCTAAAGAGCTCGCATGAGAAGTTTTTTGCCACTTTCGTCTATGCCTCTAATACCAGCCCGGAAAGGAGAGAATTGTGGAGCCTCTTGGGGAGCATTGCCTCGAATATGGATGAGCCGTGGATAGTTCTTGGAGATGTAAATTGCATTCTTAACTCAAGCGAAAAATTTTCCCTTAGAAGGAGAAATGAAGGGGAACCCACGGAGTTAGCAGGGGTGTTGGATAGATGTTTGCTTGAGGACTTGGCTTACTCTGGGGCGAAATTCACATGGTCAAATGAACAAGAAGGGAGGAATAGAGTGGCAACCAAGATTGATAGAGTGCTTGTTAATGATGCTTGGAAGAGAAATTTCAATCAAGCCTATGCTTTCTTTGGTGATCCATGGCTCTCCGATCACTCACCGGGGCTTGTTTTTGTGAACCCCTCTCATGTTGGGAGGAGATTTCCATTCCGTTTCTTCAATTTTTGGACGGAAGAGGAAGGGTTTAGAAGTGTGGTTGAGAGAGCGTGGAGCACCCAAGTCGAGGGGTCGGCCCAATTTGTCCTTAAGAAGAAAATGCAAAAAGTAAAGGGAGAACTCAAGGGTTGGTTGAGATCAAAACATAGAGCTCTTGAGGGCTTGGTAGAGGATAGTGTGGAGAAGCTTAAGAGAGCACACTTGGCACTTAATGAGGACATGGGGAATGAGGAGAAACAAGAAGAAATGAAAAGGGCCAAGCTTGAGTTGGAGGGTAATTTGAGCAAACTCTCTAGCGCTACCAAACAACGTGCTAAAATGGATTGGCTTTCGTATGGGGAAGAAACGTCATCCATTGTTTTCAATAGAATCAAAGAGAGGAAGATTTTTAAGAAGTTACACTTGCTCAAGAATGAAGAAGGGCAAGAGGTGGAAGGGGAGGAGAACATCACCAAGGAGGTTGTAGGGTATTTTGAGAATCTTTTTGGCACGACGGGATTGACACAACCGGCTAGCTTAGAGGGGTTGAGTGGGCCTAAGCTAGAAGAGGAGGATGTGGCTACTCTAAGTTTTATCCCCTCGGAGGAGGAAATTAAACACGCCTTCTTCAATATAGGCGTTAATAAATCACCGGGGCCGGACGGGTTTGGTAGCCATTTTTATAAGGAGTGTTGGGATATCATCAATGTTGAAGTGTTTGCGGCGATTCGGGAATTTTTTAGCTCGGGTCAATTACTAAGGTTTTGGAATAACACCTTTGTAAGTTTGATACCGAAAGTGGAAGAGCCGTTCATGGTCAAGGAGTTTAGGCCTATCGCTTGTTGTAATGTCTTCCAAAAGGCCATTTCAAAGATCATGGTGGAGAGAATACGGCCTTTACTTGGGAAGATAGTGGGTTTGAATCAAGGGGCTTTTGTACCGGGACGTCTCTTAGCCCATAATGTAGCGGTGGCACAAGAGATAGTTGCAAACTACGAAGACCGGGATGTGTCCAAGAGGTGTGTGATTAAAGCGGACTTGCATAAGGCCTATGATTGCTTGGATTGGGCACACTTGGAGAAGACCCTACACTACCTCAACTTCCCTTCACACTTGATACACCTAATCATGGTATGTGTCTCAACACCTCGCTTTTCAATTTTGGTGAATGGGGAGGCAAAGGGCTTCTTTGAGGGGAAAAGAGGGCTAAGACAAGGGGATCCCCTATCCCCGTTCCTCTTTGTCTTAGTGATGGAAGTTTTGAATAGGAAGCTCAAGATGGCTAGCAACAATGGGAGATTCTTTTTCCACCCAAAATGTAAAAGACTCGACCTACTTAGTCTAGCCTATGCGGATGACTTGTTGGTCTTTTGTAAACCCATGGGAGACTCCTTAAACATTGTCACAAAGTGTTTGAGGGAGTTTGGGGAGGAATCCGGGTTGATCCTTAGTGCCTCAAAGACACATCTCTTTTTTGGGGGAGTGGGGGAGGGAGATAGGGTACGATTGGCAAGAGAGCTTGGGATTTCCTTGGGAACCTTCCCGGTGAGATACCTAGGACTTCCTCTCCATACAAAAAAGCTCAAAATTTCAGATTATAGCCCTCTCCTCAACAAAATTACCATAACCCTCCAACGTTGTTGCATTCCCACCCTTACTTATGCCGGGAGAGCGAAAGTTATTAGATGTGTGGTGGGAGGGCTACTCTCTTTTTGGGCTCAATTGGTTTTACTACCTAAGAGAGTCATAAGGAGGATAGAGAGTCTTTGTAGAAACTATCTTTGGTCGGGAAGATTGGAAGGGAGAAGAGCCCTAGTGGCTTGGGAGGATGTTTGCAAGCCATATGAGGAGGGTGGGCTCAATATCAAAGAGTTGGAAGCTTGGAATACTTCGATCTTCTTTCGGTTAGGGCATGATGTGATTACCGGAAGGGTGAACATGTGGACAAGGTGGGTGGAGGATAACCACACTCGTAGGGCGGAGTTTTGGAGTGTGAGGAAGACAAACACCGATTCTTGGGTGTGGAGAAATTTGCTCAAAACCCGGGAAACCATGAGAGGTGTGTTGTTGGGAGATGGGCACCAAGGGAACGGGATAGACGTCCTAGACATAACAAAGCCGAATGGGAGCCTTGATACTAAGGCACTTTATGAGGTCTTGAGAGATAAAGGAGAAAAGGAGGATTGGTGTGAGATTGTGTGGGGGGTGGTTCGAGCAAGAGCATGGAGCTTCCGACTTTGGTTGGCCTATAAAGGACGACTCCCTACCTTGGTCCGACTTTTTGAGTGGGGATGTGCTAGCCACAATGTGTGCCCCTTGTGCAATGAACACCCCGAGACAATCGAACATATTTGGGGATCTTGCTCATTTGTGCTACGAGTGATGGAAAGAGTTTGGAGGTGGGTAGGGATACACACCCACAAGGAGGATGTAAGGGAATGGGTTGAATGGTTTATACGATCACCCGGTCGAGATAGTACACTCTTCAAGGTGAAGCTCATGGCCTTCCTAGGAGTAGTGTACTACACTTGGAAGCATAGGAATAATGTGCTTCATGACGAAATTGAACCAAATGTTGTCTCTTGTGCCCAAGAAATCATTATTGCATGTAAACAAAGACTTGAAGCCTCATGCAAGTTTGAAGGAAGACAAGGAGAAGCCCTTCGAAGACAACTCGGCCTTTGAGGTATGTGTAGGTGGCTTGTTCTTTATTGTGGTGTGCACATTTAGAGCCTTTTGTGATTGTTTGTGGTTGGATGCTCGGGCCATGAGGCTTAGGAGAGCTTTTTGATGCGTAGGTGGTGATGTCTCACACCTAGTTTTGTGTTGATTTTTTGCTCATGTTTGCCCTTGTGAGTTGTACATAGGGCAACCGGGTTACACTCGGGTTTTGCATATATTTATAGGCTTTTTGTCTACAGGTTTGGGGATGGGGTCCTAGACCCGTTTTTGTTAGGCCCGTAGGGCGTTTTTGACAGGATCAGCGTATCCGAGGCTGGGGTTGTACTTTTTCACCTTGACTTTATATGGTCAAGCGTGTTCTGTATATTCCTTCTCTTTCTATATATATTCACCACGTTTCGAGCTAGTAGGGGCCTAAGAAAAACATTTTGTAAAGACACATTCGACCGTACAACCGTTTAGGGCATTTTCGGGGAGGGTCTCGTTATTAGGCTGAATGGTACGAAGATTTTTGTACCAGAACTTTTGCGAGTTTTTTCCGTTTTGTTTTTTCTTGTATGAGCTAGTAGGTGCCTAAGAAAAACATTTTGTAAAGACACATTCGACCGTACAACCGTTTAGGGCATTTTCGGGGATGGTCTCGTTTTGAGGCTGAATGGTACGAAGATTTTCGTACCAGAACTTTTGCGAGTTTTTTCCGTTTTTTGTGCTTGGATGAGCTAGTAAGGTCCTAAGAAAAACATTTTGTAAAGACATATTCGACCGTACAACCGTTTAGGTCATTTTCGGGGAGGGTCTCGTTTTGAGGCTGAATGGTACGATGATTTTCGTACTAGAACTTCTGCGAGTTTTTTCCGCTTTTTTTGCTTGTATGAGCAAGTAGGGTCTTAAGAAAAATCATTTTGTAAAGACACATTGGACCGTACAGCCAATTAGGGCAATTTCAGGGAGGGTGTCGGTTTTAGGCTGAATGGTACGAAGATTTTCTACTAGAACTTTTGCGAGTTTTTTCCATTTTTTTGCATGGATGAGCTAGTAAGGGCCTAAGAAAAACATTTTGTAAAGACACATTCGATAGTACAACAGTTTAGGGGATTTTTGGGGAGGGTCTCGTTTTTAGGCTAAATGGTACGAAGATTTTCGTACCAGAACTTTTGCGAGTTTTTTCCGTTTTTTTTCTTGTATGAGCTAGTAGGGACCTAAGAAAAACATTTTGTAAAGACACATTCGACCGTACAACCGTTTAGGGCATTTTCGGGGAGGGTCTCGTTATTAGGCTGAATGGTACGAAGATTTTTGTACCAGAACTTTTGCGAGTATTTTCCGTTTTGTTTTTTCTTGTATGAGCTAGTAGGTGCCTAAGAAAAACATTTTGTAAAGACACATTCGACCGTACAACCGTTTAGGGCATTTTCGGGAATGGTCTCGTTTTGAGGATGAATGGTACGAAGATTTTCGTACCAGAACTTTTGCGAGTTTTTTCCTTTTTTTTGCATGGATGAGCTAGTAAGGTCCTAAGAAAAACATTTTGTAAAGACATATTCGACCGTACAACCGTTTAGGTCATTTTCGGGGAGGGTCTCGTTTTGAGGCTGAATGGTACGAAGATTTTCGTACCAGAACTTCTGCGAGTTTTTTCCGCTTTTTTTGCTTGTATGAGCTAGTAGGCTCTTAAGAAAAAACATTTTGTAAAGACACATTGGACCGTACAACCATTTAGGGCAATTTCGGGGAGGGTGTCGGTTTTAGGCTGAATGGTACGAAGATTTTCGTACCAGAACTTTTGCGAGTTTTTTCCATTTTTTTACATGGATGAGCTAGTAAGGGCCTAAGAAAAACATTTTGTAAAGACACATTCGATAGTACAACCGTTTAGGGGATTTTTGGGGAGGGTCTCGTTTTTAGGATAAATGGTACGAAGATTTTCGTACCAGAACTTTTGCGAGTTTTTTCCGTTTTTTTTCTTGTATGAGCTAGTAGGGGCCTAAGAAAAACATTTTATAAAGACACATTCGACTGTACAACCGTTTAGGGCATTTTTGGGGATGGTCTCGTTTTGAGGCTGAATGGTACGAAGATTTTCGTACCAGAACTTTTGCGAGTTTTTTCCGTTTTTTTTGCTTGGATGATCTAGTAGGGTCCTAAGAAAAACATTTTGTAAAGACACGTTCGTCCGTACAACCGTTTAGGGCATTTTCGGGTAGGGTCTCGTTTTGAGGCTGAATGGTACGAAGATTTTCGTACCAGAACTTTTGCGAGTTTTTTCCGTTCCTTTTGCTTGGATGAGCTAGTGGGTCCTAAGAAAAACATTTTGTAAAGACACATTCGACCGTACAACCGTTTAGGGCATTTTCGGGGATGGTCTTGTTTTGAGGCTGAATGGTACGAACATTTTTGTACCAGAACTTTTGCGAGTTTTTCCATTTTTTTGCTTGGATGAGCTAGTAGGGTCCTAAGAAAAGCATTTTGTAAAGACACGTTCGTCCGTACAACCGTTTAGGGCATTTTCGGGGTGGGTCTCGTTTTGAGGCTGAATGGTACGAAGATTTTCGTACCAGAACTTTTGCGAGTTTTTTCCGTTCCTTTTGCTTGGATGAGCTAGTGGGTCCTAAGAAAAACATTTTGTAAAGACACATTCGACCGTACAACCGTTTAGGGCATTTTCGGGGATGGTCTCGTTTTGAGGCTGAATGGTACGAACATTTTTGTACCAGAACTTTTGCGAGTTTTTCCATTTTTTTGCTTGGATGAGCTAATAGGGTCCTAAGAAAAGCATTTTTTAAAGACACGTTCGTCCGTACAACCGTTTAGGGCATTTTCGGGGTGGGTCTCGTTTTGAGGCTGAATGGTACGAAGATTTTCGTACCAGAACTTTTGCGAGTTTTTTCCGTTCTTTTTGCTTGGATGAGCTAGAAGGGTCCTAAGAAAAACATTTTGTAAAGACACATTCGACCGTACATCCGTTTAGGGCATTTTCGGGGAGGGTGTCCGTTTGAGACTGAATGGTACGAAGATTTTCGTACCAGAATTTTTGCGAGTTTTTTCCGTTTTTTTGGCATGGATGAGCTAGTAGGGACCTAAGAAAAACATTTTGTAAAGACACATTCGACCGTACAACCGTTTAGGGCATTTTCGGGGAGGGTCTCGTTATTAGGCTGAATGGTACGAAGATTTTTGTACCAGAACTTTTGCGAGTATTTTCCGTTTTGTTTTTTCTTGTATGAGCTAGTAGGTGCCTAAGAAAAACATTTTGTAAAGACACATTCGACCGTACAACCGTTTAGGGCATTTTCGGGAATGGTCTCGTTTTGAGGATGAATGGTACGAAGATTTTCGTACCAGAACTTTTGCGAGTTTTTTCCTTTTTTTGTGCTTGGATGAGCTCGAAACGTGGTGAATATATAGAAATAGAAGGAATATACAGAACACTCTTGACCATAAAAAGTCAAGGTGAAAAAGTACAACCCCAGCCTCGGATACGCAGATCCGGTCAAAAATGCCCTACGGGCCTAACAAAAACGGGTCTAGGACCCCATCACCAACCTATAGACAAAAGCCTATAAAAATATGCAAAACCCGAGTATTACCCGACTGCCCTATGTACAACTCACATGGGCAAACATGTGCAAAATATCAACACAAAACTAGGTGTGAGACATCACCACCTACACATCAAAAAAGCTCTCCTAAGCCTCACGGCCCGAGCATCAAACCACAAACAATCACCAAAGGCTCTAAATATGAACGCCACAAAAAAGCACAAGCCACCTACACATACCTCAAAGGCCGAGTTGTCTTCGAAGGACTTCTCCTTGTCTTCCTTCAAACTTGCATGAAGCTTCAAGTCTTTGTTTACATGCAATAATGATTTCTTGGGCACAAGAGACAACATTTGGTTCAATTCCCTCATGAAGCACATTATTCCTATGCTTCCAAGTGTAGTACACTACTCCTAGGAAGGCCATGAGCTTCACCTTGAAGAGTGTACTATCTCGGCCGGGTGATCGTATAAACCATTCAACCCATTCCCTTACATCCTCCTTGTGGGTGTGTATCCCTACCCACCTCCAAACTCTTTCCATCACTCGTAGTACAAATAAGCAAGATCCCCAAATATGCTCAATAGTCTCGGGGTGTTCATTGCACAAGGGGCAAACATTATGGCTAGCACATCCCCACTCAAAAAGTCGGACCAAGGTAGGGAGTCTTCCTTTATAGGCCAACCAAAGTCGGAAGCTCCATGCTCTTGCTCGGACCACCCCCCACACAATCTCACACCACTCCTCCTTTTCCCCTTTATTTCTCAAGACCTCATAAAGTGCTTTAGTATCAAGGCTCCCATTCGGCCTAGTGATGTCTAGGACGTTTATCCTCTCCCCTTGTTGCTCATCTCCCAACAACACACCTCTCATGGTTTCCCGGGTTTTGAGCAAATTTCTCCACACCTAAGAATCGGTGTTTGTCTTCCTCACACTCCAAAAATCCGCCCTACGAGTGTGGTTATCCTCTACCCACCTTGTCCACATGTTCATCCTTCCGGTGATCACATCATGCCCTAACCGGAAGAAGACCGAAGTATTCCAAGCTTCCAACTCTTTGATGTTGAGCCCACCCTCCTCAAAGGGCTTGCAAACATCCTCCCACGCCACAAGGGCTCTTCTCCCTTCCAATCTTCCCGACCAAAGATAGTTTCTACAAAGACTCTCTATCCTCCTTATGACTCTCTTAGGTAGTAAAACCAGTTGAGCCCAAAAAGAGAGTACACCTCCCACCACACATCTAATAACTTCCGCTCTCCCGGCATAAGTAAGGGTAGGAATGCAACAACGTTGGAGGGTTATGGTAATTTTGTTGAGGAGGGGGCTATAATCTGAAATCTTGAGCTTTTTAGTGTGGAGAGGAAGTCCTAGGTATCTCACCGGGAAGGTCCCCAATGAAAACCCAAGCTCTCTAGCCAACCGTACCCTATCTCCCTCCCCCACTCCCCCAAAAAAGAGATGTGTCTTTGAGGCACTAAGGACAAGCCCGGATTCCTCTCCAAACTCCCTCAAACACTTAGTAGCAATCTTTAAGGAATCTCCCATGGGTTTACAAAAAACCAACAAGTCATCCGCAAAGGCTAGACTAAGAAGGCCAAGTCTTTTACATTTTGGGTGGAAAAAGAAACCCCCATTGTTGCTAGCCATCTTGAGCTTCCTATTCAAAACTTCCATTACTAAGACAAAGAGGAACGGGGATAGAGGATCCCCTTGTCTTAGCCCTCTTTTCCCCTCAAAGAAGCCCTTTGCCTCCCCATTCACCAAAATGGAAAAGCGAGGTGTTGAGACACATACCATGATTAGACGTATCAAGTGTGGAGGAAAGTTGAGGTAGTGCAGGGTTTTCTCCAAGTGCGCCCAATCCAAGCAATCATAGGCCTTATGCAAGTCCGCTTTAATCACACACCTCTTGGACACATCCCGATCTTCATAGTTTGCAACTATCTCTTGTGCCACCGCTACATTATGGGCTAAGAGACGTCCCGGTACAAAAGCCCCTTGATTCAAATCCACTATCTTCCCAAGTAAAGGCCGTATTCTCTCCACCATGATCTTTGAAATGGCCTTTTGGAAGACATTACAACATGCTATAGGTCTAAACTCCTTGACCATGAACGGCTCTTCCACTTTCGGTATCAAACTTACAAAGGTATTATTCCAATACCTTAGTAATTGACCCGAGCTAAAAAACTCCCGAACCGCCGCAAGCACTTCAACTTTGATGATATCCCAACACTCCTTATAAAAGTGGCTACCAAACCCGTCCGGCCCCGGGGATTTATTAACACCTATATTGAAGAAGGCGTGTTTAATTTCCTCTTCTGAGTGAGTAAAACTTAGGGCAGCTACATCCTCATCTTCTAGCTTAGGCCCACTCAACTCCTCAAAACCAGCCGGTTGCGTCAATCCCGTCGTGCCAAAAAGTCTCTCAAAGTACCCTACGACCTCCTTGGTGATGTTCTCTTCCCCTTCCACCTCTTGCCCTTCTTCATTCTTGAGCAAGTGTAACTTCTTAAAGATCTTCCTCTCTTTAATTCTATTGAAAAAAATGGATGACGTTTCTTCCCCATACGATAGCCAATCCATTTTAACTCGTTGTTTGGTAGCACTAGAGAGTTTGCTCAAATTACCCTCCAACTCAAGCTTGGCCCTTTTCATTTCTTCTTGTTTCTCCTCATTCCCCATATCCTCATTAAGTGCCAAGTGTGCTCTCTTGAGCTTCTCCACACTTTCTTCTACCAAGCCCTCAAGAGCTCTATGTTTAGATCTTAACCAACCCTTGAGTTCTCCCTTTACTTTTTGCATTTTCTTCATAAGGACAAATTGGGCCGATCCCTCAACTTGGGTGCTCCACGCCCTCTCAACCACACTTCTAAACTCTTCCTCTTCCGTCCAAAAGTTGAAGAAACGGAATGGGAATCTCCTCCCAACATGAGAGGGGTTCACAAAAACAAGCCCCGGTGAGTGATCGGAGAGCCATGGATCGCCAAAGAAAGCATAGGCTTGACTGAAATTTCTCTTCCAAGCATCATTAACAAGCACTCTATCAATCTTGGTCGCCACCCTGTTCCTCCCTTCTTGTTCGTTTGACCAAGTGAACTTCGCCCCAGAGTAAGCTAAGTCCTCAAGCAAACATCTATCCAACACCCCCGCTAACTCCGTGGGTTCCCCTTCACTTCTCCTTCGAAGGGAAAATTTTTCGCTTGAGTTGAGAATGCAATTTACATCCCCAAGAACAATCCACGACTCATCCATACTCGAGGCAATGCTCCCCAGGAGGTCCCACAACTCTCTCCTTTCCGGGCTAGTATTGGAGGCATAGACAAAAGTGGCATAAAACTTCTCATGTGAGCTCTTAAGATGGACCTTGCAATGAATAGCTTGCTTGGATTTCACCACAACTTCCACTCTCAAAACCATAGGATCCCAAAGCACTCTCATTCTACTCCTTTCACTCAAACCTTCTTCCGTACAAAACTTCCATCCCTTAAGCAAGGACCAAGCCAACTCTCCTTCTTTAGTACGCAGCGTTTTAGTTTCCAACAATCCAAACAAACTTACTTTATTCTTAATGGAAAACTTGTTCACCATACTTATTTTAGGGGCGCCATTCACACCCCTAACATTCCATGCTCCTATTCTTACATCAACCATGAGCACCTTTCTTAGGGCTACTACAACCCTCTTCCAAACTTAGCCGTCTTGCTAGGTACCCTTTCACCCCCATCTCCTTTTTTCCCCCGGTCAACATGGATTTAGCCGTATGTAAGAGGGGGGGAAACTTCTTCTTGGAGCTCGACCTTTCTACAACTTTGACAAGTGAGCTCGGTGTCAAGGGGGTCTTTGCTCTCAGCCCCGTTACCACTGAAAATAGCCCTTTCTTAGGCCTTGTAGCAGCTGAAAACTCGCCCACCTCAGCCTCAAACACACGTGCACCTGGGTCTAAGGATCTCACAATATCTTGAACCAAACCCGGCTCTACATCATCTCGATCAAACTCACCCTCTTGATCCCTTAACTCAGCTATGCATTCAAGCATCTCCCCACTCAAAACAGCCCCTTTAGCAACCTCTATCTCTCTATGCTCAACAACTCTAGGGTGGTCCGGGTTAGCAACCGGATCCGCATCAAGGCCTACCTCTACTAAAACCTCGGCACTAGGACTCAACTCTCGGATGTCCCCATTTTTCTCAACCACAAAGGCATCAAAATCTCGAGCTACATCAGTCGGCATCAACTCATTCCTCAAACCATCATCACTATCAGCGCAAATAGCCTTGGAAGCATCCAAACCAGCCTCAACACTCACATCATTCACATAATTTGTCTTTGCATCCACAACTTGCTTGACCACATCAAACTCAGCCTTGTTTTGATTCTCGGCCTTTTTTAGCATATCATCCACCTTAAGCTCCTCACTTATCTCCTCCTCCATACCTCTCTTCTTGGGCACCCATATTTTTCTAGGCCTTCCCCATCCAGCTCTAGCACCCCTATCTCCAAACGCCTTACAAAACTTTCTTGTGTGCCCAAAAGAATTGCATCCATGACACATCCATGGCAGCTTCTCAAACCTAACAACATGCTTGAAGACTTTACCCCTAGAGTCCTCTAGAACCACCTCCTTTCTTTCCGTTTCAGCCGGCGTTACCTCCACTAACATTCTTGCAAAAGAAATTCTCCCCACCTCCGCCGTGATTTTATCTAGACAAATAGGCTTGCCAATCATACTCCCTATCACTCCCAACATGTGTTTCGATGAGAGAAACATGGGATTCGGTTCCAATACATTCACCCAAACCGGAATACTATCAAAGCTAGACCAATCAAGATTCAGCCCATAACTCCATTCTTTTAGCATAAGAGGCATCAACGCACCCACCATCCAAGGTCCATGCTCAAGCACCCATCTCTTACCTTCTTCACTATGGAATTTAAAGACAAAAACCCCATTTTCTTTAAGGAAAAGCTTGAGAGGGAAATCTGCCCAATTCTTCTTCACAAACTCAGCCATGGCTCCATAAGAGAACTTTCCCCCTAAGACCACCCCTAAAAGAGTGGCCTTCCATTCCTCCAAAGCTGGTTCAACCTCACCATCTTCAAATTTGTAGATCTCCTTGTTAATCTTGGGGTAAAACTTCAACTTCTCAGCCAAACAGCAATTACGATTTTCCTTCACTGATTTTTCATTGGTGTAAAGGGGTTTTAGAGGCTGATTTTTGGTTAAAGAGTTAGCAAGCTTCGAACTCCCTTCTCCTATGGTGTTTTTGAGAGTTTTAGAGGGTGGGAGAGCAAGAGAATCAACCGAACAAGATGGGATCTGGTTTTTGTGGTCAGAAAATGGGGGATGGACCAAAGAGGCAAATCTTATCTTCTCCTTTGCAAAAGAGGTTTGCCTAGAAGGGTAAAAGCTGTCACATGCAAGAATCTTGCCCACTCCTTGCCCTACACCTTTTTCCGAGCTGTCACCATCAGAAAAGGACCCCAACTTGACCGTTGCCATGGCTGAATCCCCATTAGCCCCCTTCAAGCTTGCATTTGATACAATTATTGCCTCCAAATCTCCATTTTCACCCATTCCAGCCTTAAGCCGATCATTTTCATCAATTGCTGTCTTGGAAGCCACCGAAATCTCAAAAGGAAGGCCCATTAAATCTGCAATCTCCATGGTAACTTCATCTTCGACCTCAAAAGACCCCAGCTGGCCAGTCTCTCGTTGCACCACCCCAGGCCTTGAAGAACTCGCACCAACCTGACTCAAACCACTCAGATCTGGTCCCTTGGCCTTCGACATCTCAGATCTGGACCCTTTGACATGAAGATCAAGGGTCAATGGAGAGAAATCACGCTTGCTTGAACCAGATCTCTTCTTCTTCATTAGAGAACACGAACCAAAACCTGAAAAACTAGAGATTTGAGAGCACTCTCCTCACACCTTCAAACTCCCTCACGTATCCAGTCCAAATCCAAGTGGATCTGGCCGGATTTCGCCTCACAAGACACCTCCCACTCAAACTCACGTGGTAGCCACCGGGAAACGCCGCCGGAACCACCACAAACCCTTGTGTTTCCCTCAAGCCTCACTCTCCGATCTCCCTCCGTTTGCACCGGCCGCCCAAGGAGGCCCCACCAGTGCTTCAGCCTCACGTTGTGTCACCAACCCTCACGCTCCCCACCCCCATAGCCGGAGTAGGTGGCTGCGCCACCAAGAGAACCGCCAGCCCAAAAGTGTGAAAACCTAGAAAGTAAGGTCCTAAGAAAAACATTTTGTAAAGACATATTCGACCGTACAACCGTTTAGGTCATTTTTGGGGAGGGTCTCGTTTTGAGGCTGAATGGTACGAAGATTTTCGTACCAGAACTTCTGCGAGTTTTTTCCGCTTTTTTTGCTTGTATGAGCTAGTAGGCTCTTAAGAAAAAACATTTTGTAAAGACACATTGGACCGTACAACCATTTAGGGCAATTTCGGGGAGGGTGTCGGTTTTAGGCTGAATGGTACGAAGATTTTCGTACCAGAACTTTTGCGAGTTTTTTCCATTTTTTTACATGGATGAGCTAGTAAGGGCCTAAGAAAAACATTTTGTAAAGACACATTCGATAGTACAACCGTTTAGGGGATTTTTGGGGAGGGTCTCGTTTTTAGGATAAATGGTACGAAGATTTTCGTACCAGAACTTTTGCGAGTTTTTTCCGTTTTTTTTCTTGTATGAGCTAGTAGGGGCCTAAGAAAAACATTTTATAAAGACACATTCGACCGTACAACCGTTTAGGGCATTTTTGGGGATGGTCTCGTTTTGAGGCTGAATGGTACGAAGATTTTCGTACCAGAACTTTTGCGAGTTTTTTCCGTTTTTTTTGCTTGGATGATCTAGTAGGGTCCTAAGAAAAACATTTTGTAAAGACACGTTCGTCCGTACAACCGTTTAGGGCATTTTCGGGTAGGGTCTCGTTTTGAGGCTGAATGGTACGAAGATTTTCGTACCAGAACTTTTGCGAGTTTTTTCCGTTCCTTTTGCTTGGATGAGCTAGTGGGTCCTAAGAAAAACATTTTGTAAAGACACATTCGACCGTACAACCGTTTAGGGCATTTTCGGGGATGGTCTCGTTTTGAGGCTGAATGGTACGAACATTTTTGTACCAGAACTTTTGCGAGTTTTTCCATTTTTTTGCTTGGATGAGCTAGTAGGGTCCTAAGAAAAGCATTTTGTAAAGACACGTTCGTCCGTACAACCGTTTAGGGCATTTTCGGGGTGGGTCTCGTTTTGAGGCTGAATGGTACGAAGATTTTCGTACCAGAACTTTTGCGAGTTTTTTCCGTTCTTTTTGCTTGGATGAGCTAGAAGGGTTCCTAAGAAAAACATTTTGTAAAGACACATTCGACCGTACAACCGTTTAGGTCATTTTCGGGAAGGGTGTCTGTTTGAGGCTGAATGGTACGAAGATTTTCGTACTAGAACTTTTGCGAGTTTTTTCCGTTTTTTTGGCATGGATGAGCTAGTAGGGGCCTAAGAAAAACATTTTGTAAAGACACATTCGACCGTACAACCGTTTAGGGCATTTTCGGGGAGGGTCTCGGCTTGAGGCTGAATGGTACGAATATTTTCTTACCAGAACTTTTGCGAGTTTTTTCCGTTCTTTTTGCTTGGATGAGCTAGTGGGTCCTAAGAAAAATATTTTGTAAAGACACATTCGACCGTACAACCGTTTAGGGCATTTTCGGGGAGGCTGTTCGTTTGAGGATGAATGGTACGAAGATTTTCGTACCAGAACTTTTGCGAGTTTTTTCCGTTTTTTTTGGCATGGATGAGCTAGTAGGGGCCTAATAAAAACATTTTGTAATGACACATTCGACCGTACAACCGTTTAGGGCATTTACAGGGAGGGTGTCGGTTTGAGGCTGAATGGTACGAAGATTTTCGTACCAGAACCTTTGCGAGTTTTTTCCGTTTTTTTTTCTTGTATGAGCTAGTAGGGGCCTAAATAAAACATTTTGTAAAGACATATTCGACCGTACAACCGTTTAGGGCATTTTCGGGGATGGTCTCCTTTTGAGGCTGAATGGTACGAAGATTTTCGTACCGGAACTTTTGGGAGTTTTTTCCGTTTTTTTGCTTGGATGAGTTAGTAGGGTCCTAAGAAAAACATTTTGTAAAGACACGTTCGTCCGTACAACTGTTTAGGGCATTTTCGGGGAGGGTCTCGTTTTGAGGCTGAATGGTACGAAGATTTTCTTACCAGAACTTTTGCGAGTTTTTTCCGTTCTTTTTGCTTGGATGAGCTAGTGGGTCCTAAGAAAAACATTTTGTAAAGACACATTCGACCGTACAACCGTTTAGGTCATTTTCGTGGAGGGTGTCCGTTTGAGGCTGAATGGTACAGAGATTTTCGTACCAGAACTTTTGCGCGTTTTTTCCGTTTTTTTGGCATGGATGAGCTAGTAGGGACCTAAGAAAAACATTTTGCAAAGACACATTCGACCGTACAACCGTTTAGGGCATTTTCGGGGAGGGTGTCGGTTTGAGGCTGAATGGTACGAAGATTTTCGAACAAGAACTTTTGCGAGTTTTTTCCGTTTTTTGGCATGGATGCGCTAGTAGGGGCCTAAGAAAAACATTTTGTAAAGACACATTCGTCCGTACAACCGTTTAGGGCATTTTCGGAGATGGTCTCGTTTTGAGGCTGAATGGTACGAAGATTTTCATACCAGAACTTTTGCGAGTTTTTTCCTTTTTTTTTGCTTGGATGAGCTAGTAGGGTCCTAAGAAAAACATAATGTAAAGACACGTTCCTCCGTACAACCGTTTAGGGCATTTTCGGGGAGGGTCTCGTTTCGAGGCTGAATGGTACGAAGATTTTCGTCCCAGAACTTTTGCGAGTTTTTTCCGCTTTTTTTGCTTGTATGAACTAGTAGGGGCTTAAGAAAAACATTTTGGAAAGACACATTAGACCGTACAACCATTCAGGGCATTTTCGGGGAGGGTGTCGGTTTGAGGCTAAATGGTACGAAGATTTTCGTACCAGAACTTTTGCGAGTTTTTTCCATTTTTTTGGCATGGATGCGCTAGGAGTGGCTTGAGAAAAACATTTTGTAAAGACACATTCGACCGTACAACCGTTTAGGGCATTTTCGGGGAGGGTCTCGTTTTCAGGCTGAATGGTACGAAGATTTTCATACCAGAACTTTTGCGAGTTTTTCCGCTTTTTTTGCTTGTATGAGCTAGTAGGGTCTTAAGAAAAACATTTTGTAAAGACACATTGTACCGTACAACCATTTAGGGCAATTTCGAGGCGGGTGTCGGTTTGAGGATGAATAGTACGAAGATTTTCGTACCAGAACTTTTGCGAGTTTTTTCCATTTTTTTTGGCATGGATGAGCTAGTAGGGGCCTAAGAAAAACATTTTGTAAAGACACTTTCGACGGTACAACCGTTTAGGGGATTTTCGGGGAGGGTCTCGTTTTTAGGCTGAATGGTACGAAGATTTTCGTACCAGAACTTTTGCGAGTTTTTTCCGTTTTTTTCTTTTATGAGCTAGTAGGGGCCTAAGAAAAACATTTTGTAAAGACACATTCGACCGTACAATCGTTTAAGGCATTTTCGGGGATGGTCTCGTTTTGAGGCTGAATGGTACGAACATTTTCGTACCAGAACTTTTGCGAGTTTTTCCGTTTTTTTGCTTGGATGAGCTAGTAGGGTCCTAAGAAAAGCATTTTGTAAAGACACGTTCGTCCGTACAACCGTTTAGGGCATTTTCGGGGTGGGTCTCGTTTTGAGGCTGAATGGTACGAAGATTTTCGTACCAGAACTTTTGCAAGTTTTTTCCGTTCTTTTTGCTTGGATGAGCTAGAAGGGTTCCTAAGAAAAACATTTTGTAAAGACACATTCGACCGTACAACCGTTTAGATCATTTTCGGGAAGGGTGTCTGTTTGAGGCTGAATGGTACGAAGATTTTCGTACTAGAACTTTTGCGAGTTTTTTCCGTTTTTTTGGCATGGATGAGCTAGTAGGGGCC
This sequence comes from Fallopia convolvulus, assembly GCA_964016875.1. Taxonomy (NCBI): domain Eukaryota; kingdom Viridiplantae; phylum Streptophyta; class Magnoliopsida; order Caryophyllales; family Polygonaceae; genus Fallopia; species Fallopia convolvulus. Next base: position 12,510,260 of record OZ024733.1, on the reverse strand, counting down.
TAAGAAAAACATTTTGTAAAGACACATTCGACCGTACAACCGTTTAGGGCATTTTCGGGGAGGGTCTCGGCTTGAGGCTGAATGGTACGAATATTTTTTTACCAGAACTTTTGCGAGTTTTTTCCGTTCTTTTTGCTTGGATGAGCTAGTGGGTCCTAAGAAAAATATTTTGTAAAGACACATTCGACCGTACAACCGTTTAGGGCATTTTCGGGGAGGCTGTTCGTTTGAGGATGAATGGTACGAAGATTTTCGTACCAGAACTTTTGCGAGTTTTTTCCGTTTTTTTTGGCATGGATGAGCTAGTAGGGGCCTAATAAAAACATTTTGTAATGACACATTCGACCGTACAACCGTTTAGGGCATTTACAGGGAGGGTGTCGGTTTGAGGCTGAATGGTACGAAGATTTTCGTACCAGAACCTTTGCGAGTTTTTTCCGTTTTTTTTCTTGTATGAGCTAGTAGGGGCCTAAATAAAACATTTTGTAAAGACATATTCGACCGTACAACCGTTTAGGGCATTTTCGGGGATGGTCTCCTTTTGAGGCTGAATGGTACGAAGATTTTCGTACCGGAACTTTTGGGAGTTTTTTCCGTTTTTTTGCTTGGATGAGTTAGTAGGGTCCTAAGAAAAACATTTTGTAAAGACACGTTCGTCCGTACAACCGTTTAGGGCATTTTCGGGGAGGGTCTCGTTTTGAGGCTGAATGGTACGAAGATTTTCTTACCAGAACTTTTGCGAGTTTTTTCCGTTCTTTTTGCTTGGATGAGCTAGTGGGTCCTAAGAAAAACATTTTGTAAAGACACATTCGACCGTACAACCGTTTAGGTCATTTTCGTGGAGGGTGTCCGTTTGAGGCTGAATGGTACAGAGATTTTCGTACCAGAACTTTTGCGCGTTTTTTCCGTTTTTTTGGCATGGATGAGCTAGTAGGGACCTAAGAAAAACATTTTGCAAAGACACATTCGACCGTACAACCGTTTAGGGCATTTTCGGGGAGGGTGTCGGTTTGAGGCTGAATGGTTCGAAGATTTTCGAACAAGAACTTTTGCGAGTTTTTTCCGTTTTTTGGCATGGATGCGCTAGTAGGGGCCTAAGAAAAACATTTTGTAAAGACACATTCGTCCGTACAACCGTTTAGGGCATTTTCGGAGATGGTCTCGTTTTGAGGCTGAATGGTACGAAGATTTTCATACCAGAACTTTTGCGAGTTTTTTCCTTTTTTTTTGCTTGGATGAGCTAGTAGGGTCCTAAGAAAAACATAATGTAAAGACACGTTCCTCCGTACAACCGTTTAGGGCATTTTCGGGGAGGGTCTCGTTTCGAGGCTGAATGGTACGAAGATTTTCGTCCCAGAACTTTTGCGAGTTTTTTCCGCTTTTTTTGCTTGTATGAACTAGTAGGGGCTTAAGAAAAACATTTTGTAAAGACACATTAGACCGTACAACCATTCAGGGCATTTTCGGGGAGGGTGTCGGTTTGAGGCTAAATGGTACGAAGATTTTCGTACCAGAACTTTTGCGAGTTTTTTCCATTTTTTTGGCATGGATGCGCTAGGAGTGGCTTGAGAAAAACATTTTGTAAAGACACATTCGACCGTACAACCGTTTAGGGCATTTTCGGGGAGGGTCTCGTTTTCAGGCTGAATGGTACGAAGATTTTCATACCAGAACTTTTGCGAGTTTTTCCGCTTTTTTTGCTTGTATGAGCTAGTAGGGTCTTAAGAAAAACATTTTGTAAAGACACATTGTACCGTACAACCATTTAGGGCAATTTCGAGGCGGGTGTCGGTTTGAGGATGAATAGTACGAAGATTTTCGTACCAGAACTTTTGCGAGTTTTTTCCATTTTTTTTGGCATGGATGAGCTAGTAGGGGCCTAAGAAAAACATTTTGTAAAGACACTTTCGACGGTACAACCGTTTAGGGGATTTTCGGGGAGGGTCTCGTTTTTAGGCTGAATGGTACGAAGATTTTCGTACCAGAACTTTTGCGAGTTTTTTCCGTTTTTTTCTTTTATGAGCTAGTAGGGGCCTAAGAAAAACATTTTGTAAAGACACATTCGACCGTACAATCGTTTAAGGCATTTTCGGGGATGGTCTCGTTTTGAGGCTGAATGGTACGAACATTTTCGTACCAGAACTTTTGCGAGTTTTTCCGTTTTTTTGCTTGGATGAGCTAGTAGGGTCCTAAGAAAAGCATTTTGTAAAGACACGTTCGTCCGTACAACCGTTTAGGGCATTTTCGGGGTGGGTCTCGTTTTGAGGCTGAATGGTACGAAGATTTTCGTACCAGAACTTTTGCAAGTTTTTTCCGTTCTTTTTGCTTGGATGAGCTAGAAGGGTTCCTAAGAAAAACATTTTGTAAAGACACATTCGACCGTACAACCGTTTAGATCATTTTCGGGAAGGGTGTCTGTTTGAGGCTGAATGGTACGAAGATTTTCGTACTAGAACTTTTGCGAGTTTTTTCCGTTTTTTTGGCATGGATGAGCTAGTAGGGGCCTAAGAAAAACATTTTGTAAAGACACATTCGACCGTACAACCGTTTAGGGCATTTTCGGGGAGGGTCTCGGCTTGAGGCTGAATGGTACGAATATTTTTTTACCAGAACTTTTGCGAGTTTTTTCCGTTCTTTTTGCTTGGATGAGCTAGTGGGTCCTAAGAAAAATATTTTGTAAAGACACATTCGACCGTACAACCGTTTAGGGCATTTTCGGGGAGGCTGTTCGTTTGAGGATGAATGGTACGAAGATTTTCGTACCAGAACTTTTGCGAGTTTTTTCCGTTTTTTTTGGCATGGATGAGCTAGTAGGGGCCTAATAAAAACATTTTGTAATGACACATTCGACCGTACAACCGTTTAGGGCATTTACAGGGAGGGTGTCGGTTTGAGGCTGAATGGTACGAAGATTTTCGTACCAGAACCTTTGCGAGTTTTTTCCGTTTTTTTTCTTGTATGAGCTAGTAGGGGCCTAAATAAAACATTTTGTAAAGACATATTCGACCGTACAACCGTTTAGGGCATTTTCGGGGATGGTCTCCTTTTGAGGCTGAATGGTACGAAGATTTTCGTACCGGAACTTTTGGGAGTTTTTTCCGTTTTTTTGCTTGGATGAGTTAGTAGGGTCCTAAGAAAAACATTTTGTAAAGACACGTTCGTCCGTACAACCGTTTAGGGCATTTTCGGGGAGGGTCTCGTTTTGAGGCTGAATGGTACGAAGATTTTCTTACCAGAACTTTTGCGAGTTTTTTCCGTTCTTTTTGCTTGGATGAGCTAGTGGGTCCTAAGAAAAACATTTTGTAAAGACACATTCGACCGTACAACCGTTTAGGTCATTTTCGTGGAGGGTGTCCGTTTGAGGCTGAATGGTACAGAGATTTTCGTACCAGAACTTTTGCGCGTTTTTTCCGTTTTTTTGGCATGGATGAGCTAGTAGGGACCTAAGAAAAACATTTTGCAAAGACACATTCGACCGTACAACCGTTTAGGGCATTTTCGGGGAGGGTGTCGGTTTGAGGCTGAATGGTACGAAGATTTTCGAACAAGAACTTTTGCGAGTTTTTTCCGTTTTTTGGCATGGATGCGCTAGTAGGGGCCTAAGAAAAACATTTTGTAAAGACACATTCGTCCGTACAACCGTTTAGGGCATTTTCGGAGATGGTCTCGTTTTGAGGCTGAATGGTACGAAGATTTTCATACCAGAACTTTTGCGAGTTTTTTCCTTTTTTTTTGCTTGGATGAGCTAGTAGGGTCCTAAGAAAAACATAATGTAAAGACACGTTCCTCCGTACAACCGTTTAGGGCATTTTCGGGGAGGGTCTCGTTTCGAGGCTGAATGGTACGAAGATTTTCGTCCCAGAACTTTTGCGAGTTTTTTCCGCTTTTTTTGCTTGTATGAACTAGTAGGGGCTTAAGAAAAACATTTTGTAAAGACACATTAGACCGTACAACCATTCAGGGCATTTTCGGGGAGGGTGTCGGTTTGAGGCTAAATGGTACGAAGATTTTCGTACCAGAACTTTTGCGAGTTTTTTCCATTTTTTTGGCATGGATGCGCTAGGAGTGGCTTGAGAAAAACATTTTGTAAAGACACATTCGACCGTACAACCGTTTAGGGCATTTTCGGGGAGGGTCTCGTTTTCAGGCTGAATGGTACGAAGATTTTCATACCAGAACTTTTGCGAGTTTTTCCGCTTTTTTTGCTTGTATGAGCTAGTAGGGTCTTAAGAAAAACATTTTGTAAAGACACATTGTACCGTACAACCATTTAGGGCAATTTCGAGGCGGGTGTCGGTTTGAGGATGAATAGTACGAAGATTTTCGTACCAGAACTTTTGCGAGTTTTTTCCATTTTTTTTGGCATGGATGAGCTAGTAGGGGCCTAAGAAAAACATTTTGTAAAGACACTTTCGACGGTACAACCGTTTAGGGGATTTTCGGGGAGGGTCTCGTTTTTAGGCTGAATGGTACGAAGATTTTCGTACCAGAACTTTTGCGAGTTTTTTCCGTTTTTTTCTTTTATGAGCTAGTAGGGGCCTAAGAAAAACATTTTGTAAAGACACATTCGACCGTACAATCGTTTAAGGCATTTTCGGGGATGGTCTCGTTTTGAGGCTGAATGGTACGAACATTTTCGTACCAGAACTTTTGCGAGTTTTTCCGTTTTTTTGCTTGGATGAGCTAGTAGGGTCCTAAGAAAAGCATTTTGTAAAGACACGTTCGTCCGTACAACCGTTTAGGGCATTTTCGGGGTGGGTCTCGTTTTGAGGCTGAATGGTACGAAGATTTTCGTACCAGAACTTTTGCAAGTTTTTTCCGTTCTTTTTGCTTGGATGAGCTAGAAGGGTTCCTAAGAAAAACATTTTGTAAAGACACATTCGACCGTACAACCGTTTAGATCATTTTCGGGAAGGGTGTCTGTTTGAGGCTGAATGGTACGAAGATTTTCGTACTAGAACTTTTGCGAGTTTTTTCCGTTTTTTTGGCATGGATGAGCTAGTAGGGGCCTAAGAAAAACATTTTGTAAAGACACATTCGACCGTACAACCGTTTAGGGCATTTTCGGGGAGGGTCTCGGCTTGAGGCTGAATGGTACGAATATTTTTTTACCAGAACTTTTGCGAGTTTTTTCCGTTCTTTTTGCTTGGATGAGCTAGTGGGTCCTAAGAAAAATATTTTGTAAAGACACATTCGACCGTACAACCGTTTAGGGCATTTTCGGGGAGGCTGTTCGTTTGAGGATGAATGGTACGAAGATTTTCGTACCAGAACTTTTGCGAGTTTTTTCCGTTTTTTTTGGCATGGATGAGCTAGTAGGGGCCTAATAAAAACATTTTGTAATGACACATTCGACCGTACAACCGTTTAGGGCATTTACAGGGAGGGTGTCGGTTTGAGGCTGAATGGTACGAAGATTTTCGTACCAGAACCTTTGCGAGTTTTTTCCGTTTTTTTTCTTGTATGAGCTAGTAGGGGCCTAAATAAAACATTTTGTAAAGACATATTCGACCGTACAACCGTTTAGGGCATTTTCGGGGATGGTCTCCTTTTGAGGCTGAATGGTACGAAGATTTTCGTACCGGAACTTTTGGGAGTTTTTTCCGTTTTTTTGCTTGGATGAGTTAGTAGGGTCCTAAGAAAAACATTTTGTAAAGACACGTTCGTCCGTACAACCGTTTAGGGCATTTTCGGGGAGGGTCTCGTTTTGAGGCTGAATGGTACGAAGATTTTCTTACCAGAACTTTTGCGAGTTTTTTCCGTTCTTTTTGCTTGGATGAGCTAGTGGGTCCTAAGAAAAACATTTTGTAAAGACACATTCGACCGTACAACCGTTTAGGTCATTTTCGTGGAGGGTGTCCGTTTGAGGCTGAATGGTACAGAGATTTTCGTACCAGAACTTTTGCGCGTTTTTTCCGTTTTTTTGGCATGGATGAGCTAGTAGGGACCTAAGAAAAACATTTTGCAAAGACACATTCGACCGTACAACCGTTTAGGGCATTTTCGGGGAGGGTGTCGGTTTGAGGCTGAATGGTACGAAGATTTTCGAACAAGAACTTTTGCGAGTTTTTTCCGTTTTTTGGCATGGATGCGCTAGTAGGGGCCTAAGAAAAACATTTTGTAAAGACACATTCGTCCGTACAACCGTTTAGGGCATTTTCGGAGATGGTCTCGTTTTGAGGCTGAATGGTACGAAGATTTTCATACCAGAACTTTTGCGAGTTTTTTCCTTTTTTTTTGCTTGGATGAGCTAGTAGGGTCCTAAGAAAAACATAATGTAAAGACACGTTCCTCCGTACAACCGTTTAGGGCATTTTCGGGGAGGGTCTCGTTTCGAGGCTGAATGGTACGAAGATTTTCGTCCCAGAACTTTTGCGAGTTTTTTCCGCTTTTTTTGCTTGTATGAACTAGTAGGGGCTTAAGAAAAACATTTTGTAAAGACACATTAGACCGTACAACCATTCAGGGCATTTTCGGGGAGGGTGTCGGTTTGAGGCTAAATGGTACGAAGATTTTCGTACCAGAACTTTTGCGAGTTTTTTCCATTTTTTTGGCATGGATGCGCTAGGAGTGGCTTGAGAAAAACATTTTGTAAAGACACATTCGACCGTACAACCGTTTAGGGCATTTTCGGGGAGGGTCTCGTTTTCAGGCTGAATGGTACGAAGATTTTCATACCAGAACTTTTGCGAGTTTTTCCGCTTTTTTTGCTTGTATGAGCTAGTAGGGTCTTAAGAAAAACATTTTGTAAAGACACATTGTACCGTACAACCATTTAGGGCAATTTCGAGGCGGGTGTCGGTTTGAGGATGAATAGTACGAAGATTTTCGTACCAGAACTTTTGCGAGTTTTTTCCATTTTTTTTGGCATGGATGAGCTAGTAGGGGCCTAAGAAAAACATTTTGTAAAGACACTTTCGACGGTACAACCGTTTAGGGGATTTTCGGGGAGGGTCTCGTTTTTAGGCTGAATGGTACGAAGATTTTCGTACCAGAACTTTTGCGAGTTTTTTCCGTTTTTTTCTTTTATGAGCTAGTAGGGGCCTAAGAAAAACATTTTGTAAAGACACATTCGACCGTACAATCGTTTAAGGCATTTTCGGGGATGGTCTCGTTTTGAGGCTGAATGGTACGAACATTTTCGTACCAGAACTTTTGCGAGTTTTTCCGTTTTTTTGCTTGGATGAGCTAGTAGGGTCCTAAGAAAAGCATTTTGTAAAGACACGTTCGTCCGTACAACCGTTTAGGGCATTTTCGGGGTGGGTCTCGTTTTGAGGCTGAATGGTACGAAGATTTTCGTACCAGAACTTTTGCAAGTTTTTTCCGTTCTTTTTGCTTGGATGAGCTAGAAGGGTTCCTAAGAAAAACATTTTGTAAAGACACATTCGACCGTACAACCGTTTAGATCATTTTCGGGAAGGGTGTCTGTTTGAGGCTGAATGGTACGAAGATTTTCGTACTAGAACTTTTGCGAGTTTTTTCCGTTTTTTTGGCATGGATGAGCTAGTAGGGGCCTAAGAAAAACATTTTGTAAAGACACATTCGACCGTACAACCGTTTAGGGCATTTTCGGGGAGGGTCTCGGCTTGAGGCTGAATGGTACGAATATTTTTTTACCAGAACTTTTGCGAGTTTTTTCCGTTCTTTTTGCTTGGATGAGCTAGTGGGTCCTAAGAAAAATATTTTGTAAAGACACATTCGACCGTACAACCGTTTAGGGCATTTTCGGGGAGGCTGTTCGTTTGAGGATGAATGGTACGAAGATTTTCGTACCAGAACTTTTGCGAGTTTTTTCTGTTTTTTTTGGCATGGATGAGCTAGTAGGGGCCTAATAAAAACATTTTGTAATGACACATTCGACCGTACAACCGTTTAGGGCATTTACAGGGAGGGTGTCGGTTTGAGGCTGAATGGTACGAAGATTTTCGTACCAGAACCTTTGCGAGTTTTTTCCGTTTTTTTTCTTGTATGAGCTAGTAGGGGCCTAAATAAAACATTTTGTAAAGACATATTCGACCGTACAACCGTTTAGGGCATTTTCGGGGATGGTCTCCTTTTGAGGCTGAATGGTACGAAGATTTTCGTACCGGAACTTTTGGGAGTTTTTTCCGTTTTTTTGCTTGGATGAGTTAGTAGGGTCCTAAGAAAAACATTTTGTAAAGACACGTTCGTCCGTACAACCGTTTAGGGCATTTTCGGGGAGGGTCTCGTTTTGAGGCTGAATGGTACGAAGATTTTCTTACCAGAACTTTTGCGAGTTTTTTCCGTTCTTTTTGCTTGGATGAGCTAGTGGGTCCTAAGAAAAACATTTTGTAAAGACACATTCGACCGTACAACCGTTTAGGTCATTTTCGTGGAGGGTGTCCGTTTGAGGCTGAATGGTACAGAGATTTTCGTACCAGAACTTTTGCGCGTTTTTTCCGTTTTTTTGGCATGGATGAGCTAGTAGGGACCTAAGAAAAACATTTTGCAAAGACACATTCGACCGTACAACCGTTTAGGGCATTTTCGGGGAGGGTGTCGGTTTGAGGCTGAATGGTACGAAGATTTTCGAACAAGAACTTTTGCGAGTTTTTTCCGTTTTTTGGCATGGATGCGCTAGTAGGGGCCTAAGAAAAACATTTTGTAAAGACACATTCGTCCGTACAACCGTTTAGGGCATTTTCGGAGATGGTCTCGTTTTGAGGCTGAATGGTACGAAGATTTTCATACCAGAACTTTTGCGAGTTTTTTCCTTTTTTTTTGCTTGGATGAGCTAGTAGGGTCCTAAGAAAAACATAATGTAAAGACACGTTCCTCCGTACAACCGTTTAGGGCATTTTCGGGGAGGGTCTCGTTTCGAGGCTGAATGGTACGAAGATTTTCGTCCCAGAACTTTTGCGAGTTTTTTCCGCTTTTTTTGCTTGTATGAACTAGTAGGGGCTTAAGAAAAACATTTTGTAAAGACACATTAGACCGTACAACCATTCAGGGCATTTTCGGGGAGGGTGTCGGTTTGAGGCTAAATGGTACGAAGATTTTCGTACCAGAACTTTTGCGAGTTTTTTCCATTTTTTTGGCATGGATGCGCTAGGAGTGGCTTGAGAAAAACATTTTGTAAAGACACATTCGACCGTACAACCGTTTAGGGCATTTTCGGGGAGGGTCTCGTTTTCAGGCTGAATGGTACGAAGATTTTCATACCAGAACTTTTGCGAGTTTTTCCGCTTTTTTTGCTTGTATGAGCTAGTAGGGTCTTAAGAAAAACATTTTGTAAAGACACATTGTACCGTACAACCATTTAGGGCAATTTCGAGGCGGGTGTCGGTTTGAGGATGAATAGTACGAAGATTTTCGTACCAGAACTTTTGCGAGTTTTTTCCATTTTTTTTGGCATGGATGAGCTAGTAGGGGCCTAAGAAAAACATTTTGTAAAGACACTTTCGACGGTACAACCGTTTAGGGGATTTTCGGGGAGGGTCTCGTTTTTAGGCTGAATGGTACGAAGATTTTCGTACCAGAACTTTTGCGAGTTTTTTCCGTTTTTTTCTTTTATGAGCTAGTAGGGGCCTAAGAAAAACATTTTGTAAAGACACATTCGACCGTACAATCGTTTAAGGCATTTTCGGGGATGGTCTCGTTTTGAGGCTGAATGGTACGAACATTTTCGTACCAGAACTTTTGCGAGTTTTTCCGTTTTTTTGCTTGGATGAGCTAGTAGGGTCCTAAGAAAAGCATTTTGTAAAGACACGTTCGTCCGTACAACCGTTTAGGGCATTTTCGGGGTGGGTCTCGTTTTGAGGCTGAATGGTACGAAGATTTTCGTACCAGAACTTTTGCAAGTTTTTTCCGTTCTTTTTGCTTGGATGAGCTAGAAGGGTTCCTAAGAAAAACATTTTGTAAAGACACATTCGACCGTACAACCGTTTAGATCATTTTCGGGAAGGGTGTCTGTTTGAGGCTGAATGGTACGAAGATTTTCGTACTAGAACTTTTGCGAGTTTTTTCCGTTTTTTTGGCATGGATGAGCTAGTAGGGGCCTAAGAAAAACATTTTGTAAAGACACATTCGACCGTACAACCGTTTAGGGCATTTTCGGGGAGGGTCTCGGCTTGAGGCTGAATGGTACGAATATTTTTTTACCAGAACTTTTGCGAGTTTTTTCCGTTCTTTTTGCTTGGATGAGCTAGTGGGTCCTAAGAAAAATATTTTGTAAAGACACATTCGACCGTACAACCGTTTAGGGCATTTTCGGGGAGGCTGTTCGTTTGAGGATGAATGGTACGAAGATTTTCGTACCAGAACTTTTGCGAGTTTTTTCCGTTTTTTTTGGCATGGATGAGCTAGTAGGGGCCTAATAAAAACATTTTGTAATGACACATTCGACCGTACAACCGTTTAGGGCATTTACAGGGAGGGTGTCGGTTTGAGGCTGAATGGTACGAAGATTTTCGTACCAGAACCTTTGCGAGTTTTTTCCGTTTTTTTTCTTGTATGAGCTAGTAGGGGCCTAAATAAAACATTTTGTAAAGACATATTCGACCGTACAACCGTTTAGGGCATTTTCGGGGATGGTCTCCTTTTGAGGCTGAATGGTACGAAGATTTTCGTACCGGAACTTTTGGGAGTTTTTTCCGTTTTTTTGCTTGGATGAGTTAGTAGGGTCCTAAGAAAAACATTTTGTAAAGACACGTTCGTCCGTACAACCGTTTAGGGCATTTTCGGGGAGGGTCTCGTTTTGAGGCTGAATGGTACGAAGATTTTCTTACCAGAACTTTTGCGAGTTTTTTCCGTTCTTTTTGCTTGGATGAGCTAGTGGGTCCTAAGAAAAACATTTTGTAAAGACACATTCGACCGTACAACCGTTTAGGTCATTTTCGTGGAGGGTGTCCGTTTGAGGCTGAATGGTACAGAGATTTTCGTACCAGAACTTTTGCGCGTTTTTTCCGTTTTTTTGGCATGGATGAGCTAGTAGGGACCTAAGAAAAACATTTTGCAAAGACACATTCGACCGTACAACCGTTTAGGGCATTTTCGGGGAGGGTGTCGGTTTGAGGCTGAATGGTACGAAGATTTTCGAACAAGAACTTTTGCGAGTTTTTTCCGTTTTTTGGCATGGATGCGCTAGTAGGGGCCTAAGAAAAACATTTTGTAAAGACACATTCGTCCGTACAACCGTTTAGGGCATTTTCGGAGATGGTCTCGTTTTGAGGCTGAATGGTACGAAGATTTTCATACCAGAACTTTTGCGAGTTTTTACCTTTTTTTTTGCTTGGATGAGCTAGTAGGGTCCTAAGAAAAACATAATGTAAAGACACGTTCCTCCGTACAACCGTTTAGGGCATTTTCGGGGAGGGTCTCGTTTCGAGGCTGAATGGTACGAAGATTTTCTTACCAAAACTTTTGCGAGTTTTTTCCGTTCTTTTTGCTTGGATGAGCTAGTGGGTCCTAAGAAAAACATTTTGTAAAGACACATTCGACCGTACAACCGTTTAGGTCATTTTCGTGGAGGGTGTCCGTTTGAGGCTGAATGGTACAGAGATTTTCGTACCAGAACTTTTGCGCGTTTTTTCCGTTTTTTTGGCATGGATGAGCTAGTAGGGACCTAAGAAAAACATTTTGCAAAGACACATTCGACCGTACAACCGTTTAGGGCATTTTCGGGGAGGGTGTCGGTTTGAGGCTGAATGGTACGAAGATTTTCGAACAAGAACTTTTGCGAGTTTTTTCCGTTTTTTGGCATGGATGCGCTAGTAGGGGCCTAAGAAAAACATTTTGTAAAGACACATTCGTCCGTACAACCGTTTAGGGCATTTTCGGAGATGGTCTCGTTTTGAGGCTGAATGGTACGAAGATTTTCATACCAGAACTTTTGCGAGTTTTTACCTTTTTTTTTGCTTGGATGAGCTAGTAGGGTCCTAAGGAAAACATAATGTAAAGACACGTTCCTCCGTACAACCGTTTAGGGCATTTTCGGGGAGGGTCTCGTTTCGAGGCTGAATGGTACGAAGATTTTCGTCCCAGAACTTTTGCGAGTTTTTTCCGCTTTTTTTGCTTGTATGAACTAGTAGGGGCTTAAGAAAAACATTTTGTAAAGACACATTAGACCGTACAACCATTCAGGGCATTTTCGGGGAGGGTGTCGGTTTGAGGCTGAATGGTACGAAGATTTTCTTACCAGAACTTTTGCGAGTTTTTTCCGTTCTTTTTGCTTGGATGAGCTAGTGGGTCCTAAGAAAAACATTTTGTAAAGACACATTCGACCGTACAACCGTTTAGGTCATTTTCGTGGAGGGTGTCCGTTTGAGGCTGAATGGTACAGAGATTTTCGTACCAGAACTTTTGCGCGTTTTTTCCGTTTTTTTGGCATGGATGAGCTAGTAGGGACCTAAGAAAAACATTTTGCAAAGACACATTCGACCGTACAACCGTTTAGGGCATTTTCGGGGAGGGTGTCGGTTTGAGGCTGAATGGTACGAAGATTTTCGAACAAGAACTTTTGCGAGTTTTTTCCGTTTTTTGGCATGGATGCGCTAGTAGGGGCCTAAGAAAAACATTTTGTAAAGACACATTCGTCCGTACAACCGTTTAGGGCATTTTCGGAGATGGTCTCGTTTTGAGGCTGAATGGTACGAAGATTTTCATACCAGAACTTTTGCGAGTTTTTACCTTTTTTTTTGCTTGGATGAGCTAGTAGGGTCCTAAGAAAAACATAATGTAAAGACACGTTCCTCCGTACAACCGTTTAGGACATTTTCGGGGAGGGTCTCGTTTCGAGGCTGAATGGTACGAAGATTTTCTTACCAGAACTTTTGCGAGTTTTTTCCGTTCTTTTTGCTTGGATGAGCTAGTGGGTCCTAAGAAAAACATTTTGTAAAGACACATTCGACCGTACAACCGTTTAGGTCATTTTCGTGGAGGGTGTCCGTTTGAGGCTGAATGGTACAGAGATTTTCGTACCAGAACTTTTGCGCGTTTTTTCCGTTTTTTTGGCATGGATGAGCTAGTAGGGACCTATGAAAAACATTTTGCAAAGACACATTCGACCGTACAACCGTTTAGGGCATTTTCGGGGAGGGTGTCGGTTTGAGGCTGAATGGTACGAAGATTTTCGAACAAGAACTTTTGCGAGTTTTTTCCGTTTTTTGGCATGGATGCGCTAGTAGGGGCCTAAGAAAAACATTTTGTAAAGACACATTCGTCCGTACAACCGTTTAGGGCATTTTCGGAGATGGTCTCGTTTTGAGGCTGAATGGTACGAAGATTTTCATACCAGAACTTTTGCGAGTTTTTACCTTTTTTTTTGCTTGGATGAGCTAGTAGGGTCCTAAGGAAAACATAATGTAAAGACACGTTCCTCCGTACAACCGTTTAGGGCATTTTCGGGGAGGGTCTCGTTTCGAGGCTGAATGGTACGAAGATTTTCGTCCCAGAACTTTTGCGAGTTTTTTCCGCTTTTTTGCTTGTATGAACTAGTAGGGGCTTAAGAAAAACATTTTGTAAAGACACATTAGACCGTACAACCATTCAGGGCATTTTCGGGGAGGGTGTCGGTTTGAGGCTAAATGGTACGAAGATTTTCGTACCAGAACTTTTGCGAGTTTTTTCCATTTTTTTGGCATGGATGCGCTAGGAGTGGCTTGAGAAAAACATTTTGTAAAGACACATTCGACCGTAGAACCGTTTAGGGCATTTTCGGGGAGGGTCTCGTTTTCAGGCTGAATGGTACGAAGATTTTCATACCAGAACTTTTGCGAGTTTTTTCCGCTTTTTTTGCTTGTATGAGCTAGTAGGGTCTTAAGAAAAACATTTTGTAAAGACACATTGTACCGTACAACCATTTAGGGCAATTTCGAGGAGGGTGTCGGTTTGAGGATGAATGGTACGAAGATTTTCGTACCAGAACTTTTGCGAGTTTTTTCCATTTTTTTGGCATGGATGAGCTAGTAGGGGCCTAAGAAAAACATTTTGTAAAGACACATTCGACGGTACAACCGTTTAGGGGATTTTCGGGGAGGGTCTCGTTTTTAGGCTGAATGGTACGAAGATTTTCGTACCAGAACTTTTGCGAGTTTTTTCCGTTTTTTTCTTTTATGAGCTAGTAGGGGCCTAAGAAAAACATTTTGTAAAGACACATTCGACCGTACAACCGTTTAGGGCATTTTCGGGGATGGTCTCGTTTTGAGGCTGAATGGTACGAACATTTTCGTACCAGAACTTTTGCAAGTTTTTCCGTTTTTTTGCTTGGATGAGCTAGTAGGGTCCTAAGAAAAGCATTTTGTAAAGACACGTTCGTCCGTACAACCGTTTAGGGCATTTTCGGGGTGGGTCTCGTTTTGAGGCTAAATGGTACGAAGATTTTCGTACCAGAACTTTTGCGAGTTTTTTCCGTTCTTTTTGCTTGGATGAGCTAGAAGGGTTCCTAAGAAAAACATTTTGTAAAGACACATTCGACCGTACAACCGTTTAGGTCATTTTCGGGAAGGGTGTCTGTTTGAGGCTGAATGGTACGAAGATTTTCGTACTAGAACTTTTGCGAGTTTTTTCCGTTTTTTTGGCATGGATGAGCTAGTAGGGGCCTAAGAAAAACATTTTGTAAAGACACATTCGACCGTACAACCGTTTAGGGCATTTTCGGGGAGGGTCTCGTTTTGAGGCTGAATGGTACGAAGATTTTCGTCCCAGAACTTTTGCGAGTTTTTTCCGCTTTTTTTGCTTGTATGAACTAGTAGGGGCTTAAGAAAAACATTTTGTAAAGACACATTAGACCGTACAACCATTCAGGGCATTTTCGGGGAGGGTGTCGGTTTGAGGCTAAATGGTACGAAGATTTTCGTACCAGAACTTTTGCGAGTTTTTTCCATTTTTTTGGCATGGATGCGCTAGGAGTGGCTTGAGAAAAACATTTTGTAAAGACACATTCGACCGTACAACCGTTTAGGGCATTTTCGGGGAGGGTCTCGTTTTCAGGCTGAATGGTACGAAGATTTTCATACCAGAACTTTTGCGAGTTTTTCCGCTTTTTTTGCTTGTATGAGCTAGTAGGGTCTTAAGAAAAACATTTTGTAAAGACACATTGTACCGTACAACCATTTAGGGCAATTTCGAGGAGGGTGTCGGTTTGAGGATGAATAGTACGAAGATTTTCGTACCAGAACTTTTGCGAGTTTTTTCCATTTTTTTTGGCATGGATGAGCTAGTAGGGGCCTAAGAAAAACATTTTGTAAAGACACTTTCGACGGTACAACCGTTTAGGGGATTTTCGGGGAGGGTCTCGTTTTTAGGCTGAATGGTACGAAGATTTTCGTACCAGAACTTTTGCGAGTTTTTTCCGTTTTTTTCTTTTATGAGCTAGTAGTGGCCTAAGAAAAACATTTTGTAAAGACAAATTCGACCGTACAATCGTTTAAGGCATTTTCGGGGATGGTCTCGTTTTGAGGCTGAATGGTACGAACATTTTCGTACCAGAACTTTTGCGAGTTTTTCCGTTTTTTTGCTTGGATGAGCTAGTAGGGTCCTAAGAAAAGCATTTTGTAAAGACACGTTCGTCCGTACAACCGTTTAGGGCATTTTCGGGGTGGGTCTCGTTTTGAGGCTGAATGGTACGAAGATTTTCGTACCAGAACTTTTGCAAGTTTTTTCCGTTCTTTTTGCTTGGATGAGCTAGAAGGGTTTCTAAGAAAAACATTTTGTAAAGACACATTCGACCGTACAACCGTTTAGATCATTTTCGGGAAGGGTGTCTGTTTGAGGCTGAATGGTACGAAGATTTTCGTACTAGAACTTTTGCGAGTTTTTTCCGTTTTTTTGGCATGGATGAGCTAGTAGGGGCCTAAGAAAAACATTTTGTAAAGACACATTCGACCGTACAACCGTTTAGGGCATTTTCGGGGAGGGTCTCGGCTTGAGGCTGAATGGTACGAATATTTTTTTACCAGAACTTTTGCGAGTTTTTTCCGTTCTTTTTGCTTGGATGAGCTAGTGGGTCCTAAGAAAAATATTTTGTAAAGACACATTCGACCGTACAACCGTTTAGGGCATTTTCGGGGAGGCTGTTCGTTTGAGGATGAATGGTACGAAGATTTTCGTACCAGAACTTTTGCGAGTTTTTTCCGTTTTTTTTGGCATGGATGAGCTAGTAGGGGCCTAATAAAAACATTTTGTAATGACACATTCGACCGTACAACCGTTTAGGGCATTTACAGGGAGGGTGTCGGTTTGAGGCTGAATGGTACGAAGATTTTCGTACCAGAACCTTTGCGAGTTTTTTCCGTTTTTTTTCTTGTATGAGCTAGTAGGGGCCTAAATAAAACATTTTGTAAAGACATATTCGACCGTACAACCGTTTAGGGCATTTTCGGGGATGGTCTCCTTTTGAGGCTGAATGGTACGAAGATTTTCGTACCGGAACTTTTGGGAGTTTTTTCCGTTTTTTTGCTTGGATGAGTTAGTAGGGACCTAAGAAAAACATTTTGTAAAGACACGTTCGTCCGTACAACCGTTTAGGGCATTTTCGGGGAGGGTCTCGTTTTGAGGCTGAATGGTACGAAGATTTTCTTACCAGAACTTTTGCGAGTTTTTTCCGTTCTTTTTGCTTGGATGAGCTAGTGGGTCCTAAGAAAAACATTTTGTAAAGACACATTCGACCGTACAACCGTTTAGGTCATTTTCGTGGAGGGTGTCCGTTTGAGGCTGAATGGTACAGAGATTTTCGTACCAGAACTTTTGCGCGTTTTTTCCGTTTTTTTGGCATGGATGAGCTAGTAGGGACCTAAGAAAAACATTTTGCAAAGACACATTCGACCGTACAACCGTTTAGGGCATTTTCGGGGAGGGTGTCGGTTTGAGGCTGAATGGTACGAAGATTTTCGAACAAGAACTTTTGCGAGTTTTTTCCGTTTTTTGGCATGGATGCGCTAGTAGGGGCCTAAGAAAAACATTTTGTAAAGACACATTCGTCCGTACAACCGTTTAGGGCATTTTCGGAGATGGTCTCGTTTTGAGGCTGAATGGTACGAAGATTTTCATACCAGAACTTTTGCGAGTTTTTACCTTTTTTTTTGCTTGGATGAGCTAGTAGGGTCCTAAGAAAAACATAATGTAAAGACACGTTCCTCCGTACAACCGTTTAGGGCATTTTCGGGGAGGGTCTCGTTTCGAGGCTGAATGGTACGAAGATTTTCTTACCAGAACTTTTGCGAGTTTTTTCCGCTTTTTTTGCTTGTATGAACTAGTAGGGGCTTAAGAAAAACATTTTGTAAAGACACATTAGACCGTACAACCATTCAGGGCATTTTCGGGGAGGGTGTCGGTTTGAGGCTAAATGGTACGAAGATTTTCGTACCAGAACTTTTGCGAGTTTTTTCCATTTTTTTGGCATGGATGCGCTAGGAGTGGCTTGAGAAAAACATTTTGTAAAGACACATTCGACCGTAAAACCGTTTAGGGCATTTTCGGGGAGGGTCTCGTTTTCAGGCTGAATGGTACGAAGATTTTCATACCAGAACTTTTGCGAGTTTTTTCCGCTTTTTTTGCTTGTATGAGCTAGTAGGGTCTTAAGAAAAACATTTTGTAAAGACACATTGTACCGTACAACCATTTAGGGCAATTTCGAGGAGGGTGTCGGTTTGAGGATGAATGGTACGAAGATTTTCGTACCAGAACTTTTGCGAGTTTTTTCCATTTTTTTGGCATGGATGAGCTAGTAGGGGTCTAAGAAAAACATTTTGTAAAGACACATTCGACGGTACAACCGTTTAGGGGATTTTCGGGGAGGGTCTCGTTTTTAGGCTGAATGGTACGAAGATTTTCGTACCAGAACTTTTGCGAGTTTTTTCCGTTTTTTTCTTTTATGAGCTAGTAGGGGCCTAAGAAAAACATTTTGTAAAGACACATTCGACCGTACAATCGTTTAAGGCATTTTCGGGGATGGTCTCGTTTTGAGGCTGAATGGTACGAACATTTTCGTACCAGAACTTTTGCAAGTTTTTCCGTTTTTTTGCTTGGATGAGCTAGTAGGGTCCTAAGAAAAGCATTTTGTAAAGACACGTTCGTCCGTACAACCGTTTAGGGCATTTTCGGGGTGGGTCTCGTTTTGAGGCTGAATGGTACGAAGATTTTCGTACCAGAACTTTTGCGAGTTTTTTCCGTTCTTTTTGCTTGGATGAGCTAGAAGGGTTCCTAAGAAAAACATTTTGTAAAGACACATTCGACCGTACAACCGTTTAGGTCATTTTCGGGAAGGGTGTCTGTTTGAGGCTGAATGGTACGAAGATTTTCGTACTAGAACTTTTGCGAGTTTTTTCCGTTTTTTTGGCATGGATGAGCTAGTAGGGGCCTAAGAAAAACATTTTGTAAAGACACATTCGACCGTACAACCGTTTAGGGCATTTTCGGGGAGGGTCTCGGCTTGAGGCTGAATGGTACGAATATTTTCTTACCAGAACTTTTGCGAGTTTTTTCCGTTCTTTTTGCTTGGATGAGCTAGTGGGTCCTAAGAAAAATATTTTGTAAAGACACATTCGACCGTACAACCGTTTAGGGCATTTTCGGGGAGGCTGTTCGTTTGAGGATGAATGGTACGAAGATTTTCGTACCAGAACTTTTGCGAGTTTTTTCCGTTTTTTTGGCATGGATGAGCTAGTAGGGGCCTAATAAAAACATTTTGTAATGACACATTCGACCGTACAACCGTTTAGGGCATTTTCGGGGAGGGTCTCGGCTTGAGGCTGAATGGTACGAATATTTTCTTACCAGAACTTTTGCGAGTTTTTTCCGTTCTTTTTGCTTGGATGAGCTAGTGGGTCCTAAGAAAAATATTTTGTAAAGACACATTCGACCGTACAACCGTTTAGGGCATTTTCGGGGAGGCTGTTCGTTTGAGGCTGAATGGTAACAAGATTTTCGTACCAGAACCTTTGCGAGTTTTTTCCGTTTTTTTTCTTGTATGAGCTAGTAGGGGCCTAAATAAAACATTTTGTAAAGACATATTCGACCGTACAACCGTTTAGGGCATTTTCGGGGATGGTCTCCTTTTGAGGCTGAATGGTACGAAGATTTTCGTACCGGAACTTTTGGGAGTTTTTTCCGTTTTTTTGCTTGGATGAGTTAGTAGGGTCCTAAGAAAAACATTTTGTAAAGACACGTTCGTCCGTACAACCGTTTAGGGCATTTTCGGGGAGGGTCTCGTTTTGAGGCTGAATGGTACGAAGATTTTCTTACCAGAACTTTTGCGAGTTTTTTCCGTTCTTTTTGCTTGGATGAGCTAGTGGGTCCTAAGAAAAACATTTTGTAAAGACACATTCGACCGTACAACCGTTTAGGTCATTTTCGTGGAGGGTGTCCGTTTGAGGCTGAATGGTACAGAGATTTTCGTACCAGAACTTTTGCGCGTTTTTTCCGTTTTTTTGGCATGGATGAGCTAGTAGGGACCTAAGAAAAACATTTTGCAAAGACACATTCGACCGTACAACCGTTTAGGGCATTTTCGGGGAGGGTGTCGGTTTGAGGCTGAATGGTACGAAGATTTTCGAACCAGAACTTTTGCGAGTTTTTTCCGTTTTTTGGCATGGATGCGCTAGTAGGGGCCTAAGAAAAACATTTTGTAAAGACACATTCGTCCGTACAACCGTTTAGGGCATTTTCGGAGATGGTCTCGTTTTGAGGCTGAATGGTACGAAGATTTTCATACCAGAACTTTTGCGAGTTTTTTCCTTTTTTTTTGCTTGGATGAGCTAGTAGGGTCCTAAGAAAAACATAATGTAAAGACACGTTCCTCCGTACAACCGTTTAGGGCATTTTCGGGGAGGGTCTCGTTTCGAGGCTGAATGGTACGAAGATTTTCGTCCCAGAACTTTTGCGAGTTTTTTCCGCTTTTTTTGCTTGTATGAGCTAGTAGGGGCTTAAGAAAAACATTTTGTAAAGACACATTAGACCATACAACCATTCAGGGCATTTTCGGGGAGGGTGTCGGTTTGAGGCTAAATGGTACGAAGATTTTCGTACCAGAACTTTTGCGAGTTTTTTCCATTTTTTGGCATGGATGTGCTAGGAGTGGCTTGAGAAAAACATTTTGTAAAGACACATTCGACCGTACAACCGTTTAGGGCATTTTCGGGGAGGGTCTCGTTTTCAGGCTGAATGGTACGAAGATTTTCATACTAGAACTTTTGCGAGTTTTTTCCGCTTTTTTTGCTTGTATGAGCTAGTAGGGTCTTAAGAAAAACATTTTGTAAAGACACATTGTACCGTACAACCATTTAGGGCAATTTCGAGGAGGGTGTCGGTTTGAGGATGAATGGTACGAAGATTTTCGTACCAGAACTTTTGCGAGTTTTTTCCATTTTTTTTGGCATTGATGAGCTAGTAGGGGCCTAAGAAAAACATTTTGTAAAGACACTTTCGACGGTACAACCGTTTAGGGGATTTTCGGGGAGGGTCTCGTTTTTAGGCTGAATGGTACGAAGATTTTCGTACCAGAACTTTTGCGAGTTTTTTCCGTTTTTTTCTTATATGAGCTAGTAGGGGCCTAAGAAAAACATTTTGTAAAGACACATTCGACCGTACAATCGTTTAAGGCATTTTCGGGGATGGTCTCGTTTTGAGGCTGAATGGTACGAACATTTTCGTACCAGAACTTTTGCGAGTTTTTCCGTTTTTTTGCTTGGATGAGCTAGTAGGGTCCTAAGAAAAGCATTTTGTAAAGACACGTTCGTCCGTACAACCGTTTAGGGCATTTTCGGGGTGGGTCTCGTTTTGAGGGTGAATGGTACGAAGATTTTCGTACCAGAACTTTTGCGAGTTTTTTCCGTTCTTTTTTGCTTGGATGAGCTAGTAGGGTCCTAAGAAAAACATTTTGCAAAGACACATTCGACCGTACATCCGTTTAGGTCATTTTCGGGAAGGGTGTCCGTTTGAGGCTGAATGGTACGAAGATTTTCGTACCAGAACTTTTGCGAGTTTTTTCCGTTTTTTTGGCATGGATGAGCTAGTAGGGGCGTAAGAAAAACATTTTGTAAAGACACATTCGACCGTACTACCGTTTAGGGCATTTTCGGGGAGGGTCTTGGTTTGAGGCTGAATGTTACGAAGATTTTCTTACCAGAACTTTTGCGAGTTTTTTCCGTTCTTTTTGCTTGGATGAGCTAGTTGGTCCTAAGAAAAACATTTTGTAAAGACACATTCGACCGTATAACCGTTTAGGGAATTTTCGGGGAGGCTGTTCGTTTGAGGATGAATGGTACGAAGATTTTCGTACCAGAACTTTTGCGAGTTTTTTCCGGTTTTTTTGGCATGGATGAGCTAGTAGGGGACTAAGAAAAATATTTTGTAAAGACACATTCGATCGTACAACCGTTTAGGGCATTTCGGGGAGGGTCTCGTTTTGAGGCTGAATGGTACGAAGATTTTCATACAAGAACTTTTGCGAGTTTTTTCCACTTTTTTTGCTTGTATGAGCTAGTAGGATCTTAAGAAAAATATTTTGTAAAGACACATTGGACCGTACAACCATTTAGGGCAATTTTGAGGAGGGTGTCGGTTTGAGGCTGAATGGTACGAAGCTTTTCGTACCAGAACTTTTACGAGTTTTTTCCATTTTTTTTGGCATGGATGAGCTAGTAGGGGCCTAAGAAAAACATTTTGTAAAGACACATTCGACGGTACAACCGTTTAGGGGATTTTCGGGGAGGGTCTCGTTTTTAGGCTGAATGGTACGAAGATTTTCGTACCAGAACTTTTGCGAGTTTTTTTCATTTTTTTCTTGTATGAGCTAGTAGGGCCCTAAGAAAAACATTTTGTAAAGACACATTCGACCGTACAATCGTTTAGGGCATTTTCGGGGATGATCTCGTTTTGAGGCTGAATGGTACGAAAAGAACTTTTGCGAGTTTTTTCCGTTTTTTTGCTTGGATGAGCTAGTAGGGTCCTAAGAAAAGCATTTTGTAAAGACACGTTCATCCGTACAACCGTTTAGGGCATTTTCGGGGTGGGTCTCATTTTGAGGCTGAATGGTACTTAGATTTTCGTACCAGAACTTTTGCGAGTTTTTTCCGTTCTTTTTGCTTGGATGAGCTAGTAGGGTCCTAAGAAAAACATTTTGCAAAGACACATTCGACCGTACAATCGTTTAGGGCATTTTCGGGGAGGGTGTCCGTTTGAGGCTGAATGGTACGAAGATTTTCGTACCAGAACTTTTGGAGTTTTTTCCATTTTTTGGCATGGATGAGCTAGTAGGGGCCTAAGAAAAACATTTTGTAAAGACACATTCGACCGTACGATCGTTTAGGGCATTTTCGGGGAGGGTCTCGTTTTTAGGCTGAATGGTACGAAGATTTTCGTACCAGAACTTTTGCGAGTTTTTTCCGTTTTTTTTGCTTGGATGATCTAGTAGGGTCCTAAGAAAAACATTTTGTAAAGACACGTTCGTCCGTACAACCGTTTAGGGCATTTTCGGGTAGGGTCTCGTTTTGAGGCTGAATGGTACGAAGATTTTCGTACCAGAACTTTTGCGAGTTTTTTCCGTTCCTTTTGCTTGGATGAGCTAGTGGGTCCTAAGAAAAACATTTTGTAAAGACACATTCGACCGTACAACCGTTTAGGGCATTTTCGGGGATGGTCTCGTTTTGAGGCTGAATGGTACGAACATTTTTGTACCAGAACTTTTGCGAGTTTTTCCATTTTTTTGCTTGGATGAGCTAGTAGGGTCCTAAGAAAAGCATTTTGTAAAGACACGTTCGTCCGTACAACCGTTTAGGGCATTTTCGGGGTGGGTCTCGTTTTGAGGTTGAATGGTACGAAGATTTTCGTACCAGAACTTTTGCGAGTTTTTTCCGTTCTTTTTGCTTGGATGAGCTAGAAGGGTCCTAAGAAAAACATTTTGTAAAGACACATTCGACCGTACAACCGTTTAGGTCATTTTCGGGAAGGGTGTCTGTTTGAGGCTGAATGGTACGAAGATTTTCGTACTAGAACTTTTGCTAGTTTTTTCCGTTTTTTTGGCATGGATGAGCTAGTAGGGGCCTAAGAAAAACATTTTGTAAAGACACATTCGATTGTACAACCGTTTAGGGCATTTTCGGGGAGGGTCTCGGCTTGAGGCTGAATGGTACGAAGATTTTCTTACCAGAACTTTTGCGAGTTTTTTCCGTTCTTTTTCCTTGGATGAGCTAGTGGGAAGAGCTAGTAGGGTCCTAATCAATAGAGGAAGCTCTCTACTTTCTAGGTTTTCACACTTTTGGGCCGGCGGTTCTCTTGGTGGCGCAGCCACCTACTCCGGCTAGGGGGGTGGGGAGCGTGAGGGTTGGTGACACAACGTGAGGCTGAAGCACTAGAACTTTTGCGAGTTTTTTCCCTTTTTTTTGCTTGGAAGAGCTTGTAGGGTCCTAATCAATAGAGGAAGCTCTCTACTTTCTAGGTTTTCACACTTTTGGGCCGGCGGCTCTCTTGGTGGCGCAGCCACCTACTCCGGCTAGGGGGGTGGGGAGCGTGAGGGTTGGTGACACAACGTGAGGCTGAAGCACTGGTGGGGCCTCCTTGGGCGGCCGGTGCAAACGGAGGGAGATCGGAGAGTGAGGCTTGAGGGAAACACAAGGGTTTGTGGTGGTTCCGGCGGCGTTTCCCGGTGGCTACCACGTGAGTTTGAGTGGGAGGTGTCTTGTGAGGCGAAATCCGGCCAGATCCACTTGGATTTGGACTGGATACATGAGGGAGTTTGAAGGTGTGAGGAGAGTGCTCTCAAATCTCTAGTTTTTCAGGTTTTGGTTCGTGTTCTCTAATGAAGAAGAAGAGATCTGGTTCAAGCAAGCGTGATTTCTCTCCATTGACCCTTGATCTTCATGTCAAAGGGTCCAGATCTGAGATGTCGAAGGCCAAGGGACCAGATCTGAGTGGTTTGAGTCAGGTTGGTGCGAGTTCTTCAAGGCCTGGGGTGGTGCAACGAGAGACTGGCCAGCTGGGGTCTTTTGAGGTCGAAGATGAAGTTACCATGGAGATTGCAGATTTAATGGGCCTTCCTTTTGAGATTTCGGTGGCTTCCAAGACAGCAATTGATGAAAATGATCGGCTTAAGGCTGGAATGGGTGAAAATGGAGATTTGGAGGCAATAATTGTATCAAATGCAAGCTTGAAGGGGGCTAATGGGGATTCAGCCATGGCAACGGTCAAGTTGGGGTCCTTTTCTGATGGTGACAGCTCGGAAAAAGGTGTAGGGCAAGGAGTGGGCAAGATTCTTGCATGTGACAGCTTTTACCCTTCTAGGCAAACCTCTTTTGCAAAGGAGAAGATAAGATTTGCCTCTTTGGTCCATCCCCCATTTTCTGACCACAAAAACCAGATCCCATCTTGTTCGGTTGATTCTCTTGCTCTCCCACCCTCTAAAACTCTCAAAAACACCATAGGAGAAGGGAGTTCGAAGCTTGCTAACTCTTTAACCAAAAATCAGCCTCTAAAACCCCTTTACACCAATGAAAAATCAGTGAAGGAAAATCGTAATTGCTGTTTGGCTGAGAAGTTGAAGTTTTACCCCAAGATTAACAAGGAGATCTACAAATTTGAAGATGGTGAGGTTGAACCAGCTTTGGAGGAATGGAAGGCCACTCTTTTAGGGGTGGTCTTAGGGGGAAAGTTCTCTTATGGAGCCATGGCTGAGTTTGTGAAGAAGAATTGGGCAGATTTCCCTCTCAAGCTTTTCCTTAAAGAAAATGGGGTTTTTGTCTTTAAATTCCATACTGAAGAAGGTAAGAGATGGGTGCTTGAGCATGGACCTTGGATGGTGGGTGGGTTGATGCCTCTTATGCTAAAAGAATGGAGTTATGGGCTGAATCTTGATTGGTCTAGCTTTGATAGTATTCCGGTTTGGGTGAATGTATTGGAACCGAATCCCATGTTTCTCTCATCGAAACACATGTTGGGAGTGATAGGGAGTATGATTGGCAAGCCTATTTGTCTAGATAAAATCACGGCGGAGGTGGGGAGAATTTCTTTTGCAAGAATGTTAGTGGAGGTAACGCCGGCTGAAACGGAAAGAAAGGAGGTGGTTCTAGAGGACTCTAGGGGTAAAGTCTTCAAGCATGTTGTTAGGTTTGAGAAGCTGCCATGGATGTGTCATGGATGCAATTCTTTTGGGCACACAAGAAAGTTTTGTAAGGCGTTTGGAGATAGGGGTGCTAGAGCTGGATGGGGAAGGCCTAGAAAAATATGGGTGCCCAAGAAGAGAGGTATGGAGGAGGAGATAAGTGAGGAGCTTAAGGTGGATGATATGCTAAAAAAGGCCGAGAATCAAAACAAGGCTGAGTTTGATGTGGTCAAGCAAGTTGTGGATGCAAAGACAAATTATGTGAATGATGTGAGTGTTGAGGCTGGTTTGGATGCTTCCAAGGCTATTTGCGCTGATAGTGATGATGGTTTGAGGAATGAGTTGATGCCGACTGATGTAGCTCGAGATTTTGATGCCTTTGTGGTTGAGAAAAATGGGGACATCCGAGAGTTGAGTCCTAGTGCCGAGGTTTTAGTAGAGGTAGGCCTTGATGCGGATCCGGTTGCTAACCCGGACCACCCTAGAGTTGTTGAGCATAGAGAGATAGAGGTTGCTAAAGGGGCTGTTTTGAGTGGGGAGATGCTTGAATGCATAGCTGAGTTAAGGGATCAAGAGGGTGAGTTTGATCGAGATGATGTAGAGCCGGGTTTGGTTCAAGATATTGTGAGATCCTTAGACCCAGGTGCACGTGTGTTTGAGGCTGAGGTGGGCGAGTTTTCAGCTGCTACAAGGCCTAAGAAAGGGCTATTTTCAGTGGTAACGGGGCTGAGAGCAAAGACCCCCTTGACACCGAGCTCACTTGTCAAAGTTGTAGAAAGGTCGAGCTCCAAGAAGAAGTTTCCCCCCTCTTACATACGGCTAAATCCATGTTGACCGGGGGAAAAAAGGAGATGGGGGTAAAAGGGTACCAGCAAGACGGCTAAGTTTGGAAGAGGGTTGTAGTAGCCCTAAGAAAGGTGCTCATGGTTGATGTAAGAATAGGAGCATGGAATGTTAGGGGTGTGAATGGCGCCCCTAAAATAAGTATGGTGAACAAGTTTTCCATTAAGAATAAAGTAAGTTTGTTTGGATTGTTGGAAACTAAAACGCTGCGTACTAAAGAAGGAGAGTTGGCTTGGTCCTTGCTTAAGGGATGGAAGTTTTGTACGGAAGAAGGTTTGAGTGAAAGGAGTAGAATGAGAGTGGTTTGGGATCCTATGGTTTTGAGAGTGGAAGTTGTGGTGAAATCCAAGCAAGCTATTCATTGCAAGGTCCATCTTAAGAGCTCACATGAGAAGTTTTATGCCACTTTTGTCTATGCCTCCAATACTAGCCCGGAAAGGAGAGAGTTGTGGGACCTCCTGGGGAGCATTGCCTCGAGTATGGATGAGTCGTGGATTGTTCTTGGGGATGTAAATTGCATTCTCAACTCAAGCGAAAAATTTTCCCTTCGAAGGAGAAGTGAAGGGGAACCCACGGAGTTAGCGGGGGTGTTGGATAGATGTTTGCTTGAGGACTTAGCTTACTCTGGGGCGAAGTTCACTTGGTCAAACGAACAAGAAGGGAGGAACAGGGTGGCGACCAAGATTGATAGAGTGCTTGTTAATGATGCTTGGAAGAGAAATTTCAGTCAAGCCTATGCTTTCTTTGGCGATCCATGGCTCTCCGATCACTCACCGGGGCTTGTTTTTGTGAACCCCTCTCATGTTGGGAGGAGATTCCCATTCCGTTTCTTCAACTTTTGGACGGAAGAGGAAGAGTTTAGAAGTGTGGTTGAGAGGGCGTGGAGCACCCAAGTTGAGGGATCGGCCCAATTTGTCCTTATGAAGAAAATGCAAAAAGTAAAGGGAGAACTCAAGGGTTGGTTAAGATCTAAACATAGAGCTCTTGAGGGCTTGGTAGAAGAAAGTGTGGAGAAGCTCAAGAGAGCACACTTGGCACTTAATGAGGATATGGGGAATGAGGAGAAACAAGAAGAAATGAAAAGGGCCAAGCTTGAGTTGGAGGGTAATTTGAGCAAACTCTCTAGTGCTACCAAACAACGAGCTAAAATGGATTGGCTATCGTATGGGGAAGAAACGTCATCCATTTTTTTCAATAGAATTAAAGAGAGGAAGATCTTTAAGAAGTTACACTTGCACAAGAATGAAGAAGGGCAAGAGGTGGAAGGGGAAGAGAACATCACCAAGGAGGTCGTAGGGTACTTTGAGAGACTTTTTGGCACGACGGGATTGACGCAACCGGCTGGTTTTGAGGAGTTGAGTGGGCCTAAGCTAGAAGATGAGGATGTAGCTGCCCTAAGTTTTACTCCCTCAGAAGAGGAAATTAAACACGCCTTCTTCAATATAGGTGTTAATAAATCCCCGGGGCCGGACGGGTTTGGTAGCCACTTTTATAAGGAGTGTTGGGATATCATCAAAGTTGAAGTGCTTGCG
Source organism: Fallopia convolvulus (assembly GCA_964016875.1). Lineage (NCBI taxonomy): Eukaryota > Viridiplantae > Streptophyta > Magnoliopsida > Caryophyllales > Polygonaceae > Fallopia > Fallopia convolvulus. The sequence continues at coordinate 12,482,834 of OZ024733.1, read as the reverse complement.
GCGGTTCGGGAGTTTTTTAGCTCGGGTCAATTACTAAGGTATTGGAATAATACCTTTGTAAGTTTGATACCGAAAGTGGAAGAGCCGTTCATGGTCAAGGAGTTTAGACCTATAGCATGTTGTAATGTCTTCCAAAAGGCCATTTCAAATATCATGGTGGAGAGAATACGGCCTTTACTTGGGAAGATAGTGGATTTGAATCAAGGGGCTTTTGTACCGGGACGTCTCTTAGCCCATAATGTAGCGGTGGCACAAGAGATAGTTGCAAACTATGAAGATCGGGATGTGTCCAAGAGGTGTGTGATTAAAGCGGACTTGCATAAGGCCTATGATTGCTTGGATTGGGCGCACTTGGAGAAAACCCTGCACTACCTCAACTTTCCTCCACACTTGATACGTCTAATCATGGTATGTGTCTCAACACCTCGCTTTTCCATTTTGGTGAATGGGGAGGCAAAGGGCTTCTTTGAGGGGAAAAGAGGGCTAAGACAAGGGGATCCTCTATCCCCGTTCCTCTTTGTCTTAGTAATGGAAGTTTTGAATAGGAAGCTCAAGATGGCTAGCAACAATGGGGGTTTCTTTTTCCACCCAAAATGTAAAAGACTTGGCCTTCTTAGTCTAGCCTTTGCGGATGACTTGTTGGTTTTTTGTAAACCCATGGGAGATTCCTTAAAGATTGCTACTAAGTGTTTGAGGGAGTTTGGAGAGGAATCCGGGCTTGTCCTTAGTGCCTCAAAGACACATCTCTTTTTTGGGGGAGTGGGGGAGGGAGATAGGGTACGGTTGGCTAGAGAGCTTGGGTTTTCATTGGGGACCTTCCCGGTGAGATACCTAGGACTTCCTCTCCACACTAAAAAGCTCAAGATTTCAGATTATAGCCCCCTCCTCAACAAAATTACCATAACCCTCCAACGTTGTTGCATTCCTACCCTTACTTATGCCGGGAGAGCGGAAGTTATTAGATGTGTGGTGGGAGGTGTACTCTCTTTTTGGGCTCAACTGGTTTTACTACCTAAGAGAGTCATAAGGAGGATAGAGAGTCTTTGTAGAAACTATCTTTGGTCGGGAAGATTGGAAGGGAGAAGAGCCCTTGTGGCGTGGGAGGATGTTTGCAAGCCCTTTGAGGAGGGTGGGCTCAACATCAAAGAGTTGGAAGCTTGGAATACTTCGGCCTTCTTCCGGTTAGGGCATGATGTGATCACCGGAAGGATGAACATGTGGACAAGGTGGGTAGAGGATAACCACACTCGTAGGGCGGATTTTTGGAGTGTGAGGAAGACAAACACCGATTCTTGGGTGTGGAGAAATTTGCTCAAAACCCGGGAAACCATGAGAGGTGTGTTGTTGGGAGATGAGCAACAAGGGGAGAGGATAAACGTCCTAGACATCACTAGGCCGAATGGGAGCCTTGATACTAAAGCACTTTATGAGGTCTTGAGAAATAAAGGGGAAAAGGAGGAGTGGTGTGAGATTGTGTGGGGGGTGGTCCGAGCAAGAGCATGGAGCTTCCGACTTTGGTTGGCCTATAAAGGAAGACTCCCTACCTTGGTCCGACTTTTTGAGTGGGGATGTGCTAGCCATAATGTTTGCCCCTTGTGCAATGAACACCCCGAGACTATTGAGCATATTTGGGGATCTTGCTTATTTGTACTACGAGTGATGGAAAGAGTTTGGAGGTGGGTAGGGATACACACCCACAAGGAGGATGTAAGGGAATGGGTTGAATGGTTTATACGATCACCCGGCCGAGATAGTACACTCTTCAAGGTGAAGCTCATGGCCTTCCTAGGAGTAGTGTACTACACTTGGAAGCATAGGAATAATGTGCTTCATGAGGGAATTGAACCAAATGTTGTCTCTTGTGCCCAAGAAATCATTATTGCATGTAAACAAAGACTTGAAGCTTCATGCAAGTTTGAAGGAAGACAAGGAGAAGTCCTTCGAAGACAACTCGGCCTTTGAGGTATGTGTAGGTGGCTTGTGCTTTTTCGTGGCGTTCATATTTAGAGCCTTTGGTGATTGTTTGTGGTTTGATGCTCGGGCCGTGAGGCTTAGGAGAGCTTTTTTGATGTGTAGGTGGTGATGTCTCACACCTAGTTTTGTGTTGATATTTTGCACATGTTTGCCCATGTGAGTTGTACATAGGGCAGTCGGGTAATACTCGGGTTTTGCATATTTTTATAGGCTTTTGTCTATAGGTTGGTGATGGGGTCCTAGACCCGTTTTTGTTAGGCCCGTAGGGCATTTTTGACCGGATCTGCGTATCCGAGGCTGGGGTTGTACTTTTTCACCTTGACTTTTTATGGTCAAGAGTGTTCTGTATATTCCTTCTATTTCTATATATTCACCACGTTTCGAGCTAGTAGGGGCGTAAGAAAAACATTTTGTAAAGACACATTCGACCGTACTACCGTTTAGGGCCTTTTCGGTGAGAGTCTCGGTTTGAGGCTGAATGTTACGAAGATTTTCTTACCAGAACTTTTGCGAGTTTTTTCCGTTCTTTTTGCTTGGATGAGCTAGTGGGTCCTAAGAAAAACATTTTGTAAAGACACATTCGACCGTATAACCGTTTAGGGAATTTTCGGGGAGGCTGTTCGTTTGAGGATGAATGGTACGAAGATTTTCGTACCAGAACTTTTGCGAGTTTTTTCCGGTTTTTTTGGCATGGATGAGCTAGTAGGGGACTAAGAAAAATATTTTGTAAAGACACATTCGATCGTACAACCGTTTAGGGCATTTCGGGGAGGGTCTCGTTTTGAGGCTGAATGGTACGAAGATTTTCATACAAGAACTTTTGCGAGTTTTTTCCACTTTTTTTGCTTGTATGAGCTAGTAGGATCTTAAGAAAAATATTTTGTAAAGACAAATTGGACCGTACAACCATTTAGGGCAATTTGGAGGAGGGTGTCGGTTTGAGGCTGAATGGTACGAAGCTTTTCGTACCAGAACTTTTACGAGTTTTTTCCATTTTTTTTGGCATGGATGAGCTAGTAGGGGCCTAAGAAAAACATTTTGTAAAGACACATTCGACGGTACAACCGTTTAGGGGATTTTCGGGGAGGGTCTCGTTTTTAGGCTGAATGGTACGAAGATTTTCGTACCAGAACTTTTGCGAGTTTTTTTCATTTTTTTCTTGTATGAGCTAGTAGGGCCCTAAGAAAAACATTTTGTAAAGACACATTCGACCGTACAATCGTTTAGGGCATTTTCGGGGATGGTCTCGTTTTGAGGCTGAATGGTACGAAAAGAACTTTTGCGAGTTTTTTCCGTTTTTTTGCTTGGATGAGCTAGTAGGGTCCTAAGAAAAGCATTTTGTAAAGACACGTTCATCCGTACAACCGTTTAGGGCATTTTCGGGGTGGGTCTCATTTTGAGGCTGAATGGTACTTAGATTTTCGTACCAGAACTTTTGCGAGTTTTTTCCGTTCTTTTTGCTTGGATGAGCTAGTAGGGTCCTAAGAAAAATATTTTGCAAAGACACATTCGACCGTACAATCGTTTAGGGCATTTTCGGGGAGGGTGTCCGTTTGAGGCTGAATGGTACGAAGATTTTCGTACCAGAACTTTTGGAGTTTTTTCCATTTTTTTGGCATGGATGAGCTAGTAGGGGCCTAAGAAAAACATTTTGTAAAGACACATTCGACCGTACGATCGTTTAGGGCATTTTCGGGGAGGGTCTCGTTTTTAGGCTGAATGGTACGAAGATTTTCGTACCAGAACTTTTGCGAGTTTTTTCCGTTTTTTTCTTTTATGAGCTAGTAGGGGCCTAAGAAAAACATTTTGTAAAGACACATTCGACCGTACAACCGTTTAGGGCATTTTCGGGGTGGGTCTCGTTTTCAGGCTGAATGGTACGAAGATTTTCGTACCAGAACTTTTGCGAGTTTTTTCCGTTCTTTTTGCTTGGATGAGCTAGTAGGGTCCTAAGAAAAACATTTTGCAATGACATATTCGACCGTACAATCGTTTAGGGCATTTTCGGGGAGGGTGTCCGTTTGAGGCTGAATGGTACGGAGATTTTCGTACTAGAACTTTTGCGAGTTTTTTTCGTTTTTTTGGCATGGATGAGCTAGTAGGGGCCTAAGAAAAACATTTTGTAAAGACACATTCGACCGTACAACCGTTTAGGGTATTTTCGGGGAGGGTCTCGGTTTGAGGCTGAATGGTACGAAGATTTTCGTACCAGAACTTTTGCGAGTTTTTTCCTTTTTTTTGGCATGGATGCGCTAGTAGGGGCCTAAGAAAAACATTTTGTAAAGACACATTCGTTCGTACAACCGTTTAGGGCGTTTTCGGAGATGGTCTCGTTTTGAGGCTGAATGGTACGAAGATTTTCATACCAGAACTTTTGCGAGTTTTTTCCGTTTTTTTTGCTTGGATGAGCTAGTAGGGTCCTAGAGCGAGATTTTTTCTAGAGAGAGAGGAGGCTCTCACCTCTCTCTAGGTTTGACTTTCGTTGACTTAGCCTAGGTGCCTTTTCCCGGTCGTTCCCGGCCACCCACTGGCTGGCCTGGCCGCCGGAGGCCTTCGGTTTGGTGGACCATCGGAGCAGCTGGCATGGCGGGGTCAAGGTCTAGCTCGCACAAGAAGAAGGGGAGAAAGATCGAGAATTATCCACCCAGATCCAAAAATTCGAACTTGGAGGCCAATCACCCAGAATTGGGTCAAAATTCTTCGAAATCTTACCCTCGAGTTTACTACCCTAGAAATCTTCGAAGCTTGAGGAATCTACTATGGAATGATAGCCCTGAAGGCCAGAAGTTCATTGATGGCCTCGCTGCAAAGGGCGAAGATGTTCTCTACTCGTTTTTGAGAGGCTATGCTCGAAAACACTGTGTGGACCTGGCTTGGGCGGATGACCCTCCCACGGAGGATTCAGATGAAAATCCATGCCCAGATTTGAAGATACAAGAGCGCTCAAACCCAGATTCAGAGGATGAGGACCGAACAAAATCAGATCCGGGGTCACCTGATAGCAAATCTCCGATTTCGGAGATGGGTCTCTCATCTAGGGTGGAGGAACCATCTTCCATAGACAAATTGGTGGATACGTCGCCCTCAACCTTCATCTCCGAGGCTGGTAGGAGAGCTATCCAATTTTCGAAGATGAACAATCCAAAGGAGGGCCAGGTCGATGGTGTAGCTGGAGAAGATAGAGGTCAGCTAGAGAATGGGACATGCATAAGTAAAGGGGATACTTCTATTTCAGATCTGCTGACTGGTTTGCATGCTGGTTTGGAACCCTAAAATGGATCTCGGATTATTTCTGGTGAGAAAGAGACATATGTGCTGACTGGTTTGGCCACTGTTGGGGATGATCTTAAGTTTGCTGATGTCCTATTGTTGGCTGGTTTGGAGATTAACGAGGATCTGCCTATGGAATCTGCTTACAAGAGGATTTGTATGGATGAAACTGAATTTTACTCAAAAGTTGGCTTAATTAATTCACCTGTTGATGGTTTGATTGAGAAAACACCAACTATCGTGCAAGTTGGGACTGAGCATCCACTTGTTGCTGTCTTGGCGAAGGAGCCACTTGCTGAAGTTTGTTCGTCTGCTGGGTTTTCATATGCTGTTGGTGTTGTTGAGGAGAAAAATATTTTGAGGCGTGAGAATGGGACAACTCTCAATCTCTTAGAGGTGGTTACAATGCCTGCTGCAACCATGGTAGACCACAAAAAATTAAATACAGATGCTGCTAGTATGAATGGTTTAGGTGCTGAATTGGAGAACCAGATTAATCAGATGAATGAGCTGGAAAAAAAAGGGTTTGCTGATGTCCTGGATGGAAAATGCATCGAATTACCTACTACTGATGTTTCTGAGATACTTGTTACTAATCAAGAGGGGCTTGTTAGCAAAACCACTAAAATCAATCCTTCTAAAGCAACTGGTGGCAGTTGGGATGACTCAAATGTTGAACATGGGACCAAGTTGAATATGTTAAAAGTTTTGAATGTTGAAAAGGGACCACTTTCTACTGCTGATAAAGTGTCCAAATCTACCAGTGAGAATGGGTATAATGAGGTACCTTTGGACGTTCAAAAGCTTGATGGTGCTGGTGTCTCATGTGCAGATGGTTCTTTCAACCAGAAACCAGATGGTGCTGATGTCGTAGCTGCTGTACAGGTGTCTGATTCCACTGCTGTTGTCACAAAGAGCACGCCTTCTGAGGATGTTAATGTGTTGGTGGCCTCAAACATCAGTTTTGCTGGTGTTTCAGCTGTTGGTGCAATTTTTACTGAGGCCTTAAAAAAGTGTGATGCTGAATCGAACACAAATGATCAGAACCAGATTAATGTGCTAGCTGTTACTGATTCTGTTGCAGCTGGTTCAGCAGCTTTTGAGGAGGCTAGCTTGGAACAGAAAAAGACCAAAGAGATGGAGGTGGGCACCGTGGATAATCAAGTGTTGGGGGTGCTAAAAAATACAAAAATGGGGACTTTTGTACACCAACAGAACCAGCAGATTCAGAACAAGTCCCATAAAAATGACAATCAATTTAGTACAGGAAATAGATGCGTTACAGATGAGGTCAGGCTGAAAACTCTCCCCAACATTCCCAAAGACATCTAAAAATTCTCGAAGGAAGAAATTGCGGGAGCAGAACTTGAATGGAGTGCTCCACTCATAGGGGGCTTAGTTGGTAGATACGTGTCCCCTGATGTCATTATTAATTATGTGAGCAGTTATTGGAAAGTGGAGCAGCCAAAGATTTATTTTAAAGACAATGGTGTAATGGTCTTTAAATTCAAGAAAGAGGAGTGATAGCAATCAAAGGACCATGAAGATTAAAGTTGAAAAGAAGGTGTCTATAAGGTCAAGACCGAGACCTTTTCCAAGGTCAAGGGCGTTCAAGTTCAAAGAGGTTTTCATGGATTCAATATTATCTCTTACATATATTCATAAATGGCGCCAAAGACCACCAAGGAAGAGGATCAAGTCAATGGGCCGAAATTCATCTATTTCCTTATTTAGAAACATGTATTAGTTTGTCTCACTTTAGGGCTGAATTTAGTAAGTGACCGGGTGAGATAAATTGGTATATGGGTCAAAGTCAACCCTTTGACTTGACCATTCTAAGCAAGAGAAAATATCTTTTATTTATTTAAATATAGTGTGCGTTTTTAATAAAGTAGAGAAATCAACTAATAGGCTTATGTTAGTTGGTTGATATTCTCTCTCTTGGTTGTTAGAGATATTTTTAGTTTGTTTTGGATATTTTATAGTTGTTAGGATATTTTCCTTAAATAAATAAATCAGCCATGATTTATTTTATTTAAGGAGAATCTAGATAGATATTATTAGATATTTTATATCTTGGGAAGCAAGACAAGGAGGCCTAATCTATCATTCTAGGGCCGGCCACCTTATCTCCTTGCTCCCCAAGTAATAGCTTTTTGTATTCTCTATTTATACTTTGCATAATTCATTAATAAAAATCAGCTTGAAGTAAGATTAAACCCCTTTGGTTTAGTCTTGCTTTTGGGCCCAAAAACTCGTGTGTTTATGCTTGCAATTGGAGTCGATCGATCATCAAAGCATCCGAATTCTCGTTCTCTTTGTGGTTTCAAATCTGAATTATTGTGTTGAACAATTAGGTTGTTCTAGATTGATTGTTAAAGATCATTCTAGTTAATCAATCGGATTTAGCGTTAGAGCCAATCCGTTTGAACTATCGAAATTGTTTATCTCCATAATTTGGATCGGTTCTCTAATTCACCATTCAATTCAGTTCTATTCATCATCAAGTTCGAACTTTGTTTATTTGTTCTCCAAAGGAACTAACTTTGTTAGCAAATTCAGGTTTGATCGAGATTACTGGTAAGATCGGGACTTGTGTGGGTCATATACGAGGTTTCTAAGGAGTCATCCGAGGCAATCACGTTTGAATTTGTCACCAACCACCACCAATATTCCGCCAACCACCACCTCGCGCCACCACCTAACCACCACGACCTGGTGTCGCTAACCCTAGCCGCACCACCCTCCACCACCACTCGATCACAACCCCACCAACCCCACCACCAACGGACCACCCTAACCCTAAATCGCCTACCCCCACCCTCGTAACCCTAACCCTAATTGGCGGCTAGACCCATTCGAACCCTAACCCTAATTCACAAACCCTAGCCCTAATTAGGTAACCCTAGTTCGAACCCTACCAGCCATAAACCCTAGAGCCGAACCCTAACACCCCAAACTCTAATCCAGCCGAGACCTCCTCAAACCCTAATCTCTTATTTCTTCCTTGCCCTCCAAGCAATCAACCATTTAGGAGATTTTTAAGGGATTTGTTGCATGCTTTTGGTTGAATTGGTTGAGTTTGATTGCAATATAGATTAGCTTTTGTCTTCCTACAATTTTTATGAGTTTTTATTGCATGTTGCATGATCAATAAAGATTCATATTGCATTGTTGATATTTGCTAATTTTTGTCATTGCATTCCATAAATTCGACCTAGCCCTATCTTTTCTTGTTAATTTGGCTTCTAGTTGGTTTCATTGGTAGTATAAAGTCACTTAGATAAAAAAAAAAATCAGATTAGCATAGTTTCGTTTTTGCCCTATTGCATTCCTTTGCATTGCATTGTTATTGTTCATTCTAGCACAAGAGTAGTTTGTGCATAAAGTCAAAAAAAAATAAATCAGAAAAGCAAAAGTGATCTACCCCAACTAGTTTTAAGCCACTTTTAACCCTAGTGACTACTTGCTTAAAAATAGTTAAGTAGAAATCACTTTGAAGAAAAAGAAGTGACGAAACAAAAGTCACTTAGCCTACCATATTTCTGTCCTTGCATGATTAATTTGGCTTTATTAACTTGCATAGAGTCAATTGAGAGATTGCATGTGTTTTAGAGCTCATAAAGGGATTATTTGCATCGCTTGTCTTATTGCATACTTGCCATTTGCTTAAGCTGCATATTTCCTTTATTTATCATTAGTATACCATAGCTACACCATATCTACCCATTTACTCCCTCAATTCAACCCAAAAACTGAATTAAGTTGATTGGATTGCTTTGAGGCAAGTTTTGGCTTGATTAAGGTGTGGTATTGCTTGTTGTGATTTGCTTTAGAACACACTACTCTTTCTACTTCTTGCTTGTTTCAGGATGTCCCAACAATATGTTCCACACCGAATAGAGCCTTTTTATGGGATTACTGACCCTACATGGTATTTTGAATGGGAAGAAGACACCAACTCTTTCCTTGAGTACCATTATTACACTGAACAAGAGAAGTTGTATGCAGTAACAACTTGTCTTGTGGGAGCTGCACGTTTTTGGTGGGATCATGTACAGAGAGATCGTTGGAACCGAGGATTTAAGCCCATTACAACCTGGCATCAACTGAAATTCTACATGCGCCAGAAGTTTGTTCCATATGAGCATTCTGAACGGTTGAAAAGAGTGGCTAGTTGTAAGCAAGGTTCTCGATCTCCACTTGACTTCTTCATGGAGCTTGAAGAATTGATGTGTTTTGCTGGAGTTGATGTATCACCAAGGTATATATGTCTACAATTCTTAGATGGACTGAATTCTCAATTCCAAGAACATCTTGAAAGCTATACAGACTACAATGATATTGATGCCTTGTTCGAGCTGCTCAAAAGTATTTTTATCAACTCCAACGAAAGAAGGAGGCTTTGGCTAATTCTAGTCAAAAGAGGTACAATTCTAACTCTTCTTCTATTGAATTAGATACTAACTCCGTTTTGCAGGAATTGGGAGTTTCTGACTCACCAAAACCAGGAATGTTCACTCAAGAAGAGGAAGTTGCAACCTCACATAGCCAAGAGACCTCTAAAGAAGAAAGTAACCTCCTATGTGTTCTTCAAAGCCATATTGATGAGGAAAGTTTAAGGGAGGAGGTTCCAGCTGAAGAAATCATTCAAGAGACGAGCATGGAGGAAGAAACGGATCTCTCAAATGAAGTTTTAGTCAAAGAGTGCCCTAATGCCTCAGAGATGGTTCAATGTCTTCCATCAACTATGCTTGTTTTACAACCTTCTTTATTAACCATGGTACCTTTAGTATTTCCATCTTTTCAGTATAATTCTCCTCTTACTCTTACATGCAACGTCGAATCGAGGACGATTCGAAGCCAAGTGGGGGAGAATGATAGCAATCAAAGGACCATGAAGATTAAAGTTGAAAAGAAGGTGTCTATAAGGTCAAGACCGAGACCTTTTCCAAGGTCAAGGGCGTTCAAGTTCAAAGAGGTTTTCATGGATTCAATATTATCTCTTACATATATTCATAAATGGCGCCAAAGACCACCAAGGAAGAGGATCAAGTCAATGGGCCGAAATTCATCTATTTCCTTATTTAGAAACATGTATTAGTTTGTCTCACTTTAGGGCTGAATTTAGTAAGTGACCGGGTGAGATAAATTGGTATATGGGTCAAAGTCAACCCTTTGACTTGACCATTCTAAGCAAGAGAAAATATCTTTTATTTATTTAAATATAGTGTGCGTTTTTAATAAAGTAGAGAAATCAACTAATAGGCTTATGTTAGTTGGTTGATATTCTCTCTCTTGGTTGTTAGAGATATTTTTAGTTTGTTTTGGATATTTTATAGTTGTTAGGATATTTTCCTTAAATAAATAAATCAGCCATGATTTATTTTATTTAAGGGGAATCTAGATAGATATTATTAGATATTTTATATCTTGGGAAGCAAGACAAGGAGGCCTAATCTATCATTCTAGGGCCGGCCACCTTATCTCCTTGCTCCCCAAGTAATAGCTTTTTGTATTCTCTATTTATACTTTGCATAATTCATTAATAAAAATCAGCTTGAAGTAAGATTAAACCCCTTTGGTTTAGTCTTGCTTTTGGGCCCAAAAACTCGTGTGTTTATGCTTGCAATTGGAGTCGATCGATCATCAAAGCATCCGAATTCTCGTTCTCTTTGTGGTTTCAAATCTGAATTATTGTGTTGAACAATTAGGTTGTTCTAGATTGATTGTTAAAGATCATTCTAGTTAATCAATCGGATTTAGCGTTAGAGCCAATCCGTTTGAGCTATCGAAATTGTTTATCTCCATAATTTGGATCGGTTCTCTAATTCACCATTCAATTCAGTTCTATTCATCATCAAGTTCGAACTTTGTTTATTTGTTCTCCAAAGGAACTAACTTTGTTAGCAAATTCAGGTTGGATCGAGATTACTGACAAGATCGGGACTTGTGTGGGTCATATACGAGGTTTCTAAGGAGTCATCCGAGGCAATCACGTATCAAGGAGGACCGTCAATGGGTGCTGAGCAGGGGACCGTGGCTCTTGGACGGCAATAAACCCATTATCCTCAAAGAATGGCACACTGGCATGAAAATAGAGTGGAGTAGTTTTGAATCCATACCGGTATGGGTCAAAATTTTAGACATTGATCCTATTTTTCTCTCCTCGAATCATATGTTGGAGGTTATTGGTAATATGATTGGAAGACCAATGAGTATGGACCACATTACAAATGGGGTGGAAAAACTTTCCTATGCTAGGATGTTAGTAGAGGTCACAACGGAGGAGGCTAGAAGAAGAGAGATAGTGCTGGAAAGTTATAATGGCATGATATACAAGCATAAGGTAGAATTCGAATGGCTACCATGGAGCTGTGAGGTTTGTAAAAGCTTTGGGCACTCCTCCCGTTTTTGTGCTACCAAAAGGGATGCTTGTGAAGAAGGCTTCACAAGCCAGCAAAAGAAAGAGAGTAGGCCAAAACACATAGTGGACAAACCCGGTTCATCAAAGACCTGGGTACAAGTGGTGGATAATCGACCAAAAGTGGCCATGCAGCTGGCCAAGGCAGCTTTGGACAACAAGGGGATTAAGAATGATGAAGTAGGAAGCTCAAAAACACTAGAGAAGTCTACCAATGCTGAAAAGGACATGAAATTGGTGGCTCAACGAAGTGTGAATGCGCCTCTCCAGCCGGGTTTGGAAAAAAAATGGGCCAAATGCCAATCTAAATTTAGAAGAGGAACGATAAACATCAAGCTTACACCAAAAGGGCAAGGAGAAAATTGATGGTGAGTGGATGGTCCCAAAGTACAAGGCAAAGAAGATGGTAAGCTTTCCTAGAGAAGGCAAGTCAAGGCCTAAATGGGATACAAAGGACAACAACCCGTTTGACCCTCCTGGAGGATAGGTAATACGAAACGGAAGGGGTAAACTTGTTTCAACTGGTCACGAGACGTCAACACTTGATGAAGATTGATGATGACGATTTTAATAAGAAACGAACTGAATTTTATTAATAAGTGTTTGTAATAGGACAATGGAATCCACCAGAACCCTAAACAAACAAGGCTAGCCAAAGTAAGGAATCCACCTAACTTAGACTAACCCACGCCCTAGATAAACTCACTAAGGCACTCGAACCACACTTGGAATCCACCAAGTTTTACACTATAAAGCACTCGGCTTCTCTCTCAAATCTGGATTAAAACTTGATCTCAGAATAACATGAAACTAAGCTTATTTATAGGCTGAAAAACCAGCCCAAAAGACTCTCAAAACTGGCCAAAAACCCTCTCAAATTCTGGCCATTTAATAGTAAAAGCCTATTAAGTGCAAGCATTGAATTTGAGAGTACTTTCACTTTCATGGCCGGCCACCCCTTCATGTGTCATTCCTTTATGATGTTTTAATGTCAAGAATGCCACCTTGGATGATGTCATTAAATGACTTAAATACAGCTGCAAAGTGACACATCATCCTCCCTTCATGCACCTTGGACAGATCGTGTGGCACCCCCCTTGTGACACATCAATAGGGTTTGACAACATGAGCATGGGCATGGGAAAAAGAAGATAGGCTAGGTGGTAGTCGGTTTGGGATCCAACCACGGTTGGAACCGTTTTGAGGGACTTGGTCAGGGCTTGTGCTTTTCATTTGGTTGAGTTTGTTTATAGGTCCTTGTTTGGGTTGGTAGGGTGCTAAACCCGTTTTTTGTTAGGCCCGCAGGGCAGTTTTGACCGGATCTTAGTATCCGGGGTTAGAGTTGTACGCTTTTCACCTTGACCACTAGGTCAAGCGTGTTTTGTATTTGTTTTCCCCCCCTCTTTCTATATATTTACCACGTTTCGAGCTAGTAGGGTCCTATGACAAACATTTTGTAAAGACACATTCGACTGTACAACCGTTTAGGGTATTTTCGGGGAGGGTCTCGTTTTGAGGCTGAATGGTACGAAGATTTTCGTACCAGAACTTTTGCGAGTTTTTTCCATTTTTTTGCTTTAATGAGCTAGTAGGGGCCTAAGAAAATCAGTTTGTAAAGACACATTCGACCGTACAACCGTTTAGGGCATTTTCGTGGATGGTCTCGTTTTGAGGCTGAATGGTACGAACATTTTCGTACCAGAACTTTTGCGAGTTTTTTCCGTTTTTTGGCATGGATGAGCTAGTAGGGGCCTAAGAAAAACATTTTGTAAAGACATATTCGACCGTACAACCGTTTAGGCATTTTCGGAGATTGTCTCGTTTTAGGCTGAATGGTACGAAGATTTTCGTACCAGAACTTTTGCGAGTTTTATCTGTCTTTTTTGCTCGGATGAGCTAGTAGGGGCCTAAGAAAAACATTTTGTAAAGACACATTCGACCGTACAACCGTTTAGGGCATTTTCGGGGAGGGTGTCGGTTTGAGGCTGAATGGTACGAAGATTTTCGTACCAGAACTTTTGCGAGTTTTTTCCTTTTTTTTTCTTGTATGAGCTAGTAGGGGCCTAAGAAAAATATTTTGTAAAGACACATTCGACCGTACAACCGTTTAGGGCATTTTCGGGGATGGTCTCGTTTTGAGGCTGAATGGTACGAAGATTTTCGTACCGGAACTTTTGCGAGTTTTTTCCGTTTTTTTGCTTGGATGAGTTAGTAGGGTCCTAAGAAAAACATTTTGCATGACACGTTCGTCCGTACAACCGTTTAGAGCATTTTCGGGGAGGGTCTCGTTTTGAGGCTGAATGGTACGAAGATTTTCGTACCTGAACTTTTGCGAGTTTTTTCCATTTTTTTGGAATGGATATGCTAGTATGGGCCTAAGAAAAACACTTTGTAAAGACACATTCGACGGTACAACCGTTTAGGAGATTTTCGGGGAGGGTCTCGTTTTTAGGCTGAATGGTACGAAGATTTTCGTACCAGAACTTTTGCGAGTTTTATCTGTTTTTTTTCTTGTATGAGCTAGTAGGGGCCTAAGAAAAACATTTTGTAAAGACACATTCGACCGTACAATCGTTTAGGGCATTTTCGGGGATGGTCTCGTTTTGAGGCTGAATGGTACGAAGATTTTTGTACCAGAACTTTTGCGAGTTTTTTTCGTTTTTTTGCTTGGATGAGCTAGTAGGGTCCTGAGAAAAACATTTTGTAAAGACACGTTCGTCCGTACAACCGTTTAGGGCATTTTCGGGGAGGGTCTCGTTTTGAGGCTGAATGGTACGAAGATTTTCGTACCAGAACTTTTGCGAGTTTTTTCCGTTCTTTTTGCTTGGATGAGCTAGTAGGGTCCTAAGAAAAACATTTTGCAAAGACACATTCGACCGTACAACCGTTTAGGGCATTTTCGGGGAGGGTGTCCGTTTGAGGCTGAATGGTACGAAGATTTTCGTACCAGAACTTTTGCGAGTTTTTTCCGTTCTTTTTGCTTGGATGAGCTCGAAACGTGGTGAATATATATAGAAAGAGAAGGAATATACAAAACACGCTTGACCATAAAAAGTCAAGGTGAAAAAGTACAACCCCAGCCTCGGATACGCAGATCCGGTCAAAAATGCCCTACGGGCCTAACAAAAACGGGTCTAGGACCCCAACCCCAACCTATAGACAAAAGCCTATAAATATATGCAAAACTCGAGTATTACCCGGCTGCCCTATGTACAACTCACAAGGGCAAACATGTGCAAAATATCAACACAAAACTAGGTGTGAGACATCACCACCTACACATCAAAAAAAGCTCTCCTAAGCCTCACGGCCCGAGCATCAAACCACAAACAATCACCAAAGGCTCTAAATGTGAACACCACGAAAAAGCACAAGCCACCTACACATACCTCTAAGGCCGAGTTGTCTTCGAAGGACTTCTCCTTGTCTTCCTTCAAACTTGCATGAAGCTTCAAGTCTTTGTTTACATGCAATAATGATTTCTTGGGCACAAGAGACAACATTTGGTTCAATTCCCTCATGAAGCACATTATTCCTATGCTTCCAAGTGTAGTACACTACTCCTAGGAAGGCCATGAGCTTCACCTTGAAGAGTGTACTATCTCGGCCGGGTGATCGTATAAACCATTCAACCCATTCCCTTACATCCTCCTTGTGGGTGTGTATCCCTACCCACCTCCAAACTCTTTCCATCACTCGTAGCACAAATGAGCAAGATCCCCAAATATGCTCGATAGTCTCGGGGTGTTCATTGCACAAGGGGCACACATTATGGCTAGCACATCCCCACTCAAAAAGTCGGACCAAGGTAGGGAGTCTTCCTTTATAGGCCAACCAAAGTCGGAAGCTCCATGCTCTTGCTCGGACCACACCCCACACAATCTAACACCAATCCTCCTTTTCTCCTTTATTTCTCAAGACCTCATAAAGTGCCTTAGTATCAAGGCTCCCATTCGGCCTTGTGATGTCTAGGACGTCTATCCTCTCCCCTTGTTGCTCATCTCCCAACAACACACCTCTCATGGTTTCCCGGGTTTTGAGCAAATTTCTCCACACCCAAGAATCGGTGTTTGTCTTCCTCACACTCCAAAAATCCGCCCTACGAGTGTGATTATCCTCCACCCACCTTGTCCACATGTTCATCCTTCCGGTGATCACATCATGCCCTAACCGGAAGAAGACCGAAGTATTCCAAGCTTCCAACTCTTTGATGTTGAGCCCACCCTCCTCAAAGGGCTTGCAAACATCCTCCCAAGCCACAAGGGCTCTTCTCCCTTCCAATCTTCCCGACCAAAGATAGTTTCTACAAAGACTCTCTATCCTCCTTATGACTCTCTTAGGTAGTAAAACCAATTGAGCCCAAAAAGAGAGTACACCTCCCACCACACATCTAATAACTTCCGCTCTCCCGGCATAAGTAAGGGTAGGAATGCAACAACGTTGGAGGGTTATGGTAATTTTGTTGGGGAGGGGGCTATAATCTGAAATTTTGAGCTTTTTAGTGTGGAGAGGAAGTCCTAGGTATCTCACCGGGAAGGTCCCCAATGAAAACCCAAGCTCTCTAGCCAACCGTACCCTATCTCCCTCCCCCACTCCCCCAAAAAAGAGATGTGTCTTTGAGGCACTAAGGACAAGCCCGGATTCCTCTCCAAACTCCCTCAAACACTTAGTAACAATATTTAAGGAATCTCCCATGGGTTTACAAAAAACCAACAAGTCATCCGCAAAGGCTAGACTAAGAAGGCCAAGTCTTTTACATTTTCGGTGGAAAAAGAAACCCCCAATGTTGCTAGCCATCTTGAGCTTCCTATTCAAAACTTCCATTACTAAGACAAAGAGGAACGGGGATAGAGGATCCCCTTGTCTTAGCCCTCTTTTCCCCTCAGAGAAGCCCTTTGCCTCCCCATTCACCAAAATGGAAAAGCGAGGTGTTGAGACACATACCATGATTAGACGTATCAAGTGTGGAGGAAAGTTGAGGTAGTGCAGGGTTTTCTCCAAGTGCGCCCAATCCAAGCAATCATAGGCCTTATGCAAGTCCGCTTTAATCACACACCTCTTGGACACATCCCGGTCTTCATAGTTTGCAACTATCTCTTGTGCCACCGCTACATTATGGGCTAAGAGACGTCCTGGTACAAAAGCCCCTTGATTTAAACCCACTATCTTCTCAAGTAAAGGTCGTATTCTCTCCACCATGATCTTTGAAATGGCCTTTTGGAAGACATTACAACATGCTATAGGTCTAAACTCCTTGACCATGAATGGCTCTTCCACTTTCGGTATCAAACTTACAAAGGTATTATTCCAATACCTTAGTAATTGACCCGAGCTAAAAAACTCCCGAACCGCCGCAAGCACTTCAACTTTGATGATATCCCAACACTCCTTATAAAAGTGGCTACCAAACCCGTCTGGCCCCGGGGATTTATTAACACCTATATTGAAGAAGGCGTGTTTAATTTCCTCTTCTGAGGGGATAAACCTTAGAGCAGCCACATCCTCATCTTCTAGCTTAGGCCCACTCAACCCCTCAAAACCAGCCGGTTGCGTCAATCCCGTCGTGCCAAAAAGTTTCTCAAAGTACCCTACAACCTCCTTGGTGATGTTCTCCTCCCCTTCCACCTCTTGCCCTTCTTCATTCTTGAGCAAGTGTAGCTTCTTAAAAATCTTCCTCTCTTTAATTCTATTGAAAAAAATGGATGACGTTTCTTCCCCATACGATAGCCAATCCATTTTAGCTCGTTGTTTGGTGGCACTAGAGAGTTTGCTCAAATTACCCTCCAACTCAAGCTTGACCCTTTTCATTTCTTCTTGTTTCTCCTCATTCACCATGTCCTCATTAAGTGCCAAGTGTGCTCTCTTGAGCTTCTCCACACTTTCTTCTACCAAACCCTCAAGAGCTCTATGTTTTGATCTTAGCCAACCCTTGAGTTCCCCCTTTACTTTTTGCATTTTCTTCATAAGGACAAATTGGGCCGACCCCTCGGCTTGGGTGCTCCACACCCTCTCAACCACACTTCTAAACTCTTCCTCTTCCGTCCAAAAGTTGAAGAAACGGAATGGGAATCTCCTCCCAACATGAGAGGGGTTCACAAAAACAAGCCCCGGTGAGTGATCGGAGAGCCAAGGATCACCAAAGAAAGCATAGGCTTGACTGAAATTTCTCTTCCAAGCATCATTAACAAGCACTCTATCAATCTTGGTCGCCACCCTATTCCTTCCTTCTTGTTCGTTTGACCAAGTGAATTTCGCCCCGGAGTAAGCTAAGTCCTCAAGCAAACATCTATCCAACACCCCTGCTAGCTCCGTGGGTTCCCCTTCACTTCTCCTTCGAAGGGAAAATTTTTCGCTTGAGTTGAGAATGCAATTTACATCACCAAGAACAATCCACGGCTCATCCATACTCGAGGCAATGCTCCTCAAGAGGTCCCACAACTCTCTCCTTTCTGGGCTAGTATTGGAGGCATAGACAAAAGGTGCATAAAACTTCTCATGTGAGCTCTTAAGATGAACCTTGCAATGAATTGCTTGTTCGGATTTCACCACCACTTCCACTCTCAAAACCATAGGATCCCACACCACTCTCATCCTACTCCTTTCACTCAAGCCTTCTTCCGTACAAAACTTCCATCCCTTAAGCAAAGACCAAGCCAACTTTCCTTCTTTTGTACGCAGTGTTTTAGTCTCCAACAACCCAAACAAACTCACTTTATTCTTAATGGCGAACTAGTTCACCATACTTATTTTAGGGGCGCCATTCACACCCCTAACATTCCATGCTCCTATTCTTACATCAACCATGAGCACCTTTTTTAGGGCTACTACAACCCTCTTCCAAGCTTAACTGTCTTGCTAGGTACCCTTTTTGATGCAGTGAAGCCTGCCATGTCTCCAACCGACGTCGATGAGTTGATTCGAGTGCCTTCTGACGGACCAATTACAAGAAGTCGAGCTAAGAAGATTGCTCAAGGCACAACAGCAATCTTGGTTCGATTGGCAGCTGTTCTTGAAGAGCCAACCAAGTCAAAATGGGTCTCGTCCATTCGACATCAATTGAGCCTGGATTCAATGGATTAACTCAAGAGGGCCGAAATTCATCTATTTCCTTATTTAGAAACATGTATTAGTTTGTCTCACTTTAGGGCTGAATTTAGTAAGTGACCGGGTGAGATAAATTGGTATACGAGTCAAAGTCAACCCTTTGACTTGACCATTCTAAGTAAGAGAAAATATCTTTTATTTATTTAAACATAGTGTGCGTTTTTAATAAAGTAGAGAAATCAACTAATAGGCTTATGTTAGTTGGTTGATATTCTCTCTCTTGGTTGTTAGAGATATTTTTAGTTTGTTTTAGATATTTTGAGTTTGTTAGAATATTTTCCTTAAATAAATAAATCAGCCATGAAATTTAAGGGGAATCTAGATAGATATTATTAGATATTTTATTATATCTTGGGAAGCAAGACAAGGAGGCCTAATCTATCATTCTAGGGCCGGCCACCTTATCTCCTTGCTCCCCAAGTAATAGCTTTTTGTATTCTCTATTTATACTCTTGTTATTTCATTCAATAAAATTAGCTTGAAGTAAGATTAAACCCCTTTGGTTTATTCTTGCTTTTGGGCCCAAAAACTCGTGTGTTTATGCTTGCAATTGGAGTCGATCGATCATCAAAGCATCTGAATTCTCGTTCTCTTTGTGGTTTCAAATCTGAATTATTGTGTTGAACAATTAGGTTGTTCTAGATTGATTGTTAAAGATCATTCTAGTTAATCAATCGGATTTAGCGTTAGAGCCAATCCGTTTGAACTAACGAAATTGTTTATCTCCATAATTTGGATCGGTTCTCTAATTCACCATTCAATTCAGTTCTATTCATCATCAAGTTCGAACTTTGTTTACTTGTTTTCCAAAGGAACTAACTTTGTTAGCAAATTCAGGTTGGATCGAGATTATTGGCAAGATCGGGACTTGAGTGGGTCATATACGAGGTTTCTAAGGAGTCATCCGAGGCAATCACGTATCAAGTGGTATCATAATCCAGCGTCTCGCCAAGTAAAATTTTCTTTCCTTAATTTGTTTTCTAATTGATTTGATTCAGTTTTTTATCCCAAAAATCCCACCTTTACCTAAAGTTTGAATTTTTGAGACCAAATATTGAATTTTTCACCAAGCCACCACCATAATCCGCCAACCACCACCTCGCACCACCACCCTCCACCACGACTTGGTGTCGCTCTCACCGGCCGCACCATCCGCCACCACCGTCCGATCACAACCCCACCAACCCCATCACCAAACCCTAACCCTAACCCTAGATCGCCTACCCCACCCCCTCGAACCCAAACCCTAATTGGCGGCCAAACCCTAACCCTAACCCTAAATTGGCGGCCAACCCTAGGATTCGAAACCCTAACCCTAGTTCGAGACCTACCCCTCTCCGAAACCCTAGAACCAAATTCGAAAACCCTAACCCTAGGTGCAACCGAAGCATTCCCAAACCCTAATTCCCTTGAATTACTTGCTCCCCAAGCAATTAACCATGTAGGAGATTTTTAAGGGATTTGTTGCATACTTTTGGTTAAATTGGTTAAGTTTGATTGCAATATAGATTAGCTTTTGTCTTCCTACAATTTTTATGAGTTTTTATTGCATATTGCATGATCAATAGAGATTCATATTGCATTGTTGATATTTGCTAATTCTTGTCATTGCATTCCATAAATTCGACCTAAGCTCTATCTTCTCTTATTAATTTGGCTTCTAGTTGGTTTCATTGGTAGTTTAAAGTCACTTAGTTAAAAAAAATCAGATTAGCCTAGTTTCGTGTTTGCCCTATTTGCAGTCCTTTGCATTGCTTTGTTATTCTTCATTCTAGCACAAGAGTAGTTTGTGCATAAAGTCAAAAAAAAAAAATCAGAAAAGCAAAAGTGATCTACCCCAACTAGTTTTAAGCCACTTTTAACCCTAGTGACTACTTGCTTAAAAATAGTTAAGTAGAAATCACTTTGAAGAAAAAGAGTGACGAAACAAAAGTCACTTAGCCTACCATATTTCTGTCCTTGCATGATAATTTTGGCTTTATTAACTTGCATAGAGTCAATTGAGAGATTGCATGTGTTTTAGAGCTCATAAAGGGATTATTTGCATTGCTTGTCTTATTGCATACTTGCCATTTGCTTAAGCTGCATATTTCCTTTACTTATCATTAGTATACCATATCTACACCATATCTACCCATTTACTCCCTCAATTCAACCCAAAAACTGAATTAAGTTGATTGGATTGCTTTGAGGCAAGTTTTGGCTTGATTAAGGTGTGATATTGCTTGTGTGATTTGCTTTAGAATACACTACTCTCTCTACCTTCTTGTTTGTTTCAGGAACAATGGTGGTCTCTAATGAGCCGAACTCGGCTGAATTGAATCTCACTAAGGAGGCAATCGACTTCATTAGGTTGTCCATTAATGAGAGTGTACGAGATGGTCAAGCTCGAGTTGTAGAGTTGGCCACGGCTGCAATCAATCCTCAATTGCGGCGTCTAGAGGAGCAAATTGCCACTTTGATTGAGTCATCTCAAGAAAGTCATAAGTTTGCTCCTGCAATAGAGCTTACAAGTGATCCAAATCAAGCCTCAATTAGTGACAAAGGCAAGTAACAAGCAATTGATGAAGAGCATGATGTGCTTGCTAGCTACAAAGATCAAGATCCCCCGGCTCAATACTCCCCCACAGCAGGCCGAGGTAGAGGAAGAGGCATAGGATCGAGGACTCCACCGGTTACCCATCAACAATTCTACAATCAGCAAGCTAACCGGTATCCTCAAGCCACTCATCAACAACAACAACAATACAACAATCCTTTTGATGATGTGACTTATGGCTATCCCGGGGAAGAAAGGCGCCCATGGCATCCTCCCCTTGATGATTTCTATAACCAAGCTGAGGTTGTAGAAGATATCCCACCAGCTTATGGAGTGCAAAGGCCGAAAAACAACAATCATGCTAACCAACAAGTCAATCAAATTGGGAAGCGTGATATTAAGATCAAGATAGAGCCATTCAGTGGAGAGCTCAATCCAGAGAAGTATCTAGAGTGGGAACAAGCCACAAATTTCATTCTAGATCACATGGGCTATGAAGAATGGGAGAAAGTGGCAGTTGTTGTTATTCACTTCGTTGGGACCGCTAGAAATTGGTGGTTCAGAATGAAGGAAGATAGAATTAGAAAGGCCTTACCACCGATTGAAACTTGGGGCCAGCTGAAGTTTGTCATGAGGAAGAAGTATGTGCCCGAAGAGCATACCGAGCACATGAGGCTGAAAGTTGTTACATGCAAACAAGGTACCAAGTCTCCAACCGAGTACTTCAATGAGCTAGAGGATTTGAGCTTCAAAGCGGGAATTCATCATTCCCAACGGTCTCTAAGGACCCAATTCATGGCTGGACTGAATCAAAGCATTAAAGACACATTGGAGATTCAACAAATCAAGGATCTCAATGCCTTAGTACATTCAGCCCAACTACTCTATGAGCAATAACAAAGGAAGAAGAAGGAAGCTTGGAATGCACCAAAAAGGTATGTTTCTAATCCTAGTTCAAATTCCAATTCTTATTCTTCTAACCCTTCTATGCAGCAAAAGGGAGCTTCTAGCTCACCTAAACCAACAGGTTCTCAAGGCCAAAGGCGTCCCAACAATGGACCTCCAAGCCAGCCAAGGGCACGTGATTTAGTGTGCTACAAGTGTCAAGGAAGAGGTCATTATGCCAAGGATTGTCCAAATCAAAAGTGATGAGTCCCGACTTGGATCGCCTTGCAACTGGTTCGAATGAGTGGATGTGAAGATAGAATTGATTCCTTTGATTGCCCCAAGTTCGAACAAGTGAAGTTGGTTGTAGAATCCCGCAAATTCAAAGATAAAACAAACTGACTTTTTGTAGTTTTATTGATAGGATAAGTGTTTGATGTTTGTGTGGATAAACTCACCAAACAAAGGCAAATTCGGATGGGATAAACACACCCAGCAAATCTGGCCAATCCTTTGATAAACACACAAAGGAGAGAGGTTACTTGGTTGGACGCCCCAAGCAATTGCAAGCCAAATACTCGACTTTAGTTCTAGAGTTTTAATCAAAAGATAATCTGAAAATACAAAGGAACTATAGCCTAATATAAGCCACGAAATTCCAGCCAAAAAGGCTCCTAAATTCGGCCATTAAGAGGGAAAATTGAAGAGTCTTCACTTGAGTGGAGTGGGCGAAGAGATGGCTGATTTATGAAGAGTTTTGATCACTTTCTTGGCTGCTTGCATTAATGGAAGATGAACTTTGATTATGGCTGAGTAATGGAGCCACTTGGAAGGGGTCCTTAAATGCATTCAATGCACCAAGCGAGCCATCAACTAGAAGCAATGTGATCACGGTCTCTTGGTGGCTTGGTGGCGCAGCCATGGTGGCTAATCCAGCTTGGAGGTGGTCCTTGAGGAGTCTAGCACGGCTTCTTGTAATGGGTCCAAGAAGAGGTGGCATCGGCGTCAAATCATGATGTGGCCTAGGTTGGGACACATCATCCCCTCCCCCTTGAAAAGGATTCGACCTCGAATCTTCATCGTCGGAAGCACCTTCACCTGAAACAAATGGAGATAAATCCGAAACATTAAAAACATCATGCACACCATACTCACTAGGCAATTCAAGGCGATATGCATTGTTGTTGATTCGCTCAAGCACTTGAAAAGGACCATCGCCTCTAGGTTTTAATTTGGAGTCACGGAGAGTAGGAAATCGATCTTTGCGAAGGTGTACCCAAACAAGATCCCCAGGCTCTAGAATCAGCTCCTTACGCCCCTTATTGGCGTTCTTAACATATTGAGACGTTCTTTTCTCAATTTGCTCAAGAGTAGCTTCATGAAGGGCTTTGATCTTCTCAGCTTGTGTAGCTCCATCCACACTCTCTTTGTCTTTGATGGTGCGTGGGACAAGATCTAAAAGAGTGGTGGGGTTCTTGCCATAAACAACTTCAAAGGGAGACTTCTTTGTGGCTGAAAGGACGGAACGGTTGTATGCGAATTCAATGAAAGCTAAACATTCCTCCCACCTGCGCAAGTTAGCTCGCAACAAAGAACGAAGCAAAGCACCTAAAGTACGATTCACAACCTCAGTTTGTCCATCCGTTTGGGGGTGACATGAAGTGGAAAATAATAACTTAGTGCCCATTTTAGCCCACAAAGTTTTCCAAAAGTGACTCAGAAATTTGGCATCCCGATCGAACACAATGGTCTTAGGGACGCCATGAAGCCGCACTACTTCATTGAAAAATAAATCAGCCACATGGGCGGCATTGTCGGTCTTATGGCAAGCAATGAAATGCGCCATTTTAGAGAACCGATCGACCACCACAAAAATAGAATCACGCCCCCTTTTGGAACGAGGCAATCCAAGCACGAAATCCATGGAAATGTCTTCCCAAGGCTCGTGTGGGATAGGAAGTGGGGTGTATAAGCCATGTGGGTTCAACTTACACTTAGCACGCAAACATACAACACAAGAAGCACAGAATTTCTCAACATCTTTATGCATGCGTGGCCAATAGAAATGTTCCTTAAGCATGGACAAAGTTTTAGATATGCCAAAGTGCCCCATCAACCCTCCCCCATGGGCCTCATGCACAAGTAATCTACGAGTAGAACTACTCGGTATACATAACTTATCACCCTTAAATAGGTAGCCATCATGGATAAAATATGGATCTTTACTACCTTCCTTAGAGCATGCAAGATAAGTTTCACCAAAATCCAAATCAGTAGCATATAAATCTCTCATGAATGTAAAACCTAGCATGCGAGCATCTAAAGATGAAATTAGAGTGTACCTTCTAGAGAGAGCATCAGCCACCACATTGTCCTTCCCTTTCTTGTGCTTGATTACATATGGAAAGGACTCGATGTACTCAACCCATTTGGCATGACGCTTGTTCAGTTTTGCTTGACCTCGAAGGTACTTAAGAGCTTCGTGATCGGAGTGTATGACAAACTCCTTGGGTAACAAGTAATGCTCCCATGTCTTGAGCACGCGAACCAAGGCTAGAAGCTCTTGATCATACGTGGGATATCTCAGCTCAGCACCGCTCAACTTCTCACTAAAATAAGCAATGGGGCGGCCTTCTTGCATGAGTATGCCTCCTAGGCCAATTCCCGAAGCATCACACTCTACTTCAAAAGTCTTGGAGAAGTCGGGCAAAACCAGTAAAGGAGCGTTGGTTAGCTTCTCTTTAAGAGCTTTGAAAGCTTGCTCTTAGGCGACGCCCCATTTGAAGGGCACATTCTTCTTGGTAAGTTCACTTAAGGGTGATGCAAGGGTGCTGAAATCCCTCACAAAACGCCTATAAAAACTGGCCAGCCCAAGAAAACTCCTTACTTGCGTCATTGAGGTTGGCGTGGGCCATTCTCGTATGGCGTTCACCTTGGCTTCATCAACGTGCACACCTGATTTACTTACAACAAAGCCAAGAAACACAACATGGTCGGAGCAAAAATGGCACTTGCCAAAGTTAGCATAAAGCTTTTCCTTCCTAAGCACCTCTAGGACTTGTTTAATATGCATAACATGGTCATCAAGTGTGCTGCTAGATATTAGAATATCATCAAAATAAAACCACAACAAAATGACCAATAAAAGCTCTAAGAACATGATTCATGAGTCTCATAAAGGTACTAGGTGCATTCGTTAAACCAAAGGGCATGATTAACCATTCGTAAAGACCTTGTTTGGTCTTAAACACAGTTTTCCACTCGTCGCCCTCCTTCATTCGAATCTGATGGTATCCACTCTTCAAATCAATCTTGGAGAAGAGTTTGGACCCATGTAGCTCATCCAACATGTCATCTAGCCTCGGAATTGGGTGGCGATATTTGACGGTGATGTTGTTGATGGCACGACAGTCTACACACATGCGCCAGGTCCCATCCTTTTTTGGCACCAAGATCACTGGAACTGCGCATGGACTCAAGCTTTCCCTCACATATCCCTTGTCTAAGAGATCTTGCACTTGCCTTTGCAATTCTTTGGCCTCGGCTGGATTGGTGCGATATGCAGCTCGGTTGGGCAGTGTGGCTCCGGGCACAAAGTCGATTTGATGTTCTATTCCACGTATAGGCGGCAGCCCACTTGGAATATCCTCGGGGAAGACGTCTTCAAATTCCTGCAATAAAGAAGACACGCTAGGAGGTATGATACGGGGTTAACCGTGATTGGCCGATCTTCGACAATCAACGACTCAGCAAACAAAGGGAAACAAGCAAACGATTAGAAATGAAACAAAAGGACTCGACAAACTGAAAATGAAAAGGAAATAATGAAACTCAAATGAAAACGATAGGGAAAATGAGATCAACCAAATGAAACAACAAAAAGACCCTCGTTGCTTTGAAAACGAGAACCAGATTGAATGATCAAGTCACCAACCTTGTACGACTTCACACAATCAAGGATCCAGCCTTGAAAGCACGAAGAAGATGCTCGTATTCGACTAGCACACCAACTATGATCGATAATTGATGCAAACAAGACAAACCAAGCTGAAATTGCAATACTTTGAAGAACAAGTCTTCGATTCTCACTATGGAGAGAAAACACTCAGTTTTATGATAAAGGTTTCTAATCTAAAATAATAACCACTAGAAGCTATTTATATGTCTTCCTAATAATCAGAAAATAGCTAGAAAAAGTCTAAGTAAAACAATTAAAGAGGGCGGCCCAAAATGGCCTAACAAGCCCAAGCAACGCACACATGTGCGGGGCGCCGCTGGCGCGCGCGCTTGTGCCCAGCCTAGGCACCGCTGCGCCGGTGCCTCAATCTGGCACTTCGTGGCTTGAATCCTTGGCGACGAGGCTGCTCATGAATAATGGCTTTTTCTCAGGGGCATTCTTGGCTTCCTTGACTCCATGGTACGCCACAAATGCAAACAAGTCCCTTTGAAGCTTCTTGGCTCGCGCCCTTGTCATTGGACCATCAAAGAGGATGGGCGTGCTCGGTGGTGGCTTGACGGATGGCCCCTCATCATCCTCCCCTTCTTGAAAAGGATTCGACCTCGAATCAAGGTCTTCATCCACAGCAAGATAAGGAGTTAGATCAGCCACGTTGAATGTAGCACTCACGCCGTACTCTCCGGGCAACTCCAGCTTGTATGCATTATCACCAATGCGTTGAAGCACCTTGAAAGGCCCATCTCCACGTGGTGACAGTTTGGACTTTCGTTGCTCGGGGAACCTCTCCTTCCTCAAATGCACCCATACTAGATCGCCGGGATGGAAAATAACCTTGCGCCGTCCCTTGTTAGCTCGGTTGGCATTATACTCGGCCCTTTGTTCCAGCTTGATCCTTGTCCTCTCATGTAACTCCTTAATGAACTCAACCTGTTTTCCTGCATCAAAGCTTTCTTTTTCCCTCATTGGAAATGGGGTAAGATCTAAAGGAGTTAGGGGGTTAGTACCATAAACGCACTCAAATGGAGTAAGCATAGTAGATGAATGCATTGTCCTATTGTATGCAAATTCCACATGAGGCAGCATTTCTTCCCAAGATTTCAGGTTCTTCCTAATAATGGCTCTAAGGATGGTGGTTAAAGTCCTATTGGTGACCTCGGTTTGGCCGTCGGTTTGTGGGTGGCTAGATGTAGAGAATAACAGCCTAGTACCCAACTTACCCCAAAGAGTTCTCCAAAAGTGACTAAGAAACTTCACATCCCTATCACTAACTATGGTTTTCGGCACACCATGCAGCCTAACAATTTCCCTAAAGAACAAAGAAGCTACATTAGTGGCGTCGTCGGTTTTGTGACAAGCTATGAAGTGAGCCATCTTAGAGAATCTGTCTACAACCACAAAAATAGAGTCTCTCCCCCTCTTAGTCCTAGGTAAGCCCACTATAAAGTCCATGGATATGTCTTCCCAAGGGGCTGAAGGTATGGGCAGGGGCGTATATAAGCCATGAGGTTTCAATTTAGACTTAGCTTTTAAACAACCAATGCATCTTTTAATAGCATGTTCTACATCTCTAAGCATATTAGGCCAATAAAAATGTGCACGCAGCATATGATAAGTCTTATCCCTACCAAAATGACCCATTAATCCACCCTTATGGGCTTCATCAACAAGTAGCAATCTCAATGAACATCTAGGAATACAAACTTTATCCATACGAAACAGAAATCCATCATGCACATAATAAGACTCAAACGACCCCTTTTCATGACATGCTTTATAAGTAGCCCCAAAATCAGCATCATCCACATAAAGATCCTTAATATATACAAATCCAAGCACCCTAGAATCTAATGTGGTCAACAAGGTGTGGCGCCTAGACAAAGCATCAGCCACAACATTATCTTTGCCCTTTTTATACTTAATAACATATGGAAATGTTTCAATGAATTCCATCCATCTACCATGTCTTCTATCAAGTTTATCTTGGCTCTTAAAATGTTTTAGAGATTCATGGTCAGTTTTAAGTACAAATTCTTTAGGCCATAGGTAATGTTGCCATGTTTTCAACACTCGAAACAATGCATACAATTCTTTATCATAAGTCGAGTAATTTAAACATGCACCTTTAAGCTTTTCAGAAAAGAAGGCTACAGGTTTACCTTCTTGCATGAGTACACCTCCAATACCAATGTCGCTAGCATCGCACTCCACCTCGAAAGGCCTTGTGAAGTCCGGCAGCACCAACAATGGGGCGTGCGTCAATCTGTCCTTTAGGGCCTGGAATGCCCTCTCTTGCGCCTTTCCCCACTTGAACTCGCTCCTCTTCTTGGTTATCTCAGTTAATGGCGCGGCAATAGTGCTAAAGTCCCTCACAAACCGCCGGTAGAAGCTGGCCAGTCCATGAAAACTTCTCACTTGGCCGATTGATGTAGGCGTAGGCCAATCCTGGATCGCCTTCACCTTAGCCTCATCGACTTGCAGCCCATTTTCATTCACTACAAAACCAAGGAAAGTAACGGAAGTAGTGCACAATTCACATTTTTTCAAGTTAGCATACAAGTGCTCTAGACGCAATGTGTTAAGCACATTTCGCAAATGATCTTCATGCTCAGCTAAGGACTTACTATACACTAGGATATCATCAAAATACACAACTACAAACTTTCCTATGTAATGCCTCAAAACATGGTTCATTAATCTCATGAAAGTGCTTGGGGCGTTAGTAAGCCCGAATGGCATAACGAGCCATTCATATAGACCGAACTTGGTCTTGAAGGCTGTTTTCCACTCGTCCCCTTCCTTCATACGAATCTGATGGTACCCACTTTTAAGATCGATTTTTGAAAAGATAGTGGAACCATGCAGCTCGTCCAACATGTCATCAAGACGAGGAATGGGGTGCCTATACTTCACCGTTATATTGTTAATTGCCCTACAATCGACACACATTCGCCATGTGTTGTCTTTCTTAGGCACTAACAATACCGGTACAGCACAGGGGCTTAAACTCTCCCTTATGTATCCCTTATCCAAGAGCTCTTGGACTTGGGATTGGACCTCTTTGGTCTCCATGGGGTTCATACGGTAGGCTGGCCGATTTGGCAAAGACGCCCCGGGAATGAGATCAATCTGATGCTCGATTCCTCTAATTGGGGGTAGGCCAGCCGGTATCTCTTCGGGGAATACGTCCTTGTACTCCTCGATGAGCCCCAAAATGGGCGGGGGCAGTGAGGCACGAAGCTCTTCACTTAACAAGCTCAGCTCCTTGCACAAGAGCATAAGCGTTGTTTCCCCGTCCAAGTAATCGTCCACTAACTCCCTCTTGGAAGCTAATAGGACGGAGGAGGGTGTAGGGCTGTCGGTTTGGCTCGTCTTACCCCGAGCTTTCCCCTTCTTCCCATTCTCCCCCTCACCATCACCACTTACCTTGCTTACCTTGCCTTTGTCGAAAGCCTCGGCCACCTGGGTGGGCGTCATGGGCTTGAGTACGACGTTCTGGCCCTTATGCACAAAGGAGTGGCGGTTGGTGAACCCATCATGCGTCACCTTCCGATCGAATTGCCATGGACGTCCGAGTAAGATGTGACAAGCCTGCATAGGAACTACATCGCATAAAATATGATCTTCATAATGTCCAAGCTTAATAGTAACATGCGTTTGCTTATTCACTCTCAATTCTCCACTATCATTCATCCAATGCAATTTGTAAGGCCTAGGGTGATGAAAAATAGGAAGCTGCAGTTTTTGTACCATTTCCATGCTAGCTATGTTACAACAACTACCGCTATCAATGATTAAATTGCACACCTTGCCTTGTATTAAATAACGACTATGAAATAGATTTTCCCTTTGATTATCTTCACATGGGGCAGGTTTAGCATGCAATGTTCTCCTAGCAATCAAAGACTCCCCAGATTCATATTCTACCTCATTCTCGTCGTCATTAACATTATTATCATGCAAATCAGATTCATCATTAGCACAAGCATTCTCATTATCATCATCAACTTCAGATTCATACTCTCCTAGATGGTTAATCAAAAGAGTTTTAGAGTTAGGACAATCTTTCATGTAATGACCTCTTCCTTGACATTTAAAGCACACTATGTCCCTAGCTCTAGAAGAGGTGTTAGAATTACTCCCCTTAGGGGCTGTGGAAGCTCCCTTTGAATTGCCCTTGTTGTTGGATGATGAATTGCTCCATGGGGTCTTGCTTCGTCCTCCTTGTTCTCCTTGGGCGCCAGCTGCGCTCCCCTTCTCCTTGTAAGGCGTGGATTCCCTCCCTTGGCCAGCTTGTGCCCCTCGGCTTTGGCTCCTCCAATTACTTGGCTGGCTGGGCGCGCCTCGTCCTCCTTGGTTCCTAAACTTGAATTTCCTCTCCACTTTGGTAGCTAAGTGCAAAAGGTCAGTCATAGTAGAGTAAGGATAAAGGTCAACTTCATTAGATAAAGAAGGATGGAGAATACGAAGGAACCTGGCCATCGTGGCTTCGTTGTCCTCAACCACGTTAGCTCTCACCATCGCCACTTGCATGGCGTTGTAAGCTTCCTCGACACTCATCGACCCTTGCTTGAGACTCTCCAGCCGCTGTCTTAGCTCCCGGGCGTAGTGTTGAGGTATGAAGCGACCCCTCATCAACGCCTTCATTTGCTCCCAGCTGGAAATCGGTGCGTCCAGGTTGCGCCTCCTCTCTTTCACCAAGTTATCCCACCATATGAGGGCATAACCGGAGAACTCAAGGACGGCGAGTTGCACCTTCTTGGTCTCGGGAAAATTGTGGCAGCTCCACACATGCTCAATCTTCGTCTCCCACTCCATGTAAACGTCGGGATCACACCGGCCCTCAAATGAGGGTATTTTCACCTTGACCTTCCCGACACCATCTTGTTCCGGTTCACGAGGTCTCCTTGGACGCCTATCATCACGACGCTCCCTACCTCCCCTTCTTGAGAACCGCTCCCAATTATCCTCCTCCTCGCCATCATACTCATTATCATAAAGGTCCATATCACTTGGCGATCCTCGTTGGTCCTGAAATCCTTGAAAACTATTAGCACGATTATGCTCTTCCCGAAGGGGAGTGAGCTGGGGACCAATAGGCACTCTTCTAGGAAGATTGCCCGAGGAATTACGCAATGGATTAGAGTTATGAGACACTTCCCTGTTTTGGTTTTGAAAACCTTGTTGTTGTGATGTGGACGCCCTGAATGGGTCACCATGGTGCTGGTTGTTAGTGTTGGTGGCATCTTGGTCCTGGCCATCGCCCTCAGCTTGGGCGTGTACCGTGGCATCGACGCCTAGCGTCACACCGGTGGCTGGCAACGCAAGTGCTCGTGTCTCCAACGCCGACATCCTAGTGTTGAGGCGTGCAATGTTGCTGTTGAGTGAGGTCAACAACTTAAACACCTCAGGATGGACTGGTTCTGGGCTCTTGGGCAAGTTCTCGGTGCTACTGTCCGTCATGATCCTAAGACAACAATAAAACAACAAACTCAAGCAAACTCGTTAGGTTAGTGTAATCCAAAACAGCCTCGCAAAGTGTTTCGCTCACACTCTCCCTCGTGTATTGCAATAATGCTCGTTGTTTCAATCTGCCTTGAAAGAATCAAAACTCAAGTTCAAAAGTCAGTGGTAGCTTCAACTCACAAAATCAAGTTTAGACACAAGATCGAAGAAGAAGAATGAAGAAATGGACGTTAGAGGATGGACAGAAATGTTTGAAGAAATAGCAACGAGGTGAAAGGACTCAAACAAAGAAAGAAATCAGACCTTGGTTAAGCTTTCTCTCGCCTCGAGTACCTACACCAAGTATGTCACCTTAATGTGTGGTTTGTAGGACAAAAGGTGGCTCTTTTGTGGAGGTATGGTATTCTTCAATGTCGCCCAAGAGATGAGAAGAGAAGAGAGATGAAAACTATGCAATATACACAAGATGAATAAGATGCAACACTATGATATGAATAATAGAAATGAAATTCTGATTTCTGATTTTTTTTTTTGATTTTCGATCTTTTTTTTTATATCAGAAATAATCAGAAATTAATTGCAATAAATAAAATGCTTTTACAAAATGCAAATGAAATAAAATGCAAGACTAAAATATGCAATGGCGTTTGAATTTGAATGGGGGGCGTGGGGATAAGGTCGAAGCTGAAAATGTGGAGGAAGAATAGGGTGGTTGTGGTTGAATTTCGAATTTGAATGGTATTCCTAAGAAATAGGAGGCGTGGGAATTGATTTGTGGAGCTGGGATAAGTTTGTTTCAGCTTTGAAATAGTATCCCTTGAATGTAGGAGGTTGGATAGGATGGGTTTGAATTTGAGTTTAATTAAAAGAAATGACCCTTTAATTAAATAAATTCGTGGCTGGTGGTAATATGAAGGTGGTGGACGTTTTTGGTGGTGGTGGTGGGCGTAGGGTGGCTGAATAGGTGGCTCATGCAACAAACCACTACACGTCAGGCAACAAACCGGTTAGTAATTTCTCGAGAATAATAAACGAGATAGGATTAACCAAACCTGACTTCGAAGGACTCTTTTTTTTTTTGGTGTTTTTGATGGAGGACTCCAATGGTGAACGAGTTGAATGTCGGAAACACGGCTCTGATACCAATTTGATACGGGGTTAACCGTGATTGGCCGATCTTCGACAATCAACGACTCAGCAAACAAAGGGAAACAAGCAAACGATTAGAAATGAAACAAAAGGACTCGACAAACTGAAAATGAAAAGGAAATAATGAAACTCAAATGAAAACGATAGGGAAAATGAGATCAACCAAATGAAACAACAAAAAGACCCTCGTTGCTTTGAAAACGAGAACCAGATTGAATGATCAAGTCACCAACCTTGTACGACTTCACACAATCAAGGATCCAGCCTTGAAAGCACGAAGAAGATGCTCGTATTCGACTAGCACACCAACTATGATCGATAATTGATGCAAACAAGACAAACCAAGCTGAAATTGCAATACTTTGAAGAACAAGTCTTCGATTCTCACTATGGAGAGAAAACACTCAGTTTTATGATAAAGGTTTCTAATCTAAAATAATAACCACTAGAAGCTATTTATATGTCTTCCTAATAATCAGAAAATAGCTAGAAAAAGTCTAAGTAAAACAATTAAAGAGGGCGGCCCAAAATGGCCTAACAAGCCCAAGCAACGCACACATGTGCGGGGCGCCGCTGGCGCGCGCGCTTGTGCCCAGCCTAGGCACCGCTGCGCCGGTGCCTCAATCTGGCACTTCGTGGCTTGAATCCTTGGCGACGAGGCTGCTCATGAATAATGGCTTTTTCTCAGGGGCATTCTTGGCTTCCTTGACTCCATGGTACGCCACAAATGCAAACAAGTCCCTTTGAAGCTTCTTGGCTCGCGCCCTTGTCATTGCACCATCAAAGAGGATGGGCGTGCTCGGTGGTGGCTTTGACGGATGGCCCATCATCAAGGTAGATCAACCAAATCATTGTCAACAAAAAGATTATCCTTAAAAAGAAGAATTAGACACATTTGCCTTCCCTGAATTGCCTTGTTGATCTCCTTGCCTCGAGCCACCATTAAATGCTTGGAGCTTCCCTCAAATGCCTTAAGCTCCATCTTCTTCTTGTTGTCGCTCCTTCTTCGTAGCTCATTAGCTTCTTGATCAGCCGTTACTTCATGAGGAGCCAAAGGATGAAGAGTGTACTTTTTGCCTTCCATGTGAAAGATATACTCATTGGAAACGCCTTGATGAATCACGGCCCTATTGTATTGCCAAAGACGGCCAAGTAGTAGATGGCATGTTGTCATAGTAACAACGTCACAAAGAACTTCATCCTCATATTGTCCAATGGAAAACTTGAGCTTGACTTGCTCCTTCACCATGACGGGTTCGTTGGAATTCAGCCAATGCAATGAGTAATGAACCTTGCAAGGTAGGGTTTTGAGGTTGAAACGTCTCACCACTTCAGAATCAACCAAGTTACTACAAGACCCCCCATCAATTATCACGCTACACACTTTGCCTTGGATAAAGCATCGTGTGTGAAAGATGTTCTCTCGCTGCGAAGGCACGTTAGGAATTTCACAATTAAGAAGAGTACGTTGAACAACAAAACACTCACCGGTTACGGGAACCAGATCTATCTCTTCTTCATTGATGTCGTTGTTTCCTTCGTCTTCTGCTTGCTCCTCGTCCTCAGATTCGTACTCTCCCACTTTGTTGAGGAGCACTTGCTTCTTTGTGGGACAATCACGAGCATAATGACCTCTTCCCAAGCACTTGTAACACTTCATGTCACGGGTTCATGTGCTATCTTCATCTTTGGGCTTGGCTGGAGTATTAGACATTTCTTTCTTGGGTGGTGCTCGGCTGACCTCATTTTTGGAGTCTCGAGTCTCACTATTTTTGTAGGGTTGTGAAGAACTAGTTGTGCTTTGGCCCCACACTCGTCCACTTCCACCTCCCTTCCGCTTTTGCAAATTGTGGTAAACTTGGTTGGTGTAGTGAAGAACATCCTCTATAGGTGCGCTAGGACCAAATCTCTGCATTTCCACATAAGTAGCCAAATCCGAATTGAGACCACCTATGAATTTAGAAACCACATACCTCTCTGGAAAGCGAACTCGGGATCGGTACACTAATTGGCGCAGCTCCTTGTAATACTCATCGGGTGTTCGAGCTCCTTGTCTCACACGCTCTAGCTTAACTTGGACACGATCAAGGTAGTCCTCGGGCACAAACCGTTGGCGCATGGCGTCTTTAAGATCAGCCCAAGTACTAATGGGTTGCTCGCCCACATATTCCCTCTCGGATTTCTCTTCTTGCCACCATGAGTATGCAAAATCTGTAAAATGAATGGTAGCTACGGCCACTCGTTGGGCGTCATGATAGTTATAATAATCAAAAATAGCCTCAGTTTTTGACTCCCAATCTAGATATATTTCGGCATCGGATGTGCCAGCGAAGGGCTCGATGTTGAGCTTAACACCATAATGGTGATCCCTCGATTGTTGTCTACGATCATCGTAACCGTAGTTTTGCTGCATTTGATCAAGATAACGCCCTTGATCTTGGCGTGCATTTGGCAAATTAAGCACACGGCGCGGCACATGCAATGGTGCAGCTTGTGCTTGATTTTGGCGCACCAAATTACGCCTTGCTTGAAAGTTAGGAGGAATCATACCTTGGTACCCATAGTAAGGGCTATCATTTGGGTTATCTCCAAGATAAGATGGACCACGGCTTACCCCAAGATGTGCCATGTGACTGGTGACGTTGGCCATAGAAACCGGTGGCAATTCTACTTGGTTAGAAGTCTGCCCAACCTCAAAATGAACGTTGCCTTCCGGGGCTGTAGGAACCACGGTTGGAGGTGTGTTTTGGCCAACCTCCACGCTATTTTCTGAGGTATCAACTTGCACTTGAGTACCTCCTAATCGTTGCTCAAGCCTCTCGTCAAGCACCCGAAGCAACTCAGTCCGGGCGTGTTCGTAAGCTTCCTTGACATCAGATTTGCTCTCCTCCCGAACTTGAGTAAACATACGTTGCAAATCTCCCAAACTAATGGGTCGACTTGTCTCCTCGTCATTCAATTCTTTGTATTTTCCTGTGCTAAAGTCTGCGTTATAACAAAGCTAAGAAACAAGGAAAAAGTGAGTGTTAGTGAAAGCTAAATACACACTTGTGTTTGACTCAAGAAAGACAAAAATCTTTGAGGCTCATTCACAACTCCAACTCCCTCGTTTGCTGAACTTTCCGGGGGAAAGAACAACTTGTAGCCTCTCCAAATGTCAACCTCGTCACACAATGTGTTTAGTTTTGTACACTCCGTTCACGCAGCTCCAAAACTCCCTCCGTTAACTTGAAAGACACCGGGTGGTTCAATCAAGTTTTCAATCCTCACACAATGTCTCCCACTCGCACTCAAAGCAAGTAAATAAGTAAGTGGACTGACTCGTGTTTGACACTTTTTGTGGCACTCGTCTCACACACACACACAAAGGAGTTTGCAATCTGCCAAGCACAACAACACAATTAGAAATACAAGAGTCAACCACAAATTCGAGACAAAACAGAGGTAGCAAACAAAGACAAGCCAAGTGAGCTTGAGGACGAGTATTTGCTAACCCCCAATTCAGTCTTAGTTGCTCAAAGGTTTGGCTAGAAAGGATCAAGACAACGACAAGAGCAACTCAGCAAGGGAACAACAAGGAACAAGGACACCTTTGATCTAGAGAACACAATCTGATTTTTTTTTTGAATAATCAGAATTGAACTTGTCTCCTTTTTTTTTAAATAAAGCTCGAAAATAGGCTGTAACAAAATCGAACTTAAATACTCATAAATAACCGGTTGCCTTTTACTTTAAAC
This sequence comes from Fallopia convolvulus, assembly GCA_964016875.1. Taxonomy (NCBI): domain Eukaryota; kingdom Viridiplantae; phylum Streptophyta; class Magnoliopsida; order Caryophyllales; family Polygonaceae; genus Fallopia; species Fallopia convolvulus. Next base: position 12,446,331 of record OZ024733.1, on the reverse strand, counting down.
CGAGGCTTTTTAATACACATCTCTTGATTAATTTTGGCAATAAAGTGGCCACAAACCAGATTGTAAATCAACAGCCAGGAGCTTTAAAGGAAGTAATTAGAAGGGTTGCATTTACTCAGCTGGTTTTCAAAGCATTCAAGTTGAATTGACTACATGGAGTGGAAAGGGTGCATTCAAGCTGCGGTATTAATGAGGGGTTGTCTTCCTCAATGGAATTTCGACCATGAGGGATGAATTTGAAGCATTCAAACTTCAATTCTTAGCAACCATTTGCAGCAACATCACAAGAAAATTTCATGGGTTTTTGGCTGGCTAAAAGATAGGCACAAATTGAGCAACCACAAACCGAAAAGAGAGAAAGCAATTCGTACCTCCACAACTTGAGGAACTCACTCAACTAGCTCTGATACCACATGATGAGTCCCGACTTGGATCGCCTTGCAACTGGTTCGAATGAGTGGATGTGAAGATAGAATTGACTCCTTTGATTGCCCCAAGTTCGAACAAGTGAAGTTGGTTGTAGAATCCCGCAAATTCAAAGATAAAACAAACTGACTTTTTGTAGTTTTATTGATAGGATAAGTGTTTGATGTTTGTGTGGATAAACTCACCAAACAAAACCCAAACAAAGGCAAATTCGGATGGGATAAACACACCCAGCGAATCTGGCCAATCCTTTGATAAACACACAAAGGAGAGAGGTTACTTGGTTGGACGCCCCAAGCAATTGCAAGCCAAATACTCGACTTTAGTTCTAGAGTTTTAATCAAAAGATAATCTGAAAATACAAAGGAACTATAGCCTAATATAAGCCACGAAATTCCAGCCAAAAAGGCTCCTAAATTCGGCCATTAAGAGGGAAAATTGAAGAGTCTTCACTTGAGTGGAGTAGGCGAAGAGATGGCTGATTTATGAAGAGTTTTGATCACTTTCTTGGCTGCTTGCATTAATGGAAGATGAACTTTGATTATGGCTGAGTAATGGAGCCACTTGGAAGGGGTCCTTAAATGCATTCAATGCACCAAGCGAGCCATCAACTAGAAGCAATGTGATCACGGTCTCTTGGTGGCTTGGTGGCGCAGCCATGGTGGCTAATCCAGCTTGGAGGTGGTCCTTGAGGAGTCTAGCACGGCTTCTTGTAATGGGTCCAAGAAGAGGTTGCATCGGCGTCAAATCATGATGTGGCCTAGGTTGGGACACATCAAAAAGCAAGTACTTCTCACCACCAATGGAGGATATGTAAGTGATGAAGATATACCTCCAAATCAAGTGGAGGAGGAGAGCAATGGACAAGAAGAGGAGGACGTAGAGGAACCAGATTGCACCGAACATCCTCTAATTTTGGTAACCATGCGTACTCTTGCTTTAAAAGAAACACCTAGACTAGATCAAAGGGAAAATATTTTTCATACTAGGTGTACAGTAAAGAATCAAGTGTTATGCATGATAATTGATAGTGGTAGCTGCTGTAACATTATTAATGCTAAGGTAGTTGATCACTTGCAATTAAAAACCCAACCTAGGGCTACTAGTGATACGTGATTGCCCCGGAATCCTCCGTAGAAACCTCGTATATGACCCACACGATCCCGACCTTGCCTTGTAACTTCAGATTCGATCCTACAATGCTTTCAAAGTGAGAAACTTATTGCGCAAGTAACCTGAAGAACTCGAGTATGAATTATGAACAAACAAACTGATTTGATAAATTGAACAATCAATTTTGATAGTTCAATCAGATTGGCTCTAACGCTAAATCTGATTGATAAACTAGAATGATCTTTAACAATCACTTCTAGAACAATCTCAATTGAATAACCCAATCAATCAAATTACGAACAAACAAAGAGAGAGAATTTCGAGATTGATGATGATGATTTCGAACTCCAATTGCTAGCAAACACAAGTTGTTGTTTTTGAGCCCAAGAGATAGATTAAACCAATTTGGGTTTAATCTCTCTCAAGCTGATTTTATTGAATGAAATATGCAAAGTATAAATAGAGAATACAAAAGCTATTACTTGGGGAGCAAGGAGTTAAGGTGGCCGGCCCTAGGATGATAGATTAGGCCTCCTTGTCTTGCTTCTCAAGATATAATAAAATATTATATAATATCCATCTAGATTCCCCTTAAATAAAATAAATCATGGCTGATTTATTTATTTAAGGAAAATATCCTAACAACTATAAAATATCCAAAACAAACTAAAAAAATATCTCTAACAACCAGGAGAGAGAAGATCAACCAACTAACATAAGCCTATTGGCTGATTTCTCTACATTATTAAATTAAAAGCACACGCCTATAATTACAATAAATAAGATATTTTCTCTTACTTAGAATGGTCAAGTCAAAGGGTTGACTTTGACCCATATACCAATTTATCTCACCCGGTCACTTACTAAATTCAGCCCTAAAGTGAGACAAACTAATACATGTTTCTAAATAAGGAAATAGTGAATTTCGGCCCCTTGAGTTTAATCCATTGAATCCGGGCTCAATTGATGTCGAATGCACGAGACCCATCTTGACTTGGTTGGCTCTTCAAGAACAGCTGCTAATCGAACCAAGACTGCTGTTGTACCTTGAGCAATCTTCTTAGCTCGACTTCTTGTAATTGGTCTGTCAGAAGGCACTCGAATCAACTCATCGACGTCGGTTGGAGACATGGCAGGCTTCACTGCATCATTCTCCTCCACTTGAGCTCGAATCGTCTCTGATTCGACGTCGGAATCAAAATCTGGCACATAAAGAGATAGATCAGCCACATTAAAAGTCGGATGGACACCATACTCACCAGGCATGTCAACATGATAAGCATTAGGACCGATTCTTCTGATGATACGAAATGGTCCATCTCCTCTGATACGTGATTGCCTCGGATGACTCCTTAGAAACCTCGTATATGACCTCACAAGATCCCAATCTTGCCAGTAAACTTGATTTCAACCTGAATATGCTAACAAGTCAATAACTTTCTCACAAACAACGAAATTGAATCGAATTGATGAAATTGAAGAACCGATCAGATTTGATAGATTAGTTCAACTTGATAGTTCAAACGGATTGGCTCTAACGCTAAATCCGATTGATTAACTAGTTTGATCTTTAACAATCACAACTAGAACAATCTAATTGAATAAACTAACAAATCAATTTCGAACAAAGAGAGAGAGAGGTCGGATTGATGATCTCAAATTGAAGCAATTGCAAGGCAGAACTCATGTGGGATTTTTGGAGCCCAAAGACAAGATAAACCTTTCTTAGGGTTTATCTTATCTCAAGCTGATTTTATTGAATGAAATAACAAGAGTATAAATAGAGAATACAAAGCTATTCCTTGGAGAGCAAGTAACCCATGTCTTGCTTCCAAAGATATAATAAAATATCTATAACTATATCTATCTAGATTTCCTTAAATAAAATAAATCATGGTTGATTTATTTATTTAAGAAAATATCCTAATAAACTCAAAATATCTAAAAGATAATAAAAACATAGGAGAGAGAATAATCAACCACTAACATCAGCCTATGGTCGAAATCCTCTTAACATAAATAAATAAAAATCGTCCTTAATAAAATAATTAAAGATAGAAATTCAAACTAAAGATAAGATTCCCGTAAGACTTGAACAGCTCTCAGTAAAACCCATTTTTCGGTCCTTTGCTGTTGGATTCTGGATTTGATGTAAACTACAAAGTTGTAGAACTTTTAATTATATTTCCAACGAGTACTTATCGGACTTGAGATGAATTTTCTAGCCCAAGTTATGACCAGTTTACTGAGCACTATTTTTAATTTGACGGGTTTCTTAACTTTCCGAACTTTGAAAACTTCATCCTCTTCCTTGGTGGCCTTGGACGCCATTGATGAATATCTTCAACAAATAAGATCAAGTCCTTGAATTTATTCTTGAACTTGAATGTCCGAGACCTTGGAAAAGGTCTTGGTTTTGGCCTCTTAGACACCTTCTTTGCAAGCGCATTCTTCATGGTCCTTTGATCGCTATCATTCTCCCCCAGTTGACCTCGAATCGTCCTTGATTTGATGTTGCATGTAAGATTAAGAGGAGAAATATCTTGAAATGCTGGAGATACTAAAGGCACCATGGTTAGTAAAGAAGGTTTTGGATCAAACATAGTTGATGGAAGACATTGAATCATCTCTTGGACATTATGGCTCTCTTTGATTGAAACTCCATTTGAGATGATAACTTCTTCCTCCATGCTCTCATCTTGCAAGTTGTCCTCAACTGGAACCTCCTTCTTCAAACTTTCATCCACAACATGGCATTGAGGAACACATGGGAGGTCACTTGATTCTTTAGAGCTCTCTTGGCTTTGTGGGGCTATAACTTTCTCTTCTTGAGTGAACATTCCTGGTTTTGGTGAGTCAGAAACTCCCAATTCCTGCAAAAAAGAGTTAGGATCCAAAACAATGGAAGAAGAGTTAGAAATGTACCTCATTTGACTAGAATTAGCCAAAGCCTCATTCTTTCGTTGGAGTTGATAAAAATACTTCTGAGCAGCTCGAACCAAGGCATCAACATCATTGTAGTCTGTATAGCTTTCAAGATGTTCTTGGAATTGAGAATTCAGTCCATCTAAGAATTGTAGACATATATACCTTGGTGATACATCAACTGCAGCAAAACACATCAATTCTTCAAGCTCCATGAAGAAGTCAAGTGGAGATCTAGAACCTTGCTTACAACTAGCCACTCTTTTCAACCGTTCAGAGTGCTCATATGGGACAAACTTCTGGCGCATGTAGAATTTCAGTTGATGCCAAGTGGAAATGGCCTTAAGACCTCGGTTCCAACGATCTCTCTGTACATGATCCCACATAAAACGTGCAGCTCCCACAAGACAAGTTGTTACTGCATACAACTTCTCTTGTTCAGTGTAATAATGGTACTCAAGGAAAGAGTTGGTGTCGTCTTCCCATTCAAAATACCATGTAGGGTCAGTAATCCCATAAAAAGGCTCTATGCGGTGTGGAACATATTGTTGAGACATCCTGAAACAAGCAAGAAGTAGAGAGAGTAGTGTGTTCTAAAACAAATCACAACAAGCAATACCACACCTTAATCAAGCCAAAACTTGCCTCAAAGCAATCCAATCAACTTAATTCAGTTTTTGGGTTGAATTGAGGGAGTAAATGGGTAGATATGGTGTAGATATGGAATACTAATGATAAATAAAGGAAATATGCAGCTTAAGCAAATGGCAAGTATGCAATAAGACAAGCTATGCAATTAATCCCTCTATGAGCTCTAAAACACATGCAATCTCTCAATTGACTCTATGCAAGTTAATAAAGCCAAAATTATCATGCAAGGACAGAAATATGGTAAGCTAAGTGACTTTTGTTTCGTCACTCTTTTTCTTCAAAGTGATTTCTACTTAACTATTTTTAAGCAAGTAGTCACTAGGGTTAAAAGTGGCTTAAAACTAGTTGGGGTAGATCACTTTGTTTTTCTGATTTTTTTTTTTACTTTATGCACAATCTACTCTTGTGCTAGAATGAAGAATAACAAAGCAATGTAAATGAATGCAAATAGGGTAAAAATGAAACTAGGCTAATCTGATTTTTTTTTTATCTAAGTGACTTTAAACTACCAATGAAACCAACTAGAAGCCAAATTAACAAAGAAGAAATAGGCTAGGTCGAAAATATGGAATGCAATGACAAAAATTAGCAAATATCAACAATGCAATATGAATCTCTATTGATCATGCAACATGCAATAAAAACTCATAAAAAATTGTAGGAATACAATTGCTAATCTATATTGCAATCAAACTCAACCAATTCAACCAAAAGCATGCAACAAATCCCTTAAAATCTCCTAGATGGTTAATTGCTTGGGGGCAAGTAAGTCAAGAGAATTAGGGTTTGGGGATGCTCTCGGCTGCACCTAGGGTTAGGGTTTTGGGATTTGGTTCTAGGGTTTGGGAGAGGTAGGGTACGAACTAGGGTTAGGGTTTCGAAACCTAGGGTTGGCCGCCAGTTTAGGGTTAGGTTTAGGGTTTGGCCGCCAATTAGGGTTAGGGTTCGAGGGGGTGGGGTAGGCGATCTAGGGTTAGGGTTAGGGTTTGGTGATGGGGTTGGTGGGGTTGTGATCGAGTGGTGGTGGGGGATGGTGCGGCATTGAGTTTGATACGTGATTGCCTCGGATGACTCCTTAGAAACCTCGTATATGAACCACACAAGTCCCGATCTTGCCAGTAATCTTGATCCAACCTGAATTTCCTTTAAAGTTAGTAACTTTCTTCAACAACAATGAAATTGAATCGAATTGATGAAATTGAAGAACCGATCAGATTTGATAGAATAGTTCAACTTGATAGTTCAAACGGATTGGCTCTAACGCTAAATCCGATTGATTAACTAGTTTGATCTTTAACAATCACAACTAGAACAATCTAATTGATTAAACTAACAAACCAGATTTGAACAAGAGAGAAATCGGATTGATGTTGGACGAATGATGATTCTCGAATTGCAAGCCACACGAACACAAGTTGGTATTTTTGGAGCCCAAAAGCTCTTCTAAACCAAAGCTCTGATACCATCCTCTCTGATCAAACTTGTTCTTCCTTTGATTTGGGAACCTTTCCTTCCTTAGATGCACCCAAACAAGATCTCCTTCTTCAAAGATAACCTGTTTTCGACCCTTATCAGCATGGGCCTTGTACTTCATGGATTTCCTCTCCAAGTGCATCTTTGTCCTCTCATGTAGCTTCTTCACAAACTCAGCCCGCTTGTCAGCTTCAAAACTCTCCTTTCCCTTGTATGGTTGAGGCGTCAAATCCATTGGAGTCCTCGGATCAGCCCATAAACAACCTCAAAAGGGGTCATTTTTGTAGCTGAATGGATTGACCTATTATAAGCAAACTCCACAAAAGGCAAAACATCTTCCCAACGTTTGAGATTAGCTTTAAGCATAGCTCTAAGTAAAACCCCTAACGTTCTATTAGTAACTTCAGTTTGCCCATCAGTTTGTGAATGACATGAGGTAGAAAATAGCAATTTAGTTCCCAATTTAGACCACAGACTCTTCCAAAAATAACTCAAAAACTTAGCATCACGATCTGAAACAATAGAACAAGGAATGCCATGCAATCTAACAATTTCTCTAAAGAACAAATCAACAACATGCACAACATCATCAGTCGTGTGACAAGGAATAAAATGAGCCATTTTGGAAAATCGGTCTACTACCACAAAGATAGAATCTCTACCCTTCCTAGTTCTAGGCAATCCTACAATGAAGTCCATAGAAATGTCCTCCCAAGGTGAACTAGGAATAGGCAAAGGCTGATATAAACCATGGGGATTAAGTCTAGACTTAGCTTTAGCACAAACAACACAACTCTTGACAAATCTAAGCACATAGTTACTCATTTTAGGCCAAAAGTAGTGTTCTTTTAATCCTTCTAAAGTCTTTTCTAAACCCCTATGTCCTCTTGATTCATGAACCTCTTTAGTTAGAAGCCTACGTATACTAGATGAAGGAATGCACAATTTACCAGCTTTAAACAAGTATCCATCATCAATAAAGTAGGTATCTATTTCTTCCCTAGACATGCAATTTTTATAAATTTCAGCAAAGTGAGGATCACTAGCATACAATTCCCTAATCATTGCAAATCCAAGGATCTTAATATCACATTGGTTCAAGAGAACATACCTGCGAGAAAGGGCGTCAGCTACCACATTCTCTTTGCCTTTCTAATGCTTTACAACATAAGGGAAGGTCTCCATAAATTCAACCCATCTTGCATGTCGCCTGCTGAGTCTGGATTGGCCTTTCAAATACTTCAAGGCCTCATGATCAGAATGGATTACAAACTCTTTAGGCCACAAATAATGAGACCAAGTTTTCAAAACCCTAATCAAAGCATACAACTCTTTATCATAAGTAGGGTAATTCAACTCAGCCCCACTAAGCTTTTCACTAAAGTAAGCTATGGGTTTCTTGTCTTGCAAGAGCACGCCTCCTATGCCATGTCCAGAAGCGTCCACCTCTATCTCGAATGCCTTGGAGAAGTCAGGGAGTTGGAGTACTGGGGCGTGGCATAACCTGTCCTTCAAAGTGTTGAAGGCGTTCTCTTGTTGCTCTCTCCATTTGAATGCTTAATCCTTCTTTGTAAGCTCATGGAGAGGGGCTGCAATTGTGCTAAAATCACGCACAAATCTCCTGTAGAAGCCAGCCAAGCCGAGAAAAGAGCGCACCATGGTTGGTGTAGTCGGCTGGGGCCACTCCTTGATTGCCTTGATCTTGTCTTCATCTACCTTCAATCCACCTTTAGACACAACAAAACCAAGAAAAATGGTAGACTCCGAGCAAAAAGAACACTTTTTCAAGTTAACATAAAGCTTTTCTAACCTCAAAGTGTCCAAAACAGCCCTAAGATGATCTACATGTTCATGCAAGGTTTTGCTATAGACTAAGATATCATCAAAGTAGACTACAACAAATTTTCCTAAGTATCTTCTTAGAACATGGTTCATAAGCCTCATGAAAGTACTAGGTGCATTAGTTAATCCAAAAGGCATTATTAACCATTCATATAAATCATACTTAGTTTTAAAGGCAGTTTTCCATTCATCCCCTTCCCTCATCTTAATTTGATGGTACCCACTTCTTAAATCAATCTTAGAAAAGAAATTAGCACCATGCAATTCATCAAGCATACCATCTAATCTAGGAATGGGATGACGGTAATTAACTGTTATTTCGTTGATCGCCCTGCAATCAACACACATTCTCCATGTGCCATCCTTCTTTGGCACCAAAATCACTGGAACCGCGCATGGGCTGAGGGATTCACGCACATAGCCTTTGTCCATGAGATCTTGCACTTGTCTTTGAAGCTCAGCGGTCTCCTCTGGACTTGCTCTATAGGCTGCACGGTTTGGTAAAGAAGCGCCGGGCACCAAATCAATTTGATGCTCAATGCCTCTAATTGGTGGAAGGCCTTGTGGCAACTCGTCAGGCATCACATCTTCAAATTCCTGTAATAGAGCTTGAATACACTTTGGAAGATGTGAAATATCTTGACTAATAACAAGTATATCTTTCCTCAAAAGAAGTAAGCAAAAAGAGTTAGGGAAATAAATACTAGACTGAGTCACTAGAGAGCGCTTTTCTACACTGCCCTTTATGCCATTTTTTGGCACATTCTGTGGGCGTTCTTTTTCCAGATCTGTAGCTCTCTGAGTCTCTGAAGTGCTCCCAAAATTTGAGCTAAAACGCTCGAGTGGTTTGGGAGATAGCCCTATTTTCGTCTCTGATGCGCTGCTGGAACTGTTGCTCGGCACTTTGGACGATTTAGGGACATTCTCTGGGCGTTTTTCATCCCCAACAGTATCTCCACCTGTGCTTGATGTTGTCCTAAAATTTGAGCCAGAACGCTCGGGTGGAGACTGGGAAACGCCGCTGGGCTTTGTTGGTGCGTCGGGCGCCGAGCGCTGGGCCGCAAGCTTGGCCGCCGATTCAACCTCCTCTCTATCTTCCTTGGCACGCCTAAGTGCCCTAACTTGGTCTCTGCGTACCTGGTCCTGTAAAACTTGTTGGGGCGACAATGGTAGAAGAGAAACTCTCCTCCCGTCATAGTTAAACGAATAGGTATTAAGCATGCCATCATATATAACTCTCCTATCGAATAACCATGGTCTACCTAACAAGATATGAGTGCATTCCATGTTTACCACATCACACATGATATCATCCACATAATTGCCTATGGAAACACAGACTAAGCATTGATGAGTAACTAAGTTAGGACCATCAGAATCATTAATACCATTTAGACCATAACTAGTAACCCTAGGTTGGGTTTTTAATTGCAAGTGATCAACTACCTTAGCATTAATAATGTTACAGCAGCTACCACTATCAATTATCATGCATAACACTTGGTTCTTCACAGTACACCTAGTATGAAAAATATTTTCCCTTTGATCTAGTATAGGTGTTTCTTGTAAAGTAAGAGTACGCATTGTTACCAAAGTTAGAGGCTGTTCGGTGCAATCTGGTTCAATGGCCTCTACGTCCTCCTCTTGTCCATTGCTCTCCTCCTCCACTTGATTTGGAGGTATATCTTCATCACTCACATATCCTCCATTGGTGGTGAGAAGCACTTGCTTTTGATTTGGACAATCCTTGGCATAATGACCTCTTCCTTGACACTTGTAGCACACTAAATCACGTGCCCTTGGCTGGTTTGGAGGTCCATTGTTGGGACGCCTTTGGCCTTGAAAACCTGTTGGTTTAGGTGAGCTAGAAGCTCCCTTTTGCTGCATAGAAGGGTTAGAAGAATAAGAATTGGAATTTGAACTAGGATTAGAAACATACCTTTTTGGTGCATTCCAAGCTTCCTTCTTCTTCCTTTGTTTTTGCTCATAGAGTAGTTGGGCTGAATGTACTAAGGCATTGAGATCCTTGATTTGTTGAATCTCCAATGTGTCTTTAATGCTTTGATTCAGTCCAGCCATAAATTGGGTCCTTAGAGACCGTTGGGAATGATGAATTCCCGCTTTGAAGCTCAAATCCTCTAGCTCATTGAAGTACTCGGTTGGAGACTTGGTACCTTGTTTGCATGTAACAACTTTCAGCCTCATGTGCTCGGTATGTTCTTCGGGCACATACTTCTTCCTCATGACAAACTTCAGCTGGCCCCAAGTTTCAATCGGTGGTAAGACCTTTCTGATTCTATCTCCTTCATTCTGAACCACCAATTTCTAGCGGTCCCAACGAAGTGAATAACAACAACTGCCACTTTCTCCCATTTTTCATAGCCCATGTGATCTAGAATGAAATTTGTGGCTTGTTCCCACTCTAGATACTTCTCTGGATTGAGCTCTCCATTGAATGGCTCTATCTTGATCTTAATATCACGCTTCCCAATCTGATTGACTTGTTGGTTAGCATGATTGTTGTTGTTCGGCCTTTGCACTCCATAAGCTGGTGGAATATCTTCTACAACCTCAGCTTGGTTATAGAAATCATCAAGGGGAGGATGCCATGGGCGCCTTTCTTCCCCGGGATAGCCATAAGTCACATCATCAAAAGGATTGTTGTATTGTTGTTGTTGTTGATGAGTGGCTTGAGGATACCGGTTAGCTTGCTGATTGTAGAATTGTTGATGGGTAACCGGTGGAGTCCAAGATCCTATGCCTCTTCCTCTACCTCGGCCTGCTGTGGGGGAGTATTCAGCCGGGGGATCTTGATCTTTGTAGCTAGCAAGCACATCATGCTCTTCATCAATTGCTTGTTGCTTGCCTTTGTCGCTAATTGAGGCTTGATTTGGATCACTTGTAAGCTCTATTGCTGGAGCAACCTTATGACTTCCTTGAGATGACTCAATCAAAGTGGCAATTTGCTCCTCTAGACGCCGCAATTGAGGATTGATTGCAGCCGTGGCCAACTCTACAGCTCGAGCTTGACCATCTCGTACACTCTCATTAATGGACAACCTAATGAAGTCGATTGCCTCCTTAGTGAGATTCAATTCAGCCGAGTTCGGCTCATTAGAGACCACCATTGTTCCTAAAACAAGCAAGAAGGTAGAGAGAGTAGTGTGTTCTAAAGCAAATCACACAAGCAATACCACACCTTAATCAAGCCAAAACTTGCCTCAAAGCAATCCAATCAACTTAATTCAGTTTTTGGGTTGAATTGAGGGATTAAATGGGTAGATATGGTGTAGATATGGTATACTAATGATAAGTAAAGGAAATATGCAGCTTAAGCAAATGGCAAGTATGCAATAAGACAAGCAATGCAAATAATCCTTTTATGAGCTCTAAAACACATGCAATCTCTCAATTGACTCTATGCAAGTTAATAAAGCCAAAATTATCATGCAAGGACAGAAATATGGTAGGCTAAGTGACTTTTGTTTCGTCACTCTTTTTCTTCAAAGTGATTTCTACTTAATTATTTTTAAGCAAGTAGTCACTAGGGCTTAAAAGTGGCTTAAAACTAGTTGGGGTAGATCACTTTTGCTTTTCTGATTTTTTTTTTTGACTTTATGCACAAACTACTCTTGTGCTAGAATGAAGAATAACAAAGCAATGCAAAGGAATGCAAATAGGGCTAAAACGAAACTAGTCTAATCTGATTTTTTTTTATCTAAGTGACTTTATACTACCAATGAAACCAATTAGAAGCCAAATTAACAAGAGAAGATAGGCTAGGTCGAATTTATGGAATGCAATGACAAAAATTAGCAAATATCAACAATGCAATATGAATCTCTATTGATCATGCAACATGCAATAAAAACTCATAAAAATTGTAGGAAGACAAAAGCTAATCTATATTGCAATCAAACTCAACCAATTCAACCAAAAGCATGCAACAAATCCCTTAAAAATCTCCTAGATGGGTTATTACTTGGAGGGCAAGCAACAACAAGGGGATTTAGGGTTTGGTGAAGTCTCGGCTGAGATCTAGGGTTGGGGTTTTCGGGTTTGGCTCTAGGGTTTAGATAACGGTAGGGTTTGAACTAGGGTTACCTAATTAGGGCTAGGGTTTGCGAGTTAGGGTTAGGGCTCGAATGGATCTGGCCGCTAATTAGGGTTAGGGTTACGAGGGTGGGGGTAGGCGATCTAGGGTTAGGGTTAGGGTTTGGTGATGGGGTTGGTGGGGTTGTGATCGAGTGGTGGTGGATGGTGGTGCGACGTGGTTGAGCGACACCAGTTCAAGGTGGAGGGTGGTGGTGCGAGGTGGTGGTTGGCGGAAAAGGTGGTGGTTGTGGTGCAAAATTCAATCTTTGGTCTCAAAAATTCAAACTTTAGGTAAAGGTGGGATTTTTGGGATCAAAAACTGAATTAAATCAATTAGAAAGCAAATTAAGGAAAGAAAATTTTACTTGGCGAGACGCTGGATTATGATACCACTTGATACATGATTGCCCCGGAATCCTCCGTAGAAACCTCGTATATGACCCACACGATCCCGATCTTGCCTTGTAACTTCATATTCGATCCTACAATGCTTTCAAAGTGAGAAACTTATTGCGCAAGTAACCTGAAGAACTCGAGTATGAATTATGAACAAACAAACTGATTTGATAAATTGAACAATTAATTTTGATAGTTCAATCAGATTGGCTCTAACGCTAAATCTAATTGATAAACTAGAATGATCTTTAACAATCACTTCTAGAACAATCTCAATTGATTAACCCAATCAATCAAATTACGAACAAACAAAGAGAGAGAATTTCGAGATTCATGATGATGATTTCGAACTCTAATTGCTAGCAAACACAAGTTGTTGTTTTTGAGCCCAAGAGATAGATTAAACCAATTTGGGTTTAATCTCTCTCAAGCTGATTTTATTGAATGAAATATGCAAAGTATAAATAGAGAATAAAAAAGCTATTACTTGGGGAGCAAGGAGTTAAGGTGGCCGGCCCTAGGATGATAGATTAGGTCTCCTTGTCTTGCTTTCCAAGATATAATAAAATATCTAATAATATCTATCTAGATTCCCCTTAAATAAAATAAATCATGGTTGATTTATTTATTTAAGGAAAATATCCTAACAACTATAAAATATCCAAAATAAACTAAATATATCTCTAACAACCAAGAGAGAGAAGATCAACCAACTAACATAAGCCTATTGGCTGATTTCTCTACATTATTAAATTAAAAGCACACGCCTATAATTAAAATAAATAAGATATTTTCTCTTACTTAGAATGGTCAAGTCAAAGGGTTGACTTTGACCCATATATCAATTTATCTCACCCGGTCACTTACTCAATTCAGCCCTAAAGTGAGACAAACTAATACATGTTTCTAAATAAGGAAATAGTGAATTTCGGCCCCTTGAGTTTAATCCATTGAATCCGGGCTTAATTGATGTCGAATGCACGAGACCCATCTTGACTTGGTTGGCTCTTCAAGAACAGCTGCCAATCGAACCAAGATTGTTGTTGTGCCTTGAGCAATCTTCTTAGCTCGACTTCTTGTAATTGGTCCGTCAGAAGGCACTCAAATCAACTCATCGACTTCGGTTGGAGACATGGCAGGCTTCACTGCATCAACTAGTTATGGTCTAAATGGTATTAATGATTCTGATGGTCCTAACTTAGTCACTCATCAATGCTTAGTCCGTGTTTCCATAGGCAATTATGTGGATGATATCATGTGTGATGTGGTAAACATGGAATGCACTCATATCTTGTTAGGTAGACCATGATTATTCGATAGGAGAGTTATATATGATGGCATGCTTAATACCTATTCGTTTAACTATGACGGGAGGAGAGTTTCTCTTCTACCATTGTCGCCCCAACAAGTTTTACAGGACCAGGTACGCAGAGACCAAGCTAGGGCACTTAGGCGTGCCAAGGAAGAGAAAGAAGAGGCTGAATTGGCAGCCAAGCTTGCGGCCCGGCGCTCGGCGCCCGACGCACCAACAAAGCCTACCGGCGTTTCCTAGTCTCCACCAGGGCGTTCTGGCTCAAATTTTAGGACAAAATCAAGCACAGGTGGAGCTACTGATTGGCACGAAAAACGCCCAGAGAATGTCCCTAAATCGTCCAAAGTGCCGAGCAACAGTTCCAGCAGCGCTCCAGAGACGAAAACGGGGCTATCTCCCAAACCACTCGAGCGTTTTGACTCAAATTTTGGGAGAACTACAGAGACTCAGAGAGATACAGATCTGGAAAAAGAACGCCCACAGAAAGTGCCAAAAAACGGCATAAAGGGCAGTGTAGAAAAGCGCTCTCTAGTGACTCAGTCTAGTATCTCTTTCCCTAACTCTTTTTGCTTACTTCTTTTGAGGAAAGATATACTTGTTATTAGTCAAGATATTTCACATCTTCCAAAGTGTATTCAAGCTCTATTACAGGAATTTGAAGATGTGATGCCTGACGAGTTGCCACAAGGCCTTCCACCAATTAGAGGCATTGAGCATCTAATTGATTTGGTGCCCGACGCTTCTTTACCAAACCGTGCAGCCTATAGAGCAAGTCCAGAGGAGACCGCTGAGCTTCAAAGACAAGTGCAAGATCTCATGGACAAAGGCTATGTGCGTGAATCCCTCAGCCCATGCGCGGTTCCGGTGATTTTGGTGCCAAAGAAGGATGGCACATGGAGAATGTGTGTTGATTGCAGAGCGATCAACCAAATAACAGTTAAGTACCGTCATCCCATTCCTAGATTAGATGATATGCTTGATGAATTGCATGGTGCTAATTTCTTTTCAAAGATTGATTTAAGAAGTGGGTACCATCAAATTAGAATGAGGGAAGGGGATGAATGGAAAACTGCCTTTAAAACTAAGTATGGATTATATGAATGGTTAGTAATGCCTTTTGGATTAACTAATGCACCTAGTACTTTCATGAGGCTTATGAACCATGTTTTAAGAAGATACTTAGGAAAATTTGTTGTAGTCTACTTTGATGATATCTTGGTCTATAGCAAAGCCTTGCATGAACATGTAGATCATCTTAGGGATGTTTTGGACACTTTGAGGTAAGAAAAGCTTTATGTTAACTTGAAAAAGTGTTCTTTTTGCTCGGAGTCTACCATTTTTCTTGGTTTTGTTGTGTCTAAAGGTGGATTGAAGGTAGATGAAGACAAGATCAAGGCAATCAAGGAGTGGCCCCAGCCGACTACACCAACCATGGTGCTCTCTTTTCTCGGCTTGGCTGGCTTCTACAGAAGATTTGTGCGTGATTTTAGCACAATTGCAGCCCCTCTCCATGAGCTTACAAAGAAGGATTCAGCATTCAAATGGAGAGAGCAACAAGAGAACGCCTTCAACACTTTGAAGGACAGGTTATGCCACGCCCCAGTACTCCAACTCCCTGATTTCTCCAAGGCATTCGAGATAGAGGTGGACGCTTCTGGACATGGCATAGGAGGCGTGCTCTTGCAAGACAAGAAACCCATAGCTTACTTTAGTGAAAAGCTTAGTGGGGCTGAGTTGAATTACCCTACTTATGATAAAGAGTTGTATGCTTTAATTAGGGTTTTGAAAACTTGGTCTCATTATTTGTGGCCTAAGGAGTTTGTAATCCATTCTGATCATGAGGCCTTGAAGTATTTGAAAGGCCAATCCAGACTCAGCAGGCGACATGCAAGATGGGTTGAATTTATAGAGACCTTCCCTTATGTTGTAAAGCATAAGAAAGGCAAAGAGAATGTGGTCGCTGACGCCCTTTCTCGCAGGTATGTTCTCTTGAACCAATGTGATGTTAAGATCCTTGGATTTGCAATGATTAGGGAATTGTATGCTAGTGACCCTCACTTTGCTGAAATTTATAAGAATTGCATGTCTAGGGGAGAAATAGATACCTACTTTATTGATGATGGATACTTGTTTAAAGCTGGTAAATTGTGCATTCCTTCATCTAGTATACGTAGGCTTCTAATTAAAGAGGTTCATGAATCAAGAGGACATAGGGGTTTAGAAAAGACTTTAGAAGGTTTAAAAGAACACTACTATTGGCCTAAGATGAGTAATTATGTGCTTAGATTTGTCAAGAGTTGTGTTGTTTGTGCTAAAGCTAAGTCTAGACTTAATCCCCATGGTTTATATCAGCTTTTGCCTATTCCTAGTTCACCTTGGGAGGACATTTCTATGAACTTCATTGTAGGATTTCCTAGAACTAGGAAGGGTAGAGATTCTATCTTTGTGGTAGTAGACCGATTTTCCAAAATGGCTCATTTTATTCCTTGTCACACGACTGATGATGTTGTGCATGTTGCTGATTTGTTCTTTAGAGAAATTGTTAGATTGCATGGCATTCCTTGTTCTATTGTTTCAGATCGTGATGCTAAATTTTTGAGTTATTTTTGGAAGAGTCTGTGGTCTAAATTGGGAACTAAATTGCTATTTTCTACCTCATGTCATCCACAAACTGATGGGCAAACTGAAGTTACTAATAGAACGTGTTGCTATTTTCAGATCGTGATGCGCAATTTCTTGGGCATCCAAGAAGCAATCTTGCATAACGACTTCAACAATGGAATCGGAGTTCGTTGCACTTGCCGCGGCGGGCAAGGAGGCTGAATGGCTTAGGAATCTCGTGTTGGAGATCCCCTTGTGGCCAAAGCCGATTTCCCCCATCGCTATCTTTTGTGATAGTCAAAGCACGTTGGCAAAGGCCTATAGCCATGTGTATAATGGGAAATCAAGACACCTTGGTGTGAGGCATAGTTCGGTTAGAGAATTGATCACACATGGAGTCATCTCGGTTGTCTTCGTTCGAACACACAATAACCTTGCCGATCACTTGACGAAGAGTTTGGCAAAAGATTTGGTGTATAATGCATCACGAGGGATGGGGCTAAAATCCTTGCAACTCTAAGATTTGGACACCCAATTCCCCCTCATCGAAAGGTGTGGGCTGAATTCAATGTGGAAAGCCAAAGTCATGGAGTGGGAGAGCATACTAAAAATCCCATCAATGGTAAATGCTCTAGGCCTACATGAAACTAGTCTTGAAACAAGTTTTCATGAATGAGTCTTTGGAAATTGCTATGTAGGGCACGTTAGAAGACTCAACTATGCATGTGTGGAAGTATAAGGCTTCTTCCGAGTTAGAGTGTGAGGATTACTTGACTAAAGCACATGTGAGAAGAT
Organism: Fallopia convolvulus; assembly: GCA_964016875.1. Classification (NCBI taxonomy): domain Eukaryota; kingdom Viridiplantae; phylum Streptophyta; class Magnoliopsida; order Caryophyllales; family Polygonaceae; genus Fallopia; species Fallopia convolvulus. The sequence goes on along the minus strand of OZ024733.1, from coordinate 12,428,702 downwards.
AATGGACGAAAGAGCCTTTTTACAAATGCGTCAAGGATAGCACGTATACGCAAAGAAACTCATGTGTAAATGTTACTACTTGTACTTAGACAAGTTGATGTGGTTCAAACCTTAGGAGCACCACTAGATTTTAGTGCATGAATGTGACATTTGCAAGTTGTAAATTCAAGTCTACGGACATTTACATCTATACATAGAGTTTGTTTTATAAAAAGTTCAAATTTATGACGTTGCACAAATGGGGGAGGAATGTTGGTGATTTGTGAAAGTCATCGATTCATTTGGTGTGAGTCATGAATGGATAAGTGTGGGAACCACCAAGGGTATCACATAGGTTAGGGGCGTGCGGGAGGCACGGCCTAGTGATCGGCCCAATGGTGGTTCTAAGGGTTAAAGAGAGGTTAGGAATCATGTGTGTGGATCGGCGTTGGCATCGGTGCAAGGGCGCCAAGGGCGCGCCTTGATCGATCGAACCGAACATGAGGTTCGCGGGCTGGCCAAGGCACGAGGCTTGAACCTCGTATGTGCCGAGCACCATGCGTCGGCGTGGCACGCCGAGACGCTCCAGCGATGCGTGCGCCAAGTGCCGAGGTGCTGGCAAGGGCGCGCCGCTGCGCTATGCAAGCGCGCGACAGCTGCGGTGAGCCAAGGCGCGCCTAGGGCGCTGTTTTGGTTGTTTTGCAAATGTGGCTTGATTCATGCAATGAATTTGCAATGTGATGATTCCTAGGTTGAGAAATGAAGCTCAAGGACTATGGGGCAAAATTTGAGAGCAAACCAATGCTTGGAACCTCGGTTTTAAGCTAGCTCAAGTTAGGAGCTGTTTTTGGTTTGAGCTGGTTTTGAGCTAGGGCGTTGACCTTTTGGTTTCGCGGAAGCTTCACCGAGCCTCGTAGGGACGAGACGCACATTTTATGTCTCGGGTGTGTGGGCGTGACAAGCTAGCTCGGAGCTAGCATCCCCATGGATTGGGCCGCACGCACGTGGGCCTATTTTGGGCTTTTCTCTTGAGTTTTGGATAAGGATGGATTTGAAATTTGAAAGTTAGTTGAGGGAAGTTACCAAGGTGGTTACAACAACTTTCCTATTAATCCTCCTTGTTTTTCTCCTTAATTTTCCTAACAAAATAACTTCCCTTTCTCTCTCCAATAACCCGCCCAACCCCTTAGCCTATAAATAGAGGCTTGACACCTCATTTGAAGAGGTTCGAGAATTCATTCTCTTCAAGAGGGTCGTGAGTTCTAATTAAATACGAGAGTTGTGTTTGATTGTTCTACATCATCCACAAGACACTTATTGAAGAACGAGGTGCGTATATATGCAATGATGAGACATGCTTGCCACATGTTCATTGTATAGCAACGTTTTATCTCGCAACGTTATTGTGGTTTAACCCTAGGCATATTAATAGGGGCAATAAACGTTGAAGGAAAGATTGATCTAATCATTCGACTCGTTGCCTTATCTAATCAAGTCATGTTGTTTATGGTTTCAAAGTTTTAAATCGTGCTATCATATACTAACAACATTCGGCGGTGATTACCCTTGTGGTCTACACCCAACGAGATTACCTTCGGGTCTACTCACAAGATTACCCTTCGGGGTCTACTCAATCGTCTTGATTACCCTTCGGGGTCTACAAGAGCCGAATCTAACCTTCAACTAACAACGCTAACTAAAACTAACAAAATGACCCCTTTTGAGGTTGTTTATGGGCTGAATCCGAGGACTCCAGTGGATTTGACGCCTCAGCCATATAAGGGAAAGGAGAGTTTTGAAGCTGACAAGCGGGCTGAGTTTGTGAAGAAGCTACATGAGAGGACAAAGATGCACTTGGAGAGGAAATCCATGAAGTACAAGGCCCATGCTGATAAGGGTCGAAAACAGGTTATCTTTGAAGAAGGAGATCTTGTTTGGGTGCATCTAAGGAAGGAGAGGTTCCCAAATCAAAGGAAGAACAAGTTAGATCAGAGAGGAGATGGACCATTTCGTAGCATCAGAAGAATCGGCCCTAATGCTTATCATGTTGACATGCCTGGTGAGTATGGTGTCCATCCGACTTTTAATGTGGCTGATCTATCTCTTTATGTGCCAGATTTTGATTTCGACGTCGAATCAGAGACGATTCGAGCTCAAGTGGAGGAGAATGATGCAGTGAAGCCCGCCATGTCTCCAACCGACGTCGATGAGTTGATTCGAGTGCCTTCTGACGGACCAATTACAAGAAGTCGAGCTAAGAAGATTGCTCAAGGCACAACAGCAATCTTGGTTCGATTGGCAGCTGTTCTTGAAGAGCCAACCAAGTCAAAATGGGTCTCGTGCATTCGACATCAATTGAGCCCGGATTCAATGGATTAACTCAAGAGGGCCGAAATTCATCTATTTCCTTATTTAGAAACATGCATTAGTTTGTCTCACTTTAGGGCTGAATTTAGTAAGTGACCGGGTGAGATAAATTGGTATATGGGTCAAAGTCAACCCTTTGACTTGACCATTCTAAGTAAGAGAAAATATCTTTTATTTATTTAAACATAGTGTGCGTTTTTAATAAAGTAGAGAAATCAACTACTAGGCTTATATTAGTTGGTTGATATTCTCTCTCTTGGTTGTTAGAGATATTTTTAGTTTGTTTTAGATATTTTGAGTTTGTTAGAATATTTTCCTTAAATAAATAAATCAGCCAATAAAAGTTCTCCTGGGTCACATGACTTGCCAAGGGACCATATAACCTCCTTGTCAAAGCAAATAAGACTACAACCAGATATCCATGATGTTTGAGTTGGAAAATAATCCAACCTGATGATGTTGCAAATTTGAGGCATAATGCTAAACCTTAAACATGTCCCCCCTGGATCAAACTTCATTTCCAACAGTGAGGTCAACTCCTCAGTCTTGGATTGTCTACTGCCTAGAACAATATGTTTCTCCCATTGATCCACAAAATGCGAGGGGCATTTAATGTGACTAATCGAGGAAGCTAAGAACTCAAAGGAAATATTATGATTCCCATTACTGTTGTCTAACTCAGTTCCCTTCAACAATTGAGTAAACATGGACAACTCTTCATCAATACACCACAAGTTACTAGTCTTTTCTAGAAAAGCAAATTCTCCATACGGTGGTGCAACAATTTCTCCTCCCGGATCAAAAGCAAATACTCCAACATATTCATGCTTCGGTATCCAGTGATCAAATTTCCCCAACAGAAGAATGTCAATTCCTGGATCAAAACTCACATTCTTTAAGGCCTTCAAATCAATTTGTGGCTCAAGCATTTCGTCAAACGCCTGGTGTGCATCCAAACCTGAGGTCTCCTTTACAACTTTTGTTTCATCCTTCAACTGAATTTGCACCATTTCTTTAGCTTGAATCACAATCTCATCACTTTTCAGCACATCATGGGCATGGTTTTCATCGAGTACCTTCCTTGCAATGGTCGGCTTGCCATCATCCTTCAACAAATCATCGATGCGCACGATCTCATTGGTGTTAGTTGAATGAGGCATTTCTTCGAACACCTTTGGGGCGTTTGGCTTTGAGCATTCCGGGAGCTCGATAGAACCTGATACCCAGCAAAGCAACTTGTTCACTTTGTCAAAGGACTCGTGGTCTTAACTCTGTACATCGTCGGGAACCTCGTCGAACAGATTGGTGATGATTACAGCCCCGTTTGGACCCTCAGTGAGTTGAATATGAGGTAGGTTGAAGTGATTGAGGATGAAAGTCTGCAGATCTGAGATGGAACCGACTGCCTTGCGCATCTCCTTGAAGCTCCTTCCAGATCTGACGTAGATGGGCTCTTCACTAGCCATAGCAGTGGAGTCCGTGTGCAAGTCGGAGGCTCGAAAGCTCTGATACCATTGAAACGTGAAAACGTGAATCGAGATAGAAATCCACTTCAGAAGTTCCTTCGAACTCGAAAAGTGGTGTCCCAAGCCTAGAAATCAATCACTGAGGTAGAAGGATTGATTCGAAGGGAATTGGTGACATGAAGAACCTTGAGAGTTTGTAAGATTTGGGAGAATTTTGTATTTGATTGATTGGATAAACTGGCTGAAGGCCTTCAACTGAATACATAAAGGAAGCTACGGGTTTGAACAAGCTCAAACCTAACAATTGAACCGGAAAATATAAAAGCAAGTATTGAACCGGTTACTAAACCGGGTTACATATAAAATCCTGTAACACCAATGCTCTTCCACTTACTAGATCTGGACACATACGAGCTCACTTCCAGATTTTCTAGCCTCAAGGGGACGAATTTGTGCTTCTTAGCCCCAGCTCCTTTCCTGCCCATAGAGAGCCACGAACAAGAACCCTAAATCTAAATTTGTGCGCTATTCTCACTACAACAACTCCCTCTCGTTCTTGGTATAGATCCAAGTGGTTCTATCCAAGATTCAACCTCACAAGACAATGCCCACTCTCACTCAGGTCGTAGCCACCGGAAAACACCGCCGGAACCACCACTAACCCATGTGTTTCACTCTAGATCTCACACCCCAAGCTCCCTCCGTTTGCACCAGCCGCCAAAATAGGCCCCACCGGTGCTTCAACCTCACAAGATGTCACCGTCACTCACACTCCCCACCCCACCTCGCCGGAAAACGACGCCGGACCACCAAGAACTCAGCCCGCCGGAGAGGAAACCCAAAAACCCTAGAGGAGAGAGGAGAGAGTTTCTCTCTCTAGGAAAAAAAAAGTTTATGATTTTTTTTTTGCTTGGATGAACAAGTAGGGTCCTAAAAAAAATATTTTGCAAAGACACATTCGACCGTACAACCGTTTAGCGCATTTTCGGGGAGGGTGTTCGTTTGAGGCTGAATGGTACGACGATTTTCTTACCTGAACTTTTGCGAGTTTTTTCCATTTTTTTTGGCATGGATAAGCTAGTAGGGGCCTAAGAAAAACATTTTGTAAAGACACATTTGATGGTACAACCGTTTAGAAGATTTTCGGGGAGGGTCTCGTTTTTAGACTGAATGGTACGAAGATTTTCGTACCAGAACTTTTGCGAGTTTTATCCTTTTTTTCTTGTATGAGCTAGTAGGGGCCTAGGAAAAACATTTTGTAAAGACACATTCGACCGTACAACCATTTAGGGCATTTTCGGGGATGGTCTCGTTTTGAGGCTGAATGGTACGAAGATTTTCGTACCAGAACTTTTGCGAGTTTTTTTCCCTTTTTTTGCTTGGATGAGCTAGTAGGGTCCTAAGAAAAACATTTTGTAAAGACACGTTCGTCCGTACAACCGTTTAGGGCATTTTTGGGGAGGGTCTCGTTTTGAGGCTGAATGGTACGAAGATTTTCGTACCAGAATTTTTGCGAGTTTTTTCCGTTCTTTTTGCTTGGATGAGCTAGTAGGGTCCTAAGAAAAGCATTTTGCAAAGACACATTCGACCGTACAACCGTTTAGGGCATTTTCGGGGAGGGTGTCCGTTTGAGGCTGAATGGTACGGAGATTTTCGTACCAGAACGTTTGCGAGTTTTTTCCGTTCTTTTTGCTTGGATGAGCTAGTAGGGTCCTAAGAAAAACATTTTGCAAAGAGACATTCGACCGTACAACCGTTTAGGGCATTTTCGGGGAGGGTGTCCATTTGAGGCTGAATGGTACGAAGATTTTCTTACCAGAACTTTTGCGAGTTTTTTCCGTTTTTTTGGCATGGATGAGCTAGTAGGGGCCTAAGAAAAACATTTTGTAAAGACACATTCGACCGTACAACCGTTTAGGGCATTTTCTAGGAGGGTCTCGTTTTGAGGCTGAATGGTACGAAGATCTTCATACCAGAACTTTTGCGAATTTTTTCCGCTTTTTTTGCTTGTATGAGCTAGTAGGGTCTTAAGAAAAACATTTTGTAAAGACACATTAAACCGTACAACCATTTAGGGCAATTTCGGGGAGGGTGTCGGTTTGAGGCTGAATGGTACGAAGATTTTCGTACCTGAACTTTTGCGAGTTTTTTTCATTTTTTTTTGGCATGGATATGCTAGTAGGGGCCTAAGAAAAACACTTTGTAAAGACACATTCGACGGTACAACCGTTTGTGGGATTTTCGGGGAGGGTCTCGTTTTTAGGCTGAATGGTACGAAGATTTTCGTACCAGAACTTTTGCGAGTTTTATCCGTTTTTTTCTTGTATGAGCTAGTAGGGGCCTAAGAAAAACATTTTGTAAAGACACATTCGACCGTACAATCGTTTAGGGCATTTTCGGGGATGGTCTCGTTTTGAGGCTGAATGGTACGAAGATTTTCGTACCAGAACTTTTGCGAGTTTTTTCCGTTCTTTTTGCTTGGATGAGCTAGTAGGGTCCTAAGAAAAACATTTTGCAAAGACACATTCGACCGTACAACCGTTTAGGGCATTTTCGGGGAGGATGTCCGTTTGAGGCTGAATGGTACGAAGATTTTCGTACCAGAACTTTTGCGAGTTTTTTCCGTTTTTTTGGCATGGATGAGCAAGTAGGGGCCTAAGAAAAACATTTTGTAAAGACACGTTCGTCCGTACAACCGTTTAGGGCATTTTCGGGGAGGGTCTCGTTTTGAGGCTGAATGGTACGAAGATTTTCGTACCAGAACTTTTGCGAGTTTTTTCCGTTCTTTTTTCTTGGATGAGCTAGTAGGGTCCTAAGAAAAACATTTTGCAAAGACACATTCGACCGTACAACCGTTTAGGGCATTTTCGGGGAGGGTGTCCGTTTGAGGCTGAATGGTACGAAGATTTTCGTACCAGAACTTTTGCGAGTTTTTTCCGTTCTTTTTGCTTGGATGAACTAGTAGGGTCCTAAGAAAAACATTTTGCAAAGACACATTCGACCGTACAACCGTTTAGGGCATTTTCGGGGAGGATGTCCGTTTGAGGCTGAATGGTACGAAGATTTTCGTACCAGAACTTTTGCGAGTTTTTTCCGTTTTTTTGGCATGGATGAGCTAGTAGGGGCCTAAGAAAAACATTTTGTAAAGACACATTCGACCGTACAACCGTTTAGGGCATTTTCGGGGAGGGTCTCGGTTTGAGGCTGAATGGTACCAAGATTTTCGTACCAGAACTTTTGCGAGTTTTTTCCATTTTTTTGCTCGGATGAGCTAGTAGCGTCCTAAGAAAAACATTTTGTAAGGACACATTCGACCGTACAACCGTTTAGGATATTTTCGGGGAGGGTCTCGTTTTTAGGCTGAATAGTACGAAGATTTTCGTACCAGAACTTTAGTGAGTTTTTTCCGTTTTTTTTGCTCGTATGAGCTAGTAGGGGCCTAAGAAAAACATTTTGTAAAGACACATTCGATCGTACAACCGTTTAGGGCATTTTCGGGGAGGGTATCGTTTTGAGGTTGAATGGTACGAAGATTTTCGTACCATAACTTTTGCGAGTTTTTTCCATTTTTTTTCTCGGATGAGCTAGTAGCGTCGTAAGGAAAACATTTTGTAAAGACACATTCGACCGTACAACCGTTTAGTTATTTTCGGGGATGGTCTCGTTTTGAGGCTGAATGGTACGAAGATTTTCGTACCAGAACTTTTGCGAGTTTTTTCCGTTCTTTTTGCTTGGATGAGCTAGTAGGGTCCTAAGAAAAACATTTTGCAAAGACACATTCGACCGTACAACCGTTTAGGGCATTTTCGGGGAGGATGTCCGTTTGAGGCTGAATGGTACGAAGATTTTCGTACCAGAACTTTTGCGAGTTTTTTCCGTTTTTTTGGCATGGATGAGCAAGTAGGGGCCTAAGAAAAACATTTTGTAAAGACACGTTCGTCCGTACAACCGTTTAGGGCATTTTCGGGGAGGGTCTCGTTTTGAGGCTGAATGGTACGAAGATTTTCGTACCAGAACTTTTGCGAGTTTTTTCCGTTCTTTTTTCTTGGATGAGCTAGTAGGGTCCTAAGAAAAACATTTTGCAAAGACACATTCGACCGTACAACCGTTTAGGGCATTTTCGGGGAGGGTGTCCGTTTGAGGCTGAATGGTACGAAGATTTTCGTACCAGAACTTTTGCGAGTTTTTTCCGTTCTTTTTGCTTGGATGAACTAGTAGGGTCCTAAGAAAAACATTTTGCAAAGACACATTCGACCGTACAACCGTTTAGGGCATTTTCGGGGAGGATGTCCGTTTGAGGCTGAATGGTACGAAGATTTTCGTACCAGAACTTTTGCGAGTTTTTTCCGTTTTTTTGGCATGGATGAGCTAGTAGGGGCCTAAGAAAAACATTTTGTAAAGACACATTCGACCGTACAACCGTTTAGGGCATTTTCGGGGAGGGTCTCGGTTTGAGGCTGAATGGTACCAAGATTTTCGTACCAGAACTTTTGCGAGTTTTTTCCTTTTTTTTGGCATGGATGCGCTAGTAGGGTCCTAAGAAAAACATTTTGTAAAGACACGTTCGTCCGTACAACCGTTTAGGGCATTTTTGGGGAGGGTGTCCGTTTAGGCTGAATGGTACGAAGATTTTCGTACCAGAACTTTTGCGAGTTTTTTCCGTTTTTTGTGCTTGGATGAGCTAGTAGGGTCCTAAGAAAAATATTTTGTAAAGACATATTCGACTGTACAACCGTTTAGGGCATTTTCGGGGAGGGTCTCGTTTTGAGGCTAAATGGTACGAGGATTTTCGTACCAGAACTTCTGCGAATTTTTCCGCTTTTTTTGCTTGTATGAGCTAGTCGGGTCTTAAGAAAAATATTTTGTAAAGACACATTGGACCGTACAACCATTTAGGGCAATTTCGGGGAGGGTGTCGGTTTGAGGCTGAATGATACGAAGATTTTCGTACCAGAACTTTTGCTAGTTTTTTCCCTTTTTTTGCATGGATAAGCTAGTTGGGGCCTAAGAAAAACATTTTTTAAACACACATTCGACGGTATAACCGTTTAGGGGATTTTCGGGGAGGGTCTCGTTTTTAGGCTGAATGGTACGAAGATTTTCGTACCAGAACTTTTGCGAGTTTTTTCCGTTCTTTTTGCTTGGATGAGCTAGTGGGTCCTAAGAAAAACATTTTGTAAAGACACATTCGACCGTACAACCGTTTAGGGGATTTTCGTGAGGGTCTCGTTTTTAGGCTGAATGGTACGAAGATTTTCGTACCAGAACTTTTGCGTGTTTTTTCCGTTTTTTGCCTTGTATGAGCTAGTAGGGGCCTAAGAAAAACATTTTGTAAAGACACATTCGACCGTACAACCGTTTAGGGCATTTTAAGGGATGGTCTCGTTTTGAGGATGAATGGTACGAAGATTTTCGTACCAGAACTTTTGCGAGTTTTTTCTGTTTTTTTGCTTGGATGAGCTAGTAGGGTCCTAAGAAAAACATTTTGTAAAGACACGTTCGTCCGTACAACCGTTTAGGGCATTTTCGGGGAGGGTCTCGTTTCGAGGCTGAATGGTACGAAGATTTTCGTACCAGAACTTTTGCGAGTTTTTTCCGCTTTTTTTGCTTGGATGAGCTAGTGGGTCCTAAGAAAAACATTTTGTAAAGACTCATTCGACCGTACAATCGTTTAGGGGATTTTCGGGGAGGGTCTTGTTTGTAGGCTGAATGGTACGAAGATTTTCGTACCAGTACTTTTGCGAGTTTTTTCCGTTCTTTTTTCTTGGATGAGCTAGTAGGGTCCTAAGAAAAACATTTTGCAAAGACACATTCGACCGTACAACCGTTTAGGGCATTTTCGGGGAGGGTGTCCGTTTGAGGCTGAATGGTACGAAGATTTTCGTACCAGAACTTTTGCGAGTTTTTTCCGTTCTTTTTGCTTGGATGAACTAGTAGGGTCCTAAGAAAAACATTTTGCAAAGACACATTCGACCGTACAACCGTTTAGGGCATTTTCGGGGAGGATGTCCGTTTGAGGCTGAATGGTACGAAGATTTTCGTACCAGAACTTTTGCGAGTTTTTTCCGTTTATTTGGCATGGATGAGCTAGTAGGGGCCTAAGAAAAACATTTTGTAAAGACACATTCGACCGTACAACCGTTTAGGGCATTTTCGGGGAGGGTCTCGGTTTGAGGCTGAATGGTACCAAGATTTTCGTACCAGAACTTTTGCGAGTTTTTTCCATTTTTTTGCTCGGATGAGCTAGTAGCGTCCTAAGAAAAACATTTTGTAAGGACACATTCGACCGTACAACCGTTTAGGATATTTTCGGGGAGGGTCTCGTTTTTAGGCTGAATAGTACGAAGATTTTCGTACCAGAACTTTAGTGAGTTTTTTCCGTTTTTTTTGCTCGTATGAGCTAGTAGGGGCCTAAGAAAAACATTTTGTAAAGACACATTCGATCGTACAACCGTTTAGGGCATTTTCGGGGAGGGTATCGTTTTGAGGTTGAATGGTACGAAGATTTTCGTACCATAACTTTTGCGAGTTTTTTCCATTTTTTTTCTCGGATGAGCTAGTAGCGTCGTAAGGAAAACATTTTGTAAAGACACATTCGACCGTACAACCGTTTAGTTATTTTCGGGGATGGTCTCGTTTTGAGGCTGAATGGTACGAAGATTTTCGTACCAGAACTTTTGCGAGTTTTTTCCGTTCTTTTTGCTTGGATGAGCTAGTAGGGTCCTAAGAAAAACATTTTGCAAAGACACATTCGACCGTACAACCGTTTAGGGCATTTTCGGGGAGGATGTCCGTTTGAGGCTGAATGGTACGAAGATTTTCGTACCAGAACTTTTGCGAGTTTTTTCCGTTTTTTTGGCATGGATGAGCAAGTAGGGGCCTAAGAAAAACATTTTGTAAAGACACGTTCGTCCGTACAACCGTTTAGGGCATTTTCGGGGAGGGTCTCGTTTTGAGGCTGAATGGTACGAAGATTTTCGTACCAGAACTTTTGCGAGTTTTTTCCGTTCTTTTTTCTTGGATGAGCTAGTAGGGTCCTAAGAAAAACATTTTGCAAAGACACATTCGACCGTACAACCGTTTAGGGCATTTTCGGGGAGGGTGTCCGTTTGAGGCTGAATGGTACGAAGATTTTCGTACCAGAACTTTTGCGAGTTTTTTCCGTTCTTTTTGCTTGGATGAACTAGTAGGGTCCTAAGAAAAACATTTTGCAAAGACACATTCGACCGTACAACCGTTTAGGGCAATTTCGGGGAGGATGTCCGTTTGAGGCTGAATGGTACGAAGATTTTCGTACCAGAACTTTTGCGAGTTTTTTCCGTTTTTTTGGCATGGATGAGCTAGTAGGGGCCTAAGAAAAACATTTTGTAAAGACACATTCGACCGTACAACCGTTTAGGGCATTTTCGGGGAGGGTCTCGGTTTGAGGCTGAATGGTACCAAGATTTTCGTACCAGAACTTTTGCGAGTTTTTTCCTTTTTTTTGGCATGGATGCGCTAGTAGGGTCCTAAGAAAAACATTTTGTAAAGACACGTTCGTCCGTACAACCGTTTAGGGCATTTTTGGGGAGGGTGTCCGTTTAGGCTGAATGGTACGAAGATTTTCGTACCAGAACTTTTGCGAGTTTTTTCCGTTTTTTGTGCTTGGATGAGCTAGTAGGGTCCTAAGAAAAATATTTTGTAAAGACATATTCGACTGTACAACCGTTTAGGGCATTTTCGGGGAGGGTCTCGTTTTGAGGCTAAATGGTACGAGGATTTTCGTACCAGAACTTCTGCGAATTTTTCCGCTTTTTTTGCTTGTATGAGCTAGTCGGGTCTTAAGAAAAATATTTTGTAAAGACACATTGGACCGTACAACCATTTAGGGCAATTTCGGGGAGGGTGTCGGTTTGAGGCTGAATGATACGAAGATTTTCGTACCAGAACTTTTGCTAGTTTTTTCCCTTTTTTTGCATGGATAAGCTAGTTGGGGCCTAAGAAAAACATTTTTTAAACACACATTCGACGGTATAACCGTTTAGGGGATTTTCGGGGAGGGTCTCGTTTTTAGGCTGAATGGTACGAAGATTTTCGTACCAGAACTTTTGCGAGTTTTTTCCGTTCTTTTTGCTTGGATGAGCTAGTGGGTCCTAAGAAAAACATTTTGTAAAGACACATTCGACCGTACAACCGTTTAGGGGATTTTCGTGAGGGTCTCGTTTTTAGGCTGAATGGTACGAAGATTTTCGTACCAGAACTTTTGCGTGTTTTTTCCGTTTTTTGCCTTGTATGAGCTAGTAGGGGCCTAAGAAAAACATTTTGTAAAGACACATTCGACCGTACAACCGTTTAGGGCATTTTAAGGGATGGTCTCGTTTTGAGGATGAATGGTACGAAGATTTTCGTACCAGAACTTTTGCGAGTTTTTTCTGTTTTTTTGCTTGGATGAGCTAGTAGGGTCCTAAGAAAAACATTTTGTAAAGACACGTTCGTCCGTACAACCGTTTAGGGCATTTTCGGGGAGGGTCTCGTTTCGAGGCTGAATGGTACGAAGATTTTCGTACCAGAACTTTTGCGAGTTTTTTCCGCTTTTTTTGCTTGGATGAGCTAGTGGGTCCTAAGAAAAACATTTTGTAAAGACTCATTCGACCGTACAATCGTTTAGGGGATTTTCGGGGAGGGTCTTGTTTGTAGGCTGAATGGTACGAAGATTTTCGTACCAGTACTTTTGCGAGTTTTTTCCGTTTTTTTCTTGTATGAGCTAGTAGGGGCCTAAAAAAACTCCCTCTCTTTCCCTTCTTTCTCTCTTTTCCTTTTTCCGGCCGGCCTTTGGGTGGCGCCGCCTGGCTCCGGCGGTGGGGGGGTGGGTCGAGCGTGAGTGGGGACATCTTGTGAGGAAGAAGCTGTGGTGGGACCTCCTTGGGTGGCAACAGCACCGGAGGGAGTTGTAGGAGCGAGGCAAACACGGGTTTTGGGAATTTCTGGCGGTCTCTCCGGCGGGGCTCCCTTGAGTGTGAGTGGGTGGTGCTTTGTGAGGCTGAAATCCAACCTTTACCACTTGGTTTGGGTGTGGATACGAGAGGGAGTAGGAGCTGTGAGATTGAGTGCTCAAAAATAGATCTAGGGTTTCGTTCTTGTTCTTTGATGATGGGAAGGAGGAGATTGTGTTCAAACCATCACAAATATACCCCTTTGAGGCTGGATTCGCCGGATTTTGAGCATGGGTAAGAAGAAATCAAAGAGGTAGGGCCAGATCTGGAGGTTTCAAGCTCGGTGCCGGAAAATGTGGTCGATCTAGTGGCTGGCCGCCGTAATAGGGAGGCCAAGGTGGCGGATCTCCAAGCTGAGTCAAATCTGGTGGTGGTGGGAGACGTTTTAGGGCTCCCCTTTGATATTTCTCAAGCTTCTAAGAGGGCCATTGACAAAAGCAAAGAAAAGGCAGAGCTTGAGGGGGGTGGCCGGAGTTTGAAAGGGCTGGCTGAGGTGTTTGCTAGGGCAGTAGAGGCGGAGAAGGTTGAGCAAGGTCCTTCAATGGTGGATGATCCACTTTTGGCTGAATTCGAAATGAAAGGGACGGGTGGGAGAGGGGAGTCTTCCCTAGGAGTCACATGTGATAATATTGCCCAAACTGGTATGGTAGCTTTTGGAAAGAGGAGATTTGACCATACCACTTTGGTTCCCTCACAACAAGAGCAAGTTTTTCAGCCACAAACCTCTCAAACGGCTACAACTAGGGTTTTTCAGCCCTCTAAAAACTCCAAAACACCTTTTACAAACACCCATGGGAACCGAACCACCTCTTTCAAGCAGCCTTCTTTGCCTTCAGCCCCCATTCTCCCTAAACCAAACACACAAACCTGCCAAGCCATAGAAGATGGCGTTTTACCCCCTTTGAAGGCTGCTAAGACACTTCCCAACTCCTCTAAACCTTTACCTAATCGTCACTTTCCAAGCCACAACCCAAAAAACCCAATAAATCTCTCATACGCAGCTAAGGAGGTGGTTCCTAATAGGAGGGTGAGGTTAGAAGATAGATTGGAGTTTATGCCCAATATTAACAAGGAGATTCACGTGTTTGAGGAGATAGAGGTTGCACCAGCCTTGGAGGAGTGGAAATCAACCCTTCTTGGGGTAGTTCTTGGAGCAAAAATCAGCTTTGGTGTCATGGCTGAGTTCATTAGGAGAAATTGGGTGGAGGTGAATCCAAAAATCTTTTTAAAACCAAATGGTGTGTTTGTGTTCAAATTCAAGGAGGAGAGGGAGAAATTGTGGGTTCTTGAACATGGTCCTTGGATGGTAGGTGGTTCACACCCTCTCATGTTCAAGGAGTGGGAGTTTGGCATGAGCATTGATTGGGAGTGCTTTGACAAGGTACCTATTTGGGCGAACATTCTAGAACCGGACCCAATATTTCTTTCATCCAAGTTTATGTTGAGTGTGATGGGTAACATGATAGGGAGACCCATTTGCTTGGATCAAATCACGGCTGAAGTGGGACGCCTAGCTTTTGCTCGGTTGTTGGTTGAAGTGTCCACGGATGAGTTACAAAGAGACGAGGTGGTACTACAAAGCTCGAGTGGAAAGGTGTTTAAATACAAGGTGCGCTTTGATAAAACACCTTGGTTTTGTGAAAGATGCAAGGTGTTCGGGCATACTACTAATTTTTGTAGAAAGAGTGATGCAGTGAAGCCTGCCATGTCTCCAACCGACGTCGATGAGTTGATTCGAGTGCCTTCTGACGGACCAATTACAAGAAGTCGAGCTAAGAAGATTGCTCAAGGTACAACAGCAGTCTTGGTTCGATTAGCAGCTGTTCTTGAAGAGCCAACCAAGTCAAGATGGGTCTCGTGCATTCGACATCAATTGAGCCCGGATTCAATGGATTAAACTCAAGGGGCCGAAATGCACTATTTCCTTATTTAGAAACATGTATTAGTTTGTCTCACTTTAGGGCTGAATTTAGTAAGTGACCGGGTGAGATAAATTGGTATATGGGTCAAAGTCAACCCTTTGACTTGACCATTCTAAGTAAGAGAAAATATCTTATTTATTTTAATTATAGGCATGTGCTTTTAATTTAATAATGTAGAGAAATCAGCCAATAGGCTTATGTTAGTTGGTTGATCTTCTCTCTCCTGGTTGTTAGAGATATTTTTTTAGTTTGTTTTGGATATTTTATAGTTGTTAGGATATTTTCCTTAAATAAATAAATCAGCCATGATTTATTTTATTTAAGGGGAATCTAGATGGATATTATATAATATTTTATTATATCTTGAGAAGCAAGACAAGGAGGCCTAATCTATCATCCTAGGGCCGGCCACCTTAACTCCTTGCTCCCCAAGTAATAGCTTTTGTATTCTCTATTTATACTTTGCATATTTCATAAAATAAAATCAGCTTGAGAGAGATTAAACCCAAATTGGTTTAATCTATCTCTTGGGCTCAAAAACAACAACTTGTGTTTGCTAGCAATTGGAGTTCGAAATCATCATCATCAATCTCGAAATTCTCTCTCTTTGTTTGTTCGTAATTTGATTGATTGGGTTATTCAATTGAGATTGTTCTAGAAGTGATTGTTAAAGATCATTCTAGTTTATCAATCAGATTTAGCGTTAGAGCCAATCTGATTGAACTATCAAAATTGATTGTTCAATTTATCAAATCAATTTGTTTGTTCATAATTCATACTCGAGTTCTTCAGGTTACTTGCGCAATAAGTTTCTCACTTTGAAAGCATTGTAGGATCGAATCTGAAGTTACAAGGCAAGGTCGGGATCGTGTGGGTCATATACGAGGTTTCTACGGAGGTTTCTACTCGAGTTCTTCAGGTTCTTTCCTTAATTTGCTTTCTAATTGATTTAATTCAGTTTTTGATCCCAAAAATCCCACCTTTACCTAAAGTTTGAATTTTTGAGACCAAAGATTGAATTTTGCACCACAACCACCACCTTTTCCGCCAACCACCACCTCGCACCACCACCCTCCACCTTGAACTGGTGTCGCTCAACCACGCCGCACCACCCTCCACCACCACTCGATCACAACTCCACCAACCCCATCACCAAACCCTAACCCTAACCCTAGATCGCCTACCCCCACCCTCGTAACCCTAACCCTAATTAGCGGCCAGATCCATTCAAGCCCTAACCCTAACTCGCAAACCCTAGCCCTAATTAGGTAACCCTAGTTCGAACCCTACCGTTATCTAAACCCTAGAGCCAAACCCGAAAACCCTAACCCTAGATCTCAGCCGAGACTTCACCAAACCCTAAATCCCCTTGTTGTTGCTTGCCCTTCAAGTAATAACCCATCTAGGAGATTTTAAGGGATTTGTTGCATGCTTTTGGTTAAATTGGTTGAGTTTGATTGCAATATAGATTAGCTTTTGTCTTCCTACAATTTTTATGAGTTTTTATTGCATGTTGCATGATCAATAGAGATTCATATTGCATTGTTGATATTTGCTAATTCTTATCATTGCATTCCATAAATTCGACCTAGCCCTATCTTCTCTTGTTAATTTGGCTTCTAGTTGGTTTCATTGGTAGTTTAAAGTCACTTAGTTGAAAAAAAAATCAGATTAGCATAGTTTCGTTTTAGCCCTATTTGTATTCCTTTGCATTGTTTTGCTTGTTTCTTCATTCTAGCACAAGAGTAGATTTTGCATAAATTCAAAAAAAAAAAAATCAGAAAAGCAAAAGTGATCTACCCCAACTAGTTTTAAGCCACTTTTAACCCTAGTGACTACTTGCTTAAAAATAGTTAAGTAGAAATCACTTTGAAGAAAAAGAGTGACGAAACAAAAGTCACTTAGCCTACCATATTTCTGTCCTTGCATGATAATTTTGGCTTTATTAACTTGCATAGAGTCAATTGAGAGATTGCATGTGTTTTAGAGCTCATAAAGGGATTATTTTCATTGCTTGTCTTATTGCATACTTGCCATTTGCTTAAGCTGCATATTTCCTTTATCATTAGTATACCATATCTACACCATATCTACCCATTTACTCCCTCAATTCAACCCAAAAACTGAATTAAGTTGATTGGATTGCTTTGAGGCAAGTTTTGGCTTGATTAAGGTGTGGTATTGCTTGTGTGATTTGCTTTAGAACACACTACTCTCTCTACCTTCTTGCTTATTTCAGGAACAATGGTGGTCTCTAATGAGCCGAACTCGGCTGAATTGAATCTCACTAAGGAGGCAATCGACTTCATTAGGTTGTCCATTAATGAGAGTATACGAGATGGTCAAGCTCGAGCTGTAGAGTTGGCCACGGCTGCAATCAATCCTCAATTGCGGCGTCTAGAGGAGCAAATTGCCACTTTGATTGAGTCATCTCAAGGAACTCATAAGGTTGCTCCTGCAATAGAGCTTACAAGTGATCCAAATCAAGCCTCAATTAGCGACAAAGGCAAGCAACAAGCAATTGATGAAGAGCATGATGTGCTTGCTAGCTACAAAGATCAAGATCCCCCGGCTCTAAGAGCCGGGGGATCTTGATCATTGTATATATGAGAGTTCTAATTAAATACGAGAGTTGTGTTTGATTGTTCTACATCATCCACAAGACACTTATTCAAGAACGAGGTGCGTATATATGCAATGATGAGACATGCTTGCCACATGTTCATTGTATAGCAACGTTTTATCTCGCAACGTTATTGTGGTTTAACCCTAGGCATATTAATAGGGGCAATAAACGTTGAAGGAAAGATTGATCTAATCATTCGACTCGTTGCCTTATCTAATCAAGTCATGTTGTTTATGGTTTCAAAGTTTCAAATCGTGCTATCATATACTAACAACATTCGGCGGTGATTACCCTTGGGGTCTACACCCAACGAGATTACCTTCGGGTCTACTCACGAGATTACCCTTCGGGGTCTACTCAATCGTCTTGATTACCCTTCGGGGTCTACAAGAGCCGAATCTAACCTTCAACTAACAACGCTAACTAAAACTAACAAAATGACCCCTTTTGAGGTTGTTTATGGGCTGAATCTGAGGACTCCAGTGGATTTGACGCCTCAGCCATATAAGGGAAAGGAGAGTTTTGAAGCTGACAAGCGGGCTGAGTTTGTGAAGAAGCTACATGAGAGGACAAAG
The DNA here is from genome assembly GCA_964016875.1 of Fallopia convolvulus. Taxonomy (NCBI): domain Eukaryota; kingdom Viridiplantae; phylum Streptophyta; class Magnoliopsida; order Caryophyllales; family Polygonaceae; genus Fallopia; species Fallopia convolvulus. The sequence goes on along the minus strand of OZ024733.1, from coordinate 12,410,795 downwards.
ATGCACTTGGAGAGGAAATCCATGAAGTACAAGGCCCATGCTGATAAGGGTCGAAAACAGGTTATATTTGAAGAAGGAGATCTTGTTTGGGTGCATCTAAGGAAGGAGAGGTTCCCAAATCAAAGGAAGAACAAGTTAGATCAGAGAGGAGATGGACCATTTCGTAGCATCAGAAGAATCGGCCCTAATGCTTATCATGTTGACATGCCTGGTGAGTATGGTGTCCATCCGACTTTTAATGTGGCTGATCTATCTCTTTATGTGCCAGGTTTTGATTCCGACGTCGAATCAGAGACGATTCGAGCTCAAGTGGAGGAGAATGATGCAGTGAAGCCTGCCATGTCTCCAACCGACGTCGATGAGTTGATTCGAGTGCCTTCTGACGGACCAATTACAAGAAGTCGAGCTAAGAAGATTGCTCAAGGCACAACAGCAATCTTGGTTCGATTGGCAGCTGTTCTTGAAGAGCCAACCAAGTCAAAATGGGTCTCGTGCATTCGACATCAATTGAGCCCGGATTCAATGGATTAACTCAAGAGGGCCGAAATTCATCTATTTCCTTATTTAGAAACATGTATTAGTTTGTCTCACTTTAGGGCTGAATTTAGTAAGTGACCGGGTGAGATAAATTGGTATATGGGTCAAAGTCAACCCTTTGACTTGACCATTCTAAGTAAGAGAAAATATCTTTTATTTATTTAAACATAGTGTGCGTTTTTAATAAAGTAGAGAAATCAACTAATAGGCTTATGTTAGTTGGTTGATATTCTCTCTCTTGGTTGTTAGAGATATTTTTAGTTTGTTTTAGATATTTTGAGTTTGTTAGAATATTTTCCTTAAATAAATAAATCAGCCATGATTTATTTAATTTAAGGGGAATCTAGATAGATATTATTAGATATTTTATTATATCTTGGGAAGCAAGACAAGGAGGCCTAATCTATCATTCTAGGGCTGGCCACCTTATCTCCTTGCTCCCCAAGTAATAGCTTTTTGTATTCTCTATTTATTCTTGTTATTTCATTCAATAAAATTAGCTTGAAGTAAGATTAAACCCCTTTGGTTTAGTCTTGCTTTTGGGCCCAAAAACTCGTGTGTTTATGCTTGCAATTGGAGTCGATCGATCATCAAAGCATCCGAATTCTCGTTCTCTTTGTGGTTTCAAATCTGAATTATTGTGTTGAACAATTAGGTTGTTCTAGATTGATTGTTAAAGATCATTCTAGTTAATCAATCGGATTTAGCGTTAGAGCAAATCCGTTTGAACTATCGAAATTGTTTATCTCCATAATATGGATCGGTTCTCTAATTCACCATTCAATTCAGTTCTATTCATCATCAAGTTCGAACTTTGTTTACTTGTTTTCCAAAGGAACCAACTTTGTTAGTCTTCATTCTCTGAGTCTCTGAAGTGCTCCCAAAATTTGAGCCAAAACGCTCGAGTGGTTTGGGAGATAGCCCCATTTTCGTCTCTAGTGCACTGCTGGAAGTGTTGCTCGGCACTTTGGACGATTTAGGGACACTCTCTGGGCGTTTTTCGTCCCAAACAGTAGCTCCACCTGTGCTTGATGTTGTCCTAAAATTTGAGCCAGAACGCCCGGGTGGAGACTGGGAAACGCCGCTAGTCTTTGTTGGTGCGTCGGGCGCCGAGCACCGGGCCGCAAGCTTGGCCGCCGATTCAGCATCCTCTTTCTCTTCCTTGGCACGCCTAAGTGCCCTAGCTTGGTCTCTGCGTACCTGGTCATGTAAAACTTGTTGGGGCGACAATGGTAGAAGAGAAACTCTCCTCCCGTCATAGTTAAACGAATAGGTATTAAGCATGCCATCATATATAACTCTCCTATCGAATAACCATGGTCTACCTAATAAGATATGAGTGCATTCCATGTTTACCACATCACACATGATATCATCCACATAATTGCCTATGGACACACGGACTAAGCATTGATGAGTAACTAAGTTAGGACCATCAGAATCATTAATACCATTTAGACCATAACTAGTAGCCCTAGGTTGGGTTTTTAATTGCAAGTGATCAACTACCTTAGCATTAATAATGTTACAGCAGCTACCACTATCAATTATCATGCATAACACTTGATTCTTCACAGTACACCTAGTATGAAAAATATTTTCCCTTTGATCTAGCCTAGGTGTTTCTTGTAAAGTAAGAGTACGCATTGTTACCAAAGTTAGAGGCTGTTCGGTGCAATCTGGTTCAATGGCCTCTACGTCCTCCTCCTCTTGTCCATTGCTCTCCTCCTCCACTTGATTTGGAGGTATATCTTCATCACTCACATATCCTCCATTGGTGGTGAGAAGCCTTGCTTTTGATTTGGACAATCCTTGGCATAATGACCTCTTCCTTGACACTTGTAGCACACTAAATCACGTGCCCTTGGCTGGTTTGGAGGTCCATTGTTGGGACGCCTTTGGCCTTGAAAACCTGTTGGTTTAGGTGAGCTAGAAGCTCCCTTTTGCTGCATAGAAGGGTTAGAAGAATAAGAATTGCAATTTGAACTAGGATTAGAAACATACCTTTTTGGTGCATTCCAAGCTTCCTTCTTCTTCCTTTGTTGTTGCTCATAGAGTAGTTGGGCTGAATGTACTAAGGCATTGAGATCCTTGATTTCTTGAATCTTCAATGTGTCTTTAATGTTTTGATTCAGTCCAGCCATGAATTGGGTCCTTAGAGACCGTTGGGAATGATGAATTCCCGCTTTGAAGCTCAAATCCTCTAGCTCATTGAAGTACTCGGTTGGAGACTTGGTACCTTGTTTGCATGTAACAACTTTCAGCCTCATGTGCTCGGTATGCTCTTCGGGCACATACTTCTTTCTCATGACAAACTTCAGCTGGCCCCAAGTTTCAATAGGTGGTAAGGCCTTTCTGATTCTATCTTCCTTCATTCTGAACCACCAATTTCTAGCGGTCCCAACGAAGTGAATAACAACAACTGCAACTTTCTCCCATTCTTCATATCCCATGTGATCTAGGATGAAATTTGTAGCTTGTTCCCACTCTAGATACTTCTCTGGATTGAGCTCTCCACTGAATGGCTCTATCTTGATCTTAATATCACGCTTACCAATCTGATTGATTTGTTGGTTAGCGTTGTTGTTGTTGTTCGGCCTTTGTACTCCATAAGCTGGTGGAATATCTTCTACAACCTCAGCTTGGTTATAGAAATCATCAAGGGGGGGATGCCATGGGCGCCGTTCTTCCCCGGGATAACCATAAGTCACATCATCAAAAGGATTGTTGTATTGTTGTTGTTGTGGATGAGTGACTTGAGGATACCGGTTTGTTGTCTGATTATAGAGCTGTTGATGAGTAACCGGTGGAATTCTCGTCCCAAAACCTCTACCTCTGCCTCGGCCAGCCGTGGGTGAATAATGAGCCGGGGGGTCTTGATCTTTGTTGTAGCTAGCAAGCACATCATGCTCTTCATCAATTGCTTGTTGCTTGCCTTTGTCGCTAATTGAGGCTTGATTTGGGTCACTTGTAAGCTCTATTGCAGGGGCAACCTTATGACTTCCTTGAGATGACTCAATCAAAGTGGCAAGTTGCTCCTCTAGACGCCGCAATTGTGGATTTATTGCAGCCGTGGCCATCTCTACAGCTCGAGCTTGACCATCTCGTACACTCTCATTAATGGACAACCTAATGAAGTCGATTGCCTCCTTAGTGAGATTCAATTCAGCCGAGTTCGGCTCATTAGAAATCACCATTGCTCCTGAAACAAGCAAGAAAGTAGAGAGAGTAGTGTGTTCTAAAGCAAATCACAACAAATAATACCACACCTTAATCAATCCAAAACTTGCCTCAAAGCAATCCAATCAACTTAATTCAGTTTTTGGGTTGAATTGAGGGCGTAAATGGGTAGATATGGTGTAGATATGGAATACTAATGATAAATAAAGGAAATATGCAGCTTAAGCAAATGGCAAGTATGCAATAAGACAAGCTATGCAAATAATCCCTTTATGAGCTCTAAAACACATGCAATCTCTCAATTGACTCTATGCAAGTTAATAAAGCCAAATTAATCATGCAAGGACAGAAATATGGTGGCTAAAAGTGACTTTTGTTTTGTCACTTGAACCAATGTGATGTTAAGATCCTTGGATTTGCAATGATTAGGGAATTGTATGCTAGTGATCCTCACTTTGCTGAAATTTATAAGAATTGCATGTCTAGGGGAGAAATAGATACCTACTTTATTGATGATGGATACTTGTTTAAAGCTGGTAAATTGTGCATTCCTTCATCTAGTATACGTAGGCTTCTAACTAAAGAGGTTCATGAATCAAGAGGACATAGGGGTTTAGAAAAGACTTTAGAAGAATTAAAAGAACACTACTTTTTGGCCTAAAATGAGTAACTATGTGCTTAGATTTGTCAAGAGTTGTGTTGTTTGTGCTAAAGCTAAGTCTAGACTTAATCCCCATGGTTTATATCAGCCTTTGCCTATTCCTAGTTCACCTTGGGAGGACATTTCTATGGACTTCATTGTAGGATTGCCTAGAACTAGGAAGGGTAGAGATTCTATCTTTGTGGTAGTAGACCGATTTTCCAAAATGGCTCATTTTATTCCTTCTCACACGACTGATGATGCTGTGCATGTTGCTGATTTGTTCTTTAGAGAAATTGTTAGATTGCATGGCATTCCTTGTTCTATTGTTTCAGATCGTGATGCTAAATTTTTGAGTTATTTTTGGAAGAGTCTGTGGTCTAAATTGGGAACTAAATTGCTATTTTCTACCTCATGTCATCCACAAACTGATGGGCAAACTGAAGTTACTAATAGAACGTTAGGGGTTTTACTTAGAACTATGCTTAAAGCTAACCTCAAACGTTGGGAAGATGTTTTGCCTTTTGTGGAGTTTGCTTATAACAGGTCAATCCATTCAGCTACAAAAATGACCCCTTTTGAGGTTGTTTATGGGCTGAATCCAAGGACTCCAGTGGATTTGACGCCTCAGCCATACAAGGGAAAAGAGAGTTTTGAAGCTGACAAGCGGGCTGAGTTTGTGAAGAAGCTACATGAGAGGACAAAGATGCACTTGGAGAGGAAATCCATGAAGTACAAGGCCCATGCTGATAAGGGTCGAAAACAGGTTATCTTTGAAGAAGGAGATCTTGTTTGGGTGCATCTAAGGAAGGAAAGGTTCCCAAATCAAAGGAAGAACAAGTTAGATCAGAGAGGAGATGGACCATTTCGAATCATCAGGAGAATCGGCCCTAATGCTTATCATGTTGACATGTCTGGTGAGTATGGTGTCCATCCGACTTTTAATGTGGCTGATCTATCTCTTTATGTGCCAGATTTTGATTCCGACGTCGAATCAGAGACGATTCGAGCTCAAGTGGAGGAGAATGATGCAGTGAAGCCTGCCATGTCTCCAACCGACGTCGATGAGTTGATTCGAGTGCCTTTTGACGGACCAATTACAAGAAGTCGAGCTAAGAAGATTGCTCAAGGTACAACAGCAGTCTTGGTTCGATTAGCAGCTGTTCTTGAAGAGCCAACCAAGTCAAGATGGGTCTCGTGCATTCGACATCAATTGAGCCCGGATTGAATGGATTAAACTCAAGGGGCCGAAATTCACTATTTCCTTATTTAGAAACATGTATTAGTTTGTCTCACTTTAGGGCTGAATTTAGTAAGTGACCGGTTGAGATAAATTGGTATATGGGTCAAAGTCAACCCTTTGACTTGACCATTCTAAGTAAGAGAAAATATCTTATTTATTTTAATTATAGGCGTGTGCTTTTAATTTAATAATGTAGAGAAATCAGCCAATAGGCTTATTTTAGTTGGTTGATCTTCTCTCTCCTGGTTGTTAGAGATATTTTTTTAGTTTGTTTTGGATATTTTATAGTTGTTAGGATATTTTCCTTAAATAAATAAATCAGCCATGATTTATTTTATTTAAGGGGAATCTAGATAGATATTATATAATATTTTATTATATCTTGAGAAGCAAGATAAGGAGGCCTAATCTATCATCCTAGGGCCGGCCACCTTAACTCCTTGCTCCCCAAGTAATAGCTTTTGTATTCTCTATTTATACTTTGCATATTTCATTCAATAAAATCAGCTTGAGAGAGATTAAACCCAAATTGGTTTAATCTATCTCTTGGGCTCAAAAACAACAACTTGTGTTTGCTAGCAATTGGAGTTCGAAATCATCATCATCAATCTCGAAATTCTCTCTCTTTGTTTGTTCGTAATTTGATTGATTGGGTTATTCAATTGAGATTGTTCTAGAAGTGATTGTTAAAGATCATTCTAGTTTATCAATCAGATTTAGCGTTAGAGCCAATCTGATTGAACTATCAAAATTGATTGTTCAATTTATCAAATCAATTTGTTTGTTCATAATTCATACTCGAGTTCTTCAGGTTACTTGCGCAATAAGTTTCTCACTTTGAAAGCATTATAGGATCGAATCTGTAGTTACAAGGCAAGGTCGGGATCGTGTGGGTCATATACGAGGTTTCTACGGAGGATTCCGGGGCAATCACGTATCAAGTGGTATCATACTCCAGCGTCTCGCCAAGGAAAATTTTCTTTCCTTAATTTGCTTTCTAATTGATTTAATTCAGTTTTTGATCCCAAAAATCCCACCTTTACCTAAAGTTTGAATTTTTGAGACCAAAGATTGAATTTTGCACCACAACCACCACCTTTTCCGCCAACCACCACCTCGCACCACCACCCTCCACCTTGAACTGGTGTCGCTCAACCACGCCGCGCCACCCTCCACCACCACTCGATCACAACTCCACCAACCCCATCACCAAACCCTAACCCTAACCCTAGATCGCCTACCCCCACCCTCGTAACCCTAACCCTAATTAGCGGCCAGATCCATTCAAGCCCTAACCCTAACTCGCAAACCCTAGCCCTAATTAGGTAACCCTAGTTCGAACCCTACCGTTATCTAAACCCTAGAGCCAAACCCGAAAACCCTAACCCTAGATCTCAGCCGAGACTTCACCAAACCCTAAATCCCCTTGTTGTTGCTTGCCCTTCAAGTAATAACCCATCTAGGAGATTTTAAGGGATTTGTTGCATGCTTTTGGTTAAATTGGTTGAGTTTGATTGCAATATAGATTAGCTTTTGTCTTCCTACAATTTTTATGAGTTTTTATTGCATGTTGCATGATCAATAGAGATTCATATTGCATTGTTGATATTTGCTAATTCTTGTCATTGTATTCCATAAATTCGACCTAGCCCTATCTTCTCTTGTTAATTTGGCTTCTAGTTGGTTTCATTGGTAGTTTAAAGTCACTTAGTTGAAAAAAAAATCAGATTAGCATAGTTTCGTTTTAGCCCTATTTGCATTCCTTTGCATTGTTTTGCTTGTTTCTTCATTCTAGCACAAGAGTAGATTGTGCATAAATTAAAAAAAAAATCAGAAAAGCAAAAGTGATCTACCCCAACTAGTTTTAAGCCACTTTTAACCATAGTGACTACTTGCTTAAAAATAGTTAAGTAGAAATCACTTTGAAGAAAAAGAGTGACGAAACAAAAGTCACTTAGCCTACCATATTTCTGTCCTTGCATGATAATTTTGGCTTTATTAACTTGCACAGAGTCAATTGAGAGATTGCATGTGTTTTAGAGCTCATAAAGGGATTATTTGCATTGCTTGTCTTATTGCATACTTGCCATTTGCTTAAGCTGCATATTTCCTTTACTTATCATTAGTATACCATATCTACACCATATCTACCCATTTACTCCCTCAATTCAACCCAAAAACTGAATTAAGTTGATTGGATTGCTTTGAGGCAAGTTTTGGCTTGATTAAGGTGTGGTATTGCTTGTGTGATTTGCTTTAGAACACACTACTCTCTCTACCTTCTTTGTTGTTTCAGGAACAATGGTGGTCTCTAATGAGCCGAACTCGGCTGAATTGAATCTCACTAAGGAGGCAATCGACTTCATTAGGTTGTCCATTAATGAGAGTGTACGAGATGGTCAAGCTCGAGCTGTAGAGTTGGCCACGGCTGCAATCAATCCTCAATTGCGGCGTCTAGAGGAGCAAATTGCCACTTTGATTGAGTCATCTCAAGGAAGTCATAAGGTTGCTCCTGCAATAGAGCTTACAAGTGATCCAAATCAAGCCTCAATTAGCGACAAAGGCAAGCAACAAGCAATTGATGAAGAGCATGATGTGCTTGCTAGCTACAAAGATCAAGATCCCCCGGCTCAATACTCCCCCACAGCAGGCCGAGGTAGAGGAAGAGGCATAGGATCGAGGACTCCACCGGTTACCCATCAAAATTTCTACAATCAGCAAGCTAACCGGTATCCTCAAGCCACTCATCAACAACAACAACAATACAACAATCCTTTTGATGATGTGACTTATGGCTATCCCGGGGAAGAAAGGCGCCCATGGCATCCTCCCCTTGATGATTTCTATAACCAAGCTGAGGTTGTAGAAGATATCCCACCAGCTTATGGAGTGCAAAGGCCGAACAACAACAATCATGCTAACCAACAAGCAAATCAAATTGGGAAGCGTGATATTAAGATCAAGATAGAGCCATTCAGTAGAGAGCTCAATCTAGAGAAGTATCTAGAGTGGGAACAAGCCACAAATTTCATTCTAGATCACATGGGCTATGAAGAATGGGAGAAAGTGGCAGTTGTTGTTATTCATTTCGTTGGGACCGCTAGAAATTGGTGGTTCAGAATGAAGGAAGATAGAATCAGAAAGGCCTTACCACCGATTGAAACTTGGGGCCAGCTGAAGTTTGCCATGAGGAAGAAGTATGTGCCCGAAGAGCATACCGAGCACATGAGGCTGAAAGTTGTTACATGCAAACAAGGTACCAAGTCTCCATCCGAGTACTTCAATGAGCTAGAGGATTTGAGCTTCAAAGCGGGAATTCATCATTCCCAACGGTCTCTAAGGACCCAATTCATGGCTGGACTGAATCAAAGCATTAAAGACACATTGGAGATTCAACAAATCAAGGATCTCAATGCCTTAGTATATTCAGCCCAACTACTCTTTGAGCAACAACAAAGGAAGAAGAAGGAAGCTTGGAATGCACCAAAAAGGTATGTTTCTAATCCTAGTTCAAATTCCAATTCTTATTCTTCTAACCCTTCTATGCAGCAAAAGGGAGCTTCTAGCTCACCTAAACCAGCAGGTTTTCAAGGCCAAAGGCGTCCCAACAATGGACCTCCAAACCAGCCAAGAGCACGTGATTTAGTGTGCTACAAGTGTCAAGGAAGAGGTCATTATGCCAAGGATTGTCCAAATCAAAAGCAAGTGCTTCTGATGTGATTCCATCTACCGAGTCATGGCCCCATGAGTTGAGTGAAGATTCCATCCCTAAAGACAAGCCCAATGTGCACGATAAAGGGGAGCCAATACTTGGACAAGCAACCAAAGACGATGTTCGAGGCGCTAAGAAGCCGAGTCAAGGAGCCATGCCCTATCTTGGGCGCATCACACGAGCCCTAGCTAAGTCTATACTAGACAAAATCAAGGAGGAGCTCATGGCTCATAAGTTTCCAATGGCTAATGACGGTGAAGGTTGGAGTATTCTTGTGACTATTGGTTCGACTAGTGCTAAAACTTGAATTATGTTTTCTTAAGGGTTTTTAGTTGAATTTCTTGAAATTTAAGGGTGTTTAATGTAATTAGAGAGAAGTGAGGGTGGCTGAGTTGAGAGAGGCGTGGCATTAGGGTTATAAGGCCCATTTTTGGCCTCCTTTCTCCCTTGGAGATTGGACGAAAAACCTTGTTGCTTACTTTCCTTGCATCTTTCAATTCAAGTACTTGTTCTTTTTTTTTCGTTCGTTCAATTCTCGTTGTTCAAGTTGTTGGTGAGTAATATCCGACAATCTTGGGCATCCTAGTTTGTTTGAGAGCTTGGTGAGTCATATCCAAGTTGTCAAGCATCCATATCCCCTTGTTCTTCCCATTTCGATCCATCATCCATCTCGGTGGTTTCTTCACCCCCTCAGTAAAATAGACATATCTTTCAATCCACTCATCATCTATGTCTGAAATTTTGAGAGATTAAACTAGACTCGGAGATCTAACTTCTCGAATTGGAATCACTCAATTCCGAGTTCGGACGAGGAAGATCCATCTAGTTGAAGACGGGTCAGTTGCGTGGTGTTTGTTGTCGGAATTCCTTGGATTCTCGTGGCGATCACTTTGCACCATCATCCCTTCCATCGATCCGGCCATCAAGTGGTATCAGAGCCACGCGAAGGTATCGCCATCTAAATCTTGTTCCGACCTTGAATTTCCACTTGTTGCAAGTTTAGGGTTCGAACTCCTTAGGGCTGCGTTGTGTTGTTGTGTGCGACCATAGTGTCCTTGTTGTGTGTTGTTGTGGTCGTTGCTTTGTCTTGATCTTGTGGTTGTCTTGGCTGAGTGTGTGTTCAGCCATGGCTGCAAACCATGCTCAAAAAACGTTTCAATAGAACACCTAAAGAGTCTTCAAAAGTTGGTAGTTGAAAGGGTGCATTTGTTGCTTGATTAATGTCTTCCTTTAGTGCTTGATTTAAGTGTGTCTTGCTGAAATTGGCTGAGTAAAAACGTGGGAATTGAGTCCATAATCCAGCTTTCTTTTGACCCCTTTATATCATTACATGCTTGTTGTTGGTTATGGTGCTAGGATACGGGAACGACACCAAGACGAGACACCTTGTGTTGTTGTGTTTGAGCTTTTTTTGAACCATTTTGTTGGTCATCTCCTACTTGCAACTTGTCGGATTTTATCTCGGGCAAGTCTTGGTGATTAATTCGTGTGACCTCTATACCTTGATCTTTTCCTTGTTTTTACGATGACAGGTGTAGGTGATGACAAGAATAAGGAACAAGTTGAGGAGTCCTCCGACTCGGTGGCTGCCATGTTACAATCCTTCCAACAATCCATGCAACAATCTTTGGAAGCTATGGAGACACGCATGGATGCCTTGGAGCGCCGAATCCTAGGGCTGGACGAGAGGACACAAGTGCCTCAAGTGGTGAAGATCAAGGAGACACGAGAAGAGGATAAATGTTCGAGGACGACCCCTTGTAAAGGAGAGGAGACTTCCTTCCAACAAAGAGTGATGAGTGACACAGAGCAACCAAAAAGAGAGACTCCTTTCCACGGATTGGAACAACTCATTACCATCAAGTGTCCAATAGAATTGATGCACACATTACAAGAAGAGGAGGAAGTTGTGGAATTGTCTCCTAAAATCAAGCATCATCCTACCATCACTCCTAGCTCCATGAACTCGTTGGCGACACCATGGATGGATGCATTTCCTATGATTCCTTCATGTTTACCCTTCTTGCTCCATGAGGAAGACGAGGCTGTTTTAGTCACTCCAAGTGGTGATTACATTCCCTTTCTTGTGGAGGCCAAGAAGGATGTCTTTGTCATGGAGAATGCCACACCAAGGGAGCTAGAATCTCTACCTTCTTTGTTGAGCTCACAAGGCTTGATAGATTCGAGGACGAATCTTTTTGAAGGGGAGGAGGATGATGTGATTCCATCTACCGAGTCATGGCCCCATGAGTTGAGTGAAGATTCCATCCCTAAAGACAAGCCTAATGTGCACGATAAAGGGGAGCCAATACTTGGACAAGCAACCAAAGACGATGTTCGAGGCGCTAAGAAGCCGAGTCAAGGAGCCATGCCCTATCTTGGGCGCATCAAACGAGCCCTAGCTAAGTCTATACTAGACAAAATCAAGGAGGAGCTCATGGCTCATAAGTTTCCAATGGCTAATGACGGTGAAGGTTGGAGTATTCTTGTGACTATTGGTTCGACTAGTGCTAAAACTTGAATTATGTTTTGTTAAGGGTTTTTAGTTGAATTTCTTGAAATTTAAGGGTGTTTTATGTAATTAGAGAGAAGTGAGGGTGGCTGAGTTGAGAGAGGCGTGGCATTAGGGTTATAAGGCCCATTTTTGGCCTCCTTTCTCCCTTGGAGATTGGACGAAAAACCTTGTTGCTTACTTTCCTTGCATCTTTCAATTCAAGTACTTGTTCTTTTTTTTCGTTCGTTCAATTCTCGTTGTTCAATTTGTTGGTGAGTAATATCCGACAATCTCGGGCATCCTAGTTTGTTTGAGAGCTTGGTGAGTCATATCCAAGTTGTCAAGCATCCATATCCCCTTGTTCTTCCCATTTCGATCCATCATCCATCTCGGTGGTTTCTGCACCCCCTCAGTAAAATAGACATATCTTTCAATCCACTCATCATCTAGGTCTGAAATTTTGAGAGATTAAACTAGACTCGGAGATCTAACTTCGCGAATTGGAATCACTCAATTCCGAGTTCGGACGAGGAAGATCCATCTAGTTGAAGACGGGTCAGTTGCGTGGTGTTTGTTGTCGGAATTCCTTGGATTCTCGTGGCGATCTCTTTGCACCATCATCCCTTCCATCGATCCGGCCATCAGCTTCTCACCACCAATGGAGGATATGTGAGTGATGAAGATATACCTCCAAATCAAGTGGAGGAGGAGAGCAATGGACAAGAAGAGGAGGACGTAGAGGCCATTGAACCAGATTGCACCGAACAACCTCTAACTTTGGTAACCATGCGTACTCTTACTTTACAAGAAACACCTAGGCTAGATCAAAGGGAAAATATTTTTCATACTAGGTGTACAGTAAAGAATCAAGTGTTATGCATGATAATTGATAGTGGTAGCTGCTGTAACATTGTTAATGCTAAGGTAGTTGATCACTTGCAATTAAAAACCCAACCTAGGGCTACTAGTTATGGTCTAAATGGTATTAATGATTCTGATGGTCCTAACTTAGTCACTCATCAATGCTTAGTCCGTGTTTCCATAGGCAATTATGTGGATGATATCATGTGTGATGTGGTAAACATGGAATGCACTCATATCTTGTTAGGTAGACCATGGTTATTCGATATGAGAGTTATATATGATGGCATGCTTAATACCTATTCGTTTAACTATGACGGGAGGAGAGTTTCTTTTCTACCATTGTCGCCCCAACAAGTTTTACAAGACCAGGTACGCAGAGACCAAGCTAGGGCACTTAGGCGTGCCAAGGAAGAGAAAGAGGAGGCTGATTCGGCAGCCAAGCTTGCGGCCCGGCGCTCGGCGCCTGACGCACCAACAAAGCCTACCGGCGTTTCCCAGTCTCCACCCGGGCGTTCTGGCTCAAATTTTAGGACAACATCAAGCACAGGTGGAGCTACTGTTTGGGATGAAAAACGCCCAGAGAATGTCCCTAAATCGTCCAAAGTGCCGAGCAACAGTTCCAGCAGCGCACCAGAGACGAAAACGGGGCTATCTCCCAAACCACTCGAGCGTTTTGGCTCAAATTTTGGGAGCACTTCAGAGACTCAGAGAGCTATATATATGGAAAAAGAACGCCAACATAAAGTGCCAAAAAAGGCATAAAGGGCAGTATAGAAAAGCGCTCTCTAGTGACTCAGTCTAGTATTTCTTTCCCTAACTCTTTTTGCTTACTTCTTTTGAGGAAAGATATACTTGTTATTAGTCAAGATATTTCACATCTTCCAAAGTGTATTCAAGCTCTATTACAGGAATTTGAAGATGTGATGCCTGACGAGTTGCCACAAGGCCTTCCACCAATTAGAGGCATTGAGCATCAAATTGATTTGGTGCCCGGCGCTTCTTTACCAAACCGTGCAGCCTATAGAGCAAGTCCAGAGGAGACCGCTGAGCTTCAAAGACAAGTGCAAGATCTCATGGACAAAGGCTATGTGCGTGAATCCCTCAGCCCATGCGTGGTTCCGGTGATTTTGGTGCCAAAGAAGGATGGCACATGGAGAATGTGTGTTGATTGCAGAGCGATCAACCAAATAACAGTTAAGTACCGTCATCCCATTCCTAGATTAGATGATATGCTTGATGAATTGCATGGTGCTAATTTCTTTTCAAAGATTGATTTAAGAAGTGGGTACCATCAAATTAGAATGAGGGAAGGGGATGAATGGAAAACTGCCTTTAAAACTAAGTATGGATTATATGAATGGTTAGTAATGCCTTTTGGATTAACTAATGCACCTAGTACTTTCATGAAGCTTATGAACCATGTTTTAAGAAGATACTTAGGAAAATTTGTTGTAGTCTACTTTGATGATATCTTGGTCTATAGCAAAACCTTGCATGAACATGTAGATCATCTTAGGGCTGTTTTGGACACTTTAAGGTTAGAAAAGCTTTATGTTAATTTGAAAAAGTGTTCTTTTTGCTCGGAGTCTACCATTTTTCTTGGTTTTGTTGTGTCTAAAGGTGGATTGAAGGTAGATGAAGACAAGATCAAGGCAATCAAGGAGTGGCCCCAGCTGACTACACCAACCATGGTGCGCTCTTTTCTCGGCTTGGCTGGCTTCTACAGGAGATTTGTGCGTGATTTTAGCACAATTGCAGCCCCTCTCCATGAGCTTACAAAGAAGGATTCAGCATTCAAATGGAGAGAGCAACAAGAGAACGCCTTCAACACTTTGAAGGACAGATTATGCCACGCCCCAGTGCTCCAACTCCCTGATTTCTCCAAGGCATTCGAGATAGAGGTGGACGCTTCTGGACATGGCATAGGAGGCGTGCTCTTGCAAGACAAGAAACCCATAGCTTACTTTAGTGAAAAGCTTAGTGGGGCTGAGTTGAATTACCCTACTTATGATAAAGAGTTGTATGCTTTAATTAGGGTTTTGAAAACTTGGTCTCATTATTTGTGGCCTAAAGAGTTTGTAATCCATTCTGATCATGAGGCCTTGAAGTATTTGAAAGGCCAATCCAGACTCAGCAGGCAACATGCAAGATGGGTTGAATTTATGGAGACCTTCCCTTATGTTGTAAAGCATAAGAAAGGCAAAGAGAATGTGGTAGCTGACGCCCTTTCTCGCAGGTATGTTCTCTTGAACCAATGTGATGTTAAGATCCTTGGATTTGCAATGATTAGGGAATTGTATGCTAGTGATCCTCACTTTGCTGAAATTTATAAGAATTGCATGTCTAGGGGAGAAATAGATACCTACTTTATTGATGATGGATACTTGTTTAAAGCTGGTAAATTGTGCATTCCTTCATCTAGTATATGTAGGCTTCTAACTAAAGAGGTTCATGAATCAAGAGGACATAGGGGTTTAGAAAAGACTTTAGAAGAATTAAAAGAACACTACTTTTTGGCCTAAAATGAGTAACTATGTGCTTAGATTTGTCAAGAGTTGTGTTGTTTGTGCTAAAGCTAAGTCTAGACTTAATCCCATGGTTATATCAGCCTTTGCCTATTCCTAGTCATAAAGGGGGAAATAAGGGGGGGGGGGGGGGGGGGGGGGGGGGGGGGGGACTAGGAAGGGTAGAGATTCTATCTTTGTGGTAGTAGACCGATTTTTCCAAAATGGCTCATTTTATTTCCTTCTCAACACGACTGATGATGCTGTGCATGTTGCTGATTTGTTCTTTAGAGAAATTGTTAGATTGCATGGCATTCCTTGTTCTATTGTTTCAGATCGTGATGCTAAATTTTTGAGTTATTTTTGGAAGAGTCTGTGGTCTAAATTGGGAACTAAATTGCTATTTTCTACCTCATACCTCATGTCATCCACAAATGATGGGCAAACTGAAGTTACTAATAGAACGTTAGGGGTTTTACTTAGAACTATGCTTAAAGCTAACCTCAAACGTTGGGAAGATGTTTTGCCTTTTGTGGAGTTTGCTTATAACAGGTCAATCCATTCAGCTACAAAAATGACCCCTTTGAGGTTGTTTATGGGCTGAGTGCTCGGGGGGGGGTTCTGGGGGTTTGACGCCTGCATAGGGAGGGTGGTGAGAGTTTTGAAGCTGACAAGCGGGCTGAGTTTGTGAAGAAAGAGGACAAAGATGCACTTGGAGAGGAAATCCATGAAGTACAAGGCCATGCTGATAAGGGTCGAAAACAGGTATCTTGAAGAAGGAGATCTTGTTTGGGTGCATCTAAGGAAGGAAAGGTTCCCAAATCAAAGGAAGAACAAGTTAGATCAGAGAGGAGATGGACCATTTCGAATCATCAGGAGAATCGGCCCTAATGCTTATCATGTTGACATGTCTGGTGAGTATGGTGTCCATCCGACTTTTAATGTGGCTGATCTATCTCTTTATGTGCCAGATTTTGATTCCGACGTCGAATCAGAGACGATTCGAGCTCAAGTGGAGGAGAATGATGCAGTGAAGCCTGCCATGTCTCCAACCGACGTCGATGAGTTGATTCGAGTGCCTTTTGACGGACCAATTACAAGAAGTCGAGCTAAGAAGATTGCTCAAGGTACAACAGCAGTCTTGGTTCGATTAGCAGCTGTTCTTGAAGAGCCAACCAAGTCAAGATGGGTCTCGTGCATTCGACATCAATTGAGCCCGGATTGAATGGATTAAACTCAAGGGGCCGAAATTCACTATTTCCTTATTTAGAAACATGTATTAGTTTGTCTCACTTTAGGGCTGAATTTAGTAAGTGACCGGTTGAGATAAATTGGTATATGGGTCAAAGTCAACCCTTTGACTTGACCATTCTAAGTAAGAGAAAATATCTTATTTATTTTAATTATAGGCGTGTGCTTTTAATTTAATAATGTAGAGAAATCAGCCAATAGGCTTATGTTAGTTGGTTGATCTTCTCTCTCCTGGTTGTTAGAGATATTTTTTTAGTTTGTTTTGGATATTTTATAGTTGTTAGGATATTTTTCTTAAATAAATAAATCAGCCATGATTTATTTTATTTAAGGGGAATCTAGATAGATATTATATAATATTTTATTATATCTTGAGAAGCAAGATAAGGAGGCCTAATCTATCATCCTAGGGCCGGCCACCTTAACTCCTTGCTCCCCAAGTAATAGCTTTTGTATTCTCTATTTATACTTTGCATATTTCATTCAATAAAATCAGCTTGAGAGAGATTAAACCCAAATTGGTTTAATCTATCTCTTGGGCTCAAAAACAACAACTTGTGTTTGCTAGCAATTGGAGTTCGAAATCATCATCATCAATCTCGAAATTCTCTCTCTTTGTTTGTTCGTAATTTGATTGATTGGGTTATTCAATTGAGATTGTTCTAGAAGTGATTGTTAAAGATCATTCTAGTTTATCAATCAGATTTAGCGTTAGAGCCAATCTGATTGAACTATCAAAATTGATTGTTCAATTTATCAAATCAATTTGTTTGTTCATAATTCATACTCGAGTTCTTCAGGTTACTTGCGCAATAAGTTTCTCACTTTGAAAGCATTATAGGATCGAATCTGTAGTTACAAGGCAAGGTCGGGATCGTGTGGGTCATATACGAGGTTTCTACGGAGGATTCCGGGGCAATCACGTATCAAGTGGTATCATACTCCAGCGTCTCGCCAAGGAAAATTTTATTTCCTTAATTTGCTTTCTAATTGATTTAATTCAGTTTTTGATCCCAAAAATCCCACCTTTACCTAAAGTTTGAATTTTTGAGACCAAAGATTGAATTTTGCACCACAACCACCACCTTTTCCGCCAACCACCACCTCGCACCACCACCCTCCACCTTGAACTGGTGTCGCTCAACCACGCCGCACCACCCTCCGCCACCACTCGATCACAACTCCACCAACCCCATCACCAAACCCTAACCCTAACCCTAGATCGCCTACCCCCACCCTCGTAACCCTAACCCTAATTAGCGGCCAGATCCATTCAAGCCCTAACCCTAACTCGCAAACCCTAGCCCTAATTAGGTAACCCTAGTTCGAACCCTACCGTTATCTAAACCCTAGAGCCAAACCCGAAAACCCTAACCCTAGATCTCAGCCGAGACTTCACCAAACCCTAAATCCCCTTGTTGTTGCTTGCCCTTCAAGTAATAACCCATCTAGGAGATTTTAAGGGATTTGTTGCATGCTTTTGGTTAAATTGGTTGAGTTTGATTGCAATATAGATTAGCTTTTGTCTTCCTACAATTTTTATGAGTTTTTATTGCATGTTGCATGATCAATAGAGATTCATATTGCATTGTTGATATTTGCTAATTCTTGTCATTGTATTCCATAAATTCGACCTAGCCCTATCTTCTCTTGTTAATTTGGCTTCTAGTTGGTTTCATTGGTAGTTTAAAGTCACTTAGTTGAAAAAAAAATCAGATTAGCATAGTTTCGTTTTAGCCCTATTTGCATTCCTTTGCATTGTTTTGCTTGTTTCTTCATTCTAGCACAAGAGTAGATTGTGCATAAATTAAAAAAAAAATCAGAAAAGCAAAAGTGATCTACCCCAACTAGTTTTAAGCCACTTTTAACCATAGTGACTACTTGCTTAAAAATAGTTAAGTAGAAATCACTTTGAAGAAAAAGAGTGACGAAACAAAAGTCACTTAGCCTACCATATTTCTGTCCTTGCATGATAATTTTGGCTTTATTAACTTGCACAGAGTCAATTGAGAGATTGCATGTGTTTTAGAGCTCATAAAGGGATTATTTGCATTGCTTGTCTTATTGCATACTTGCCATTTGCTTAAGCTGCATATTTCCTTTACTTATCATTAGTATACCATATCTACACCATATCTACCCATTTACTCCCTCAATTCAACCCAAAAACTGAATTAAGTTGATTGGATTGCTTTGAGGCAAGTTTTGGCTTGATTAAGGTGTGGTATTGCTTGTGTGATTTGCTTTAGAACACACTACTCTCTCTACCTTCTTTGTTGTTTCAGGAACAATGGTGGTCTCTAATGAGCCGAACTCGGCTGAATTGAATCTCACTAAGGAGGCAATCGACTTCATTAGGTTGTCCATTAATGAGAGTGTACGAGATGGTCAAGCTCGAGCTGTAGAGTTGGCCACGGCTGCAATCAATCCTCAATTGCGGCGTCTAGAGGAGCAAATTGCCACTTTGATTGAGTCATCTCAAGGAAGTCATAAGGTTGCTCCTGCAATAGAGCTTACAAGTGATCCAAATCAAGCCTCAATTAGCGACAAAGGCAAGCAACAAGCAATTGATGAAGAGCATGATGTGCTTGCTAGCTACAAAGATCAAGATCCCCCGGCTCAATACTCCCCCACAGCAGGCCGAGGTAGAGGAAGAGGCATAGGATCGAGGACTCCACCGGTTACCCATCAAAATTTCTACAATCAGCAAGCTAACCGGTATCCTCAAGCCACTCATCAACAACAACAACAATACAACAATCCTTTTGATGATGTGACTTATGGCTATCCCGGGGAAGAAAGGCGCCCATGGCATCCTCCCCTTGATGATTTCTATAACCAAGCTGAGGTTGTAGAAGATATCCCACCAGCTTATGGAGTGCAAAGGCCGAACAACAACAATCATGCTAACCAACAAGCAAATCAAATTGGGAAGCGTGATATTAAGATCAAGATAGAGCCATTCAGTAGAGAGCTCAATCTAGAGAAGTATCTAGAGTGGGAACAAGCCACAAATTTCATTCTAGATCACATGGGCTATGAAGAATGGGAGAAAGTGGCAGTTGTTGTTATTCATTTCGTTGGGACCGCTAGAAATTGGTGGTTCAGAATGAAGGAAGATAGAATCAGAAAGGCCTTACCACCGATTGAAACTTGGGGCCAGCTGAAGTTTGCCATGAGGAAGAAGTATGTGCCCGAAGAGCATACCGAGCACATGAGGCTGAAAGTTGTTACATGCAAACAAGGTACCAAGTCTCCATCCGAGTACTTCAATGAGCTAGAGGATTTGAGCTTCAAAGCGGGAATTCATCATTCCCAACGGTCTCTAAGGACCCAATTCATGGCTGGACTGAATCAAAGCATTAAAGACACATTGGAGATTCAACAAATCAAGGATCTCAATGCCTTAGTATATTCAGCCCAACTACTCTTTGAGCAACAACAAAGGAAGAAGAAGGAAGCTTGGAATGCACCAAAAAGGTATGTTTCTAATCCTAGTTCAAATTCCAATTCTTATTCTTCTAACCCTTCTATGCAGCAAAAGGGAGCTTCTAGCTCACCTAAACCAGCAGGTTTTCAAGGCCAAAGGCGTCCCAACAATGGACCTCCAAACCAGCCAAAAGCACGTGATTTAGTGTGCTACAAGTGTCAAGGAAGAGGTCATTATGCCAAGGATTGTCCAAATCAAAAGCAAGTGCTTCTGATGTGATTCCATCTACCGAGTCATGGCCCCATGAGTTGAGTGAAGATTCCATCCCTAAAGACAAGCCCAATGTGCACGATAAAGGGGAGCCAATACTTGGACAAGCAACCAAAGACGATGTTCGAGGCGCTAAGAAGCCGAGTCAAGGAGCCATGCCCTATCTTGGGCGCATCACACGAGCCCTAGCTAAGTCTATACTAGACAAAATCAAGGAGGAGCTCATGGCTCATAAGTTTCCAATGGCTAATGACGGTGAAGGTTGGAGTATTCTTGTGACTATTGGTTCGACTAGTGCTAAAACTTGAATTATGTTTTCTTAAGGGTTTTTAGTTGAATTTCTTGAAATTTAAGGGTGTTTAATGTAATTAGAGAGAAGTGAGGGTGGCTGAGTTGAGAGAGGCGTGGCATTAGGGTTATAAGGCCCATTTTTGGCCTCCTTTCTCCCTTGGAGATTGGACGAAAAACCTTGTTGCTTACTTTCCTTGCATCTTTCAATTCAAGTACTTGTTCTTTTTTTTTCGTTCGTTCAATTCTCGTTGTTCAAGTTGTTGGTGAGTAATATCCGACAATCTTGGGCATCCTAGTTTGTTTGAGAGCTTGGTGAGTCATATCCAAGTTGTCAAGCATCCATATCCCCTTGTTCTTCCCATTTCGATCCATCATCCATCTCGGTGGTTTCTTCACCCCCTCAGTAAAATAGACATATCTTTCAATCCACTCATCATCTATGTCTGAAATTTTGAGAGATTAAACTAGACTCGGAGATCTAACTTCTCGAATTGGAATCACTCAATTCCGAGTTCGGACGAGGAAGATCCATCTAGTTGAAGACGGGTCAGTTGCGTGGTGTTTGTTGTCGGAATTCCTTGGATTCTCGTGGCGATCACTTTGCACCATCATCCCTTCCATCGATCCGGCCATCAAGTGGTATCAGAGCCACGCGAAGGTATCGCCATCTAAATCTTGTTCCGACCTTGAATTTCCACTTGTTGCAAGTTTAGGGTTCGAACTCCTTAGGGCTGCGTTGTGTTGTTGTGTGCGACCATAGTGTCCTTGTTGTGTGTTGTTGTGGTCGTTGCTTTGTCTTGATCTTGTGGTTGTCTTGGCTGAGTGTGTGTTCAGCCATGGCTGCAAACCATGCTCAAAAAACGTTTCAATAGAACACCTAAAGAGTCTTCAAAAGTTGGTAGTTGAAAGGGTGCATTTGTTGCTTGATTAATGTCTTCCTTTAGTGCTTGATTTAAGTGTGTCTTGCTGAAATTGGCTGAGTAAAAACGTGGGAATTGAGTCCATAATCCAGCTTTCTTTTGACCCCTTTATATCATTACATGCTTGTTGTTGGTTATGGTGCTAGGATACGGGAACGACACCAAGACGAGACACCTTGTGTTGTTGTGTTTGAGCTTTTTTTGAACCATTTTGTTGGTCATCTCCTACTTGCAACTTGTCGGATTTTATCTCGGGCAAGTCTTGGTGATTAATTCGTGTGACCTCTATACCTTGATCTTTTCCTTGTTTTTACGATGACAGGTGTAGGTGATGACAAGAATAAGGAACAAGTTGAGGAGTCCTCCGACTCGGTGGCTGCCATGTTACAATCCTTCCAACAATCCATGCAACAATCTTTGGAAGCTATGGAGACACGCATGGATGCCTTGGAGCGCCGAATCCTAGGGCTGGACGAGAGGACACAAGTGCCTCAAGTGGTGAAGATCAAGGAGACACGAGAAGAGGATAAATGTTCGAGGACGACCCCTTGTAAAGGAGAGGAGACTTCCTTCCAACAAAGAGTGATGAGTGACACAGAGCAACCAAAAAGAGAGACTCCTTTCCACGGATTGGAACAACTCATTACCATCAAGTGTCCAATAGAATTGATGCACACATTACAAGAAGAGGAGGAAGTTGTGGAATTGTCTCCTAAAATCAAGCATCATCCTACCATCACTCCTAGCTCCATGAACTCGTTGGCGACACCATGGATGGATGCATTTCCTATGATTCCTTCATGTTTACCCTTCTTGCTCCATGAGGAAGACGAGGCTGTTTTAGTCACTCCAAGTGGTGATTACATTCCCTTTCTTGTGGAGGCCAAGAAGGATGTCTTTGTCATGGAGAATGCCACACCAAGGGAGCTAGAATCTCTACCTTCTTTGTTGAGCTCACAAGGCTTGATAGATTCGAGGACGAATCTTTTTGAAGGGGAGGAGGATGATGTGATTCCATCTAGAGTCATGGCCCCATGAGTTGAGTGAAGATTCCATCCCTAAAGACAAGCCTAATGTGCACGATAAAGGGGAGCCAATACTTGGACAAGCAACCAAAGACGATGTTCGAGGCGCTAAGAAGCCGAGTCAAGGAGCCATGCCCTATCTTGGGCGCATCAAACGAGCCCTAGCTAAGTCTATACTAGACAAAATCAAGGAGGAGCTCATGGCTCATAAGTTTCCAATGGCTAATGACGGTGAAGGTTGGAGTATTCTTGTGACTATTGGTTCGATTAGTGCTAAAACTTGAATTATGTTTTGTTAAGGGTTTTTAGTTGAATTTCTTGAAATTTAAGGGTGTTTTATGTAATTAGAGAGAAGTGAGGGTGGCTGAGTTGAGAGAGGCGTGGCATTAGGGTTATAAGGCCCATTTTTGGCCTCCTTTCTCCCTTGGAGATTGGACGAAAAACCTTGTTGCTTACTTTCCTTGCATCTTTCAATTCAAGTACTTGTTCTTTTTTTTTCGTTCGTTCAATTCTCGTTGTTCAATTTGTTGGTGAGTAATATCCGACAATCTCGGGCATCCTAGTTTGTTTGAGAGCTTGGTGAGTCATATCCAAGTTGTCAAGCATCCATATCCCCTTGTTCTTCCCATTTCGATCCATCATCCATCTCGGTGGTTTCTGCACCCCCTCAGTAAAATAGACATATCTTTCAATCCACTCATCATCTAGGTCTGAAATTTTGAGAGATTAAACTAGACTCGGAGATCTAACTTCTCGAATTGGAATCACTCAATTCCGAGTTCGGACGAGGAAGATCCATCTAGTTGAAGACGGGTCAGTTGCGTGGTGTTTGTTGTCGGAATTCCTTGGATTCTCGTGGCGATCTCTTTGCACCATCATCCCTTCCATCGATCCGGCCATCAGCTTCTCACCACCAATGGAGGATATGTGAGTGATGAAGATATACCTCCAAATCAAGTGGAGGAGGAGAGCAATGGACAAGAAGAGGAGGACGTAGAGGCCATTGAACCAGATTGCACCGAACAACCTCTAACTTTGGTAACCATGCGTACTCTTACTTTACAAGAAACACCTAGGCTAGATCAAAGGGAAAATATTTTTCATACTAGGTGTACAGTAAAGAATCAAGTGTTATGCATGATAATTGATAGTGGTAGCTGCTGTAACATTGTTAATGCTAAGGTAGTTGATCACTTGCAATTAAAAACCCAACCTAGGGCTACTAGTTATGGTCTAAATGGTATTAATGATTCTGATGGTCCTAACTTAGTCACTCATCAATGCTTAGTCCGTGTTTCCATAGGCAATTATGTGGATGATATCATGTGTGATGTGGTAAACATGGAATGCACTCATATCTTGTTAGGTAGACCATGGTTATTCGATATGAGAGTTATATATGATGGCATGCTTAATACCTATTCGTTTAACTATGACGGGAGGAGAGTTTCTCTTCTACCATTGTCGCCCCAACAAGTTTTACAAGACCAGGTACGCAGAGACCAAGCTAGGGCACTTAGGCGTGCCAAGGAAGAGAAAGAGGAGGCTGATTCGGCAGCCAAGCTTGCGGCCCGGCGCTCGGCGCCTGACGCACCAACAAAGCCTACCGGCGTTTCCCAGTCTCCACCCGGGCGTTCTGGCTCAAATTTTAGGACAACATCAAGCACAGGTGGAGCTACTGTTTGGGATGAAAAACGCCCAGAGAATGTCCCTAAATCGTCCAAAGTGCCGAGCAACAGTTCCAGCAGCGCACCAGAGACGAAAACGGGGCTATCTCCCAAACCACTCGAGCGTTTTGGCTCAAATTTTGGGAGCACTTCAGAGACTCAGAGAGCTAGATATATGGAAAAAGAACGCCAACATAAAGTGCCAAAAAAGGCATAAAGGGCAGTATAGAAAAGCGCTCTCTAGTGACTCAGTCTAGTATTTCTTTCCCTAACTCTTTTTGCTTACTTCTTTTGAGGAAAGATATACTTGTTATTAGTCAAGATATTTCACATCTTCCAAAGTGTATTCAAGCTCTATTACAGGAATTTGAAGATGTGATGCCTGACGAGTTGCCACAAGGCCTTCCACCAATTAGAGGCATTGAGCATCAAATTGATTTGGTGCCCGGCGCTTCTTTACCAAACCGTGCAGCCTATAGAGCAAGTCCAGAGGAGACCGCTGAGCTTCAAAGACAAGTGCAAGATCTCATGGACAAAGGCTATGTGCGTGAATCCCTCAGCCCATGCGTGGTTCCGGTGATTTTGGTGCCAAAGAAGGATGGCACATGGAGAATGTGTGTTGATTGCAGAGCGATCAACCAAATAACAGTTAAGTACCGTCATCCCATTCCTAGATTAGATGATATGCTTGATGAATTGCATGGTGCTAATTTCTTTTCAAAGATTGATTTAAGAAGTGGGTACCATCAAATTAGAATGAGGGAAGGGGATGAATGGAAAACTGCCTTTAAAACTAAGTATGGATTATATGAATGGTTAGTAATGCCTTTTGGATTAACTAATGCACCTAGTACTTTCATGAAGCTTATGAACCATGTTTTAAGAAGATACTTAGGAAAATTTGTTGTAGTCTACTTTGATGATATCTTGGTCTATAGCAAAACCTTGCATGAACATGTAGATCATCTTAGGGCTGTTTTGGACACTTTAAGGTTAGAAAAGCTTTATGTTAATTTGAAAAAGTGTTCTTTTTGCTCGGAGTCTACCATTTTTCTTGGTTTTGTTGTGTCTAAAGGTGGATTGAAGGTAGATGAAGACAAGATCAAGGCAATCAAGGAGTGGCCCCAGCTGACTACACCAACCATGGTGCGCTCTTTTCTCGGCTTGGCTGGCTTCTACAGGAGATTTGTGCGTGATTTTAGCACAATTGCAGCCCCTCTCCATGAGCTTACAAAGAAGGATTCAGCATTCAAATGGAGAGAGCAACAAGAGAACGCCTTCAACACTTTGAAGGACAGGTTATGCCACGCCCCAGTGCTCCAACTCCCTGATTTCTCCAAGGCATTCGAGATAGAGGTGGACGCTTCTGGACATGGCATAGGAGGCGTGCTCTTGCAAGACAAGAAACCCATAGCTTACTTTAGTGAAAAGCTTAGTGGGGCTGAGTTGAATTACCCTACTTATGATAAAGAGTTGTATGCTTTAATTAGGGTTTTGAAAACTTGGTCTCATTATTTGTGGCCTAAAGAGTTTGTAATCCATTCTGATCATGAGGCCTTGAAGTATTTGAAAGGCCAATCCAGACTCAGCAGGCAACATGCAAGATGGGTTGAATTTATGGAGACCTTCCCTTATGTTGTAAAGCATAAGAAAGGCAAAGAGAATGTGGTAGCTGACGCCCTTTCTCGCAGGTATGTTCTCTTGAACCAATGTGATGTTAAGATCCTTGGATTTGCAATGATTAGGGAATTGTATGCTAGTGATCCTCACTTTGCTGAAATTTATAAGAATTGCATGTCTAGGGGAGAAATAGATACCTACTTTATTGATGATGGATACTTGTTTAAAGCTGGTAAATTGTGCATTCCTTCATCTAGTATACGTAGGCTTCTAACTAAAGAGGTTCATGAATCAAGAGGACATAGGGGTTTAGAAAAGACTTTAGAAGAATTAAAAGAACACTACTTTTTGGCCTAAAATGAGTAACTATGTGCTTAGATTTGTCAAGAGTTGTGTTGTTTGTGCTAAAGCTAAGTCTAGACTTAATCCCCATGGTTTATATCAGCCTTTGCCTATTCCTAGTTCACCTTGGGAGGACATTTCTATGGACTTCATTGTAGGATTGCCTAGAACTAGGAAGGGTAGAGATTCTATCTTTGTGGTAGTAGACCGATTTTCCAAAATAGCTCATTTTATTCCTTCTCACATGACTGATGATGCTGTGCATGTTGCTGATTTGTTCTTTAGAGAAATTGTTAGATTGCATGGCATTCCTTGTTCTATTGTTTCAGATCGTGATGCTAAATTTTTGAGTTATTTTTGGAAGAGTCTGTGGTCTAAATTGGGAACTAAATTGCTATTTTCTACCTCATGTCATCCACAAACTGATGGGCAAACTGAAGTTACTAATAGAACGTTAGGGGTTTTACTTAGAACTATGCTTAAAGCTAACCTCAAACGTTGGGAAGATGTTTTGCCTTTTGTGGAGTTTGCTTATAACAGGTCAATCCATTCAGCTACAAAAATGACCCCTTTTGAAGTTGTTTATGGGCTGAATCCAAGGACTCCAGTGGATTTGACGCCTCAGCCATACAAGGGAAAAGAGAGTTTTGAAGCTGACAAGCGGGCTGAGTTTGTGAAGAAGCTACATTTTTTTTGGTGGGAAACAAGGGCAAAAGAGCCCAGGGGAAGCAACTAGCGTCTTACAAAGCGGCCAGTGGCTCGCCCACAACTATCATGAGAAAGAAACGGGACAGAAAATAAAGGGGGATCCTCGAGCGAGTGCAAGCCGAGGGGGAAGGCATGAGCATGCCTAGCGAGGGAGTCGGCGACTGAGTTCGCTTCCCTGAAGACGTGATTGAGACGAGTACTCCAGTCTCGTCTGATGAGATCTTGACAATGGGCCACCATATTCGCAAGAGGATGCGTCGGGTCGATATCTTTCTTTATCATCTCAATAGCAAGCGCAGAATCAGACTCAAGGAGGACGCTCCTGAAACCCAGCCTCCAAGCCATCTCAAGGCCATCAAGGACTCCCCAGAGTTCCGCGCAGGGAACCGAGCAACGACCTATCTTCCGGGCAAAACCTTGAATCCAACTTCCATCGCCATCTCTAATGACCCCGACAGCAGTGGCGATACCGTCCGATTCGACCGAGCCGTCCGTGTTGACTTTCACCCAAGGGTCCGCCGGTTTAACCCAGGAGACCCCGATTTCGAGCGCCGACGGAACTGAAATCAAAGACCCCCTAGCATCCCAAGCCTCCGCGTAAGCGCTAGCCTGATTGTAGATGAACTTCGCCTCCGCTAGATTCCTTCTAGTGCTGCCGAAAACCACCTAGTTCCTCCACTTCCAAATCCACCATAACGCAGTGGAAAAGATCGCCGGCCAGCCCACCGTTTCGCCTATGTTCTCGCGCACCAGGATATTCCCTCGAAGCCAATCTGCAAATCCAGAGAAATGAGAATTAGACAGCTGAGCAGGACTTTGTAAAGAAGACCATAAAGGAGAGATTTTTGGGCAGTCCCTAAACAGGTGGATCAAAGACTCCGGGCCACCGTGGCACAAGGGGCACTCATCGGAGTGGGCAATGTGCCGTCGTCTTCTCTCCGCATTCGTCAGAATAGCTCCCTTTGAGAGGAGCCAAACAAAAGTTCGGATTCTCTCATGCACACGAAGCTTCCACACGCCTTTGTACAACACGCCATCAGCCCATTGCAGGTTGCCAGAACCCGTGATCAAAGAGTACGCCGACTTCACAGAATAGTTGCCGTCCAAGCTGGCCTTCCAACTCAGGGAATCAAGGACAGTGTTCGGCGCCGCGAGCCTAATCGAGGCAATGTGGAGCAGCACATCATCCGGCAGTAAGGTCGACAAGAGATCCCATTTCCAGCCAAGCGACTCGTCCCAGAAATGGCGGACCACCAAAGACAGATCGCTAGTCGAGATGGGGACCAAAGCCGAGTCGAGCAATCGACCCTCGGACACCCACGAATCCAACCAGAAACGCAGCTGCAAACCGTCCCCTGCATTCCAATTACAGCCCTTCAGAATCACTACCTTCACGCCCGTTTGAACTCCGTTCCAGACCGCCGACGCATTACAAACCTCCCTGCCTGAAACTCTCGTATATTTAGCGGTCAAAACCTTGCACCAAAGATCCTCAGAATCGTGCAAAAATCTCCAGCTAAGTTTCCCGATCATGGCTAAGTTCAGATCATGCATAGGCCTGTTGCCAAGGCCACCATCCTCCCTCGGTTTACAGATATCAGGCCACCCAACCAAGTGAATACTCCTTCGACTGCTACTCTGGCACCAGATAAAATTGCGGATAACTTGATCAATCTTATCACAAGTGGCTTTAGGCAACATCACCGTCGCCATGGGATAAACAGGGATCGTCGTCAGGACCGACCTGGCAAGAGTGATCCTACCGGCAAGGCTAAGGGTTTTGGATCGCCACGAGCCCAGGCGAGACTTCACCCTATCCACAACATAGGCAAAGGTGTCCTTAGAAACGGGGTTGTGCAGGACAGGCAATCCAAGATAATTGCCCAGGTCCGACGTAACCTCGAAACCACATTCCACGCTAAGAGCCTCGATCATGTCCTGACTCACATTCTTCGACTCAAAGAGCTTGGACTTCGCTTTGCTGAGCTTTTGACCCTAAGCCGCACAAAAAGAGTCAAGAATGTCCATAATAACCCTCATCTGCGAAACTGAAGCCTCGGCCATAAGGACCACATCGTCAGCGAAGAGCACATGTGAAACAAGGGGTCCACGACGAGAAATTTTGATCGGCTTCCACACTCCACCGTTGACAGCTTCGTTAATGAGATGGCTCAGCCGTTCCATACAAAGAACGAAGAGGTAAGGCGAGAGGGGGTCTCCCTGACGAATACCTCGGGATGGATAGAAAGACTTCGTCACTTCCCCATTCCAAAGAAGCCTCATAGTCGAAGAGCTAATACATGAGAGGACAAAGATGCACTTGGAGAGGAAATCCATGAAGTACAAGGCCCATGCTGATAAGGGTCGAAAACAGGTTATCTTTGAAGAAGGAGATCTTGTTTGGATGCATCTAAGGAAGGAAAGGTTCCCAAATCAAAGGAAGAACAAGTTAGATCAGAGAGGAGATGGACCATTTCGAATCATCAGGAGAATCGGCCCTAATGCTTATCATGTTGACATGCCTGGTGAGTATGGTGTCCATCCGACTTTTAATGTGGCTGATCTATCTCTTTATGTGCCAGATTTTGATTCCGACGTCGAATCAGAGACGATTCGAGCTCAAGTGGAGGAGAATGATGCAGTGAAGCCTGACATGTCTCCAACCGACGTCGATGAGTTGATTCGAGTGCCTTCTGACGGACCAATTACAAGAAGTCGAGCTAAGAAGATTGCTCAAGGTACAACAACAGTCTTGGTTCGATTAGCAGCTGTTCTTGAAGAGCCAACCAAGTCAAGATGGGTCTCGTGCATTCGACATCAATTGAGCCCGGATTCAATGGATTAAACTCAAGGGGCCGAAATTCACTATTTCCTTATTTAGAAACATGTATTAGTTTGTCTCACTTTAGGGCTGAATTTAGTAAGTGACCGGGTGAGATAAATTGGTATATGGGTCAAAGTCAACCCTTTGACTTGACCATTCTAAGTAAGAGAAAATATCATATTTATTTTAATTATAGGCGTGTGCTTTTAATTTAATAATGTAGAGAAATCAACCAATAGGCTTATGTTAGTTGGTTGATCTTCTCTCTCCTGGTTGTTAGAGATATTTTTTAGTTTGTTTTGGATATTTTATAGTTGTTAGGATATTTTCCTTAAATAAATAAATCAGCCATGATTTATTTTATTTAAGGGGAATCTAGATAGATATTATATAATATTTTATTATATCTTGGGAAGCAAGACAAGGAGGCCTAATCTATCATCCTAGGGCCGGCCACCTTAACTCCTTGCTCCCCAAGTAATAGCTTTTGTATTCTCTATTTATACTTTGCATATTTCATTCAATAAAATCAGCTTGAGAGAGATTAAACCCAAATTGGTTTAATCTATCTCTTGGGCTCAAAAACAACAACTTGTGTTTGCTAGCAATTGGAGTTCGAAATCATCATCATCAATCTCGAAATTCTCTCTCTTTGTTTGTTCGTAATTTGATTGATTGGGTTATTCAATTGAGATTGTTCTAGAAGTGATTGTTAAAGATCATTCTAGTTTATCAATCAGATTTAGCGTTAGAGCCAATCTGATTGAACTATCAAAATTAATTGTTCAATTTATCAAATCAATTTGTTTGTTCATAATTCATACTCGAGTTCTTCAGGTTACTTGCGCAATAAGTTTCTCACTTTGAAAGCATTGTAGGATCGAATCTGAAGTTACAAGGCAAGATCGAGATCGTGTGGGTCATATACGAGGTTTCTACGGAGGATTCCGGGGCAATCACGTATCAAATGGTACGAAGATTTTCGTGCCAGAACTTTTGCGAGTTTTTTCCTTTTTTTTTTGCTTGGATGAGCTAGTAGGGGCCTAAGAAAAACATTTTGTAAAGACACATTCGACCGTACAACCGTTTAGGGCATTTTCGGGGATAGTCTCGTTTTTAGGCTAAATGGTATGAGGATTTTCGTACACAAACTTTTATAAGTTTTTTCCGTTTTTTATGCTCGGAGGAGCTAGTATGGGCCTAAGAAAAACATTTTGTAAAGACACATTCGACAGTACAACCGTTTAGAGCATTTTCGGGGAGGGTCTCGTTTTGAGGCTGAATGGTACGAAGATTTTCGTACCAGAACTTTTGCGAGTTTTTTCCTTTTTTTTTTGTTTGGATGAGCTAGTAGGGGCCTAAGAAAAACATTTTGTAAAGACACATTTGACCGTACAACCGTTTAGGGCATTTTCGGGGATGGTCACGTTTTGAGGCTGAATGGTTAGAAGATTTTTGTACCAGAACTTTTGCGAGTTTTTTCCCTTTTTTGGCATGGATGAGCTAGTAGGGGCCTAAGAAAAACATTTTGTAAAGACACATTCCACCGTAAAACCGTTTATGGCATTTTCGGGGATGGTCTCGTTTTTATGCTAAATGGTACGACGATTTTCGTACCAGAACATATGCGAGTTTTTTCCGTTTTTTTTGCTCGGATGAGCTAGTAGAGTCCTAAGAAAAACATTTTGTAAAGACACATTCGACCGTACAACCGTTTAGGGCATTTTCGGGGAAGGTCTCGTTTTGAGCCTAATGGTACGAAGATTTTCATACCGGAACTTTTGCGAGTTTTTTCCATTTTTTTGCTTGTATGAGCAAGTAGGGGCCTAAGAAAAACATT
The DNA here is from genome assembly GCA_964016875.1 of Fallopia convolvulus. Taxonomy (NCBI): domain Eukaryota; kingdom Viridiplantae; phylum Streptophyta; class Magnoliopsida; order Caryophyllales; family Polygonaceae; genus Fallopia; species Fallopia convolvulus. The sequence goes on along the minus strand of OZ024733.1, from coordinate 12,379,433 downwards.
TTGTAAAGACACATTCGACCGTACAACCGTTTAGGGCATTTTCGGGGATGATCTCGTTTTTAGGCTAAATGGTACGAAGATTTTCTTACCAGAACTTTTGCGCGGTTTTTCCGTTTTTTTGCTCGGATGAGCTAGTAGGGGCCTAAGAAAAACATTTTGTAAAGACACATTCGACCGTACAACCGTTTAGGGCATTTTCGGAGAGGGTCTCGTTTTGAGGCTGAATGGTACGAAAATCTTCATACCAGAACTTTTGCGAGTTTTTTCCGTTTTTTTTGCTTGGATGAGCTAGTAGGGTCCTAAGAAAAATTTTTTGTAAAGACACATTCGACCGTACAACCGTTTAGGGCATTTTCAGGGACTGTCTCGTTTTGAGGCTGAATGGTACGAAGATTTTCGTATCAGAACTTTTGCGAGTTTTTTCCGTTTTTTTTGCTTGGATGAGCTAGTAGGGGCCTAAGAAAAAACATTTTGTAAAGACACATTCGACCGTACAACCGTTTAGGACATTTTCGGGGATGGTCTCGTTTTTAGGCTAAATGGTACGAAGATTTTCGTACCAGAACTTTTGCGCGTTTTTACCCTTTTTTTGTTGGCATGGGCTAGTAGGGGCCTATGAAAAACATTTTGTAAAGACACATTCGACCGTATAACCGTTTAGGGCATTTTCGGGGATGGGCTCGTTTTCATGCTAAATGGTACGAAATCCTCGTAGCAGAACATATGCGAGTTTTTTCCGTTTTTTTTGCTCGGATGAGCTAGTAGGGTCCTAAGAAAAATATTTTGTAAAGACACATTCGACCGTTCAACAGTTTAGGGCATTTTCGGGGAGGGTCTCGTTTTGAGGCTGAATGGTACGAAGATTTACGTACCAGAACTTTTGCGAGCTTTTTCCGTTTTTTTTGCTGGGATGAGCTAGTAGGGGCCTAAGAAAAACATTTTGTAAAGACACACTCGACCGTACAACCGTTTAGGGCATTTTCGGGGATAGTGTTGTTTTTAGGCTATATGGTACGAAGATTTTCGTACCAGAACTTTTGCGAGTTTTTTCCGTTTTTTTTGCTCGGATGAGCTAGTAGGTTCCTAAGAAAAACATTTGGTAAAGACACATTCAACCGTTCAACCGTTTAGGGCATTTTCGGGGATGGTCTCGTTTTTAGGCTAAATGGTACGAAGATTTTCGTACCAGAACTTTTGCGAGTTTTTTCCGTTTTTTTTGCTCGGATGAGCTAGTAGGGGCCTAAGAAAAACATTTTGTAAAGACACATTCGACCGTACAACCGTTTCGGGCATTTTCGGAGACTGTCTCGTTTGTAGGCTAAATGGTACGAAGATTTTCGTACCAGAACTTTTGCGAGTTTTTTCCGTTTTTTTTGCTCGGATGAGCTAGTAGGGGCCTAAGAAAAATTGTTTGTAAAGACACATTCGACCGTACCGCCGTTTAGGGCAGTTTCGGGGAGGGTCTCGTTTTGAGGCTAAATGGTACGAAGATTTTCGTACCAGAACTTTTGCGAGTTTTTTCCGTTTTTTTAGCTTGGATGAGCTAACAAGGTCCTAAGAAAAACATTTTGTAAAGACACATTCGACCGTACAACCGTTTAGGGCATTTTCGGGGAGGGTCTCGTTTTGAGGCTGAATGGTATGAAGATTTTCGTACCAGAACTTTGGCGAGTTTTTTCCATTTTTTTTGCTTGGATGAGCTAATAGGGGCCTAGTAGGGGCATTTTAAAAACATTGTGTAAAGACACATTTGACCGTACAATCGTTTAGGGCATTTTCGGAGAGGGTCTTGTTTTGAGGCTGAATGGTACGAAATCACTTTTGCGAGTTTTTTCCATTTTTTTGCTTGTATGAGCTATTAGGGGCCTAAGAAAAACATTTTGTAAAGACACATTCGACCGTACAACCGTTTAGGGCATTTTCGGGGATAGTCTCGTTTTTAGGCTAAATGGTATGAAGATTTTCGTACACGAACTTTTGCAAGTTTTATCCGTTTCTTTTGCTCGGAGGAGCTAGTATGGGCCTAAGAAAAACATTTTGTAAATACACATTCGACAGTACAACCGGTTAGAGCATTTTTGGGGAGGGTCTCGTTTTGAGGCTGAATGGTACGAAGATTTTCGTACCAGAACTTTTGCGAGTTTTTTTCCTAATTTTTGTTTGGATGAGCTAGTAGGGGCCTAAGAAAAACATTTTGTAAAGACACATTCGACCGTACAACCGTTTAGGGCATTTTCGGGGATGGTCTCGTTTTGAGGTTGAATGGTTAAAAGATTTTCGTACCAGAACTTTTGCGAGTTTTTTCCCTTTTTTTGGCATGGATGAGCTAGTAGGGGCCTGAATGTGCTAGTTGAAGCCTAACTTCTCTCTTCCTCTTTTGGTCACATTTTCATTTTCCGGCCAGCCTACTTGGCGGCGCCGCCTTTCTCCGGCGGTGGGGGGTTGGGCGAGTGGGAGCGGGAGACATAGGGTGAGGCAAGAAGCTGCGGTGGGACCCCCCTTGGGTGGCTGCAGCATCGGAGGGATTTAGGTGAAGGTGAGGTGAGAGAAAACACGGGTTTAGGACAGATTTCCAGCGACTTCTCCGGCGACTGTCCTTGAGAGGAGCGTGGTGGTGTCTTGTGAGGTTGAATCTTGGCTAGAACCACTTGGATCTAGACCAAGAACGTGAGGGAGTTGAAGGTGTGAGAAGAGTGCACAAATTTAGGATTTTTAGGGTTCTTAGCTCGTTTTTCAGCATGGGTAAGAAGAAGAAGGGCAAAAATCGGCATGGTTTCATCCCATTGAGGTGTGGTTCGACTGGGTTGGGGGCTAGCTTGAGTGGATCTAGCTCTTCCAAGTCAGATCTGAGCAGATCCAACGGAGATCCAGTTGGGGGCGAACAAGATTTGTATGAAGGGCTTGGATCTGGCTCATATGAGAAGGTAAAAGAGATGGTTGAAGGAGATGGGGCTGATTCTCGACTTTTGGATCTCCCCTTTGATATTTCTCAAGCTTCTAAGAAGGCTATCAGATTGGAGGAACTTTTGAAGGTGAGGAATGGAGGAGAGGGCTCCTCTTGTGGGCTGGGGGCGGCGTGTGCTGAAGAGAGGCTAGGGCTGGAGATGAAAGTGGCTGGGAAAGATCCTTCTCCAACGGTATTAAAATCAGCTAGGGTTGAGGGGATAAGCTTGGGGCCATGGGACATGAAAGGGACAGCTCAAGGAGTCACATGTGGAGATTTAGACCATTTCAGGCAAGCTCCTTTTGGAAAGAAGAATGTTGACTATGCTCCTTTGGGCCATTCTCAGAATTTGAATGATTTAAACCCATTTTTGAGGCAGCCGTTCAGATCTAGGGCTGGTTCTTCATCTTTTCTTCCATCTTGTTCGAATGTAGAAGCCATTCCTTGCTCCTCAAAGGCTAAAGCTACAGAAAACCCCTCAAAACCACCAATTTCGTACCTTAAACCAGCTTATGGGAATAGATCTACAAGGTTTGCTGAGAGATTGAGCTTCTTTCCTCATGTGAACAAAGAGGTGTATGTGTTTGAAGATCAAGAGGTGGAATCAGCAAAGAGGGAGTGGGATTCGACCCTCCTAGGGGTTGTCTTAGGAGCGAAAATCTCTTTTGAAGCTATGATGGAGTTTGCAAGGAGAAATTGGGCTGAGTACTCTCCAAAAATCTTTCTCAAGCCAAATGGTGTCTTTGTTTTCAAGTTTAAAGATGAAGAAGGGAAGAAATGGGTTCTTGAGCAAGGTCCTTTGATGGTGGGGGGCTCTTATCCCTTGATGTTCAAAGAATGGGTGTGTGGAAAGAACATAGATTGGGATTGCTTTGATAGAGTACCGGTTTGGGTTAATGTGATGGAGCCCGATCCTATTTTCCTCTCTTCTAAACACATGTTGGGGGTCATTGGGAGCATGATTGGGAGACCCATTTGTCTAGACCAAACCACGGCTGAGGTGGATCGTATAGCTTATGCTCGTTTGTTGGTGGAGGTGACCCCGATTGAAGCCAAAAGAAAGGTGGTGAAGTTGCAAAGTTCGAGTGGTTTGTCTTTCCAACATGAGGTGAGGTTTGAAAACTTGCCTTGGAATTGTGGTGTTTGCAATTTGTTTGGGCACAAGACTGGCTTTTGCAAGAAATTTGGTCCTAATGCTAGGGGGACTTATGCAAAAAGACCTAAGAAAGTGTGGGTTCCAAAGAAGATAAACAAGGCTGAGCTTGATAAGGGCGAAAAAGATGGGGCTGGTTTGGATGCAAGCAAGGATGATCTTGATGCTTGTGATGAAGGACTAAAGGCTGCTATTGACAAGGGCAAGATTGAAGAGGCTGGTTTGTCTATTTGCAAGACTGATCTTGATGCTTGTGATGTTGGTAACAAAGCTGAGTTGGTATATCACGTTGCAGCTAGAGAGTTTGAGGCCAAAGCTGATGGTAAATTAGGGGAGAGTGAAGAGGTAGAAGTAGTTGTCCTTGATGCGGATCCGGTTGCTAACCCGGACCACCCTAGCTTCGAAGTTGAGATGTGCAAGGCTGCTAGTGGTGGGGATCCTAGAGGGGTAGAGGCAGAAAAGGGAACCGTTTTGGGTGGGGAAATGCTTGAATGCATAGCTGAATTAAGTGAGCAAGATTGTGGGTTTGATCGAGATGTTGTAGAGCCGGGTTTGGTTCGAGATATTGTGAGATCCTTGGACCCAGGTGCACGTGCGTTTGAGGCTGAGGTGGGAGAGTTTTTAGCCACTACAAGGCCTAAGAAAGGGCTGTTTTCAGTGGTAACGGGGCTGAGAGCAAAGACCCCCTTGAAACTGAGCCCTTTTGTCAAAGTTGTGGAAAGGGCGAGCTCCAAGAAGAAGTTTTCACCCCTCTTGCATACGGCTAAATCCATTTGACCGGGGGAAAAGGAGATGGGGGTGAAAGGGTATCTAGTAAGACGGCTAAGTATTGAAGAGGGTTATAGTAGCCCTAAGAAAGGTGCTCATGGTTGATGTAAGAATAGGAGCATGGAATGTTAGGGGTGTGAATGGCGCCCCTAAAATAACTATGGTGAACAAGTTCGCCATTAAGAATAAAGTGAGTTTGTTTGGGTTGTTGGAAACCAAAACGCTGCGTTCTAAAGAAGGAGAGTTGGCTTGGTCTTTACTAAAGGGGTGGAAATTTTGCACGGATGAGGGCATGAGCGAAAGAAGTAGAATGAGAGTGGTGTGGGATCCTATGGTGTTGAAAGTGGAAGTTGTGATGAAATCCGAGCAAGCAATACATTGCAAGGTCAGCCTAAAGAGCTCGCATGAGAAGTTTTTTGCCACTTTTGTCTATGCCTCTAATACCAGCCCGGAAAGGAGAGAATTGTGGAACCTCTTGGGGAGCATTGCCTCGAATATGGATGAGCCGTGGATAGTTCTTGGAGATGTAAATTGCATTCTCAACTCAAGCGAAAAATTTTCCCTTCGAAGGAGAAATGAAGGGGAACCCACGGAGTTAGCAGGGGTGTTGGATAGATGTTTGCTTGAGGACTTGGCTTACTCTGGGGCGAAATTCACATGGTCAAATGAACAAGAAGGGAGGAATAGAGTGGCAACCAAGATTGATAGAGTGCTTGTTAATGATGCTTGGAAGAGAAATTTCAATCAAGCCTATGCTTTCTTTGGTGATCCATGACTCTCCGATCACTCACCAGGGCTTGTTTTTGTGAACCCCTCTCATGTTGGGAGGAGATTTCCATTCCGTTTCTTCAATTTTTGGACGGAAGAGGAAGGGTTTAGAAGTGTGGTTGAGAGAGCGTGGAGCACCCAAGTCGAGGGGTCGGCCCAATTTGTCCTTATAAAGAAAATGCAAAAAGTAACGGGAGAACTCAAGGGTTGGTTGAGATCAAAACATAGAGCTCTTGAGGGCTTGGTAGAGGATAGTGTGGAGAAGCTTAAGAGAGCACACTTGGCACTTAATGAGGACATGGGGAATGAGGAGAAACAAGAAGAAATGAAAAGGGCCAAGCTTGAGTTGGAGGGTAATTTGAGCAAACTCTCTAGCGCTACCAAACAACGTGCTAAAATGGATTGGCTTTCGTATGGGGAAGAAACGTCATCCATTTTTTTCAATAGAATCAAAGAGAGGAAGATTTTTAAGAAGTTACACTTGCTCAAGAATGAAGAAGGGCAAGAGGTGGAAGGGGAGGAGAACATCACCAAGGAGGTTGTAGGGTATTTTGAGAATCTTTTTGGCACGACGGGATTGACGCAACCGGCTAGCTTAGAGGGGTTGAGTGGGCCTAAGCTAGAAGAGGAGGATGTGGCTACTCTAAGTTTTATCCCCTGGGAGGAGGAAATTAAACACGCCTTCTTCAATATAGGCGTTAATAAATCACCGGGGCGGACGGGTTTGGTAGCCATTTTTATAAGGAGTGTTGGGATATCATCAATGTTGAAGTGTTTGCGGCGATTCGGGAATTTTTTAGCTCGGGTCAATTACTAAGGTTTTGGAATAACACCTTTGTAAGTTTGATACCGAAAGTGGAAGAGCCGTTCATGGTCAAGGAGTTTAGGCCTATCGCTTGTTGTAATGTCTTCCAAAAGGCCATTTCAAAGATCATGGTGGAGAGAATACGGCCTTTACTTGGGAAGATAGTGGGTTTGAATCAAGGGGCTTTTGTACCGGGACGTCTCTTAGCCCATAATGTAGCGGTGGCACAAGAGATAGTTGCAAACTACGAAGACCGGGATGCGTCCAAGAGGTGTGTGATTAAAGCGGACTTGCATAAGGCCTATGATTGCTTGGATTGGGCACACTTGGAGAAGACCCTACACTACCTCAACTTCCCTTCACACTTGATACACCTAATCATGGTATGTGTCTCAACACCTCGCTTTTCAATTTTGGTGAATGGGGAGGCAAAGGGCTTCTTTGAGGGGAAAAGAGGGCTAAGACAAGGGGATCCGGTATCCCCGTTCCTCTTTGTCTTAGTGATGGAAGTTTTGAATAGGAAGCTCAAGATGGCTAGCAACAATGGGAGATTCTTTTTCCACCCAAAATGTAAAAGACTCGACCTACTTAGTCTAGCCTATGCGGATGACTTGTTGGTCTTTTGTAAACCCATGGGAGACTCCTTAAACATTGTCACAAAGTGTTTGAGGGAGTTTGGGGAGGAATCCGGGCTGGTCCTTAGTGCCTCAAAGACACATCTCTTTTTTGGGGGAGTGGGGGAGGGAGATAGGGTACGATTGGCAAGAGAGCTTGGGTTTTCCTTGGGAACCTTCCCGGTGAGATACCTAGGACTTCCTCTCCATACAAAAAAGCTCAAAATTTCAGATTATAGCCCCCTCCTCAACAAAATTACCATAACCCTCCAACGTTGTTGCATTCCCACCTTTACTTATGCCGGGAGAGCGGAAGTTATTAGATGTGTGGTGGGAGGGCTACTCTCTTTTTGGGCTCAATTGGTTTTACTACCTAAGAGAGTCATAAGGAGGATAGAGAGTCTTTGTAGAAACTATCTTTGGTCGGGAAGATTGGAAGGGAGAAGAGCCCTAGTGGCTTGGGAGGATGTTTGCAAGCACTATGAGGAGGGTGGGCTCAATATCAAAGAGTTGGAAGCTTGGAATACTTCGATCTTCTTTCGGTTAGGGCATGATGTGATTACCGGAAGGGTGAACATGTGGACAAGGTGGGTGGAGGATAACCACACTCGTAGGGCGGAGTTTTGGAGTGTGAGGAAGACAAACACCGATTCTTGGGTGTGGAGAAATTTGCTCAAAACCCGGGAAACCATGAGAGGTGTGTTGTTGGGAGATGGGCACCAAGGGGACGGGATAGACGTCCTAGACATAACAAATCCGAATGGGAGCCTTGATACTAAGGCACTTTATGAGGTCTTGAGAGATAAAGGAGAAAAGGAGGATTGGTGTGAGATTGTGTGGGGGGTGGTTCGAGCAAGAGCATAGAGCTTCCGACTTTGGTTGGCCTATAAAGGACGACTCCCTACCTTGGTCCGACTTTTTGAGTGGGGATGTGCTAGCCACAATGTGTGCCCCTTGTGCAATGAACACCCCGAGACAATCGAACATATTTGGGGATCTTGCTCATTTGTGCTACGAGTGATGAAAAGAGTTTGGAGGTGGGTAGGGATACACACCCACAAGGAGGATGTAAGGGAATGGGTTGAATGGTTTATACGATCACCCGGCCGAGATAGTACACTCTTCAAGGTGAAGCTCATGGCCTTCCTAGGAGTAGTGTAATACACTTGGAAGCATAGGAATAATGTGCTTCATGACGAAATTGAACCAAATGTTGTCTCTTGTGCCCAAGAAATCATTATTGCATGTAAACAAAGACTTGAAGCTTCATGCAAGTTTGAAGGAAGACAAGGAGAAGCCCTTCGAAGACAACTCGGCCTTTGAGGTATGTGTAGGTGGCTTGTTCTTTATTGTGGTGTGCACATTTAGAGCCTTTTGTGATTGTTTGTGGTTGGATGCTCGGGCCATGAGGCTTAGGAGAGCTTTTTGATGCGTAGGTGGTGATGTCTCACACCTAGTTTTGTGTTGATTTTTTTGCTCATGTTTGCCCTTGGGAGTTGTACATAAGGCAGCCGGGTTACACTCGGGTTTTGCATATATTTATAGGCTTTTTGTCTACAGGTTTGGGGATGGGGTCCTAGACCCGTTTTTGTTAGGCCCGTAGGGCGTTTTTGACCGGATCTGCGTATCCGAGGTTGGGGTTGTACTTTTTCACCTTGACTTTATATGGTCAAGCGTGTTCTGTATATTCCTTCTCTTTCTATATATATTCAGGCCTAAGAAAAACATTTTGTAAAGACACATTCGACCGTACAACCGTTTAGGGCATTTTCGGGGATGGTCTCGTTTTTAGGCTAAATGGTACGAAGATTTTCGTACCGGAACTTTTGCGCCTTTTTTCCTTTTTTTTGCTCGGATGAGCTAGTAGGGGCCTAAGAAAAACATTTTGTAAAGACACATTCGACCGTACAACCGTTTAGGGCATTTTCGGAGAGGGTCTCGTTTTGAGGCTGAATGCTACGAAAATCTTCGTACCAGAACATTTGCGAGTTTTTTCCGTTTTTTTCTTGGATGAGCTAGTAGGGTCCTAAGAAAAACATTTTGTAAAGACACATTCGACCGTACAATCGTTTAGGGCATTTTCAGGGACTGTCTCGTTTTGAGGCTGAATGGTACGAAGATTTTCGTACCAGAACTTTTGCGCGTTTTTTCCGTTTTTTTTTGCTTGGATGAGCTAGTAGGGGCCTAAGAAAAACATTTTGTAAAGACACATTCGACCGTACAACCGTTTAGGGCATTTTCGTTGATGGTCTCGTTTTTAGGCTAAATGGTACGAAGATTTTCATACCAGAACTTTTGCGCGTTTTTACCCTTTTTTTGTTGGCATGGGCTAGTAGGGGCCTAAGAAAAACATTTTGTAAAGACACATTCGACTGTACAACCGTTTAGGGCATTTTCGGGGATGGTCTCGTTTTTATGCTAAATGGTACGAAATCTTCGTACCAGAACATATGCGAGTTTTTTCCGTTTTTTTTGCTCGGATGAGCTAGTAGGGTCCTAAGAAAAATATTTTGTAAAGACACATTCGATCGTTCAACCGTTTAGGGCATTTTCGGGGAGGGTCTCGTTTTGAGGCTGAATGGTACGAAGATTTACGTACCAGAACTTTTGCGAGCTTATCCGTTTTTTTTTTGCTTGGGAGCTAGTAGGGGCCTAAGAAAAACATTTTGTAAAGACACACTCGACCGTACAACCGTTTAGGGCATTTTCGGGGATGGTGTTGTTTTTAGGCTATATGGTACGAAGATTTTCGTACCAGAACTTTTGCGAGTTTTTTCCGTTTTTTTTGCTCGGATGAGCTAGTAGGGTCCTAAGAAAAACATTTGGTAAAGACACATTCGACCGTACAACCGTTTAGGGCATTTTCGGGGATGGTCTCGTGTTTAGGCTAAATGGTACGAAGATTTTCGTACCGGAACTTTTGCGAGTTTTTTCCGTTTTTTTTGCTCGGATGAGCTAGTAGGGTCCTAAGAAAAACATTTTGTAAAGACACATTCGATCGTTCAACCGTTTAGGGCATTTTCGGGGAGGGTCTCGTTTTGAGGCTGAATGGTACGAAGATTTACGTACCAGAACTTTTGCGAGCTTTTTCCGTTTTTTTTTTGCTTGGATGAGCTAGTAGGGGCCTAAGAAAAACATTTTGTAAAGACACACTCGACCGTACAACCGTTTAGGGCATTTTCGGGGATGGTGTTGTTTTTAGGCTATATGGTACGAAGATTTTCGTACCAGAACTTTTGCGAGTTTTTTCCGTTTTTTTTGCTCGGATGAGCTAGTAGGGTCCTAAGAAAAACATTTGGTAAAGACACATTCGACCGTACAACCGTTTAGGGCATTTTCGGGGATGGTCTCGTTTTTAGGCTAAATGGTACGAAGATTTTCGTGCCAGAACTTTTGCGCGTTTTTTCCGTTTTTTTGCTCGGATGAGCTAGTAGGGGCCTAAGAAAAACATTTTGTAAAGACACATTCGACCGTACAACCGTTTAGGGCATTTTCGGAGAGGGTCTCGTTTTGAGGCTGAATGGTACGAAAATCTTCGTACCAGAACATTTGCGAGTTTTTTCCGTATTTTTTTCTTGGATGAGCTAGTAGGGTCCTAAGAAAAACATTTTGTAAAGACACATTCGACCGTACAACCGTTTAGGGCATTTTCAGGGACTGTCTCGTTTTGAGGCTGAATGGTACGAAGATTTTCGTACCAGAACTTTTGCGCGTTTTTTCCGTTTTTTTTGCTTGGATGAGCTCGTAGGAGCCTAAGAAAAACATTTTGTAAAGACACATTCGACCGTACAACCGTTTAGGGCATTTTCGGTGATGGTCTCGTTTTTAGGCTAAATGGTACGAAGATTTTCATACCAGAACTTTTGCGCGTTTTTACCCTTTTTTTGTTGGCATGGGCTTGTAGGGGCCTAAGAAATAATTTTGTAAAGACACATTCGACCGTACAACCGTTTAGGGCATTTTCGGGGATGATCTCGTTTTTATGCTAAATGGTACGAAATCTTCTTACCAGAACATATGCGAGTTTTTTCCGTTTTTTTTGCTCGGATGAGCTAGTAGGTCCTAAGAAAAACATTTTGTAAAGACACATTCGATCGTTCAACCGTTTGGGGCATTTTCGGGGAGGGTCTCGGTTTGAGGCTGAATGGTACGAAGATTTACGTACCAGAACTTTTGCGAGCTTTTTCCGTTTTTTTTTTGCTTGGATGAGCTAGTAGGGGCCTAAGAAAAACATTTTGTAAAGACACACTTGACCGTACAACCGTTTAGGGCATTTTCGGGGATGGTGTTGTTTTTAGGCTATATGGTACGAAGATTTTCGTACCAGAACTTTTGCGAGTTTTTTCCGTTTTTTTTGCTCGGATGAGCTAGTAGGGTCCTAAGAAAAACATTTGGTAAAGACACATTCAACCGTACAACCGTTTAGGGCATTTTCGGGGATGGTCCCGTTTTTAGGCTAAATGGTACGAAGATTTTCGTACCAGAACTTTTGCGAGTTTTTTCCGTTTTTTTGCTCGGATGAGCTAGTAGGGGCCTAAGAAAAACATTTTGTAAAGACACATTCGACCGTACAACCGTTTCGGGCATTTTCGGAGACTGTCTCGTTTTTAGGCTAAATGGTACGAAGATTTTAGTACCAGAACTTTTGCGAGTTTTTTCCGTTTTTTTTTGCTCGGATGAGCTAGTAGGGGCCTAAGAAAAACTGTTTGTAAAGACACATTCGACCGTACAACCGTTTAGGGCATTTTCGGGGAGGGTCTCGTTTTGAGGCTGAATGGTACGAAGATTTTCGTACCAGAACTTTTGCGAGTTTTTTCCATTTTTTTTGCTTGGATGAGCTAGTAGGGTGATGCGGGGATAAGCCGCTTGATGCCCGATCTTCGACGTTCACGACTCAAAACAAAGAAACAACGATAATGATCAGAAATGGAAATGCAACAAGACCCGACAATGAAGAATACGACTTGCAATGAACGAAAGACAAGGAAACGAATTCAAAACAGAAAAGGACTCGACAAGAGATAAATGACTCAAGAACAACAAGAAGGACAACCTCATAAAACAACTATCAAACCCTTGACTTGATTCAGCCAAGAACCTAATAGAATGATTATGAAACCAACCTTTACGATCTCACACAACAAGGAACGAGACCTTGAAGCACGAGAAAGGGGCTCGTGATTGTTGAAAGGCACCAATCTTCTATGAAATTGACACAATCCAAAACAAACCAAGCTGCAAATCACACACACGTTTGAAAGCCAAAGCCTTCGTTTTCTCTCTATTCAATGAGAATGAAAATCCAATAATGAGTTGTCTAATCTTAAAATTAACTACCTAAAAGCTATTTATATGTCCAGAAATTGCAAGGAAATAATAATTAAAATAAAAGATAGTCAATAGCCCAAAATGGCCCAATTTGAAATAAGCCCAACATAGGCCGGCGTCGCATGCTTGCTCATGCTCGGACAAGCGCGCACACACGCGGACAGGCGCGCTCAGGGGCGCGCCGTTGCATCGCTACGCTGGCGAGGGCGCGGCGCTGCATCGCTGGAGTTGGGGCGCGCCGTTGCAACGTCGGTTTGGTGCGCGTCGCTGCAGCCTTGGCTCAAAGATCCCTCGGCGCTCAAGACGCACACCGCCCTAGCTTTGGACTCCATACATGCTCCTGCCTCCTTAGCCATAGTGTAGCCCACAAAAGCATTCATCTCACGTTGTAGCTTCTTGGCTCGAGCACGGGTGAGTGGTCCATCAAAGAGTGTAGGCGCGCCCGGTGGAGGCTGCCTAGATGGTCCCTCATCATAGGGTCCTAAGAAAAACATTTTGTAAAGACACATTCGACCGTACAACCGTTTAGAGCATTTTCGGGGAGGGTCTCGTTTTGAGGCTGAATGGTATGAAGATTTACGTACCAGAACTTTTGCGAGCTTTCTCCTTTTTTTTTGCTTGGATGAGCTAGTAGGGGCCTAGAAAAGATAATTTTCTAGTGAGAGAAGCTCTAACTTCTCTCCTCTCACTCTATCTTCTCTATTTCTCTTACTTGGCCGTCCCTTTGGCGGCGCCGCCTGGTTCCGGCGGTGGGGGGTGGGGAGCGAGAGTGTTGGTGGCATCTTGTGAGGTGAAACGCTCGGTGGGGCCTCCTTAGGCAGCCGGCGTAACGGAGGGAGCTAGGAGTAGGTGAGGTTGTGGGAAAACACGGGTGTGTGGGAGATCTCCGGCGACTTTTCCGGCGGTTTACCCCTGAGTTGAGAGAGGTGACATCTTGGGAGGCAGATACTTGGCTAGATCCACTTGGATCTTGACCAAGTACGTGAGGGAGTAGGTTGGGTGAGCTAGAGAGCACAAAAACTTAGTTGCTAGGGTTTGTTCGTCAGATCTGAGATGGGAAGAAGGAGATCTTGCTCCAATAGACACAAGTACTCACCTTTGAGGTTGGATCTGGATGTTTTGAAGCCAAGATCTGAGAAAAACGAAGAAGAAAGGGCCGGTTTGGAAGATTCAAGCATCGAGCCGGAGGTGGTGGTGGTACAGGAGGTGAGTCGCCGGAGTAAGGAACCACCGATGGAGTCCCCTGCAGCGCCGGCTCATTTGGTGGTGGGGGATGTCTTGGATCTCCCATTTGATATCTCTCAAGCCTCTAAGAGGGCTATTGACAATGGAAAAGGGAAGCTGGAGCTCATTGGAGATGGCCGGAGGTCGGAGGGGCTAGCGGCGGTTTTAGCTAGGGCAGTGGTGGAGGAGAAGCTCGAGCAAGGTTCTCTAATGGTGGCTGAGTCATCCTTGGTTGAAGAAGACAAGATAGTGAAGGGTGATAGAGTGGAGCCTTCCCAAGGAGTCACATGTCAAGGTTATACCCGAATTGGTATGTCACCTTTAGGAAAGAGGGGCTTTGACCATACTACTTTGGAGTCATGCCAACAAAAGCTTTCTTTGCAGCCACACACCACCATAACGGCTAGATCTAGGGTTCCCCAGCCCTCAAAAAACCCCCATTTCTCCATTGCCAAACACTTGGGAAGCTTTAACACCCATACCAAGCCAAAAACTTTGAACTTAACCCCCATTCTCTCCAAACCAATTGTCCAAACACGTCCAGCCGAGGGGATTGGGTGTTCATACCTCACAAAGGTGACAAATCCCCCTTTGAAACCTTCTAAACAAGGGGAGGAGAAGAGCTCGAAATCACCAAACCCATCTACCATAAATCTCCCACCAAAAACCCCTTTACCCGCAGCTAATGGTGTGTCTTCGAATAGGAGATGGAGGGCTGAAGATAGATTGGAGTATCTCCCTACTATAAACAAGGAGATTCACGTTTTTGAGGAGATTGACATTGCACCAGCTATGGAGGAGTGGAAATCAACCCTTCTTGGGGTTGTTCTTGGAGCAAAAATCAGCTTTGGTGTCATGGCTGAGTTCATAAGGAGAAATTGGGTGGAGGTGGATCCAAAATTCTTCCTAAAACCAAATGGTGTCTTTGTGTTCAAATTCAAGGAGGAATGGGAGAAATTGTGGGTTCTTGAGAATGGTCCTTGGATGGTAGGTGCTTCGAACCCCCTCATGTTCAAGGAGTGGGAGTTTGGCATGAGCATTAATTGGGATAGTTTTGACAAGGTGCCTATTTGGGTGAATATTATCGAACCGGACCCAATATTTCTCTCATCGAAGTATATGTTGAGTGTGATGCGCAACATGATCGGGAGACCGCTTTGCTTGGATCGAATCACAGCGGAGGTGGGACGTCTAGCATATGCTCGTTTGTTGGTTGAAGTATCAATGAATGAGTTACGACGGAACGAGGTGGTGCTACAAAGCTCTAGCGGGAAGGTGTTCAAATACAAGGTGTGTTTTGAAAAAACCCCTTGGTTATGTGAAGATTGTAAGGTGTTTGGGCATACCACCTATTTTTGTAGGAAAAAAGAAGGGGACCAAGAGTGGTTCTTGGTCAAGAAGGTCTAAGAAGATATGGGTGCCTAAGAATAAGGACGTTGAAAATTGTGCAGCCGAAGACAAGGCCCCTTGTGAGGTAGTCGAACAAGGGAATAGCCAAGAAGGGAGTAATGTGGTTGAAGCTCTAAGAGTGGGAGATGAAAAGGGGATTTTGAAAGAGATTGATGATGCTAATGTCGTCTCGCCTTTGAGTCTTGATGAGGATCCGGTTGCTAACCCAGACCACCCTAGTAGAGCTTTAAGTGGGGAGCACACTTTGTGTGAGGGGGATCCTAGAGCTTTGGAAGTAGATAAAGGGGCTGTTGTGGGTGATGATATGGTGGATTGCATTGCCGAATTGATGGAACAAGAGAGTGTTGATGCTCGGGAGACTGATTTGGGTTGGATGGATCGAGAAATTGCTTTTGGGGCTGATTTTGAGGATCGAGAGGTAGAGGCGGTCCTTGAAGAGATGAAGGCTGGTTTGTCACCTAAGAAGAGGTCGGGCTTGGTGGTCTTGGGGCTTAAAGCCAAGGCTCCAAAAAGACCGGGGATAGGTGAGAAAGAAACAGAATTTTCTAGCTCCAAGAGAAGGAAGTCCCCCCTCTTTGAAAAGACAAGAGATGTGTGGATGGGAGGAAAAAACGCAAGGGGAGGGAAAGACATCGTTGTGCACCGCTCGAGCTTGGCCAAGGGTTGTAGTAGCCCTAGAGGTGGTATTTATGGATAATCTCCATTTCGGGGCTTGGAATGTTAGGGGAGTTAATAGCTCCCCTAAAATAAACATGGTGAATAAATTCACCGTGAGGAATAATTTGAGTTTGTTGGGAACCTTGGAAACAAAAACACTTAGGAGCAAGGAGGGGGAGCTAGCTTGGACTTTGCTAAGGAGTTGGAAGTTTTGTACGGAGGCCGGTTCGGGAGAAAGGAGCCGAATGAGGGTCATGTGGGATCCGTTGATTTTGGATGTGGTGGTTCTAAAAAATACCGAGCAAGCTATCCATTGTAAAGTAAGCTTCAAACGATAACATGAAAGCTTCTTTGCTACATTTGTCTATGCCTTTAACTCGAGCATTGAAAGAAGATTGTTGTGGAACGAGTTGGAAAACATCTCGAGGAGCATGAATGGTGATACGTGATTGCCTCGGATGACTCCTTAGAAACCTCGTATATGACCCACACAAGTCCCGATCTTGCCTTGTAACGCTATTTCCAACCTGAATTTGCTATCGAATGTAAGAACACGTAGAACACAAGTACCAAACTGATTTGAAACACCAATTGAATCAAATAAGATAGTTCAACTTGGATGGCTCGAACGCTAAACCAAATTGATAACTAGTTGATATAAATCGACTAGAACTAAACTTGAATGACCAATTTAATGAATCAAACAAACAATGGAAACAAAAGAGAATGAGATCGAGAATGATGATGATGATGGTTCGGCCGAAATTGCAAGCACACAACTTGATATATTTTTTTGGAGCCCAAGAGATAGATTAAACCAATTTGGGTTTAATCTCTCTCGAGCTGATTTTTATTAATGAAATTGCAAAGTATAAATAGAGAATACAAAAAGCTATTATTTGGGGAGCAAGGAGATAATTCGGCCGGCCCTAATAGGATAGAATTGGCCTCCTTGTCTTGCTTCCCAAGATATAATAAAATATCTAATAATATCTATCTAGATTCCCTTAAATAAAATAAATCATGGCTGATTTATTTATTTAAGGAAATATCCTAACAAACTCAAAATATCTAAAACAAACTAAAAAAATATCTCTAACAACCAAGAGAGAGAAGATCAACCAACTAACATAAGCCTATTGGCTGATTTCTCTACATTATTAAAATAGCAAAAACACACCTATTATAAATAAATAGAAGATACTTTCTCTTACTTAGAATGGTCAAGTCAAAGGGTTGACTTTAACCCATATACCAATTTATCTCACCCAGTCACTTACTAAATTCAGCCCTAAAGTGAGACAAACTAATATATGTTTCTAAATAAGGAAATAGATGAATTTCGGCCCCTTGAGTTAATCCATTGAATCCGGGCTCAATTGATGTCGAATGCACGAGACCCACTTTGGCTTGGTTGGCTCTTCAAGAACAGCTGCCGATCGAACCAAGATTGCTGATGTGCCTTGAGCAATCTTCTTAGCTCGACTTCTTGTAATTGGTCCGTCAGAAGGCACTCGAATCAACTCATCGACGTCGGTTGGAGACATGGCAGGCTTCACTGCATCATTCTCCTCCACTTGAGCTCGAATCGTCTCTGATTCGACGTCGGAATCAAAATCTGGCACATAAAGAGATAGATCAGCCACATTAAAAGTCGGATGGACACCATACTCACCAGGCATGTCAACATGATATGCATTAGGGCCGATTCTCCTGATGATACGAAATAGGCCATCTCCTCTCTGATCTAACTTGTTCTTCCTTTGATTTGGGAACCTTTCCTTCCTTAGATGCACCCAAACAAGATCTCCTTCTTTAAAGATAACCTGTTTTCAACCCTTATCAGCATGGGCCTTGTACTTCATGGATTTCCTCTCCAAGTGCATCTTCGTCCTCTCATGTAGATTCTTCACAAACTCAGCCCGCTTGTCAGCTTCAAAACTCTCTTTTCCCTTGTATGGCTGAGGCGTCAAATCCACTGGAGTCCTCGGATTCAGCCCATAAACAACCTCAAAAGGGGTCATTTATGTAGCTGAATGAATTGACCTGTTATAAGCAAACTCCACAAAAGGCAAAACATCTTCCCAACGTTTGAGGTTAGCTTTAAGCATAGTTCTAAGTAAAACCCCTAACGTTGTATTAGTAACTTCAGTTTGCCCATCAGTTTGTGGATGACATGAGGTAGAAAATAGCAATTTAGTTCCCAATTTAGACCACAGACTCTTCCAAAAATAACTCAAAAACTTAGCATCACGATCTGAAACAATAGAACAAGGAATGCCATGCAATCTAACAACTTCTCTAAAGAACAAATCAGCAACATGCACAGCATCATCAGTCGTGTGACAAGGAATAAAATGAGCCATTTTGGAAAATCGGTCTACTACCACAAAGATAGAATCTCTACCCTTCCTAGTTCTAGGCAATCCTACAATGAAGTCCATAGAAATGTCCTCCCAAGGTGAACTAGGAATAGGCAAAGGCTGATATAAACCATGGGGATTAAGTCTAGACTTAGCTTTAGCACAAACAACACAACTCTTGACAAATCTAAGCACATAGTTACTCATTTTAGGCCAAAAGTAGTGTTCTTTTAATCCTTCTAAAGTCTTTTCTAAACCCCTATGTCCTCTTGATTCATGAACCTCTTTAGTTAGAAGCCTACGTATATTAGATGAAGGAATGCACAATTTACCAGCTTTAAACAAGTATCCATCATCAATAAAGTAGGTATCTATTTCCCCCCTAGACATGCAATTCTTATAAATTTCAATAAAGTGAGGATCACTAGCATACAATTCCTTAATCATTGCAAATCCAAGGATCTTAACATCACATTGGTTCAAGAGAACATACCTGCGAGAAAGGGCGTCAGCTACCACATTCTCTTTGCCTTTCTTATGCTTTACAACATAAGGGAAGGTCTCCATAAATTCAACCCATCTTGCATGTCGCCTGTTGAGTCTGGATTGGCCTTTCAAATACTTTAAGGCCTCATGATCAGAATGGATTACAAACTCTTTAGGCCACAAATAATGAGACCAAGTTTTCAAAACCCTAATTAAAGCATACAACTCTTTATCATAAGTAGGGTAATTCAACTCAGCCCCACTAAGCTTTTCACTAAAGTAAGCTATGGGTTTCTTGTTTTGCAAGAGCACGCCTCCTATGCCATGTCCAGAAGCATCCACCTCTATCTCGAATGCCTTGGAGAAATCAGGGAGTTGGAGTACTGGGGCGTGGCATAACCTGTCCTTCAGAGTGTTTAAGGCGTTCTCTTGTTGCTCTCTCCATTTGAATGCTGAATCCTTCTTTGTAAGCTCATGGAGAGGGGCTGCAATTGTGCTAAAATCACGCACAAATCTCTTGTAGAAGCCAGCCAAGCCGAGAAACGATCTGACCATTGTTGGTGTAGTCGGCTGGGGCCATTCTTTGATTTCCTTGATCTTGTCTTCATCTACTTTCAATCCACCTTTAGACACAACAAAACCAAGAAAAATGGTAGACTCCGAGCAAAAAGAACACTTTTTCAGATTAACATAAAGCTTTTCTAACCTCAAAGTGTCCAAAACAGCCTTAAGATGATCTACATGTTCATGCAAGGTTTTGCTAAAGACTAAGATATCATCAAAGTAGACTACAACAAATTTTCCTAAGTATCTTCTTAGAACATGGTTCATAAGCCTCATGAAAGTACTAGGTGCATTAGTTAATCCAAAAGGCATTACTAACCATTCATATAAACCATACTTAGTTTTAAAGGCAGTTTTCCATTCATCCCCTTCTCTCATCCTAATTTGATGGTACCCACTTCTTAAATCAATCTTAGAAAAGAAATTAGCACCATGCAATTCATCAAGCATATCATCTAATCTAGGAATGGGATGACGGTACTTAACTGTTATTTGGTTGATCGCTCTGCAATCAACACACATTCTCCACGTGCCATCCTTCTTTGGCACCAAAATCACCGGAACCGCGCATGGGCTGAGGGATTCACGCACATAGCCTTTGTCCATGAGATCTTGCACTTGTCTTTGAAGCTCAGCGGTCTCCTCTGGACTTGCTCTATAGACTGCACGGTTTGGTAAAGAAGCGTCGGGCACCAAATCAATTTGATGCTCAATGCCTCTAATTGGTGGAAGGCCTTGTGGCAACTCGTCAGGCATCACATCTTCAAATTCCTGTAATAGAGCTTGAATACACTTTGGAAGATGTGAAATATCTTGACTAATAACAAGTATATCTTTCCTCAAAAGAAGTAAGCAAAAAGAGTTAGGGAAAGAAATACTAGACTGAGTCACTAGAGAGCGCTTTTCTACACTGCCCTTTATGCCGATTTTTGGCACTTTCTGTGGGCGTTCTTTTTCGAGATCTGTAGCTCTCTGAGTCTCTGACGTTCTCCCAAAATTTGAGCCAAAACGCTCGAGTGGTTTGGGAGATAGCCCCGTTTTCGTCTCTGGTGCACTGCTGGAAGTGTTGCTCGGCACTTTGGACGATTTAGGGACATTCTCTGGGCGTTTTTCATCCAAAACAGTAGCTCCACCTGTGCTTGATGTTGTCCTAAAATTTGAGCCAGAACGCCAGGGTGGAGACTGAGAAACGCCGCTAGGCTTTGTTGGTGCGTCGGGCGCCGAGCGCCGGGCCGCAATCTTGGCTGCCGAGTCAGCGTCTTCTTTCTCTTCCTTGGCACGCCTAAGTGCCCTAGCTTGGTCTCTGCGTACCTGGTCCTGTAAAACTTGTTGGGGCGACAATGGTAGAAGAGAAACTCTCCTCCCGTCATAGTTAAACGAATAGGTATTAAGCATGCCATCATATATAACTCTCCTATCGAATAACCATGGTCTACCTAACAAGATATGAGTGCATTCCATGTTTACCACATCACACATGATATCATCCACATAATTGCCTATGGAAACACGGACTAAGCATTGATGAGTAACTAAGTTAGGACCATCAGAATCATTAATACCATTTAGACCATAACTAGTAGCCCTAGGTTGGGTTTTTAATTGCAAGTGATCAACTACCTTAGCATTAATAATGTTACAGCAACTACCACTATCAATTATCATGCATAACACTTGATTCTTTACTGTACACCTAGTATGAAAAATATTTTCCCTTTGATCTAGCCTAGGTGTTTCTTGTAAAGTAAGAGTACGCATGGTTACCAAAGTTAGAGGCTGTTCGGTGCAATCTGGTTCAATGGCCTCTACGTCCTCCTCCTCTTGTCCATTGCTCTCCTCCTCCACTTGATTTGGAGGTATATCTTCATCACTCACATATCCTCCATTGGTGGTGAGAAGCACTTGCTTTTGATTTGGACAATCCTTGGCATAATGGCCTCTTTCTTGACACTTGTAGCACACTAAATCACGTGCCCTTGGCTGGTTTGGAGGTCCATTGTTGGGACACCTTTGGCCTTGAAAACCTGTTGGTGTAGGTGAGCTAGAAGCTCCCTTTTGCTGCATAGAAGGGTTAGAAGAATAAGAATTGGAATTTGAACTAGGATTAGAAACATACCTTTTTGGTGCATTCCAAGCTTCCTTCTTCTTCCTTTGTTGTTGCTCATAGAGTAGTTGGGCTGAATGTACTAAGGCATTGAGATCCTTGATTTGTTGAATCTCCAATGTGTCTTTAATGCTTTGATTCAGTCCAGCCATGAATTGGGTCCTTAGAGACCGTTGGGAATGATGAATTCCCACTTTGAAGCTCAAATCCTCTAGCTCATTGAAGTACTCGGTTGGAGGCTTGGTACCTTGTTTGCATGTAACCACTTTCAGCCTCATGTGCTCGGTATGCTCTTCGGGCACATACTTCTTCCTCATGACAAACTTCAGCTGGCCCCAAGTTTCTATAGGTGGTAAGGCCTTTCTGATTCTATCTTCCTTCATTCTAAACCACCAATTTCTAGCGGTCCCAACGAAGTGAATAACAACAACTGCAACTTTCTCCCATTCTTCATAGCCCATGTGATCTAGGATGAAATTTGTAGCTTGTTCCCACTCTAGATACTTCTCTGGATTGAGCTCTCCACTGAATGGTTCTATCTTGATCTTAATATCACGCTTACCAATCTGATTGACTTGTTGGTTAGCGTTGTTGTTGTTGTTCTGCCTTTGTACTCCATAAGCTGGTGGAATATCTTCTACAACCTCAGCTTGGTTATAGAAATCATCAAGGGGAGGATGCCATGGGCGCCGTTCTTCCCCGGGATAACCATAAGTCACATCATCAAAAGGATTGTTGTAATGTTGTTGTTGATGAGTGGCTTGAGGGTACCGGTTAGCTTGTTGATTATAGAATTGTTGATGGGTAACCGGTGGAGTCCTCGATCCTATGCCTCTTCCTCTACCTCGGCCTGTTGTGGGGGAGTATTGAGCCGGGGGATCTTGATCTTTGTAGCTAGCAAGCACATCATGCTCTTCATCAATTTCTTGTTGCTTGCCTTTGTCGCTAATTGAGGCTTGATTTGGATCACTTGTGAGCTCTATTGCAAGGGCAACCTTATGACTTCCTTGTGATGACGCAATCAAAGTGGCAAGTTGCTCCTCTAGACGCCGCAATTGAGGATTGATTGCAGCCGTGGCCAACTCTACAGCTCGAGCTTGACCATCTCGTACACTCTCATTAATGGACAACCTAATGAAGTCGATTGCCTCCTTAGTGAGATTCAGTTCAGCCGAGTTTGGTTCATTAGAGACCACCATTGTTCCTGAAAACAAGCAAGAAAGTAGAGAGAGTAGTGTGTTCTAAAGCAAATCACACAAGCAAAACCACACCTTAATCAAGCCAAAACTTGCCTCAAAGCAATCCAATTAACTTAATTCAGTTTTTGGGTTGAATTGAGGGAGTAAATGGGTAGATATGGTGTAGATATGATATACTAATGATAATTAAAGGAAATATGTAGCTTAAGCAAATGGCAAGTATGCAATAAGACAAGCAATGCAAATAATCCCTTTATGAGCTCTAAAACACATGCAATCTCTCAATTGACTCTATGCAAGTTAATAAAGCCAAAATTATCATGCAAGGACATAAATATGGTAGGCTAAGTGACTTTTGTTTCGTCACTCTTTTTCTTCAAAGTGATTTCTACTTAACTATTTTTAAGCAAGTAGTCACTAGGGTTACAAGTGGCTTAAAACTAGTTGGGGTAGATCACTTTTGCTTTTCTGATTTTTTTTTTGACTTTATGCACAATCTACTCTTGTGCTAGAATGAAGAAACAAGCAAAGCAATGCAAAGGAATGCAAATAGGGCTTAAAACGAAAACTAGGCTAATCTGATTTTTTTTATCTAAGTGACTTTATACTACCAATGAAACCAATTAGAAGCCAGATTAACAAGAGAAGATAGGGCTAGGTCGATATTATGGAATGCAATGACAAAAATTAGCAAATATCAACAATGCAATATGAATCTCTATTGATCATGCAACATGCAATAAAAACTCATAAAAATTGTAGGAAGACAAAAGCTAATCTATATTGCAATCAAACTCAACCAATTCAACCGAAAGCATGCAACAAATCCCTTAAAATCTCCTAGATGGTTAATTGCTTGGGGGGCAAGTAATTCAAGGGAATTAGGGTTTGGGAATGCTCTTGGCTGCACCTAGGGTTAGGGTTTTCGGATTTGGTTCTAGGGTTTCGGAGAGGGGTAGGTCTCGGATTTAGGGTTTCTGGATTAGGGCAAGGGTTTACGAAACCTAGGGTTAGGGTTTTCGTAATTAGGGTTAGGGTTTGGATGGAACTAGCCGCCAATTAGGGTTAGGGTTCGAGGGGTGGGGGGTAGGCGATCTAGGGTTTGGCTGGTCTGTTGGTGGTGGGGTTGGTGTGGTTATGATCGGACGGTGGTGGTTGGTGGTGCGGCTGGTGAGAGCGACACCAGATGTGGGTGTAGGGTGGTGGTGCGAAGTGGTGGTTGGCGGAATATGGTGGTGGTTGTGGCAAAAATTCAGGCTTTGGTTCCAAAAATTCTATCTTTGGGTAAAGGCGGGATTTTTGGGATCAAAACTGAATCAAATCAACTAGAAAGCAAATTAAGGAAAGAAAATTTTACTTGGCGAGATGCTGGATTATGATACCACTTGATACGTGATTGCCTCGGATGACTCCTTAGAAACCTCGTATATGACCCACACAAGTCCCGATCTTGCCTTGTAACGCTATTTCCAACCTGAATTTGCAATCGAATGTAAGAACACGTAGAACACAAGTACCAAACTGATTTGAAACACCAATTGAATCAAATAAGATAGTTCAACTTGGATGGCTCGAACACTAATCCAAATTGATAACTAGTTGATATAAATTGACTAGAACTAAACTTGAATGACCAATTTAATGAATCAAACAAACAATGGAAACAAAAGAGAATGAGATCGAGAATGATGATGATGATGGTTCGGCCGAAATTGCAAGCACACAACTTGATATATTTTTTTGGAGCCCAAGAGATAGATTAAACCAATTTGGGTTTAATCTCTCTCAAGCTGATTTTTATTAATGAAATTGAAAAGTATAAATAGAGAATACAAAAAGCTATTACTTGGGGAGCAAGGAGATAATTCGGCCGGCCCTAATAGGATAGAATTGGCCTCCTTGTCTTGCTTCCCAAGATATAATAAAATATCTAATAATATCTATCTAGATTCCCTTAAATAAAATAAATCATAGCTGATTTATTTATTTAAGGAAATATCCTAACAAACTCAAAATATCTAAAACAAACTAAAAAAATATCTCTAACAACCAAGAGAGAGAAGATCAACCAACTAACATAAGCCTATTGGCTGATTTCTCTACATTATTAAAATAGCAAAAACACGCCTATTATAAAAAAATAGAAGATATTTTCTCTTACTTAGAATGGTCAAGTCAAAGGGTTGACTTTAACCCATATGCCAATTTATCTCACCCGGTCACTTACTAAATTCAGCCCTAAAGTGAGACAAACTAATATATGTTTCTAAATAAGGAAATAGATGAATTTCGGCCCCTTGAGTTAATCCATTGAATCCGGGCTCAATTGATGTCGAATGCACGAGACCCACTTTGGCTTGGTTGGCTCTTCAAGAACAGCTGCCAATCGAACCAAGATTGCTGATGTGCCTTGAGCAATCTTCTTAGCTCGACTTCTTGTAATTGGTCCGTCAGAAGGCACTCGAATCAACTCATCGACGTCGGTTGGAGACATGGCAGGCTTCACTGCATCAAATGGGCCGTGGGTTGTGCTAGGGGATTTGAATTGCACGCTCTCCTCAACTGAGAAATTCTCCCTCCGTAGAAGAAATGATGGCGAACCAATGGAGTTAGCGGAGGTCTTGGATAAATGTGTGCTTGAGGACCTTGCGTACTCCGGGGCTAAGTTTACATGGTCCAATGAGCAAGTTGGGACGGAAAGGGTGGCAACGAAAATTGGTAGGGTGTTGATTAATGAAGAGTGGAAGGACTGTTTTAGAAACTCGTATGCCTTCTTCGGTGACACTTGGCTTTCCGACCACTCTCCGGGAATTGGTTTTGCTAATCCTAGGCATGTGGGTCGTAAATTCCCCTTCCGGTTCTTCAATTATTGGACGGAGGATGTAGAATTCCAAAGCTTGGTGGCTAGAGTTTGGAGTACAAGAGTAGTGGGCACCGCTCAATTTGTCCTCATGACTAAACTCCAAAAGGTTAAAATGGAACTCAAAGGTTGGTTGAGGACTAAGCATAGAGCCTTGGAGGGCTCGGTGGAGGCGAGTATTGATGGCCTCAAAAGGGCGCATGAGAAGCTCAATGATGATCTCACAAGTGAGGAGAAACAAGAGGCGGTTAGGAAGGCTAAGGTGGAACTAGAGGTGAACCTTGAAAAGCTTGCTAGTGCCACCAAACAAAGGGCCAAAATGGATTGGCTCACTTTCGGAGAGGAAACTTCGGCCGTCTTCTTTAATAGAATCAAGACAAGAAAGGCTCGGAAAAAGCTACACCTTCTTAAAGATGAGAACGGCCGTGAGTTTGTGGGGGAGGAAGAAATTGCAAAGGAGGTAGTGGGATATTATGAGAAGTTGTTTGGTGCACCCGGGGCCTCCTCTTCTCCTCCCGTTTGCTTTGATAATTTAGGGGGGCCGAGGCTTGATGAAGAAGATGGGACCGGGCTTTGTATCGAGCCCACGGTGGAGGAGGTGCGTAGGGCTATATTCCACATTAAAGCTAACAAATCCCCCGGGCCGGACGAGTTTGGAAGTCATTTTTACAAGTCTTGTTGGGAGATTATAAAGGGCGATGTAGTGGAGGCCGTAAAGGAGTTTTTTAGAACGGGCCAATTGTTACGATATTGGAACAACACGTTCATAAGTCTAATTCCTAAGGTGGAGGAGCCCTTTATGGTGAAGGAATTTAGACCAATATCTTGTTGTAACGTGATCCAAAAGGCTATTTCTAAGATCATGGTGGAGAGAGTTCGGCCTTTGCTAGGGAAGGTGGTAGCCACCAACCAAGGTGCCTTTGTTCCCGGGAGGTTGTTGATGCATAATGTAGCGGTTGCCCAAGAATTAGTGTCTAATTATGAAGAGCGGGATGTGTCAAGAAGGTGTGTGATAAAGGCGGATCTTCATAAAGCTTATGATTAATTAAAATGGGAGTTCCTAGAGAAGACACTTACTTACTTGAAGTTCCCTCCCCACTTGATCCACCTAATCATGGTATGTGTCTCTACCCCTCGCTTTTCTATTCTTGTAAATGGGGAAGCCAAAGGCTTTTTTGAGAGCAAAAGGGGATTGAGGCAAGGGGACCCCCTCTCCCCCTTCCTCTTTGTCCTTGTTATGGAGATGTTAAGTAGAATGTTGAAAAGAGAGAGTGCCTCGGGGGGGTTCTTTTTCCACCCAAAATGCAAACAACTTGGCCTCTTAAATATAACATATGCGGATGACCTTCTCGTTTTATGTAAAGCCAAAGGGGAGACCCTCTTCACATTTTAGCCGAGTGCTTGAAGAGGTTTGGGGACAATTCGGGTTTGGTCACTAGAACCTCCAAAACACATATCTACTTTGGGGGAGTGGAAGAGGGGGAAAAGAGGGAGTTGGCGAGCGGGCTTGGTTTTGAGGTGGGAGAGTTCCCGGTGAGATACCTTGGCTTCCCTCTCCATACACGAAAAATCCGTATTTCCGACTATGCTCCCCTCTTGAATAAAATCACAAACCTCCTCCAAACTTGTTGCCTCCAAACTCTCTCTTATGCCGGGAGGGCGGAGGTAATAAGATGTATGGTGGGAGGTGTTATTTCTTTTTGGGCACAAATGGTAGTACTTCCCAAGGGAGTCATAAGGAGAATTGAGGCGCTTTGTCGAGGATATCTTTGGTCGGGGAGGGTGGAAGGAAGAAAAGCCCTAGTGGCTTGGGAGGATGTGTGTAGACCTTATGAGGAAGGGGGTTTAAACCTTAAGGAGGTGGGGGCTTGGAACAAAACGGTGTTTTTCCGGCTTGGTTTTGATATCCTCTCGGGCAAGAGTAATTTGTGGACGGAATGGGTGGGCTATAACCACCTAAGGAGGGCGGAGTTTTGGGGGGTAAATATTAAGAATGCCGACTCTTGGGTGTGGAGAAATCTTATGAGATTAAGGGAGGTAATGAGGGGTGTTCTAGAGGTGGACAACCAAGGGGTAGTGGGGATTGACTTGGTGGCCATCACAAAACCAAGTGCGGAGCTTGATACAAGAGCTCTTTACGAGTTATTGAGGGATAAGAAGGAAGAGCTAGATTGGTGTAAGGTGGTTTGGAAGGTTGTGAGAGCTCGGGCTTGGAGCTTTAGGGTGTGGCTTGCATATAAGAACCGGTTAGCCACATGTGATCGACTCCTTGAATGGGGGCGCATATCCCACAATTTGTGTCCCCTATGTCATGCACACTTGGAGACGGTAGATCATCTTTGGGGCACGTGCCCCTTTATTAGACAAGTAATGGACAAGATGTGGAGGTGGGTGGGGATTCACACATATAAAAGAGGCCTAAGAGAGTGGGTGGATTGGTTTACCAATTCACCGGGGTGGAGGAGTGCACTCTTCAAGACTAAGTTGATTGCCTTGATCGGATTGGTATACCACACTTGGGCTCTAAGAAACAAAGTGATTTTTGAAGGAGAAAGGCCGGTGGTTGACAAATGCGTGGAAGTCATCATTTTTGAGTGCAAGCAACGCATGATAGTGGAATGCAAGTTCGAAGGAAAGAGAGATGAAGCACTAAGGAGAAGGCTCGGTATATGAGGTATGTGATAACCCAACCTTGTCTTAGGGAGTATTTTCTATGAGCTAGTGCTTTCTTACTTCCCTTTCTCTTGTTTTGGTGATGTGGGCTGGTTTTGATTTCTTCCACTTGTAAGTGGATGGTTGGATTGCTTGCTTGTGGTTTTGATGGTGTTGGTGCCACTTTGTTTGGTGGTTAGCTTGGGTCCTAGACCCCCCGTTGTTAGACTCTTGTGGAGCCGAGGTTTTACTCGGGTTTTTGTGTATATAGGCTGTGTGTCTATAGTTTTTTGGGATGATAGGGTCTTATACCCGGTTTTGTTAGGCCCGTGGGGCGATTTTGCCGGATATGCTTATCCGTGGCTTGGGTTGTAGTTTTTCACCTTGACCCGCTTTTTGGTCAAGCGTGCCTTGTACATCCTTCCCCCTCGATCTATATATTTACCACATTTCGAGCTAGTAGGGGCCTAAGAAAAACATTTTGTAAAGACACATTCGACCGTACAACCGTTTAGGGCATTTTCGGGGATGGTCTTGTTTTCAGGCTAAATGGTACGAAGATTTTCGTACCATAACTTTTGCGAGTTTTTTCCATTTTTTTGCTCGGATGATCTAGTAGGGACCTAAGAAAAACATTATGTAAAGACACATTCGACCGTACAACCGTTTAGGGCATTTTCAGGGAGGGTCTCGTTTTGAGGCTGAATGGTACGAAGATTTTCCTACCAGAACTTTTGCGAGTTTTTTCCATTTTTTTCTTGTATGAGCTAGTAGGGGCCTAAGAAAATCAGTTCGTAAAGACACATTCGACCGTACAACCGTTTAGGGCATTTTCGGGGAGGGTCTCGTTTTGAGGATGAATGGTACGAAGATTTTTGTACCAGAACTTTTGCGAGTTTTTTTCGTTTTTTTTGCTTGGATGAGCTAGTAGGGTCCTAAGAAAAACATTTTGTAAAGACACATTCGACCGTACAACCGTTTAGGGCATTTTCAGGGACGGTCTCGTTTTGAGGCTGAATGGTACGAAGATTTTCTGATACGTGATTGCCTCGGATGACTCCTTAGAAACCTCGTATATGACCCACACAAGTCCCGATCTTGCCTTGTAACGCTATTTCCAACCTGAATTTGCAATCGAATGTAAGAACACGTAGAACACAAGTACCAAACTAATTTGAATCACCAATTGAATCAAATAAGTTAGTTCAACTTGGATGGCTCGAACGCTAATCCAAATTGATAAACTAGTTGATATAAATCGACTAGAACTAAACTTGAATGACCAATTTAATGAATCAAACAAACAATGGAAACAAAAGAGAATGAGATCGAGAATGATGATGATGATGGTTCGGCCAAAATTGCAAGCACACAACTTGATATATTTTTTTGGAGCCCAAGAGATAGATTAAACCAATTTGGGTTTAATCTCTCTCAAGCTTATTTTTATTAATGAAATTGCAAAGTATAAATAGAGAATACAAAAAGCTATTACTTGGGGAGCAAGGAGATAATTCGGCCGGCCCTAATAGGATAGAATTGGCCTCCTTGTCTTGATTCCCAAGATATAATAAAATATCTAATAATATCTATCTAGATTCCCTTAAATAAAATAAATCATAGCTGATTTATTTATTTAAGGAAATATCCTAACAAACTCAAAATATCTAAAACAAACTAAAAATATCTCTAACAACCAAGAGAGAGAAGATCAACCAACTAACATAAGCCTATTGGCTGATTTCTCTACATTATTAAAATAGCAAAAACACGCCTATTATAAAAAAATAGAAGATATTTTCTCTTACTTAGAATGGTCAAGTCAAAGGGTTGACTTTAACCCATATACCAATTTATCTCACCCGGTCACTTACTAAATTCAGCCCTAAAGTGAGACAAACTAATATATGTTTCTAAATAAGGAAATAGATGAATTTCGGCCCCTTGAGTTAATCCATTGAATCCGGGCTCAATTGATGTCGAATGCACGAGACCCACTTTGGCTTGGTTGGCTCTTCAAGAACAGCTGCCAATCGAACCAAGATTGCTGATGTGCCTTGAGCAATCTTCTTAGCTCGACTTCTTGTAATTGGTCCGTCAGAAGGCACTCGAATCAACTCATCGACGTCGGTTGGAGACATGGCAGGCTTCGCTGCATCATTCTCCTCCACTTGAGCTCGAATCGTCTCTGATTCGACGTCGGAATCAAAATCTGGCACATAAAGAGATAGATCAGCCACATTAAAAGTCGGATGGATTCCATACTCACCAGGCATGTCAACATGATATGCATTAGGGCCGATTCTCCTGATGATACGAAATGGGCCATCTCCTCTCTGATCTAACTTGTTCTTCCTTTGATTTGGGAACCTTTTCTTCCTTAGATGCACCCAAACAAGATCTCCTTCTTCAAAGATAACCTGTTTTCGACCCTTATCAGCATGGGCCTTGTACTTCATGGATTTCCTCTCTAAGTGCATCTTCGTCCTCTCATGTAGATTCTTCACAAACTCAGCCCGCTTGTCAGCTTCAAAACTCTCTTTTCCCTTGTATGGCTGAGGCGTCAAATCCACTGGAGTCCTCGGATTCAGCCCATAAACAACCTCAAAAGGGGTCATTTTTGTAGCTGAATGGATTGACCTGTTATAAGCAAACTCCACAAAAGGCAAAACATCTTCCCAGCGTTTGAGGTTAGCTTTAAGCATAGTTCTAAGTAAAACCCCTAACATTCTATTAGTAACTTCAGTTTGCCCATCAGTTTGTGGATGACATGAGGTAGAAAATAGCAATTTAGTTCCCAATTTAGACCACAGACTCTTCCAAAAATAACTCAAAAACTTAGCATCACGATCTGAAACGATAGAACAAGGAATGCAATGCAATCTAACAACTTCTCTAAAGAACAAATCAGCAACATGCACAACATCATCAGTCGTGTCACAAGGAATAAAATGAGCCATTTTGGAAAAACGGTCTACTACCACTAAGATAGAATCTCTACCCTTCCTAGTTCTAGGCAATCCTACAATGAAGTCCATAGAAATGTCCTCCCAAGGTGAACTAGGAATAGGCAAAGGCTGATACAAACCATGGGGATTAAGTCTAGACTTAGCTTTAGCACAAACAACACAACTCTTGACAAATCTAAGCACATAATTACTCATTTTAGGCCAAAAGTAGTGTTCTTTTAATCCTTCTAAAGTCTTTTCTAAACCCCTATGTCCTCTTGATTCATGAACCTCTTTAGTTAGAAGCCTACGTATACTAGATGAAGGAATGCACAATTTACCAGCTTTAAACAAGTATCCATCATCAATAAAGTAGGTATCTATTTCTCCCCTAGACATGCAATTCTTATAAATTTCAGCAAAGTGAGGATCACTAGCATACAATTCCTTAATCATTGCAAATCCAAGGATCTTAACATCACATTGGTTCAAGAGAACATACCTGCGAGAAAGGGCGTCAGCTACCACATTCTCTTTGCCTTTCTTATGCTTTAAACATAAGGGAAGGTCTCCATAAATTCAACCCATCTTGCATGATACGTGATTGCCCCGGAATCCTCCGTAGAAACCTCGTATATGACCCACACGATCCCGATCTTGCCTTGTAACTTCAGATTCGATCCTACAATGCTTTCAAAGTGAGAAACTTATTGCGCAAGTAACCTGAAGAACTCGAGTATGAATTATGAACAAACAAATTGATTTGATAAATTGAACAATCAATTTTGATAGTTCAATCAGATTGGCTCTAACGCTAATCTGATTGATAAACTAGAATGATCTTTAACAATCACTTCTAGAACAATCTCAATTGAATAACCCAATCAATCAAATTACGAACAAACAAAGAGAGAGAATTTTGAGATTGATGATGATGATTTCGAACTCCATTTGCTAGCAAACACAAGTTGTTGTTTTTGAGCCCAAGAGATAGATTAAACCAATTTGGGTTTAATCTCTCTCAAGCTGATTTTATTGAATGAAATATGCAAAGTATAAATAGAGAATACAAAAGCTATTACTTGGGGAGCAAGGAGTTAAGGTGGCCGGCCCTAGGATGATAGATTAGGCCTCCTTGTCTTGCTTCTCAACATATAATAAAATATTATATAATATCTATCTAGATTCCCCTTAAATAAAATAAATCATGGCTGATTTATTTATTTAAGGAAAATATCCTAACAACTATAAAATATCCAAAATAAACTAAAAAAATATCTCTAACAACCAGGAGAGAGAAGATCAACCAACTAACATAAGCCTATTGGCTGATTTCTCTACATTATTAAATTAAAAGCACACGCCTATAATTAAAATAAATAAGATATTTTCTCTTACTTAGAATGGTCAAGTCAAAGGGTTGACTTTGACCCATATACCAATTTATCTCACCCGGTCACTTACTAAATTCAGCCCTAAAGTGAGACAAACTAATACATGTTTCTAAATAAGAAAATAGTGAATTTCGGCCCCTTGAGTTTAATCCATTGAATCCGGGCTCAATTGATGTCGAATGCACGAGACCCATCTTGACTTGGTTGGCTCTTCAAGAACAGCTGCTAATCGAACCAAGACTGCTGTTGTACCTTGAGCAATCTTCTTAGCTCGACTTCTTGTAATTGGTCCGTCAAAAGGCACTCGAATCAACTCATCGACGTCGGTTGGAGACATGGCAGGCTTCACTGCATCATTCTCCTCCACTTGAGCTCGAATCGTCTCTGATTCGACGTCGGAATCAAAATCTGGCACATAAAGAGATAGATCAGCCACATTAAAAGTCGGATGGACACCATACTCACAAGGCATGTCAACATGATAAGCATTAGGCCCGATTCTCCTGATGATTCGAAATGGTCCATCTCCTCTCTGATCTAACTTGTTCTTCCTTTGATTTGGGAACCTTTCCTTCCTTAGATGCACCCAAACAAGATCTCCTTCTTTAAAGATAACCTGTTTTCGACCCTTATCAGCATGGGCCTTGTACTTCATGGATTTCCTCTCCAAGTGCATCTTTGTCCTCTCATGTAGCTTCTTCACAAACTCAGCCCGCTTGTCAGCTTCAAAACTCTCTTTTCCCTTGTATGGCTGAGGCGTCAAATCCACTGGAGTCCTTGGATTCAACCCATAAACAACCTCAAAAGGGGTCATTTTTGTAGCTGAATGGATTGACCTGTTATAAGCAAACTCCACAAAAGGCAAAACATCTTCCCAACGTTTGAGGTTAGCTTTAAGCATAGTTCTAAGTAAAACCCCTAACGTTCTATTAGTAACTTCAGTTTGCCCATCAGTTTGTGGATGACATGAGGTAGAAAATAGCAATTTAGTTCCCAATTTAGACCACAGACTCTTCCAAAAATAACTCAAAAATTTAGCATCACGATCTGAAACAATAGAACAAGGAATGCCATGCAATCTAACAATTTCTCTAAAGAACAAATCAGCAACATGCACAGCATCATCAGTCGTGTGACAAGGAATAAAATGAGCCATTTTGGAAAATCGGTCTACTACCACAAAGATAGAATCTCTACCCTTCCTAGTTCTAGGCAATCCTACAATGAAGTCCATAGAAATGTCCTCCCAAGGTGAACTAGGAATAGGCAAAGGCTGATATAAACCATGGGGATTAAGTCTAGACTTAGCTTTAGCACAAACAACACAACTCTTGACAAATCTAAGCACATAGTTACTCATTTTAGGCCAAAAGTAGTGTTCTTTTAATCCTTCTAAAGTCTTTTCTAAACCCCTATGTCCTCTTGATTCATGAACCTCTTTAGTTAGAAGCCTACGTATACTAGATGAAGGAATGCACAATTTACCAGCTTTAAACAAGTATCCATCATCAATAAAGTAGGTATCTATTTCTCCCCTAGACATGCAATTCTTATAAATTTCAGCAAAGTGAGGATCACTAGCATACAATTCCTTAATCATTGCAAATCCAAGGATCTTAACATCACATTGGTTCAAGAGAACATACCTGCGAGAAAGGGCGTCAGCTACCACATTCTCTTTGCCTTTCTTATGCTTTAAACATAAGGGAAGGTCTCCATAAATTCAACCCATCTTGCATGATACGTGATTGCCCCGGAATCCTCCGTAGAAACCTCGTATATGACCCACACGATCCCGATCTTGCCTTGTAACTTCAGATTCGATCCTACAATGCTTTCAAAGTGAGAAACTTATTGCGCAAGTAACCTGAAGAACTCGAGTATGAATTATGAACAAACAAATTGATTTGATAAATTGAACAATCAATTTTGATAGTTCAATCAGATTGGCTCTAACGCTAATCTGATTGATAAACTAGAATGATCTTTAACAATCACTTCTAGAACAATCTCAATTGAATAACCCAATCAATCAAATTACGAACAAACAAAGAGAGAGAATTTTGAGATTGATGATGATGATTTCGAACTCCATTTGCTAGCAAACACAAGTTGTTGTTTTTGAGCCCAAGAGATAGATTAAACCAATTTGGGTTTAATCTCTCTCAAGCTGATTTTATTGAATGAAATATGCAAAGTATAAATAAAGAATACAAAAGCTATTACTTGGGGAGCAAGGAGTTAAGGTGGCCGGCCCTAGGATGATAGATTAGGCCTCCTTGTCTTGCTTCTCAACATATAATAAAATATTATATAATATCTATCTAGATTCCCCTTAAATAAAATAAATCATGGCTGATTTATTTATTTAAGGAAAATATCCTAACAACTATAAAATATCCAAAATAAACTAAAAAAATATCTCTAACAACCAGGAGAGAGAAGATCAACCAACTAACATAAGCCTATTGGCTGATTTCTCTACATTATTAAATTAAAAGCACACGCCTATAATTAAAATAAATAAGATATTTTCTCTTACTTAGAATGGTCAAGTCAAAGGGTTGACTTTGACCCATATACCAATTTATCTCACCCGGTCACTTACTAAATTCAGCCCTAAAGTGAGACAAACTAATACATGTTTCTAAATAAGAAAATAGTGAATTTCGGCCCCTTGAGTTTAATCCATTGAATCCGGGCTCAATTGATGTCGAATGCACGAGACCCATCTTGACTTGGTTGGCTCTTCAAGAACAGCTGCTAATCGAACCAAGACTGCTGTTGTACCTTGAGCAATCTTCTTAGCTCGACTTCTTGTAATTGGTCCGTCAAAAGGCACTCGAATCAACTCATCGACGTCGGTTGGAGACATGGCAGGCTTCACTGCATCATTCTCCTCCACTTGAGCTCGAATCGTCTCTGATTCGACGTCGGAATCAAAATCTGGCACATAAAGAGATAGATCAGCCACATTAAAAGTCGGATGGACACCATACTCACAAGGCATGTCAACATGATAAGCATTAGGGCCGATTCTCCTGATGATTCGAAATGGTCCATCTCCTCTCTGATCTAACTTGTTCTTCCTTTGATTTGGGAACCTTTCCTTCCTTAGATGCACCCAAACAAGATCTCCTTCTTTAAAGATAACCTGTTTTCGACCCTTATCAGCATGGGCCTTGTACTTCATGGATTTCCTCTCCAAGTGCATCTTTGTCCTCTCATGTAGCTTCTTCACAAACTCAGCCCGCTTGTCAGCTTCAAAACTCTCTTTTCCCTTGTATGGCTGAGGCGTCAAATCCACTGGAGTCCTTGGATTCAACCCATAAACAACCTCAAAAGGGGTCATTTTTGTAGCTGAATGGATTGACCTGTTATAAGCAAACTCCACAAAAGGCAAAACATCTTCCCAACGTTTGAGGTTAGCTTTAAGCATAGTTCTAAGTAAAACCCCTAACGTTCTATTAGTAACTTCAGTTTGCCCATCAGTTTGTGGATGACATGAGGTAGAAAATAGCAATTTAGTTCCCAATTTAGACCACAGACTCTTCCAAAAATAACTCAAAAATTTAGCATCACGATCTGAAACAATAGAACAAGGAATGCCATGCAATCTAACAATTTCTCTAAAGAACAAATCAGCAACATGCACAGCATCATCAGTCGTGTGACAAGGAATAAAATGAGCCATTTTGGAAAATCGGTCTACTACCACAAAGATAGAATCTCTACCCTTCCTAGTTCTAGGCAATCCTACAATGAAGTCCATAGAAATGTCCTCCCAAGGTGAACTAGGAATAGGCAAAGGCTGATATAAACCATGGGGATTAAGTCTAGACTTAGCTTTAGCACAAACAACACAACTCTTGACAAATCTAAGCACATAGTTACTCATTTTAGGCCAAAAGTAGTGTTCTTTTAATCCTTCTAAAGTCTTTTCTAAACCCCTATGTCCTCTTGATTCATGAACCTCTTTAGTTAGAAGCCTACGTATACTAGATGAAGGAATGCACAATTTACCAGCTTTAAACAAGTATCCATCATCAATAAAGTAGGTATCTATTTCTCCCCTAGACATGCAATTCTTATAAATTTCAGCAAAGTGAGGATCACTAGCATACAATTCCTTAATCATTGCAAATCCAAGGATCTTAACATCACATTGGTTCAAGAGAACATACCTGCGAGAAAGGGCGTCAGCTACCACATTCTCTTTGCCTTTCTTATGCTTTAAACATAAGGGAAGGTCTCCATAAATTCAACCCATCTTGCATGATACGTGATTGCCCCGGAATCCTCCGTAGAAACCTCGTATATGACCCACACGATCCCGATCTTGCCTTGTAACTTCAGATTCGATCCTACAATGCTTTCAAAGTGAGAAACTTATTGCGCAAGTAACCTGAAGAACTCGAGTATGAATTATGAACAAACAAATTGATTTGATAAATTGAACAATCAATTTTGATAGTTCAATCAGATTGGCTCTAACGCTAATCTGATTGATAAACTAGAATGATCTTTAACAATCACTTCTAGAACAATCTCAATTGAATAACCCAATCAATCAAATTACGAACAAACAAAGAGAGAGAATTTTGAGATTGATGATGATGATTTCGAACTCCATTTGCTAGCAAACACAAGTTGTTGTTTTTGAGCCCAAGAGATAGATTAAACCAATTTGGGTTTAATCTCTCTCAAGCTGATTTTATTGAATGAAATATGCAAAGTATAAATAAAGAATACAAAAGCTATTACTTGGGGAGCAAGGAGTTAAGGTGGCCGGCCCTAGGATGATAGATTAGGCCTCCTTGTCTTGCTTCTCAACATATAATAAAATATTATATAATATCTATCTAGATTCCCCTTAAATAAAATAAATCATGGCTGATTTATTTATTTAAGGAAAATATCCTAACAACTATAAAATATCCAAAATAAACTAAAAAAATATCTCTAACAACCAGGAGAGAGAAGATCAACCAACTAACATAAGCCTATTGGCTGATTTCTCTACATTATTAAATTAAAAGCACACGCCTATAATTAAAATAAATAAGATATTTTCTCTTACTTAGAATGGTCAAGTCAAAGGGTTGACTTTGACCCATATACCAATTTATCTCACCCGGTCACTTACTAAATTCAGCCCTAAAGTGAGACAAACTAATACATGTTTCTAAATAAGAAAATAGTGAATTTCGGCCCCTTGAGTTTAATCCATTGAATCCGGGCTCAATTGATGTCGAATGCACGAGACCCATCTTGACTTGGTTGGCTCTTCAAGAACAGCTGCTAATCGAACCAAGACTGCTGTTGTACCTTGAGCAATCTTCTTAGCTCGACTTCTTGTAATTGGTCCGTCAAAAGGCACTCGAATCAACTCATCGACGTCGGTTGGAGACATGGCAGGCTTCACTGCATCATTCTCCTCCACTTGAGCTCGAATCGTCTCTGATTCGACGTCGGAATCAAAATCTGGCACATAAAGAGATAGATCAGCCACATTAAAAGTCGGATGGACACCATACTCACAAGGCATGTCAACATGATAAGCATTAGGGCCGATTCTCCTGATGATTCGAAATGGTCCATCTCCTCTCTGATCTAACTTGTTCTTCCTTTGATTTGGGAACCTTTCCTTCCTTAGATGCACCCAAACAAGATCTCCTTCTTTAAAGATAACCTGTTTTCGACCCTTATCAGCATGGGCCTTGTACTTCATGGATTTCCTCTCCAAGTGCATCTTTGTCCTCTCATGTAGCTTCTTCACAAACTCAGCCCGCTTGTCAGCTTCAAAACTCTCTTTTCCCTTGTATGGCTGAGGCGTCAAATCCACTGGAGTCCTTGGATTCAACCCATAAACAACCTCAAAAGGGGTCATTTTGTAGCTGAATGGATTGACCTGTTATAAGCAAACTCCACAAAAGGCAAAACATCTTCCCAACGTTTGAGGTTAGCTTTAAGCATAGTTCTAAGTAAAACCCCTAACGTTCTATTAGTAACTTCAGTTTGCCCATCAGTTTGTGGATGACATGAGGTAGAAAATAGCAATTTAGTTCCCAATTTAGACCACAGACTCTTCCAAAAATAACTCAAAAATTTAGCATCACGATCTGAAACAATAGAACAAGGAATGCCATGCAATCTAACAATTTCTCTAAAGAACAAATCAGCAACATGCACAGCATCATCAGTCGTGTGACAAGGAATAAAATGAGCCATTTTGGAAAATCGGTCTACTACCACAAAGATAGAATCTCTACCCTTCCTAGTTCTAGGCAATCCTACAATGAAGTCCATAGAAATGTCCTCCCAAGGTGAACTAGGAATAGGCAAAGGCTGATATAAACCATGGGGATTAAGTCTAGACTTAGCTTTAGCACAAACAACACAACTCTTGACAAATCTAAGCACATAGTTACTCATTTTAGGCCAAAAGTAGTGTTCTTTTAATCCTTCTAAAGTCTTTTCTAAACCCCTATGTCCTCTTGATTCATGAACCTCTTTAGTTAGAAGCCTACGTATACTAGATGAAGGAATGCACAATTTACCAGCTTTAAACAAGTATCCATCATCAATAAAGTAGGTATCTATTTCTCCCCTAGACATGCAATTCTTATAAATTTCAGCAAAGTGAGGATCACTAGCATACAATTCCTTAATCATTGCAAATCCAAGGATCTTAACATCACATTGGTTCAAGAGAACATACCTGCGAGAAAGGGCGTCAGCTACCACATTCTCTTTGCCTTTCTTATGCTTTAAACATAAGGGAAGGTCTCCATAAATTCAACCCATCTTGCATGATACGTGATTGCCCCGGAATCCTCCGTAGAAACCTCGTATATGACCCACACGATCCCGATCTTGCCTTGTAACTTCAGATTCGATCCTACAATGCTTTCAAAGTGAGAAACTTATTGCGCAAGTAACCTGAAGAACTCGAGTATGAATTATGAACAAACAAATTGATTTGATAAATTGAACAATCAATTTTGATAGTTCAATCAGATTGGCTCTAACGCTAATCTGATTGATAAACTAGAATGATCTTTAACAATCACTTCTAGAACAATCTCAATTGAATAACCCAATCAATCAAATTACGAACAAACAAAGAGAGAGAATTTTGAGATTGATGATGATGATTTCGAACTCCATTTGCTAGCAAACACAAGTTGTTGTTTTTGAGCCCAAGAGATAGATTAAACCAATTTGGGTTTAATCTCTCTCAAGCTGATTTTATTGAATGAAATATGCAAAGTATAAATAGAGAATACAAAAGCTATTACTTGGGGAGCAAGGAGTTAAGGTGGCCGGCCCTAGGATGATAGATTAGGCCTCCTTGTCTTGCTTCTCAACATATAATAAAATATTATATAATATCTATCTAGATTCCCCTTAAATAAAATAAATCATGGCTGATTTATTTATTTAAGGAAAATATCCTAACAACTATAAAATATCCAAAATAAACTAAAAAAATATCTCTAACAACCAGGAGAGAGAAGATCAACCAACTAACATAAGCCTATTGGCTGATTTCTCTACATTATTAAATTAAAAGCACACGCCTATAATTAAAATAAATAAGATATTTTCTCTTACTTAGAATGGTCAAGTCAAAGGGTTGACTTTGACCCATATACCAATTTATCTCACCCGGTCACTTACTAAATTCAGCCCTAAAGTGAGACAAACTAATACATGTTTCTAAATAAGAAAATAGTGAATTTCGGCCCCTTGAGTTTAATCCATTGAATCCGGGCTCAATTGATGTCGAATGCACGAGACCCATCTTGACTTGGTTGGCTCTTCAAGAACAGCTGCTAATCGAACCAAGACTGCTGTTGTACCTTGAGCAATCTTCTTAGCTCGACTTCTTGTAATTGGTCCGTCAAAAGGCACTCGAATCAACTCATCGACGTCGGTTGGAGACATGGCAGGCTTCACTGCATCATTCTCCTCCACTTGAGCTCGAATCGTCTCTGATTCGACGTCGGAATCAAAATCTGGCACATAAAGAGATAGATCAGCCACATTAAAAGTCGGATGGACACCATACTCACAAGGCATGTCAACATGATAAGCATTAGGGCCGATTCTCCTGATGATTCGAAATGGTCCATCTCCTCTCTGATCTAACTTGTTCTTCCTTTGATTTGGGAACCTTTCCTTCCTTAGATGCACCCAAACAAGATCTCCTTCTTTAAAGATAACCTGTTTTCGACCCTTATCAGCATGGGCCTTGTACTTCATGGATTTCCTCTCCAAGTGCATCTTTGTCCTCTCATGTAGCTTCTTCACAAACTCAGCCCGCTTGTCAGCTTCAAAACTCTCTTTTCCCTTGTATGGCTGAGGCGTCAAATCCACTGGAGTCCTTGGATTCAACCCATAAACAACCTCAAAAGGGGTCATTTTGTAGCTGAATGGATTGACCTGTTATAAGCAAACTCCACAAAAGGCAAAACATCTTCCCAACGTTTGAGGTTAGCTTTAAGCATAGTTCTAAGTAAAACCCCTAACGTTCTATTAGTAACTTCAGTTTGCCCATCAGTTTGTGGATGACATGAGGTAGAAAATAGCAATTTAGTTCCCAATTTAGACCACAGACTCTTCCAAAAATAACTCAAAAATTTAGCATCACGATCTGAAACAATAGAACAAGGAATGCCATGCAATCTAACAATTTCTCTAAAGAACAAATCAGCAACATGCACAGCATCATCAGTCGTGTGACAAGGAATAAAATGAGCCATTTTGGAAAATCGGTCTACTACCACAAAGATAGAATCTCTACCCTTCCTAGTTCTAGGCAATCCTACAATGAAGTCCATAGAAATGTCCTCCCAAGGTGAACTAGGAATAGGCAAAGGCTGATATAAACCATGGGGATTAAGTCTAGACTTAGCTTTAGCACAAACAACACAACTCTTGACAAATCTAAGCACATAGTTACTCATTTTAGGCCAAAAGTAGTGTTCTTTTAATCCTTCTAAAGTCTTTTCTAAACCCCTATGTCCTCTTGATTCATGAACCTCTTTAGTTAGAAGCCTACGTATACTAGATGAAGGAATGCACAATTTACCAGCTTTAAACAAGTATCCATCATCAATAAAGTAGGTATCTATTTCTCCCCTAGACATGCAATTCTTATAAATTTCAGCAAAGTGAGGATCACTAGCATACAATTCCTTAATCATTGCAAATCCAAGGATCTTAACATCACATTGGTTCAAGAGAACATACCTGCGAGAAAGGGCGTCAGCTACCACATTCTCTTTGCCTTTCTTATGCTTTAAACATAAGGGAAGGTCTCCATAAATTCAACCCATCTTGCATGATACGTGATTGCCCCGGAATCCTCCGTAGAAACCTCGTATATGACCCACACGATCCCGATCTTGCCTTGTAACTTCAGATTCGATCCTACAATGCTTTCAAAGTGAGAAACTTATTGCGCAAGTAACCTGAAGAACTCGAGTATGAATTATGAACAAACAAATTGATTTGATAAATTGAACAATCAATTTTGATAGTTCAATCAGATTGGCTCTAACGCTAATCTGATTGATAAACTAGAATGATCTTTAACAATCACTTCTAGAACAATCTCAATTGAATAACCCAATCAATCAAATTACGAACAAACAAAGAGAGAGAATTTTGAGATTGATGATGATGATTTCGAACTCCATTTGCTAGCAAACACAAGTTGTTGTTTTTGAGCCCAAGAGATAGATTAAACCAATTTGGGTTTAATCTCTCTCAAGCTGATTTTATTGAATGAAATATGCAAAGTATAAATAGAGAATACAAAAGCTATTACTTGGGGAGCAAGGAGTTAAGGTGGCCGGCCCTAGGATGATAGATTAGGCCTCCTTGTCTTGCTTCTCAACATATAATAAAATATTATATAATATCTATCTAGATTCCCCTTAAATAAAATAAATCATGGCTGATTTATTTATTTAAGGAAAATATCCTAACAACTATAAAATATCCAAAATAAACTAAAAAAATATCTCTAACAACCAGGAGAGAGAAGATCAACCAACTAACATAAGCCTATTGGCTGATTTCTCTACATTATTAAATTAAAAGCACACGCCTATAATTAAAATAAATAAGATATTTTCTCTTACTTAGAATGGTCAAGTCAAAGGGTTGACTTTGACCCATATACCAATTTATCTCACCCGGTCACTTACTAAATTCAGCCCTAAAGTGAGACAAACTAATACATGTTTCTAAATAAGAAAATAGTGAATTTCGGCCCCTTGAGTTTAATCCATTGAATCCGGGCTCAATTGATGTCGAATGCACGAGACCCATCTTGACTTGGTTGGCTCTTCAAGAACAGCTGCTAATCGAACCAAGACTGCTGTTGTACCTTGAGCAATCTTCTTAGCTCGACTTCTTGTAATTGGTCCGTCAAAAGGCACTCGAATCAACTCATCGACGTCGGTTGGAGACATGGCAGGCTTCACTGCATCATTCTCCTCCACTTGAGCTCGAATTGTCTCTGATTCGACGTCGGAATCAAAATCTGGCACATAAAGAGATAGATCAGCCACATTAAAAGTCGGATGGACACCATACTCACAAGGCATGTCAACATGATAAGCATTAGGGCCGATTCTCCTGATGATTCGAAATGGTCCATCGCCTCTCTGATCTAACTTGTTCTTCCTTTGATTTGGGAACCTTTCCTTCCTTAGATGCACCCAAACAAGATCTCCTTCTTTAAAGATAACCTGTTTTCGACCCTTATCAGCATGGGCCTTGTACTTCATGGATTTCCTCTCCAAGTGCATCTTTGTCCTCTCATGTAGCTTCTTCACAAACTCAGCCCGCTTGTCAGCTTCAAAACTCTCTTTTCCCTTGTATGGCTGAGGCGTCAAATCCACTGGAGTCCTTGGATTCAACCCATAAACAACCTCAAAAGGGGTCATTTTTGTAGCTGAATGGATTGACCTGTTATAAGCAAACTCCACAAAAGGCAAAACATCTTCCCAACGTTTGAGGTTAGCTTTAAGCATAGTTCTAAGTAAAACCCCTAACGTTCTATTAGTAACTTCAGTTTGCCCATCAGTTTGTGGATGACATGAGGTAGAAAATAGCAATTTAGTTCCCAATTTAGACCACAGACTCTTCCAAAAATAACTCAAAAATTTAGCATCACGATCTGAAACAATAGAACAAGGAATGCCATGCAATCTAACAATTTCTCTAAAGAACAAATCAGCAACATGCACAGCATCATCAGTCGTGTGACAAGGAATAAAATGAGCCATTTTGGAAAATCGGTCTACTACCACAAAGATAGAATCTCTACCCTTCCTAGTTCTAGGCAATCCTACAATGAAGTCCATAGAAATGTCCTCCCAAGGTGAACTAGGAATAGGCAAAGGCTGATATAAACCATGGGGATTAAGTCTAGACTTAGCTTTAGCACAAACAACACAACTCTTGACAAATCTAAGCACATAGTTACTCATTTTAGGCCAAAAGTAGTGTTCTTTTAATCCTTCTAAAGTCTTTTCTAAACCCCTATGTCCTCTTGATTCATGAACCTCTTTAGTTAGAAGCCTACGTATACTAGATGAAGGAATGCACAATTTACCAGCTTTAAACAAGTATCCATCATCAATAAAGTAGGTATCTATTTCTCCCCTAGACATGCAATTCTTATAAATTTCAGCAAAGTGAGGATCACTAGCATACAATTCCTTAATCATTGCAAATCCAAGGATCTTAACATCACATTGGTTCAAGAGAACATACCTGCGAGAAAGGGCGTCAGCTACCACATTCTCTTTGCCTTTCTTATGCTTTAAACATAAGGGAAGGTCTCCATAAATTCAACCCATCTTGCATGATACGTGATTGCCCCGGAATCCTCCGTAGAAACCTCGTATATGACCCACACGATCCCGATCTTGCCTTGTAACTTCAGATTCGATCCTACAATGCTTTCAAAGTGAGAAACTTATTGCGCAAGTAACCTGAAGAACTCGAGTATGAATTATGAACAAACAAATTGATTTGATAAATTGAACAATCAATTTTGATAGTTCAATCAGATTGGCTCTAACGCTAATCTGATTGATAAACTAGAATGATCTTTAACAATCACTTCTAGAACAATCTCAATTGAATAACCCAATCAATCAAATTACGAACAAACAAAGAGAGAGAATTTTGAGATTGATGATGATGATTTCGAACTCCATTTGCTAGCAAACACAAGTTGTTGTTTTTGAGCCCAAGAGATAGATTAAACCAATTTGGGTTTAATCTCTCTCAAGCTGATTTTATTGAATGAAATATGCAAAGTATAAATAGAGAATACAAAAGCTATTACTTGGGGAGCAAGGAGTTAAGGTGGCCGGCCCTAGGATGATAGATTAGGCCTCCTTGTCTTGCTTCTCAACATATAATAAAATATTATATAATATCTATCTAGATTCCCCTTAAATAAAATAAATCATGGCTGATTTATTTATTTAAGGAAAATATCCTAACAACTATAAAATATCCAAAATAAACTAAAAAAATATCTCTAACAACCAGGAGAGAGAAGATCAAC
Source organism: Fallopia convolvulus (assembly GCA_964016875.1). Classification (NCBI taxonomy): domain Eukaryota; kingdom Viridiplantae; phylum Streptophyta; class Magnoliopsida; order Caryophyllales; family Polygonaceae; genus Fallopia; species Fallopia convolvulus. The sequence continues at coordinate 12,334,591 of OZ024733.1, read as the reverse complement.
CAACTAACATAAGCCTATTGGCTGATTTCTCTACATTATTAAATTAAAAGCACACGCCTATAATTAAAATAAATAAGATATTTTCTCTTACTTAGAATGGTCAAGTCAAAGGGTTGACTTTGACCCATATACCAATTTATCTCACCCGGTCACTTACTAAATTCAGCCCTAAAGTGAGACAAACTAATACATGTTTCTAAATAAGAAAATAGTGAATTTCGGCCCCTTGAGTTTAATCCATTGAATCCGGGCTCAATTGATGTCGAATGCACGAGACCCATCTTGACTTGGTTGGCTCTTCAAGAACAGCTGCTAATCGAACCAAGACTGCTGTTGTACCTTGAGCAATCTTCTTAGCTCGACTTCTTGTAATTGGTCCGTCAAAAGGCACTCGAATCAACTCATCGACGTCGGTTGGAGACATGGCAGGCTTCACTGCATCATTCTCCTCCACTTGAGCTCGAATTGTCTCTGATTCGACGTCGGAATCAAAATCTGGCACATAAAGAGATAGATCAGCCACATTAAAAGTCGGATGGACACCATACTCACAAGGCATGTCAACATGATAAGCATTAGGGCCGATTCTCCTGATGATTCGAAATGGTCCATCTCCTCTCTGATCTAACTTGTTCTTCCTTTGATTTGGGAACCTTTCCTTCCTTAGATGCACCCAAACAAGATCTCCTTCTTTAAAGATAACCTGTTTTCGACCCTTATCAGCATGGGCCTTGTACTTCATGGATTTCCTCTCCAAGTGCATCTTTGTCCTCTCATGTAGCTTCTTCACAAACTCAGCCCGCTTGTCAGCTTCAAAACTCTCTTTTCCCTTGTATGGCTGAGGCGTCAAATCCACTGGAGTCCTTGGATTCAACCCATAAACAACCTCAAAAGGGGTCATTTTTGTAGCTGAATGGATTGACCTGTTATAAGCAAACTCCACAAAAGGCAAAACATCTTCCCAACGTTTGAGGTTAGCTTTAAGCATAGTTCTAAGTAAAACCCCTAACGTTCTATTAGTAACTTCAGTTTGCCCATCAGTTTGTGGATGACATGAGGTAGAAAATAGCAATTTAGTTCCCAATTTAGACCACAGACTCTTCCAAAAATAACTCAAAAATTTAGCATCACGATCTGAAACAATAGAACAAGGAATGCCATGCAATCTAACAATTTCTCTAAAGAACAAATCAGCAACATGCACAGCATCATCAGTCGTGTGACAAGGAATAAAATGAGCCATTTTGGAAAATCGGTCTACTACCACAAAGATAGAATCTCTACCCTTCCTAGTTCTAGGCAATCCTACAATGAAGTCCATAGAAATGTCCTCCCAAGGTGAACTAGGAATAGGCAAAGGCTGATATAAACCATGGGGATTAAGTCTAGACTTAGCTTTAGCACAAACAACACAACTCTTGACAAATCTAAGCACATAGTTACTCATTTTAGGCCAAAAGTAGTGTTCTTTTAATCCTTCTAAAGTCTTTTCTAAACCCCTATGTCCTCTTGATTCATGAACCTCTTTAGTTAGAAGCCTACGTATACTAGATGAAGGAATGCACAATTTACCAGCTTTAAACAAGTATCCATCATCAATAAAGTAGGTATCTATTTCTCCCCTAGACATGCAATTCTTATAAATTTCAGCAAAGTGAGGATCACTAGCATACAATTCCTTAATCATTGCAAATCCAAGGATCTTAACATCACATTGGTTCAAGAGAACATACCTGCTAGAAAGGGCGTCAGCTACCACATTCTCTTTGCCTTTCTTATGCTTTACAACATAAGGGAAGGTCTCCATAAATTCAACCCATCTTGCATGTCGCCTGCTGAGTCTGGATTGGCCTTTCAAATACTTCAAGGTCTCATGATCAGAATGGATTACAAACTCTTTAGGCCACAAATAATGAGACCAAGTTTTCAAAACCCTAATTAAAGCATACAAATCTTTATCATAAGTAAGGTAATTCAACTCAGCCCCACTAAGCTTTTCACTAAAGTAAGCTATGGGTTTCTTGTCTTGCAAGAGCACGCCTCCTATGCCATGTCCAGAAGCGTCCACCTCTATCTCGAATGCCTTGGAGAAATCAGGGAGTTGGAGCACTGGGGCGTGGCATAACTTGTCCTTCAAAGTGTTGAAGGCGTTCTCTTGTTGCTCTCTCCATTTGAATGCTGAATCCTTCTTTGTAAGCTCATGGAGAGGGGCTGCAATTGTGCTAAAATCACGCACAAATCTCCTGTAGAAGCCAGCCAAGCCGAGAAAAGAGCGCACCATGTTTGGTGTAGTCGGCTGGGGCCACTCCTTGATTGCCTTGATCTTGTCTTCATCTACCTTCAATCCACCTATAGACACAACAAAACCAAGAAAAATGGTAGACTCCGAGCAAAAAGAACACTTTTTCAAATTAACATAAAGCTTTTCTAACCTTAAAGTGTCCAAAACAGCCCTAAGATGATCTACATGTTCATGCAAGGTTTTGCTATAGACCAAGATATCATCAAAGTAGACTACAACAAATTTTCCTAAGTATCTTCTTAAAACATGGTTCATAAGCCTCATTAAAGTACTAGGTGCATTAGTTAATCCAAAAGGCATTACTAACCATTCATATAATCCATACTTAGTTTTAAAGGCAGTTTTCCATTCATCCCCTTCCCTCATTCTAATTTGATGGTACCCACTTCTTAAATCAATCTTTGAAAAGAAATTAGCACCATGCAATTCATCAAGCATATGATCTAATCTAGGAATGGGATGACGGTACTTAACTGTTATTTGGTTGATCGCTCTGCAATCAACACACATTCTCCATGTGCCATCCTTCTTTGGCACCAAAATCACCGGAACCGCGCATGGGCTGAGGGATTCACGCACATAGCCTTTGTCCATGAGATCTTGCACTTGTCTTTGAAGCTCAGCGGTCTCCTCTGGACTTGCTCTATAGGCTGCACGGTTTGGTAAAGAAGCGTCGGGCACCAAATCAATTTGATGCTCAATGCCTCTAATTGGTGGAAGGCCTTGTGGCAACTCGTCAGGCATCACATCTTCAAATTCCTGTAATAGAGCTTGAATACACTTTGGAAGATGTGAAATATCTTGACTAATAACAAGTATATCTTTCCTCAAAAGAAGTAAGCAAAAAGAGTTAGGGAAAGAAATACTAGACTGAGTCACTAGAGAGCGCTTTTCTACACTGCCCTTTATGCCATTTTTTGGAACTTTCTGTGGGCGTTCTTTTTCCAGATCTGTAGCGCTCTGAGTCTCTGAAGGGCTCCCAAAATTTGAGCCAAAACGCTCGAGTGGTTTGGGAGATAGCCCCGTTTTCATCTCTGGTGCGCTGCTGGAACTGTTGCTCGGCACTTTGGACGATTTAGGGACATTCTCTGGGCGTTTTTCATCCCAAAAAGTAGCTCCACCTATTCTTGATGTTGTCCTAAAATTTGAGCCAGAACGCCCGGGTGGAGACTGGGAAACGCCGGTAGGCTTTGTTGGTGCGTCGGGCGCCGAGCGCCGGGCCGCAAGCTTGGGCTTGGCTGCCGAATCAGCCTCCTCTTTCTCTTCCTTGGCACGCCTAAGTGCCCTAGCTTGGTCTCTGCGTACCTGGTCTTGTAAAACTTGTTGGGGCGACAATGGTAGAAGAGAAACTCTCCTCCCGTCATAGTTAAACGAATAGGTATTAAGCATGCCATCATATATAACTCTCCTTTCGAATAACCATGGTCTACCTAACAAGATATGAGTGCATTCCATGTTTACCACATCACACATGATATCATCCACATAATTGCCTATGGAAACACGGACTAAGCATTGATGAGTGACTAAGTTAGGACCATCAGAATCATTAATACCATTTAGACCATAACTAGTAGCCCTAGGTTGGGTTTTAATTGCAAGTGATCAACTACCTTAGCATTAATAATGTTACAGCAGCTACCACTATCAATTATCATGCATAACACTTGATTCTTTACTGTACACCTAGTATGAAAAATATTTTCCCTTTGATCTAGCCTAGGTGTTTCTTGTAAAGTAAGAGTACGCATGGTTACCAAAGTTAGAGGTTGTTCGGTGCAATCTGGTTCAATGGCCTCTACGTCATCCTCTTCTTGTCCATTGCTCTCCTCCTCCACTTGATTTGGAGGTATATCTTCATCACTCACATATCCTCCATTGGTGGTGAGAAGCACTTGCTTTTGATTTGGACAATCCTAGGCATAATGACCTCTTCCTTGACACTTGTAGCACACTAAATCACGTGCTCTTGGCTGGTTTGGAGGTCCATTGTTGGGACGCCTTTGGCCTTGAAAACCTGCTGGTTTAGGTGAGCTAGAAGCTCCCTTTTGCTGCATAGAAGGGTTAGAAGAATAAGAATTGGAATTTGAACTAGGATTAGAAACATACCTTTTTGGTGCATTCCAAGCTTCCTTCTTCTTCCTTTGTTGTTGCTCAAAGAGTAGTTGGGCTGAATGTACTAAGGCATTGAGATCCTTGATTTGTTGAATCTCCAATGTGTCTTTAATGCTTTGATTCAGTCCAGCCATGAATTGGGTCCTTAGAGACCGTTGGGAATGATGAATTCCCGCTTTGAAGCTCAAATCCTTTAGCTCATTGAAGTACTCGGTTGGAGACTTGGTACCTTGTTTGCATGTAACAACTTTCAGCCTCATGTGCTCGGTATGCTCTTCGGGCACATACTTCTTCCTCATGACAAACTTCAGCTGGCCCCAAGTTTCAATCGGTGGTAAGGCCTTTCTGATTCTATCTTCCTTCATTCTGAACCACCAATTTCTAGCAGTCCCAACGAAGTGAATAACAACAACTGCCACTTTCTCCCATTCTTCATAGCCCATGTGATCTAGAATGAAATTTGTGGCTTGTTCCCACTCTAGATACTTCTCTGGATTGAGCTCTCCACTGAATGGCTCTATCTTGATCTTAATATCACGCTTCCCAATTTGATTGACTTGTTGGTTAGCATGATTGTTGTTGTTCGGCCTTTGCACTCCATAAGCTGGTGGGATATCTTCTACAACCTCAGCTTGGTTATAGAAATCATCAAGGGGAGGATGCCATGGGCGCCTTTCTTCCCCGGGATAGCCATAAGTCACATCATCAAAAGGATTGTTGTATTGTTGTTGTTGTTGATGAGTGGCTTGAGGATACCGGTTAGCTTGCTGATTGTAGAATTGTTGATGGGTAACCGGTGGAGTCCTCGATCCTATGCCTCTTCCTCTACCTCGGCCTGCTGTGGGGGAGTATTGAGCCGGGGGATCTTGATCTTTGTAGCTAGCAAGCACATCATGCTCTTCATCAATTGCTTGTTGCTTGCCTTTGTCGCTAATTGAGGCTTGATTTGGATCACTTGTAAGCTCTATTGCAGGAGCAACCTTATGACTTCCTTGAGATGACTCAATCAAAATGGCAATTTGCTCCTCTAGACGCCGCAATTGAGGATTGATTGCAGCCGTGGCCAACTCTACAGCTCGAGCTTGACCATCTCGTACACTCTCATTAATGGACAACCTAATGAAGTCGATTGCCTCCTTAGTGAGATTCAATTCAGCCGTGTTCGGCTCATTAGAGACCACCATTGTTCCTGAAATAAGCAAGAAGGTAGAGATAGTAGTGTGTTTTAAAGCAAATCACACAAGCAATACCACACCTTAATCAAGCCAAAACTTGCCTCAAAGCAATCCAATCAACTTAATTCAGTTTTTGGGTTGAATTGAGGGAGTAAATGGGTAGATATGGTGTAGATATGGTATACTAATGATAAGTAAAGGAAATATACAGCTTAAGCAAATGGCAAGTATGCAATAAGACAAGCAATGCAAATAATCCCTTTATGAGCTCTAAAACACATGCAATCTCTCAATTGACTCTATGCAAGTTAATAAAGCCAAAATTATCATGCAAGGACAGAAATATGGTAGGCTAAGTGACTTTTGTTTCGTCACTCTTTTTCTTCAAAGTGATTTCTATTTAACTATTTTTAAGCAAGTAGTCACTAGGGTTAAAAGTGGCTTAAAACTAGTTGGGGTAGATCACTTTTGCTTTTCTGATTTTTTTTTTTGAATTTATGCACAATCTACTCTTGTGCTAGAATGAAGAAACAAGCAAAACAATGCAAAGGAATGCAAATAGCGCTAAAACGAAACTATGCTAATCTGATTTTTTTTTTCAACTAAGTGACTTTAAACTACCAATGAAACCAACTAGAAGCCAAATTAACAAGAGAAGATAGGGCTAGGTCGAATTTATGGAATGCAATGACAAGAATTAGCAAATATCAACAATGCAATATGAATCTCTATTGATCATGCAACATGCAATAAAAACTCATAAAAATTGTAGGAAGACAAAAGCTAATCTATATTGCAATCAAACTCAACCAATTTAACCAAAAGCATGCAACAAATCCCTTAAAATCTCCTAGATGGGTTATTACTTGAAGGGCAAGCAACAACAAGGGGATTTAGGGTTTGGTGAAGTCTCGGCTGAGATCTAGGGTTAGGGTTTTCGGGTTTGGCTCTAGGGTTTAGATAACAGTAGGGTTCGAACTAGGGTTACCTAATTAGGGCTAGGGTTTGCGAGTTAGGGTTAGGGCTTGAATGGATCTGGTCGCTAATTAGGGTTAGGGTTACGAGGGTGGGGGTAGGCGATCTAGGGTTAGGGTTAGGGTTTGGTGATGGGGTTGGTGGAGTTGTGATCGAGTGGTGGTGGAGGGTGGTGCGGCGTGGTTGAGCGACACCAGTTCAAGGTGGAGGGTGGTGGTGCGAGGTGGTGGTTGGCGGAAAAGGTGGTGGTTGTGGTGCAAAATTCAATCTTTGGTCTCAAAAATTCAAACTTTAGGTAAAGGTGGGATTTTTGGGATCAAAAACTGAATTAAATCAATTAGAAAGCAAATTAAGGAAAGAAAATTTTACTTGGCGAGACGCTGGAGTATGATACCACTTGCCCCGGAATCCTCCGTAGAAACCTCGCATATGACCCACACGATCTCGACCTTGCCTTGTAACTTCAGATTCGATCCTACAATGCTTTCAAAGTGAGAAACTTATTTCGCAAGTAACCTGAAGAACTCAAGTATGAATTATGAACAAACAAATTGATTTGATAAATTGAACAATCAATTTTGATAGTTCAATCAGATTGGCTCTAACGCTAAATCTGATTGATAAACTAGAATGATCTTTAACAATCACTTCTAGAACAATCTCAATTGAATAACCCAATCAATCAAATTACGAACAAACAAAGAGAGAGAATTTCGAGATTGATGATGATGATTTCGAACTCCAATTGCTAGCAAACACAAGTTGTTGTTTTTGAGCCCAAGAGATAGATTAAACCAATTTGGGTTTAATCTCTCTCAAGCTGATTTTATTGAATGAAATATGCAAAGTATAAATAGAGAATACAAAAGCTATTACTTGGGGAGCAAGGAGTTAAGGTGGCCGGCCCTAGGATGATAGATTAGGCCTCCTTGTCTTGCTTCTCAAGATATAATAAAATATTATATAATATCTATCTAGATTCCCCTTAAATAAAATAAATCATGGCTGATTTATTTATTTAAGGAAAATATCCTAACAACTATAAAATATCCAAAACAAACTAAAAAAATATCTCTAACAACCAGGAGAGAGAAGATCAACCAACTAACATAAGCCTACTGGTTGATTTCTCTACATTATTAAATTAAAAGCACATGCCTATAATTAAAATAAATAAGATATTTTCTCTTACTTAGAATGGTCAAGTCAAAGGGTTGACTTTGACCCATATACCAATTTATCTCACCCGGTCACTTACTAAATTCAGCCCTAAAGCGAGACAAACTAATACATGTTTCTAAATAAGGAAATAGTGAATATCGGCCCCTTGAGTTTAATCCATTGAATCCGGGCTCAATTGATGTCGAATGCACGAGACCCATCTTGACTTGGTTGGCTCTTCAAGAACAGCTGCTAATCGAACCAAGACTGCTGTTGTACCTTGAGCAATCTTCTTAGCTCGACTTCTTGTAATTGGTCCATCAGAAGGCACTCGAATCAACTCATCGACGTCGGTTGGAGACATGGCAGGCTTCACTGCATCATTGCATGTCGCCTGCTGAGTCTGGATTGGCCTTTCAAATACTTTAAGGTCTCATGATCAGAATGGATTACAAACTCTTTAGGCCACAAATAATGAGACCAAGTTTTCAAAACCCTAATTAAAGCATACAACTCTTTATCATAAGTAGGGTAATTCAATTCAGCCCCACTAAGCTTTTCACTAAAGTAAGCTATGGGTTTCTTGTTTTGCAAGAGCACGCCTCCTATGCCATGTCCAGAAGCGTCCACCTCTATCTCGAATGCCTTGGAGAAATCAGGGAGTTGGAGTACTGGGGCGTGGCATAACCTGTCCTTCAGAGTGTTGAAGGCGTTCTCTTGTTGCTCTCTCCATTTGAATGCTGAATCCTTCTTTGTAAGCTCATGGAGAGGGGCTGCAATTGTGCTAAAATCACGCACAAATCTCCTGTAGAAGCCAGCCAAGCCAAGAAACGATTTGACCATTGTTGGTGTAGTCGGCTGGGGCCATTCTTTGATTGCCTTGATCTTGTCTTCATCTACTTTCAATCCACCTTTAGACACAACAAAACCAAGAAAAATGGTAGACTCCGAGCAAAAAGAACACTTTTTCAGATTAACATAAAGCTTTTCTAACCTCAAAGTGTCCAAAACAGCCCTAAGATGATCTACATGTTCATGCATGGTTTTGCTATAGACTAAGATATCATCAAAGTAGACTACAACAAATTTCCCTAAGTATCTTCTTAGAACATGGTTCATAAGCCTCATGAAAGTACTAGGTGCATTAGTTAATCCAAAAGGCATTACTAACCATTCATATAAACCATACTTAGTTAAAGGCAGTTTTCCATTCATCCCCTTCCCTCATCCTAATTTGATGGTACCCACTTCTTAAATCAATCTTAGAAAGAAATTAGCACCATGCAATTCATCAAGCATATCATCTAATCTAGGAATGGGATGACGGTACTTAACTGTTATTTGGTTGATCGCTTTGCAATCAACACACATTCTCCATGTGCCATCCTTCTTTGGCACCAAAATCACCGGAACCGCGCATGGGCTGAGGGATTCACGCACATAGCCTTTGTCCATGAGATCTTGCACTTGTCTTTGAAGCTCAGCGGTCTCCTCTTTCTCTTCCTTGGCACGCCTAAGTGCCCTAGCTTGGTCTCTGCGTACCTGGTCTTGTAAAACTTGTTGGGGCGACAATGGTAGAAGAGAAACTCTCCTCCCGTCATAGTTAAACGAATAGGTATTAAGCATGCCATCATATATAACTCTCCTTTCGAATAACCATGGTCTACCTAACAAGATATGAGTGCATTCCATGTTTACCACATCACACATGATATCATCCACATAATTGCCTATGGAAACACGGACTAAGCATTGATGAGTGACTAAGTTAGGACCATCAGAATCATTAATACCATTTAGACCATAACTAGTAGCCCTAGGTTGGGTTTTAATTGCAAGTGATCAACTACCTTAGCATTAATAATGTTACAGCAGCTACCACTATCAATTATCATGCATAACACTTGATTCTTTACTGTACACCTAGTATGAAAAATATTTTCCCTTTGATCTAGCCTAGGTGTTTCTTGTAAAGTAAGAGTACGCATGGTTACCAAAGTTAGAGGTTGTTCGGTGCAATCTGGTTCAATGGCCTCTACGTCATCCTCTTCTTGTCCATTGCTCTCCTCCTCCACTTGATTTGGAGGTATATCTTCATCACTCACATATCCTCCATTGGTGGTGAGAAGCACTTGCTTTTGATTTGGACAATCCTAGGCATAATGACCTCTTCCTTGACACTTGTAGCACACTAAATCACGTGCTCTTGGCTGGTTTGGAGGTCCATTGTTGGGACGCCTTTGGCCTTGAAAACCTGCTGGTTTAGGTGAGCTAGAAGCTCCCTTTTGCTGCATAGAAGGGTTAGAAGAATAAGAATTGGAATTTGAACTAGGATTAGAAACATACCTTTTTGGTGCATTCCAAGCTTCCTTCTTCTTCCTTTGTTGTTGCTCAAAGAGTAGTTGGGCTGAATGTACTAAGGCATTGAGATCCTTGATTTGTTGAATCTCCAATGTGTCTTTAATGCTTTGATTCAGTCCAGCCATGAATTGGGTCCTTAGAGACCGTTGGGAATGATGAATTCCCGCTTTGAAGCTCAAATCCTTTAGCTCATTGAAGTACTCGGTTGGAGACTTGGTACCTTGTTTGCATGTAACAACTTTCAGCCTCATGTGCTCGGTATGCTCTTCGGGCACATACTTCTTCCTCATGACAAACTTCAGCTGGCCCCAAGTTTCAATCGGTGGTAAGGCCTTTCTGATTCTATCTTCCTTCATTCTGAACCACCAATTTCTAGCAGTCCCAACGAAGTGAATAACAACAACTGCCACTTTCTCCCATTCTTCATAGCCCATGTGATCTAGAATGAAATTTGTGGCTTGTTCCCACTCTAGATACTTCTCTGGATTGAGCTCTCCACTGAATGGCTCTATCTTGATCTTAATATCACGCTTCCCAATTTGATTGACTTGTTGGTTAGCATGATTGTTGTTGTTCGGCCTTTGCACTCCATAAGCTGGTGGGATATCTTCTACAACCTCAGCTTGGTTATAGAAATCATCAAGGGGAGGATGCCATGGGCGCCTTTCTTCCCCGGGATAGCCATAAGTCACATCATCAAAAGGATTGTTGTATTGTTGTTGTTGTTGATGAGTGGCTTGAGGATACCGGTTAGCTTGCTGATTGTAGAATTGTTGATGGGTAACCGGTGGAGTCCTCGATCCTATGCCTCTTCCTCTACCTCGGCCTGCTGTGGGGGAGTATTGAGCCGGGGGATCTTGATCTTTGTAGCTAGCAAGCACATCATGCTCTTCATCAATTGCTTGTTGCTTGCCTTTGTCGCTAATTGAGGCTTGATTTGGATCACTTGTAAGCTCTATTGCAGGAGCAACCTTATGACTTCCTTGAGATGACTCAATCAAAATGGCAATTTGCTCCTCTAGACGCCGCAATTGAGGATTGATTGCAGCCGTGGCCAACTCTACAGCTCGAGCTTGACCATCTCGTACACTCTCATTAATGGACAACCTAATGAAGTCGATTGCCTCCTTAGTGAGATTCAATTCAGCCGTGTTCGGCTCATTAGAGACCACCATTGTTCCTGAAATAAGCAAGAAGGTAGAGATAGTAGTGTGTTTTAAAGCAAATCACACAAGCAATACCACACCTTAATCAAGCCAAAACTTGCCTCAAAGCAATCCAATCAACTTAATTCAGTTTTTGGGTTGAATTGAGGGAGTAAATGGGTAGATATGGTGTAGATATGGTATACTAATGATAAGTAAAGGAAATATACAGCTTAAGCAAATGGCAAGTATGCAATAAGACAAGCAATGCAAATAATCCCTTTATGAGCTCTAAAACACATGCAATCTCTCAATTGACTCTATGCAAGTTAATAAAGCCAAAATTATCATGCAAGGACAGAAATATGGTAGGCTAAGTGACTTTTGTTTCGTCACTCTTTTTCTTCAAAGTGATTTCTATTTAACTATTTTTAAGCAAGTAGTCACTAGGGTTAAAAGTGGCTTAAAACTAGTTGGGGTAGATCACTTTTGCTTTTCTGATTTTTTTTTTTGAATTTATGCACAATCTACTCTTGTGCTAGAATGAAGAAACAAGCAAAACAATGCAAAGGAATGCAAATAGCGCTAAAACGAAACTATGCTAATCTGATTTTTTTTTTCAACTAAGTGACTTTAAACTACCAATGAAACCAACTAGAAGCCAAATTAACAAGAGAAGATAGGGCTAGGTCGAATTTATGGAATGCAATGACAAGAATTAGCAAATATCAACAATGCAATATGAATCTCTATTGATCATGCAACATGCAATAAAAACTCATAAAAATTGTAGGAAGACAAAAGCTAATCTATATTGCAATCAAACTCAACCAATTTAACCAAAAGCATGCAACAAATCCCTTAAAATCTCCTAGATGGGTTATTACTTGAAGGGCAAGCAACAACAAGGGGATTTAGGGTTTGGTGAAGTCTCGGCTGAGATCTAGGGTTAGGGTTTTCGGGTTTGGCTCTAGGGTTTAGATAACAGTAGGGTTCGAACTAGGGTTACCTAATTAGGGCTAGGGTTTGCGAGTTAGGGTTAGGGCTTGAATGGATCTGGTCGCTAATTAGGGTTAGGGTTACGAGGGTGGGGGTAGGCGATCTAGGGTTAGGGTTAGGGTTTGGTGATGGGGTTGGTGGAGTTGTGATCGAGTGGTGGTGGAGGGTGGTGCGGCGTGGTTGAGCGACACCAGTTCAAGGTGGAGGGTGGTGGTGCGAGGTGGTGGTTGGCGGAAAAGGTGGTGGTTGTGGTGCAAAATTCAATCTTTGGTCTCAAAAATTCAAACTTTAGGTAAAGGTGGGATTTTTGGGATCAAAAACTGAATTAAATCAATTAGAAAGCAAATTAAGGAAAGAAAATTTTACTTGGCGAGACGCTGGAGTATGATACCACTTGCCCCGGAATCCTCCGTAGAAACCTCGCATATGACCCACACGATCTCGACCTTGCCTTGTAACTTCAGATTCGATCCTACAATGCTTTCAAAGTGAGAAACTTATTTCGCAAGTAACCTGAAGAACTCAAGTATGAATTATGAACAAACAAATTGATTTGATAAATTGAACAATCAATTTTGATAGTTCAATCAGATTGGCTCTAACGCTAAATCTGATTGATAAACTAGAATGATCTTTAACAATCACTTCTAGAACAATCTCAATTGAATAACCCAATCAATCAAATTACGAACAAACAAAGAGAGAGAATTTCGAGATTGATGATGATGATTTCGAACTCCAATTGCTAGCAAACACAAGTTGTTGTTTTTGAGCCCAAGAGATAGATTAAACCAATTTGGGTTTAATCTCTCTCAAGCTGATTTTATTGAATGAAATATGCAAAGTATAAATAGAGAATACAAAAGCTATTACTTGGGGAGCAAGGAGTTAAGGTGGCCGGCCCTAGGATGATAGATTAGGCCTCCTTGTCTTGCTTCTCAAGATATAATAAAATATTATATAATATCTATCTAGATTCCCCTTAAATAAAATAAATCATGGCTGATTTATTTATTTAAGGAAAATATCCTAACAACTATAAAATATCCAAAACAAACTAAAAAAATATCTCTAACAACCAGGAGAGAGAAGATCAACCAACTAACATAAGCCTACTGGTTGATTTCTCTACATTATTAAATTAAAAGCACATGCCTATAATTAAAATAAATAAGATATTTTCTCTTACTTAGAATGGTCAAGTCAAAGGGTTGACTTTGACCCATATACCAATTTATCTCACCCGGTCACTTACTAAATTCAGCCCTAAAGCGAGACAAACTAATACATGTTTCTAAATAAGGAAATAGTGAATATCGGCCCCTTGAGTTTAATCCATTGAATCCGGGCTCAATTGATGTCGAATGCACGAGACCCATCTTGACTTGGTTGGCTCTTCAAGAACAGCTGCTAATCGAACCAAGACTGCTGTTGTACCTTGAGCAATCTTCTTAGCTCGACTTCTTGTAATTGGTCCATCAGAAGGCACTCGAATCAACTCATCGACGTCGGTTGGAGACATGGCAGGCTTCACTGCATCATTGCATGTCGCCTGCTGAGTCTGGATTGGCCTTTCAAATACTTTAAGGTCTCATGATCAGAATGGATTACAAACTCTTTAGGCCACAAATAATGAGACCAAGTTTTCAAAACCCTAATTAAAGCATACAACTCTTTATCATAAGTAGGGTAATTCAATTCAGCCCCACTAAGCTTTTCACTAAAGTAAGCTATGGGTTTCTTGTTTTGCAAGAGCACGCCTCCTATGCCATGTCCAGAAGCGTCCACCTCTATCTCGAATGCCTTGGAGAAATCAGGGAGTTGGAGTACTGGGGCGTGGCATAACCTGTCCTTCAGAGTGTTGAAGGCGTTCTCTTGTTGCTCTCTCCATTTGAATGCTGAATCCTTCTTTGTAAGCTCATGGAGAGGGGCTGCAATTGTGCTAAAATCACGCACAAATCTCCTGTAGAAGCCAGCCAAGCCAAGAAACGATTTGACCATTGTTGGTGTAGTCGGCTGGGGCCATTCTTTGATTGCCTTGATCTTGTCTTCATCTACTTTCAATCCACCTTTAGACACAACAAAACCAAGAAAAATGGTAGACTCCGAGCAAAAAGAACACTTTTTCAGATTAACATAAAGCTTTTCTAACCTCAAAGTGTCCAAAACAGCCCTAAGATGATCTACATGTTCATGCATGGTTTTGCTATAGACTAAGATATCATCAAAGTAGACTACAACAAATTTCCCTAAGTATCTTCTTAGAACATGGTTCATAAGCCTCATGAAAGTACTAGGTGCATTAGTTAATCCAAAAGGCATTACTAACCATTCATATAAACCATACTTAGTTAAAGGCAGTTTTCCATTCATCCCCTTCCCTCATCCTAATTTGATGGTACCCACTTCTTAAATCAATCTTAGAAAGAAATTAGCACCATGCAATTCATCAAGCATATCATCTAATCTAGGAATGGGATGACGGTACTTAACTGTTATTTGGTTGATCGCTTTGCAATCAACACACATTCTCCATGTGCCATCCTTCTTTGGCACCAAAATCACCGGAACCGCGCATGGGCTGAGGGATTCACGCACATAGCCTTTGTCCATGAGATCTTGCACTTGTCTTTGAAGCTCAGCGGTCTCCTCTTTCTCTTCCTTGGCACGCCTAAGTGCCCTAGCTTGGTCTCTGCGTACCTGGTCTTGTAAAACTTGTTGGGGCGACAATGGTAGAAGAGAAACTCTCCTCCCGTCATAGTTAAACGAATAGGTATTAAGCATGCCATCATATATAACTCTCCTTTCGAATAACCATGGTCTACCTAACAAGATATGAGTGCATTCCATGTTTACCACATCACACATGATATCATCCACATAATTGCCTATGGAAACACGGACTAAGCATTGATGAGTGACTAAGTTAGGACCATCAGAATCATTAATACCATTTAGACCATAACTAGTAGCCCTAGGTTGGGTTTTAATTGCAAGTGATCAACTACCTTAGCATTAATAATGTTACAGCAGCTACCACTATCAATTATCATGCATAACACTTGATTCTTTACTGTACACCTAGTATGAAAAATATTTTCCCTTTGATCTAGCCTAGGTGTTTCTTGTAAAGTAAGAGTACGCATGGTTACCAAAGTTAGAGGTTGTTCGGTGCAATCTGGTTCAATGGCCTCTACGTCATCCTCTTCTTGTCCATTGCTCTCCTCCTCCACTTGATTTGGAGGTATATCTTCATCACTCACATATCCTCCATTGGTGGTGAGAAGCACTTGCTTTTGATTTGGACAATCCTAGGCATAATGACCTCTTCCTTGACACTTGTAGCACACTAAATCACGTGCTCTTGGCTGGTTTGGAGGTCCATTGTTGGGACGCCTTTGGCCTTGAAAACCTGCTGGTTTAGGTGAGCTAGAAGCTCCCTTTTGCTGCATAGAAGGGTTAGAAGAATAAGAATTGGAATTTGAACTAGGATTAGAAACATACCTTTTTGGTGCATTCCAAGCTTCCTTCTTCTTCCTTTGTTGTTGCTCAAAGAGTAGTTGGGCTGAATGTACTAAGGCATTGAGATCCTTGATTTGTTGAATCTCCAATGTGTCTTTAATGCTTTGATTCAGTCCAGCCATGAATTGGGTCCTTAGAGACCGTTGGGAATGATGAATTCCCGCTTTGAAGCTCAAATCCTTTAGCTCATTGAAGTACTCGGTTGGAGACTTGGTACCTTGTTTGCATGTAACAACTTTCAGCCTCATGTGCTCGGTATGCTCTTCGGGCACATACTTCTTCCTCATGACAAACTTCAGCTGGCCCCAAGTTTCAATCGGTGGTAAGGCCTTTCTGATTCTATCTTCCTTCATTCTGAACCACCAATTTCTAGCAGTCCCAACGAAGTGAATAACAACAACTGCCACTTTCTCCCATTCTTCATAGCCCATGTGATCTAGAATGAAATTTGTGGCTTGTTCCCACTCTAGATACTTCTCTGGATTGAGCTCTCCACTGAATGGCTCTATCTTGATCTTAATATCACGCTTCCCAATTTGATTGACTTGTTGGTTAGCATGATTGTTGTTGTTCGGCCTTTGCACTCCATAAGCTGGTGGGATATCTTCTACAACCTCAGCTTGGTTATAGAAATCATCAAGGGGAGGATGCCATGGGCGCCTTTCTTCCCCGGGATAGCCATAAGTCACATCATCAAAAGGATTGTTGTATTGTTGTTGTTGTTGATGAGTGGCTTGAGGATACCGGTTAGCTTGCTGATTGTAGAATTGTTGATGGGTAACCGGTGGAGTCCTCGATCCTATGCCTCTTCCTCTACCTCGGCCTGCTGTGGGGGAGTATTGAGCCGGGGGATCTTGATCTTTGTAGCTAGCAAGCACATCATGCTCTTCATCAATTGCTTGTTGCTTGCCTTTGTCGCTAATTGAGGCTTGATTTGGATCACTTGTAAGCTCTATTGCAGGAGCAACCTTATGACTTCCTTGAGATGACTCAATCAAAATGGCAATTTGCTCCTCTAGACGCCGCAATTGAGGATTGATTGCAGCCGTGGCCAACTCTACAGCTCGAGCTTGACCATCTCGTACACTCTCATTAATGGACAACCTAATGAAGTCGATTGCCTCCTTAGTGAGATTCAATTCAGCCGTGTTCGGCTCATTAGAGACCACCATTGTTCCTGAAATAAGCAAGAAGGTAGAGATAGTAGTGTGTTTTAAAGCAAATCACACAAGCAATACCACACCTTAATCAAGCCAAAACTTGCCTCAAAGCAATCCAATCAACTTAATTCAGTTTTTGGGTTGAATTGAGGGAGTAAATGGGTAGATATGGTGTAGATATGGTATACTAATGATAAGTAAAGGAAATATACAGCTTAAGCAAATGGCAAGTATGCAATAAGACAAGCAATGCAAATAATCCCTTTATGAGCTCTAAAACACATGCAATCTCTCAATTGACTCTATGCAAGTTAATAAAGCCAAAATTATCATGCAAGGACAGAAATATGGTAGGCTAAGTGACTTTTGTTTCGTCACTCTTTTTCTTCAAAGTGATTTCTATTTAACTATTTTTAAGCAAGTAGTCACTAGGGTTAAAAGTGGCTTAAAACTAGTTGGGGTAGATCACTTTTGCTTTTCTGATTTTTTTTTTTGAATTTATGCACAATCTACTCTTGTGCTAGAATGAAGAAACAAGCAAAACAATGCAAAGGAATGCAAATAGCGCTAAAACGAAACTATGCTAATCTGATTTTTTTTTTCAACTAAGTGACTTTAAACTACCAATGAAACCAACTAGAAGCCAAATTAACAAGAGAAGATAGGGCTAGGTCGAATTTATGGAATGCAATGACAAGAATTAGCAAATATCAACAATGCAATATGAATCTCTATTGATCATGCAACATGCAATAAAAACTCATAAAAATTGTAGGAAGACAAAAGCTAATCTATATTGCAATCAAACTCAACCAATTTAACCAAAAGCATGCAACAAATCCCTTAAAATCTCCTAGATGGGTTATTACTTGAAGGGCAAGCAACAACAAGGGGATTTAGGGTTTGGTGAAGTCTCGGCTGAGATCTAGGGTTAGGGTTTTCGGGTTTGGCTCTAGGGTTTAGATAACAGTAGGGTTCGAACTAGGGTTACCTAATTAGGGCTAGGGTTTGCGAGTTAGGGTTAGGGCTTGAATGGATCTGGTCGCTAATTAGGGTTAGGGTTACGAGGGTGGGGGTAGGCGATCTAGGGTTAGGGTTAGGGTTTGGTGATGGGGTTGGTGGAGTTGTGATCGAGTGGTGGTGGAGGGTGGTGCGGCGTGGTTGAGCGACACCAGTTCAAGGTGGAGGGTGGTGGTGCGAGGTGGTGGTTGGCGGAAAAGGTGGTGGTTGTGGTGCAAAATTCAATCTTTGGTCTCAAAAATTCAAACTTTAGGTAAAGGTGGGATTTTTGGGATCAAAAACTGAATTAAATCAATTAGAAAGCAAATTAAGGAAAGAAAATTTTACTTGGCGAGACGCTGGAGTATGATACCACTTGCCCCGGAATCCTCCGTAGAAACCTCGCATATGACCCACACGATCTCGACCTTGCCTTGTAACTTCAGATTCGATCCTACAATGCTTTCAAAGTGAGAAACTTATTTCGCAAGTAACCTGAAGAACTCAAGTATGAATTATGAACAAACAAATTGATTTGATAAATTGAACAATCAATTTTGATAGTTCAATCAGATTGGCTCTAACGCTAAATCTGATTGATAAACTAGAATGATCTTTAACAATCACTTCTAGAACAATCTCAATTGAATAACCCAATCAATCAAATTACGAACAAACAAAGAGAGAGAATTTCGAGATTGATGATGATGATTTCGAACTCCAATTGCTAGCAAACACAAGTTGTTGTTTTTGAGCCCAAGAGATAGATTAAACCAATTTGGGTTTAATCTCTCTCAAGCTGATTTTATTGAATGAAATATGCAAAGTATAAATAGAGAATACAAAAGCTATTACTTGGGGAGCAAGGAGTTAAGGTGGCCGGCCCTAGGATGATAGATTAGGCCTCCTTGTCTTGCTTCTCAAGATATAATAAAATATTATATAATATCTATCTAGATTCCCCTTAAATAAAATAAATCATGGCTGATTTATTTATTTAAGGAAAATATCCTAACAACTATAAAATATCCAAAACAAACTAAAAAAATATCTCTAACAACCAGGAGAGAGAAGATCAACCAACTAACATAAGCCTACTGGTTGATTTCTCTACATTATTAAATTAAAAGCACATGCCTATAATTAAAATAAATAAGATATTTTCTCTTACTTAGAATGGTCAAGTCAAAGGGTTGACTTTGACCCATATACCAATTTATCTCACCCGGTCACTTACTAAATTCAGCCCTAAAGCGAGACAAACTAATACATGTTTCTAAATAAGGAAATAGTGAATATCGGCCCCTTGAGTTTAATCCATTGAATCCGGGCTCAATTGATGTCGAATGCACGAGACCCATCTTGACTTGGTTGGCTCTTCAAGAACAGCTGCTAATCGAACCAAGACTGCTGTTGTACCTTGAGCAATCTTCTTAGCTCGACTTCTTGTAATTGGTCCATCAGAAGGCACTCGAATCAACTCATCGACGTCGGTTGGAGACATGGCAGGCTTCACTGCATCATTGCATGTCGCCTGCTGAGTCTGGATTGGCCTTTCAAATACTTTAAGGTCTCATGATCAGAATGGATTACAAACTCTTTAGGCCACAAATAATGAGACCAAGTTTTCAAAACCCTAATTAAAGCATACAACTCTTTATCATAAGTAGGGTAATTCAATTCAGCCCCACTAAGCTTTTCACTAAAGTAAGCTATGGGTTTCTTGTTTTGCAAGAGCACGCCTCCTATGCCATGTCCAGAAGCGTCCACCTCTATCTCGAATGCCTTGGAGAAATCAGGGAGTTGGAGTACTGGGGCGTGGCATAACCTGTCCTTCAGAGTGTTGAAGGCGTTCTCTTGTTGCTCTCTCCATTTGAATGCTGAATCCTTCTTTGTAAGCTCATGGAGAGGGGCTGCAATTGTGCTAAAATCACGCACAAATCTCCTGTAGAAGCCAGCCAAGCCAAGAAACGATTTGACCATTGTTGGTGTAGTCGGCTGGGGCCATTCTTTGATTGCCTTGATCTTGTCTTCATCTACTTTCAATCCACCTTTAGACACAACAAAACCAAGAAAAATGGTAGACTCCGAGCAAAAAGAACACTTTTTCAGATTAACATAAAGCTTTTCTAACCTCAAAGTGTCCAAAACAGCCCTAAGATGATCTACATGTTCATGCATGGTTTTGCTATAGACTAAGATATCATCAAAGTAGACTACAACAAATTTCCCTAAGTATCTTCTTAGAACATGGTTCATAAGCCTCATGAAAGTACTAGGTGCATTAGTTAATCCAAAAGGCATTACTAACCATTCATATAAACCATACTTAGTTAAAGGCAGTTTTCCATTCATCCCCTTCCCTCATCCTAATTTGATGGTACCCACTTCTTAAATCAATCTTAGAAAGAAATTAGCACCATGCAATTCATCAAGCATATCATCTAATCTAGGAATGGGATGACGGTACTTAACTGTTATTTGGTTGATCGCTTTGCAATCAACACACATTCTCCATGTGCCATCCTTCTTTGGCACCAAAATCACCGGAACCGCGCATGGGCTGAGGGATTCACGCACATAGCCTTTGTCCATGAGATCTTGCACTTGTCTTTGAAGCTCAGCGGTCTCCTTTGGACTTGCTCTATAGGCTGCACGGTTTGGTAAAGAAGCGTCGGGCACCAAATCAATTTGATGCTCAATGCCTCTAATTGGTGGAAGGCCTTGTGGCAACTCTTCAGGCATCAAATCTTCAAATTCCTGTAATAGAGCTTGAATACACTTTGGAAGATGTGAAATATCTTGACTAATAACAAGTATATCTTTCCTCATAAGAAGTAAGCAAAAAGTGTTAGGGAAAGAATTACTAGACTGAGTCACTAGAGAGCGCTTTTCTACACTGCCCTTTATGCCGATTATTGGCACTTTCTATCGGCGTTCTTTTTCCAGATTTGTAGCTCTCTGAGTCTCTGACGTGTTCCCAAAATTTGAGCCAAAACGCTCGAGTGGTTTGGGAGATAGCCCCGTTTTCGTCTCTGGTGCACTGCTGGAAGTGTTGCTCGGCAGTTTGGACGATTTAGGGACATTCTCTGGGCGTTTTTCATCCCAAACAGTAGCTCCACCTGTGCTTGATGTTTTCCTAAAATTTGAGCCAGAACGCCCAGGTGGAGACTGGGAAACGCCGCTAGGCTTTGTTGGTGCGTCGGGCGCCCAGCGCCGGGCCGCAATCTTGGCTGCCGAGTCAGCCTCTTCTTTCTCTTCCTTGGCACGCCTAAGTGCACTAGCTTGGTCTCTGCGTACCTGGTCCTGTAAAACTTGTTGGGGCGACAATGGTAGAAGAGAAACTCTCCTCCCGTCATAGTTAAACGAATAGGCATTAAGCATGACATCATATATAACTCTCCTATCGAATAACCATGGTCTACCTAACAAGATATGAGTGCATTCCATGTTTACCACATCACACATGATATCATCCACATAATTGCCTATGGAAACACGGACTAAGCATTGATGAGTAACTAAGTTAGGACCATCAGAATCATTAATACCATTTAGACCATAACTAGTAGCCCTAGGTTGGGTTTTTAATTGCAAGTGATCAACTACCTTAGCATTAATAATGTTACAGCAGCTACCACTATCAATTATCATGCATAACACTTGATTCTTTACTGTACACCTAGTATGAAAAATATTTTCCCTTTGATCTAGACTAGGTGTTTCTTGTAAAGTAAAAGTACGCATGGTTACCAAAGTTAGAGGTTGTTCGGTGCAATCTGGTTCAATGGCCTCTACGTCCTCCTCCTCTTGTCCATTGCTCTCCTCCTCCACTTGATTTGGAGGTATATCTTCATCACTCACATTCCTCCATTGGTGGTGAGAAGCACTTGCTTTTGATTTGGACAATCCTTGGCATAATGGCCTCTTCCTTAACACTTGTAGCACACTAAATCACGTGCCCTTGGCTGGTTTGGAGGTCCATTGTTGGGACGCCTTTGGCCTTGAAATCCTGTTGGTTTAGGTGAGCTAGAAGCTCCCTTTTGCTGCATAGAAGGGTTAGAAGAATAAGAATTGGAATTTGAACTAGGATTAGAAACATACCTTTTTGGTGCATTCCAAGCTTCCTTCTTCTTCCTTTGTTGTTGCTCATAGAGTAGTTGGGCTGAATGTACTAAGGCATTGAGATCCTTGATTTGTTGAATCTCCAATGTGTCTTTAATGCTTTGATTCAGTCCATCCATGAATTGGGTCCTTAGAGACCGTTGGGAATGATGAATTCCCGCTTTGAAGCTCAAATCCTCTAGCTCATTGAAGTACTCGGTTGGAGACTTGGTACCTTGTTTGCATGTAACCACTTTTAGCCTCATGTGCTCGGTATGCTCTTCGGGCACATACTTCTTCCTCATGACAAACTTCAGCTGGCCCCAAGTTTCTATAGGTGGTAAGGCCTTTCTGATTCTATCTTCCTTCATTCCGAACCACCAATTTCTAGCGGTCCCAACAAAGTGAATAACAACAACTGCAACTTTCTCCCATTCTTCATAGCCCATGTGATCTAGGATGAAATTTGTAGCTTGTTCCCACTCTAGATACTTCTCTAGATTGAGCTCTGCACTGAATAGTTCTATCTTGATCTTAATATCACGCTTACCAATCTGATTGACTTGTTGGTTAGCGTTGTTGTTGTTGTTTTGCCTTTGTACTCCATAAGCTAGTGGAATATCTTCTACAACCTCAGCTTGGTTATAGAAATCATCAAGGGGAGGATGCCATGGGCGCCGTTCTTCCCCGGGATAACCATAAGTCACATCATCAAAAGGATTGTTGTAATGTTGTTGTTGATGAGTGGCTTGAGGGTACCGGTTAGCTTGCTGATTATAGAATTGTTGATGGGTAACCGGTGGAGTCCTCGATCCTATGCCTCTTCCTCTACCTCGACCTGCTGTGGGGGAGTATTGAGCCGGGGGGATCTTGATCTTTGTAGCTAGCAAGCACATCATGCTCTTCATCAATTGCTTGTTGCTTGCCTTTGTCGCTAATTGAGGCTTGATTTGGATCACTTGTGAGCTCTATTGCAGGGGCAACCTTATGACTTCCTTGTGATGACTCAATCAAAGTGGCAAGTTGCTCCTCTAGACGCCGCAATTGAGGATTGATTGCAGCCGTGGCCAACTCTACAGCTCGAGCTTGACCATCTCGTACACTCTCATTAATGGACAACCTAATGAAGTCGATTGCCTCCTTAGTGAGATTCAGTTCAGCCGAGTTTGGTTCATTAGAGACCACCATTGTTCCTGAAAACAAGCAAGAAAGTAGAGAGAGTAGTGTGTTCTAAAGCAAATCACACAAGCAATACCACACCTTAATCAAGCCAAAACTTGCCAAAACTTGCTCTGATACCACTTGATACGTGATTGCCTCGGATGACTCCTTAGAAACCTCGTATATGACCCACACAAGTCCCGATCTTGCCTTGTAACGCTATTTCCAACCTGAATTTGCAATCGAATGTAAGAACACGTAGAACACAAGTACCAAACTGATTTGAATCACCAATTGAATCAAATAAGTTAGTTCAACTTGGATGGCTCGAACGCTAATCCAAATTGATAAACTAGTTGATATAAATCGACTAGAACTAAACTTGAATGACCAATTTAATGAATCAAACAAACAATGGAAACAAAAGAGAATGAGATCGAGAATGATGATGATGATGGTTCGGCCGAAATTGCAAGCACACAACTTGATATATTTTTTTGGAGCCCAAGAGATAGATTAAACCAATTTGGATTTAATCTCTCTCAAGCTGATTTTTATTAATGAAATTGCAAAGTATAAATAGAGAATACAAAAAGCTATTACTTGGGGAGCAAGGAGATAATTCGGTCGGCCCTAATAGGATAGAATTGGCCTCCTTGTCTTTCTTCTCAAGATATAATAAAATATCTAATAATATCTATCTAGATTACCTTAAATAAAATAAATCATAGCTGATTTATTTATTTAAGGAAATATCCTAACAAACTCAAAATATCTTAAACAAACTAAAACTATCTCTAACAACCAAGAGAGAGAAGATCAACCAACTAACATAAGCCTATTGGCTGATTTCTGATGTGTCCCAACCTAGGCCACATCATGATTTGACGCCGATGCCAACTCTTCTTGGACCCATTACAAGAAGCCGTGCTAGACTCCTCAAGGACCACCTCCAAGCTGGATTAGCCACCATGGCTGCGCCACCAAGCCACCAAGAGACCGTGATCACATTGCTTCTAGTTGATGGCTCGCTTGGTGCATTGAATGCATTTAAGGACCCCTTCCAAGTGGCTCCATTACTCAGCCATAATCAAAGTTCATCTTCCATTAATGCAAGCAGCCAAGAAAGTGATCAAAACTCTTCATAAATCAGCCATCTCTTCGCCTACTCCATTCAAGTGAAGACTCTTCAATTTTCCCTCTTAATGGCCGAATTTAGGAGCCTTTTTGGCTGGAATTTCGTGGCTTATATTAGGCTATAGTTCCTTTGTATTTGCAGATTATCTTTTGATTAAAACTCTAGAACTAAAGTCGAGTATTTGGCTTGCAATTGCTTGGGGCGTCCAACCAAGTAACCTCTCTCCTTTGTGTGTTTATCAAAGGATTGGCCAGATTCGCTGGGTGTGTTTATCCCATCCGAATTTGCCTTTGTTTGGTTTTTGTTTGGTGAGTTTATCCACACAAACATCAAACACTTATCCTATCAATAAAACTACAAAAAGTCAGTTTGTTTTATCTTTGAATTTGCGGGATTCTACAACCAACTTCACTTGTTCGAACTTGGGGCAATCAAAGGAGTCAATTCTATCTTCACATCCACTCATTCGAACCAGTTGCAAGGCGATCCAAGTCGGGACTCATCATGTGGTATCAGAGCTAGTTGAGTGAGTTCCTCAAGTTGTGGAGGTACGAATTGCTTTCTCTCTTTTCGGTTTGTGGTTGCTCAATTTGTGCCTATCTTTTAGCCAGCCAAAAACCCATGAAATTTTCTTGTGATGTTGCTGCAAATGGTTGCTGAGAATTGAGGTTTGAATGCTTCAAATTCATCCCTCATGGTCGAAATTCCATTGAGGAAGACAACCCCTCATTAATACCGCAGCTTGAATGCACCCTTTCCACTCCATGTAGTCAATTCAACTTGAATGCTTTAAAAACCAGCTGAGTAAATGCAACCCTTCTAATTACTTCCTTTAAAGCTCCTGGCTGTTGATTTACAATCTGATTTGTGGCCACTTTATTGCCAAAATTAATCAAGAGATGTGTATTGAAAAGCCTCGGTTTAAAGTAAAAGGCAACCGGTTATTTATGAGTATTTAAGTTCGATTTTGTTACAGCCTATTTTCGAGCTTTATTTTAAAAAAAAAGGAGACAAGTTCGATTCTGATTATTCAAAAAAAAAATCACATTGTGTTCTCTAGATCAAAGGTGTCCTTGTTCCTTGTTGTTCCCTTGCTGAGTTGCTCTTGTCGTTGTCTTGATCCTTTCTAGCCAAACCTTTGAGCAACTAAGACTGAATTGGGGGTTAGCAAATACTCGTCCTCAAGCTCACTTGGCTTGTCTTTGTTTGCTACCTCTGTTTTGTCTCGAATTTGTGGTTGACTCTTGTATTTTTAGTTGTGTTGTTGTGCTGGCAGATTGCAACTCCTTTGTGTGTGTGTGTGAGACGAGTGCCACAAAAAGTGTCAAACACGAGTCAGTCCACTTACTTATTTACTTGCTTTGAGTGCGAGTGGGAGACATTGTGTGAGGATTGAAAACTTGATTGAACCACCCGGTGTCTTTCAAGTTAACGGAGGGAGTTTTGGAGCTGCGTGAACGGAGTGTACAAAACTAAACACATTGTGTGACGAGGGTGACATTTGGAGAGGCTACAAGTTGTTCTTTCCCCCGGAAAGTTCAGCAAACGAGGGAGTTGGAGTTGTGAATGAGCCTCAAAGATTTTTGTCTTTCTTGAGTCAAACACAAGTGTGTCTTTAGCTTTCACTAACACTCACTTTTTCCTTGTTTCTTAGCTTTGTTATAACGCAGACTTTAGCACAAGAAAAGACAAAGAAATGAATGAGGAGGAGACAAGTCGACCCATTACTTTGGGAGATTTGCAACGTATGTTTACTCAAGTTCGGGAGGAGAGCAAATCTGATGTCAAGGAAGCTTACGAACACGCCCGGACTGAGTTGCTTCGGGTGCTTGACGAGAGGCTTGAGCAATGATTAGGAGGTACTCAAGTGCAAGTTGATACCTCAGGAAATAGCGTGGAGGTTGGCCAACACACACCTCCAATCGTGGTTCCTACAGCCTCGGAAGGCAACGTTCATTTTGAGGTTGGGCAGACTTCTAACCAAGTAGAATTGCCACCGGTTTCTATGGCCAACGTCACCAGTCACATGGCACATCTTGGGGTAAGCCATGGTCCATCTTATCTTGGAGATAACCCAAATGATAGCCCTTACTATGGGTACCAAGGTATGATTCCTCCTAACTTTCAAGCAAGGCGTAATTTGGTGCGCCAAAATCAAGCACAAGCTGCACCATTGCATGTGCCGCGCCGTGTGCTTAATTTGCCAAATGCACGCCAAGATCAAGGGCGTTATCTTGATCAAATGCAGCAGAAATACGGTTACGATGATCGTAGACAACAACCGAGGGATCACCATTATGGTGTTAAGCTCAACATCGAGCCCTTCGCTGGCACATCCGATGCCGAAATATATCTAGATTGGGAGTCAAAAACTGAGGCTATTTTTGATTATTATAACTATCATGACGCCCAACGAGTGGCCGTAGCTACCATTCATTTTACAGATTTTGCATACTCATGGTGAAAGAAGAGAAATCCGAGAGGGAATATGTGGGTGAGCAACCCATTAGTACTTGGGCTGATCTTAAAGACGCCATGCGCCAACGGTTTGTGCCCGAGGACTACCTTGATCGTGTCCAAGTCAAGCTGGAGCGTGTGAGACAAGGAGCTCGAACACCCGATGAGTATTACAAGGAGCTGCGCCAATTAGTGTACCGATCCCGAGTTCGCTTTCCAGAGAGGTATGTGGTTTCTAAATTCATAGGTGGTCTCAATTCGGATTTGGCTACTTATGTGGAAATGCAGAGATTTGGTCCTAGCACACCTATAGAGGATGTTCTTCACTACACCAACCAAGTTTACCACAATTTGCAAAAGCGGAAGGGAGGTGGAAGTGGGCGAGTGTGGGGCCAAAGCACAACTAGTTCTTCACAACCCTACAAAAAGAGTGAGTCTCGAGACTCCAAAAATGAGGTCAGCCGAGCACCACCCAAGAAAGAAATGTCTAATACTCCAGCCAAGCCCAAAGATGAAGATAGCACACGAACCCGTGACGTGAAGTGTTACAAGTGCTTGGGAAGAGGTCATTATGCTCGTGATTGTCCCACAAAGAAGCAAGTGCTCCTCAACAAAGTGGGAGAGTACGAATCTGAGGACGAGGAGCAAGCAAAAGACGAAGGAAACAACGACATCAATGAAGAAGAGATAGATCTGGTTCCCGTAACCGGTGAGTGTTTTGTTGTTCAACGTACTCTTCTTAATTGTGAAATTCCTAACGTGCCTTCGCAGCGAGAGAACATCTTTCACACACGATGCTTTATCCAAGGCAAAGTGTGTAGCGTGATAATTGATGGGGGGTCTTGTAGTAACTTGGTTGATTCTGAAGTGGTGAGACGTTTCAACCTCAAAACCCTACCTCGCAAGGTTCATTACTCATTGCATTGGCTGAATTCCAACGAACCCGTCATGGTGAAGGAGCAAGTCAAGCTCAAGTTTTCCATTGGACAATATGAGGATGAAGTTCGTTGTGATGTGGTTACTATGACAGCGTGCCATCTACTACTTGGCCGTCCTTGGCAATACGATAGGGCCGTGATTCATCAAGGCGTTTCCAATGAGTATATCTTTCACATGGAAGGCAAAAAGTACACTCTTCATCCTTTGGCTCCTCATGAAGTAACGGCTGATCAAGAAGCTAATGAGCTACGAAGAAGGAGCGACAACAAGAAGAAGATGGAGCTTAAGGCATTTGAGGGAAGCTCCAAGCATTTAATGGTGGCTCGAGGCAAGGAGATCAACAAGGCAATTCAGGGAAGGCAAATGTGTCTAATTCTTCTTTTTAAGGATAATCTTTTTGTTGACAATGATTTGGTTGATCTACCTCCTAGCGTGTCTTCTTTATTGCAGGAATTTGAAGACGTCTTCCCCGAGGATATTCCAAGTGGGCTGCCGCCTATACGTGGAATAGAACATCAAATCGACTTTGTGCCCGGAGCCACACTGCCCAACCGAGCTGCATATCGCACCAATCCAGCCGAGGCCAAAGAATTGCAAAGGCAAGTGCAAGATCTCTTAGACAAGGGATATGTGAGGGAAAGCTTGAGTCCATGCGCAGTCCCAGTGATCTTGGTGCCAAAAAAGGATGGGACCTGGCGCATGTGTGTAGACTGTCGTGCCATCAACAACATCACCGTCAAATATCGCCACCCAATTCCGAGGCTAGACGACATGTTGGATGAGCTACATGGGTCCAACCTCTTCTCCAAGATTGATTTGAAGAGTGGATACCATCAGATTCGAATGAAGGAGGGCGACGAGTGGAAAACTGCGTTTAAGACCAAACAAGGTCTTTACGAATGGTTAGTCATGCCCTTTGGTTTAACGAATGCACCTAGTACCTTTATGAGACTCATGAATCATGTTCTTAGAGCTTTTATTGGTCATTTTGTTGTGGTTTATTTTGATGATATTCTAATATATAGCAGCACACTTGATGACCATGTTATGCATATTAAACAAGTCCTAGAGGTGCTTAGGAAGGAAAAGCTTTATGCTAACTTTGGCAAGTGCCATTTTTGCTCCGACCATGTTGTGTTTCTTGGCTTTGTTGTAAGTAAATCAGGTGTGCACGTTGATGAAGCCAAGGTGAACGCCATACGAGAATGGCCCACGCCAACCTCAATGACGCAAGTAAGGAGTTTTTTTGGGTTGGCCAGTTTTTATAGGCGTTTTGTGAGGGATTTCAGCACCCTTGCATCACCCTTAAGTGAACTTACCAAGAAGAATGTGCCCTTCAAATGGGGCGTCGCCCAAGAGCAAGCTTTCAAAGCTCTTAAAGAGAAGCTAACCAACGCTCCTTTACTGGTTTTGCCCGACTTCTCCAAGACTTTTGAAGTGGAGTGTGATGCTTCGGGAATTGGCCTAGGAGGCGTACTCATGCAAGAAGGCCGCCCCATTGCTTATTTTAGTGAGAAGTTGAGCGGTGCTGAGCTGAGATATCCCACGTATGATCAAGAGCTTCTAGCCTTGGTTCGCGTGCTCAAGACATGGGAGCATTACTTGTTATCCAAG
This sequence comes from Fallopia convolvulus, assembly GCA_964016875.1. NCBI lineage: Eukaryota > Viridiplantae > Streptophyta > Magnoliopsida > Caryophyllales > Polygonaceae > Fallopia > Fallopia convolvulus. The sequence continues at coordinate 12,305,264 of OZ024733.1, read as the reverse complement.
GAGTTTGTCATACACTCCGATCACAAAGCTCTTAAGTACCTTCGAGGTCAAGCAAAACTGAACAAGCGTCATGCCAAATGGGTTGAGTACATCGAGTCCTTTCCATATGTAATCAAGCACAAGAAAGGGAAGGACAATGTGGTGGCTGATGCTCTCTCTAGAAGGTACACTCTAATTTCATCTTTAGATGCTCGCATGCTAGGTTTTACATTCATGAGAGATTTATATGCTACTGATTTGGATTTTGGTGAAACTTATCTTGCATGCTCTAAGGAAGGTAGTAATGATCCATATTTTATCCATGATGGCTACCTATTTAAGGGTGATAAGTTGTGTATACCGAGTAGTTCTACTCGTAGATTACTTGTGCATGAGGCCCATGGGGGAGGGTTGATGGGGCACTTTGGCATATCTAAAACTTTGTCCATGCTTAAGGAACATTTCTATTGGTCACGCATGCATAAAGATGTTGAGAAATTCTGTGCTTCTTGTGTTGTATATTTGCGTGCTAAGTGTAAGTTGAACCCACATGGCTTATACACCCCACTTCCTATCCCACACGAGCCTTGGGAAGATATTTCCATGGATTTCGTGCTTGGATTGCCTTGTTCCAAAAGGGGGCGTGATTCTATTTTTGTGGTGGTCGATCGGTTCTCTAAAATGGCGCATTTCATTGCTTGCCATAAGACCGACAATGCCGCCCATGTGGCTGATTTATTTTTCAATGAAGTAGTGCGGCTTCATGGCGTCCCTAAGACCATTGTGTCTGATCGGGATGCCAAATTTCTGAGTCACTTTTGGAAAACTTTGTGGGCTAAAATGGGCACTAAGTTATTACTTTCCACTTCATGTCACCCCCAAACGGATGGACAAACTGAGGTTGTGAATCGTACTTTAGGTGCTTTGCTTCGTTCTTTGTTGCGAGCTAACTTGCGCAGGTGGGAGGAATGTTTAGCTTTCATTGAATTCGCATACAACCGTTCAGTCCATTCAGCCACAAAGAAGTCTGCCTTTGAAGTTGTTTATGGCAAGAACCCCACCACTCCTTTAGATCTTGTCCCACGCACCATCAAAGACAAAGAGAGTGTGGATGGAGCTACACAAGCCGAGAAGATCAAAGCCCTTCATGAAGCTACTCGTGAGCAAATTGAGTAAAGAACGTCTCAATATGTTAAGAACGCCAATAAGGGGCGTAAGGAGCTGATTCTAGAGCCTGGGGATCTTGTTTGGGTACACCTTCGCAAAGATCGATTTCCTACTCTCCGTGACTCCAAATTAAAACCTAGAGGCGATGGTCCTTTTCAAGTGCTTGAGCGAATCAACAACAATGCATATCGCCTTGAATTGCCTAGTGAGTATGGTGTGCATGATGTTTTTAATGTTTCGGATTTATCTCCATTTGTTTCAGGTGAAGGTGCTTCCGACGATGAAGATTCGAGGTCGAATCCTTTTCAAGGGGGAGGGGATGATGTGTCCCAACCTAGGCCACATCATGATTTGACGCCGATGCCACCTCTTCTTAGACCCATTACAAGAAGCCGTGCTAGACTCCTCAAGGACCACCTCCAAGCTGGATTAGCCACCATGGCTGCGCCACCAAGCCACCAAGAGACCGTGATCACATTGCTTCTAGTTGATGGCTCGCTTGGTGCATTGAATGCATTTAAGGACCCCTTCCAAGTGGCTCCATTACTCAGCCATAATCAAAGTTCATCTTCCATTAATGCAAGCAGCCAAGAAAGTGATCAAAACTCTTCATAAATCAGCCATCTCTTCGCCTACTCCACTCAAGTGAAGACTCTTCAATTTTCCCTCTTAATGGCCGAATTTAGGAGCCTTTTTGGCTGGAATTTCGTGGCTTATATTAGGCTATAGTTCCTTTGTATTTGCAGATTATCTTTTGATTAAAACTCTAGAACTAAAGTCGAGTATTTGGCTTGCAATTGCTTGGGGCGTCCAACCAAGTAACCTCTCTCCTTTGTGTGTTTATCAAAGGATTGGCCAGATTCGCTGGGTGTGTTTATCCCATCCGAATTTGCCTTTGTTTGGTTTTTGTTTGGTGAGTTTATCCACACAAACATCAAACACTTATCCTATCAATAAAACTACAAAAAGTCAGTTTGTTTTATCTTTGAATTTGCGGGATTCTACAACCAACTTCACTTGTTCGAACTTGGGGCAATCAAAGGAGTCAATTCTATCTTCACATCCACTCATTCGAACCAGTTGCAAGGCGATCCAAGTCGGGACTCATCAATTTCTCTACATTATTAAAATAGCAAAAACACGCCTATTATAAATAAATAGAAGATATTTTCTCTTACTTAGACTGGTCAAGTCAAAGGGTTGACTTTAACCCATATACCAATTTATCTCACCCGGTCACTTACTAAATTCAGCCCTAAAGTGAGACAAACTAATATATGTTTCTAAATAAGGAAATAGATGAATTTCGGCCCCTTGAGTTAATCCATTGAATCCAGGCTCAATTGATGTCGAATGCACGAGACCCACTTTGGCTTGGTTGGCTCTTCAAGAACAGCTGCCAATCGAACCAAGATTGCTGATGTGCCTTGAGCAATCTTCTTAGCACGACTTCTTGTAATTGGTCCGTCAGAAGGCACTCGAATCAACTCATCGACGTCGGTTGGATACATGGCAGGCTTCACTGCATCATTTTCATACCAGAACTTTTGGGAGTTTTTTCCATTTTTTGCTTGAATGAGCTAGTAGGGGCCTAAGAATAACATTTTGTAAAGACACATTCGACCGTACAACCTTTTAGGGAATTTTCGGGGATGGTCTCGTTTTTAGGCTAAATGGTACGAAGATTTTCGTACCAGAACTTTTGCGAGTTTTTTCCGTTTTTTTTGCTCGGATGAGCTAGTAGAGGCCTAAGAAAAACTGTTTGTAAAGACACATTCGACCGTACAACCGTTTAGGGCAGTTTCAGGAAGGGTCTCGTTTTGAGGCTAAATGGTACGAAGATTTTCGTACCAGAACTTTTGCGAGTTTTTTCCCTTTTTTTTGCTTGGATGAGCTAGTAGGGGCATAAGAAAAACATTTGGTAAAGACACATTCGACCGTACAACCGTTTAGGGCATTTTCGGGGAGGGTCTCGTTTTGAGGCTGAATGGTACGAAGATTTTTGTACCAGAACTTTTGCGAGTTTTTTCCGTTTTTTTTTGCTTGGATGAGCTAGTAGGGGCCTAAGAAAAACATTTTGTAAAGACACATTCGACCGTACAACCGTTTAGGGCATTTTCGGGGATGATCTTGTTTTTAGGCTAAATGGTACGAAGATTTTCGTACCAGAACTTTTGCGAGTTTTTATCATTTTTTTTGCTCGGATGAGCTAGTAGGGGCCTATGAAAAACATTTTGTAAAGACACATTCGACCGTACAACCGTTTAGGGCATTGTCGGGGATGGTCTCGTTTTTTGGCTAAATGGTACGAAGATTTTCGTACCAGAACTTTTGCGAGTTTTTTCCGTTTTTTTGCTCGGATGAGCTAGTAGGGGCCTAAAAAAAACATTTTGTAAAGACACATTCGACCGTACAACCGTTTAGGGCATTTTCGGATATGGTCTCGTTTTTAGGCTAATTGGTACGAAGATTTTCATATCTGAACTTTTGCGAGTTTTTTCCGTTTTTTTGCTCGGATGAGCTAGTAGGGGCTTAAGAAAAACTGTTTGTAAAGACACATTCGACCGTACAACCGTTTAGGGCAGTTTCGGGGAGGGTCTCGTTTTGAGGCTAAATGGTACGAAGATTTTCGTACCAGAACTTTTGCCAGTTTTTTCCGTTTTTTTTTGCTCGAATGAGCTAGTAGGGGCCTAAGAAAAACTGTTTGTAAAGACACATTCGACCGTACAACCGTTTAGGGCAGTTTCGGGGAGGGTCTCGTTTTGAGGCTAAATGGTACGAAGATTTTCGTACCAGAACTTTTGCGAGTTTTTTCCCTTTTTTTAGCTTGGATGAGCTAGTAGGGTCCTAGTGCTTATTGGCTTGATACAATCCTAATAGAGGAAGCTCTCTACTTTCTAGGTTTTCACACTTTTGGGCCGGCGGCTCTCTTGGTGGCGCAGCCACCTACTCCGGCTAGGGGGGTGGGGAGCGTGAGGGTTGGTGACACAACGTGAGGCTGAAGCACTGGTGGGGCCTCCTTGGGCGGCCGGTGCAAACGGAGGGAGATCGGAGAGTGAGGCTTGAGGGAAACACAAGGGTTTGTGGTGGTTCCGGCGGCGTTTCCCGGTGGCTACCACGTGAGTTTGAGTGGGAGGTGTCTTGTGAGGCGAAATCCGGCCAGATCCACTTGGATTTGGACTGGATACATGAGGGAGTTTGAAGGTGTGAGGAGAGTGCTCTCAAATCTCTAGTTTTTCAGGTTTTGGTTCGTGTTCTCTAATGAAGAAGAAGAGATCTGGTTCAAGCAAGCGTGATTTCTCTCCATTGACCCTTGATCTTCATGTCAAAGGGTCCAGATCTGAGATGTCGAAGGCCAAGGGACCAGATCTGAGTGGTTTGAGTCAGGTTGGTGCGAGTTCTTCAAGGCCTGGGGTGGTGCAACGAGAGACTGGCCAGCTGGGGTCTTTTGAGGTCGAAGATGAAGTTACCATGGAGATTGCAGATTTAATGGGCCTTCCTTTTGAGATTTCGGTGGCTTCCAAGACAGCAATTGATGAAAATGATCGGCTTAAGGCTGGAATGGGTGAAAATGGAGATTTGGAGGCAATAATTGTATCAAATGCAAGCTTGAAGGGGGCTAATGGGGATTCAGCCATGGCAACGGTCAAGTTGGGGTCCTTTTCTGATGGTGACAGCTCGGAAAAAGGTGTAGGGCAAGGAGTGGGCAAGATTCTTGCATGTGACAGCTTTTACCCTTCTAGGCAAACCTCTTTTGCAAAGGAGAAGATAAGATTTGCCTCTTTGGTCCATCCCCCATTTTCTGACCACAAAAACCAGATCCCATCTTGTTCGGTTGATTCTCTTGCTCTCCCACCCTCTAAAACTCTCAAAAACACCATAGGAGAAGGGAGTTCGAAGCTTGCTAACTCTTTAACCAAAAATCAGCCTCTAAAACCCCTTTACACCAATGAAAAATCAGTGAAGGAAAATCGTAATTGCTGTTTGGCTGAGAAGTTGAAGTTTTACCCCAAGATTAACAAGGAGATCTACAAATTTGAAGATGGTGAGGTTGAACCAGCTTTGGAGGAATGGAAGGCCACTCTTTTAGGGGTGGTCTTAGGGGGAAAGTTCTCTTATGGAGCCATGGCTGAGTTTGTGAAGAAGAATTGGGCAGATTTCCCTCTCAAGCTTTTCCTTAAAGAAAATGGGGTTTTTGTCTTTAAATTCCATACTGAAGAAGGTAAGAGATGGGTGCTTGAGCATGGACCTTGGATGGTGGGTGGGTTGATGCCTCTTATGCTAAAAGAATGGAGTTATGGGCTGAATCTTGATTGGTCTAGCTTTGATAGTATTCCGGTTTGGGTGAATGTATTGGAACCGAATCCCATGTTTCTCTCATCGAAACACATGTTGGGAGTGATAGGGAGTATGATTGGCAAGCCTATTTGTCTAGATAAAATCACGGCGGAGGTGGGGAGAATTTCTTTTGCAAGAATGTTAGTGGAGGTAACGCCGGCTGAAACGGAAAGAAAGGAGGTGGTTCTAGAGGACTCTAGGGGTAAAGTCTTCAAGCATGTTGTTAGGTTTGAGAAGCTGCCATGGATGTGTCATGGATGCAATTCTTTTGGGCACACAAGAAAGTTTTGTAAGGCGTTTGGAGATAGGGGTGCTAGAGCTGGATGGGGAAGGCCTAGAAAAATATGGGTGCCCAAGAAGAGAGGTATGGAGGAGGAGATAAGTGAGGAGCTTAAGGTGGATGATATGCTAAAAAAGGCCGAGAATCAAAACAAGGCTGAGTTTGATGTGGTCAAGCAAGTTGTGGATGCAAAGACAAATTATGTGAATGATGTGAGTGTTGAGGCTGGTTTGGATGCTTCCAAGGCTATTTGCGCTGATAGTGATGATGGTTTGAGGAATGAGTTGATGCCGACTGATGTAGCTCGAGATTTTGATGCCTTTGTGGTTGAGAAAAATGGGGACATCCGAGAGTTGAGTCCTAGTGCCGAGGTTTTAGTAGAGGTAGGCCTTGATGCGGATCCGGTTGCTAACCCGGACCACCCTAGAGTTGTTGAGCATAGAGAGATAGAGGTTGCTAAAGGGGCTGTTTTGAGTGGGGAGATGCTTGAATGCATAGCTGAGTTAAGGGATCAAGAGGGTGAGTTTGATCGAGATGATGTAGAGCCGGGTTTGGTTCAAGATATTGTGAGATCCTTAGACCCAGGTGCACGTGTGTTTGAGGCTGAGGTGGGCGAGTTTTCAGCTGCTACAAGGCCTAAGAAAGGGCTATTTTCAGTGGTAACGGGGCTGAGAGCAAAGACCCCCTTGACACCGAGCTCACTTGTCAAAGTTGTAGAAAGGTCGAGCTCCAAGAAGAAGTTTCCCCCCCTCTTACATACGGCTAAATCCATGTTGACCGGGGGAAAAAAGGAGATGGGGGTAAAAGGGTACCTAGCAAGACGGCTAAGTTTGGAAGAGGGTTGTAGTAGCCCTAAGAAAGGTGCTCATGGTTGATGTAAGAATAGGAGCATGGAATGTTAGGGGTGTGAATGGCGCCCCTAAAATAAGTATGGTGAACAAGTTTTCCATTAAGAATAAAGTAAGTTTGTTTGGATTGTTGGAAACTAAAACGCTGCGTACTAAAGAAGGAGAGTTGGCTTGGTCCTTGCTTAAGGGATGGAAGTTTTGTACGGAAGAAGGTTTGAGTGAAAGGAGTAGAATGAGAGTGGTTTGGGATCCTATGGTTTTGAGAGTGGAAGTTGTGGTGAAATCCAAGCAAGCTATTCATTGCAAGGTCCATCTTAAGAGCTCACATGAGAAGTTTTATGCCACTTTTGTCTATGCCTCCAATACTAGCCCGGAAAGGAGAGAGTTGTGGGACCTCCTGGGGAGCATTGCCTCGAGTATGGATGAGTCGTGGATTGTTCTTGGGGATGTAAATTGCATTCTCAACTCAAGCGAAAAATTTTCCCTTCGAAGGAGAAGTGAAGGGGAACCCACGGAGTTAGCGGGGGTGTTGGATAGATGTTTGCTTGAGGACTTAGCTTACTCTGGGGCGAAGTTCACTTGGTCAAACGAACAAGAAGGGAGGAACAGGGTGGCGACCAAGATTGATAGAGTGCTTGTTAATGATGCTTGGAAGAGAAATTTCAGTCAAGCCTATGCTTTCTTTGGCGATCCATGGCTCTCCGATCACTCACCGGGGCTTGTTTTTGTGAACCCCTCTCATGTTGGGAGGAGATTCCCATTCCGTTTCTTCAACTTTTGGACGGAAGAGGAAGAGTTTAGAAGTGTGGTTGAGAGGGCGTGGAGCACCCAAGTTGAGGGATCGGCCCAATTTGTCCTTATGAAGAAAATGCAAAAAGTAAAGGGAGAACTCAAGGGTTGGTTAAGATCTAAACATAGAGCTCTTGAGGGCTTGGTAGAAGAAAGTGTGGAGAAGCTCAAGAGAGCACACTTGGCACTTAATGAGGATATGGGGAATGAGGAGAAACAAGAAGAAATGAAAAGGGCCAAGCTTGAGTTGGAGGGTAATTTGAGCAAACTCTCTAGTGCTACCAAACAACGAGCTAAAATGGATTGGCTATCGTATGGGGAAGAAACGTCATCCATTTTTTTCAATAGAATTAAAGAGAGGAAGATCTTTAAGAAGTTACACTTGCTCAAGAATGAAGAAGGGCAAGAGGTGGAAGGGGAAGAGAACATCACCAAGGAGGTCGTAGGGTACTTTGAGAGACTTTTTGGCACGACGGGATTGACGCAACCGGCTGGTTTTGAGGAGTTGAGTGGGCCTAAGCTAGAAGATGAGGATGTAGCTGCCCTAAGTTTTACTCCCTCAGAAGAGGAAATTAAACACGCCTTCTTCAATATAGGTGTTAATAAATCCCCGGGGCCGGACGGGTTTGGTAGCCACTTTTATAAGGAGTGTTGGGATATCATCAAAGTTGAAGTGCTTGCGGCGGTTCGGGAGTTTTTTAGCTCGGGTCAATTACTAAGGTATTGGAATAATACCTTTGTAAGTTTGATACCGAAAGTGGAAGAGCCGTTCATGGTCAAGGAGTTTAGACCTATAGCATGTTGTAATGTCTTCCAAAAGGCCATTTCAAATATCATGGTGGAGAGAATACGGCCTTTACTTGGGAAGATAGTGGATTTGAATCAAGGGGCTTTTGTACCGGGACGTCTCTTAGCCCATAATGTAGCGGTGGCACAAGAGATAGTTGCAAACTATGAAGATCGGGATGTGTCCAAGAGGTGTGTGATTAAAGCGGACTTGCATAAGGCCTATGATTGCTTGGATTGGGCGCACTTGGAGAAAACCCTGCACTACCTCAACTTTCCTCCACACTTGATACGTCTAATCATGGTATGTGTCTCAACACCTCGCTTTTCCATTTTGGTGAATGGGGAGGCAAAGGGCTTCTTTGAGGGGAAAAGAGGGCTAAGACAAGGGGATCCTCTATCCCCGTTCCTCTTTGTCTTAGTAATGGAAGTTTTGAATAGGAAGCTCAAGATGGCTAGCAACAATGGGGGTTTCTTTTTCCACCCAAAATGTAAAAGACTTGGCCTTCTTAGTCTAGCCTTTGCGGATGACTTGTTGGTTTTTTGTAAACCCATGGGAGATTCCTTAAAGATTGCTACTAAGTGTTTGAGGGAGTTTGGAGAGGAATCCGGGCTTGTCCTTAGTGCCTCAAAGACACATCTCTTTTTTGGGGGAGTGGGGGAGGGAGATAGGGTACGGTTGGCTAGAGAGCTTGGGTTTTCATTGGGGACCTTCCCGGTGAGATACCTAGGACTTCCTCTCCACACTAAAAAGCTCAAGATTTCAGATTATAGCCCCCTCCTCAACAAAATTACCATAACCCTCCAACGTTGTTGCATTCCTACCCTTACTTATGCCGGGAGAGCGGAAGTTATTAGATGTGTGGTGGGAGGTGTACTCTCTTTTTGGGCTCAACTGGTTTTACTACCTAAGAGAGTCATAAGGAGGATAGAGAGTCTTTGTAGAAACTATCTTTGGTCGGGAAGATTGGAAGGGAGAAGAGCCCTTGTGGCGTGGGAGGATGTTTGCAAGCCCTTTGAGGAGGGTGGGCTCAACATCAAAGAGTTGGAAGCTTGGAATACTTCGGCCTTCTTCCGGTTAGGGCATGATGTGATCACCGGAAGGATGAACATGTGGACAAGGTGGGTAGAGGATAACCACACTCGTAGGGCGGATTTTTGGAGTGTGAGGAAGACAAACACCGATTCTTGGGTGTGGAGAAATTTGCTCAAAACCCGGGAAACCATGAGAGGTGTGTTGTTGGGAGATGAGCAACAAGGGGAGAGGATAAACGTCCTAGACATCACTAGGCCGAATGGGAGCCTTGATACTAAAGCACTTTATGAGGTCTTGAGAAATAAAGGGGAAAAGGAGGAGTGGTGTGAGATTGTGTGGGGGGTGGTCCGAGCAAGAGCATGGAGCTTCCGACTTTGGTTGGCCTATAAAGGAAGACTCCCTACCTTGGTCCGACTTTTTGAGTGGGGATGTGCTAGCCATAATGTTTGCCCCTTGTGCAATGAACACCCCGAGACTATTGAGCATATTTGGGGATCTTGCTTATTTGTACTACGAGTGATGGAAAGAGTTTGGAGGTGGGTAGGGATACAAACCCACAAGGAGGATGTAAGGGAATGGGTTGAATGGTTTATACGATCACCCGGCCGAGATAGTACACTCTTCAAGGTGAAGCTCATGGCCTTCCTAGGAGTAGTGTACTACACTTGGAAGCATAGGAATAATGTGCTTCATGAGGGAATTGAACCAAATGTTGTCTCTTGTGCCCAAGAAATCATTATTGCATGTAAACAAAGACTTGAAGCTTCATGCAAGTTTGAAGGAAGACAAGGAGAAGTCCTTCGAAGACAACTCGGCCTTTGAGGTATGTGTAGGTGGCTTGTGCTTTTTCGTGGCGTTCATATTTAGAGCCTTTGGTGATTGTTTGTGGTTTGATGCTCGGGCCGTGAGGCTTAGGAGAGCTTTTTTGATGTGTAGGTGGTGATGTCTCACACCTAGTTTTGTGTTGATATTTTGCACATGTTTGCCCATGTGAGTTGTACATAGGACAGTCGGGTAATACTCGGGTTTTGCATATTTTTATAGGCTTTTGTCTATAGGTTGGTGATGGGGTCCTAGACCCGTTTTTGTTAGGCCCGTAGGGCATTTTTGACCGGATCTGCGTATCCGAGGCTGGGGTTGTACTTTTTCACCTTGACTTTTTATGGTCAAGAGTGTTCTGTATATTCCTTCTATTTCTATATATTCACCACGTTTGAAGCTAGTAGGGGCCTAAGAAAATCAGTTCGTAAAGACACATTCGACCGTATAACCGTTTAGGGCATTTTCGGGGAGGGTCTCGTTTTGAGGATGAATGGTACGAAGATTTTCGTACCAGAACTTTTGCGAGTTTTTTTCCTTTTTTTTGCTTGGATGAGCTAGTTGGGTCCTAAGAAAAATATTTTGTAAAAACACATTCGATCGTACAACCGTTTAGGGCATTTTCGGGGAGGGTCTCGTTTTGAGGCTGAATGGTACGAAGATTTTCGTACCAGAACTTTTGGGAGTTTTTTCCATTTTTTGCTTAGATGAGCTAGTAGGGGCCTAAGAATAACATTTTGTAAAGACACATTCGACCGTACAACCTTTTAGGGCATTTTCGGGGATGGTCTCGTTTTGAGGCTAAATGGTACGAAGATTTTCGTACCAGAACTTTTGCGAGTTTTTTCCCTTTTTTTAGCTTGGATGAGCTAGTAGGGTCCTAAGAAAAATATTTTGTAAAGACACATTCGACCGTACAACCGTTTAGGGCATTTTCGGGGAGGGTCTCGTTTTGAGCCTGAATGCTACGAGGATTTTCGTACCAGAACTTTTGCGAGTTTTTTCCGTTTTTTTTGCTTGGATGAGCTAGTAGGGTCCTAAGAAAAATATTTTGTAAAGACACATTCGAAAGTACAACCGTTTAGGGCATATTCGGGGATGGTCTCGTTTTGAGGCTGAATGGTACGAAGATTTTCGTAACAGAACTTTTGCGAGTTTTTTCCGTTTTTTTGCTCGGATGAGCTAGTAGGGGCCTAAGAAAAACTGTTTGTAAAGACACATTCGACCGTACAACCGTTTAGGGCAGTTTCGGGGAGGGTCTCGTTTTGAGGCTAAATGGTACGAAGATTTTCGTACCAGAACTTCTGTCAGTTTTTTCCGTTTTTTTTTGCTCGAATGAGCTAGTAGGGGCCTAAGAAAAACTTTTTGTAAAGACACATTCGACCGTACAACCGTTTAGGGCAGTTTCGGAGAGGGTCTCGTTTTGAGGCTAAATGGTACGAAGATTTTCGTACCAGAACTTTTGCGAGTTTTTTCCCTTTTTTTTAGCTTGGATGAGCTAGTAGGGTCCTAAGAAAAACATTTTGTAAAGACACATTCGACCGTACAACCGTTTAGGGCATTTTCGGGGAGGGTCTCGTTTTGAGCCTGAATGCTACGAAGATTTTCGTACCAGAACTTTTGCGAGTTTTTTCCGTTTTTTTTGCTTGGATGAGCTAGTAGGGTCCTAAGAAAAACATTTTGTAAAGACACATTCGAAAGTACAACCGTTTAGGGCATTTTCGGGGATGGTCTCGTTTTGAGGCTGAATGGTACGAAGATTTCGTAACAGAACTTTTGCGAGTTTTTTCCGTTTTTTGCTCGGATGAGCTAGTAGGGGCCTAAGAAAAACATTTTGTAAAGACACATTCGACCGTACAACCGTTTAGGGCATTTTCGGGGAGGGTCTCGTTTTGAGGCTGAATGGTACGAAGATTTTCGTACCAGAACTGAAATGTGGTAAATATGAGAGCGAACCTATACAAGGCGACACAACCGAAATGAGGGTTGTGCAAAAAATACAAGGATCATGACGGATCAAATCGATCCTACAAACCCCCTACCTCCTCATCAAAAGACCCAGGGACCCTATACAAGCGGTCAAACCAGAACTAGCCTCAAAAACCCCTTGACTAGCATGCCAGGGGTAACAAAATGGCTAAATAATCACAATACTCACAATACTCCTCTGCCGGCAAGCAAGAGGGTGCAATAACCAAGCAACCTAAGAAAGATGGAGAGCAACTCCCAAGTAGAAAGGGAGAGAGAGAAAGGTGGGAGAGGAGTCAAGTGTGTAGAAGTGCTCTCAGTCGAGCACCTCTCCTACCTTTGGTCTCACATGTGATGGTGATGCGCCATTTGCAAGCATTCACAATTTTTATGGCACATTCGGCCGTATTAGGTTGCACATCCCGGTAAATAATATCATTCCTTAGGTCCCATATGTGGTAGATGATGCCTAGGAGGGTGACAAGTCTAGCTCGGAAAATACGGCTTTTCTTCCTTGGTGAGTTGAGGAACCACTCGACTCATCCCTCAAGGCTGGATTTGCGGACTAGGACCCCATGCAAATTCCAAACCTTATCTATAACTTCTTGTACAAAAGTGCACTCGCACCAAAGGTGGCTCCCGGTTTCCTCCTCCCGGCCACAAAGTACACAAGTATCTTCTGTAGCAAGGCCTCTTTGCTTTAACCGGTGTCGTGTGGGGAGTCTATCTTGGTAAGCGAGCCAAAAGCGAAAGCTCCACTTCCTAGCTTTGACAGTTTTCCAAATTAGGTCGCACCAAGCAAGCTTTGGCCCCTTATTCCTCATTAGATCATATAGAGCTCGAGTATCCAGCTTGCCACTTGGGAGGGTTAAAGCGTCAATGTTTATGGCCTCTTCATCAATCTCATTGTCTCGTAGGGCTGCCTTGACTGGTTCCCTTAATTTAAGGAGACTTTTCCATAGCCAAGAGTTTGAACTCCTAGCCTTGAGCATCCAGAAGTTGTGTCTGTGCGTATGGTTATGCCGTACCCACCTTGTCCACAAGTTTGACCTTCCAACAATTAGCTCATGTCCAAGCTTGAAGAGAGTCACTCTATTCCATGCAAGTATCTCCTTAAAGTTTAGACCCCCCTCATCATAGGGCATAGTTACCTTCTTCGAAGCCACCAAAGCCTTTTTGCCCCCCACCTTGCCGGCCCATAGGAAAGAACGGCATAGCGCTTCTATTCTCGTGATAACCTTGCTTGGTAAGAGAGTTGTTTGGATCCAATAAGAGAGGAGACCCTCTATCATAGATCTAATAACTTGTGCACGCCCTTCATAGGAGAGCATACGGGCGCCACAACGGTTAAAGACACTCGTGATTTTGTTTAGGAGAGGTCCATAATCCTCAACCTTGGCCTTACTTGTATGGAGAGGCATGCCAAGATAGCGTACCGGAAAAGTGCCAATTTCAAACCCAAGTATATCAGCTAAGCCTTGCTTTTCATCCTCTCGTACTCCTCCTAGAAAAATCTTGCTTTTTTGGGCATTGGCTATAAGGCCCGAGGCCTTCCCGAAATCAATAAGACATCCCCGTATTGCTTGAAGGGTAGCTCGGGTGGGTTTGCAGAAAATTAGCAAGTCATCGGCAAAGGCTATGCTAAGAAGCTTGAGCTGCCGGCATTTCGGATGGAAGCAAAAGCCCCGGGTTAAGCTTGCTTTGGCTAGTCCTCTGCTTAGTACCTCCATGACTAGTACGAAGAGGAAGGGTGAAAGGGGATCCCCTTGGCGGAGTCCCCTCTTGCCGGCGAAAAATCCCTTTGGCTCCCCGTTGATGAGAATGGAGTACCTCGGGGTGGTGACGCTTTGGAGCACTAGTTGGATAAGCCAAGACGGTAGACCAAAATAGTGCATGCTCTTCTCAAGAAATCCCCAATCAACACAATCAAATGCCTTTTGCAAGTCAATTTGAAGCAAGCACCTCTTCGTGACATCCCTCTTCTCATAGTTGGCGGACAATTCCTGTGCCACCACTATGTTGTGGGAGATGGATCTACCGGGTACAAAGGCTCCTTGCCCCTCTGAGATGATCTTGTCAAGGAGCGGTCGAATACGGGAAACTAGGATTTTGGAAATGGCTTTGAGGAAGGTGCTACAGCAAGAGATTGGCCGGTAGTCTTTTATGTGGAAGGGACTATCGGTTTTGGGGATGAGGCTCACAAATGTATTATTCCAATCCCTTAGCAATCTCCCGGACTCGAAAAATTCTTTTATGGCAAGCACAACATCAGTTTTCACTATGCCCCAACACTTCTTGAAGAAATAACTACCATAGCCATCCGGCCCGGGCGATCTATTAGAGCCAATGTCATCAAAGGCTTGCTTGATCTCATCTTCACTTGGTGATAATCTCAGGTTAGCAATATCTTCTCGTTGGAGAGTAGGCCCTTTAAGCTCATCAAAGTTGAAGGGATTAGTAGGGTTGGGTGAACCGAAGAGACGTTTGTAGAATCCCACCACTTCTTGCTCAATCTGACTTGGTTCTTCAAGCGTTCTACCTTCATCATTTTTCAGCAAGTGCATTGTATTCCCAACTCTTCGTTCTTTGATTCGGTTGAAGAAGAGAGAGGAGGTTTCTTCTCCCATTTCTAGCCAATCAAGCTTCGCTCTTTGAGTAGTGGCACTTGTCAAATTACCCATTCGGTTTTGAAGCTCATGCTTGGCTTCATGTACAGCCAGTTGCTTATCTACATTTGCAAAATCTTCTTGAAGAATTTCATGGGCACATTTCAGCTTTTCTATACTCTCTTCAACCATGGTCTCAAGGTTCCTGAATTTGGTTCTTTTCCAAGTCTTTAAAGCACCCTTAAGTTTTTGTAACTTGGTCAAAAGAATGAATTGGGCAGTCCCTTCTATTCTCACATTCCATATCCCTCGGACTAGACTATCAAATTCATCATCATCTGTCCAGAAATTATAGAACCGGAATGGAAAGCGACGGATAGTTGAGATGGGATTAATGTGAACAAGGCAAGGTGAGTGGTCGGATAATTGGGGGTCACCGAAGAAGGCAAAAGATTGGTTAAAACTCCCACCCCAAGAATTATTGACTAGGGCCCGGTCTAGTTTTGTGGCTACCCGAAGAGGCCCCATTTGTTGGTTTGACCAAGTATACCTAGCTCCCGAAAAAGCAAGGTCATGCAGCCCACATTTCATCATAGCATTGCTCAGCTCCTCAGGCTCATTTTCATCATCTCGTTGCCTCAAAGAAAATCTTTCGGTTGAATCTAGCAAACAATTTAGATCACCCATCACTAGCCAAGGCTCATGGATACCACCGGCAAGACCTTCCAACAAGTCCATAGGGGTTTGCGGTCCCTAGGAAGATTAAAAGCATAGACAAAAGTTAGGAGAAAACTCAAACAAGAGTGTTTATCACTAACCTTACAATGAATCACTTGGCTTGATTTCATCAAGATCTCTAGGTTGACCACTAAGGGATTCCAGGATACCCTCATACGCCCTCTGTCTTGGTTTTGATACGTGATTGCCTCGGATGACTCCTTAGAAACCTCGTATATGACCTCACAGGATCCCGATCTTGCCTTGTAATGCTATTTCCAACCTAAATTCGCAATCAATGTAAGAACACGAAGAACACGAATACCAAACTAAATCCGAAACACTAATTGAATCAATAAGATAGTTCAACTTGGATGGCTCGAACGCTAATCCAAATTGATAAACTAGTTGATATAAATCGACTAGAACTAAACTCGAATGATCAATTGAATGAATCGAACAAACAAATTAAACTCGAGAGAGAGAATGAGAATTCGAAGATGATGATCTCGGATTGTTGATGGCCGAAACTTGCAAGCATGAATACGATTATTTTTGAGCCCAAAGACAAGATAAACCTTTCTTAGGGTTTATCTTATCTCAAGCTAATTTTATTGAATGAAATAACAAGAGTATAAATAGAGAATACAAAAAGCTATTACTTGGGGAGCAAGGAGATAAGGTGGCCGACCCTAGAATGATAGATTAGGCCTCCTTGTCTTGCTTCCCAAGATATAATAAAATATCTAATAATATCTATCTAGATTCCCCTTAAATAAAATAAATCATGGCTGATTTATTTATTTAAGGAAAATATTCTAACAAACTCAAAATATCTAAAACAAACTAAAAATATCTCTAACAACCAAGAGAGAGAATATCAACCAACTAACATAAGCCTATTGATTGATTTCTCTACATTATTTAAATAAAAGCACACGCCTATAATAAATAAAATAGAAGATATTTTCTCTTACTTAGAATGGTCAAGTCAAAGGGTTGACTTTGACCCATATACCAATTTATCTCACCCGGTCACTTACTAAATTCAGCCCTAAAGTGAGACAAACTAATACATGTTTCTAAATAAGGAAATAGATGAATTTCGACCCCCTTGAGTTAATCCATTGAATCCGGGCTCAATTGATGTCGAATGCACGAGACCCATTTTGACTTGGTTGGCTCTTCAAGAACAGCTGCCAATCGAACCAAGATTGCTGTTGTGCCTTGAGCAATCTTCTTAGCTCGACTTCTTGTAATTGGTCCGTTAGAAGGCACTCGAATCAACTCATCGACGTCGGTTGGAGACATGGCAGGCTTCACTGCATCATTCTCCTCCACTTGAGCTCGAATCGTCTCTGATTCGACGTCGGAATCAAAATCTGGCACATAAAGAGATAGATCAGCCACATTAAAAGTCGGATGGACACCATACTCACCAGGCATGTCAACATGATAAGCATTAGGGCCAATTCTTCTGATGATACGAAATGGTCCATCGCCTCTCTGATCTAACTTGTTCTTCCTTTGATTTGGGAACCTCTCCTTCCTTAGATGCACCCAAACAAGATCTCCTTCTTCAAAGATAACCTGTTTTCGACCCTTATCAGCATGGGCCTTGTACTTCATGGATTTCCTCTCCAAGTGCATCTTTGTCCTCTCATGTAGCTTCTTCACAAACTCAGCCCGCTTGTCAGCTTCAAAACTCTCCTTTCCCTTATATGGCTGAGGCGTCAAATCCACTGGAGTCCTCGGATTCAGCCCGTAAACAACCTCAAAAGGGGTCATTTTTGTAGCTGAATGGATTGACCTGTTATAAGCAAACTCCACAAAAGGCAAAACATCTTCCCAACGTTTGAGGTTAGCTTTAAGCATAGTTCTAAGTAAAACCCCTAACGTTCTATTAGTAACTTCAGTTTGCCCATCAGTTTGTGGATGACATGAGGTAGAAAATAGCAATTTAGTTCCCAATTTAGACCACAGACTCTTCCAAAAATAACTCAAAAATTTAGCATCACGATCTGAAAAAATAGAACAAGGAATGTCATGCAATCTAACAATTTCTCTAAAGAACAAATCAGCAACATGCACAACATCATCAGTCGTGTGACAAGGAATAAAATGAGCCATTTTGGAAAATCGGTCTACTACCACAAAGATAGAATCTCTACCCTTCCTAGTTCTAGGCAATCCTACAATGAAGTCCATAGAAATGTCCTCCTAAGGTGAACTAGGAATAGGCAAAGGCTGATATAAACCATGGGAATTAAGTCTAGACTTAGCTTTAGTACAAACAACACAACTCTTGACAAATCTAAGCACATAATTACTCATCTTAGGCCAATAGTAGTGTTCTTTTAAACCTTCTAAAGTCTTTTCTAAACCCCTATGTCCTCTTGATTCATGAACCTCTTTAGTTAGAAGCCTACGTATACTAGATGAAGGAATGCACAATTTACCAACTTTAAACAAGTATCCATCATCAATAAAGTAGGTATCTATTTCTCCCCTAGACATACAATTCTTATAAATTTCAGCAAAGTGAGGATCACTAGCATACAAATCCCTAATCATTGCAAATCCAAGGATCTTAACATCACATTGGTTCAAGAGAACATACCTGCGAGAAAGGGCGTCAGCTACCACATTCTCTTTGCCTTTCTTATGCTTTACAGCATAAGGGAAGGTCTCCATAAATTCAACCCATCTTGCATGTCGCCTGCTGAGTCTGGATTGGCCTTTCAAATACTTCAAGACCTCATGATCAGAATGGATTACAAACTCCTTAGGCCACAAATAATGAGACCAAGTTTTCAAAACCCTAATTAAAGCATACAACTCTTTATCATAAGTAGGGTAATTCAACTCAGCCCCACTAAGCTTTTCACTAAAGTAAGCTATGGGTTTCTTGTCTTGCAAGAGCACGCCTCCTATGCCATGTCCAGAAGCGTCCACCTCTATCTTGAATGCCTTGGAGAAATCAGGGAGCTGGAGTACTGGGGCGTGGCATAACCTGTCCTTCAAAGTGTTGAAGGCGTTCTTTTGTTGCTCTCTCCATTTGAATGCTGAATCCTTCTTTGTAAGCTCATGGAGAGGGGCTACAATTGTGCTAAAATCATGCACAAATCTCCTGTAGAAGCCAGCCAAGCCGAGAAAAGAGCGCACCATGGTTGGTGTAGTCGGCTGGGGCCACTCCTTGATTGCCTTGATCTTGTCTTCATCTACCTTCAATCCACCTTTAGACACAACAAAACCAAGAAAAATGGTAGACTCCGAGCAAAAAGAACACTTTTTCAAGTTAACATAAATCTTTTCTAACTTTAAAGTGTCCAAAACAGCCCTAAGATGATCTACATGTTCATGCAAGGTTTTGCTATAGACCAAGATATCATCAAAGTAGACTACAACAAATTTTCCTAAGTATCTTCTTAAAACATGGTTCATAAGCCTCATGAAGGTACTAGGTGCATTAGTTAATCCAAAAGGCATTACTAACCATTCATATAATCCATACTTAGTTTTAAAGGCAGTTTTCCATTCATCCCCTTCCCTCATTCTAATTTGATGGTACCCACTTCTTAAATCAATCTTTGAAAAGAAATTAGCACCATGCAATTCATCAAGCATATCATCTAATCTAGGAATGGGATGACGGTACTTAACTGTTATTTGGTTGATCGCTCTGCAATCAACACACATTCTCCATGTGCCATCCTTCTTTGGCACCAAAATCACCGGAACCGCGCATGGGCTGAGGGATTCACGCACATAGCCTTTGTCCATGAGATCTTGCACTTGTCTTTGAAGCTCAGCGGTCTCCTCTGGACTTGCTCTATAGGCTGCACGGTTTGGTAAAGAAGCATCGGGCACCAAATCAATTTGATGCTCAATGCCTCTAATTGGTGGAAGGCCTTGTGGCAACACGTCAGGCATCACATCTTCAAATTCCTGTAATAGAGCTTGAATACACTTTGGAAGATGTGAAATATCTTGACTAATAACAAGTATATCTTTCCTCAAAAGAAGTAAGCAAAAAGAGTTAGGGAAAGAAATACTAGACTGAGTCACTAGAGAGCGCTTTTCCACACTGCCCTTTATGCCGTTTTTTGGCACTTTCTATGGTACGAAAATGTTCGTACCAGAACTTTTGCGAGTTTTTTCCGTTTTTTTGCTCGGATGAGCTAGTAGGGCCTAAGAAAAACTTTTTGTAAAGACACATTCGACCGTAAAACCGTTTAGGGCAGTTTCGTGGAGGGTCTCGTTTTGAGGCTAAATGGTACGAAGATTTTCGTACCAGAACTTTTGCGAGTTTTTTCCCTTTTTTTTGCTTGGATGAGCTAGTAGGGTCCTAGTGGCATGGGAGGATGTGTGCAAGCCTTATGAAGAGGGAGGGCTAAATATCAAAGAGTTGGGTGCTTGGAACACTTCGATCTTCTTCCGGCTTGGGCATGATGTGATCACCGGGAGTACAAATATGTGGACGGTGTGGGTGGAGGACAATCACCTTAGAAGGGCTGATTTTTGGAATGTGAAGAAGACAAATACCGACTCTTGGGTGTGGAGAAATTTGCTTAAAACCCGAGAAGTCATGAGAGAGGTGTTGATTGAAAATGGGCACCAAGTGGAGGGAGTGGATGCCCTTGATATTACAAGGCCGAGTGGGGCTCTTGACACTAAGGCCCTCTATGAGATTTTGAGAGGAAAGGGAGAAAAAGAGGATTGGTGTGAGATAGTGTGGGGGGTGGTCCGAGCTAGAACGTGGAGTTTCCGACTTTGGTTGGCCTATAAAGACCGCCTCCCCACTTTGGAGCGCCTCTTTGAATGGGGGTGTGCTAGCCACAATATTTTCCCTTTGTGTAACGCACATCCCGAGACTATTGAGCACATTTGGGGTTCTTGCCCTTTTGTGTTACAAGTGATGGAAAAGATTTGGAGGTGGGTAGGGATTAATACCCATAAGGAGAGTATAAAAGAATGGGTAGAGTGGTTTGCAAGATCACCCGGCCGAGATAGCATAGTATTCAAGGTGAAATTCATGGCCTTCCTTGGAGTGGTGTACTTCACTTGGAAGCTTAGGAACAATGTGATCCATGAAGGGGTTCAACCAAATGTTGTCTCATGTGCCCAAGAAATCATCATGGAGTGCAAACAAAGAATGGAAGTGGTATGCAAGTTTGAAGGGAGAAGAGGTGAAGCCCTTCGAAGACAACTCGGCCTTTGAGGTTAGTACTTCACCCGACTCTTATGCATGGGCCTATTGTGATTTGAGTTGCTTTTAAGGCCTTCTTTTTATGGTGATATGGGTTGTTTTTGTTTGGTGGTTGCTTGTGTTATGTGGCTTGTGTCGTGTGGCCTTGCTATGATGTTGATGTGTAAGGGTGGGTCTTAGCACCTTGTTTTGTTTGGATGTATGCCCGTTTTTGATAGTGTTTAGGGCTGCCGAGTGACTCTCGGTTTTGTGTATATTTTCATAAGCTTTTGTCTATAGGCTGGGGTGGGGTCCTAGACCCGTTTTTGTTAGGCCCGTAGGGCATTTTTGACCGGATCTGTGTATTCGTGGCTGGAGATATATTTTTTCACCTTGACTTTTTATGGTCAAGCGTGCTTTGTATATTCCCTTCTCTTTCTATATATTTACCACTTTTCGAGCTAGTAGGGTCCTAAGAAAAACATTTTGTAAAGACACATTCGACCGTACAACCGTTTAGGGCATTTTCGAGGAGGGTCTCGTTTTGAGCCTGAATGGTACGAATATTTTCGTACCAGAACTTTTGTGAGTTTTTTCTGTTTTTTTTGCTCGGATGAGCTAGTAGGGACCTAAGAAAAACATTTTGCAAAGACACATTCGACCGTAAAACCGTTTAGGGCATTTTCGGGGAGGGTCTCGTTTTGAGGCTGAATGGTACGAAGATTTTCGTACCAGAACTTTTGCGAGTTTTTTCCATTTTTTTTCTTGTATAAGCTAGTACGGGCCTAAGAAAATCAGTTCGTAAAGACACATTCGACTGTACAACCGTTTAGGGCATTTTCGGGGAGGGTCTCGTTTTGAGGCTGAATGGTATGAAGATTTTCGTACCAGAACTTTTGCGAGTTTTTTCCATTTTTTTGCTTGGATGAGCTAGTAGGGGCCTAAGAAAAATATTGTGTAAAGACACATTCGACCGTACAATCGTTTAGGGCATTTTCGGGGAGGGTCTCGTTTTGAGGCTGAATGGTACGAAATCACTTTTGCGAGTTTTTTCCATTTTTTCTCTTGTATGAGCTATTAGGGGCCTAAGAAAAATATTTTGTAAAGACACATTCGACACTAAAACCGTTTAGAGCATTTTCGGGGAGGGTCTCGTTTTGAGGCTGAATGATACGAAGATTTTCGTACCAGGACTTTTGCGAGTTTTTTCCCTTTTTTTGTTTGGATGAGCTAGTAGGGGCCTAAGAAAAACATTTTGTAAAGACACATTCGACCGTACAACCGTTTAGGGCATTTTCGGGGATGGTCTCGTTTTGAGGCTGAATGGTAAGAAGATTTTCGTACCTGAACTTTTGCGAGTTTTTTCCCTTTTTTTGGAATGGATGACCTAGTATGGGCCTAAGAAAAACATTTTGTAAAGACACATTCGACCGTACAACTCTTTAGGGCATTTTCGGGGATGGTCTCGTTTTTATGCTAAATGGTACGAAGATTTTCGTACCAGAACATATGCGAGTTTTTTCCGTTTTTTTTGCTCGGATGAGCTAGTAGGGTCCTAAGAAAAACATTTTGTAAAGATACATTCGACCGTACAACCGTTTAGGGCATTTTTGGGGAGGGTCTCGTTTTGAGGTTGAATGGTACGAAGATTTTCGTACCAGAACTTCTGCGAGTTTTTTCCGTTTTTTTGCTTGGATGAGCTAGTGGGGTCCTAAGAAAAACATTTTGTAAAGACACATTCGACCGTACAACCGTTTAGGGCATTTTCGGGGAGGGTATCGTTTTGAGGCTAAATGGTACGAAGATTTTCGTACCGGAACTTTTGCGAGTTTTTTCCATTTTTTTGCTTGTATGAGCAAGTAGGGGCCTAAGAAAAACATTTTGTAAAGACACATTCGACCGTACAACCGTTTAGGGCATTTTCTAGGATGGTCTCGTTTTTAGGCTAAATGGTACGAAGATTTTCGTACCGGAACTTTTGCGAGTTTTTTCCATTTTTTTGCTTGTATGAGCAAGTAGGGGCCTAAGAAAAACATTTTGTAAAGACACATTCGACCGTACAACCGTTTAGGGCATTTTCTAGGATGGTCTCGTTTTTAGGCTAAATGGTACGAAGATTTTCGTACCAGAACTTTTGCTCGTTTTTTCCGTTTTTTTGCTCGGATGAGCTAGTAGGGGCCTAAGAAAAACATTTGGTAAAGACACATTCGACCGTACAACCCTTTATGGCATTTTCGGGGATGGTCTCGTTTTTAGGCTAAGTGGTACGAAGATTTTCGTACCAGAACTTTTGCGAGTTTTTTCCCTTTTTTTTGCTCAGATGAGGTAGTAGGGGCCTAAGAAGAATATTTTGTAAAGACACATTCGACCGTACAACCGTTTAGGGCATTTTCGGGGATGGTGTTGTTTTTAGGCTATATGGTACGAAGATTTTCGTACCAGAACTTTTGCGAGTTTTTTCCGTTTTCTTTGCTCTGATGAGCTAGTAGGGTCCTAAGAAAAACATTTGGTAAAGGCACATTCGACCGTACAACCGATTAGGGCATTTTCGGGGATGGTCTCGTTTTTAGTCTAAATGGTACGAAGATTTTCGTACCAGAACTTTTGCGAGTTTTTTCCGTTTTTTTTTTGCTCGGATGAGCTAGTAGGGGCCTAAGAAAAACTGTTTGTAAAGACACATTCGATCGTACCGCCGTTTAGGGCAGTTTCGGAGAGGGTCTCGTTTTGAGGCTAAATGGAACGAAGATTTTTGTACCAGAACTTTTGCGAGTTTTTTTCCCTTTTTTTGCTTGGATTAGCTAGTAGGGTCCTAAGAAAAACATTTTTTAAGGACACATTCGACCGTACAACCGTTTAGGGCATTTTCGAGGAGGGTCTCTTTTTGAGGCTGAATAGTACGAAGATTTTCGTACCAGAACTTTTGCGAGTTTTTTCCTTTTTTTGCTTGTATGAGCTAGTAGGGGCCTAAGAATAACATTTTGTAAAGACACATTCGAAAGTACAACCGTTTAGGGCATTTTCGAGGATGGTCTCATTTTTTGGCTAAATGGTACGAAGATTTTCGTACCAGAACTTTTGCGAGTTTTTTTCCGTTTTTTTGCTCGGATGAGCTAGTAGGGGCCTAAGAAAAGCTGTTTGTAAAGACACATTCGACCGTAAAACCGTTTAAGGCAGTTTCGGGGAGGGTCTCGTTTTGAGGCTAAATGGTACGAAGATTTTCGTACCGGAACTTTTGCGAGTTTTTTACCTTTTTTGCTTGGATGAGCTAGTAGGGTCCTAAGAAAAACATTTTGTAAAGACACATTCGACCGTACAACCGTTTCGGGCATTTTCAGAGACTGTCTCGTTTTTAGGCTAAATGGTACGAAGATTTTTGTACCAGAACTTTTGCGAGTTTTTTCCGTTTTTTTTGCTCGGATGAGCTAGTAGGGGCCTAAGAAAAACATTTTGTAAAGACACATTCGACCGTACAACCGTTTAGGGCATTTTCGGGGATGGTCTCGTTTTTAGGCTAAATGGTACGAAGATTTTCGTACCAGAACTTTTGCGCGTTTTCTCAGTTTTTTTGCTCGGATGAGCTAGTAGGGGCCTAAGAAAAACATTTGGTAAAGACACATTCGACCGTACAACCGTTTATGGCATTTTCGGGGATGGTCTCGTTTTTAGGCTAAATGGGCCGTGCGGCTTAGGAGAGCTTTTTGATGAGTAGGTGGTGATGTCTCACACCTAGTCTTGTGTTGATGTTTGGCACATGTTTTAGCCTTGTGAGTTGTACATAGGGCGGCCAGGTGATACTTGGGCTTTGCATATATTTATAGGCTTTTGTCTATAGGTTTTGGTATAGGGTCCTAGACCCATTTTTATTAGGCCCGTAGGGCATTTTTGGACCGGATCTGCGTATCCGAGGTTGAGGTTTGCTTTTTCACCTTGACCTTTTTATGGTCAAGTGTGTTATGTATATTCCTTCTCTTTCTATATATATTCACCACGTTTCGAGCTAGTAGGGTCCTAAGAAAAATATTTTGTAAAGACACATTCGACCGTACAACCGTTTAGGGCATTTTCGGGAAGGGTCTCGTTTTGAGGCTGAATGGTACGAAGATTTTCGTACTAGAACTTTTGCGAGTGTTTTCCGTTTTTTTTTTGCTTGGATGAGCTAGTAGGGTCCTAAGAAAAACATTTTGTAAAGACACATTCGAAAGTACAACCGTTTAGGGCATTTTCGGGGATGGTCTCGTTTTGAGGCTGAATGGTACGGAGATTTTCGTAACAGAACTTTTGCGAGTTTTTTCCGTTTTTTTGCTCGGATGAGCTAGTAGGGGCCTAAGAAAAACATTTTGTAAAGACACATTCGACCGTACAACCGTTTAGGGCATTTTCGGGGAGAGTCTCGTTTTGAGGCTGAATGGTACGAAGATTTTCGTACTAGAACTTTTGCGAGTGTTTTCCGTTTTTTTTTGCTTGGATGAGCTAGTAGGGTCCTAAGAAAAACATTTTGTAAAGACACATTCGAAAGTACAACCGTTTATGGCATTTTCGGGGATGGTCTCGTTTTGAGGCTGAATGGTACGGAGATTTTCGTAACAGAACTTTTGCGAGTTTTTTCCGTTTTTTTGCTCGGATGAGCTAGTAGGGGCCTAAGAAAAACATTTTGTAAAGACACATTCGACCGTACAACCGTTTAGGGCATTTTCGGGGAGGGTCTCGTTTTGAGGCTGAATGGTACGAAGATTTTCGTACTAGAACTTTTGCGAGTGTTTTCCGTTTTTTTTTGCTTGGATGAGCTAATAGGGTCCTAAGAAAAACATTTTGTAAAGACACATTCGAAAGTACAACCGTTTAGGGCATTTTCGGGGATGGTCTCGTTTTGAGGCTGAATGGTACGGAGATTTTCGTAACAGAACTTTTGCGATTTTTTCCGTTTTTTTGCTCGGATGAGCTAGTAGGGGCCTAAGAAAAACATTTTGTAAAGACACATTCGACCGTACAACCGTTTAGGGCATTTTTGGGGAGGGTCTCGTTTTGAGGCTGAATGGTACGAAGATTTTCGTACCAGAACTTTTGCGAGTTTTTTCCATTTTCTTTCTTGTATAAGCTAGTAGGGGCCTAAGAAAATCAGTTTGTAAAAGACACATTCGACCGTACAACCGTTTAGGGCATTTTCGGGGATGGTCTCGTTTTGCGGCTGAATGGTACGAAGATTTTCGTACCAAAACTTTTGCGAGTTTTTTCCGTTTTTTTTCCATGGATGAGCTTGTAGGGTCCTAAGAAAAACATTTTTTAAGGACACATTCGACCGTACAACCGTTTAGGGCATTTTCGGGGAGGGTCTCGTTTTGAGGCTGAATGGTACGAAGATTTTCGTACCAGAACTTTTGCGAGTTTTTTCCTTTTTTTGCTTGTATGAGCTAGCAGGGGCCTAAGAATAAAATTTTGTAAAGACACATTCGACCGTACAACCGTTTAGGGCATTTTCGAGGATGGTCTCGTTTTTTGGCTAAATGGTACGAAAATTTTCGTACCAGAACTTTTACGAGTTATTTCCGTTTTTTTGCTCGGATGAGCTAGTAGGGGCCTAAGAAAAACTGTTTGTAAAGACACATTCGACCGTAAAACCGTTTAGGGCAGTTTCGGGGAGGGTCTCGTTTTGAGGCTAAATGGTACGAAGATTTTCGTACCAGAACTTTTGCGAGTTTTTTCCCTTTTTTTTTTAATGAGCTAGTAGGGTCCTAAGAAAAACATTTTGTAAAGACACATTCGACCGTACAACTGTTTCGGGCATTTTCAGAGACTGTCTCGTTTTTAGGCTAAATGGTACGAAGATTTTCGTACCAGAACTTTTGCGAGTTTTTTCCGTTTTTTTTGCTCGAATGAGCTAGTAGGGTCCTAAGAAAAACATTTTTTAAGGACACATTCGACCGTACAACCGTTTAGGGCATTTTCTAGGAGGGTCTCGTTTTGTGGCTGAATGGTACGAAGATTTTCGTACTAGAACTTTTGCGAGTTTTTTCCTTTTTTTGCTTGTATGAGCTAGCAGGGGCCTAAGAATAACATTTTGTAAGGACACATTCGACCGTACAACCGTTTAGGGCATTTTCGAGGATGGTCTCGTTTTTTGGCTAAATGGTACGAAAATTTTCGTACCAGAACTTTTGCGAGTTTTTTCCGTTTTATTGCTCGGATGAGCTAGTAGGGGCCTAAGAAAAACTGTTTGTAAAGACACATTCGACCGTAAAATCGTTTAGGGCAGTTTCGGGGAGGGTCTCGTTTTGAGGCTAAATGGTACGAAGATTTTCGTACCAGAGCTTTTGCGAGTTTTTGCCGTTTTTTTTGCTCGGATGAGCTAGTAGGCGCCTAAGAAAAACTGTTTGTAAAGACACATTCGACCGTACCGCCGTTTAGGGCAATTTCGGGGAGGGTCTCGTTTTGAGGCTAAATGGTACGAAGATTTTCGTACTAGAACTTTTGCGAGTTTTTTCCGTTTTTTTTTTGCTCGGATGAGCTAGTAGGGGCCTAAGAAAAACTGTTTGTAAAGACACATTCGACCGTACCCCCGTTTAGGGCAGTTTCGGGGAGGGTCTCGTTTTGAGGCTAAATGGTACGAATATTTTTGTACCAGAACTTTTGCGAGTTTTTTCCCTTTTTTGCTTGGATGAGCTAGTAGGGTCCTAAGAAAAACATTTTTTAAGGACACATTCGACCGTACAACCGTTTAGGGCATTTTCGGGGAGGGTCTCTTTTTGAGGCTGAATGGTACGTAGATTTTCGTACCAGAACTTTTGCGAGTTTTTTCCTTTTTTTGCTTGTATGAGCTAGCAGGGGCCTAAGAATAACATTTTGTAAAGACATATTCGACCGTACAACCGTTTAGGGCATTTTCGAGGATGGTCTCATTTTTTGGCTAAATGGTACGAAAATTTTCGTACCAGAACTTTTACGAGTTTTTTCCGTTTTTTTGCTCGGATGAGCTAGTAGGGGCCTAAGAAAAACTGTTTGTAAAGACACATTCGACCGTAAAACCGTTTAGGGCAGTTTCGGGGAGGGTCTCGTTTTGAGGCTAAATGGTACGAAGATTTTCATACCAGAACTTTTGCGAGTTTTTTCCCTTTTTTTTGCTTGGATGAGCTAGTAGGGTCCTAAGAAAAACATTTTGTAAAGACACATTCGACCGTACAACCGTTTCGGGCATTTTCAGAGACTGTCTCGTTTTTAGGCTAAATGGTACGAAGATTTTCGTACCAGAACTTTTGCGAGTTTTTTCCGTTTTTTTTGCTCGGATGAGCTAGTAGGGGCCTAAGAAAAACATTTTGTAAAGACACATTGGACCGTACAACCGTTTAGGGCATTTCGGGGATGGTCTCGTTTTTAGGCTAAATGGTACGAAGATTTTCGTACCAGAACTTTTGCGCGTTTTTTCCGTTTTTTTGCTCGGATGAGCTAGTAGGGGCCTAAGAAAAACATTTGGTAAAGACACATTCGACCGTACAACCGTTTATGGCATTTTCGGGGATGAACGTTTTTAGGCTAAATGGAACGTGCGGCTTAGGAGAGCATTTTGATGAGTAGGTGGTGATGTCTCACACCTAGTCTTGTGTTGATGTTTTGCACATGTTTTGCCCTTGTGAGTTGTAAATAGGGCGGCCAGGTGATACTTGGGCTTTGCATATATTTATAGGCTTTTGTCTATAGGTTTTGTTATAGGGTCCTAGACCCATTTTTGTTAGGCCCGTAGGGCATTTTTGGACCGGATCTGCGTATCCGAGGTTGGGGTTGTGCTTTTTCACCTTGACCTTTTTATGGTCAAGTGTGTTATGTATATTCCTTCTCTTTCTATATATACTCACCACGTTTCGAGCTAGTAGGGTCCTAAAAAAAACATTTTGTAAAGACACATTCGACCGTACAACAGTTTAGGGCATTTTCGGGGAGGGTCTCGTTTTGAGCTGAATGCTACAAAGATTTTCGTACCAGAACTTTTGCGAGTGTTTTCCGTTTTTTTTTGCTTGGATGAGCTAGTAGGGTCCTAAGAAAAACATTTTGTAAAGACACATTCGAAAGTACAACCGTTTAGGGCATTTTCGGGGATGGTATCGTTTTGAGGCTGAATGGTACGACGATTTTCGTAACAGAACTTTTGCGAGTTTTTTCCGTTTTTTTTCTCGGATGAGCTAGTAGGGGCCTAAGAAAAACATTTTGTAAAGACAATGCGACCGTACAACCGTTTAGGGCATTTTCTGGGAGGGTATCGTTTTGAGGCTGAATGGTGAGAAGATTTTCGTACCAGAACTTTTGCGAGTTTTTTCCATTTTTTTTCTTGTATGAGCTAGTAGGGGCCTAAGAATTCAGTTTGTAAAGACACATTCGACCGTACAACCGTTTAGGGAATTTTGAGGGAGGGTCTCGTTTTGAGGCTGAATGGTACGAAGATTTTCGTACCAGAACTTTTGCGAGTTTTTTCCGTTTTTTTTGCTTGGATGAGCTAGTAGGGTCCTAAGAAAAACATTTTTTAAGGACACATTCGACCTTACAACCGTTTAGGGCATTTTCGGGGAGGGTCTCGTTTTGAGGCTGAATGGTACGAAGATTTTCGTAACAGAACTTTTGCGAGTTTTTTCCGTTTTTTGCTCGGATGAGCTAGTAGGGGCCTAAGAAAAACATTTTGTAAATACACATTCGACCGTACAACCGTTTAGGGCATTTTCGGGGAGGATCTCGTTTTGAGGCTGAATGGTACGAAGATTTTCGTACCAGAACTTTTTCGAGTTTTTTCCATTTTTTTTCTTTTATGAGCTAGTAGGGGCCTAAGAAAATCAGTTTGTAAAGACACATTCGACCGTACAACCGTTTAGGGCATTTTCAGGGATGGTCTCGTTTTGAGGTTGAATGGTACGAAGATTTTCGTACCAGAACTTTTGCGAGTTTTTTCCGTTTTTTTTGCTTGGATGAGCTAGTAGGGTCCTAAGAAAAACATTTTTCAAGGGCACATTCGACCGTACAACCGTTTAGGGCATTTTCGGGAAGGGTCTCGTTTTAAGGCTGAATGGTACGAAGATTTTCGTACCAGAACTTTTGCGAGTTTTTTTCCTTTTTTTGCTTGTATGAGCTAGTAGGGGCCTAAGAATAACATTTTGTAAAGACACATTCGACCGTACAACCGTTTAGGGCATTTTCGAGGATGGTCTCATTTTTTGGCTAAATGGTACGAAGATTTTCGTACCAGAACTTTTGCGAGTTTTTTTCCGTTTTTTTGCTCGGATGAGCTAGTAGGGGCCTAAGAAAAGCTGTTTGTAAAGACACATTCGACCGTAAAACCGTTTAAGGCAGTTTCGGGGAGGGTCTCGTTTTGAGGCTAAATGGTACGAAGATTTTCGTACCGGAACTTTTGCGAGTTTTTTACCTTTTTTGCTTGGATGAGCTAGTAGGGTCCTAAGAAAAACATTTTGTAAAGACACATTCGACCGTACAACCGTTTCGGGCATTTTCAGAGACTGTCTCGTTTTTAGGCTAAATGGTACGAAGATTTTTGTACCAGAACTTTTGCGAGTTTTTTCCGTTTTTTTTGCTCGGATGAGCTAGTAGGGGCCTAAGAAAAACATTTTGTAAAGACACATTCGACCGTACAACCGTTTAGGGCATTTTCGGGGATGGTCTCGTTTTTAGGTTAAATGGTACGAAGATTTTCGTACCAGAACTTTTGCGCGTTTTTTCCGTTTTTTTGCTCGGATGAGCTAGTAGGGGCCGAAGAAAAACATTTGGTAAAAACACATTCGACCGTACAACCGTTTATGGCATTTTTGGGGATTGTCTCGTTTTTAGGCTAAATGGGCCGTGCGGCTTAGGAGAGCTTTTTGATGAGTAGGTGGTGATGTCTCACACCTAGTCTTGTGTTGATGTTTTGCACATGTTTTGCCCTTGTGAGTTGTACATAGGGCGGCCAGGTGATACTTGGGCTTTGCATATATTTATAGGCTTTTGTCTATAGGTTTTGGTATAGGGTCCTAGACCCATTTTTGTTAGGCCCGTAGGGCATTTTTTGACCGGATCTGCGTATCCGAGGTTGGGGTTGTGCTTTTTCACCTTGACCTTTTTATGGTCAAGTGTGTTATGTATATTCCTTCTCTTTCTATATATATTCACCACGTTTCGAGCTAGTAGGGTCCTAAGAAAAACATTTTGTAAAGACACATTCGACCGTACAACCGTTTAGGGCATTTTCGGGGAGGGTCTCGTTTTGAGCCTGAATGCTACGAAGATTTTCGTACCAGAACTTTTGCGAGTGTTTTCCGTTTTTTTTGCTTGGATGAGCTAGTAGGGTCCTAAGAAAAACATTTTGTAAAGACACATTCGAAAGTACAACCGTTTAGGGCATTTTCGGGGATGGTCTCGTTTTGAGGCTAAATGGTACGAAGATTTTCGTAACAGAACTTTTGCGAGTTTTTGCCGTTTTTTTGCTCGGATGAGCTAGTATGGGCCTAAGAAAAACATTTTGTAAAGACACATTCGACCGTACAACCGTTTAGGGCATTTTCGGGGAGGGTCTCGTTTTGAGGCTGAATGGTACGAAGATTTTCGTACCAGAACTTTTGCGAGTTTTTTCCATTTTTTTTCTTGTATGAGCTAGTAGGGGCCTAAGAAAATCAGTTTGTAAAGACACATTCGACCGTACAACCGTTTAGGGCATTTTCGGGGATGGTCTCGTTTTGAGGCTGAATGGTACGAAGATTTTCGTACCAGAACTTTTGCGAGTTTTTTCCGTTTTTTTTTCTTGGATGAGCTAGTAGGGTCCTAAGAAAAACATTTTTTAAGGACACATTCGACCGTACAACCGTTTAGGGCATTTTCGGGGAGGGTCTCGTTTTGAGGCTGAATGGTACGAAGATTTTCGTACCAGAACTTTTGCGAGTTTTTTCCTTTTTTGCTTGTATGAGCTCGAAACGTGGTAAATATATATAAAACGAAGGGCGTATGTACAAACCACTCTTGACCATAAAAAGTCAAGGTGCAAAACTACAACCCCAACCCGGATACGCAGATCCGGGACAAAAATGCCCTACGCGCCTACCAAAAACGGGTCTAAGACCCTATCCCAAAAATATAGACAAAAAGCCTATATATGTACACAAAAACCGAGTGCCTCGGCAACCCTCTCAATAAACAAGAGGCCAACCTACCAACCAAGTACCGGGGGGCCCAAGCCACTCCCCACACATCAAAACTCCAACGAAATCCACAAGGCTCATAAGAACCACTCTCTAGCAGCCCACTCAAAAAATCGCCCAAGAAAAGGGAACATAGGCACTCGGCATACTAGGCCATACAAAGTCTAAAGCAAAGTAAGCATGAGCACCCGGGGTTACTAACCTCAAAGGCCAAGTCTTCTACGAAGGGCTTCTCCTCTCCTCCCTTCAAACTTGCAAGTGACTTCCATTCTTCTTTTGCACTCTAACATGATTTCTTGGGCACATGAGTCAATATTAGGTACAACTCCATCATGTATGACTTCGTTCCTTAACTTCCATGTGTAGTACACAACTCCAAGGAAGGCCAAAAGCTTTGTCTTAAAAAGAGAGTTATCCCTCCCGGGTGAGTTTGCAAACCATTCCACCCAATCTCTTATAGTCTCCTTATGGGTAAAAATCCCTACCCATCTCCAAGTTTTTTCCATAACTCCTAGCACAAACGGGCACGACCTCCAAAGGTGGTCAACGGTTTCGGGGTGTGTATTGCATAAGGGGCATAAATTGTGGCTAACACGTCCCCAAGCATAGAGGCGCTCCATGGTGGGAAGACGACCTCTATATGCTAACCAAAGTCGGAAGCTCCACGATCTTGCTCGAACCACCCCCCAAACAATCTCACACCAACTCTCTCTCTCTCCTTTATCCCTCAAGACCTCATAGAGAGCCTTAGTGTCAAGACCCCCACTTGGTCTAGTAATGTCAAGGATGTCTACCTCCACCTCTTGATTCTCATTCTCCAACAACACTCTTCTCATTACCTCCCGGGTTTTGAGCAAATTCCTCCATACCCAAGAGTCGGTATTCGTCTTCCTCACATTCCAAAACCCGGCTCTCCTAGTATGGTTATCTTCAACCCACATTGTCCACAAGTTCCTACTCCCGGTGATCACATCATGCCCTAACCGGAAGAAAATCGAGGTGTTCCAAGCACCCACTTCTTTAATATTAAGCCCGCCCTCCTCATATGGCTTGCACACAACCTCCCAAGCTAGTAAGGCCTTTCGCCCCTCCAACCTTCCCGACCAAAGGTAGCTCCTACATAGGCTTTCAATCCTCCCTATTATCCCTTTAGGTAGAAGCACCAATTGAGCCCAAAAAGAGAGCACTCCCCCCACAACACACCTAACAATTTCCGCTCTCCCGGCATAGGAAAGTCTAGACACACTACAACGTTGAAGGAC
This sequence comes from Fallopia convolvulus, assembly GCA_964016875.1. Classification (NCBI taxonomy): domain Eukaryota; kingdom Viridiplantae; phylum Streptophyta; class Magnoliopsida; order Caryophyllales; family Polygonaceae; genus Fallopia; species Fallopia convolvulus. The sequence goes on along the minus strand of OZ024733.1, from coordinate 12,272,322 downwards.
CGTGGTAATTTTATTTAGGAGAGGCCCATAATCCGAGATCTTTAGCTTTTTTGTGTGGAGAGGAAGCCCAAGATACCTTACCGGGAAAGTCCCCAAAGGAAACCCAAGCTCTCTCGCTACTCTCTCCCTCTCTCCCTCCAACACTCCCCCAAAAAAGAGATGGGTTTTTGTGGAACTAAGAACAAGCCCGGATTCCTCTCCAAACTCCCTCAAGCATTTTGTAACAATTTTCAAAGAATCTCCCAAAGGTTTACAAAAGACCAAGAGGTCGTCCGCAAAGGCTAAGTTTAAGATGCCTAGTCTCTTACATTTTGGGTGGAAAAAGAAACCCCCGGTGCTACTAGCACTCTTGAGCCTCCTACTAAGAACCTCCATGGCTAAGACAAAGAGGAACGGAGAGAGAGGGTCCCCTTGTCTTAGCCCTCTTTTCCCCTCAAAGAAACCTTTTGCCTCCCCATTCACCAAAATAGAAAATCGAGGTGTAGAGACACATACCATGATTAGTCGAATCAAGTGTGGAGGAAAGTTGAGGTAGGCTAGAGTCCTCTCCAAGAAACCCCAATCCAAGCAATCATAGGCTTTAAGCAAGTCCGCCTTGATCACACACCTCTTAGACACATCACGATCCTCATAATTTGCAACTATCTCTTGCGCCACCGCCACATTATGGGCTAGGAGACGCCCCGGTACAAAGGCCCCTTGGTTCAAGCCTACAATCTTACCAAGCAAAGGTCGTATCTTTTCCACCATGATTTTTGATACGGCCTTTTGGAACACATTACAACAAGCAATTGGCCTAAACTCCTTGACCATAAACGGCTCATCAACTTTCGGTACCAAGCTAACAAAAGTATTGTTCCAAAACCGGAGCAAATGTCCCGAGCTAAAGAACTCTCGGACCGCCGCTATAACATCCCTCTTGATAGTCTCCCAACACACCTTATAGAAATGACTCCCAAACCCATCCGGTCCGGGGGACTTATTCACTCCTATCTTGAAGAAGGCACTACGTATCTCCTCCTCCGTCGGGATAAAGTTAAGGGCTGCCACATCCTCCCCTTCTAGTGTAGGCCCACTCAATCCCTCAAACCCCCTTGGTTGGCACAAGCCCGAGGTGCCAAAGAGCTTTTCGAAGTGACCCACAACCTCCTTGGTGATGTTTTCCTCCCCTTCCACCTCTTGCCCCTCTTCATTCTTAATCAAGTGTAGTGTCTTCTTTACTTTCCTTGCCTTGATACTATTAAAGAAAATAGAAGACGTTTCTTCTCCAAACGAGAGCCAATCCATCTTTGCTCTTTGTTTGGTGGCACTAGTAAGCTTGCTCAAGTTACTCTCCAATTCAAGTTTTGCTTTCTTAACCTCTTCTTGTTTCCCCTCATTTTCTAAGTCCTCATTCAAGACCAAGTGTGCTTGCTTAAGCTTTTCCACACTATCCTCCACTAAACCTTCAAGGGCCCTATGCTTGGATCTCAACCACCCCTTTAGCTCCCCCTTCACCTTTTGTAACTTTGTCATAAGCACAAATTGATCCGTTCCTTCCACCCGGATATTCCATGCCCTTTCAACTACATTACTAAACTCCTCCTCCTCCGTCCAAAAGTTGTAGAACCGGAAAGGATACTTTCTTCCTACAAGGGAAGGGTTAACAAACACGAGACCCGGCGAGTGGTCGGAAAGCCAAGGATCCCCGAAGAAGGCATACACCCGACTAAAATCCCTCTTCCACGCCTCATTAACAAGCACCCGGTCAATCTTAGTAGCCACCCTTTGTCTACCCAATTGTTCATTGGACCAAGTGAACTTTGCCCCGGAAAAGGCCAAGTCCTCAAGTAAGCAACGGTCTAGCACTCCCGCAAGCTCCGTTGGCTCCCCTTCACTTCTCCTTCGAAGGGAAAACTTTTCACTAGAGTTAAGGATACAATTCACATCCCCAAGAACGATCCACGACCCATCCATATATATAGCAATATTCCTCAAGCAATCCCACAAGCCCCTTCTCTCCGAGCTATTATTTGAGGCATAGACAAAAGTTGCGAAAAATTGCTCATGAGAACTCCTACTACTCACTTTGCAATGAATTGCTTGCTCGGTGTTCAAAAGCACTTCCACCTTCAAAGTCAAGGGATCCCAAACCACTCTCATTCTACTCCTTTCACCCGTACCACTATCCGTGCAAAACCTCCAATCTTTCAGCAAAGACCAACCTAACTCCCTCTCCTTAGTACGCAACGTCTTAGTCTCTAGCAAACCAAAAAGACTTATTTTATTCTTCACGGCAAACTTGTTTACCATGCTTATTTTAGGGGCACCATTCACACCCCTAACATTCCATGCTCCTATTCGTATGTCAACCATGAGCACTTTCCTTAGGGCTACTACAACCCTCTCCCAAGTTTAAACGTCTTGCTAAGTAATCAGTCGCCCCTTTTTTATATTTTCCCCCAGTAATCAAGAATTTTGTCACACTGAAATGGGAGGGGCTTTTCCTCTCCTTCAAGTTAACTTTTCCTTTAGCACTATCACCTAGCCCCAGTCCAACTAGCGCCTTGGCTTTCAGCCCCAGAACTACCGTGCTTAGCCCTTTCTTAGGCATTTTAGGGACTAAAGAGTCTTCCAACGCAACCTCAACAACCCCAGCACACAAACTCAGTTTCCTTGCATCATCCCGAGCAAACCCCACCTCCTCAAAATCACGATCCACCTCAACTTCTTGGTTGCTTGTATGAGCTAGCAGGGGCCTAAGAATAACATTTTGTAAAGACACATTCGACCGTACAACCATTTAGGGCATTTTCGAGGATGGTCTCGTTTTTTGGCTAAATGGTACGAAAATTTTCGTGCCAAAACTTTTGCGAGTTTTTTCCGTTTTTTTGCTCGGATGAGCTAGTAGGGGCCTAAGAAAAACTGTTTGTAAAGACACATTTGACCATAAAACCGTTTAGGGAAGTTTCGGGGAGGGTCTCGTTTTGAGGCTAAATGGTACGCAGATTTTCGTACCAGAACTTTTGCGAGTTTTTTCCCTTTTTTTTGCTTGGATGAGCTAGTAGGGTCCTAAGAAAAATATTTTGTAAAGACACATTCGACCGTACAACTGTTTCGGGCTTTTTCAGAGACTGTCTCGTTTTTAGGCTAAATGGTACGAAGATTTTCGTACCAGAACTTTTGCGAGTTTTTTCCTTTTTTTTGCTCGGATGAGCTAGTAGGGGCCTAAGAAAAACATTTTGTAAAGACACATTCGACCGTACAACCGTTTAGGGCATTTTCGGGGATGGTCTCGTTTTTAGGCTAAATGGTACGAAGATTTTCGTACCAGAACTTTTGCGCGTTTTTTCCGTTTTTTTGCTCGGATGAGCTAGTAGGGGCCTAAGAAAAACATTTTGTAAAGACACATTCAACCGTACAACCGTTTAGGGCATTTTTGGGGATGGTCTCGTTTTTAGGCTAAATGGTACGAAGATTTTCGTACTAGAACTTTTGCGCGTTTTTTCCGTTTTTTTGCTCGGATGAGCTAGTAGGGGCCTAAGAAAAACATTTGGTAAAGACACATTCGACCGTACAACCGTTTATGGCATTTTCGGGGATGGTCTCGTTTTTACGCTAAATGGGCCGTGCGGCTTAGGAGAGCTTTTTGAAGAGTAGGTGGTGATGTCTCACACCTAGTCTTGTGTTGATGTTTTGCACATGTTTTGCCCTTGTGAGTTGTACATAGGGCGGCCAGGTGATACTTGGGCTTTGCATATATTTATAGGCTTTTGTCTATAGGTTTTGGTATAGGGTCCTAGAGCCATTTTTGTTAGGCCCGTAGGACATTTTTGGACCGGATCTGCGTATCCGAGGTTGGGGTTGTGCTTTTTCACCTTGACCTTTTTATGGTCAAGTGTGTTATGTATATTCCTTCTCTTTCTATATATATTCACCACGTTTCGAGCTAGTAGGGTCCTAAGAAAAACATTTTGTAAAGACACATTCGACCGTACAACCGTTTAGGGCATTTTCGAGGAGGGTCTCGTTTTGAGCCTGAATGCTACGAAGATTTTCGTACCAGAACTTTTGCGAGTGTTTTTTCGTTTTTTTTTGCTTGGATGAGCTAGTAGGGTCCTAAGAAAAACATTTTGTAAAGACACATTCGAAAGTACAACCATTTAGGGCATTTTCGGGGATGGTCTCGTTTTGAGGCTAAATGTTACGAAGATTTTCGTAACAGAACTTTTGCGAGTTTTTTCCGTTTTTTTGCTCGGATGAGCTAGTAGGGTCCTAAGAAAAACATTTTGTAAAGACACATTCGACCGTAAAACCGTTTAGGGCAGTTTCGGGGAGGGTCTCGTTTTGAGGCTAAATGGTACGAAGATTTTCGTACCAGAACTTTTGCGAGTTTTTCCCTTTTTTTTGCTTGGATGAGCTAGCAGGGGCCTAAGAATAACATTTTGTAAAGACACATTCGACCGTACAACCATTTAGGGCATTTTCGAGGATGGTCTCGTTTTTTGGCTAAATGGTACGAAAATTTTCGTGCCAAAACTTTTGCGAGTTTTTTCCGTTTTTTTGCTCGGATGAGCTAGTAGGTGCCTAAGAAAAACATTTTGTAAAGACACATTCGACCGTACAACCGTTTAGGGCATTTTCGGGGATGGTCTCGTTTTTAGGCTAAATGGTACGAAGATTTTCGTACCAGAACTTTTGCGCGTTTTTTCCGTTTTTTTGCTCAGATGAGCTAGTAGGGGCCTAAGAAAAACTGTTTGTAAAGACACATTCGACCGTACCGCCGTTTAGGGCAATTTCGGGGAGGGTCTCGTTTTGAGGCTAAATGGTACGAAGATTTTTGTACCAGAACTTTTGCGAGTTTTTTTCCCTTTTTTGCTTGGATGAGCTAGTAGGGTCCTAAGAAAAACATTTTTAAGGTCACATTCGACCGTACAACCGTTTAGGGCATTTTCGGGGAGGGTCTCTTTTTGAGGCTGAATGATACGAAGATTTTCGTACCAGAACTTTTGCGAGTTTTTTCCTTTTTTGCTTGTATGAGCTAGTAGGGGCCTAAAAATAACATTTTGTAAAGACACATTCGACCGTACAACCGTTTAGGGCATTTTCGAGGATGTTCTCGTTTTTTGGCTAAATGGAACGAAGATTTTCGTAACAGAACTTTTGCGAGTTTTTTTCCCTTTTTTTGCTCGGATGAGCTAGTAGGGGCCTAAGAAAAACTGTTTGTAAAGACACATTCGACCGTAAAACCGTTTAGGGCAGTTTCGGGGAGGGTCTCGTTTTGAGGCTAAATGGTACGAAGATTTTCGTACCAGAACTTTTGCGAGTTTTTTCCCTTTTTTTTGCTTGGATGAGCTAGTAGGGTCCTAAGAAAAACATTTTGTAAAGACACATTCGACCGTACAACCGTTTCGGTCATTTTCAGAGACTGTCTCGTTTTTAGGCTAAATGGTACGAAGATTTTTGTACCAGAACTTTTGCGAGTTTTTTCCGTTTTTTTTGCTCGGATGAACTAGTAGGTGCCTAAGAAAAACATTTTATAAAGACACATTCGACCGTACAACCGTTTAGGGCATTTTCGGGGATGGTCTCGTTTTTAGGCTAAATGGTACGAAGATTTTCGTACCAGAACTTTTGAGCGTTTTTTCCATTTTTTTGCTCGGATTAGCTAGTAGGGGCCTAAGAAAAACATTTGGTAAAGACACATTCGACCGTACAACCGTTTATGGCATTTTCGGGGATGGTCTCGTTTTTAGGCTAAATGGGCCGTGCGGCTTAGGATAGCTTTTTGATGAGTAGGTGGTGATGTCTCTCACCTAGTCTTGTGTTGATGTTTTGCACATGTTTTGCCCTTGTGAGTTGTACATAGGGCGGCCAGGTGATACTTGGGCTTTGCATATATTTATAGGCTTTTGTCTATAGGTTTTGGTATAGGGTCCTAGAACCATTTTTGTTAGGCCCGTAGGGCATTTTTGGACCGGATCTGCGTATCCGAGGTTGGGGTTGTGCTTTTTCACCTTGACCTTTTTATGGTCAAGTGTGTTATGTATATTCCTTCTCTTTCTATATATATTCACCACGTTTCGAGCTAGTAGGGTTCTAAGAAAAACATTTTGTAAAAACACATTCGACCGTACAACCGTTTAGGGCATTTTCGGGGAGGGTCTCGTTTTGAGCCTGAATGCTACGAAGATTTTCGTACCAGAACTTTTGCGAGTGTTTTCCGTTTTTTTTGCTTGGATGAGCTAGTAGGGTCCTAAGAAAAACATTTTGTAAAGACACATTCGAAAGTACAACCGTTTAGGGCATTTTCGGGGATGGTCTCGTTTTGAGGCTGAATGGTACAAAGATTTTCGTAACAGAACTTTTGCGAGTTTTTTCCGTTTTTTGCTCGGATGTGCTAGTAGGGGCCTAAGAAAAACATTTTGTAATGACACATTCGACCGTACAACCGTTTAGGGTATTTTCGGGGAGGATCTCGTTTTGAGGCTGAATGGTACGAAGATTTTCGTATCAGAACTTTTGCCAGTTTTTTCCATTTTTTTTCTGGTATGAGCTAGTAGGGGCCTAAGAAAATCAGTTTGTAAAGACATATTCGACCGTACAACCGTTTAGGGCATTTTCGGGGATGGACTCGTTTTGAGGCTGAATGGTACGAAGATTTTCATAGTAGAACTTTTGAGAGTTTTTTCCTTTTTTTTGCTTGGATGAGCTAATAGGGTCCTAAGAAAAACATTTTTTAAGGACACATTCGACCGTACAACCGTTTAGGGCATTTTCGGGGAGGGTCTCGTTTTGAGGCTGAATGGTACGAAGATTTTCGTACCAGAACTTTTACGAGTTTTTTCCTTTTTTTGCTTGTATGAGCTAGCAGGGGCCTAAGAATAACATTTTGTAAGGACACATTCGACCGTACAACCGTTTAGGGCATTTTTGAGGATGGTCTCGTTTTTTGGCTAAATGGTACGAAAATTTTCGTACCAGAACTTTTGCGAGTTTTTTCGGTTTTTTTGCTCGGATGAGCTAGTAGGGGCCTAAGAAAAACTGTTTGTAAAGACACATTCGACCGTAAAACCGTTTAGGGCAGTTTCGGGGAGGGTCTCGTTTTGAGGCTAAATGGTACGAAGATTTTCGTACCAGAACTTTTGCGAGTTTTTTCCCTTTTTTTTGCTTGGATGAGCTAGTAGGTTCCTAAGAAAAACATTTTGTAAAGACACATTCGACCGTACAACTGTTTCGGGCTTTTTCAGAGACTGTCTCGTTTTTAGGCTAAATGGTACGAAGATTTTCGTACCAGAACTTTTGCGAGTTTTTTCCGTTTTTTTTGCTCGGATGAGCTAGTAGGGGCCTAAGAAAAACATTTTGTAAAGACACATTCGACCGTACAACCGTTTAGGGCATTTCGGGGAGGGTCTCGTTTTGAGGCTAAATGGTACGAAGATTTTCGTAACAGAACTTTTGCGAGTTTTTTCCCTTTTTTTTGCTTGGATGAGCTAGTAGGGTCCTAAGAAAAACATTTTGTAAAGACACATTCGACCGTACAACTGTTTCGGGCTTTTTCAGAGACTGTCTCGTTTTTAGGCTAAATGGTACGAAGATTTTCGTACCAGAACTTTTGCGAGTTTTTTCCGTTTTTTTTGCTTGTATGAGCTAGCAGGGGCCTAAGAATAACTATTTGTAAAGACACATTCGACTGTACAACTGTTTAGGACATTTTTGGAGATGGTCTCGTTTTTAGGCTAAATGGGCCGTGCGGCTTAGGAGAGCTTTTTGATGAGTAGGTGGTGATGTCTCACACCTAGTCTTGTGTTGATGTTTTGCACATGTTTTGCCCTTGTGAGTTGTACATAGGGCGGCTAGGTGATACTTGGGCTTTGCATATATTTATAGGCTTTTGTCTATAGGTTTTGGTGTAGGGTCCTAGACCCATTTTTGTTAGGCTCGTAGGACATTTTTGGACCGGAACTTTTGCGAGTTTTTTCCGTTTTTTTGCTCGGATGAGCTAGTAGGGGCCTTAGAAAAACTGTTTGTAAAGACACATTCAACCGTAAAACCGTTTAGGGCAGTTTCAGGGAGGGTCTCGTTTTGAGGCTAAATGGTACGAAGATTTTCGTAACAGAACTTTTGCGAGTTTTTTCCCTTTTTTTTCCTTGGATGAGCTAGTAGGGTCCTAAGAAAAACATTTTGTAAAGACACATTCAACCGTAAAACCGTTTAGGGCAGTTTCGGGGACTGTCTCGTTTTTAGGCTAAATGGTAAGAAGATTTTCGTACCAGAACGTTTGCGAGTTTTTCCGTTTTTTTTGCTCGGATGAGCTAGTAGGGGCCTAAGAAAAACATTTTGTAAAGACACATTCGACCGTACAACCGTTTAATGGTCTCGTTTTTAGGCTAAATGGTACGAAGATTTTCGTACCAGAACTTTTGCGCGTTTTTTCCGTTTTTTTGCTCGGATGAGCTAGTAGGGGCCGAAGAAAAACATTTGGTAAAGACACATTCTACCGTACAACCGTTTATGGCATTTTTGGGGATGGTCTCGTTTTTAGGCTAAATGGGCCGTGCGGCTTAGGAGTGCTTTTTGATGAGTAGGTGGTGATGTCTCACACCTAGTCTTGTGTTGATGTTTTGCACATGTTTTGCCCTTGTGAGTTGTACATAGGGCGGCTAGGTGATACTTGGGCTTTGCATATATTTATAGGCTTTTGTCTATAGGTTTTGGTGTAGGGTCCTAGACCCATTTTTGTTAGGCTCGTAGGGCATTTTTGGATCGGATCTGCGTATCCGAGGTTGGGGTTGTGCTTTTTCACCTTGACCTTTTTATGGTCAAGTATGTTATGTATATTCCTTCTCTTTCTATATATATTCACCACGTTTCGAGCTAGTAGGGTCCTAAGAAAAACATTTTGTAAAGACACATTCGACCGTACAACCGTTTAGGGCATTTTCGAGGAGGGTCTCGTTTTAAGCCTGAATGCTACGAAGATTTTCGTACCAGAACTTTTTCGAGTTTTTCCTGTTTTTTAATCGGATGAGCTAGTAGGGGCCTAAGAAAAACTGTTTGTAAAGACACATTCGACTGTAAAACCGTTTAGGGCAGTTTCGGGGAGGGTCTCGTTTTGAGGCTAAATGGTACGAAGATTTTCGTACCAGAACTTTTGCGAGTTTTTTCCCTTTTTTTTGCTTGGATGAGCTAGTAGGGTCCTAAGAAAAACATTTTGTAAAGACACATTCGACCGTACAACCGTTTTGGGCATTTTCAGAGACTGTCTCGTTTTTAGGCTAAATGGTACGAAGATTTTCGTACCAGAACGTTTGCGAGTTTTTTCGTTTTTTTGCTCGGATGAGCTAGTAGGGGCCTAAGAAAAACATTTTGTAAAGATACATTCGACCGTACAACCGTTTAGGGCATTTTCGGGGATGGTCTCGTTTTTAGGCTAAATTGTACGAAGATTTTCGTACCAGAACTTTTGCGCGTTTTTTCCGTTTTTTTGCTCGGATGAGCTATTAGGGGCCGAAGAAAAACATCTGGTAAAGACACATTCGACCGTACAACCGTTTATGGCATTTTTGGGGATGGTCTCGTTTTTAGGCTAAATGGGCCGTGCGGCTTAGGAGAGCTTTTTGATGAGTAGGTGGTGATGTCTCACACCTAGTCTTGTGTTGATGTTTTGCACATGTTTTTCCCTTGTGAGTTTTACATAGGGCGGCCAGGTGATACTTGGGCTTTGCATATATTTATAGGCTTTTGTCTATAGGTTTTGGTATAGGGTCCTAGACCCATTTTTGTTAGGCCCGTAGGGCATTTTTGGACCGGATCTGCGTATCCGAGGTTGGGGTTGTGCTTTTTCACCTTGACCTTTTTATGGTCAAGTGTGTTATGTATATTCCTTCTCTTTCTATATATATTCACCACGTTTCGAGCTAGTAGGGTCCTAAGAAAAACATTTTGTAAAGACACATTCGACCGTACAACCGTTTAGGGCATTTTCGAGGAGGGTCTCGTTTTGAGCCTGAATGCTACGAAGATTTTCGTACCAGAACTTTTGCGAGTGTTTTTTCGTTTTTTTTTGCTTGGATGAGTTAGTAGGGTCCAAAGAAAAACATTTTGTAAAGACATATTCGACCGTACAACCGTTTAGGGCATTTTCGGGGAGGGTCTCGTTTTGAGCCTGAATGCTACGAAGATTTTCGTACCAGAACTCTTGCGAGTGTTTTCCGTTTTTTTTTGCTTGGATGAGCTAGTAGGGTCCTAAGAAAAACATTTTGTAAAGACACATTCGCAAGTACAACCGTTTAGGGCATTTTCGGGGATGGTCTCGTTTTGAGGCTAAATGGTACGAAGATTTTTGTAACAGAACTTTTGCGAGTTTTTGCCGTTTTTTTGCTCGGATGAGCTAGTATGGGCCTAAGAAAAACATTTTGTAAAGACACATTCGACCGTACAACCGTTTAGGGCATTTTCGGGGAGGGTCTCGTTTTGAGGCTGAATGGTACGGAGATTTTCGTACCAGAACTTTTGCGAGTTTTTTCCTTTTTTTTTCTTGTATGAGCTAGTAGGGGCCTAAGAAAATCAGTTTGTAAAGACACATTCGACCGTACAACCGTTTAGGGCATTTTCGGGGATGGTCTCGTTTTGAGGCTGAATGGTACGAAGATTTTCGTACCAGAACTTTTGCGAGTTTTTTCCTTTTTTTTGCTTGGATGAGCTAGTAGGGTCCTAAGAAAAACATTTTTTAAGGACACATTCGACCGTACAACCGTTTAGGGCATTTTCGGGGAGGGTCTCGTTTTGAGGCTGAATGGTACGAAGATTTTCGTACCAGAACTTTTGCGAGTTTTTTTCCTTTTTTTGCTTGTATGAGCTAGCAGGGGCCTAAGAATAACATTTTGTAAAGACACATTCGACCGTACAACCGTTTAGGGCATTTTCGAGGATGGTCTCGTTTTTTGGCTAAATGGTACGAAAATTTTCGTACCAGAACTTTTGCGAGTTTTTTCCCTTTTTTTGCTCGGATGAGCTAGTAGGGGCCTAAGAAAAACTGTTTGTGAAGATACATTTGACCGTAAAACCGTTTAGGGCAGTTTCGGGGAAGGTCTCGTTTTGAGGCTAAATGGTACGAAGATTTTCGTACCAGAACTTTTGCGAGTTTTTTCCCTTTTTTTGCTTGGATGAGCTAGTAGGGTCCTAAGAAAAACATTTTGTAAAGACACATTCGACCGTACAACTGTTTCGGGCTTTTTTAGAGACTGTCTCGTTTTTAGGCTAAATGGTACGAAGATTTTCGTACCAGAACTTTTGCGAGTTTTTTCCGTTTTTTTGCTCTGATGAGCTAGTAGGGGCCTAAGAAAAACATTTTGTAAAGACACATTCGACCGTACAACCGTTTAGGGCATTTTTGGGGATGGTCTCGTTTTTAGGCTAAATGGTACGAAGATTTTCGTACCAGAACTTTTGCGCGTTTTTTCCATTTTTTTGCTCGGATGAGCTAGTAGGGGCCTAAGAAAAACATTTGGTAAAGACACATTCGACCGTACAACCGTTTATGGCATTTTCGGGGATGGTCTCGTTTTTACGCTAAATGGGCCGTGCGGCTTAGGAGAGCTTTTTGATGAGTAGGTGGTGATGTCTCACACCTAGTCTTGTGTTGATGTTTTGCACATGTTTTGCCCTTGTGAGTTGTACATAGGGCGGCCAGGTGATACTTGGGCTTTGCATATATTTATAGGCTTTTGTCTATAGGTTTTGGTGTAGGGTCCTAGACCCATTTTTGTTAGGCCCGTAGGGCATTTTTGGACCGGATCTGCGTATCCGAGGTTGGGGTTGTGCTTTTTCACCTTGACCTTTTTATGGTCTTATGTATATTCCTTCTCTTTCTATATATATTCACCACGTTTCGAGCTAGTAGGGTCCTAAGAAAAACATTTTGTAAAGACACATTCGACCGTACAACCGTTTAGGGCATTTTCGAGGAGGGTCTCGTTTTGAGCCTGAATGCTACGAAGATTTTCGTACCAGAACTTTTGCGAGTGTTTTTTCGTTTTTTTTGCTTGGATGAGCTAGTAGGGTCCTAAGAAAAACATTTTGTAAAGACACATTCGAAAGTACAACCGTTTAGGGCATTTTCGGGGATGGTCTCGTTTTGAGGCTGAATGGTACGAAGATTTTCGTAACAGAACTTTTGCGAGTTTTTTCCGTTTTTTTGCGCTTTTGAGCTAGTAGGGGCTTAAGAAAAACATTTTGTAAAGACACATTCGACCGTACAACCGTTTAGGCCATTTTCGGGGAGGGTCACGTTTTGAGGCTGAATGGTACGAAGATTTTCGTACCAGAACTTTTGCGAGTTTTTTCCATTTTTTTCTTGTATGAGCTATAGTAGGGGCCTAAGAAAATCAGTTTGTAAAGACACATTCGACCGTACAACCGTTTAGGGCATTTTCGGGGATGGTCTCGTTTTGTGGCTGAATGGTACGAAGATTTTCGTACCAGAACTTTTGCGAGTTTTTTCCGTTTTTTTTGCTTGGATGAGCTAGTAGGGTCCTAAGAAAAACATTTTGTAAAGACACATTCGAAAGTACAACCGTTTAGGGCATTTTCGGGGATGGTCTCGTTTTGAGGCTGAATGGTACGAAGATTTTCGTAACAGAACTTTTGCGATTTTTTTCCTTTTTTTGCTTGTATGAGCTAGCAGGGGCCTAAGAATAACATTTTGTAAAGACACATTCGACCGTACAACCGTTTAGGGCATTTTCGAGGATGGTCTCGTTTTTTGGCTAAATGGTACGAAAATTTTCGTACCAGAACTTTTGCGAGTTTTTTCTGTTTTTTTTGCTCGGATGAGCTAGTAGGGGCCTAAGAAAAACTGTTTGTAAAGACACATTCGACCGTAAAATCGTTTAGGGCAGTTTCGGGGAGGGTCTCGTTTTGAGGCTAAATGGTACAAAGATTTTCGTACCAGAACTTTTGCGAGTTTTTTCCCTTTTTTGCTTGGATGAGCTAGTAGGTTCCTAAGAAAAACATTTTGTAAAGACACATTCGACCGTACAACCGTTTAGGGCATTTTCGAGGAGGGTCTCGTTTTGAGCCTGAATGGTACGAAGATTTTCGTACCAGAACTTTTGCGAGTTTTTGATGTGTCACAAGGGGGGGTGCCACACGATCTGTCCAAGGTGCATGAAGGGAGGATGATGTGTCACTTTGCAGCTGCATTTAAGCCACTTAATGACATCATCCAAGGTGGCATTCTTGACATTAAAACATCATAAAGGAATGACACATGAAGGGGTGGCCGGCCATGGAAGTGAAAGGTCTCTCAAATTCAATGCTTGCACTTAATAGGCTTTTGCATATTAAATGGCCAGAATTTGAAAGGGTTTTGGCCAGTTTTGGAGAGTCTTTTGGGCTGGTTTTTCAGCCTATAAATAAGTTTAGTTTCATGTTATTCTTAGATCAAGTTTTTATCCAGATTTGAGAGAGAAGCCGAGTGCTTTGTAGTGTAGAACTTGGTGGATTCCAAGTGTGGTTCGAGTGCCTTAGTGAGTTTACCTAGGGCGTGGGTTAGTCTAAGTTGGGTGGATTCCTTACCTTTGCTAGCCTTGTTTGTTTAGGGTTCTGGTGGATTCCATTGTCCTATTACAAACACTTATCCAATATTAATAAAATTCAGTTCATTTCTTATCAAAATCGTCATCATCAATTTTCATTCAAGTGTTGACGTCTCGTGACCAGAAATCGAGAATTAAGCCGATCCAAATTGCATCAGGTGGTAGCAGAGCCTTTCGAGGCGAGTTTTGTAAGTTTTGGGTATATAATTGCTTAATCATGATTACTTTCATATATGCTCAAATTTTTTCTATATCTCTTTTTATTAGCCAAGCCGATACCCGAACCATCAATAACCCTTTCTTGACCCTTTGACGTGGCTAAAACTCAAAGTGAGAAAATTTTTCTAAGCCTATCTCCTTCCCATCCTTAACCATGAGTGCGTAACCCATTGTTGGGAGTCAGGGTCGTACAAAAAAAAACGTGGCTATTAAAGAGAAGAAGTAAGCCTTTGAATTAAACCGTTGAACCAAGAGTTATTTGGCACCCACTCAATGCCACGCACCTCTTGCCCTTCCCACAACTTTAATGCGTGAATATTAAATAGATGTAGCTCTTTAGTTGCCAAGGAAGTTAATAAGCTCTACTTTCTTAATTACTCACCACTTCATTAATCATCTACCACTTCATTAAATTCAGCTTTGTGTGCAAACCAAGAGGTGGGGGCTGATTAATTGTGAGTTATTGGTGGGCCTAATTAACGACCACCTCTTCCCTTTCCTCTCTTAAAAAAACCGCCCATTTTAATTCCCTTGCACCTAGTCGACTTCTTTGCTGCCTACTTCCCAATTTCTTATATAAAGAGAGGCCTTTCATTCGTGCAATTTCCCCAACCAAGAGAGAAACCGAAGGCGTCTCAAGGGAGAAGCATCCAGCCGATCACCCCTCAAAAACACCACTTTTTCGTTAGTAAGGGTGTAAGCCTCCATCTTCTTGATCCTAAGAGGCATTTGTGTCGTGTACTTGGACTGTCTTCGAGTCTCTTCCTTCCACTCTTTCAAGACAATCCAAGTAAGTTGCAAAATCATTTTATTTTGATGTTGATGGCTGGAATCGAGTTTAGATCATGTGTAAATTTTGGTTTTCTTTAGCCTAAAGCCACGAGATGCTAGTTTGAAGGTAAAATCCAGCCGTGAGTTTCGAAAATCAACCTAGGGTGAGTCGACTTTAGCCTAGGTTGTGGGCTGGTGGGGTCGGATTAAACTCGAGCCAACCTTGTTCTATTCCCCTCTAACCTTTGCCAAGAACCGAACCTGAATTGAGCAATGAAAGTTTTTCGTGATTAGTCGTTATATATTCATATACTTTTGTTGGATGAGATAACATAACCCATGCAAATGATTATATTGGTCACGAAACGAGAATCGTGGACATCAAAGGCTGTGGTGGGGAGTCCAAGGCTCGAAAAAGTTCCCTAAGCTAAGAGGGTCGTGTTAAAAAAAAAGAAAGAGAGTGAAAAACGAGGGAACATACAAGTCACGGGATGACCTTACCCATGTTGCTTTCTTACGAGTATGCATTTTGTGTGTTCGTTATTTATCAGGCAAGTTCCGACTTCTTTACAACCAAAATGGCCTACGAGATGTTGCTTGGCAAGAAGGTAGTTCTAAGCAAGAGTGTGGCTGGCCCACGTCTTGTGTGTGGCATGGCTACAAGGAAGGAGATCATCGACATCTCGAGTGATCATGAGGTCGAGAACCATGAAGAAGAAAGCGACGCCAGTTTTGGTGAGGAGAGTGGCCCTAGTATCAACGTAGAGGGTGGCTACAGTGCGAGCGTCGAGTTAAGAGATAATGATTCGAGCCCAAGCGAAGAATCCGCTGAGGAAGTGAGCGAAGAAGTGGATATTATGAATGATGTGGCTCCCATGGGTGGTCTCACCGAATTCGAGGAGTTTTATATGGTGCCATATCAGGAGCTTCCCGAGGAAGAATTTGTGGATGGTGATGAGATGATGGTGGAGGGGGAGCCTCCCGAAGAAGGAGTTGAAGAAGTTGATGGTTGGTTCGCGCTGGACGAGCTCTATGAGGACCAAAAGCACAACCTATTTTATTGTCGTGCCATGGTGCTAGGCGTAGAGTGCCTAGTCAACATCGATGGAGGGTGCGCCTCCAACTTAGTATCCGAAGACGTGATCAAACAGGTGGGTTTTGTTCTACAACGACGCCAACAGGCATATACTGTTGGGTGGCTCGCAGATGAGGATACTATCCCCGTAACCCACTATGTGTCCTTGCCGATCATTATTGGTGGGTACCATGACCTCATTGACCGCGACGTGGTGCCCATGCGGACAGCCCATGTCATTCTCGGGCGTCCCTGGCAGTGGGAGAAGAAGCTGATGCATTGTGGGAGGTGGAACACCCACACGTTCTTCCACGACGACGAGCACTTTTGCTTATTTCCCATGGCTTCCCATGAGGTGGCGCCCATTCTCAACCGAGGGCCGGCCCGGCTCAGTCACCTCGCCACGGCCACTTCCATGTATGGCCCCAAGGATTCGAGGTCGAATCCTCTTCAAGGGGAAGTGGATGATGTGATCACGCCGCCAACATTCAAGATCAAGAGGAGCCGGCACCAGCAACGCCCCATGGACCACAAGCTACACCGCCATCGGTCCATTCAAGCTCATCCAAGCAACAATTGGGCCCAAGCCCAAGGTACGTCCATCTCTCTTTTCCAGCCCATGTCGTCTCCACCTCCTCAAGATTGCTTGGCCGCCAAGAAGGAGCATTCAATGACCTCCAAGTAAAGACCGCCATCAATTACAGCCTTGGAAGCCAAGTCAAGCATTCAATTTGAAGAACCATCAATTTCCGCCTTGGAAGCCAAGTCAAGCACTTAATTTTTGTCCTAATTTTATCCTATATAAAGGGTTGTAATCTTTCTTATTTCCTAAGCTTAAAACTTGAACTTGAAGAACTTTGTTTAGTTTCGGGTTTTGGGCTCTCCCGGCTTGTGGGACTCAAGCCGTGGTCCTCGTGTGATTCGAGGGCCTGGATGGCTGGTTATGGTTCGTGTGACTCGATCCTTAGCCTAGCCGTCCTTAGACGACCTTGCTTGGTGCGACTATGAGTGAGGCCGTCTACTTATCCCTAGGATAGTTGGGTTTGGAATGGTTTGTCTTCGATCCTTGTATTTTAGTTCTCGTGGTGCGTATATCCATGAGGGTTGGGATAGTTGGGTCCGGATTAGTTGTTCCTCACACTTGTATCCTTTAGTTGGTTTTTCTTGGTGCGTTTATCCAAGAGGGGTCAACTACTTATCCCTTATATAATAAAAAGACCTAAATCTCCAATTTTTTATTTGAGAAATCTTCATTCTTAATACCTTTAAAACCAACAAACACAACCCATTTTTCAAGCGGCTTCAACAAGAACGTTCTCAAGCATCATCACGAACTCGCTCTAGCCAGAATCAAGTCCGATCCTTAAGGGAATCACATCAGGTGGTATCAGAGCTATTCCGAGGCATCTTTTTGTGTCATCAGCAACGTCCAAGTCGATCAAATATGGACAAGTATCCAACCGTGGCTGACTTGAACAACTTGCTTTTCCCGAAAAAGAAGGAAGTGGTGACTTCTCCAATCACCATTAGCGATTTGAAGGAGGTATGGGCTGAGGTGATGTCCAATGAAACAACCCTTGTTCCATCCACACCGGCTGAGATGGAGGAAGTTCATGCAGCCCCAACCGTAGCCTCCATCCCATGCTTCATGGCGAGGAAAATCGAGGTTGTTGAGATCTCGAGCGAAGATGAAGAGGAGGCGATCCATGAAGAGGAGCCCAACAAGGAGGACTCTACGAAGGAGTTTTACATGGATGATTTCTACATGGAAGACTATTTGGTGGATGAATCACAATTTCTTGATGTGGCGCCAATGAAGTCACAATTTCCATGGGAGGCACCAATGGAGGAAGAACCAAGAGAGGAGGCATCCAAGGAGGAAGATCCAAGAGAGGAGGCGCCAATGGAGAAGGAGCCAAGAGGTAAGTTGCCAATGGAAGAGGAGGTTGAGCAAAAGGAGCCAAAGAAAGAGAAGGCCCCAATGGAAGAGGAGGCTGAGAAAAAGGAGCCAAAGAAAGACGAGGCGCCCCTTGGCAAGGTCGACCTAGCACGTCTTAGCCATCATGCGCGGCCATTCATCGAGATCGAGGCTAAGGATTCGAGGACGAATCCTCCTAAAGGTGGGGAGGATGATGTGTCACAAGGGGGGGGGGGGTGCCACACGATCTGTCCAAGGTGCATGAAGGGAGGATGATGTGTCACTTTGCAGCTACATTTAAGCCACTTAATGACATCATCCAAGGTGGCATTCTTGACATTAAAACATCATAAAGGAATGACACATGAAGGGGTGGTCGGCCATGGAAGTGAAAGGTCTCTCAAATTCAATGCTTGCACTTAATAGGCTTTTGCATATTAAATGGCCAGAATTTGAAAGGGTTTTGGCCAGTTTTGGAGAGTCTTTTAGGCTGGTTTTTCAGCCTATAAATAAGCTTAGTTTCATGTTATTCTTAGATCAAGTTTTTATCCAGATTTGAGAGAGAAGCCGAGTGCTTTGTAGTGTAGAACTTGGTGGATTCCAAGTGTGGTTCGAGTGCCTTAGTGAGTTTATCTAGGGCGTGGGTTAGTCTAAGTTGGGTGGATTCCTTACCTTTGCTAGCCTTGTTTGTTTAGGGTTCTGGTGGATTCCATTGTCCTATTACAAACACTTATCCAATATTAATAAAATTCAGTTCATTTCTTATCAAAATCGTCATCATCAATTTTCATTCAAGTGTTGACGTCTCATGACCAGAAATCGAGAATTAAGCCGATCCAAATTGCATCAGTTTTTTCCGTTTTTTTTGCTCGGATGAGCTAGTAGGGACCTAAGAAAAATATTTTGTAAAGACACATTCGACCGTACAACCGTTTAGGGCATTTTCGGGGAGGGTCTCGTTTTGAGGCTGAATGGTACGAAGATTTTCGTACCAGAACTTTTGCGAGTTTTTTCCATTTTTTTCTTGTATGAGCTAGTAGGGGCCTAAGAAAATCAGTTCGTAAAGACACATTCGACCGTATAACCGTTTAGGGCATTTTCGGGGAGGGTCTCGTTTTGAGGATGAATGGTACGAAGATTTTCGTACCAGAACTTTTGCGAGTTTTTTCCGTTTTTTTTGCTTGGATGAGCTAGTTGGGTCCTAAGAAAAACATTTTGTAAAAACACATTCGACCGTACAACCGTTTAGGGCATTTTCGGGGAGGGTCTCGTTTTGAGCCTGAATGGTATGAAGATTTTCGTACCAGAACTTTTGGGAGTTTTTCCATTTTTTGCTTAGATGAGCTAGTAGGGGCCTAAGAATAACATTTTGTAAAGACACATTCGACCGTACAACCTTTTAGGTCATTTTCGGGGATGGTCTCCTTTTTAGGCTAAATGGTACGAAGATTTTCGTACCAGAACTTTTGCGAGTTTTTTCCGTTTTTTTTGCTCGAATGAGCTAGTAGGGGCCTAAGAAAAACTGTTTGTAAAGACACATTCGACCGTACAACTGTTTAGGGCAGTTTCGGAGAGGGTCTCGTTTTGAGGCTAAATGGTACGAAGAATTCCGTACCAGAACTTTTGCGAGTTTTTTCCCTTTTTTTTGCTTGGATGAGCTAGTAGGGTCCTTGTGGCGTGGGAGGATGTTTGCAAGCCCTTTGAGGAGGGTGGGCTCAACATCAAAGAGTTGGAAGCTTGGAATACTTCGGCCTTCTTCCGGTTAGGGCATGATGTGATCACCGGAAGGATGAACATGTGGACAAGGTGGGTAGAGGATAACCACACTCGTAGGGCGGATTTTTGGAGTGTGAGGAAGACAAACACCGATTCTTGGGTGTGGAGAAATTTGCTCAAAACCCGGGAAACCATGAGAGGTGTGTTGTTGGGAGATGAGCAACAAGGGGAGAGGATAAACGTCCTAGACATCACTAGGCCGAATGGGAGCCTTGATACTAAAGCACTTTATGAGGTCTTGAGAAATAAAGGGGAAAAGGAGGAGTGGTGTGAGATTGTGTGGGGGGTGGTCCGAGCAAGAGCATGGAGCTTCCGACTTTGGTTGGCCTATAAAGGAAGACTCCCTACCTTGGTCCGACTTTTTGAGTGGGGATGTGCTAGCCATAATGTTTGCCCCTTGTGCAATGAACACCCCGAGACTATTGAGCATGTTTGGGGATCTTGCTTATTTGTACTACGAGTGATGGAAAGAGTTTGGAGGTGGGTAGGGATACACACCCACAAGGAGGATGTAAGGGAATGGGTTGAATGGTTTATACGATCACCCGGCCGAGATAGTACACTCTTCAAGGTGAAGCTCATGGCCTTCCTAGGAGTAGTGTACTACACTTGGAAGCATAGGAATAATGTGCTTCATGAGGGAATTGAACCAAATGTTGTCTCTTGTGCCCAAGAAATCATTATTGCATGTAAACAAAGACTTGAAGCTTCATGCAAGTTTGAAGGAAGACAAGGAGAAGTCCTTCGAAGACAACTCGGCCTTTGAGGTATGTGTAGGTGGCTTGTGCTTTTTCGTGGCGTTCATATTTAGAGCCTTTGGTGATTGTTTGTGGTTTGATGCTCGGGCCGTGAGGCTTAGGAGAGCTTTTTTGATGTGTAGGTGGTGATGTCTCACACCTAGTTTTGTGTTGATATTTTGCACATGTTTGCCCATGTGAGTTGTACATAGGGCAGTCGGGTAATACTCGGGTTTTGCATATTTTTATAGGCTTTTGTCTATAGGTTGGTGATGGGGTCCTAGACCCGTTTTTGTTAGGCCCGTAGGGCATTTTTGACCGGATCTGCGTATCCGAGGCTGGGGTTGTACTTTTTCATCTTGACTTTTTATGGTCAAGAGTGTTCTGTATATTCCTTCTATTTCTATATATTCACCACGTTTCGAGCTAGTAGGGTCCTATGAAAAACATTTTGTAAAGACACATTCGACCGTACAACCGTTTAGGGCATTTTCGGGGAGGTTCTCGTTTTGAACCTGAATGGTACGAATATTTTCGTACCAGAACTTTTGCGAGTTTTTCCGTTTTTTTTTTGTTTGGATGAGCTAGTAGGGGCCTAAGAAAAACATTTTGTAAAGACAAATTCGAACGTACAACCGTTTAGGGCATTTTCGGGGATGGTCTCGTTTTGAGGCTGAATGGTACGAAGATTTTCGTAACAGAACATTTGCGAGTTTTTTCCTTTTTTTTGCTTGGATGAGCTAGTTGGGTCCTAAGAAAAACATTTTGTAAAAACACATTCGACCGTACAACCGTTTAGGGCATTTTCGGGGAGGGTCTCGTTTTGAGGCTGAATGGTACGAAGATTTTCGTACCAGAACTTTTGGGAGTTTTTTCCATTTTTTGCTTAGATGAGCTAGTAGGGGCCTAAGAATAACATTTTGTAAAGACCCATTCGACCGTACAACCTTTTAGGGCATTTTCGGGGATGGTCTCGTTTTGAGGCTGAATGGTACGAAGATTGTCGTACCAGAACTTTTGCGAGTTTTTTCCATTTTTTTTCTTGTATCAGCTAGTAGGGGCCTAAGAAAATCAGTTCGTAAAGACACATTCGACCGTATAACCGTTTAGGGCATTTTCGGGGAGGGTCTCGTTTTGAGGATGAATGGTACGAAGATTTTCGTACCAGAACTTTTGCGAGTTTTTTTCCTTTTTTTTGCTTGGATGAGCTAGTTGGGTCCTAAGAAAAATATTTTGTAAAAACACATTCGATCGTACAACCGTTTAGGGCATTTTCGGGGAGGGTCTCGTTTTGAGGCTGAATGGTACGAAGATTTTCGTACCAGAACTTTTGGGAGTTTTTTCCATTTTTTGCTTAGATGAGCTAGTAGGGGCCTAAGAATAACATTTTGTAAAGACACATTCGACCGTACAACCTTTTAGGGCATTTTCGGGGATGGTCTCGTTTTGAGGCTGAATGGTACGAAGATTGTCGTACCAGAACTTTTGCGAGTTTTTTCCATTTTTTTTTCTTGTATCAGCTAGTAGGGGCCTAAGCTCTCTACTTTCTAGGTTTTCACACTTTTGGGCCGGCGGCTCTCTTGGTGGCGCAGCCACCTACTCCGGCTAGGGGGGTGGGGAGCGTGAGGGTTGGTGACACAACGTGAGGCTGAAGCACTGGTGGGGCCTCCTTGGGCGGCCGGTGCAAACGGAGGGAGATCGGAGAGTGAGGCTTGAGGGAAACACAAGGGTTTGTGGTGGTTCCGGCGGCGTTTCCCGGTGGCTACCACGTGAGTTTGAGTGGGAGGTGTCTTGTGAGGCGAAATCCGGCCAGATCCACTTGGATTTGGACTGGATACATGAGGGAGTTTGAAGGTGTGAGGAGAGTGCTCTCAAATCTCTAGTTTTTCAGGTTTTGGTTCGTGTTCTCTAATGAAGAAGAAGAGATCTGGTTCAAGCAAGCGTGATTTCTCTCCATTGACCCTTGATCTTCATGTCAAAGGGTCCAGATCTGAGATGTCGAAGGCCAAGGGACCAGATCTGAGTGGTTTGAGTCAGGTTGGTGCGAGTTCTTCAAGGCCTGGGGTGGTGCAACGAGAGACTGGCCAGCTGGGGTCTTTTGAGGTCGAAGATGAAGTTACCATGGAGATTGCAGATTTAATGGGCCTTCCTTTTGAGATTTCGGTGGCTTCCAAGACAGCAATTGATGAAAATGATCGGCTTAAGGCTGGAATGGGTGAAAATGGAGATTTGGAGGCAATAATTGTATCAAATGCAAGCTTGAAGGGGGCTAATGGGGATTCAGCCATGGCAACGGTCAAGTTGGGGTCCTTTTCTGATGGTGACAGCTCGGAAAAAGGTGTAGGGCAAGGAGTGGGCAAGATTCTTGCATGTGACAGCTTTTACCCTTCTAGGCAAACCTCTTTTGCAAAGGAGAAGATAAGATTTGCCTCTTTGGTCCATCCCCCATTTTCTGACCACAAAAACCAGATCCCATCTTGTTCGGTTGATTCTCTTGCTCTCCCACCCTCTAAAACTCTCAAAAACACCATAGGAGAAGGGAGTTCGAAGCTTGCTAACTCTTTAACCAAAAATCAGCCTCTAAAACCCCTTTACACCAATGAAAAATCAGTGAAGGAAAATCGTAATTGCTGTTTGGCTGAGAAGTTGAAGTTTTACCCCAAGATTAACAAGGAGATCTACAAATTTGAAGATGGTGAGGTTGAACCAGCTTTGGAGGAATGGAAGGCCACTCTTTTAGGGGTGGTCTTAGGGGGAAAGTTCTCTTATGGAGCCATGGCTGAGTTTGTGAAGAAGAATTGGGCAGATTTCCCTCTCAAGCTTTTCCTTAAAGAAAATGGGGTTTTTGTCTTTAAATTCCATACTGAAGAAGGTAAGAGATGGGTGCTTGAGCATGGACCTTGGATGGTGGGTGGGTTGATGCCTCTTATGCTAAAAGAATGGAGTTATGGGCTGAATCTTGATTGGTCTAGCTTTGATAGTATTCCGGTTTGGGTGAATGTATTGGAACCGAATCCCATGTTTCTCTCATCGAAACACATGTTGGGAGTGATAGGGAGTATGATTGGCAAGCCTATTTGTCTAGATAAAATCACGGCGGAGGTGGGGAGAATTTCTTTTGCAAGAATGTTAGTGGAGGTAACGCCGGCTGAAACGGAAAGAAAGGAGGTGGTTCTAGAGGACTCTAGGGGTAAAGTCTTCAAGCATGTTGTTAGGTTTGAGAAGCTGCCATGGATGTGTCATGGATGCAATTCTTTTGGGCACACAAGAAAGTTTTGTAAGGCGTTTGGAGATAGGGGTGCTAGAGCTGGATGGGGAAGGCCTAGAAAAATATGGGTGCCCAAGAAGAGAGGTATGGAGGAGGAGATAAGTGAGGAGCTTAAGGTGGATGATATGCTAAAAAAGGCCGAGAATCAAAACAAGGCTGAGTTTGATGTGGTCAAGCAAGTTGTGGATGCAAAGACAAATTATGTGAATGATGTGAGTGTTGAGGCTGGTTTGGATGCTTCCAAGGCTATTTGCGCTGATAGTGATGATGGTTTGAGGAATGAGTTGATGCCGACTGATGTAGCTCGAGATTTTGATGCCTTTGTGGTTGAGAAAAATGGGGACATCCGAGAGTTGAGTCCTAGTGCCGAGGTTTTAGTAGAGGTAGGCCTTGATGCGGATCCGGTTGCTAACCCGGACCACCCTAGAGTTGTTGAGCATAGAGAGATAGAGGTTGCTAAAGGGGCTGTTTTGAGTGGGGAGATGCTTGAATGCATAGCTGAGTTAAGGGATCAAGAGGGTGAGTTTGATCGAGATGATGTAGAGCCGGGTTTGGTTCAAGATATTGTGAGATCCTTAGACCCAGGTGCACGTGTGTTTGAGGCTGAGGTGGGCGAGTTTTCAGCTGCTACAAGGCCTAAGAAAGGGCTATTTTCAGTGGTAACGGGGCTGAGAGCAAAGACCCCCTTGACACCGAGCTCACTTGTCAAAGTTGTAGAAAGGTCGAGCTCCAAGAAGAAGTTTCCCCCCCTCTTACATACGGCTAAATCCATGTTGACCGGGGGAAAAAAGGAGATGGGGGTAAAAGGGTACCTAGCAAGACGGCTAAGTTTGGAAGAGGGTTGTAGTAGCCCTAAGAAAGGTGCTCATGGTTGATGTAAGAATAGGAGCATGGAATGTTAGGGGTGTGAATGGCGCCCCTAAAATAAGTATGGTGAACAAGTTTTCCATTAAGAATAAAGTAAGTTTGTTTGGATTGTTGGAAACTAAAACGCTGCGTACTAAAGAAGGAGAGTTGGCTTGGTCCTTGCTTAAGGGATGGAAGTTTTGTACGGAAGAAGGTTTGAGTGAAAGGAGTAGAATGAGAGTGGTTTGGGATCCTATGGTTTTGAGAGTGGAAGTTGTGGTGAAATCCAAGCAAGCTATTCATTGCAAGGTCCATCTTAAGAGCTCACATGAGAAGTTTTATGCCACTTTTGTCTATGCCTCCAATACTAGCCCGGAAAGGAGAGAGTTGTGGGACCTCCTGGGGAGCATTGCCTCGAGTATGGATGAGTCGTGGATTGTTCTTGGGGATGTAAATTGCATTCTCAACTCAAGCGAAAAATTTTCCCTTCGAAGGAGAAGTGAAGGGGAACCCACGGAGTTAGCGGGGGTGTTGGATAGATGTTTGCTTGAGGACTTAGCTTACTCTGGGGCGAAGTTCACTTGGTCAAACGAACAAGAAGGGAGGAACAGGGTGGCGACCAAGATTGATAGAGTGCTTGTTAATGATGCTTGGAAGAGAAATTTCAGTCAAGCCTATGCTTTCTTTGGCGATCCATGGCTCTCCGATCACTCACCGGGGCTTGTTTTTGTGAACCCCTCTCATGTTGGGAGGAGATTCCCATTCCGTTTCTTCAACTTTTGGACGGAAGAGGAAGAGTTTAGAAGTGTGGTTGAGAGGGCGTGGAGCACCCAAGTTGAGGGATCGGCCCAATTTGTCCTTATGAAGAAAATGCAAAAAGTAAAGGGAGAACTCAAGGGTTGGTTAAGATCTAAACATAGAGCTCTTGAGGGCTTGGTAGAAGAAAGTGTGGAGAAGCTCAAGAGAGCACACTTGGCACTTAATGAGGATATGGGGAATGAGGAGAAACAAGAAGAAATGAAAAGGGCCAAGCTTGAGTTGGAGGGTAATTTGAGCAAACTCTCTAGTGCTACCAAACAACGAGCTAAAATGGATTGGCTATCGTATGGGGAAGAAACGTCATCCATTTTTTTCAATAGAATTAAAGAGAGGAAGATCTTTAAGAAGTTACACTTGCTCAAGAATGAAGAAGGGCAAGAGGTGGAAGGGGAAGAGAACATCACCAAGGAGGTCGTAGGGTACTTTGAGAGACTTTTTGGCACGACGGGATTGACGCAACCGGCTGGTTTTGAGGAGTTGAGTGGGCCTAAGCTAGAAGATGAGGATGTAGCTGCCCTAAGTTTTACTCCCTCAGAAGAGGAAATTAAACACGCCTTCTTCAATATAGGTGTTAATAAATCCCCGGGGCCGGACGGGTTTGGTAGCCACTTTTATAAGGAGTGTTGGGATATCATCAAAGTTGAAGTGCTTGCGGCGGTTCGGGAGTTTTTTAGCTCGGGTCAATTACTAAGGTATTGGAATAATACCTTTGTAAGTTTGATACCGAAAGTGGAAGAGCCGTTCATGGTCAAGGAGTTTAGACCTATAGCATGTTGTAATGTCTTCCAAAAGGCCATTTCAAATATCATGGTGGAGAGAATACGGCCTTTACTTGGGAAGATAGTGGATTTGAATCAAGGGGCTTTTGTACCGGGACGTCTCTTAGCCCATAATGTAGCGGTGGCACAAGAGATAGTTGCAAACTATGAAGATCGGGATGTGTCCAAGAGGTGTGTGATTAAAGCGGACTTGCATAAGGCCTATGATTGCTTGGATTGGGCGCACTTGGAGAAAACCCTGCACTACCTCAACTTTCCTCCACACTTGATACGTCTAATCATGGTATGTGTCTCAACACCTCGCTTTTCCATTTTGGTGAATGGGGAGGCAAAGGGCTTCTTTGAGGGGAAAAGAGGGCTAAGACAAGGGGATCCTCTATCCCCGTTCCTCTTTGTCTTAGTAATGGAAGTTTTGAATAGGAAGCTCAAGATGGCTAGCAACAATGGGGGTTTCTTTTTCCACCCAAAATGTAAAAGACTTGGCCTTCTTAGTCTAGCCTTTGCGGATGACTTGTTGGTTTTTTGTAAACCCATGGGAGATTCCTTAAAGATTGCTACTAAGTGTTTGAGGGAGTTTGGAGAGGAATCCGGGCTTGTCCTTAGTGCCTCAAAGACACATCTCTTTTTTGGGGGAGTGGGGGAGGGAGATAGGGTACGGTTGGCTAGAGAGCTTGGGTTTTCATTGGGGACCTTCCCGGTGAGATACCTAGGACTTCCTCTCCACACTAAAAAGCTCAAGATTTCAGATTATAGCCCCCTCCTCAACAAAATTACCATAACCCTCCAACGTTGTTGCATTCCTACCCTTACTTATGCCGGGAGAGCGGAAGTTATTAGATGTGTGGTGGGAGGTGTACTCTCTTTTTGGGCTCAACTGGTTTTACTACCTAAGAGAGTCATAAGGAGGATAGAGAGTCTTTGTAGAAACTATCTTTGGTCGGGAAGATTGGAAGGGAGAAGAGCCCTTGTGGCGTGGGAGGATGTTTGCAAGCCCTTTGAGGAGGGTGGGCTCAACATCAAAGAGTTGGAAGCTTGGAATACTTCGGCCTTCTTCCGGTTAGGGCATGATGTGATCACCGGAAGGATGAACATGTGGACAAGGTGGGTAGAGGATAACCACACTCGTAGGGCGGATTTTTGGAGTGTGAGGAAGACAAACACCGATTCTTGGGTGTGGAGAAATTTGCTCAAAACCCGGGAAACCATGAGAGGTGTGTTGTTGGGAGATGAGCAACAAGGGGAGAGGATAAACGTCCTAGACATCACTAGGCCGAATGGGAGCCTTGATACTAAAGCACTTTATGAGGTCTTGAGAAATAAAGGGGAAAAGGAGGAGTGGTGTGAGATTGTGTGGGGGGTGGTCCGAGCAAGAGCATGGAGCTTCCGACTTTGGTTGGCCTATAAAGGAAGACTCCCTACCTTGGTCCGACTTTTTGAGTGGGGATGTGCTAGCCATAATGTTTGCCCCTTGTGCAATGAACACCCCGAGACTATTGAGCATATTTGGGGATCTTGCTTATTTGTACTACGAGTGATGGAAAGAGTTTGGAGGTGGGTAGGGATACAAACCCACAAGGAGGATGTAAGGGAATGGGTTGAATGGTTTATACGATCACCCGGCCGAGATAGTACACTCTTCAAGGTGAAGCTCATGGCCTTCCTAGGAGTAGTGTACTACACTTGGAAGCATAGGAATAATGTGCTTCATGAGGGAATTGAACCAAATGTTGTCTCTTGTGCCCAAGAAATCATTATTGCATGTAAACAAAGACTTGAAGCTTCATGCAAGTTTGAAGGAAGACAAGGAGAAGTCCTTCGAAGACAACTCGGCCTTTGAGGTATGTGTAGGTGGCTTGTGCTTTTTCGTGGCGTTCATATTTAGAGCCTTTGGTGATTGTTTGTGGTTTGATGCTCGGGCCGTGAGGCTTAGGAGAGCTTTTTTGATGTGTAGGTGGTGATGTCTCACACCTAGTTTTGTGTTGATATTTTGCACATGTTTGCCCATGTGAGTTGTACATAGGACAGTCGGGTAATACTCGGGTTTTGCATATTTTTATAGGCTTTTGTCTATAGGTTGGTGATGGGGTCCTAGACCCGTTTTTGTTAGGCCCGTAGGGCATTTTTGACCGGATCTGCGTATCCGAGGCTGGGGTTGTACTTTTTCACCTTGACTTTTTATGGTCAAGAGTGTTCTGTATATTCCTTCTATTTCTATATATTCACCACGTTTGAAGCTAGTAGGGGCCTAAGAAAATCAGTTCGTAAAGACACATTCGACCGTATAACCGTTTAGGGCATTTTCGGGGAGGGTCTCGTTTTGAGGATGAATGGTAC
The DNA here is from genome assembly GCA_964016875.1 of Fallopia convolvulus. Taxonomy (NCBI): domain Eukaryota; kingdom Viridiplantae; phylum Streptophyta; class Magnoliopsida; order Caryophyllales; family Polygonaceae; genus Fallopia; species Fallopia convolvulus. The sequence goes on along the minus strand of OZ024733.1, from coordinate 12,244,200 downwards.
GAAGATTTTCGTACCAGAACTTTTGCGAGTTTTTTTCCTTTTTTTTGCTTGGATGAGCTAGTTGGGTCCTAAGAAAAATATTTTGTAAAAACACATTCGATCGTACAACCGTTTAGGGCATTTTCGGGGAGGGTCTCGTTTTGAGGCTGAATGGTACGAAGATTTTCGTACCAGAACTTTTGGGAGTTTTTTCCATTTTTTGCTTAGATGAGCTAGTAGGGGCCTAAGAATAACATTTTGTAAAGACACATTCGACCGTACAACCTTTTAGGGCATTTTCGGGGATGGTCTCGTTTTGAGGCTAAATGGTACGAAGATTTTCGTACCAGAACTTTTGCGAGTTTTTTCCTTTTTTTTTCTTGTATGAGCTAGTAGGGGCCTAAAAAAATCAGTTCGTAAAGACACATTCGACCGTATAACCGTTTAGGACATTTTCGGGGAGGGTCTCGTTTTGAGGATGAATGGTACGAAGATTTTCGTACCAGAACTTTTGCGAGTTTTTTCCGTTTTTTTTGCTCGGACGAGCTAGTAGGGGCCTAAGAAAAACTATTTGTAAAGACACATTCGACCGTACAACTGTTTAGGGCAGTTTCGGAGAGGGTCTCGTTTTGAGGCTAAATGGTACGAAGAATTTCGTACCAGAACTTTTGCGAGTTTTTTCCCTTTTTTTTTGCTTGGATGAGCTAGTAGGGTCCTATGAAAAACATTTGTAAAGACACATTCGACCGTACAACCGTTTAGGGCATTTTCGGGGAGGTTCTCGTTTTGAACCTGAATGGTACGAAGATTTTCGTACCAGAACTTTTGCGAGTTTTTCCTTTTTTTTTGTTTGGATGAGCTAGTAGGGGCCTAAGAAAAACATTTTGTAAAGACACATTCGACCGTACAACCGTTTAGGGCATTTTCGGGGATGGTCTCGTTTTTAGGCGAAGTGGTACGAAGATTTTCGTACCAGAAATTTTGCGAGTTTTTTCCGTTTTTTTTGCTCGGATGAGCTAGTAGGGGCCTAAAAAAAACATTTGGTAAAGACATATTCGACCGTACAACCGTTTAGGGCATTTTCGGGGAGGGTCTCGTTTTGAGGCTGAATGGTACGAAGATTTTCGTACCAGAACTTTTGCGAGTTTTTTCCGTTTTTTTTTGCTTGGATGAACTAGTAGGGGCCTAACAAAAACATTTTGTAAAAACACATTCGACCGTACAATCGTTTAGGTCATTTTCGGGATGGTCTTGTTTTTAGGCTAAATGGTACGAAGAGCTTCGTACCAGAACTTTTGCGAGTTTTTTCCGTTTTTTTTTTGTTCGGATGAGCTAGTAGGGGCTTAAGAAAAACATTTGGTAAAGACACATTCGACCGTACAACAGTTTAGGGCATTTTCGGGGATGGTCTCGTTTTTAGGCTAAATGGTACGAAGATTTTCGTACCAGAATTTTTGCGAGTTTTTTCCCTTTTTTTTTGCTCGGATGAGCTAGTAGGGCGCCTAAGAAAAACATTTTGTAAAGACAAATTCGACCGTACAACCGTTTAGGGCATTTTCGGAGATGGTCTCGTTTTTAGGCTAATTGGTACGAAGATTTTCGTACCAGAACTTTTTAGAGTTTTTTCCGTTTTTTTTGCTCGGATGAGCTAGTAGGGGCCTAAGAAAAACTGTTTGTAAAGACACATTCGACCGTACAACCGTTTAGGGCAGTTTCGGGGAGGGTCTCGTTTTGAGGCTGAATGGTACGAAGATTTTCGTACCAGAACTTTTGGGAGTTTTTTCCATTTTTTGCTTAGATGAGCTAGTAGGGGCCTAAGAATAACATTTTGTAAAGACACATTCGACCGTACAACCTTTTAGGGCATTTTCGGGGATGGTCTCCTTTTTAGGCTAAATGGTACGAAGATTTTCGTACCAAAACTTTTGCGAGTTTTTTCCGTTTTTTTTTGCTCGGATGAGCTAGTAGGGGCCTAAGAAAAACTGTTTGTAAAGACACAATCGACCGTACAACTGTTTAGGGCAGTTTCGGAGAGGGTCTCGTTTTGAGGCTAAATGGTACGAAGAATTTCGTACCAGAAATTTTGCGAGTTTTTTCCCTTTTTTTTTGCTTGGATGAGCTAGTAGGGTCCTATGAAAAACATTTTGTAAAGACACATTCGACCGTACAACCGTTTAGGGCATTTTCGGGGAGGTTCTCGTTTTGAACCTGAATGGTACGAAGATTTTCGTACCAGAACTTTTGCGAGTTTTTCCGTTTTTTTTTGTTTGGATGAGCTAGTAGGGGCCTAAGAAAAACATTTTGTAAAGACAAATTCGAACGTACAACCGTTTAGGGCATTTTCGGGGATGGTCTCGTTTTGAGGCTGAATGGTACGAAGATTTTCGTAACAGAACTTTTGCGAGTTTTTTCCTTTTTTTTGCTTGGATGAGCTAGTTGGGTCCTAAGAAAAACATTTTGTAAAAACAGATTCGACCGTACAACCGTTTAGGGCATTTTCGGGGAGGGTCTCGTTTTGAGGCTGAATGGTATGAAGATTTTCGTACCAGAACTTTTGGGAGTTTTTTCCATTTTTTATTTAGATGAGCTAGTAGGGGCCTAAGAATAACATTTTGTAAAGACACATTCGACCGTACAACCTTTTAGGGCATTTTCGGGGATGGTCTCGTTTTGAGGCTGAATGGTACGAAGATTTTCGAACCAGAACTTTTGCGAGTTTTTTCCATTTTTTTTCTTGTATGAGCTAGTACGGGCCTAAGAAAGTCAGTTCGTAAAGACACATTCGACCGTATAACCGTTTAGGGCATTTTCGGGGAGGGTCTCGTTTTGAGGATGAATGGTACGAAGATTTTCGTACCAGATCTTTTGCGAGTTTTTTCCGTTTTTTTTGCTCGGACGAGCTAGTAGGGGCCTAAGAATAACATTTTGTAAAGACACATTCGACCGTACAACCTTTTAGGGCATTTTCGGGGATGGTCTCCTTTTTAGGCTAAATGGTACGAAGATTTTCGTACCAGAACTTTTGCGAGTTTTTTCCGTTTTTTTTGCTCGGAAGAGCTAGTAGGGGCCTAAGAAAAACTGTTTGTAAAGACACATTCGACCGTACAACTGTTTAGGGCAGTTTCGGAGAGAGTCTCGTTTTGAGGCTAAATGGTACGAAGAACTTCGTACCAGAACTTTTGCGAGTTTTTTCCCTTTTTTTTGCTTGGATGAGCTAGTAGGGTCCTATGAAAAACATTTTGTAAAGACACATTCGACCGTACAACCGTTTAGGGCATTTTCGGGGAGGTTCTCGTTTTGAACCTGAATGGTACGAAGATTTTCGTAACAGAACTTTTGCGAGTTTTTCCGTTTTTTTTGTTTGGATGAGCTAGTAGGGGCCTAAGAAAAACATTTTGTAAAGACACATTCGACCGTACAACCGTTTAGGGCATTTTTGGGGATGGTCTCGTTTTTAGGCGAAGTGGTACGAAGATTTTCGTACCAGAAATTTTGCGAGTTTTTTCCGTTTTTTTTGCTCGGATGAGCTAGTAGGGGCCTAAAAAAAACATTTGGTAAAGACACATTCGACCGTACAACCGTTTAGGGCATTTTTGGGGAGGGTCTCGTTTTGAGGCTGAATGGTACGAAGATTTTCGTACCAGAACTTTTGCTAGTTTTTTCCGTTTTTTTTTGCTTGGGTGAACTAGTAGGGGCCTAACAAAAATATTTTGTAAAAACACATTCGACCGTACAATCGTTTAGGGCATTTTCGGGATGGTCTTGTTTTTAGGCTAAATGGTACGAAGAGTTTCGTACCAGAACTTTTGCGAGTTTTTTCCGTTTTTTTTGTTCGGATGAGCTAGTAGGGGCTTAAGAAAAACATTTGGTAAAGACACATTCGACCGTACAACCGTTTAGGGTATTTTCGGGGATGGTCTCGTTTTTAGGCTAAATGGTACGAAGATTTTCGTACCAGAATTTTAGCGAGTTTTTTCCGTTTTTTTTTGCTCGGATGAGCTAGTAGGGTGCCTAAGAAAAACATTTTGTAAAGACACATTCGACCGTACAACCGTTTAGGGCATTTTCGGAGATGGTCTCGTTTTTAGGCTATTCGGTACGAAGATTTTCGTACCAGAACTTTTGCGAGTTTTTTCCGTTTTTTGGCTCGGATGAGCTAGTAGGGGCCTAAGAAAAACTGTTTGTAAAGACACATTCGACCGTATAACCGTTTAGGGCAGTTTCGGGGAGGGTCTCGTTTTGAGGCTAAATGGTACGAAGATTTTCGTACCAGAACTTTTGCGAGTTTTTTCCTTTTTTTTGCTCGGATGTGCTAGTAGGGTCCTAAGAAAAACATTTTGTAAAGACACATTCAACCGTACAACCGTTTAGGGCATTTTCGGGGAAGGTCTCGTTTTGAGCCTGAATCCTACGAAGATTTTCGTACCAGAACTTTTGCGAGTTTTTTCCGTATTTTTTTTGCTTGGATGAGCTAGTAGGGTCTTAAGAAAAACATTTTGTAAAGACAAATTCGAACGTATAACCATTTAGGGTATTTTCGAGGATGGTCTCGTTTTGAGGCTGAATGGTACGAAGATTTTCGTAACAGAACTTTTGCGAGTTTTTTCCGTTTTTTTTGCTCGGATGAGCTAGTAGGGGCCTAAGAAAAACATTTTGTAAAGACACATTCGACCGTACAACAATTTAGGGCATTTTCGGGGAGGGTCTCGTTTTGAGGCTGAATGGTACGATGATTTTCGTACCAGAACTTTTGTGAGTGTTTTCCGTTTTTTTTTGCTCGGATGAGCTAGTAGGGACCTAAGAAAAACATTTTGTAAAGACACATTTGACCGTACAACCGTTTAGGGCATTTTCGGAGATGGTCTCGTTTTGAGGCTGAATGGTACGAAGATTTTCGTACCAGAACTTTTGCGAGTTTTTTCCATTTTTTTTCTTGTATGAGCTAGTAGGGGCCTAAGAAAATCAGTTTGTAAAGACACATTCGACCGTACTCCGTTTAGGGCATTTTCGGGGATGGTCTCGTTTTGAGGCTGAATGGTACGAAGATTTTCGTACCAGAACTTTTGCGAGTTTTTTCCATTTTTTTTGCTTGTATGAGCTAGTAGGGTCCTAAGAAAAACATTTTGTAAAGACACATTCGACCGTACAACCGTTTAGGGCATTTTCGGAGATGGTCTCGTTTTGAGGCTGAATGGTACGAAAATTTTCGTACCAGAACTTTTGCGAGTTTTTTCCCTTTTTTAGCTTGGATGAGCTAGTAGGGTCCTAAGAAAAACATTTTGTAAAGACTCATTCAACAGTACAACCGTTTAGCGCATTTTCGGGGAAGGTCTCGTTTTGAGCCTCAATTATACGAAGATTTTCGTACTAGAACTTTTGCGAGTTTTTTCCGTTTTTTTTTGCATGGATGAGCTAGTTGGGTCCTAAGAAAAACATTTTGTAAAAACACATTCGATCGTACAACCGTTTAGGGCGTTTTCGGGGATGGTCTCGTTTTTAGGCGAAGTGGTACGAAGATTTTCGTACCAGAAATTTTGCGAGTTTTTTCCGTTTTTTTGCTCGGATGAGCTAGTAGGGGCCTAAAAAAACATTTGGTAAAGACACATTCGACCGTACAACCGTTTAGGGCATTTTCGGGGAGGGTATCGTTTTGAGGCTGAATGGTACGAAGATTTTCGTACCAGAACTTTTGCGAGTTTTTTCCGTTTTTTTTTGCTTGGATGAACTTGTAGGGGCCTAACAAAAACATTTTGTAAAAACACATTCGACCGTACAATCGTTTAGGGCATTTTCGGGATGGTCTTGTTTTTAGGCTAAATGGTACGAAGAGTTTCGTACCAGAACTTTTGCGAGTTTTTTCCGTTTTTTTTGTTCGGATGAGTTAGTAGGGGCTTAAGAAAAACTTTTGGTAAAGACACATTCGACCGTACAACCGTTTAGGGCATTTTCGGGGATGGTCTCGTTTTTAGGCTAAATGGTACGAAGATTTTCGTACCAGAATTTTAGCGAGTTTTTTCCGTTTTTTTTTGCTCGGATGAGCTAGTAGGGTGCCTATGAAAAACATTTTGTAAAGACACATTCGACCGTACAACCGTTTAGGGCATTTTCGGAGATGGTCTCGTTTTTAGGCTATTTGGTACGAAGATTTTCGTACCAGAACTTTTGCGAGTTTTTTCCGTTTTTTTTGCTCGGATGAGCTAGTAGGGGCCTAAGAAAAACTGTTTGTAAAGACACATTCGACCGTATAACCGTTTAGGGTAGTTTCGGGGAGGGTCTCGTTTTGAGGCTAAATGGTACGAAGATTTTCGTACCAGAACTTTTGCGAGTTTTTTCCTTTTTTTTTTGCTCGGATGTGCTAGTAGGGGCCTAAGAAAAACTGTTTGTAAAGACACATTCGACCGTACAACCATTTAGGGCAGTTTCGGGGAGGGTCTCGTTTTGAGGCTAAATGGTACGAAGATTTTCGTACCAGAACTTTTGCGAGTTTTTTCCCTTTTTTAGCTTGGATGAGCTAGTAGGGTCCTAAGAAAAACATTTTGTAAAGACACATTCAACCGTACAACCGTTTAGGGCATTTTCGGGGAAGGTCTCGTTTTGAGCCTGAATGCTACGAAGATTTTCGTACCAGAACTTTTGCGAGTTTTTTCCGTTTTTTTTTGCTTGGATGAGCTAGTAGGGTCCTAAGAAAAACATTTTGTAAAGACAAATTCGAACGTACAACCATTTAGGGTATTTTCGGGGATGGTCTCGTTTTGAGGCTGAATGGTACGAAGATTTTCGTAACAGAACTTTTGCGAGTTTTTTCCGTTTTTTTGCTCGGATGAGCTAGTAGGGGCCTAAGAAAAACATTTTGTAAAGACACATTCGACCGTACAACAATTTAGGGCATTTTCGGGGAGGGTCTCGTTTTGACGCTGAATGGTACGAAGATTTTCGTACCAGAACTTTTGCGAGTGTTTTCCGTTTTTTTTGCTCGGATGAGCTAGTTGGGTCCTAAGAAAAATATTTTGTAAAAACACATTCGATCGTACAACCGTTTAGGGCATTTTCGGGGAGGGTCTCGTTTTGAGGCTGAATGGTACGAAGATTTTCGTACCAGAACTTTTGGGAGTTTTTTCCATTTTTTGCTTAGATGAGCTAGTAGGGGCCTAAGAATAACATTTTGTAAAGACACATTCGACCGTACAACCTTTTAGGGCATTTTCGGGGATGGTCTCGTTTTGAGGCTGAATGGTACGAAGATTTTCGTACCAGAACTTTTGCGAGTTTTTTCCTTTTTTTTTCTTGTATGAGCTAGTAGGGGCCTAAGAAAATCAGTTCGTAAAGACACATTCGACCGTATAACCGTTTAGGACATTTGCGAGTTTTTTCCGTTTTTTTTGCTCGGACGAGCTAGTAGGGACCTAAGAAAAACTATTTGTAAAGACACATTCGACCGTACAACTGTTTAGGGCAGTTTCGGAGAGGGTCTCGTTTTGAGGCTAAATGGTACGAAGAATTTCGTACCAGAACTTTTGCGAGTTTTTTCCCTTTTTTTTGCTTGGATGAGCTAGTAGGGTCCTATGAAAAACATTTGTAAAGACACATTCGGCCGTACAACCGTTTAGGGCATTTTCGGGGAGGTCCTCGTTTTGAACCTGAATGGTACGAAGATTTTCGTACCAGAACTTTTGCGAGTTTTTCCTTTTTTTTTGTTTGGATGAGCTAGTAGGGGCCTAAGAAAAACATTTTGTAAAGACACATTCGACCGTACAACCGTTTAGGGCATTTTCGGGGATGATCTCGTTTTTAGGCGAAGTGGTACGAAGATTTTCGTACCAGAAATTTTGCGAGTTTTTTCCGTTTTTTTTGCTCGGATGAGCTAGTAGGGGCCTAAAAAAAACATTTGGTAAAGACATATTCGACCGTACAACCGTTTAGGGCATTTTCGGGGAGGGTCTCGTTTTGAGGCTGAATGGTACGAAGATTTTCGTACCAGAACTTTTGCGAGTTTTTTCCGTTTTTTTTTGCTTGGATGAACTAGTAGGGGCCTAACAAAAACATTTTGTAAAAACACATTCGACCGTACAATCGTTTAGGTCATTTTCGGGATGGTCTTGTTTTTAGGCTAAATGGTACGAAGATTTTCGAACCAGAACTTTTGCGAGTTTTTTCCGTTTTTTTTTGTTCGGATGAGCTAGTAGGGGCTTAAGAAAAACATTTGGTAAAGACACATTCGACCGTACAACAGTTTAGGGCATTTTCGGGGATGGTCTCGTTTTTAGGCTAAATGGTACGAAGATTTTCGTACCAGAATTTTTGCGAGTTTTTTCCCTTTTTTTTTGCTCGGATGAGCTAGTAGGGCGCCTAAGAAAAACATTTTGTAAAGACAAATTCGACCGTACAACCGTTTAGGGCATTTTCGGAGATGGTCTCGTTTTTAGGCTAATTGGTACGAAGATTTTCGTACCAGAACTTTTTAGAGTTTTTTCCGTTTTTTTTGCTCGGATGAGCTAGTAGGGGCCTAAGAAAAACTGTTTGTAAAGACACATTCGACCGTACAACCGTTTAGGGCAGTTTCGGGGAGGGTCTCGTTTTGAGGCTGAATGGTACGAAGATTTTCGTACCAGAACTTTTGGGAGTTTTTTCCATTTTTTGCTTAGATGAGCTAGTAGGGGCCTAAGAATAACATTTTGTAAAGACACATTCGACCGTACAACCTTTTAGGGCATTTTCCGGGATGGTCTCCTTTTTAGGCTAAATGGTACGAAGATTTTCGTACCAGAACTTTTGCGAGTTTTTTCCGTTTTTTTTGCTCGGATGAGCTAGTAGGGGCCTAAGAAAAACTGTTTAGGGCAGTTTCGGAGAAGGTCTCGTTTTGAGGCTAAATGGTACGAAGAATTTCGTACCAGAACTTTTGCGAATTTTTTCCCTTTTTTTTGCTTGGATGAGCTAGTAGGGTCCTATGAAAAACATTTTGTAAAGACACATTCGACCGTACAACCGTTTAGGGCATTTTCGGGGAGGTTCTCGTTTTGAACCTGAATGGTACGAAGATTTTCGTACCAGAACTTTTGCGAGTTTTTCCGTTTTTTTTGTTTGGATGAGCTAGTAGGGGCCTAAGAAAAACATTTTGTAAAGACAAATTCGAACGTACAACCGTTTAGGGCATTTTCGGGGATGGTCTCGTTTTGAGGCTGAATGGTACGAAGATTTTCGTAACAGAACTTTTGCGAGTTTTTCCCTTTTTTTTGCTTGGATGAGCTAGTTGGGTCCTAAGAAAAACATTTTGTAAAAACAGATTCGACCGTACAACCGTTTAGGACATTTTCGGGGAGGGTCTCGTTTTGAGGCTGAATGGTACGAAGATTTTCGTACCAGAACTTTTGGGAGTTTTTTCCATTTTTTGCTTAGATGAGCTAGTAGGGGCCTGAGAATAACATTTTGTAAAGACACATTCGACCGTACAACCTTTTAGGGCATTTTCGGGGATGGTCTCGTTTTGAGGCTGAATGGTACGAAGATTTTCGTAACAGAAATTTTGCGAGTTTTTTCCGTTTTTTTGCTTGGATGAGCTAGTAGGGTCCTAAGAAAAACATTTTGTAAAGACACATTCGACCGTACAACCTTTTAGGTCATTTTCGGGGATGGTCTCCTTTTTAGGCTAAATGGTACGAAGATTTTCGTACCAGAACTTTTGCGAGTTTTTTCCGTTTTTTTTGCTCGGAAGAGCTAGTAGGGGCCTAAGAAAAACTGTTTGTAAAGACACATTCGACCGTACAACTGTTTAGGGCAGTTTCGGAGAGGGTCTCGTTTTGAGGCTAAATGGTACGAAGAATTTCGTACCAGAACTTTTGCGAGTTTTTTCCCTTTTTTTTTGCTTGGATGAGCTAGTAGGGGCCTAAGAATAACATTTTGTAAAGACACATTCGACCGTACAACCTTTTAGGTCATTTTCGGGGATGGTCTCCTTTTTAGGCTAAATAGTACGAAGATTTTCGTACCAGAACTTTTGCGAGTTTTTTCCGTTTTTTTTGCTCGAATGAGCTAGTAGGGGCGTAAGAAAAACTGTTTGTAAAGACACATTCGACCGTACAACTGTTTAGGGCAGTTTCGGAGAGGGTCTCGTTTTGAGGCTAAATGGTACGAAGAATTCCGTACCAGAACTTTTGCGAGTTTTTTCCCTTTTTTGCTTGGATGGGCTAGTAGGGTCCTATGAAAAAACTTTTGTAAAGACACATTCGACCGTACAACCGTTTAGGGCATTTTCGGGGAGGTTCTCGTTTTGAACCTGAATGGTACGAAGATTTTCGTACCAGAACTTTTGCGAGTTTTTCCGTTTTTTTTTGTTTGGATGAGCTAGTAGGGGCCTAAGAAAAACATTTTGTAAAGACAAATTCGAACGTACAACCGTTTAGGGCATTTTCGGGGATGGTCTCGTTTTGAGGCTGAATGGTACGAAGATTTTCGTAACAGAACTTTTGCGAGTTTTTTCCTTGTTTTTTGCTTGGATGAGCTAGTTGGGTCCTAAGAAAAACATTTTGTAAAAACACATTCGACCGTACAACCGTTTAGAGCATTTTCGGGGAGGGTCTCGTTTTGAGGCTGAATGGTACGAAGATTTTCGTACCAGAACTTTTGGGAGTTTTTTCCATTTTTTGCTTAGATGAGCTAGTAGGGGCCTAAGAATAACATTTTGTAAAGACCCATTCGACCGTACAACCTTTTAGGGCATTTTCGGGGATGGTCTCGTTTTGAGGCTGAATGGTACGAAGATTGTCGTACCAGAACTTTTGCGAGTTTTTTCCATTTTTTTTCTTGTATCAGCTAGTAGGGGCCTAAGAAAATCAGTTCGTAAAGACACATTCGACCGTATAACCGTTTAGGGCATTTTCGGGGAGGGTCTCGTTTTGAGGATGAATGGTACGAAGATTTTCGTACCAGAACTTTTGCGAGTTTTTTTCCTTTTTTTTGCTTGGATGAACTAGTTGGGTCCTAAGAAAAATATTTTGTAAAAACACATTTGACCGTACAACCGTTTAGGTCATTTTCGGGGAGGGTCTCGTTTTGAGGCTGAATGGTACGAAGATTTTCGTACCAGAAATTTTGGGAGTTTTTTCCATTTTTTGCTTAGATGAGCTCGAAACGTGGTGAATATATAGAAATAGAAGGAATATACAGAACACTCTTGACCATAAAAAGTCAAGGTGAAAAAGTACAACCCCAGCCTCGGATACGCAGATCCGGTCAAAAATGCCCTACGGGCCTAACAAAAACGGGTCTAGGACCCCATCACCAACCTATAGACAAAAGCCTATAAAAATATGCAAAACCCGAGTATTACCCGACTGCCCTATGTACAACTCACATGGGCAAACATGTGCAAAATATCAACACAAAACTAGGTGTGAGACATCACCACCTACACATCAAAAAAGCTCTCCTAAGCCTCACGGCCCGAGCATCAAACCACAAACAATCACCAAAGGCTCTAAATATGAACGCCACGAAAAAGCACAAGCCACCTACACATACCTCAAAGGCCGAGTTGTCTTCGAAGGACTTCTCCTTGTCTTCCTTCAAACTTGCATGAAGCTTCAAGTCTTTGTTTACATGCAATAATGATTTCTTGGGCACAAGAGACAACATTTGGTTCAATTCCCTCATGAAGCACATTATTCCTATGCTTCCAAGTGTAGTACACTACTCCTAGGAAGGCCATGAGCTTCACCTTGAAGAGTGTACTATCTCGGCCGGGTGATCGTATAAACCATTCAACCCATTCCCTTACATCCTCCTTGTGGGTGTGTATCCCTACCCACCTCCAAATTCTTTCCATCACTCGTAGTACAAATAAGCAAGATCCCCAAACATGCTCAATAGTCTCGGGGTGTTCATTGCACAAGGGGCAAACATTATGGCTAGCACATCCCCACTCAAAAAGTCGGACCAAGGTAGGGAGTCTTCCTTTATAGGCCAACCAAAGTCGGAAGCTCCATGCTCTTGCTCGGACCACCCCCCACACAATCTCACACCACTCCTCCTTTTCCCCTTTATTTCTCAAGACCTCATAAAGTGCTTTAGTATCAAGGCTCCCATTCGGCCTAGTGATGTCTAGGACGTTTATCCTCTCCCCTTGTTGCTCATCTCCCAACAACACACCTCTCATGGTTTCCCGGGTTTTAAGCAAATTTCTCCACACCCAAGAATCGGTGTTTGTCTTCCTCACACTCCAAAAATCCGCCCTACGAGTGTGGTTATCCTCTACCCACCTTGTCCACATGTTCATCCTTCCGGTGATCACATCATGCCCTAACCGGAAGAAGGCCGAAGTATTCCAAGCTTCCAACTCTTTGATGTTGAGCCCACCCTCCTCAAAGGGCTTGCAAACATCCTCCCACGCCACAAGGGCTCTTCTCCCTTCCAATCTTCCCGACCAAAGATAGTTTCTACAAAGACTCTCTATCCTCCTTATGACTCTCTTAGGTAGTAAAACCAGTTGAGCCCAAAAAGAGAGTACACCTCCCACCACACATCTAATAACTTCCGCTCTCCCGGCATAAGTAAGGGTAGGAATGCAACAACGTTGGAGGGTTATGGTAATTTTGTTGAGGAGGGGGCTATAATCTGAAATCTTGAGCTTTTTAGTGTGGAGAGGAAGTCCTAGGTATCTCACCGGGAAGGTCCCCAATGAAAACCCAAGCTCTCTAGCCAACCGTACCCTATCTCCCTCCCCCACTCCCCCAAAAAAGAGATGTGTCTTAGATGAGCTAGTAGGGTCTAAGAATAACATTTTGTAAAGACACATTCGACCGTACAACCTTTTAGGGCATTTTCGGGGAGGGTCTCGTTTTGAGGATGAATGGTACGAAGATTTTCGTACCAGAACTTTTGCGAGTTTTTTTCCTTTTTTTTGCTTGGATGAACTAGTTGGGTCCTAAGAAAAATATTTTGTAAAAACACATTCGACCGTACAACCGTTTAGGGCATTTTCGGGGAGGGTCTCGTTTTGAGGCTGAATGGTACGAAGATTTTCGTACCAGAACTTTTGGGAGTTTTTTCCATTTTTTGCTTAGATGAGCTAGTAGGGGCCTAAGAATAACATTTTGTAAAGACACATTCGACCGTACAACCTTTTAGGGCATTTTCGGGGATGGTCTCGTTTTGAGGCTGAATGGTACGAAGATTTTCGTACCAGAACTTTTGCGAGTTTTTTCCATTTTTTTTCTTGTATGAGCTAGTAGGGGCCTAAGAAAATCAGTTCGTAAAGACACATTCGACCGTATAACCGTTTAGGGCATTTTCGGGGAGGGTCTCGTTTTGAGGATGAATGGCACGAAGATTTTCGTACCAGATCTTTTGCGAGTTTTTTCCGTTTTTTTTGCTCGGACGAGCTAGTAGGGGCCTAAGAATAACATTTTGTAAAGACACATTCGACCGTACAACCTTTTAGGGCATTTTCGGGGATGGTCTCCTTTTTAGGCTAAATGGTACGAAGATTTTCGTACCAGAACTTTTGCGAGTTTTTTCCGTTTTTTTTGCTCGGATGAGCTAGTAGGGGCCTAAGAAAAACTTTTTGTAAAGACACAATCGACCGTACAACTGTTTAGGGCAGTTTCGGAGAGGGTCTCGTTTTGAGGCTAAATGGTACGAAGAATTTCGTACCAGAAATTTTGCGAGTTTTTTCCCTTTTTTTTTGCTTGGATGAGCTAGTAGGGTCCTATGAAAAACATTTTGTAAAGACACATTCGACCGTACAACCGTTTAGGGCATTTTCGGGGAGGTTCTCGTTTTGAACCTGAATGGTACGAAGATTTTCGTACCAGAACTTTTGCGAGTTTTTCCGTTTTTTTTTGTTTGGATGAGCTAGTAGGGGCCTAAGAAAAACATTTTGTAAAGACAAATTCGAACGTACAACCGTTTAGGGCATTTTCGGGGATGGTCTCGTTTTGAGGCTAAATGGTACGAAGATTTTCGTAACAGAACTTTTGCGAGTTTTTTCCTTTTTTGCTTGGATGAGCTAGTTGGGTCCTAAGAAAAACATTTTGTAAAAACAGATTCGACCGTACAACCGTTTAGGGCATTTTCGGGGAGGGTCTCGTTTTGAGGCTGAATGGTACGAAGATTTTCGTACCAGAACTTTTGGGAGTTTTTTTCATTTTTTGCTTAGATGAGCTAGTAGGGGCCTAAGAATAACATTTTGTAAAGACACATTCGACCGTATAACCTTTTAGGGCATTTTCGGGGATGGTCTCGTTTTGAGGCTGAATGGTACGAAGATTTTCGAACCAGAACTTTTGCGAGTTTTTTCCATTTTTTTCTTGTATGAGCTAGTACGGGCCTAAGAAAGTCAGTTCGTAAAGACACATTCGACCGTATAACCGTTTAGGGCATTTTCGGGGAGGGTCTCGTTTTGAGGATGAATGGCACGAAGATTTTCGTACCAGATCTTTTGCGAGTTTTTTCCGTTTTTTTTGCTCGGACGAGCTAGTAGGGGCCTAAGAATAACATTTTGTAAAGACACATTCGACCGTACAACCTTTTAGGGCATTTTCGGGGATGGTCTCCTTTTTAGGCTAAATGGTACGAAGATTTTCGTACCAGAACTTTTGCGAGTTTTTTCCGTTTTTTTTGCTCGGAAGAGCTAGTAGGGGCCTAAGAAAAACTGTTTGTAAAGACACATTCGACCGTACAACTGTTTAGGGCAGTTTCGGAGAGAGTCTCGTTTTGAGGCTAAATGGTACGAAGAACTTCGTACCAGAACTTTTGCGAGTTTTTTCCCTTTTTTTTGCTTGGATGAGCTAGTAGGGTCCTATGAAAAACATTTTGTAAAGACACATTCGACCGTACAACCGTTTAGGGCATTTTCGGGGAGGTTCTCGTTTTGAACCTGAATGGTACGAAGATTTTCGTAACAGAAGTTTTGCGAGTTTTTCCGTTTTTTTTGTTTGGATGAGCTAGTAGGGGCCTAAGAAAAACATTTTGTAAAAACACATTCGACCGTACAACCGTTTAGGGCATTTTCGGGGATGGTCTCGTTTTTAGGCGAAGTGGTACGAAGATTTTCGTACCAGAAATTTTGCGAGTTTTTTCCGTTTTTTTTGCTCGGATGAGCTAGTAGGGGCCTAAAAAAAACATTTGGTAAAGACACATTCGACCGTACAACCGTTTAGGGCATTTTTGGGGAGGGTCTCGTTTTGAGGCTGAATGGTACGAAGATTTTCGTACCAGAACTTTTGCGAGTTTTTTCCGTTTTTTTTTGCTTGGGTGAACTAGTAGGGGCCTAACAAAAATATTTTGTAAAAACACATTCGACCGTACAATCGTTTAGGGCATTTTCGGGATGGTCTTGTTTTTAGGCTAAATGGTACGAAGAGTTTCGTACCAGAACTTTTGCGAGTTTTTTCCGTTTTTTTTGTTCGGATGAGCTAGTAGGGGCTTAAGAAAAACATTTGGTAAAGACACATTCGACCGTACAACCGTTTAGGGTATTTTCGGGGATGGTCTCGTTTTTAGGCTAAATGGTACGAAGATTTTCGTACCAGAATTTTAGCGAGTTTTTTCCGTTTTTTTTTGCTCGGATGAGCTAGTAGGGTGCCTAAGAAAAACATTTTGTAAAGACACATTCGACCGTACAACCGTTTAGGGCATTTTCGGAGATGGTCTCGTTTTTAGGCTATTCGGTACGAAGATTTTCGTACCAGAACTTTTGCGAGTTTTTTCCGTTTTTTGGCTCGGATGAGCTAG
This sequence comes from Fallopia convolvulus, assembly GCA_964016875.1. Taxonomy (NCBI): domain Eukaryota; kingdom Viridiplantae; phylum Streptophyta; class Magnoliopsida; order Caryophyllales; family Polygonaceae; genus Fallopia; species Fallopia convolvulus. Next base: position 12,228,495 of record OZ024733.1, on the reverse strand, counting down.
TAGGGGCCTAAGAAAAACTGTTTGTAAAGACACATTCGACCGTATAACCGTTTAGGGCAGTTTCGGGGAGGGTCTCGTTTTGAGGCTAAATGGTACGAAGATTTTCGTACCAGAACTTTTGCGAGTTTTTTCCTTTTTTTTGCTCGGATGTGCTAGTAGGGTCCTAAGAAAAACATTTTGTAAAGACACATTCAACCGTACAACCGTTTAGGGCATTTTCGGGGAAGGTCTCGTTTTGAGCCTGAATGCTACGAAGATTTTCGTACCAGAACTTTTGCGAGTTTTTTCCGTTTTTTTTGCTCGGATGAGCTAGTAGGGGCCTAAGAAAAACTGTTTGTAAAGACACATTCGACCGTACAACCGTTTAGGGCAGTTTCGGGGAGGGTCTCGTTTTGAGGCTGAATGGTACGAAGATTTTGGTACCAGAACTTTTGGGAGTTTTTTCCATTTTTTGCTTAGATGAGCTAGTAGGGGCCTAAGAATAACATTTTGTAAAGACACATTCGACCGTACAACCTTTTAGGGCATTTTCGGGGATGGTCTCCTTTTTAGGCTAAATGGTACGAAGATTTTCGTACCAGAACTTTTGCGAGTTTTTTCCGTTTTTTTTGCTCGGATGAGCTAGTAGGGGCCTAAGAAAAACTTTTTGTAAAGACACAATCGACCGTACAACTGTTTAGGGCAGTTTCGGAGAGGGTCTCGTTTTGAGGCTAAATGGTACGAAGAATTTCGTACCAGAAATTTTGCGAGTTTTTTCCCTTTTTTTTTGCTTGGATGAGCTAGTAGGGTCCTATGAAAAACATTTTGTAAAGACACATTCGACCGTACAACCGTTTAGGGCATTTTCGGGGAGGTTCTCGTTTTGAACCTGAATGGTACGAAGATTTTCGTACCAGAACTTTTGCGAGTTTTTCCGTTTTTTTTGTTTGGATGAGCTAGTAGGGGCCTAAGAAAAACATTTTGTAAAGACAAATTCGAACGTACAACCGTTTAGGGCATTTTCGGGGATGGTCTCGTTTTGAGGCTAAATGGTACGAAGATTTTCGTAACAGAACTTTTGCGAGTTTTTTCCTTTTTTGCTTGGATGAGCTAGTTGGGTCCTAAGAAAAACATTTTGTAAAAACAGATTCGACCGTACAACCGTTTAGGGCATTTTCGGGGAGGGTCTCGTTTTGAGGCTGAATGGTACGAAGATTTTCGTACCAGAACTTTTGGGAGTTTTTTCCATTTTTTGCTTAGATGAGCTAGTAGGGGCCTAAGAATAACATTTTGTAAAGACACATTCGACCGTATAACCTTTTAGGGCATTTTCGGGGATGGTCTCGTTTTGAGGCTGAATGGTACGAAGATTTTCGAACCAGAACTTTTGCGAGTTTTTTCCATTTTTTTCTTGTATGAGCTAGTACGGGCCTAAGAAAGTCAGTTCGTAAAGACACATTCGACCGTATAACCGTTTAGGGCATTTTCGGGGAGGGTCTCGTTTTGAGGATGAATGGCACGAAGATTTTCGTACCAGATCTTTTGCGAGTTTTTTCCGTTTTTTTTGCTCGGACGAGCTAGTAGGGGCCTAAGAATAACATTTTGTAAAGACACATTCGACCGTACAACCTTTTAGGGCATTTTCGGGGATGGTCTCCTTTTTAGGCTAAATGGTACGAAGATTTTCGTACCAGAACTTTTGCGAGTTTTTTCCGTTTTTTTTGCTCGGAAGAGCTAGTAGGGGCCTAAGAAAAACTGTTTGTAAAGACACATTCGACCGTACAACTGTTTAGGGCAGTTTCGGAGAGAGTCTCGTTTTGAGGCTAAATGGTACGAAGAACTTCGTACCAGAACTTTTGCGAGTTTTTTCCCTTTTTTTTGCTTGGATGAGCTAGTAGGGTCCTATGAAAAACATTTTGTAAAGACACATTCGACCGTACAACCGTTTAGGGCATTTTCGGGGAGGTTCTCGTTTTGAACCTGAATGGTACGAAGATTTTCGTAACAGAAGTTTTGCGAGTTTTTCCGTTTTTTTTGTTTGGATGAGCTAGTAGGGGCCTAAGAAAAACATTTTGTAAAGACAAATTCGAACGTACAACCGTTTAGGGCATTTTCGGGGATGGTCTCGTTTTGAGGCTAAATGGTACGAAGATTTTCGTAACAGAACTTTTGCGAGTTTTTTCCTTTTTTGCTTGGATGAGCTAGTTGGGTCCTAAGAAAAACATTTTGTAAAAACAGATTCGACCGTACAACCGTTTAGGGCATTTTCGGGGAGGGTCTCGTTTTGAGGCTGAATGGTACGAAGATTTTCGTACCAGAACTTTTGGGAGTTTTTTCCATTTTTTGCTTAGATGAGCTAGTAGGGGCCTAAGAATAACATTTTGTAAAGACACATTCGACCGTATAACCTTTTAGGGCATTTTCGGGGATGGTCTCGTTTTGAGGCTGAATGGTACGAAGATTTTCGAACCAGAACTTTTGCGAGTTTTTTCCATTTTTTTCTTGTATGAGCTAGTACGGGCCTAAGAAAGTCAGTTCGTAAAGACACATTCGACCGTATAACCGTTTAGGGCATTTTCGGGGAGGGTCTCGTTTTGAGGATGAATGGCACGAAGATTTTCGTACTAGATCTTTTGCGAGTTTTTTCCGTTTTTTTTGCTCGGACGAGCTAGTAGGGGCCTAAGAATAACATTTTGTAAAGACACATTCGACCGTACAACCTTTTAGGGCATTTTCGGGGATGGTCTCCTTTTTAGGCTAAATGGTACGAAGATTTTCGTACCAGAACTTTTGCGAGTTTTTTCCGTTTTTTTTGCTCGGAAGAGCTAGTAGGGGCCTAAGAAAAACTGTTTGTAAAGACACATTCGACCGTACAACTGTTTAGGGCAGTTTCGGAGAGAGTCTCGTTTTGAGGCTAAATGGTACGAAGAACTTCGTACCAGAACTTTTGCGAGTTTTTTCCCTTTTTTTTGCTTGGATGAGCTAGTAGGGTCCTATGAAAAACATTTTGTAAAGACACATTCGACCGTACAACCGTTTAGGGCATTTTCGGGGAGGTTCTCGTTTTGAACCTGAATGGTACGAAGATTTTCGTAACAGAAGTTTTGCGAGTTTTTCCGTTTTTTTTGTTTGGATGAGCTAGTAGGGGCCTAAGAAAAACATTTTGTAAAAACACATTCGACCGTACAACCGTTTAGGGCATTTTCGGGGATGGTCTCGTTTTTAGGCGAAGTGGTACGAAGATTTTCGTACCAGAAATTTTGCGAGTTTTTTCCGTTTTTTTTGCTCGGATGAGCTAGTAGGGGCCTAAAAAAAACATTTGGTAAAGACACATTCGACCGTACAACCGTTTAGGGCATTTTTGGGGAGGGTCTCGTTTTGAGGCTGAATGGTACGAAGATTTTCGTACCAGAACTTTTGCGAGTTTTTTCCGTTTTTTTTTGCTTGGGTGAACTAGTAGGGGCCTAACAAAAATATTTTGTAAAAACACATTCGACCGTACAATCGTTTAGGGCATTTTCGGGATGGTCTTGTTTTTAGGCTAAATGGTACGAAGAGTTTCGTACCAGAACTTTTGCGAGTTTTTTCCGTTTTTTTTGTTCGGATGAGCTAGTAGGGGCTTAAGAAAAACATTTGGTAAAGACACATTCGACCGTACAACCGTTTAGGGTATTTTCGGGGATGGTCTCGTTTTTAGGCTAAATGGTACGAAGATTTTCGTACCAGAATTTTAGCGAGTTTTTTCCGTTTTTTTTTGCTCGGATGAGCTAGTAGGGTGCCTAAGAAAAACATTTTGTAAAGACACATTCGACCGTACAACCGTTTAGGGCATTTTCGGAGATGGTCTCGTTTTTAGGCTATTCGGTACGAAGATTTTCGTACCAGAACTTTTGCGAGTTTTTTCCGTTTTTTGGCTCGGATGAGCTAGTAGGGGCCTAAGAAAAACTGTTTGTAAAGACACATTCGACCGTATAACCGTTTAGGGCAGTTTCGGGGAGGGTCTCGTTTTGAGGCTAAATGGTACGAAGATTTTCGTACCAGAACTTTTGCGAGTTTTTTCCTTTTTTTTGCTCGGATGTGCTAGTAGGGTCCTAAGAAAAACATTTTGTAAAGACACATTCAACCGTACAACCGTTTAGGGCATTTTCGGGGAAGGTCTCGTTTTGAGCCTGAATCCTACGAAGATTTTCGTACCAGAACTTTTGCGAGTTTTTTCCGTATTTTTTTTGCTTGGATGAGCTAGTAGGGTCTTAAGAAAAACATTTTGTAAAGACAAATTCGAACGTATAACCATTTAGGGTATTTTCGAGGATGGTCTCGTTTTGAGGCTGAATGGTACGAAGATTTTCGTAACAGAACTTTTGCGAGTTTTTTCCGTTTTTTTTGCTCGGATGAGCTAGTAGGGGCCTAAGAAAAACATTTTGTAAAGACACATTCGACCGTTCAACAATTTAGGGCATTTTCGGGGAGGGTCTCGTTTTGAGGCTGAATGGTACGATGATTTTCGTACCAGAACTTTTGCGAGTGTTTTCCGTTTTTTTTTGCTCGGATGAGCTAGTAGGGACCTAAGAAAAACATTTTGTAAAGACACATTTGACCGTACAACCGTTTAGGGCATTTTCGGAGATGGTCTCGTTTTGAGGCTGAATGGTACGAAGATTTTCGTACCAGAACTTTTGCGAGTTTTTTCCATTTTTTTTCTTGTATGAGCTAGTAGGGGCCTAAGAAAATCAGTTTGTAAAGACACATTCGACCGTACTCCGTTTAGGGCATTTTCGGGGATGGTCTCGTTTTGAGGCTGAATGGTACGAAGATTTTCGTACCAGAACTTTTGCGAGTTTTTTCCATTTTTTTTTCTTGTATGAGCTAGTAGGGTCCTAAGAAAAACATTTTGTAAAGACACATTCGACCGTACAACCGTTTAGGGCATTTTCGGAGATGGTCTCGTTTTGAGGCTGAATGGTACGAAGATTTTCGTACCAGAACTTTTGCGAGTTTTTTTCCCTTTTTTAGCTTGGATGAGCTAGTAGGGTCCTAAGAAAAACATTTTGTAAAGACTCATTCAACAGTACAACCGTTTAGCGCATTTTCGGGGAAGGTCTCGTTTTGAGCCTGAATTATACGAAGATTTTCGTACCAGAACTTTTGCGAGTTTTTTCCGTTTTTTTTGCATGGATGAGCTAGTTGGGTCCTAAGAAAAACATTTTGTAAAAACACATTCGACCGTACAACCGTTTAGGGCGTTTTCTGGGATGGTCTCGTTTTTAGGCGAAGTGGTACGAAGATTTTCGTACCAGAAATTTTGCGAGTTTTTTCCGTTTTTTTGCTCGGATGAGCTAGTAGGGGCCTAAAAAAAACATTTGGTAAAGACACATTCGACCGTACAACCGTTTAGGGCATTTTCGGGGAGGGTATCGTTTTGAGGCTGAATGGTACGAAGATTTTCGTACCAGAACTTTTGCGAGTTTTTTCCGTTTTTTTTTTGCTTGGAGGAACTTGTAGGGGCCTAACAAAAACATTTTGTAAAAACACATTCGACCGTACAATCGTTTAGGGCATTTTCGGGATGGTCTTGTTTTTAGGCTAAATGGTACGAAGAGTTTCGTACCAGAACTTTTGCGAGTTTTTTCCGTTTTTTTTGTTCGGATGAGTTAGTAGGGGCTTAAGAAAAACATTTGGTAAAGACACATTCGACCGTACAACCGTTTAGGGCATTTTCGGGGATGGTCTCGTTTTTAGGCTAAATGGTACGAAGATTTTCGTACCAGAATTTTAGCGAGTTTTTTCCGTTTTTTTTTGCTCGGATGAGCTAGTAGGATACCTATGAAAAACATTTTGTAAAGACACATTCGACCGTACAACCGTTTAGAGCATTTTCGGAGATGGTCTCGTTTTTAGGCTATTTGGTACGAAGATTTTCGTACCAGAACTTTTGCGAGTTTTTTCCGTTTTTTTTGCTCGGATGAGCTAGTAGGGGCCTAAGAAAAACTGTTTGTAAAGACACATTCGACCGTATAACCGTTTAGGGTAGTTTCGGGGAGGGTCTCGTTTTGAGGCTAAATGGTACGAAGATTTTCGTACCAGAACTTTTGCGAGTTTTTTCCTTTTTTTTTTGCTCGGATGTGCTAGTAGGGGCCTAAGAAAAACTGTTTGTAAAGACACATTCGACCGTACAACCATTTAGGGCAGTTTCGGGGAGGGTCTCGTTTTGAGGCTAAATGGTACGAAGATTTTCGTACCAGAACTTTTGCGTGTTTTTTCCCTTTTTTAGCTTGGATGAGCTAGTAGGGTCCTAAGAAAAACATTTTATAAAGACACATTCAACCGTACAACCGTTTAGGGCATTTTCGGGGAAGGTCTCGTTTTGAGCCTGAATGCTACGAAGATTTTCGTACCAGAACTTTTGCGAGTTTTTTCCGTTTTTTTTTGCTTGGATGAGTTAGTAGGGTCCTAAGAAAAACATTTTGTAAAGACAAATTCGAACGTACAACCATTTAGGGTATTTTCGGGGATGGTCTCGTTTTGAGGCTGAATGGTACGAAGATTTTCGTAACAGAACTTTTGCGAGTTTTTTCCGTTTTTTTGCTCGGATGAGCTAGTAGGGGCCTAAGAAAAACATTTTGTAAAGACACATTCGACTGTACAACAATTTAGGGCATTTTCGGGGAGGGTCTCGTTTTGACGCTGAATGGTACGAAGATTTTCGTACCAGAACTTTTGCGAGTGTTTTCCGTTTTTTTTGCTCGGATGAGCTAGTAGGGACCTAAGAAAAACATTTTGTAAAGACACATTTGACCGTACAACCGTTTAGGGCATTTTCGGAGATGGTCTCGTTTTGAGGCTGAATGGTACGAAGATTTTCGTACCAGAACTTTTGCGAGTTTTTTCCATTTTTTTCTTGTATGAGCTAGTAGGGGCCTAAGAAAATCAGTTTGTAAAGACACATTCGACCGTACTCCGTTTAGGGCATTTTCGGGGATGGTCTCGTTTTGAGGCTGAATGGTACGAAGATTTTCGTACCAGAACTTTTGCGAGTCTTTTCCAATTTTTTTTGCTTGTATGAGCTAGTAGGGTCCTAAGAAAAACATTTTGTAAAGACACATTCGACCGAACAACCGTTTAGGGCATTTTCGGAGATGGTCTCGTTTCGAGGCTGAATGGTACGAAGATTTTCGTACCAGAACTTTTGCGAGTTTTTTCCCTTTTTTAGCTTGGATGATCTAGTAGGGTCCTAAGAAAAATATTTTGTAAAGACACATTCAACCTTACAACCGTTTAGCGCATTTTCGGAGAAGGACTCGTTTTGAGCCTGAATTCTACAAAGATTTTCGTACCAGAACTTTTGCGAGTTTTTTCCGTTTTTTTGCATGGATGAGCTAGTTGGGTCCTAAGAAAAACATTTTGTAAAAACACATTCGACCGTACAACCGTTTAGGACGTTTTCGGGGAGGGTCTCGTTTTGAGGCTGAATGGTACGAAGATTTTCGTACCAGAACTTGTGGGAGTTTTTTTTCCATTTTTTGCTTAGATGAGCTACTAGGGGCCTAAGAATAACATTTTGTAAAGACACATTCGACCGTACAACCTTTTAGGGCATTTTCGGGGATGGTCTCTTTTTTAGGCTAAATGGTACGAAGATTTTCGTACCTGAACTTTTGCGAGTTTTTTCCGTTTTTTTTGCTCGGATGAGCTAGTAGGGGCCTAAGAAAAACTGTTTGTAAAGACACATTCGACCGTACAACTGTTTAGGGCAGTTTCGGGAAGGGTCTCGTTTTGAGGCTAAATGGTACGAAGAATTTCGTACCAGAACTTTTGCGAGTTTTTTCCCTTTTTTTTTGCTTGGATGAGCTAGTAGGGTCCTATGAAAAACATTTTGTAAAGACACATTCGACCGTACAATCGTTTAGCGCATTTTCGGGGAGGTTCTCGTTTTGAGCCTGAATGGTACGAAGATTTTCGTACCAGAACTTTTTCGAGTTTTTTCCGTTTTTTTTTTGTTTGGATGAGCTAGTAGGGGCCTAAGAAAAACATTTTGTAAAGACACATTCGACCGTACAACCGTTTAGGGCATTTTCGGAGATGGTCTCGTTTTGAGGCTGAATGGTACGAAGATTTTCGTACTAGAACTTTTGCGAGTTTTTTCCCTTTTTTAGCTTGGATGAGCAAGTAGGGTCCTAAGAAAAACATTTTGTAAAGACACATTCGACCGTACAACCGTTTAGGGCATTTTCGGGGAGGGTCTCGTTTTGAGCCTGAATGCTACGAAGATTTTCGTACCAGAACTTTTGCGAGTTTTTTCCTTTTTTTTTTGCTTGGATGAGCTAGTTGGGTCCTAAGAAAAACATTTTGTAAAAATACATTCGACCGTATAACCGTTTAGGGCATTTTCGGGGAGGGCCTTGTTTTGAGGCTGAATGGTACGAAGATTTTCGTACCAGAACTTTTGGGAGTTTTTTCCATTTTTTGCTTAGATGAGCTAGTAGGGGCCTAAGAATAACATTTTGTAAAGACACATTCGACCGTACAACCTTTTAGGACATTTTCGGGGATGGTCTCATTTTTAGGCTAAATGGTACGAAGATTTTCGTACCAGAACTTTTGCGAGTTTTTTCCGTTTTTTTTGCTCGGATGTGCTAGTAGGGGCCTAAGAAAAACTGTTTGTAAAGACACATTCGACCGTGCAACTGTTTAGGGCAGTTTCGAAGAAGGTCTCGTTTTGAGGCTAAATGTACGAAGAATTTCGTAGCAGAACTTTTGCGAGTTTTTTCCCTTTTTTTTTGCTTGGATGAGCTAGTAGGGTCCTATGAAAAACATTTTGTAAAGACACATTCGACCGTACAACCGTTTAGGGCATTTTCGGGGAGGTTCTCGTTTTGAACCTGAATGATACGAAGATTTTCGTACCAGAACTTTTGCGAGTTTTTCCGTTTTTTTTTGTTTGGATGAGCTAGTAGGGGCCTAAGAAAAACATTTTGTAAAGACAAATTCGAACGTACAACCGTTTAGGGCATTTTCGGGGATGGTCTCGTTTTGAGGAAAAATGGTACGAAGATTTTCGTAACAGAACTTTTGCGAGTTTTTTCCTTTTTTTTACTCTGATGAGCTAGTTGGGTCCTAAGAAAAACATTTTGTAAAAACACATTCAACCGTACAACCGTTTAGGGCATTTTCGGGGAGGGTCTCGTTTTGAGGCTGAATGGTACGAAGATTTTCGTACCAGAACTTTTGGGAGTTTTTTCCATTTTTTGCTTAATTGAGCTAGTAGGGGCCTAAGAATAACATTTTGTAAAGACACATTCTACCGTACAACCTTTTAGGGCATTTTCGAGGATGGACTCGTTTTGAGGCTGAATGGTACGAAGATTTTCGTACCAGAACTTTTGCGAGTTTTTTCCATTTTTTTTCTTGTATGAGCTAGTAGGGGCCTAAGAAAATCAGTTCGTAAAGACACATTCGACCGTATAACCGTTTAGGGCATTTTCAAGGAGGGTCTCGTTTTGAGGATAAATGGTACGAAGATTTTCGTACCAGAACTTTTGCGAGTTTTATCCGTTTTTTTTGCTTGGATGAGCTAGTTGGGTCCTAAGAAAAATACTTTGTAAAAACACATTCGACCGTACAACCGTTTAGGGCATTTTCGGGGAGGGTCTCGTTTTGAGGCTGAATGGTACGAAGATTTTCGTACCAGAACTTTTGGGAGTTTTTTCCATTTTTTGCTTAGATGAGCTAGTAGGGGCCTAAGAATAACATTTTGTAAAGACACATTCGACCGTACAACCTTTTAGGGCATTTTCGGGGATGGTCTCCTTTTTAGGCTAAATGGTACGAAGATTTTCGTACCAGAACTTTTGCGACTTTTTTCCGTTTTTTTTGCTCGGATGAGCTAGTAGGGGCCTAAGGAAAACTGTTTGTAAAGATACATTCGACCGTACAACTGTTTAGGGCAGTTTCGGAGAGGGTCTCGTTTTGATGCTAAATGGTACGAAGAATTTCGTACCAGAACTTTTGCGAGTTTTTTCCCTTTTTTTTGCTTGGATGAGCTAGTAGGGTCCTATGAAAAACATTTTGTAAAGACACATTCGACCGTACAATCGTTTAGGGCATTTTCGGGGAGGTTCTCGTTTTGAGCCTGAATGGTACGAAGATTTTCGTACCAGAACTTTTTCGAGTTTTTTCCGTTTTTTTTTTGTTTGGATGAGCTAGTAGGGGCCTAAGAAAAACATTTTGTAAAGACACATTCGACCGTACAACCGTTTAGGGCATTTTCGGAGATGGTCTCGTTTTGAGGCTGAATGGTACGAAGATTTTCGTACTAGAACTTTTGCGAGTTTTTTCCCTTTTTTAGCTTGGATGAGCTAGTAGGGTCCTAAGAAAAACATTTTGTAAAGACACATTCGACCGTACAACCGTTTAGGGCATTTTCGGGGAGGGTCTCGTTTTGAGCCTGAATGCTACGAAGATTTTCGTACCAGAACTTTTGCGAGTTTTTTCCGTTTTTTTTTGCTTGGATGAGCTAGTTGGGTCCTAAGAAAAACATTTTGTAAAAATACATTCGACCGTATAACCGTTTAGGGCATTTTCGGGGAGGGTCTCGTTTTGAGGCTGAATGGTACGAAGATTTTCGTACCAGAACTTTTGGGAGTTTTTTCCATTTTTTGCTTAGATGAGCTAGTAGGGGCCCAAGAATAACATTTTGTAAAGACACATTCGACCGTACAACCTTTTAGGGCATTTTCGGGGAAGGTCTCGTTTTGAGGCTAAATGGTACGAAGATTTTCGTACCTGAACTTTTGCGAGTTTTTTCCCTTTTTTAGCTCGGATGAGCTAGTAGGGTCCTAAGAAAAACATTTTGTAAAGACACATTCAACCGTACAACCGTTTAGGGCATTTTCGGGGAAGGTCTCGTTTTGAGCCTGAATGCTACGAAGATTTTCGTACCAGAACTTTTGCGAGTTTTTTCCGTTTTTTTTTGCTTGGATGAGCTAGTTGGGTCCTAAGAAAAACATTTTGTAAAAACACATTCGACCGTACAACCGTTTAGGGCATTTTCGGGGAGGGTCTCGTTTTTAGGCTGAATGGTACGAAGATTTTCGTACCAGAACTTTTGGGAGTTTTTTCCATTTTTTGCTTAGATGAGCTAGTAGGGGCCTAAGAATAACATTTTGTAAAGACACATTCGACCGTACAACCTTTTAGGGCATTTTCGGGGATGGTCTCCTTTTTGGGCTAAATGGTACGAAGATTTTCGTACCAGAACTTTTGCGAGTTTTTTCCGTTTTTTTTGCTCAGATGACCTAGTATGGGCCTAAGAAAAACTGTTTGTAAAGACACATTCGACCGTACAACTGTTTAGGGCAGTTTCGGGGAGGGTCTCGTTTTGAGGCTGAATGGTTCGAAGATTTTCGTACCAGAACTTTTGCGAGTTTTTTCCGTTTTTTTTGCTCGGATGAGCTAGTAGGGGCCTAAGAAAAACTTTTTGTAAAGACACATTCTACCGTACAACTGTTTAGGGCATTTTCGGGGAGGTTCTCGTTTTGAGACAGAATGGTACGAAGAATTTCGTACCAGAACTTTTGCGAGTTTTTTCCGTTTTTTTTTGTTTGGATGAGCTAGTAGGGGCCTAAGAAAAACATTTTGTAAAGACACATTCGACCGTACAACCGTTTATGGCATTTTCGGGGAGGTTCTCGTTTTGAGCCTGAATGGTACGAAGATTTTCGTACCAGAACCTTTGCGAGTTTTTTCCATTTTTTTTTGTTTGGATGAGCTAGTAGGGGCTTAAGAAAAACATTTTGTAAAGACACATTCGACCGTACAACCGTTTAGGGCATTTTCGGAGATGGCCTCGTTTTGAGGCTGAATGGTACGAAGATTTTCGTACCATAACTTTTGCGAGTTTTTTCCCTTTTTTAGCTTGGATGAGCTAGTAGGGTCCTAAGAATAACATTTTGTAAAGACACATTCAACCGTACAACCGTTTAGAGCATTTTCGGGGAAGGTCTCGTTTTGAGCCTGAATGCTACGAAGATTTTCGTACCAGAACTTTTGCGAGTTTTTTCCGTTTTTTTTGCTTGGATGAGCTAGTTGGGTCCTAAGAAAAACATTTTGTAAAGACACATTCGACCGTACAACCTTTTAGGGCATTTTCGGGGATGGTCTCATTTTTAGGCTAAATGGTACGAAGATTTTCGTACCAGAACTTTTGCGAGTTTTTTCCGTTTTTTTTGCTCGGATGAGCTAGTAGGGGCCTAAGAAAAACTGTTTTTAAAGACACATTCGACCGTACAACTGTTTAGGGCAGTTTCGGGGAGGGTCTCGTTTTGAGGCTAAATGGTACAAAGAATTTCGTACCAGAACTTTTGCGAGTTGTTTCCCTTTTTTTTTGCTTGGATGAGCTAGTAGGGTCCTATGAAAAACATTTTGTAAAGACACATTCGACCGTACAACCGTTTATGGCATTTTCGGGGAGGTTCTCGTTTTGAGCCTGAATGGTACGAAGATTTTCGTACCAGAACCTTTGCGAGTTTTTTCCATTTTTTTTTGTTTGGATGAGCTAGTAGGGGCTTAAGAAAAACATTTTGTAAAGACACATTCGACCGTACAACCGTTTAGGGCATTTTCGGAGATGGCCTCGTTTTGAGGCTGAATGGTACGAAGATTTTCGTACCATAACTTTTGCGAGTTTTTTCCCTTTTTTAGCTTGGATGAGCTAGTAGGGTCCTAAGAATAACATTTTGTAAAGACACATTCAACCGTACAACCGTTTAGAGCATTTTCGGGGAAGGTCTCGTTTTGAGCCTGAATGCTACGAAGATTTTCGTACCAGAACTTTTGCGAGTTTTTTCCGTTTTTTTTGCTTGGATGAGCTAGTTGGGTCCTAAGAAAAACATTTTGTAAAAACACATTCGACCGTACAACCGTTTAGGGCTTTTTCGGGGAGGGTCTCGTTTTGAGGCTGAATGGTACGAAGATTTTCGTACTAGAACTTTTGGGAGTTTTTTCCATTTTTTGCTTAGATGAGCTAGTAGGGGCCTTAGAATAACATTTTGTAAAGACACATTCGACCGTACAACCTTTTAGGGCATTTTCGGGGATGGTCTCCTTTTTAGGCTAAATGCTACGAAGATTTTCGTACCAGAACTTTTGCGAGTTTTTTCCGTTTTTTTTGCTCGGATGAGCTAGTATGGGCCTAAGAAAAACTGTTTGTAAAGACACATTCGACCGTACAACTGTTTAGGGCAGTTTCGGGGAGGGTCGCGTTTTGAGGCTAAATGGTACGAAGAATTTCGTACCAGAACTTTTGCGAGTTTTTTCCCTTTTTTTTTGCTTGGATGAGCTAGTAGGGTCCTATGAAAAACATTTTGTAAAGAGACATTCGACCGTACAACCGTTTATGGCATTTTCGGGGAGGTTCTCGTTTGAGCCTGAATGGTACGAAGATTTTCGTACCAGAACTTTTGCGAGTATTTTTCGTTTTTTTTGTTTGGATGAGCTAGTAGGGGCCTAAGAAAAACATTTTGTAAAGACACATTCGACCGTACAACCGTTTAGGGCATTTTCGGAGATGGTCTCGTTTTGAGACTGAATGGTACGAAGATTTTCGTACCAGAACTTTTGCGAGTTTTTTCCCTTTTTTAGCTTGGATGAGCTAGTAGGGTCCTAAGAAAAACATTTTGTAAAGACACATTCAACCGTACAACCGTTTAGGGCATTTTCGGGGAAGGTCTCGTTTTGAGCCTGAATGCTACGAAGATTTTCGTACCAGAACTTTTGCGAGTTTTTTCCGTTTTTTTTGCTTGGATGAGCTAGTTGGGTCCTAAGAAAAACATTTTGTAAAAACACATTCGACCGTACAACCATTTAGGGCATTATCGGTGAGGGTCTCGTTTTGAGGCTGAATGGTACGAAGATTTTCGTACCAGAACTTTTGGGAGTTTTTTCCATTTTTTGCTTAGATGAGCTAGTAGGGGCCTAAGAATAACATTTTGTAAAGACACATTCGACCGTACAACCTTTTAGGGCATTTTCGGGGATGGTCTCCCTTTTAGGCTAAATGGTACGAAGATTTTCGTACCAGAACTTTTGCGAGTTTTTTCCGTTTTTTTTGCTCGGATGAGCTAGTAGGGGCCTAAGAAAAACTTTTTGTAAAGACACATTCTACCGTACAACTGTTTAGGGCAGTTTCGGGGAGGGTCTCGTTTTGAGGCTAAATGGTTCGAAGATTTTCGTACCAGAACTTTTGCGAGTTTTTTCCGTTTTTTTTGCTCGGATGAGCTAGTAGGGGCCTAAGAAAAACTTTTTGTAAAGACACATTCTACCGTACAACTGTTTAGGGCATTTTCGGGGAGGTTCTCGTTTTGAGACAGAATGGTACGAAGAATTTCGTACCAGAACTTTTGCGAGTTTTTTCCGTTTTTTTTTGTTTCGATGAGCTAGTAGGGGCCTAAGAAAAACATTTTGTAAAGACACATTCGACCGTACAACCGTTTAGGGCATTTTCGGAGATGGTCTCGTTTTGAGCCTAAATGGTACGAAGATTTTCGTACCAGAACTTTTGCGAGTTTTTTCCCTTTTTTAGCTTGGATGAGCTAGTATGGTCCTAAGAAAAACTTTTTGTAAAGACACATTCAACCGTACAACCGTTTAGGGCAGTTTCGGGGAGGGTCTCGTTTTGAGGCTAAATGGTACGAAGATTTTCATACCAGAACTTTTGCGAGTTTTTTCCGTTTTTTTTTGCTTGGATGAGCTAGTAGGGTCCTAAGAAAAACATTTTGTAAAGACAAATTCGAACGTACAACCGTTTAGGGCATTTTCGGGGATGGTCTCGTTTTGAGGCTGAATGGTACGAAGATTTTCGCAACAGAACTTTTGCGAGTTTTTTCCGTTTTTTTGCTCGGATGCGCTAGTAGGGGCATAAGAAAAACATTTTGTAAAGACACATTCGACCGTACAACAATTTAGGGCATTTTCGGGGAGGGTCTCGTTTTGAGGCTGAATGGTATGAAGATTTTCGTACCAGAACTTTTGCGAGTGTTTTCCGTTTTTTTTTGCTCGGATGAGCTAGTAGGGACCTAAGAAAAACATTTTGTAAAGACACATTTGACCGTACAACCGTTTAGGGCATTTTCGGAGATGGTACGAAGAATTTCGTACCAGAACTTTTGCGAGTTTTTTCCATTTTTTTTCTTGTATGAGCTAGTAGGGGCCTAAGAAAATCAGTTTGTAAAGACACATTCGACCGTACAACCGTTTAGGGCATTTTCGGGGATGGTCTCGTTTTGAGGCTGAATGTTACGAAAATTTTCGTACCAGAACTTTTGCGAGTTTTTTCCTTTTTTTTTGCTTGGATGAGCTAGTAGGGTCCTAAGAAAAGCATTTTGTAAAGACACATTCGACCGTACAACCGTTTAGGGCATTTTCGGAGATGGTCTCGTTTTGAGACTGAATGATACGAAAATCTTCGTACCAGAACTTTTGCGAGTTTTTTCCTTTTTTTGCTTTTATGAGCTAGTAGGGGCCTAAGAATAACATTATGTAAAGATACATTCGACCGTACAAACGTTTAGGGCATTTTCGGGGAGGGTCTCGTTTTGAGGCTGAATGGTACGAAGATTTTCGTACTAGAACTTTTGCGAGTTTTTTCCATTTTTTTTCTTGTATGAGCTAGTAGAGGCCTAAGAAAATCAGTTTGTAAAGACACATTCGACCGTACAACCGTTTAGGGCATTTTCGGGGATGGTCTCGTTTTGAGGCTGAATGGTACGAAAATTTTCGTACCAGAACTTTTGCGAGTTTTTTCCGTTTTTTTTTGCTTGGATGAGCTAGTAGGGTCCTAAGAAAAACATTTTGTAAAGACACATTCGACCGTACAAACGTTTAGGGCATTTTCGGAGATGGTCTCGTTTTGAGGCTGAATGGTACGAAGCTTTTCGTACCAAAACTTTTGCGAGTTTTTACCGTTTTTTTTGCTCGGATGAGCTAGTAGGGACCTATGAGTTTTTATTGCATAAGAAGGAGCCTAGAGAGAGAAGTTCTCCTTTCTCTCTAGACTTGGGGAGTTTCTAGGGTTTGTGGGGGTGTTCCTCGCGCTCCCCGGCGCCTTGCCGGCGGCGGTGGTCAGGAGCCACTTTTTCCGGCGCTTTCCCTGGAGGAGCAACGAGCACTAGGCCTGACGGAGAATCAAGGTGGTGTGTTAGCATAATGGGAAGATCTGCTCAGAGGTAGACGAAGAAACAATCTCCCACAAAGAGGTTCGAACTTCAAAACTCAGATTTCGAGCCAGATGGTGCGAAAAATGGAGATGCATCAGAGTTTTTCGGCCTCATCTCTCCCCAAGCGATTGAGTCTATCAAGAAGAATAACCCAGAAGATTACCGCACTTTTCAGCTTGTAGCTCAAAGAGGTGAGGCCTTCATGAACTAGTGGCTGGAGAAACAACGAGAGTCGCTCAGATCTGAGCGTGAACGAGAAGCCAAGGCTGTCCAGGAGTCGCAAGTGGTCCTCGAACTGCCTCGAGATGTAGATGTGATTCCAGAAGGGGAGGCCACTCGAAAGGGGAAATCTGGGTTGGATCTGGGAGGAATATCGGAAGTCACGACTCAACAACCCTCGAATGAGCCGGAACAACAACTGGACGGGCCGGATTTAACGACCATCACCTCAGATCTCACCTTCAAAGAAGAGTCCAAGGCTTCGAGCCCTAAAGCAGAGGGCTTATTGGAGTTGCCCAACCCTATTGACGATCTGATTGAATACTCTCCCACGAATTTCATTTCAGAAGCAGGTCGCCGAGCCATCAAAGACTTGGCTGAGCCAAATTGCAAGCCATTGGAGTGTAAGGTTGCTGGTGTAGATCTAGAAGCTGGTGTTGGTGACAAGCTAAATGAACAAGTTGGTCTATCCCACGCAGATGAGATTGATGGAAAAGTTGCTGATGTTGTCGTTGCTGGTGTGGAGAATGGTAGTGGCTCGGCTATAGTGCAGCAAACCTCTTTTGATGTTGAACATGAGAATTTTGATCGAGTGGCTGGTCTGAAACAATCTGTGGCTGGCGTCTTTACTGATGTTGCTACTGTCAGGTTTGAGGGTGATGTTAATGAGCCAAGTTTGTCTTTAGAGACAAAAATAGATCAGGAAAATAATGCTCAAGTTGCTGGTGCAAAAGATATGGCTGCTGAAAAGATATCCCAAACCGTGGCCAAGGTAGGAGACTTGAGTTTGAAAATTTTGCATGATGCGGATGTACCTATGGCTCCTAACCAGCAGCTGGTTTTGCCAACAGAACAACAAAAAAAAATGAGATACAAAACCAGTCAAGCCTTTCTAATACTGTTGTACTACCGGAATTAGGTGATAGTAGTTCAGCAGCTGGTGTGGATCTTGAAGCTGCAGTTGGGGATGGGCTACGTGGATACAATGGTGATTTGAGTGTTAACGTGAATGCTGGGTTGCTGAATCAGTATCTTAGTCTGGACTGTGCTGATGTTGATGGCAATAATGAGGGAAAAAACTTACTGTTGAGTTGGGTAGGTGCTGCAGCGGAAAAAACAAACCTTGTTGGTGTAAATATGCAGAAAAATCTCGAGCAGCAGATGGAATATTTGACACAAATTGAATCAGGTCCCAACGTATTATCTGTTGCTGGTGTAAAAGATGTTGTTGCAGCTGAAGATAACCAGGGGGCTGTGCCTAATATAAAAGCTGCTGGTGTGCAATTTCTAGGTACATATTCAGAGGATAATATCGTTGCTATACAGAGGGTTGAACACTTGATGCCTAGTACAATTGAATTGAACAAGCAAAATATGATGCTGGTGTCCTCATCCACGAACCAGGCTATACAGCCGGATTATTCCAATGATGAGGCTCATGGGTTACAACAGCAACCTTCTGAATCCAGTAACCATGCGACAGGAGGCAATGTAACAGTAGCTGAACTTCTTGGACTTGAGCTGAATGTCACCAAAAAGGTTGCTGAATCGCAGATGTATGAGGGCAAGGGATCATCTAGGACCAGCTTGCAGTCTGAAACAAGGAACAAGAGACTAGGAGTTGAGCAGACCAGAAACCTCTCCAAAACCCAACACAAACCACCAATTCTGTCCTCACTAGGTAATAGGATGATTACAGCTGATGTTCGACTGAATGTTCTTGCTAATGTTGCCAAAGATGTGTACAAATTTTCCATGGAGGAGGTAGCGGAGGCAGAAGCGGACTGGAATGCAGCTCTCATAGGTGTGTTAATTGGGGGTAGAATGAATAATAACATGATGGCTGAGTTCATGAACGAGAATTGCAAAATCCCCCAGCCAAAGCTGTTCTTCAAAGAGAATGGGGTGATGGTGTTTAAGTTTGAGTCTATTGAAGATAGAATGTGGGTCCTAGAAAATGGGCCGTGGTTAATCGACGGGAATCGCCCATTAATTGTGAAAGAATGGCAAACTGGAATGCCCATTGATTGGTCGAGCTTCAAATCTATCCCGGTTTGGGCAAAAGTAATGGACATTGACCCAATTTTCTTATCTTCTAATCATATGATTGAGGTGATAGGCAATATGATAGGGAAGCCGATAAGTATGGACAGAATCACTCATGATGTAGAGAAACTTTCCTATGCTCGTATCTTAGTAGAAGTCAATTCAGATGAGATTAAGAGGAAAGAGGTGGTGCTTGAGAGTTACAATGGTACTATCTACAAGCACAAGGTAGTTTTTGAATGGACTCCATGGTCTTGTGAGAAATGCCATCTGTTTGGGCATTCAATGTCTTACTGTGGGCTGAATGAGCACACTAGACAACAAGCTAAACTCAGCAGTGGGGCTGTAGCCGGGAGTGCAAATACATACAAAAGCAAACTGGTGGGGAGTGGAGCAAAAGAACATGCAAATGGTGGGGAACAAGGGAATCGAATGGGATATGAAACCAACACTCTGCAGGAGAGTTCCAAGAGAGCAGCTACAAAAACGATGGTATGGAAGAAGAAAAATGTGCAGCAACCTCAAATAGGACATGCAAATGTAGACAAAACCAAGGGTGCTAGACCTCGATCTAAGTCATCGAGGGACACCACACACAGCTCAAACGAAGCTAAAGGTGGCAATAACTCCTTTGAAACTCTAAAAGATCATGCCGAGACCTAAGACTCTTTACTTGTTCATCTTGTTACCTTGGCATGATCTACTCTCTTTTAGGCTTTGATGATGACGCTTGGCGAAAGTTATCGAGGGTTCTATACGGGTTTTTGTTACGATTTTGTTAGGCCGTTGGTGCTGGTATAGGTAGGTTTTTGTTCCAGGCCTGTAGGATCCAAAAGGTTGTTTGCCTTTGGAGTTCCTCTTGGTATACTTTTGGTGGGTCCTAGACCCATTTTTGTTAGGCCCGCAGGGCAATTTTTGTCGGATTTGCGTATCCGGGTCGTTGGGTTGTACTTTTCCACCTTGACTTTTATGGTCAAGTGTGTTTTGTATATTCTTTCCTCTCTTTCTATACATTTACCACGTTTCGAGCTAGTAGAGACCTAAGAAAAACATTTTGTAAAGACACATTCGACCGTACAACCGTTTAGGGCATTTTCGGGGATAGTCTCGTTTTGAGGCTGAATGGTACGAAGATTTTCGTACACGAACTTTTGCGAGTTTTTTCCGTTTTTTTGCTCGGAGGAGCTTGTATGGGCCTAAGAAAAACATTTTGTAAAGACACATTCGACAGTACAACCGTTTAGAGCATTTTCGGGGAGGGTCTCGTTTTGAGGCTGAATGGTACGAAGATTTTCGTACTACTACTTTTGCGAGTTTTTTCCATTTTTTTCTTGTATGAGCTAGTAGGGGCCTAAGAAAATCAGTTTGTAAAGACACATTCGACCGTACAACCGTTTAGGGCATTTTCGGGGATGGTCTCGTTTTGAGGCTGAATGGTACGAAGATTTTCGTACCAGAACTTTTGCGAGTTTTTTCCGTTTTTTTTGCTTAGAGGAGCTAGTAGGGTCCTAAGAAAAACATTTTTTAAGGACACATTCGACCGTACAACCGTTTAGGGCATTTTCGGTGAGGGTCTCGTTTTGAGGCTGAATGGTACGAAGATTTTCGTACCAGAACTTTTGCGAGTTTTTTCCTTTTTTTGCTTGTATGAGCTAGCAGGGGCTTGTGCTAGTTGGAGCCTAGAGAGAAAGGAGGCTCTCACCTCTCTCTAGGTTTGACTTTCGTTGACTTAGCCTAGGTGCCTTTTCCCGGTCGTTCCCGGCCACCCACCGGCTGGCCTGGCCGCCGGATGCCTTCGGTTTGGTGGACCATCGGAGCAGCTGGCATGGCGGGGTCAAGGTCTAGCTCGCACAAGAAGAAGGGGAGAAAGATTGAGAATTATCCACCCAGATCCAAAAATTCGAACTTGGAGGCCAATCACCCATAATTGGGTCAGAATTCTTCGAAATCTTACCCTCGAGTTTACTACCCTAGAAATCTTCGAAGCTTGAGGAATCTACAATGGAATGATAGCCCTGAAGGCCAGAAGTTCATTGATGGCCTCGCTGCAAAGGGCGAAGAAGTTCTCTACTCGTTTTTGAGAGGCTATGCTCGAAAACACTGTGCGGACCCGGCTTGGGCGGATGACCCTCCCATGGAGGATTCAAATGAAGATCCATGCCCAGATTTGAAGATACAAGAGCGCTCAAACCCAGATTCAAAGGATGAGGACCGAACAAAATCAGATCCGGGGTCACCTGATAGCAAATCTCCGATTTCGGAGATGGGTCTCTCATCTAGGGTGGAGGAACCATCTTCCATAGACAAATTGGTGGATACGTCGCCCTCAACCTTCATCTCCGAGGCTGGTAGGAGAGCTATCCAATTTTCGAAGATGAACAATCCAAAGGAGGGCCAGGTCGATGGTGTAGCTGGAGAAGATAGAGGTCAGCTAGAGAATGGGACATGCATAAGTAAAGGGGATACTTCTATTTCAGATCTGCTGACTGGTTTGCATGCTGGTTTGGAACCCTCAAATGGATCTCGGATTATTTCTGGTGAGAAAGAGACATAAGTGCTGACTGGTTTGGCCACTGTTGGGGATGATCTTAAGTTTGCTGATGTCCTATTGTTGGATGGTTTGGAGATTAACGAGGATTTGCCTATGGAATCTGCTTACAAGAGGATTTGTATGGATGAAACTGAATTTTACTCAAAAGTTGGCTTAATTAATTCACATGTTGATGGTTTGATTGAGAAAACACCAACTATCGTGCAAGTTGGGACTGAGCATCCACTTGTTGCTGTCTTGGCGAAGGAGCCACTTGCTGAAGTTTGTTCGTCTGCTGGGTTTTCATATGCCGCTGGTGTTGTTGAGGAGAAAAATATTTTGAGACGTGAGAATGGGACAACTCTCAATCTCTTAGAGGTGGTTACAATGCCTGCTGCAACCATGGTAGACCACAAAAAAATTAAATACAGATGCTGCTGGTATGAATGGTTTAGGTGCTGAATTGGAGAACCAGATTAATCAGATGAATGAGCTGGAAAAAAATGGGTTTGCTGATGTCCTGGATGGAAAATGCATCGAATTACCTACTACTGATGTTTCTGAGATACTTGTTACTAATCAAGAGGGGCTTGTTAGCAAAACCACTAAAATCAATCCTTCTAAAGCAACTGGTGGCAGTTGGGATGACTCAAATGTTGAACATGGGACCAAGTTGAATATGTTAAAAGTTTTGAATGTTGAAAAGGGACCACTTTCTACTGCTGATAAAGTGTCCAAATGTATTAGTGAGAATGGGTATAATGAGCTACCTTTGGACGTTCAAAAGCTTGATGGTGTTGGTGTCTCATGTGCAGATGGTTCTTTCAACCAGAAACCAGATGGTGCTGATGTCGTAGCTGCTGTACAGGTGTCTGATTCCACTGCTGCTGTCACAAAGAGCACGCCTTCTGAGGATGTCAATGTGTTGGTGGCCTCAAACATCAGTTTTGCTGGTGTTTCAACTGCTGGTGCAATTTTTACTGAGGCCTTAAAAAAGTGTGATGCTGAATCGAACACAAATGATCAGAACCAGATTAATGTGCTAGCTGTTACTGATTCTGTTGCAGCTGGTTCAGCAGCTTTTGAGGAGGCTAGCTTGGAACAGAAAAAGACCAAAGAGATGGAGGTGGGCACCGTGGATAATCAAGTGTTGGGGGTGCTAAAAAATACAAAAATGGGGACTTTTGTACACCAACAGAACCAGCAGATTCAGAACAAGTCCCATAAAAATGACCATCAATTTAGTACAGGAAATAGATGCGTTACAGATGAGGTCAGGCTGAAAACTCTCCCCAACATTCCCAAAGACATCTATAAATTCTCGAAGGAAGAAATTGCGGGAGCTGAACTTGAATGGAGTGCTACACTCATAGGGGGCTTAGTTGGTAGATACGTGTCCCTTGATGTCATTATTAATTATGTGAGTAGTTATTGGAAAGTGGAGCAACCAAAGATTTATTTTAAAGACAATGGTGTAATGGTCTTTAAATTCAAGAAAGAGGAGGACCGTCAATGGGTGCTGAGCAGGGGACCGTGGCTCTTGGACGGCAATAAACCCATTATCCTCAAAGAATGGCACACTGGCATGAAAATAGAGTGGAGCAGTTTTGAATCCATACCGGTATGGGTCAAAATTTTAGACATTGATCCTATTTTTCTCTCCTCGAATCATATGTTGGAGGTTATTGGTAATATGATTGGAAGACCAATGAGTATGGACCACATTACAAATGGGGTGGAAAAACTTTCCTATGCTAGGATGTTAGTAGAGGTCACAACGGAGGAGCCTAAAAGAAGAGAGATAGTGCTTGAAAGTTATAATGGCATGATATACAAGCATAAGGTAGAATTCGAATGGCTACCATGGAGCTGTGAGGTTTGTAAAAGCTTTGGGCACTCCTCCCGTTTTTGTGCTACCAAAAGGGATGCTTGTGAAGAAGGCTTCACAAGCCAGCAAAAGAAAGAGAGTAGGCCAAAACACATAGTGGACAAACCCGGTTCATCAAAGACCTGGGTACAAGTGGTGGATAATCGACCAAAAGTGGCCATGCAGCTGGCCAAGGAAGCTTTGGACAACAAGGGGATTAAGAATGATGAAGTAGGAAGCTCAAAAACACTAGAGAAGTCTACCAATGCTGAAAAGCACATGAAATTGGTGGCTCAACGAAGTGTGAATGCACCTCTCCAGCCGGGTTTGGAAAAAAATGGGACAAATGCCAATCTAAATTTAGAAGAGGAACGACAAACATCAAGCTTACACCAAAAGGGCAAGGAGAAAATTGATGGTGAGTGGATGGTCCCAAAGTACAAGGCAAAGAAGATGGTAAGCTTTCCTAGAGAAGGCAAGGCAAGGCCTAAATGGAATACAAAGGACAACAACCCGTTTGACCCTCTTGGAGGATAGGGTTTGACAACATGAGCATGGCCATGGGAAAGAGAAGATAGGCTAGGTGGTAGTCGGTTTGGGATCCAACCACGGTTGGAACCGTTTTGAGGGACTTGGTCAGGGCTTGTGCTTTTCATTTGGTTGAGTTTGTTTATAGGTCCTTGTTTAGGTTGGTAGGGTGCTAAACCCGTTTTTTGTTAGGCCCGCAGGGCAGTTTTGACCGGATCTTAGTATCCGGGGTTAGAGTTGTACGCTTTTCACCTTGACCACTAGGTCAAGCGTGTTTTGTATTTGTTTTCCCCCCTCTTTCTATATATTTACCACGTTTCGAGCTAGAAGGGTCCGAAGACAAACATTTTGTACAGACACATTCGACCGTACAACCGTTTAGGGTATTTTCGGGAAGAGTCTCGTTTTGAGGCTGAATGGTACGAAGATTTTCGTACCAGAACTTTTGCGAGTTTTTTCCATTTTTTTGCTTTAATGAGCTAGTAGGGGCCTAAGAAAATCAGTTTGTAAAGACACATTCGACCGTACAACCGTTTAGGGCATTTTCGTGGATGGTCTCGTTTTGAGGCTGAATGGTACGAAGATTTTCGTACCAGAACTTTTGCGAGTTTTTTCCGTTTTTTTTGGCACGGATGAGCTAGTAGGGGCCTAAGAAAAACATTTTGTAAAGACATATTCGACCGTACAACCGTTTAGGCATTTTCGGGGATTGTCTCGTTTTAGGCTGAATGGTACGAAGATTTTCGTACTAGAACTTTTGCGAGTTTTTTCCATTTTTTTTTGCTCGGGTGAGCTAGTAGGGGCCTAAGAAAAACATTTTGTAAAGACACATTCGACCGTACAACCGTTTAGGGCATTTTCGGGGATGGTCTCGTTTTGAGGCTGAATGGTACGAAGATTTTCGTACCAGAACTTATGCGAGTTTTTTCCGTTTTTTTTGCTCGGATGAGCTAGTAGGGTCCTAAGAAAAACATTTTGTAAAGACACATTCGACCGTACAACCGTTTAGGGTATTTTCAAGGATGGTCTCGTTTTGAGGCTGAATGGTACGAATATGTTCGTACCAGAACTTTTGCGAGGTTTTTCCGTTTTTTTTGCTTGGATGAGCTAGTAGGGGCCTAAGAAAAACATTTTGTAAAGACACATTCGACCGTACAACAGTTTAGGGCATTTTCGAGGATGAGCTAGTAGGGTCCTAAGAAAAACATTTTTTAAAGACAGATTCGACCGTACAACCGTTTAGGGCATTTTCGGGGAGGGTCTCGTTTTGAGCCTAAATGGTACGGAGATTTTCGTACCAGAACTTTTGCGAGTTTTTTCTGTTTTTTTTGCTCGGACGAGCTAGTAGGGGCCTAAGAAAAACATTTTGTAAACACACATTCGACCGTACAACCGTTAAGGGCATTTTCGGGGATGGTCTCGTTTTTAGGCTAAATGGTACGGAGATTTTCGTACCAGAACTTATGAGAGTTTTTACCGTTTTTTTTTGCTCGGATGAGCTAGTAGGGGCCTAAGAAAAACATTTTGTAAAGACACATTCGACCGTACAACCGATTAGGGTATTTTCGGGGAGGTTCTCGTTTTGAGGCTGAATAGTACGAAGATTTTCGTAACAGAACTTTTGCTAGTTTTTTCCGTTTTTTTTGCTTGGATGAGCTAGTAGGGTCTTAAGAAAAACATTTTGTAAAGACACATTCGACCGTACAACCGTTTAGGGCATTTTCAGGGAGGGTTACGTTTTGAGGCTGAATGGTACGAAGATTTTCGTACCAGAACTTTTGCGAGTTTTTTCCGTTTTTTTGCTCGGATGAGCTAGTGGGGGCCTAAGAAAAACATTTTGTAAAGATACATTCGACCTTACAACCGTTTAGGGTATTTTCGGGGAGGGTCTCGTTTTGAGGCTGAATGGTACGAAGATTTTCGTAATAGAACTTTTGCGAGTTTTTTCCGTTTTTTTGCTTGGATGAGCTAGTAGGGGCCCAAGAATAAGATTCTGTAAAGACACATTCGACCGTACAACCGTTTAGGGTAATTTCGTGGAGGGTCTCGTTTTTAGGCTGAATGGTACGAAGATTTTCGTACCAGAACTTTTGCAAGTTTCTTCCGTTTTTTTTGCTCGGATGAGCTAGTAGGGTCCTAAGAAAAACATTTTGTAAAGAAACATTCGACCGTACAACCGTTTAGGGCAGTTTCGGGGAGGGTCTCGTTTTGAGCCTAAATGGTACGAAGATTTTCGTACCAGAACTTTTGCGAGTTTTTTCCGTTTTTTTTGCTCGGACGAGCTAGTAGGGGCCTAAGAAAAACATTTTGTAAACACACATTCGACCGTACAACCGTTAAGGACATTTTCTGGGATGGTCTCGTTTTTAGGCTAAATGGTACGGAGATTTTCGTACCAGAACTTATGAGAGTTTTTACCGTTTTTTTTTTGCCCGGATGAGCTAGTAGGGGCCTAAGAAAAACATTTTGTAAAGACACATTCGACCGTACAACGGATTAGGGTATTTTCGGGGAGGGTCTCGTTTTGAGGCTGAATAGTACGAAGATTTTCGTAACAGAACTTTTGCTAGTTTTTTCCGTTTTTTTTTGCTTGGATGAGCTAGTAGGGTCCTAAGAAAAACATTTTGTAAATACACATTCGACCGTACAACCGTTTAGGGAATTTTCAGGGAGGGTCACGTTTTGAGGCTGAATGGTACGAAACTTTTCGTACTAGAACTTTTGTGAGTTTTTTCCGTTTTTTTGCTGGGATGACCTAGTAGGGGCCTAAGAAAAACATTTTGTAAAGATACATTCGACCTTACAACCGTTTAGGGTATTTTCGGGGAGGGTCTCGTTTTGAGGATGAATGGTACGAAGATTTTCGTACTAGAACTTTTGCGAGTTTTTCCCGTTTTTTTTGCTTGGATGTGCTAGTACGGGCCCAAGAAAAAGATTTTGTAAAGACACATTCGACCGTACAACCGTTTAGGGGATTTTCGGGGAGGGTCTCGTGTTTAGGCCGAATGGTACGAAGATTTTCCTACCAGAACTTTTGCAAGTGTTTTCCGTTTTTTTGCTCGGATGAGCTAGTAGGGTCCTAAGAAAAACATTTTGTAAAGACACATTCGACCGTACAACCGTTTAGGGCAGTTTCGGGGAGGGTCTCGTTTTGAGCCTAAATGGTACGAAGATTTTCGTACCAGAACTTTTGCGAGTTTTTTCCGTTTTTTTTGCTTGGATGAGCTAGTAGGGGCCTCAGAAAAAGATTTTGTAAAGATAAATTCGACCGTACAACCGTTTAGGGCATTTTCGGGGATGGTCTCGTTTTAGGCTGAATGGTACGAAGATTTTCGTACCAGAACTTTTGCGAGTTTTTTCCTTTTTTTTGCTCGAATGAGCTAGTAGGGTCCTAAGAAAAATATTTTGTAAAGACACATTCGACCGTACAACCGTATAGGGCATTTTCAAGGATGGTCTCGTTTTGAGGCTGAATGGTACGAAGATTTTCGTACCAGATATTTTGCGAGTTTTTTCGTTATTTTTTTTTGGCATGGATGATCTAGTAGGAGCCTAAGAAAAACTATTTGTAAAGACACATTCGACCGTACAACCGTTTAGGGCATTTTCGGGGATGGTCTCGTATTTAGGCTAAATGGTACGAAGATTTTCGTACCAGAACTTATGCGAGTTTTTTACGTTTTTTTTGCTCGGATGAGCTAGTAGGGGCCTAAGAAAAACATTTTGTAAAGACACATTCGACCGTACAACCGTTTAAGGCATTTTCAGGGAGGGTCACGTTTTGAGGCTGAATGGTACGAAGATTTCGTACCAGAACTTTTGCGAGTTTTTTCCATTTTTTTGCTCGGATGAGCTAGTGGGGGCCTAAGAAAAACATTTTGTAAAGATACATTCGACATTACAACCGTTTAGGGTATTTTCGGGGAAGGTCTCGTTTTGAGGCTGAATGATACGAAGATTTTCGTAACATAACTTTTGCGAGTTTTTTCCGTTTTTTTTGCTTGGATGAGCTAGTAGGGGCCCAAGAAAAAGATTTTGTAAAGACACATTCGACCGTACAACCGTTTAGGGCATTTTCGGGGAGGGTCTCGTTTTTAGGCCGAATGGTACGAAGATTTTCGTACCAGAACTTTTGCAATTTTTTTCCGTTTTTTTTGCTCGGATGAGCTAGTAGGGTCCTAAGAAAAACATTTTGTAAAGACACATTCGACCGTACAACCGTTTAGGGCAGTTTCGGGGAGGGTCTCGTTTTGAGCCTAAATGGTACGAAGATTTTCGTACCAGAACTTTTGCGAGTTTTTCCCGTTTTTTTTGCTTGGATGTGCTAGTAGGGGCCCAAGAAAAAGATTTTGTAAAGACACATTCGACCGTACAACCGTTTAGGGCATTTTCGGGCAGGGTCTGGTTTTTAGGCCGAATGGTACGAAGATTTTCGTACCAGAACTTTTGCAAGTGTTTTCCGTTTTTTTTGCTCGGATGAGCTAGTAGGGTCCTAAGAAAAACATTTTGTAAAGACACATTCGACCGTACAACCGTTTAGGGCAGTTTCGGGGAGGGTCTCGTTTTGAGCCTAAATGGTACGAAGATTTTCGTACCAGAACTTTTGCGAGTTTTTTCCGTTTTTTTTGCTCGGACGAGCTAGTAGGGGCCTAAGAAAAACATTTTGTAAACACACATTCGACCGTACAACCGTTAAGGGCATTTTCGGGGATGGTCTCGTTTTTAGGCTAAATGGTACGGAGATTTTCGTACCAGAACTTATGAGAGTTTTTACCGTTTTTTTTTGCTCGGATGAGCTAGTAGGGGCCTAAGAAAAACATTTTGTAAAGACATATTCGACCGTACAACCGATTAGGGTATTTTCGGGGAGGGTCTCGTTTTGAGGCTGAATAGTACGAAGATTTTCGTAACAGAACTTTTGCTAGTTTTTTTCGTTTTTTTTGCTTGGATGAGCTAGTACGGTCCTAAGAAAAACATTTTGTAAATACACATTCGACCGTACAACCGTTTAGGGAATTTTCAGGGAGGGTCACGTTTTGAGGCTGAATGGTACGAAGATTTTCGTACTAGAACTTTTGTGAGTTTTTTCCGTTTTTTTGTTGGGATGACCTAGTAGGGGCCTAAGAAAAATATTTTGTAAAGATACATTCGACCTTACAACCGTTTAGGGTATTTTCGGGGAGGGTCTCGTTTTGAGGATGAATGGTACGAAGATTTTCGTACCAGAACTTTTGCGAGTTTTTCCCGTTTTTTTTGCTTGGATGTGCTAGTACGGGACCAAGAAAAAGATTTTGTAAAGACACATTCGACCGTACAACCGTTTAGGGGATTTTCGGGGAGGGTCTCGATTTTAGGCCGAATGGTACGAAGATTTTCGTACCAGAACTTTTGCAAGTGTTTTCCGTTTTTTTGCTCGGATGAGCTAGTAGGGTCCTAAGAAAAACATTTTGTAAAGACACATTCGACCGTACAACCGTTTAGGGCAGTTTCGGGGAGGGTCTCGTTTTGAGCCTAAATGGTACGAAGATTTTCGTACCAGAACTTTTGCGAGTTTTTTCCGTTTTTTTTGCTTGGATGAGCTAGTAGGGTCCTCAGAAAAAGATTTTGTAAAGATAAATTCGACCGTAAAACCGTTTAGGGCATTTTCGGGGATGGTCTCGTTTTTAGGCTAAATGGTACGGAGATTTTCGTACCAGAACTTATGAGAGGTTTTACCGTTTTTTTTTGCTCGGATGAGCTAGTAGGGGCCTAAGAAAAACATTTTGTAAAGACACATTCGACCGTACAACCGATTAGGGTATTTTCGGGGAGGGTCTCGTTTTGAGGCTGAATAGTACGAAGATTTTCGTAACAGAACTTTTGCTAGTTTTTTCCGTTTTTTTTGCTTGGATGAGCTAGTAGGGTCTTAAGAAAAACATTTTGTAAAGACACATTCGACCGTACAACCGTTTAGGGCATTTTCAGGGAGGGTTACGTTTTGAGGCTGAATGGTACGAAGATTTTCGTACCAGAACTTTTGCGAGTTTTTTCCGTTTTTTTGCTCGGATGAGCTAGTGGGGGCCTAAGAAAAACATTTTGTAAAGATACATTCGACCTTACAACCGTTTAGGGTATTTTCGGGGAGGGTCTCGTTTTGAGGCTGAATGGTACGAAGATTTTCGTAATAGAACTTTTGCGAGTTTTTTCCGTTTTTTTGCTTGGATGAGCTAGTAGGGGCCCAAGAATAAGATTCTGTAAAGACACATTCGACCGTACAACCGTTTAGGGTAATTTCGTGGAGGGTCTCGTTTTTAGGCTGAATGGTACGAAGATTTTCGTACCAGAACTTTTGCAAGTTTCTTCCGTTTTTTTTGCTCGGATGAGCTAGTAGGGTCCTAAGAAAAACATTTTGTAAAGAAACATTCGACCGTACAACCGTTTAGGGCAGTTTCGGGGAGGGTCTCGTTTTGAGCCTAAATGGTACGAAGATTTTCGTACCAGAACTTTTGCGAGTTTTTTCCTTTTTTTTGCTCGAATGAGCTAGTAGGGTCCTAAGAAAAACATTTTGTAAACACACATTCGACCGTACAACCGTTAAGGGCATTTTCAAGGATGGTCTCGTTTTGAGGTTGAATGGTACGAAGATTTTCGTACCAGAACTTTTGCGAGTTTTTTCCGTTATTTTTTTGGCATGGATGATCTAGTAGGAGCCTAAGAAAAACTGTTTGTAAAGACACATTCGACCGTACAACCGTTTAGGGCATTTTCGGGGATGGTCTCGTATTTAGGCTAAATGGTACGAAGATTTTCGTACCAGAACTTATGCGAGTTTTTTCCGTTTTTTTTGCTCGGATGAGCTAGTAGGGGCCTTCCTAGGAGTAGTGTACTACACTTGGAAGCATAGGAATAATGTGCTTCATGAGGGAATTGAACCAAATGTTGTCTCTTGTGCCCAAGAAATCATTATTGCATGTAAACAAAGACTTGAAGCTTCATGCAAGTTTGAAGGAAGACAAGGAGAAGTCCTTCGAAGACAACTCGGCCTTTGAGGTATGTGTAGGTGGCTTGTGCTTTTTCGTGGCGTTCATATTTAGAGCCTTTGGTGATTGTTTGTGGTTTGATGCTCGGGCCGTGAGGCTTAGGAGAGCTTTTTTGATGTGTAGGTGGTGATGTCTCACACCTAGTTTTGTGTTGATATTTTGCACATGTTTGCCCATGTGAGTTGTACATAGGGCAGTCGGGTAATACTCGGGTTTTGCATATTTTTATAGGCTTTTGTCTATAGGTTGGTGATGGGGTCCTAGACCCGTTTTTGTTAGGCCCGTAGGGCATTTTTGACCGGATCTGCGTATCCGAGGCTGGGGTTGTACTTTTTCACCTTGACTTTTTATGGTCAAGAGTGTTCTGTATATTCCTTCTATTTCTATATATTCACCACGTTTCGAGCTAGTAGGGGCCTAAGAAAAACATTTTGTAAAGACATATTCGACCGAACAACCGTTTAAGACATTTTCAGGGAGGGTCACGTTTTGAGGCTGAATGGTACAAAGATTTCGTACCAGAACTTTTGCGAGTTTTTTCCGTTTTTTTGCTCGGATGAGCTTGTAGGGGCCCAAGAAAAAGATTTTGTAAAGATACATTCGACCGTACAACCGTTTAGGGCATTTTCGGGGAAGGTCTCGTTTTGAGGCTGAATGGTACGAAGATTTTCGTAACAGAAATTTTGCGAGTTTTTTCCGTTTTTTTGCTTGGATGAGCTAGTAGGGTCCTAAGAAAAACATTTTGTAAAGACACATTCGACCGTACAACCGTTTAGGGCAGTTTCGGGGAGGGTCTCGTTTTTAGGCCGAATGGTACGAAGATTTTCGTACCAGAACTTTTGCGAGTTTTTCCCCTTTTTTTAGCTCGGTAGAGTTAGTAGGTTCCTAAGAAAAACATTTTGTAAAGACACATTCGACCGTACAACCGTTTAGGGCATTTTCGGGGATGGTCTCGTTTTGAGGCTAAATGGTACGAAGATTTTCGTACCAGAACTTTTGCGAGTTTTTTCCTTTTTTTGCTCGGATGAGCTAGTAGGGTCCTAAGAAAAACATTTTGTAAAGACACATTCGACCGTACAACCGTTTAGGGTATTTTCGGGGAGGGTCTCGTTTTTAGGCTAAATGGTACGAAGATTTTCGTACCAGAACTTATGAGAGTTTTTACCGTTTTTTTGCTCGGATGAGCTAGTAGGGGCCTAAGAAAAACATTTTGTAAAGACACATTCGACCGTACAACCGATTAGGGTATTTTCGGGGAGGGTCTCGTTTTGAGGCTGAATAGTACGAAGATTTTCGGAACAGAACTTTTGCTAGTTTTTTGCGTTTTTTTTTGCTTGGATGAGCTAGTAGGGGCCTAAGAAAAACATTTTGTAAAGACACATTCGACCGTACAACCGTTTAGGGCATTTTCAGGGAGGGTCTCGTTTTTAGGCTAAATGGTACGAAGATTTTCGTACTAGAACTTTTGCGAGTTTTTCCCTTTTTTTGCTTGGATGTGCTAGTAGGGGCCCAAGAAAAAGATTTTGTAAAGACACATTCGACCGTACAACCGTTTAGGGCATTTTCGGGGAGGGTCTGGTTTTTAGGCCGAATGGTACGAAGATTTTCGTACCAGAACTTTTGCAAGTGTTTTCCGTTTTTTTTGCTCGGATGAGCTAGTAGGGTCCTAAGAAAAACATTTTGTAAAGACACATTCGACCGTACAACCGTTTATTGCAGTTTCGGGGAGGGTCTCGTTTTGAGCCTAAATGGTACGAAGATTTTCGTACCAGAACTTTTGCGAGTTTTTTCCGTTTTTTTTTTGCTTGGATGAGCTAGTAGGGGCCTAAGAAAAAGATTTTGTAAAGACAAATTGGACCGTACAACCGTTTAGGGCATTTTCGGGGATGGTCTCGTTTTAGGCTGAATGGTACGAAGATTTTCGTACCAGAACTTTTGCGAGTTTTTTATTTGTTTTGCTCGAATGAGCTAGTAGGGTCCTAAGAAAAACATTTTGTAAAGACACATTCGACCGTACAACCGTATAGGGCATTTTCAAGGATGGTCTCGTTTTGAGGCTGAATGGTACGAAGATTTTTCGTACAAAAACTTTTGCGAGTTTTTTCCCTTTTTTTTGGCATGGATGATCTAGTAGGAGCCTAAGAAAAATATTTTGTAAAGACACATTCGACCGTACAACCGTTTAGGGCCAATTTCGGGGATGGTCTCGTTTTTAGGCTAAATGGTACGAAGATTTTCGTACCAGAAATTATGCGAGTTTTTTCCGATTTTTTTGCTTGGATGAGCTAGTAGGGGCCTAAGAAAAACATTTTGTAAAGACATATTCGACCGTACAACCGTTTAGTGTATTTTCGGGGAGGGTCTCGTTTTGAGGCTGAATGGTACGAAGATTTTCGTACCAGAACTTTTGCGAGTTTTTTCCGTTTTTTTTGCTCGGATGAGCTAGTAGGGGCCCAAGAAAAAGATTTTGTAAAGACACATTCGACCGTACAACCGTTTAGGGCATTTTCGGGGAGGGTCTCGTTTTTAGGCCGAATGGTACGAAGATTTTCGTACCATAACTTTTGCAAGTTTTTTCCGTTTTTTTGCTCGGATGAGCTAGTAGGGTCCTAAGAAAAACATTTCTTAAAGACACATTCGACCGTACAACCGTTTAGGGCAGTTTCGGGGAGGGTCTCGTTTTGAGCCTAAATGGTACGAAGATTTTCGTACCAGAACTTTTGCGAGTTTTTCCCGTTTTTTTTTTTGCTTGGTAGAGTTAGTAGGTTCCTAAGAAAAACATTTTGTAAAGACACATTCGCCCGTACAACCGTTTAGGGTATTTTCGGGGAGGGTCTCGTTTTGAGGCTGAATGGTACGAAGATTTTCGTAATAGAACTTTTGCGAGTTTTTTCCGTTTTTTTGCTTGGATGAGCTAGTAGGGGCCCAAGAATAAGATTCTGTAAAGACACATTCGACCGTACAACCGTTTAGGGTAATTTCGTGGAGGGTCTCGTTTTTAGGCTGAATGGTACGAAGATTTTCGTACCAGAACTTTTGCAAGTTTCTTCCGTTTTTTTTGCTCGGATGAGCTAGTAGGGTCCTAAGAAAAACATTTTGTAAAGAAACATTCGACCGTACAACCGTTTAGGGCAGTTTCGGGGAGGGTCTCGTTTTGAGCCTAAATGGTACGAAGATTTTCGTACCAGAACTTTTGCGAGTTTTTTCCGTTTTTTTTGCTCGGACGAGCTAGTAGGGGCCTAAGAAAAACATTTTGTAAACACACATTCGACCGTACAACCGTTAAGGGCATTTTCTGGGATGGTCTCGTTTTTAGGCTAAATGGTACGGAGATTTTCGTACCAGAACTTATGAGAGTTTTTACCGTTTTTTTTTTGCCCGGATGAGCTAGTAGGGGCCTAAGAAAAACATTTTGTAAAGACACATTCGACCGTACAACGGATTAGGGTATTTTCGGGGAGGGTCTCGTTTTGAGGCTGAATAGTACGAAGATTTTCGTAACAGAACTTTTGCTAGTTTTTTCCGTTTTTTTTTGCTTGGATGAGCTAGTAGGGTCCTAAGAAAAACATTTTGTAAATACACATTCGACCGTACAACCGTTTAGGGAATTTTCAGGGAGGGTCACGTTTTGAGGCTGAATGGTACGAAACTTTTCGTACTAGAACTTTTGTGAGTTTTTTCCGTTTTTTTGCTGGGATGACCTAGTAGGGGCCTAAGAAAAACATTTTGTAAAGATACATTCGACCTTACAACCGTTTAGGGTATTTTCGGGGAGGGTCTCGTTTTGAGGATGAATGGTACGAAGATTTTCGTACTAGAACTTTTGCGAGTTTTTCCCGTTTTTTTTGCTTGGATGTGCTAGTACGGGCCCAAGAAAAAGATTTTGTAAAGACACATTCGACCGTACAACCGTTTAGGGGATTTTCGGGGAGGGTCTCGTGTTTAGGCCGAATGGTACGAAGATTTTCCTACCAGAACTTTTGCAAGTGTTTTCCGTTTTTTTGCTCGGATGAGCTAGTAGGGTCCTAAGAAAAACATTTTGTAAAGACACATTCGACCGTACAACCGTTTAGGGCAGTTTCGGGGAGGGTCTCGTTTTGAGCCTAAATGGTACGAAGATTTTCGTACCAGAACTTTTGCGAGTTTTTTCCGTTTTTTTTGCTTGGATGAGCTAGTAGGGGCCTCAGAAAAAGATTTTGTAAAGATAAATTCGACCGTACAACCGTTTAGGGCATTTTCGGGGATGGTCTCGTTTTAGGCTGAATGGTACGAAGATTTTCGTACCAGAACTTTTGCGAGTTTTTTCCTTTTTTTTGCTCGAATGAGCTAGTAGGGTCCTAAGAAAAATATTTTGTAAAGACACATTCGACCGTACAACCGTATAGGGCAGTTTCGGGGAGGGTCTCGTTTTGAGGCTGAATGGTACGAAGACAAACATTTTGTACAGACACATTCGACCGTACAACCGTTTAGGGTATTTTCGGGAAGAGTCTCGTTTTGAGGCTGAATGGTACGAAGATTTTCGTACCAGAACTTTTGCGAGTTTTTTCCATTTTTTTGCTTTAATGAGCTAGTAGGGGCCTAAGAAAATCAGTTTGTAAAGACACATTCGACCGTACAACCGTTTAGGGCATTTTCGTGGATGGTCTCGTTTTGAGGCTGAATGGTACGAAGATTTTCGTACCAGAACTTTTGCGAGTTTTTTCCGTTTTTTTTGGCACGGATGAGCTAGTAGGGGCCTAAGAAAAACATTTTGTAAAGACATATTCGACCGTACAACCGTTTAGGCATTTTCGTGGATTGTCTCGTTTTAGGCTGAATGGTACGAAGATTTTCGTACTAGAACTTTTGCGAGTTTTTTCCATTTTTTTTTGCTCGGGTGAGCTAGTAGGGGCCTAAGAAAAACATTTTGTAAAGACACATTCGACCGTACAACCGTTTAGGGCATTTTCGGGGATGGTCTCGTTTTGAGGCTGAATGGTACGAAGATTTTCGTACCAGAACTTATGCGAGTTTTTTCCGTTTTTTTTGCTCGGATGAGCTAGTAGGGTCCTAAGAAAAACATTTTGTAAAGACACATTCGACCGTACAACCGTTTAGGGTATTTTCAAGGATGGTCTCGTTTTGAGGCTGAATGGTACGAATATGTTCGTACCAGAACTTTTGCGAGGTTTTTCCGTTTTTTTTGCTTGGATGAGCTAGTAGGGGCCTAAGAAAAACATTTTGTAAAGACACATTCGACCGTACAACAGTTTAGGGCATTTTCGAGGATGAGCTAGTAGGGTCCTAAGAAAAACATTTTTTAAAGACAGATTCGACCGTACAACCGTTTAGGGCATTTTCGGGGAGGGTCTCGTTTTGAGCCTAAATGGTACGGAGATTTTCGTACCAG
Organism: Fallopia convolvulus; assembly: GCA_964016875.1. Classification (NCBI taxonomy): domain Eukaryota; kingdom Viridiplantae; phylum Streptophyta; class Magnoliopsida; order Caryophyllales; family Polygonaceae; genus Fallopia; species Fallopia convolvulus. The sequence goes on along the minus strand of OZ024733.1, from coordinate 12,192,704 downwards.
AACTTTTGCGAGTTTTTTCTGTTTTTTTTGCTCGGACGAGCTAGTAGGGGCCTAAGAAAAACATTTTGTAAACACACATTCGACCGTACAACCGTTAAGGGCATTTTCGGGGATGGTCTCGTTTTTAGGCTAAATGGTACGGAGATTTTCGTACCAGAACTTATGAGAGTTTTTACCGTTTTTTTTTGCTCGGATGAGCTAGTAGGGGCCTAAGAAAAACATTTTGTAAAGACACATTCGACCGTACAACCGATTAGGGTATTTTCGGGGAGGTTCTCGTTTTGAGGCTGAATAGTACGAAGATTTTCGTAACAGAACTTTTGCTAGTTTTTTCCGTTTTTTTTGCTTGGATGAGCTAGTAGGGTCTTAAGAAAAACATTTTGTAAAGACACATTCGACCGTACAACCGTTTAGGGCATTTTCAGGGAGGGTTACGTTTTGAGGCTGAATGGTACGAAGATTTTCGTACCAGAACTTTTGCGAGTTTTTTCCGTTTTTTTGCTCGGATGAGCTAGTGGGGGCCTAAGAAAAACATTTTGTAAAGATACATTCGACCTTACAACCGTTTAGGGTATTTTCGGGGAGGGTCTCGTTTTGAGGCTGAATGGTACGAAGATTTTCGTAATAGAACTTTTGCGAGTTTTTTCCGTTTTTTTGCTTGGATGAGCTAGTAGGGGCCCAAGAATAAGATTCTGTAAAGACACATTCGACCGTACAACCGTTTAGGGTAATTTCGTGGAGGGTCTCGTTTTTAGGCTGAATGGTACGAAGATTTTCGTACCAGAACTTTTGCAAGTTTCTTCCGTTTTTTTTGCTCGGATGAGCTAGTAGGGTCCTAAGAAAAACATTTTGTAAAGAAACATTCGACCGTACAACCGTTTAGGGCAGTTTCGGGGAGGGTCTCGTTTTGAGCCTAAATGGTACGAAGATTTTCGTACCAGAACTTTTGCGAGTTTTTTCCGTTTTTTTTGCTCGGACGAGCTAGTAGGGGCCTAAGAAAAACATTTTGTAAACACACATTCGACCGTACAACCGTTAAGGGCATTTTCTGGGATGGTCTCGTTTTTAGGCTAAATGGTACGGAGATTTTCGTACCAGAACTTATGAGAGTTTTTACCGTTTTTTTTTTGCCCGGATGAGCTAGTAGGGGCCTAAGAAAAACATTTTGTAAAGACACATTCGACCGTACAACGGATTAGGGTATTTTCGGGGAGGGTCTCGTTTTGAGGCTGAATAGTACGAAGATTTTCGTAACAGAACTTTTGCTAGTTTTTTCCGTTTTTTTTTGCTTGGATGAGCTAGTAGGGTCCTAAGAAAAACATTTTGTAAATACACATTCGACCGTACAACCGTTTAGGGAATTTTCAGGGAGGGTCACGTTTTGAGGCTGAATGGTACGAAACTTTTCGTACTAGAACTTTTGTGAGTTTTTTCCGTTTTTTTGCTGGGATGACCTAGTAGGGGCCTAAGAAAAACATTTTGTAAAGATACATTCGACCTTACAACCGTTTAGGGTATTTTCGGGGAGGGTCTCGTTTTGAGGATGAATGGTACGAAGATTTTCGTACTAGAACTTTTGCGAGTTTTTCCCGTTTTTTTTGCTTGGATGTGCTAGTACGGGCCCAAGAAAAAGATTTTGTAAAGACACATTCGACCGTACAACCGTTTAGGGGATTTTCGGGGAGGGTCTCGTGTTTAGGCCGAATGGTACGAAGATTTTCCTACCAGAACTTTTGCAAGTGTTTTCCGTTTTTTTGCTCGGATGAGCTAGTAGGGTCCTAAGAAAAACATTTTGTAAAGACACATTCGACCGTACAACCGTTTAGGGCAGTTTCGGGGAGGGTCTCGTTTTGAGCCTAAATGGTACGAAGATTTTCGTACCAGAACTTTTGCGAGTTTTTTCCGTTTTTTTTGCTTGGATGAGCTAGTAGGGGCCTCAGAAAAAGATTTTGTAAAGATAAATTCGACCGTACAACCGTTTAGGGCATTTTCGGGGATGGTCTCGTTTTAGGCTGAATGGTACGAAGATTTTCGTACCAGAACTTTTGCGAGTTTTTTCCTTTTTTTTGCTCGAATGAGCTAGTAGGGTCCTAAGAAAAATATTTTGTAAAGACACATTCGACCGTACAACCGTATAGGGCATTTTCAAGGATGGTCTCGTTTTGAGGCTGAATGGTACGAAGATTTTCGTACCAGATATTTTGCGAGTTTTTTCGTTATTTTTTTTTGGCATGGATGATCTAGTAGGAGCCTAAGAAAAACTATTTGTAAAGACACATTCGACCGTACAACCGTTTAGGGCATTTTCGGGGATGGTCTCGTATTTAGGCTAAATGGTACGAAGATTTTCGTACCAGAACTTATGCGAGTTTTTTACGTTTTTTTTGCTCGGATGAGCTAGTAGGGGCCTAAGAAAAACATTTTGTAAAGACACATTCGACCGTACAACCGTTTAAGGCATTTTCAGGGAGGGTCACGTTTTGAGGCTGAATGGTACGAAGATTTCGTACCAGAACTTTTGCGAGTTTTTTCCATTTTTTTGCTCGGATGAGCTAGTGGGGGCCTAAGAAAAACATTTTGTAAAGATACATTCGACATTACAACCGTTTAGGGTATTTTCGGGGAAGGTCTCGTTTTGAGGCTGAATGATACGAAGATTTTCGTAACATAACTTTTGCGAGTTTTTTCCGTTTTTTTTGCTTGGATGAGCTAGTAGGGGCCCAAGAAAAAGATTTTGTAAAGACACATTCGACCGTACAACCGTTTAGGGCATTTTCGGGGAGGGTCTCGTTTTTAGGCCGAATGGTACGAAGATTTTCGTACCAGAACTTTTGCAATTTTTTTCCGTTTTTTTTGCTCGGATGAGCTAGTAGGGTCCTAAGAAAAACATTTTGTAAAGACACATTCGACCGTACAACCGTTTAGGGCAGTTTCGGGGAGGGTCTCGTTTTGAGCCTAAATGGTACGAAGATTTTCGTACCAGAACTTTTGCGAGTTTTTCCCGTTTTTTTTGCTTGGATGTGCTAGTAGGGGCCCAAGAAAAAGATTTTGTAAAGACACATTCGACCGTACAACCGTTTAGGGCATTTTCGGGCAGGGTCTGGTTTTTAGGCCGAATGGTACGAAGATTTTCGTACCAGAACTTTTGCAAGTGTTTTCCGTTTTTTTTGCTCGGATGAGCTAGTAGGGTCCTAAGAAAAACATTTTGTAAAGACACATTCGACCGTACAACCGTTTAGGGCAGTTTCGGGGAGGGTCTCGTTTTGAGCCTAAATGGTACGAAGATTTTCGTACCAGAACTTTTGCGAGTTTTTTCCGTTTTTTTTGCTCGGACGAGCTAGTAGGGGCCTAAGAAAAACATTTTGTAAACACACATTCGACCGTACAACCGTTAAGGGCATTTTCGGGGATGGTCTCGTTTTTAGGCTAAATGGTACGGAGATTTTCGTACCAGAACTTATGAGAGTTTTTACCGTTTTTTTTTGCTCGGATGAGCTAGTAGGGGCCTAAGAAAAACATTTTGTAAAGACATATTCGACCGTACAACCGATTAGGGTATTTTCGGGGAGGGTCTCGTTTTGAGGCTGAATAGTACGAAGATTTTCGTAACAGAACTTTTGCTAGTTTTTTTCGTTTTTTTTGCTTGGATGAGCTAGTACGGTCCTAAGAAAAACATTTTGTAAATACACATTCGACCGTACAACCGTTTAGGGAATTTTCAGGGAGGGTCACGTTTTGAGGCTGAATGGTACGAAGATTTTCGTACTAGAACTTTTGTGAGTTTTTTCCGTTTTTTTGTTGGGATGACCTAGTAGGGGCCTAAGAAAAATATTTTGTAAAGATACATTCGACCTTACAACCGTTTAGGGTATTTTCGGGGAGGGTCTCGTTTTGAGGATGAATGGTACGAAGATTTTCGTACCAGAACTTTTGCGAGTTTTTCCCGTTTTTTTTGCTTGGATGTGCTAGTACGGGACCAAGAAAAAGATTTTGTAAAGACACATTCGACCGTACAACCGTTTAGGGGATTTTCGGGGAGGGTCTCGATTTTAGGCCGAATGGTACGAAGATTTTCGTACCAGAACTTTTGCAAGTGTTTTCCGTTTTTTTGCTCGGATGAGCTAGTAGGGTCCTAAGAAAAACATTTTGTAAAGACACATTCGACCGTACAACCGTTTAGGGCAGTTTCGGGGAGGGTCTCGTTTTGAGCCTAAATGGTACGAAGATTTTCGTACCAGAACTTTTGCGAGTTTTTTCCGTTTTTTTTGCTTGGATGAGCTAGTAGGGTCCTCAGAAAAAGATTTTGTAAAGATAAATTCGACCGTAAAACCGTTTAGGGCATTTTCGGGGATGGTCTCGTTTTTAGGCTAAATGGTACGGAGATTTTCGTACCAGAACTTATGAGAGGTTTTACCGTTTTTTTTTGCTCGGATGAGCTAGTAGGGGCCTAAGAAAAACATTTTGTAAAGACACATTCGACCGTACAACCGATTAGGGTATTTTCGGGGAGGGTCTCGTTTTGAGGCTGAATAGTACGAAGATTTTCGTAACAGAACTTTTGCTAGTTTTTTCCGTTTTTTTTGCTTGGATGAGCTAGTAGGGTCTTAAGAAAAACATTTTGTAAAGACACATTCGACCGTACAACCGTTTAGGGCATTTTCAGGGAGGGTTACGTTTTGAGGCTGAATGGTACGAAGATTTTCGTACCAGAACTTTTGCGAGTTTTTTCCGTTTTTTTGCTCGGATGAGCTAGTGGGGGCCTAAGAAAAACATTTTGTAAAGATACATTCGACCTTACAACCGTTTAGGGTATTTTCGGGGAGGGTCTCGTTTTGAGGCTGAATGGTACGAAGATTTTCGTAATAGAACTTTTGCGAGTTTTTTCCGTTTTTTTGCTTGGATGAGCTAGTAGGGGCCCAAGAATAAGATTCTGTAAAGACACATTCGACCGTACAACCGTTTAGGGTAATTTCGTGGAGGGTCTCGTTTTTAGGCTGAATGGTACGAAGATTTTCGTACCAGAACTTTTGCAAGTTTCTTCCGTTTTTTTTGCTCGGATGAGCTAGTAGGGTCCTAAGAAAAACATTTTGTAAAGAAACATTCGACCGTACAACCGTTTAGGGCAGTTTCGGGGAGGGTCTCGTTTTGAGCCTAAATGGTACGAAGATTTTCGTACCAGAACTTTTGCGAGTTTTTTCCTTTTTTTTGCTCGAATGAGCTAGTAGGGTCCTAAGAAAAACATTTTGTAAACACACATTCGACCGTACAACCGTTAAGGGCATTTTCAAGGATGGTCTCGTTTTGAGGTTGAATGGTACGAAGATTTTCGTACCAGAACTTTTGCGAGTTTTTTCCGTTATTTTTTTGGCATGGATGATCTAGTAGGAGCCTAAGAAAAACTGTTTGTAAAGACACATTCGACCGTACAACCGTTTAGGGCATTTTCGGGGATGGTCTCGTATTTAGGCTAAATGGTACGAAGATTTTCGTACCAGAACTTATGCGAGTTTTTTCCGTTTTTTTTGCTCGGATGAGCTAGTAGGGGCCTTCCTAGGAGTAGTGTACTACACTTGGAAGCATAGGAATAATGTGCTTCATGAGGGAATTGAACCAAATGTTGTCTCTTGTGCCCAAGAAATCATTATTGCATGTAAACAAAGACTTGAAGCTTCATGCAAGTTTGAAGGAAGACAAGGAGAAGTCCTTCGAAGACAACTCGGCCTTTGAGGTATGTGTAGGTGGCTTGTGCTTTTTCGTGGCGTTCATATTTAGAGCCTTTGGTGATTGTTTGTGGTTTGATGCTCGGGCCGTGAGGCTTAGGAGAGCTTTTTTGATGTGTAGGTGGTGATGTCTCACACCTAGTTTTGTGTTGATATTTTGCACATGTTTGCCCATGTGAGTTGTACATAGGGCAGTCGGGTAATACTCGGGTTTTGCATATTTTTATAGGCTTTTGTCTATAGGTTGGTGATGGGGTCCTAGACCCGTTTTTGTTAGGCCCGTAGGGCATTTTTGACCGGATCTGCGTATCCGAGGCTGGGGTTGTACTTTTTCACCTTGACTTTTTATGGTCAAGAGTGTTCTGTATATTCCTTCTATTTCTATATATTCACCACGTTTCGAGCTAGTAGGGGCCTAAGAAAAACATTTTGTAAAGACATATTCGACCGAACAACCGTTTAAGACATTTTCAGGGAGGGTCACGTTTTGAGGCTGAATGGTACAAAGATTTCGTACCAGAACTTTTGCGAGTTTTTTCCGTTTTTTTGCTCGGATGAGCTTGTAGGGGCCCAAGAAAAAGATTTTGTAAAGATACATTCGACCGTACAACCGTTTAGGGCATTTTCGGGGAAGGTCTCGTTTTGAGGCTGAATGGTACGAAGATTTTCGTAACAGAAATTTTGCGAGTTTTTTCCGTTTTTTTGCTTGGATGAGCTAGTAGGGTCCTAAGAAAAACATTTTGTAAAGACACATTCGACCGTACAACCGTTTAGGGCAGTTTCGGGGAGGGTCTCGTTTTTAGGCCGAATGGTACGAAGATTTTCGTACCAGAACTTTTGCGAGTTTTTCCCCTTTTTTTAGCTCGGTAGAGTTAGTAGGTTCCTAAGAAAAACATTTTGTAAAGACACATTCGACCGTACAACCGTTTAGGGCATTTTCGGGGATGGTCTCGTTTTGAGGCTAAATGGTACGAAGATTTTCGTACCAGAACTTTTGCGAGTTTTTTCCTTTTTTTGCTCGGATGAGCTAGTAGGGTCCTAAGAAAAACATTTTGTAAAGACACATTCGACCGTACAACCGTTTAGGGTATTTTCGGGGAGGGTCTCGTTTTTAGGCTAAATGGTACGAAGATTTTCGTACCAGAACTTATGAGAGTTTTTACCGTTTTTTTGCTCGGATGAGCTAGTAGGGGCCTAAGAAAAACATTTTGTAAAGACACATTCGACCGTACAACCGATTAGGGTATTTTCGGGGAGGGTCTCGTTTTGAGGCTGAATAGTACGAAGATTTTCGGAACAGAACTTTTGCTAGTTTTTTGCGTTTTTTTTTGCTTGGATGAGCTAGTAGGGGCCTAAGAAAAACATTTTGTAAAGACACATTCGACCGTACAACCGTTTAGGGCATTTTCAGGGAGGGTCTCGTTTTTAGGCTAAATGGTACGAAGATTTTCGTACTAGAACTTTTGCGAGTTTTTCCCTTTTTTTGCTTGGATGTGCTAGTAGGGGCCCAAGAAAAAGATTTTGTAAAGACACATTCGACCGTACAACCGTTTAGGGCATTTTCGGGGAGGGTCTGGTTTTTAGGCCGAATGGTACGAAGATTTTCGTACCAGAACTTTTGCAAGTGTTTTCCGTTTTTTTTGCTCGGATGAGCTAGTAGGGTCCTAAGAAAAACATTTTGTAAAGACACATTCGACCGTACAACCGTTTATTGCAGTTTCGGGGAGGGTCTCGTTTTGAGCCTAAATGGTACGAAGATTTTCGTACCAGAACTTTTGCGAGTTTTTTCCGTTTTTTTTTTGCTTGGATGAGCTAGTAGGGGCCTAAGAAAAAGATTTTGTAAAGACAAATTGGACCGTACAACCGTTTAGGGCATTTTCGGGGATGGTCTCGTTTTAGGCTGAATGGTACGAAGATTTTCGTACCAGAACTTTTGCGAGTTTTTTATTTGTTTTGCTCGAATGAGCTAGTAGGGTCCTAAGAAAAACATTTTGTAAAGACACATTCGACCGTACAACCGTATAGGGCATTTTCAAGGATGGTCTCGTTTTGAGGCTGAATGGTACGAAGATTTTTCGTACAAAAACTTTTGCGAGTTTTTTCCCTTTTTTTTGGCATGGATGATCTAGTAGGAGCCTAAGAAAAATATTTTGTAAAGACACATTCGACCGTACAACCGTTTAGGGCCAATTTCGGGGATGGTCTCGTTTTTAGGCTAAATGGTACGAAGATTTTCGTACCAGAAATTATGCGAGTTTTTTCCGATTTTTTTGCTTGGATGAGCTAGTAGGGGCCTAAGAAAAACATTTTGTAAAGACATATTCGACCGTACAACCGTTTAGTGTATTTTCGGGGAGGGTCTCGTTTTGAGGCTGAATGGTACGAAGATTTTCGTACCAGAACTTTTGCGAGTTTTTTCCGTTTTTTTTGCTCGGATGAGCTAGTAGGGGCCCAAGAAAAAGATTTTGTAAAGACACATTCGACCGTACAACCGTTTAGGGCATTTTCGGGGAGGGTCTCGTTTTTAGGCCGAATGGTACGAAGATTTTCGTACCATAACTTTTGCAAGTTTTTTCCGTTTTTTTGCTCGGATGAGCTAGTAGGGTCCTAAGAAAAACATTTCTTAAAGACACATTCGACCGTACAACCGTTTAGGGCAGTTTCGGGGAGGGTCTCGTTTTGAGCCTAAATGGTACGAAGATTTTCGTACCAGAACTTTTGCGAGTTTTTCCCGTTTTTTTTTTTGCTTGGTAGAGTTAGTAGGTTCCTAAGAAAAACATTTTGTAAAGACACATTCGCCCGTACAACCGTTTAGGGTATTTTCGGGGAGGGTCTCGTTTTGAGGCTGAATGGTACGAAGATTTTCGTAATAGAACTTTTGCGAGTTTTTTCCGTTTTTTTGCTTGGATGAGCTAGTAGGGGCCCAAGAATAAGATTCTGTAAAGACACATTCGACCGTACAACCGTTTAGGGTAATTTCGTGGAGGGTCTCGTTTTTAGGCTGAATGGTACGAAGATTTTCGTACCAGAACTTTTGCAAGTTTCTTCCGTTTTTTTTGCTCGGATGAGCTAGTAGGGTCCTAAGAAAAACATTTTGTAAAGAAACATTCGACCGTACAACCGTTTAGGGCAGTTTCGGGGAGGGTCTCGTTTTGAGCCTAAATGGTACGAAGATTTTCGTACCAGAACTTTTGCGAGTTTTTTCCGTTTTTTTTGCTCGGACGAGCTAGTAGGGGCCTAAGAAAAACATTTTGTAAACACACATTCGACCGTACAACCGTTAAGGGCATTTTCTGGGATGGTCTCGTTTTTAGGCTAAATGGTACGGAGATTTTCGTACCAGAACTTATGAGAGTTTTTACCGTTTTTTTTTTGCCCGGATGAGCTAGTAGGGGCCTAAGAAAAACATTTTGTAAAGACACATTCGACCGTACAACGGATTAGGGTATTTTCGGGGAGGGTCTCGTTTTGAGGCTGAATAGTACGAAGATTTTCGTAACAGAACTTTTGCTAGTTTTTTCCGTTTTTTTTTGCTTGGATGAGCTAGTAGGGTCCTAAGAAAAACATTTTGTAAATACACATTCGACCGTACAACCGTTTAGGGAATTTTCAGGGAGGGTCACGTTTTGAGGCTGAATGGTACGAAACTTTTCGTACTAGAACTTTTGTGAGTTTTTTCCGTTTTTTTGCTGGGATGACCTAGTAGGGGCCTAAGAAAAACATTTTGTAAAGATACATTCGACCTTACAACCGTTTAGGGTATTTTCGGGGAGGGTCTCGTTTTGAGGATGAATGGTACGAAGATTTTCGTACTAGAACTTTTGCGAGTTTTTCCCGTTTTTTTTGCTTGGATGTGCTAGTACGGGCCCAAGAAAAAGATTTTGTAAAGACACATTCGACCGTACAACCGTTTAGGGGATTTTCGGGGAGGGTCTCGTGTTTAGGCCGAATGGTACGAAGATTTTCCTACCAGAACTTTTGCAAGTGTTTTCCGTTTTTTTGCTCGGATGAGCTAGTAGGGTCCTAAGAAAAACATTTTGTAAAGACACATTCGACCGTACAACCGTTTAGGGCAGTTTCGGGGAGGGTCTCGTTTTGAGCCTAAATGGTACGAAGATTTTCGTACCAGAACTTTTGCGAGTTTTTTCCGTTTTTTTTGCTTGGATGAGCTAGTAGGGGCCTCAGAAAAAGATTTTGTAAAGATAAATTCGACCGTACAACCGTTTAGGGCATTTTCGGGGATGGTCTCGTTTTAGGCTGAATGGTACGAAGATTTTCGTACCAGAACTTTTGCGAGTTTTTTCCTTTTTTTTGCTCGAATGAGCTAGTAGGGTCCTAAGAAAAATATTTTGTAAAGACACATTCGACCGTACAACCGTATAGGGCATTTTCAAGGATGGTCTCGTTTTGAGGCTGAATGGTACGAAGATTTTCGTACCAGATATTTTGCGAGTTTTTTCGTTATTTTTTTTTGGCATGGATGATCTAGTAGGAGCCTAAGAAAAACTATTTGTAAAGACACATTCGACCGTACAACCGTTTAGGGCATTTTCGGGGATGGTCTCGTATTTAGGCTAAATGGTACGAAGATTTTCGTACCAGAACTTATGCGAGTTTTTTACGTTTTTTTTGCTCGGATGAGCTAGTAGGGGCCTAAGAAAAACATTTTGTAAAGACACATTCGACCGTACAACCGTTTAAGGCATTTTCAGGGAGGGTCACGTTTTGAGGCTGAATGGTACGAAGATTTCGTACCAGAACTTTTGCGAGTTTTTTCCATTTTTTTGCTCGGATGAGCTAGTGGGGGCCTAAGAAAAACATTTTGTAAAGATACATTCGACATTACAACCGTTTAGGGTATTTTCGGGGAAGGTCTCGTTTTGAGGCTGAATGATACGAAGATTTTCGTAACATAACTTTTGCGAGTTTTTTCCGTTTTTTTTGCTTGGATGAGCTAGTAGGGGCCCAAGAAAAAGATTTTGTAAAGACACATTCGACCGTACAACCGTTTAGGGCATTTTCGGGGAGGGTCTCGTTTTTAGGCCGAATGGTACGAAGATTTTCGTACCAGAACTTTTGCAATTTTTTTCCGTTTTTTTTGCTCGGATGAGCTAGTAGGGTCCTAAGAAAAACATTTTGTAAAGACACATTCGACCGTACAACCGTTTAGGGCAGTTTCGGGGAGGGTCTCGTTTTGAGCCTAAATGGTACGAAGATTTTCGTACCAGAACTTTTGCGAGTTTTTCCCGTTTTTTTTGCTTGGATGTGCTAGTAGGGGCCCAAGAAAAAGATTTTGTAAAGACACATTCGACCGTACAACCGTTTAGGGCATTTTCGGGCAGGGTCTGGTTTTTAGGCCGAATGGTACGAAGATTTTCGTACCAGAACTTTTGCAAGTGTTTTCCGTTTTTTTTGCTCGGATGAGCTAGTAGGGTCCTAAGAAAAACATTTTGTAAAGACACATTCGACCGTACAACCGTTTAGGGCAGTTTCGGGGAGGGTCTCGTTTTGAGCCTAAATGGTACGAAGATTTTCGTACCAGAACTTTTGCGAGTTTTTTCCGTTTTTTTTGCTCGGACGAGCTAGTAGGGGCCTAAGAAAAACATTTTGTAAACACACATTCGACCGTACAACCGTTAAGGGCATTTTCGGGGATGGTCTCGTTTTTAGGCTAAATGGTACGGAGATTTTCGTACCAGAACTTATGAGAGTTTTTACCGTTTTTTTTTGCTCAGATGAGCTAGTAGGGGCCTAAGAAAAACATTTTGTAAAGACATATTCGACCGTACAACCGATTAGGGTATTTTCGGGGAGGGTCTCGTTTTGAGGCTGAATAGTACGAAGATTTTCGTAACAGAACTTTTGCTAGTTTTTTTCGTTTTTTTTGCTTGGATGAGCTAGTACGGTCCTAAGAAAAACATTTTGTAAATACACATTCGACCGTACAACCGTTTAGGGAATTTTCAGGGAGGGTCACGTTTTGAGGCTGAATGGTACGAAGATTTTCGTACTAGAACTTTTGTGAGTTTTTTCCGTTTTTTTGTTGGGATGACCTAGTAGGGGCCTAAGAAAAATATTTTGTAAAGATACATTCGACCTTACAACCGTTTAGGGTATTTTCGGGGAGGGTCTCGTTTTGAGGATGAATGGTACGAAGATTTTCGTACCAGAACTTTTGCGAGTTTTTCCCGTTTTTTTTGCTTGGATGTGCTAGTACGGGACCAAGAAAAAGATTTTGTAAAGACACATTCGACCGTACAACCGTTTAGGGGATTTTCGGGGAGGGTCTCGATTTTAGGCCGAATGGTACGAAGATTTTCGTACCAGAACTTTTGCAAGTGTTTTCCGTTTTTTTGCTCGGATGAGCTAGTAGGGTCCTAAGAAAAACATTTTGTAAAGACACATTCGACCGTACAACCGTTTAGGGCAGTTTCGGGGAGGGTCTCGTTTTGAGCCTAAATGGTACGAAGATTTTCGTACCAGAACTTTTGCGAGTTTTTTCCGTTTTTTTTGCTTGGATGAGCTAGTAGGGTCCTCAGAAAAAGATTTTGTAAAGATAAATTCGACCGTAAAACCGTTTAGGGCATTTTCGGGGATGGTCTCGTTTTTAGGCTAAATGGTACGGAGATTTTCGTACCAGAACTTATGAGAGGTTTTACCGTTTTTTTTTGCTCGGATGAGCTAGTAGGGGCCTAAGAAAAACATTTTGTAAAGACACATTCGACCGTACAACCGATTAGGGTATTTTCGGGGAGGGTCTCGTTTTGAGGCTGAATAGTACGAAGATTTTCGTAACAGAACTTTTGCTAGTTTTTTCCGTTTTTTTTGCTTGGATGAGCTAGTAGGGTCTTAAGAAAAACATTTTGTAAAGACACATTCGACCGTACAACCGTTTAGGGCATTTTCAGGGAGGGTTACGTTTTGAGGCTGAATGGTACGAAGATTTTCGTACCAGAACTTTTGCGAGTTTTTTCCGTTTTTTTGCTCGGATGAGCTAGTGGGGGCCTAAGAAAAACATTTTGTAAAGATACATTCGACCTTACAACCGTTTAGGGTATTTTCGGGGAGGGTCTCGTTTTGAGGCTGAATGGTACGAAGATTTTCGTAATAGAACTTTTGCGAGTTTTTTCCGTTTTTTTGCTTGGATGAGCTAGTAGGGGCCCAAGAATAAGATTCTGTAAAGACACATTCGACCGTACAACCGTTTAGGGTAATTTCGTGGAGGGTCTCGTTTTTAGGCTGAATGGTACGAAGATTTTCGTACCAGAACTTTTGCAAGTTTCTTCCGTTTTTTTTGCTCGGATGAGCTAGTAGGGTCCTAAGAAAAACATTTTGTAAAGAAACATTCGACCGTACAACCGTTTAGGGCAGTTTCGGGGAGGGTCTCGTTTTGAGCCTAAATGGTACGAAGATTTTCGTACCAGAACTTTTGCGAGTTTTTTCCTTTTTTTTGCTCGAATGAGCTAGTAGGGTCCTAAGAAAAACATTTTGTAAACACACATTCGACCGTACAACCGTTAAGGGCATTTTCAAGGATGGTCTCGTTTTGAGGTTGAATGGTACGAAGATTTTCGTACCAGAACTTTTGCGAGTTTTTTCCGTTATTTTTTTGGCATGGATGATCTAGTAGGAGCCTAAGAAAAACTGTTTGTAAAGACACATTCGACCGTACAACCGTTTAGGGCATTTTCGGGGATGGTCTCGTATTTAGGCTAAATGGTACGAAGATTTTCGTACCAGAACTTATGCGAGTTTTTTCCGTTTTTTTTGCTCGGATGAGCTAGTAGGGGCCTTCCTAGGAGTAGTGTACTACACTTGGAAGCATAGGAATAATGTGCTTCATGAGGGAATTGAACCAAATGTTGTCTCTTGTGCCCAAGAAATCATTATTGCATGTAAACAAAGACTTGAAGCTTCATGCAAGTTTGAAGGAAGACAAGGAGAAGTCCTTCGAAGACAACTCGGCCTTTGAGGTATGTGTAGGTGGCTTGTGCTTTTTCGTGGCGTTCATATTTAGAGCCTTTGGTGATTGTTTGTGGTTTGATGCTCGGGCCGTGAGGCTTAGGAGAGCTTTTTTGATGTGTAGGTGGTGATGTCTCACACCTAGTTTTGTGTTGATATTTTGCACATGTTTGCCCATGTGAGTTGTACATAGGGCAGTCGGGTAATACTCGGGTTTTGCATATTTTTATAGGCTTTTGTCTATAGGTTGGTGATGGGGTCCTAGACCCGTTTTTGTTAGGCCCGTAGGGCATTTTTGACCGGATCTGCGTATCCGAGGCTGGGGTTGTACTTTTTCACCTTGACTTTTTATGGTCAAGAGTGTTCTGTATATTCCTTCTATTTCTATATATTCACCACGTTTCGAGCTAGTAGGGGCCTAAGAAAAACATTTTGTAAAGACATATTCGACCGAACAACCGTTTAAGACATTTTCAGGGAGGGTCACGTTTTGAGGCTGAATGGTACAAAGATTTCGTACCAGAACTTTTGCGAGTTTTTTCCGTTTTTTTGCTCGGATGAGCTTGTAGGGGCCCAAGAAAAAGATTTTGTAAAGATACATTCGACCGTACAACCGTTTAGGGCATTTTCGGGGAAGGTCTCGTTTTGAGGCTGAATGGTACGAAGATTTTCGTAACAGAAATTTTGCGAGTTTTTTCCGTTTTTTTGCTTGGATGAGCTAGTAGGGTCCTAAGAAAAACATTTTGTAAAGACACATTCGACCGTACAACCGTTTAGGGCAGTTTCGGGGAGGGTCTCGTTTTTAGGCCGAATGGTACGAAGATTTTCGTACCAGAACTTTTGCGAGTTTTTCCCCTTTTTTTTGCTCGGTAGAGTTAGTAGGTTCCTAAGAAAAACATTTTGTAAAGACACATTCGACCGTACAACCGTTTAGGGCATTTTCGGGGATGGTCTCGTTTTGAGGCTAAATGGTACGAAGATTTTCGTACCAGAACTTTTGCGAGTTTTTTCCTTTTTTTGCTCGGATGAGCTAGTAGGGTCCTAAGAAAAACATTTTGTAAAGACACATTCGACCGTACAACCGTTTAGGGTATTTTCGGGGAGGGTCTCGTTTTTAGGCTAAATGGTACGAAGATTTTCGTACCAGAACTTATGAGAGTTTTTACCGTTTTTTTGCTCGGATGAGCTAGTAGGGGCCTAAGAAAAACATTTTGTAAAGACACATTCGACCGTACAACCGATTAGGGTATTTTCGGGGAGGGTCTCGTTTTGAGGCTGAATAGTACGAAGATTTTCGGAACAGAACTTTTGCTAGTTTTTTGCGTTTTTTTTTGCTTGGATGAGCTAGTAGGGGCCTAAGAAAAACATTTTGTAAAGACACATTCGACCGTACAACCGTTTAGGGCATTTTCAGGGAGGGTCTCGTTTTTAGGCTAAATGGTACGAAGATTTTCGTACTAGAACTTTTGCGAGTTTTTCCCTTTTTTTGCTTGGATGTGCTAGTAGGGCCCCAAGAAAAAGATTTTGTAAAGACACATTCGACCGTACAACCGTTTAGGGCATTTTCGGGGAGGGTCTGGTTTTTAGGCCGAATGGTACGAAGATTTTCGTACCAGAACTTTTGCAAGTGTTTTCCGTTTTTTTTGCTCGGATGAGCTAGTAGGGTCCTAAGAAAAACATTTTGTAAAGACACATTCGACCGTACAACCGTTTATTGCAGTTTCGGGGAGGGTCTCGTTTTGAGCCTAAATGGTACGAAGATTTTCGTACCAGAACTTTTGCGAGTTTTTTCCGTTTTTTTTTGCTTGGATGAGCTAGTAGGGGCCTAAGAAAAAGATTTTGTAAAGACAAATTGGACCGTACAACCGTTTAGGGCATTTTCGGGGATGGTCTCGTTTTAGGCTGAATGGTACGAAGATTTTCGTACCAGAACTTTTGCGAGTTTTTTATTTGTTTTGCTCGAATGAGCTAGTAGGGTCCTAAGAAAAACATTTTGTAAAGACACATTCGACCGTACAACCGTATAGGGCATTTTCAAGGATGGTCTCGTTTTGAGGCTGAATGGTACGAAGATTTTTCGTACAAAAACTTTTGCGAGTTTTTTCCCTTTTTTTTGGCATGGATGATCTAGTAGGAGCCTAAGAAAAATATTTTGTAAAGACACATTCGACCGTACAACCGTTTAGGGCCAATTTCGGGGATGGTCTCGTTTTTAGGCTAAATGGTACGAAGATTTTCGTACCAGAAATTATGCGAGTTTTTTCCGATTTTTTTGCTTGGATGAGCTAGTAGGGGCCTAAGAAAAACATTTTGTAAAGACATATTCGACCGTACAACCGTTTAGTGTATTTTCGGGGAGGGTCTCGTTTTGAGGCTGAATGGTACGAAGATTTTCGTACCAGAACTTTTGCGAGTTTTTTCCGTTTTTTTTGCTCGGATGAGCTAGTAGGGGCCCAAGAAAAAGATTTTGTAAAGACACATTCGACCGTACAACCGTTTAGGGCATTTTCGGGGAGGGTCTCGTTTTTAGGCCGAATGGTACGAAGATTTTCGTACCATAACTTTTGCAAGTTTTTTCCGTTTTTTTGCTCGGATGAGCTAGTAGGGTCCTAAGAAAAACATTTCTTAAAGACACATTCGACCGTACAACCGTTTAGGGCAGTTTCGGGGAGGGTCTCGTTTTGAGCCTAAATGGTACGAAGATTTTTGTACCAGAACTTTTGCGAGTTTTTCCCGTTTTTTTTTTTGCTTGGTAGAGTTAGTAGGTTCCTAAGAAAAACATTTTGTAAAGACACATTCGCCCGTACAACCGTTTAGGGCATTTTCGGGGATGGTCTCGTTTTGAGGCTGAATGGTACGAAGATTTTCGTAATAGAACTTTTGCGAGTTTTTTCCTTTTTTTGCTTGGATGAGCTAGTAGGGTCCTAAGAAAAACATTTTGTAAAGACACATTCGACCGTACAACCGTTTAGGGTATTTTCGGGGAGGGTCTCGTTTTGAGGCTGAATGCTATGAAGATTTTCGTACCAGAACTTTTGCGATTTTTTTCTGTTTTTTTTGCTTGGATGAGCTAGTACGGGCCCAAGAAAAAGATTTTGTAAAGACACATTCGACCGTACAACCGTTTAGGGCATTTTCGGGGATGGTCTCATTTTTAGGCTGAATGGTACGAAGATTTTCGTACCAGAACTTTTGCGAGTTTTTTCCGTTTTTTTTTTGCTCGGATGAGCTAGTAGGGGCCTAAGAAAAACATTTTGTAAAGACACATTCGACCGTACAACCGTTTAGGGTATTTTCGGGGATGGTCTCGTTTTTGGGCTAAATGGTACGAAGATTTTCGTACCAGAACTTTTGCGAGTTTTTTTCCGTTTTTTTTGCTTGGATGAGCTAGTAGGGGCCTAAGAAAAAGATTTTGTAAAGACAAATTCGACGTACAACCGTTTAGGGCATTTTCGGGGATGGTCTCGTTTTAGGCTGAATGGTACGAAGATTTTCGTACCAGAACTTTTGCGAGATTTTTCCTTTTTTTGCTCGAATGAGCTAGTAGGGTCCTAAGAAAAACATTTTGTAAAGACACATTCGACCGTACAACCGTATAGGGCATTTTCAAGGATGGTCTCGTTTTGAGGCTGAATGGTACGAAGATTTTTCGTACAAAAACTTTTGCGAGTTTTTTCCGTTTTTTGGCATGGATGATCTAGTAGGAGCCTATGAAAAACATTTTGTAAAGACACATTCGACCGTACAACCGTTTAGGGCAATTTCGGGGATGGTCTCGTTTTTAGGCTAAATGGTACGAAGATTTTCGTACCAGAAATTATGCGAGTTTTTTCCGTTTTTTTTTCTCGGATGAGCTCGTAGGGGCCTAAGAAAAACATTTTGTAAAGACACATTCGACCGTACAACCGTTTAGGGTATTTTCGGGAAGGGTCTCGTTTTGAGGCTAAATGGTACGAAGATTTTCGTACCAGAACTTTTGCGAGTTTTTTCCGTTTTTTTTGCTCGGATGAGCTAGTAGGGTCCCAAGAAAAAGATTTTGTAAAGACACATTCGACCGTACAACCGTTTAGGGCATTTTCGGGGAGGGTCTCGTTTTTAGGCCGAATGGTACGAAGATTTTCGTACCAGAACTTTTGCAAGTTTTTTCCGTTTTTTTTGCTCGGATGAGCTAGTAGGGTCCTAAGAAAAACATTTTGTAAAGACACATTCGATCGTACAACCGTTTAGGGCAGTTTCGGGGAGGGTCTCGTTTTGAGCCTAAATGGTACGAAGATTTTCGTACCAGAACTTTTGCGAGTTTTTCCCGTTTATTTTTGCTTGGTAGAGTTAGTAGGTTCCTAAGAAAAACATTTTGTAAAGACACATTCGCCCGTACAACCGTTTAGGGCATTTTCGGGGATGGTCTCGTTTTGAGGCTGAATGGTACGAAGATTTTCGTACCAGAACTTTTGCGAGTTTTTTCCGTTTTTTTTGCTCGGATGAGCTAGTAGGGGCCTAAGAAAAACATTTTGTAAAGACACATTCGACCGTACAACTGTTTAGGGTATTTTCGGGGAGGGTCTCGTTTTGAGGCTGAATGGTACGAAGATTTTCGTACCAGAACTTTTGCGAGTTTTTTCCGTTTTTTTTGCTTGGATGAGCTAGTAGGGGCCTAAGAAAAAGATTTTTTAAAGACTAATTCGACCGTACAACCGTTTAGGGCATTTTCGGGGATGGTCTCGTTTTAGGCTGAATGGTACGAATATTTTCTTACTAGAAGTTTTGCGAGTTTTATCCGTTTTTTTTGCTCGGATGATCTAGTAGGGTCCTAAGAAAAACATTTTGTAAAGACACATTCGACCGTACAACCGTTTAGGGCATTTTCAAGGATGGTCTCGTTTTGAGGCTGAATGGTACGAAGATTTTCGTACCAGAACTTTTGCGAGTTTTTTCTGTTTTTTTGGCATGGATGATCTAGTAGGGGCCTAAGAAAAACATTTTGTAAAGTCACAATTGATTGCAATCAAAGGACCATGAAGATTAAAGTTGAAAAGAAGGTGTCTATAAGGTCAAGACCGAGACCTTTTCCAAGGTCAAGGGCGTTCAAGTTCAAAGAGGTTTTCATGGATTCAATATTATCTCTTACATATATTCATAAATGGCGGCAAAGACCACCAAGGAAGAGGATCAAGTCAATGGGCCAAAATTCATCTATTTCCTTATTTAGAAACATGTATTAGTTTGTCTCACTTTAGGGCTGAATTTAGTAAGTGACCGGGTGAGATAAATTGGTATATGGGTCAAAGTCAACCCTTTGACTTGACCATTCTAAGTAAGAGAAAATATCTTCTATTTATTTATTATAGGCGTGTGCTTTTAATTTAATAATGTAGAGAAATCAGCCAATAGGCTTATGTTAGTTGGTTGATCTTCTCTCTCTTGGTTGTTAGAGATATTTTTAGTTTGTTTTGGATATTTTCCTTAAATAAATAAATCAGCCATGATTTATTTTATTTAAAGGGAATCTAGATAGATATTATTAGATATTTTATATCTTGGGAAGCAAGACAAGGAGGCCTAATCTATCATTCTAGGGCTGGCCACCTTATCTCCTTGCTCCCCAAGTAATAGCTTTTTGTATTCTCTATTTATACTTTGCATAATTCATTAATAAAAATCAGCTTGAAGTAAGATTAAACCCCTTTGGTTTAGGCTTGCTTTTGGGCCCAAAAACTCGTGTGTTTATGCTTGCAATTGGAGTCGATCGATCATCAAAGCATCCGAATTCTCGTTCTCTTTGTGGTTTCAAATCTGAATTATTGTGTTGAACAATTAGGTTGTTCTAGATTGATTGTTAAAGATCATTCTAGTTAATCAATCGGATTTAGTGTTAGAGCCAATCTGTTTGAACTATCGAAATTTTTTATCTCCATAATTTGGATCGGTTCTCTAGTTCACCATTCAATTCAGTTTTATTCATCATCAAGTTCGAACTTTGTTTATTTGTTCTCCAAAGGAACTAACTTTGTTAGCAAATTCAGGTTGGATCGAGATTACTGGCAAGATCGGGACTTGTGTGGGTCATATACGAGGTTTCTAAGGAGTCATCCGAGGCAATCACGTATCAACATTCGACCGTACAACCGTTTAGGGCATTTTCGGGGATGGTCTCGTTTTTAGGCTAAATGGTACGAAGATTTTCGTACCAGAACTTATGCGAGTTTTTTCCGTTTTTTTTGCTCGGATGAGCTAGTAGGGGGCCTAAGAAAAATATTTTGTAAAGACACATTCGACCGTACAACCGTTTAGGGTATTTTCGGGGAGGGTCTCGTTTTGAGGCTGAATGGTACGAAGATGTTCGTACTAGAACTTTTGCGAGTTTTTTCCGTTTGTTTTGCTTGGATGAGCTAGTTCTTGCCCAAGAAAAAGATTTTGTAAAGACACATTCGACCGTACAACCGTTTAGGGCATTTTCGGGGATGGTCTCGTTTTTAGGCTGAATGGTACGAAGATTTTCGTACCAGAACTTTTGCGAATTTTTTCCGTTTTTTTTGCTCGGATGAGCTAGAAGGGGCCTAAGAAAAACATTTTGTAAAGACACATTCGACCGTACAACCGTTTAGGGCATTATGGGGGATGGTCTCGTTTTTAGGCTGAATGGTACGAAGATTTTCGTACCAGAACTTTTGCGATTTTTTTCCCTTTTTTTTCTCGGATGAGGTAGTAGGGTCCTAAGAAAAACATTTTGTAAAGACACATTCGACCGTACAACCGTTTAGGGCATTTTCGGGGAGGATCTCGTTTTGAGGTTGAATGGTACGAAGATTTTCGTACCAGAACTTTTGCAAGTTTTTTCCGTTTTTTTTGCTTGGATGAGCTAGTAGGGTCCTAAGAAAAACATTTTGTAAAGACACATTCGACCGTACAACCGTTTAGGATATTTTCGGGAAGGGTCTCGTTTTTAGGCTAAATGGAACGAAGATTTTCGTACCAGAACTTATGCGAGTTTTTTCCCTTTTTTTTGCTCGGATGAGCTAGTAGGGGCCTAAGAAAACATTTTGTAAAGACACATTCGACCGTACAACCGATTAGGGTATTTTCGGGGAGGGTCTCGTTTTGAGGCTGAATGGTACGAAGATTTTCGTACCAGAACTTTTGCGAGTTTTGTCCGTTTTTTTGGCATGGATGATCTAGTAGGGGCCTAAGAAAAACATTTTGTAAAGACACATTCGACCGTACAACCGTTTAGGGCATTTTCGCGGATGGTCTCGTTTTTAGGCTAAATGGTACGAAGATTTTCGTACCAGAACTTATGCGAGTTTTTTGCGTTTTTTTTGCTCGGATGAGCTAGTAGGGGCCTAAGAAAAACATTTTGTAAAGACACATTCGACCGTACAACCGTTTAGGGTATTTTCGGGGAGGGTCTCGTTTTTAGGCTGAATGGTACGAAGCTTTTCGTACCAGAACTTTTGCGAGTTTTTTTCGTTTTTTTTTTGCTTGGATGAGCTAGTTCTTTCCCAAGAAAAAGATTTTGTAAAGACACATTCGACCGTACAACCGTTTAGGGCATTTTCGAGGATGGTCTCGTTTTATGCCGAATGGTACGAAGATTTTTGTACCAGAACTTTTGCGAGTTTTTTCCAATTTTTTGCTCAGATGAGCTAGTAGGGTCCTAAGAAAAACATTTTGTAAAGACACATTCGACCGTACAACCGTTTAGGGCATTTTCAAGGATGGTCTCGTTTTGAGGCTGAATGGTACGAAGATTTTCGTACCAGAACTTTTGCGAGTTTTTTCCGTTTTTTTGGGCATGGATGATCTAGTAGGGGCCTAAGAAAAACATTTTGTAAAGACACATTCGACCGTACAACGGTTTTGGGCATTTTCGGGGATGGTCTCGTTTTTAGGCTAAATGGTGATACGTGATTGCCTCGGATGACTCCTCAGAAACCTCGTATATGACCCACACAAGTCCCGATCTTGCCAGTAAACCAATCAAATTCACAAATTGCTTTCAATGTGAGAAACTTGCGGATCAAGTAACAACGAATCTGAACGAATGAATGATGAAAAGATCGAGTTTTGATAAATTGAAAAACTCAATTTTGATAGTTCAATCAGATTGGCTCTAACGCTAAATCTGATTGATTAACTAGAACGATCTTTAATAATCAATTCTAGAACAATCTCTATTGAATAGATCAATCAACCAAATTCAAGTAATACGAAAGAAAACGAGAAGAATGAAGAATGAATGATGGTGATTGTCGAACTCTCCAATTGCAAACACACGAGTATTATTTTTGGCCCAAGAGATAGATTAAACCAATTTGGGTTTAATCTCTCTCAAGCTAATTTTATTGAATGGAAATTGCAAAGTATAAATAGAGAATACAAAGCTATGGCTTGGGGAGCAAGGCAAGGTTACATGGCCGGCCCTAGGGAGATTAAAATGCCTTATCTTGCTTCCCAAGATATAATTAAATATCTAGAATAATATCTATCTAGATCCCCTTAAATAAAATAAATCATGGCTGATTTTTTATTTAAGGAAATATCCTAACAAACTCAAAATATCTAAAACAAACTAAAAATATCTCTAACAACCAAGAGAGAGAAGATCAACCAACTAACATAAGCCTATTGGCTGATTTCTCTACATTATTTAATTAAGTTCACACGCCTATAATAAAATAAATAGATAGATATTTTCTCCATTTAGAATGGTCAAGTAAAAGGGTTGACTTTGACCCATATACCAATTTATCTCACCCGGTCACTTACTAAATTCAGCCCTAAAGTGAGACAAACTAATACATATTTCTAAATAAAGAAATAGGTGAATTTCGGCCCTCTTGAATCAATCCATGGAATCCGGGCTCAATTGATGTCCATTGCACGAGACCCACTTTGTCTTGCTAGGCTCTTCAAGAACCGCTGCCAATCGAACCAAGATTGTCTGTTGTGCCTTGAGCAATCTTCTTAGCTCGACTTCTTGTAATTGGTCCGTCAGAAGGCACTCGAATCAACTCATCGACGTCGGTTGGAGACATGGCAGGCTTCACTGCATCATTCTCCTCCACTTGAGCTCGAATCATCTCTGATTCGACGTCGGAATCAAAATCTGGCACATAAAGAGATAGATCAGCCACATTAAAAAGTCGGATGAACACCATACTCACCAGGCATGTCAACATGAAATGCATTAGGGCCGATTCTTCTGATGATACAAAATGGTCCATCTCCTCTCTGATCTAACTTGTTCTTCCTTTGATTTGGGAACCTTTCCTTCCTTAGATGCACCCAAACAAGATCTCCTTCTTCAAAGATAACCTATTTCCGACCCTTATCAGCATGGGCCTTGTACTTCATGGATTTCCTCTCCAAGTGCATCTTTGTCCTCTCATGTAGCTTCTTCACAAACTCAGCCAGCTTGTCAGCTTCAAAACTCTCTTTTCCCTTGTATGGCTGAGGCGTCAAATCCACCGGAGTCCTCGGATTCAGCCCATAAACAACCTCAAAAGGGGTCATTTTTGTAGCTGAATGGATTGACCTGTTATAAGCAAACTCCATAAAAGGCAAAACATCTTCCCAACGTTTGAGGTTAGCTTTAAGCATAGTTCTAAGTAAAACCCCTAACGTTCTATTAGTAACTTCAGTTTGCCCATCAGTTTGTGGATGACATGAGGTAGAAAATAGCAATTTAGTTCCCAATTTAGACCACAGACTTTTCCAAAAATAACTCAAAAACTTAGCATCACGATCTGAAACAATAGAACAAGGAATGTCATGCAATCTAACAACTTCCCTAAAGAACAAATCAGCAACATGCACAGCATCATCAGTCGTGTGACAAGGAATAAAATGAGCCATTTTGGAAAAACTGTCTACTACCACAAAGATAGCATCTCTACCCTTCCTAGTTCTAGGCAATCCTACAATGAAGTCCATAGAAATGTCCTCCCAAGGCGAACTAGGAATAGGCAAAGGCTGGTACAAACCATGGGGATTAAGTCTAGACTTAGCTTTAGCACAAACAATACAACTCTTGACAAATCTAAGCACATAGTTACTCATTTTAGGCCAAAAGTAGTGTTCTTTTAATCCTTCTAAAGTCTTTTCTAAACCCCTATGTCCTCTTGATTCATGAACCTCTTTAGTTAGAAGCCTACGTATACTAGATGAAGGAATGCACAATTTTCCAGCTTTAAACAAGTATCCATCATCAATAAAGTAGGTATCTATTTCTCCCCTAGACATGCAATTCTTATAAATTTCAGCAAAGTGAGGATCACTAGCATACAATTCCTTAA
Source organism: Fallopia convolvulus (assembly GCA_964016875.1). NCBI lineage: Eukaryota > Viridiplantae > Streptophyta > Magnoliopsida > Caryophyllales > Polygonaceae > Fallopia > Fallopia convolvulus. The sequence goes on along the minus strand of OZ024733.1, from coordinate 12,168,730 downwards.
TCATTGCAAATCCAAGGATCTTAACATCACATTGGTTCAAGAGAACATACCTGCGAGAAAGGGCGTCAACTACCAAATTCTCTTTGCCTTTCTTATGCTTTACAACATAAGGGAAGGTCTCCGTAAATTCAACCCATCTTGCATGTCGCCTGCTGAGTCTGGATTGGCCTTTCAAATACTTCAAGGCCTCATGATCAAAATGGATTACAAACTCTTTAGGCCACAAATAATGAGACCAAGTTTTCAAAACCCTAATTAAAGCATACAACTCTTTATCATAAGTAGGGTAATTCAACTCAGTCCCACTAAGCTTCTCACTAAAATAAGCTATGGGTTTCTTGTCTTGCAAGAGCACACCTCCTATGCCATGTCCAGATGCGTCCACCTCTATCTCGAATGCCTTGGAGAAGTCAGGGAGTTGGAGTACTGGGGCGTGGCATAACCTATCCTTCAAAGTGTTGAAGGCGTTCTCTTGTTGCTCTCTCCATTTGAATGCTGAATCCTTCTTTGTAAGCTCATGGAGAGGGGATGCAATTGTGCTAAAATCACGCACAAATCTCCTGTAGAAGCCAGCCAAGCCGAGAAATGATCTAACCATCGTTGGTGTAGTCGGCTGGGGCCATTCTTTGATTGCCTTGATCTTGTCTTCATCTACCTTCAATCCACCTTTAGACACAACAAAACCAAGAAAAATGGTAGACTCCGAGCAAAAAGATTACTTTTTCAAGTTAACATAAAGCTTTTCTAACCTCAAAGTGTCCAAAACAGCCCTAAGATGGTCTACATGTTCATGCAAGGTTTTGCTATAGACTAAGATATCATCAAAGTAGACTACAACAAATTTACCTAAGTATCTTCTTAGAACATGGTTCATAAGCCTCATGAAAGTACTAGGTGCATTAGTTAATCCAAAAGGCATTACTAACCATTCATATAATCCATACTTAGTTTTAAAGGCAGTTTTCCATTCATCCCCTTCCCTCATTCTAATTTCATGGTACCCACTTCTTAAATCAATCTTTGAAACGAAATTAGCACCATGCAATTCATCAAGCATATCATCTAATCTAGGAATGGGATGACGGTACTTAACTGTTATTTGGTTGATCGCCATGCAATCAACACACATTCTCCATGTGCCATCCTTCTTTGGCACCAAAATCACCGGAACCGCGCATGGGCTGAGGGATTCACACACATAGCCTTTGTCCATGAGATCTTGCACTTGTCTTTGAAGCTCAGCGGTCTCCTCTGGACTTGCTCTATAGGTTGCACGGTTTGGTAAAGAAGCTTCGGGCACTAAATCAATTTGATGCTTAATGCCTCTAATTGGTGGAAGGCCTTGTGGCAACTCTTCAGGCATCACATCTTCAAATTCCTGTAATAGAGCTTGAATACACTTTGGAAGATGTGAAATATCTTGACTAATAATCAGTATATCTTTCCTCATAAGAAGTAAGCAAAAAGAGTTAGGGAAAGAAATACTAGACTGAGTCACTAGAGAGCGCTTTTCTACACTGCCCTTTATGCCGATTTTTGGCACTCTCTGTGGGCGTTCGTTTTCCAGATCTGTAGCTCTCTGAGTCTCTGAAGTGCTCCCAAAATTTGAGCCAAAACGCTCGAGTGGTTTGGGAGATAGCCCCGTTTTCATCTCTGGTGCACTACTGGGAGTGTTGCTCGGCACTATGGACGATTTAGGGACATTCTCTGGGCGTTTTTCGTCCCAAACAGTAGCTCCACCTGTGCTTGATGTTGTCCTAAAATTTGAGCCAGAACGCTCGGGTGGAGACTGGGAAACGCCGCTAGTCTTTGTTGGTGCGTCGGGCGCCGAGCGCCGGGCTGCAAGCTTGGCTGCCGAATCAGCCTCCTCTTTCTCTTCCTTGGCACGCCTAAGTGCCCTAGCTTGGTCTCTGCGTACCTGGTCCTGTAAAACTTGTTGGGGTGACAATGGTAGAAGAGAAACTCTCCTCCCGTCATAGTTAAACGAATAGGTATTAAGCATGCCATCATATATAACTCTCCTATCGAATAACCATGGCCTACCTAACAAGATATGAGTGCATTCCATGTTTACCACATCACACATGATATCATCCACATAATTGCCTATGGAAACACGGAGTAAGCATTGATGAGTAACTAAGTTAGGACCATCAGAATCATTAATACCATTTAGACCATAACTAGTAGCCCTAGGTTGGGTTTTTAATTGCAAGTGATCAACTACCTTAGCATTAATAATGTTACAGCAGCTACCACTATCAATTATCATGCATAACACTTGATTCTTCACAGTACACCTAGTATGAAAAATATTTTCCCTTTGATCTAGCCTAGGTGTTTCTTATAAAGTAAGAGTACGCATTGTTACCAAAGTTAGAGGCTGTTCGGTGCAATCTGGTTCAATGGCCTCTACGTCCTCCTCCTATTGTCCATTGCTCTCCTCCTCCACTTGATTTGGAGGTATATCTTCATTTCTTACATATCCTCCATTGGTGGTGAGAAGCACTTGCTTTTGATTTGGACAATCCTTGGCATAATGACCTCTTCCTTGACACTTGTAGCACACTAAATCACGTGCCCTTGGCTGGTTTGGAGGTCCATTGTTGGGACGCCTTTGGCCTTGAAAACCTGTTGGTTTAGGTGAGCTAGAAGCTCCCTTTTGCTGCATAGAAGGGTTAGAAGAATAAGAATTGGAATTTGAACTAGGATTAGAAACATACCTTTTTGGTGCATTCCAAGCTTCCTTCTTCTTCCTTTGTTGTTGCTCATAGAGTAGTTGGGCTGAATGTACTAAGGCATTGAGATCCTTGATTTGTTGAATCTCCAATGTGTCTTTAATGCTTTGATTCAGTCCAGCCATGAATTGGGTCCTTAGAGACCGTTGGGAATGATGAATTCCCGCTTTGAAGCTCAAATCCTCTAGCTCATTGAAGTATTCGGTTGGAGACTTGGTACCTTGTTTGCATGTAACAACTTTCAGCCTCATGTGCTCGGTATGCTCTTCGGGCACATACTTCTTCCTCATGACAAACTTCAGCTGGCCCCAAGTTTCAATAGGTGGTAAGGCCTTTCTGATTCTATCTTCTTTCATTCTGAACCACCAATTTCTAGCGGTCCCAACGAAGTGAATAACAATAACTGCAACTTTCTCCCATTCTTCATAGCCCATGTGATCTAGGATGAAATTTGTAGCTTGTTCCCACTCTAGATACTTTTCTGGGTTGAGCTCTCCACTGAATGGCTCTATCTTGATCTTAATATCACGCTTACCAATCTGATTGATTTGTTGGTTAGCGTTGTTGTTGTTGTTCGGCCTTTGTACTCCATAAGCTGGTGGAATATCTTCTACAACCTCAGCTTGGTTATAGAAATCATCAAGGGGAGGATGCCATGGCGCCGTTCTTCCCCGGGATAACCATAAGTCACATCATCAAAAGGATTGTTGTATTGTTGTTGTTGTGGATGAGTGACTTGAGGATACCGATTTGTTGTTTGATTATAGAGCTGTTGATGAGTAACCGGTGGAATCCTCGTCCCAAAACCTCTACCTCTGCCTCGGCCAGCCATGGGTGAATAGTGAGCCGGAGGGTCTTGATCTTTGTTGTAGCTAGCAAGCACATCATGCTCTTCATCAATTGCTTGTTGCTTGCCCTTGTTGCTAATTGAGGTTTGATTTGGGTCACTTGTAAGCTCTATTGAAGGGGCAACCTTATGACTTCCTTGAGATGACTCAATCAAAGTGGCAAGTTGCTCCTCTAGACGCCGCAATTGTGGATTGATTGCAGCCGTGGCCAACTCTACAGCTCGAGCTTGACCATCTCGTACACTCTCATTAATGGACAACCTAATGAAGTCGATTGCCTCCTTAGTGAGATTCAATTCAGTCGAGTTCGGCTCATTAGTGATCACCATTGTTCCTGAAACAAGCAAGAAAGTAGAGAGAGTAGTGTGTTCTAAAGCAAATCACAACAAGCAATACCACACCTTAATCAAGCCAAAACTTGCCTCAAAGCAATCCAATCAACTTAATTCAATTTTTGGGTTGAATTGAGGGAGTAAATGGGTAGATATGGTGTAGTTATGGAATACTAATGATAAATAAAGGAAATATGCAACTTAAGCAAATGGCAAGTATGCAATAAGACAAGCGATGCAAATAATCCCTTTATGAGCTCTAAAACACATGCAATCTCTCAATTGACTCTATGCAAGTTAATAAAGCCAAATTAATCATGCAAGGACATAAATATGGTGGGCTAAGTGACTTTTGTTTCGTCACTCTTTTTCTTCAAAGTGATTTCTACTTAACTATTTTTAAGCAAGTAGTCACTAGGGTTAAAAGTGGCTTAAAACTAGTTGGGGTAGATCACTTTTGCTTTTCTGATTTTTTTTTGACTTTATACACAATCTACTCTTGTGCTAGAATGAAAAATAACAAAGCAATGCAAAGGAATGCAAATAGGGCAAAAAACGAAACTAGGCTAATCTGATTTTTTTTTTATATCTAAGTGACTTTACACTACCAATGAAACCAACTAGAAGCCAAATTAACAAGAGAAGATAGGGCTAGGTCGAAATTATGGAATGCAATGACAAAAATTAGCAAATATCAACAATGCAATATGAATCTCTATTGATCATGCAACATGCAATAAAAACTCATAAAAATTGTAGGAAGACAAAAGCTAATCTATATTGCAATCAAACTCAACCAATTCAACCAAAAGCATGCAACAAATCCCTTAAAATCTCCTAGATGGGTTATTACTTGGAAGGCAAGCAACAAGGGGAATTAGGGTTTGGTGAAGGCTCGGCTGAGGCTAGGGTTAGGGTTTGGGCTCGGCTTCTAGGGTTTAGGAGAAGGTAGGGTTCGAACTAGGGTTAGGGTTTCGGAACCTAGGGTTGGCCGCCAATTTAGGGTTAGGGTTAGGGTTTGGCCGCCAATTAGGATTAGGGTTCGAAAGGGGGTGGGGTAGGCGATCTAGGGTTAGGGTGGTCCATTGGTGATGGGGTTGGTGGGGTTATGATCGGACGGTGGTGGTAGGTGGTGCGGCTGGTGAGAGCGACACCAGGTCGTGGTGGTGGAGGGTGGTGCGAGGTGGTGGTTGGCGGAATTAGGTGGTGGTTGTGGTAAAAATTCAGGCTTTGGTTCCAAAAATTCAATCTTTGGGTAAAGGCGGGATTTTTGGGATCAAAAACTGAATCAAATCAATTAGAAAGCAAATTAAGGAAATAAATTTTTACGTGATTGCCTCGGATGACTCCTATGAAACCTCGTATATGACCCACACAAGTCCCGATCTTGCCAGTAAACCAATCAAACCTACAAATTGCTTTCAATGTGAGAAACTTGCGGATCAAGTAACAACGAATCTGAACGAATGAATGATGAAAAGATCGAGTTTTGATAAATTGAAAAACTCAATTTTGATAGTTCAATCAGATTGGCTCTAACGCTAAATCTGATTGATTAACTAGAACGATCTTTAACAATCAATTCTAGAACAATCTCTATTGAATAGATCAATCAACCAAATTCAAGCAATACGAAAGAAAACGAGAAGAATGAAGAATGAATGATGGTGATTGTCGAACTCTCCAATTGCAAACACACGAGTATTATTTTTGGCCCAAGAGATAGATTAAACCAATTTGCTTCCCAAGGCAAGGTTACATGGCGGGCCCTAGGGAGATTAAAATGCCTTATCTTGCTTCCCAAGATATAATAAAATATCTATAATAATATCTATCTAGATCCCCTTAAATAAAATAAATCATGGCTGATTTATTTATTTAAGGAAATATCCTAACAAACTCAAAATATCTAAAACAAATTAAAAAATATCTCTAACAACCAAGAGAGAGAAGATCAACCAACTAACATAAGCCTATTGGCTGATTTCTCTACATTATTTAATTAAGTTCACACGCCTATAATAAAATAAATAGATAGATATTTTCTCCATTTAGAATGGTCAAGTCAAAGGGTTGACTTTGACCCATATACCAATTTATCTCACCCGGTCACTTACTAAATTCAGCCCTAAAGTGAGACAAACTAATACATGTTTCTAAATAAAGAAATAGGTGAATTTCGGCCCTCTTAAATCAATCCATTGAATCCGGGCTCAATTGATGTCGAATGCACGAGACCCACTTTGTCTTGCTAGGCTCTTCAAGAACCGCTGCCAATCGAACCAAGATTGTTGTTGTGCCTTGAGCAATCTTCTTAGCTCGACTTCTTGTAAATGGTCCGTCAGAAGGCACTCGAATCAACTCATCGACGTCGGTTGGAGACATGGCAGGCTTCACTGCATCAAATGGTACGAAGATTTTCGTACCAGAACCTATGCGAGTTTTTTTCCGTTTTTTTTGCTCGGATGAGCTAGTAGGGGCCTAAGAAAAATATTTTGTAAAGACACATTCGACCGTACAACCGTTTAGGGTATTTTCGGGGAGAGTCTCGTTTTGAGGCTGAATGGTACGAAGATTTTCGTATCAGAACTTTTGCGAGTTTTTTCCGTTTTTTTTGCTCGGATGAGCTAGTAGGGGCCTAAGAAAAACATTTTGTAAAGACACATTCGACCGTACAACAATTTAGGGCATTTTCGGGGAGGGTCTTGTTTTGAGGCTGAATGGTACGAAGATTTTCGTACCAAAACTTTTGCGAGTTTTTTCCGTTTTTTTTGCTTGGATGAGCTAGTAGGGTCCTAAGAAAAAGATTTTGTAAAGACACATTCGACCGTACAACCGTTTAGGGCATTTTCGGGGATGGTCTCGTTTTGAGGCTGAATGGTACGAAGATTTTCGTAACAGAACTTTTGCGAGTTTTTTTCGTTTTTTTGCTTGGATGAGCTAGTAGGGTTCTAAGAAAACATTTTGTAAAGACACATTCGACCGTACATCCGTTTAGGACATTTTCGGGGAGGGTCTCGTTTTGAGGCTGAATGATACGAAGATTTTCGTACCAGAACTTTTGCGAGTTTTTTCCGTTTTTTTGCTTGGATGAGCTAGTAGGGTCCTAAGAAAAACATTTTGTAAAGACACATTCGACCGTACAACCGTTTAGGGCATTTTCGAGGAGTGTCTCGTTTTGAGGCTGAATGGTACGAAGATTTTTGTACCAGAACTTTTGCGAGTTTTTTCCATTTTTTTGCTTCTATGAGCTAGTAGGGGCCTAAGAATAACATTTTGTAAAGACACATTCTACCGTACAACCGTTTAGAGCATTTTCGGGGATGGTCTCGTTTTTAGGCTAAATGGTACGAAGATTTTCGTACCAGAACATTTGCGAGTTTTTTCCGTTTTTTTTGCTCAGATGAGCTAGTAGGGGCGTAAGAAAATCATTTTGTAAAGTAACATTCGACCGTACAACCGTTTAAGGCATTTTCGGGGATGGTCTCGTTTTTAGGCTAAATGGTACGAAGATTTTCGTACCAGATCTTTTGCGAGTGTTTTCCGTTTTTTTTGCTCGGAGAAGCTAGTAGGGGCCTAAGAAAAACATTTTGTAAAGACACATTCGACCGTACAACCGTTTAGGGCATTTTCGGGGATGGTCTCGTTTTGAGGCTGAATGGTACGAAGATTTTCGTACCAGAACTTTTGCGAGTTTTTTCCATTTTTTTGCTTTTATGAGCTAGTAGGGGCCTAAGAATAACATTTTGTAAAGACACATTCGACCGTAAAACCGTTTAGGGCATTTTCGGGGATGGTTTCGTTTTTAGGCTAAATGGTACGAAGATTTTCGTACCAGAACATTTGCGAGTTTTTTCCGTTTTTTTCGCTCGGATGAGCTAGTAGGGGCCTAAGAAAAACATTTTGTAAAGACACATTCGACCGTACAACCGTTTAGGGCATTTTCGGAGATGGTCTCGTTTTTAGGCTAAATGGTACGAAGATTTTCGTAACAGAACTTTTGCGAGTTTTTTCCGTTTTTTTGCTTGGATGAGCTAGTAGGGTCCTAAGAAAAACATTTTGTAAAGACACATTCGACCGTACAACCGTTTAGGGCATTTTCGGGGAGGGTCTCGTTTTGAGGCTGAATGGTACGAAGATTTTCGTACCAGAACTTTTGCGAGTTTTTTCCATTTCTTTTGCTTTTATGAGCAAGTAGGGGCCTAAGAATAACATTTTGTAAAGACACATTCGACCGTACAACCGTTTAGGGCATTTTCGGGGATGGTCTCGTTTTTAGGCTAAATGGTACGAAGATTTTCGTACAAGAACTTTTGCGAGTTTTTTCCGTTTTTTTTGTTCGGATGAGCTAGTAGCGTCCTAAGAAAAACATTTTGTAAAGACACATTCGACCGTACAACCGTTTAGGGCATTTTCGGGGATGGTCTCGTTTTTAGGCTAAATGGTACGAAGATTTTCGTAACAGAACTTTTGCGAGTTTTTTCCGTTTTTTTACTTGGATGAGCTAGTAGGGTCCTAAGAAAAACATTTTGTAAAGACACATTCGGCCGTACAACCGTTTAGGGCATTTTCTGGGAGGGTCTCGTTTTGAAGCTGAATGGTACGAAGTTTTTCGTAGCAGAACTTTTGCGAGTTTTTTCCATTTTTTTGCTTTTATGAGCTAGTAGGGGCCTAAGAATAACATTTTGTAAAGACACATTCAACCGTACAACCGTTTAGGGCATTTTCGGGGATGGTCTCGTTTTTAGGCTAAATGGTACGAAGATTTTCGTACCAGAACTTTTGCGAGTTTTTTCCGTTTTTTTTGCTCGGATGAGCTAGTAGGGTCCTAAGAAAAACATTTTGTAAAGACACATTCGACCGTACAACCGTTTAGGGCATTTTTGGGGATGGTCTCGTTTTGAGGCTGAATAATATGAAGATTTTCGTAACAGAACTTTTGCGAGTTTTTTCCTTTTTTTGCATGGATGAGCTAGTAGGGTCTTAAGAAAAATATTTTGTAAACACACATTCGACCGTACAACCGTTTAGGGCATTTTCGGGGATGGTCTTGTTTTGAGGCTGAATAATATGAAGATTTTCGTAACAGAACTTTTGCGAGTTTTTTCCGTTTTTTTTTGCTTGGATGAGCTAGTAGGGTTCTAAGAAAAACATTTTGTAAAGACACATTGGACCGTACATCCGTTTAGGGCAATTTCGGGTACGGTCTCGTTTTGAGGCTGAATGATACGAAGATTTTCGTACCAGAACTTTTGCTAGTTTTTTCCGTTTTTTCGCTTGGATGAGCTAGTAGGGTCCTAAGAAAAACATTTTGTAAAGACACATTCGATCGTACAACCGTTTAGGGCATTTTCGGGGATGGTCTGGTTTTTAGGCTAAATGGTACGAAGATTTTCGTACCAGGATTTTTGCGAGTTTTTTCCGTTTTTTTGCTCGGATGAGCTAGTAGGGGCCTAAGAAAAACATTTTGTAGAGACACATTCGACCGTACAACCGTTTAGGGCATTTTCGGGGATGTTCTCGTTTTTAGGCTAAATGGTACGAAGATTTTCGTACCAGAACTTTCGCGAGTTTTTTCCGTTTTTTTTGCTCGGATGAGCTAGTAGGGGGCCTAAGAAAAACATTTTGTAAAGACACATTCGACCGTACAACCGTTTAGGGTATTTTCGGGGAGGGTCTCGTTTTGAGGCTGAATGGTACGAAGATGTTCGTACCAGAACTTTTGCGAGTTTTTTCCGTTTTTTTTGCTTGGATGACCTAGTTCTTGCCCAAGAAAAAGATTTTGTAAAGACACATTCGACCGTACAACCGTTTTGCGCATTTTCGTGGAGGGTCTCGTTTTGAGGCTGAATGGTACGAAGATTTTCATACCAGAACTTTTATGAGTTTTTTCCATTTTTTTGGCATGGATGAGCTAGTAGGGGCTTAAGAAAAACATTTTGTAAAGACACATTCGACCGTACAATCGTTTAGGCATTTTCGGGGATGGTCTCGTTTTTAGGCTAAATGGTACGAAGATTTTCGTACCAGAACTTTTTTTGGCAGGGATGAGTTTGTTTATAGGTCCTTGTTTGGGTTGGTAGGGTGCTAAACCCGTTTTTTGTTAAGCACGCAGGGCAGTTTTGACCGGATCTTAGTATCCGGGGTTAGAGTTGTATGCTTTTCACCTTGACCACTAGGTCAAGCGTGTTTTGTATTTGTTTTCCCCACTCTTTCTATATATTTACCACGTTTCGAGCTAGTAGGGGCCTAAGAAAAACATTTTGTAAAGACACATTCGACCGTACAACCGTTTAGAGCATTTTCGGGGATGGTCTCGTATTGAGGCTGAATGGTACGAAGATTTTCGTACCAGAACTTTTGTGAGTTTTTTCCATTTTTTTGCTTTAATGAGCGAGTCGGGGCCTAAGAAAATCAGTTTGTTAAGACACATTCGACCGTACAACCGTTTAGGGCATTTTCGGGGATGTTCTCGTTTTGATGCTGAATGGTACGAAGATTTTCGTACCAGAACTTTTGCGAGTTTTTTCCGTTTTTTTTGCTCGGATGAGTTAGTAGGGTCCTAAGAAAAACATTTTGTAAAGACACATTCGACCGTATAACCGTTTAGGGCATTTTTGGGGATGGTCTCGTTTTGAGGCTGAATAATATTAAGATTTTCGTAACAGAACTTTTGCGAGTTTTTTCCGTTTTTTTGCTTGGATGAGCTAGTAGGGTCCTAAGAAAAACATTTTGTAAAGACACATTCGACCGTACAACCGTTTCGGGCATTTTCGGGGATGGTCTCGTTTTGAGGCTGAATAATATGAAGATTTTCGTAACAGAACTTTTGCGAGTTTTTTCCGTTTTTTTTGCTTGGATGAGCTAGTAGGGTTCTAAGAAAAACATTTTGTAAAGACACATTCGACCGTACATCCGTTTAGGGCAATTTCGGGTAGGGTCTCGTTTTGAGGCTGAATGATAGGAAGATTTTCGTATCAGAACTTTTGCTAGTTTTTTCCGTTTTTTCCCTTGGATGAGCTAGTAGGGTCCTAAGAAAAACATTTTGTAAAGACACATTCGACCGTACAACCGTTTAGGGCATTTTCGGGGATGGTCTCGTTTTGAGGCTAAATGGTACGAAGATTTTCGTAACAGAACATTTGCGAGTTTTTTCCGTTTTTTTCGCTCGGATGAGCTAGTAGGGGCCTAAGAAAAACATTTTGTAAAGACACATTCGACCGTACAACCGTTTAGGGCAATTTCGGGGATGGTCTCGTTTTTAGGCTAAATGGTACGAAGATTTTCGTAACAGAACTTTTGCGAGTGTTTTCCGTTTTTTTTGCTCGGACAAGCTAGTAGGGGCCTAAGAAAAACATTTTGTAAAGACACATTCGACCGTACAACCGTTTAGGTCATTTTCGGAGATGGTCTCGTTTTTAGGCTAAATGGTACGAAGATTTTCGTAACAGAACTTTTGCGAGTTTTTTCCGTTTTTTTGCTTGGATGAGCTAGTAGGGTCCTAAGAAAAACATTTTGTAAAGACACATTTGACCGTACAACCGTTTAGGGCATTTTCGGGGAGGGTCTCGTTTTGAGGCTGAATGGTACGAAGATTTTCGTACCAGAACTTTTGCGAGTTTTTTCCATTTTTTTTGCTTTTATGAGCAAGTAGGGGCCTAAGAATAACATTTTGTAAAGACACATTCGACCGTACAACCGTTTAGGGCATTTTCGGGGATGGTCTCGTTTTGAGGCTAAATGGTACGAAGATTTTCGTAACAGAACATTTGCGAGTTTTTTCCGTTTTTTTCGCTCGGATGAGCTAGTAGGGGCCTAAGAAAAACATTTTGTAAAGACACATTCGACCGTACATCCGTTTAGGGCATTTTCGGGGAGGGTCTCGTTTTGAGGCTGAATGGTACGAAGATTTTCGTACCAGAACTTTTGCGAGTTTTTTCCATTTTTTTTGCTTGTATGAGCTAGTAGGGGCCTAAGAATAACATTTTGTAAAGACACATTCGACCGTACAACCGTTTAGGGCATTTTCGGGGATGGTCTAGTTTTTAGGCTAAATGGTACGAAGATTTTCGTACCAGGATTTTTGCGAGTTTTTTCCGTTTTTTTGCTTAGATGAGCTAGTAGGGGCCTAAGAAAAACATTTTGTAGAGACACATTCGACCGTACAACCGTTTAGGGCATTTTCGGGGATGTTCTCGTTTTTAGGGTAAATGGTACGAAGATTTTCGTACCAGAACTTTTGCGAGTTTTTTCCCTTTTTTTTGCTCGGATGAGCTAGTAGGGGGCCTAAGAAAAACATTTTGTAAAGACACATTCGACCGTACAACCGTTTAGGGTATTTTCGGGGAGGGTCTCGTTTTGAGGCTGAATGGTACGAAGATGTTCGTACCAGAACTTTTGCGAGTTTTTTCCGTTTTTTTTGCTTGGATGAGCTAGTTCTTCCCCAAGAAAAAGATTTTGTAAAGACACATTCGACCGTACAACCGTTTTGCGCATTTTCGGGGAGGGTCTCGTTTTGAGGCTGAATGGTACGAAGATTTTCATACCAGAACTTTTATGAGTTTTTTCCATTTTTTGGCATGGATGAGCTAGTAGGGGCTTAAGAAAAACATTTTGTAAAGACACATTCGACCGTACAATCGTTTAGGCATTTTCGGGGATGGTCTCGTTTTTAGGCTAAATGGTACAAAGATTTTCGTACCAGAACTTTTTTTGGCATGGATGAGTTTGTTTATAGGTCCTTGTTTGGGTTGGTAGGGTGCTAAACTCGTTTTTTGTTAGGCCCGCAGGGCAGTTTTGACCGGATCTTAGTATCCGGGGTTAGAGTTGTATGCTTTTCACCTTGACCACTAGGTCAAGCGTGTTTTGTATTTGTTTTCCCCACTCTTTCTATATATTTACCACGTTTCGAGCTAGTAGGGGCCTAAGAAAAACATTTTGTAAAGACACATTCGACCGTACAACCGTTTAGAGCATTTTCGGGGATGGTCTCGTTTTGAGGCTGAATGGTACGAAGATTTTCGTACCAGAACTTTTGTGAGTTTTTTTCCATTTTTTTGCTTTAATGAGCGAGTAGGGGCCTAAGAAAATCAGTTTGTAAAGACACATTCGACCGTACAACCGTTTAGGGCATTTTCGGGGATGTTCTCGTTTTGATGCTGAATGGTACGAAGATTTTCGTACCAGAACTTTTGCGAGTTTTTTCCGTTTTTTTTGCTCGGATGAGCTAGTAGGGTCCTAAGAAAAACATTTTGTAAAGACACATTCGACCGTACAACCGTTTAGGGCAATTTCGGGTAGGGTCTCGTTTTGAGGCTGAATGATACGAAGATTTTCGTACCAGAACTTTTGCTAGTTTTTTCCGTTTTTTCGCTTGGATGAGCTAGTAGGGTCCTAAGAAAAACATTTTGTAAAGACACATTCGACCGTACAACCGTTTAGGGCATTTTCGGGGATGGTCTCGTTTTGAGGCTAAATGGTACGAAGATTTTCGTAACAGAACATTTGCGAGTTTTTTCCGTTTTTTTCGCTCGGATGAGCTAGTAGGGGCCTAAGAAAAACATTTTGTAAAGACACATTCGACCGTACAACCGTTTAGGGCATTTTCGGGGATGGTCTCGTTTTTAGGCTAAATGGTACGAAGATTTTCGTAACAGAACTTTTGCGAGTGTTTTCCGTTTTTTTTTGCTCGGACAAGCTAGTAGGGGCCTAAGAAAATCATTTTGCAAAGACACATTCGACCGTACAACCGTTTAGGGCATTTTCGGAGATGGTCTCGTTTTTAGGCTAAATGGTACGAAGATTTTCGTAACAGAACTTTTGCGAGTTTTTTCCGTTTTTTTGCTTGGATGAGCTAGTAGGGTCCTAAGAAAAATATTTTGTAAAGACACATTCGACCGTACAACCGTTTAGGGCATTTTCGGGGAGGGTCTCGTTTTGAGGCTGAATGGTACGAAGATTTTCGTACCAGAACTTTTGCGGGTTTTTTCCATTTTTTTTGCTTTTATGAGCAAGTAGGGGCCTAAGAATAACATTTTGTAAAGACACATTCGACCGTACAACCGTTTAGGGCATTTTCGGGGATGGTCTCGTTTTTAGGCTAAATGGTACGAAGATTTTCGTACCAGAACTTTTGCGAGTTTTTTCCGTTTTTTTTGTTCGGATGAGCTAGTAGCGTCCTAGTGCTTATTGGCTTGATACAATCCTAATAGAGGAAGCTCTCTACTTTCTAGGTTTTCACACTTTTGGGCCGGCGGCTCTCTTGGTGGCGCAGCCACCTACTCCGGCTAGGGGGGTGGGGAGCGTGAGGGTTGGTGACACAACGTGAGGCTGAAGCACTGGTGGGGCCTCCTTGGGCGGCCGGTGCAAACGGAGGGAGATCGGAGAGTGAGGCTTGAGGGAAACACAAGGGTTTGTGGTGGTTCCGGTGGCGTTTCCCGGTGGCTACCACGTGAGTTTGAGTGGGAGGTGTCTTGTGAGGCGAAATCCGGCCAGATCCACTTGGATTTGGACTGGATACATGAGGGAGTTTGAAGGTGTGAGGAGAGTGCTCTCAAATCTCTAGTTTTTCAGGTTTTGGTTCGTGTTCTCTAATGAAGAAGAAGAGATCTGGTTCAAGCAAGCGTGATTTCTCTCCATTGACCCTTGATCTTCATGTCAAAGGGTCCAGATCTGAGATGTCGAAGGCCAAGGGACCAGATCTGAGTGGTTTGAGTCAGGTTGGTGCGAGTTCTTCAAGGCCTGGGGTGGTGCAACGAGAGACTGGCCAGCTGGGGTCTTTTGAGGTCGAAGATGAAGTTACCATGGAGATTGCAGATTTAATGGGCCTTCCTTTTGAGATTTCGGTGGCTTCCAAGACAGCAATTGATGAAAATGATCGGCTTAAGGCTGGAATGGGTGAAAATGGAGATTTGGAGGCAATAATTGTATCAAATGCAAGCTTGAAGGGGGCTAATGGGGATTCAGCCATGGCAACGGTCAAGTTGGGGTCCTTTTCTGATGGTGACAGCTCGGAAAAAGGTGTAGGGCAAGGAGTGGGCAAGATTCTTGCATGTGACAGCTTTTACCCTTCTAGGCAAACCTCTTTTGCAAAGGAGAAGATAAGATTTGCCTCTTTGGTCCATCCCCCATTTTCTGACCACAAAAACCAGATCCCATCTTGTTCGGTTGATTCTCTTGCTCTCCCACCCTCTAAAACTCTCAAAAACACCATAGGAGAAGGGAGTTCGAAGCTTGCTAACTCTTTAACCAAAAATCAGCCTCTAAAACCCCTTTACACCAATGAAAAATCAGTGAAGGAAAATCGTAATTGCTGTTTGGCTGAGAAGTTGAAGTTTTACCCCAAGATTAACAAGGAGATCTACAAATTTGAAGATGGTGAGGTTGAACCAGCTTTGGAGGAATGGAAGGCCACTCTTTTAGGGGTGGTCTTAGGGGGAAAGTTCTCTTATGGAGCCATGGCTGAGTTTGTGAAGAAGAATTGGGCAGATTTCCCTCTCAAGCTTTTCCTTAAAGAAAATGGGGTTTTTGTCTTTAAATTCCATACTGAAGAAGGTAAGAGATGGGTGCTTGAGCATGGACCTTGGATGGTGGGTGGGTTGATGCCTCTTATGCTAAAAGAATGGAGTTATGGGCTGAATCTTGATTGGTCTAGCTTTGATAGTATTCCGGTTTGGGTGAATGTATTGGAACCGAATCCCATGTTTCTCTCATCGAAACACATGTTGGGAGTGATAGGGAGTATGATTGGCAAGCCTATTTGTCTAGATAAAATCACGGCGGAGGTGGGGAGAATTTCTTTTGCAAGAATGTTAGTGGAGGTAACGCCGGCTGAAACGGAAAGAAAGGAGGTGGTTCTAGAGGACTCTAGGGGTAAAGTCTTCAAGCATGTTGTTAGGTTTGAGAAGCTGCCATGGATGTGTCATGGATGCAATTCTTTTGGGCACACAAGAAAGTTTTGTAAGGCGTTTGGAGATAGGGGTGCTAGAGCTGGATGGGGAAGGCCTAGAAAAATATGGGTGCCCAAGAAGAGAGGTATGGAGGAGGAGATAAGTGAGGAGCTTAAGGTGGATGATATGCTAAAAAAGGCCGAGAATCAAAACAAGGCTGAGTTTGATGTGGTCAAGCAAGTTGTGGATGCAAAGACAAATTATGTGAATGATGTGAGTGTTGAGGCTGGTTTGGATGCTTCCAAGGCTATTTGCGCTGATAGTGATGATGGTTTGAGGAATGAGTTGATGCCGACTGATGTAGCTCGAGATTTTGATGCCTTTGTGGTTGAGAAAAATGGGGACATCCGAGAGTTGAGTCCTAGTGCCGAGGTTTTAGTAGAGGTAGGCCTTGATGCGGATCCGGTTGCTAACCCGGACCACCCTAGAGTTGTTGAGCATAGAGAGATAGAGGTTGCTAAAGGGGCTGTTTTGAGTGGGGAGATGCTTGAATGCATAGCTGAGTTAAGGGATCAAGAGGGTGAGTTTGATCGAGATGATGTAGAGCCGGGTTTGGTTCAAGATATTGTGAGATCCTTAGACCCAGGTGCACGTGTGTTTGAGGCTGAGGTGGGCGAGTTTTCAGCTGCTACAAGGCCTAAGAAAGGGCTATTTTCAGTGGTAACGGGGCTGAGAGCAAAGACCCCCTTGACACCGAGCTCACTTGTCAAAGTTGTAGAAAGGTCGAGCTCCAAGAAGAAGTTTCCCCCCCTCTTACATACGGCTAAATCCATGTTGACCGGGGGAAAAAAGGAGATGGGGGTAAAAGGGTACCTAGCAAGACGGCTAAGTTTGGAAGAGGGTTGTAGTAGCCCTAAGAAAGGTGCTCATGGTTGATGTAAGAATAGGAGCATGGAATGTTAGGGGTGTGAATGGCGCCCCTAAAATAAGTATGGTGAACAAGTTTTCCATTAAGAATAAAGTAAGTTTGTTTGGATTGTTGGAAACTAAAACGCTGCGTACTAAAGAAGGAGAGTTGGCTTGGTCCTTGCTTAAGGGATGGAAGTTTTGTACGGAAGAAGGTTTGAGTGAAAGGAGTAGAATGAGAGTGGTTTGGGATCCTATGGTTTTGAGAGTGGAAGTTGTGGTGAAATCCAAGCAAGCTATTCATTGCAAGGTCCATCTTAAGAGCTCACATGAGAAGTTTTATGCCACTTTTGTCTATGCCTCCAATACTAGCCCGGAAAGGAGAGAGTTGTGGGACCTCCTGGGGAGCATTGCCTCGAGTATGGATGAGTAGTGGATTGTTCTTGGGGATGTAAATTGCATTCTCAACTCAAGCAAAAAATTTTCCCTTCGAAGGAGAAGTGAAGGGGAACCCACGGAGTTAGCGGGGGTGTTGGATAGATGTTTGCTTGAGGACTTAGCTTACTCTGGGGCGAAGTTCACTTGGTCAAACGAACAAGAAGGGAGGAACAGGGTGGCGACCAAGATTGATAGAGTGCTTGTTAATGATGCTTGGAAGAGAAATTTCAGTCAAGCCTATGCTTTCTTTGGCGATCCATGGCTCTCCGATCACTCACCGGGGCTTGTTTTTGTGAACCCCTCTCATGTTGGGAGGAGATTCCCATTCCGTTTCTTCAACTTTTGGACGGAAGAGGAAGAGTTTAGAAGTGTGGTTGAGAGGGCGTGGAGCACCCAAGTTGAGGGATCGGCCCAATTTGTCCTTATGAAGAAAATGCAAAAAGTAAAGGGAGAACTCAAGGGTTGGTTAAGATCTAAACATAGAGCTCTTGAGGGCTTGGTAGAAGAAAGTGTGGAGAAGCTCAAGAGAGCACACTTGGCACTTAATGAGGATATGGGGAATGAGGAGAAACAAGAAGAAATGAAAAGGGCCAAGCTTGAGTTGGAGGGTAATTTGAGCAAACTCTCTAGTGCTACCAAACAACGAGCTAAAATGGATTGGCTATCGTATGGGGAAGAAACGTCATCCATTTTTTTCAATAGAATTAAAGAGAGGAAGATCTTTAAGAAGTTACACTTGCTCAAGAATGAAGAAGGGCAAGAGGTGGAAGGGGAAGAGAACATCACCAAGGAGGTCGTAGGGTACTTTGAGAGACTTTTTGGCACGACGGGATTGACGCAACCGGCTGGTTTTGAGGAGTTGAGTGGGCCTAAGCTAGAAGATGAGGATGTAGCTGCCCTAAGTTTTACTCCCTCAGAAGAGGAAATTAAACACGCCTTCTTCAATATAGGTGTTAATAAATCCCCGGGGCCGGACGGGTTTGGTAGCCACTTTTATAAGGAGTGTTGGGATATCATCAAAGTTGAAGTGCTTGCGGCGGTTCGGGAGTTTTTTAGCTCGGGTCAATTACTAAGGTATTGGAATAATACCTTTGTAAGTTTGATACCGAAAGTGGAAGAGCCGTTCATGGTCAAGGAGTTTAGACCTATAGCATGTTGTAATGTCTTCCAAAAGGCCATTTCAAATATCATGGTGGAGAGAATACGGCCTTTACTTGGGAAGATAGTGGATTTGAATCAAGGGGCTTTTGTACCGGGACGTCTCTTAGCCCATAATGTAGCGGTGGCACAAGAGATAGTTGCAAACTATGAAGATCGGGATGTGTCCAAGAGGTGTGTGATTAAAGCGGACTTGCATAAGGCCTATGATTGATTGGATTGGGCGCACTTGGAGAAAACCCTGCACTACCTCAACTTTCCTCCACACTTGATACGTCTAATCATGGTATGTGTCTCAACACCTCGCTTTTCCATTTTGGTGAATGGGGAGGCAAAGGGCTTCTTTGAGGGGAAAAGAGGGCTAAGACAAGGGGATCCTCTATCCCCGTTCCTCTTTGTCTTAGTAATGGAAGTTTTGAATAGGAAGCTCAAGATGGCTAGCAACAATGGGGGTTTCTTTTTCCACCCAAAATGTAAAAGACTTGGCCTTCTTAGTCTAGCCTTTGCGGATGACTTGTTGGTTTTTTGTAAACCCATGGGAGATTCCTTAAAGATTGCTACTAAGTGTTTGAGGGAGTTTGGAGAGGAATCCGGGCTTGTCCTTAGTGCCTCAAAGACACATCTCTTTTTTGGGGGAGTGGGGGAGGGAGATAGGGTACGGTTGGCTAGAGAGCTTGGGTTTTCATTGGGGACCTTCCCGGTGAGATACCTAGGACTTCCTCTCCACACTAAAAAGCTCAAGATTTCAGATTATAGCCCCCTCCTCAACAAAATTACCATAACCCTCCAACGTTGTTGCATTCCTACCCTTACTTATGCCGGGAGAGCGGAAGTTATTAGATGTGTGGTGGGAGGTGTACTCTCTTTTTGGGCTCAACTGGTTTTACTACCTAAGAGAGTCATAAGGAGGATAGAGAGTCTTTGTAGAAACTATCTTTGGTCGGGAAGATTGGAAGGGAGAAGAGCCCTTGTGGCGTGGGAGGATGTTTGCAAGCCCTTTGAGGAGGGTGGGCTCAACATCAAAGAGTTGGAAGCTTGGAATACTTCGGCCTTCTTCCGGTTAGGGCATGATGTGATCACCGGAAGGATGAACATGTGGACAAGGTGGGTAGAGGATAACCACACTCGTAGGGCGGATTTTTGGAGTGTGAGGAAGACAAACACCGATTCTTGGGTGTGGAGAAATTTGCTCAAAACCCGGGAAACCATGAGAGGTGTGTTGTTGGGAGATGAGCAACAAGGGGAGAGGATAAACGTCCTAGACATCACTAGGCCGAATGGGAGCCTTGATACTAAAGCACTTTATGAGGTCTTGAGAAATAAAGGGGAAAAGGAGGAGTGGTGTGAGATTGTGTGGGGGGTGGTCCGAGCAAGAGCATGGAGCTTCCGACTTTGGTTGGCCTATAAAGGAAGACTCCCTACCTTGGTCCGACTTTTTGAGTGGGGATGTGCTAGCCATAATGTTTGCCCCTTGTGCAATGAACACCCCGAGACTATTGAGCATGTTTGGGGATCTTGCTTATTTGTACTACGAGTGATGGAAAGAGTTTGGAGGTGGGTAGGGATACACACCCACAAGGAGGATGTAAGGGAATGGGTTGAATGGTTTATACGATCACCCGGCCGAGATAGTACACTCTTCAAGGTGAAGCTCATGGCCTTCCTAGGAGTAGTGTACTACACTTGGAAGCATAGGAATAATGTGCTTCATGAGGGAATTGAACCAAATGTTGTCTCTTGTGCCCAAGAAATCATTATTGCATGTAAACAAAGACTTGAAGCTTCATGCAAGTTTGAAGGAAGACAAGGAGAAGTCCTTCGAAGACAACTCGGCCTTTGAGGTATGTGTAGGTGGCTTGTGCTTTTTCGTGGCGTTCATATTTAGAGCCTTTGGTGATTGTTTGTGGTTTGATGCTCGGGCCGTGAGGCTTAGGAGAGCTTTTTTGATGTGTAGGTGGTGATGTCTCACACCTAGTTTTGTGTTGATATTTTGCACATGTTTGCCCATGTGAGTTGTACATAGGGCAGTCGGGTAATACTCGGGTTTTGCATATTTTTATAGGCTTTTGTCTATAGGTTGGTGATGGGGTCCTAGACCCGTTTTTGTTAGGCCCGTAGGGCATTTTTGACCGGATCTGCGTATCCGAGGCTGGGGTTGTACTTTTTCACCTTGACTTTTTATGGTCAAGAGTGTTCTGTATATTCCTTCTATTTCTATATATTCACCACGTTTCGAGCTAGTAGCGTCCTAAGAAAAACATTTTGTAAAGACACATTCGACCGTACAACCGTTTAGGGCATTTTCGGGGATGGTCTCGTTTTTAGGCTAAATGGTACGAAGATTTTCGTAACAGAACTTTTGCGAGTTTTTTCCGTTTTTTTGCTTGGATGAGCTAGTAGGGTCCTAAGAAAAACATTTTGTAAAGACACATTCGACCGTACAACCGTTTAGGGCATTTTCGGGGAGGGTCTCGTTTTGAGGCTGAATGGTACGAAGATTTTCGTACCAGAACTTTTGCGAGTTTTTTCCATTTTTTTGCTTTTATGAGCTAGTAGGGGCCTAAGAAAAACATTTTGTAAAGACACATTCAACCGTACAACCGTTTAGGGCATTTTCGGGGATGGTCTCGTTTTTAGGCTAAATGGTACGAAGATTTTCGTACCAGAACTTTTGCGAGTTTTTTCCGTTTTTTTTGCTCGGATGAGGTAGTAGGGTCCTAAGAAAAACATTTTGTAAAGACACATTCGACCGTACAACCGTTTAGGGCATTTTTGGGGATGGTCTCGTTTTGAGGCTGAATATTATGAAGATTTTCGTAACAGAACTTTTGCGAGTTTTTTCCTTTTTTGCTTGGATGAGCTAGTAGGGTCTTAAGAAAAACATTTTGTAAAGACACATTCTACCGTACAACCGTTTAGGGCATTTTCGGGGATGGTCTCGTTTTGAGGCTGAATAATATGAAGATTTTCGTAACAGAACTTTTGCGAGTTTTTTCCGTTTTTTTTGCTTGGATGAGCTAGTAGGGTTCTAAGAAAAACATTTTGTAAAGACACATTCGACCGTACATCCGTTTAGGGCAATTTCGGGTAGGGTCTCGTTTTGAGGCTGAATGATACGAAGATTTTCGTACCAGAACTTTTGCTAGTTTTTTCCGTTTTTTCGATTGGATGAGCTAGTAGGGTCCTAAGAAAAACATTTTGTAAAGACACATTCGATCGTACAACCGTTTAGGGCAATTTCGGGGATGGTCTGGTTTTTAGGCTAAATGGTACGAAGATTTTCGTACCAGAATTTTTGCGAGTTTTTTCCGTTTTTTTGCTCGGATGAGCTAGTAGGGGCCTAAGAAAAACATTTTGTAGAGACACATTCGACCGTACAACCGTTTAGGGCATTTTCGGGGATGTTCTCGTTTTTAGGGTAAATGGTACGAAGATTTTCGTACCAGAACTTTTGCGAGTTTTTTCCGTTTTTTTTGCTCGGATGAGCTAGTAGGGGGCCTAAGAAAAATATTTTGTAAAGACACATTCGACCGTACAACCGTTTAGGGTATTTTCGGGGAGGGTCTCGTTTTGAGGCTGAATGGTACGAATATGTTCGTACCAGAACTTTTGCGAGTTTTTTCCGTTTTTTTTGCTTGGATGAGCTAGTTCTCGCCCAAGAAAAAGATTTTGTAAAGACACATTCGACCGTACAACCGTTTTGCGCATTTTCGGGGAGGGTCTCGTTTTGAGGCTGAATGGTACGAAGATTTTCATACCAGAACTTTTATGAGTTTTTTCCATTTTTTTGGCATGGATGAGTTTGTTTATAGGTCCTTGTTTGGGTTGGTAGGGTGCTAAACCCGTTTTTTGTTATGCCCGCAGTGCAGTTTTGACCGGATCTTAGTATCCGGGGTTAGAGTTGTATGCTTTTCACCTTGACCACTAGGTCAAGCGTGTTTTGTATTTGTTTTCCCCA
Organism: Fallopia convolvulus; assembly: GCA_964016875.1. NCBI lineage: Eukaryota > Viridiplantae > Streptophyta > Magnoliopsida > Caryophyllales > Polygonaceae > Fallopia > Fallopia convolvulus. The sequence goes on along the minus strand of OZ024733.1, from coordinate 12,146,464 downwards.
CTCTTTCTATATATTTACCACGTTTCGAGCTAGTAGGGTCCTAAGAAAAACATTTTGTAAAGACACATTCGACCGTACCACCGTTTAGAGCATTTTCGGGGATGGTCTCGTTTTGAGGCTGAATGGTACGAAGATTTTCGTACCAGAACTTTTGTGAGTTTTTTTCCATTTTTTTGCTTTAATGAGCGAGTAGGGGCCTAAGAAAATCAGTTTGTTAAGACACATTCGACCGTACAACCGTTTAGGGCATTTTCGGGGATGTTCTCGTTTTGATGCTGAATGGTACGAAGATTTTTGTACCAGAACTTTTGCGAGTTTTTTCCGTTTTTTTTGCTTGGATGAGCTAGTAGGGTCCTAAGAAAAACATTTTGTAAAGACACATTCGACCGTACAACCGTTTAGGGCATTTTTGGGGATGGTCTTGTTTTGAGGCTGAATAATATGAAGATTTTCGTAACAAAACTTTTGCGAGTTTTTTCCGTTTTTTTGCTTGGATGAGCTAGTAGGGTCCTAAGAAAAACATTTTGTAAAGACACATTCGACTGTACAACCGTTTCGGGCATTTTCGGGGATGGTCTCGTTTTGAGGCTGAATAATATGAAGATTTTCGTAACAGAACTTTTGCGAGTTTTTTCCGTTTTTTTTGCTTGGATGAGCTAGTAGGGTTCTAAGAAAAACATTTTGTAAAGACACATTCGACCGTACATCCGTTTAGGGCAATTTCGGGTAGGGTCTCGTTTTGAGGCTGAATGATACGAAGATTTTCGTACCAGAACTTTTGCTAGTTTTTTCCGTTTTTTCGATTGGATGAGCTAGTAGGGTCCTAAGAAAAACATTTTGTAAAGACACATTCGACCGTACAACCGTTTAGGGCATTTTCGGGGATGGTCTCGTTTTGAGGCTAAATGGTACGAAGATTTTCGTAACAGAACATTTGCGAGTTTTTTCCGTTTTTTTCGCTCGGATGAGCTAGTAGGGGCCTAAGAAAAACATTTTGTAAAGACACATTCGACCGTACAACCGTTTAGGGCATTTTCGGTGATGGTCTCGTTTTTAGGCTAAATGGTACGAAGATTTTTGTACCAGAACTTTTTTTGGCATGGATGAGTTTGTTTATAGGTCCTTGTTTGGGTTGGTAGGGTGCTAAACCCGTTTTTTGTTAGGCCCGCAGGGCAGTTTTGACCGGATCTTAGTATCCGGGGTTAGAGTTATATGCTTTTCACCTTGACCACTAGGTCAAGCGTGTTTTGTATTTGTTTTCCCCACTCTTTCTATATATTTATCACGTTTCGAGCTAGTAGGGGCCTAAGAAAAACATTTTGTAAAGACACATTCGACCGTACAACCGTTTAGAGCATTTTCGGGGATGGTCTCGTTTTGAGGCTGAATGGTACGAAGATTTTCGTACCATAACTTTTGTGAGTTTTTTTCCATTTTTTTGCTTTAATGAGCAAGTAGGGGCCTAAGAAACTCAGTTTGTAAAGACACATTCGACCGTACAACCGTTTAGGGCATTTTCGGAGATGTTCTCGTTTTGATGCTGAATGGTATGAAGGTTTTCGTACCAGAACTTTTGCGAGTTTTTTCCGTTTTTTTTTGCTCGGATGAGCTAGTAGGGTCCTAAGAAAAACATTTTGTAAAGACACATTCGACCGTACAACCGTTTAGGGCATTTTCGGGTATGGTCTCGTATTGAGGCTGAATGGTACGGAGATGTTCGTACCAGAACTTTTGCGAGTTTTTTCCCTTTTTTTGCTTGGATGAGCTAGTAGGAGCCTAAGAAAAACATTTTGTAAAGACACATTTGACCGTACAACCGTTTAGGGCATTTTCGGGGATGGTCTCGTTTTTAGGCTAAATGGTACGAAGATTTTCGTACCAGAACTTTTGCGAGTTTTTTCCGTTTTTTTTGCGCGGACGAGCTAGTAGGGGCCTAAGAAAAACATTTTGTAAAGACACATTCGACCGTACAACCGTTTAGGGCATTTTCGGGGATGGTCTCGTTTTGAGGCTGAATGGTACGAAGATTTTCGTACCAGAACTTTTGCGAGTTTTTTCCCTTTTTTTTGGCATGGATTAGCTAGTAGGGGCCTAAGTAAAACATTTTGTAATTACACATTCGACCGTACAATCGTTTAGGGCATTTTCGGGGATGGTCTCGTTTTGAGGCCGAATAATACGAAGATTTTCGTATCAGAACTTTTGCGAGTTTTTTCCCTTTTTTTGGCATGGATGAGCTAGTAAGGGCCTAAGAAAAACATTTTGTAAAGACACATTCGACCGTACAACCGTTTAGGGCATTTTCGGGGATGGTCTCGTTTTTAGGCTAAATGGTACGAAGATTTTCATACCAGAACTTATGCGAGTTTTTTCCTTTTTTTTGCTCGGATGAGCTAGTAGGGGCCTAAGAAAAACATTTTGTAAAGACACATTCGACCGTACAACCGTTTAGGGTATTTTCGGGTATGGTCTCGTTTTGAGGCTGAATGGTACGAAGATGTTCGTACCAGAACTTTTGCGAGTTTTTTCCGTTTTTTTTGCTTGGATGAGCTAGTAGGGGCCTAAGAAAAACATTTTGTAAAGACACATTCGACCGTACAACCGTTTAGGGCATTTTCGGGGATGGTCTCGTTCTTAGGCTAAATGGTACGAAGATTTTCGTACCAGAACTTTTGCGAGTTTTTTCCGTTTTTTTTGCTCGGACGAGCTAGTAGGGGCCTAAGAAAAACATTTTGTAAAGACACATTCGACCGTACAACCGTTTAGGGCATTTTCGGGGATGGTCTCGTTTTGAGGCTGAATGGTACGAAGATTTTCGTACCAGAACTTTTGCGAGTTTTTTCCGTTTTTTTTGGCATGGATGAGCTAGTAGGGGCCTATGAAAAACATTTTGTAAAGACACATTCGACCGTACAACCGTTTAGGGCATTTTCGGGGATGGTCTCGTTTTTAGGCTGAATGGTACGAAGATTTTCGTACCAGAACTTTTGCGAGGTTTTTCGGTTTTTTTTTGGTCAGATGAGCTAGTAGGGTCCTAAGAAAAACATTTTGTAACGACACATTCGACCGTACAACCGTTTAGGGCATTTTCGGGGAGGGTCTCGTTTTGAGGTTGAATGGTACAAAGATTTTCGTACCAGAACTTTTGCGAGTTTTATCCGTTTTTTTTTGCTCGGATGAGCTAGTCGGGGCCTATGAAAAACATTTTGTAAAGACACATTCGGCCGTACAACCGTTTAGGGCATTTTCGGGGATGGTCTCGTTTTTAGGCTAAATGGTACGAAGATTTTCGTACCAGAACTTATGCGAGTTTTTTTCGTTTTTTTTGCTCAGATGAGCTAGTAGGTGATACGGGGATAAGCCGCTTGATGCCTGATCTTCGACGTTCACGACTCAAACAAAGGAACAAAGAACAATGTTTAGAAATGAAATCAAAATGAATGACTCGACACGAACAAAGGCAATGAAAGACTCAAGACGCAAAACAGATGCAGCAATAAATGAAAGGAAATGACTCAAAAGGGACTAGAAGATCAACTATTTGAGACAACTAGAAGACTCTTGTCTTGAAAAGACAAGAACCCAATCGAATGGACACGCAACCAACCTTTACGATCTCACACACCAAGGACGAACCTTGTAGCACGAGAAAGGGGCTCGTGATTGTTGATAAGCACCAACCTTCGATGAGATTGACACAAGTCAAAGCAAACCAAGCTGCGGATTCACACACACGTTGAAAGCCAAGGCTCTCGTTTTCTCTCTATTGCAAGGAGAATTGGAAATTACAAATGAGTTGTCTAAACTGAAAATTAACTACCTAAAAGCTATTTATATGTCCAGAAATTGCAAGGAAATAATAATTAAAGTCTAATTAAAATAAAAGATAGTCAATGGCCCAATAGAGAAACAAGCCCAAATAGAAGACCGATGCTAGTGTGCACACTTGGACAGGCGCGCGCACACTCGGACAGGCGCACACTTAGGGTCGCGCCTGATACGTGATTGCCTCGGATGACTCCTTAGAAACCTCGTATATGACCCACACAAGTCCCGATCTTGCCTTGTAATCGATTTCCAACCTACAATGCTTTCAAATTAGATGACTTGGAACACAAACAAAGAAAACGAATTGAATTGATGAATTGAGAGAACCGATCAGAATTCTAGAGTTAATCAATTTTGATAGTTCAAACGGATTGGCTCTAACGCTAAATCCGAATGATAAACTAGTTCGATCTTTAACAATCAAAACTAGAACAATCTAGTTGAATTAAAACCACAATTCTGATATGAACACGAGAGAGAGAATTCGGATGATGATGATGAACGATCGATCTCCAATTGCAAGCATAGACACACGAGTTTTTGGGCCCAAAAGCAAGACTAAACCAAAGGGGTTTAATCTTACTTCAAGCTGATTTTTCATTAATGAGATTGCAAAGTATAAATAGTAGAATACAAGAGTCTTCCTTGGAGAGCAAGGCACCCCTAGGGCCGGCCCTAATAGATAGAGAGAGCCCCCATGTCTTGCTTTCCAAGATATAATAAAATATCTAATAATATCTATCTAGATTCCCTTAAATAAAATAAATCATGGCTGATTTATTTATTTAAGGAAATATCCTAACAAACTCAAAATATCTAATAACAAACTAAAAATATCTCTAACAACCAAGAGAGAGAATATTAATCAACTAACATAAGCCTATTGATTGATTTCTCAACATTATTTAAATAAAAGCACACGCCTATAATAAATAAATAGAAGATATTTTCTCTTACTTAGAATGGTCAAGTCAAAGGGTTGACTTTGACCCATATACCAATTTATCTCACCCGGTCACTTACTAAATTCAACCCTAAAGTGAGACAAACTAATACATGTTTCTAAATAAGGAAATAGATGAATTTCGGCCCTCTTGAATCAATCCATGGAATCCGGGCTCAATTGATGTCGAATGCACGAGACCCACTTTGTCTTGATAGGCTCTTCAAGAACCGTTGCCAATCGAACCAAAATTGCTGTTGTGCCTTAAGAATCTTCTTAGCTCGACTTCTTGTAATTGTCCGTCAGAAGGCACTCGAATCAACTCATCGACGTCGGTTAGAGACATGGCAGGCTTCACTGCATCATTCTCCTCCACTTGAGCTCGAATCGTCTCTGATTCGACGTCGGAATCAAAATCTGGCACATAAAGAGATAGATCAGCCACATTAAAAGTCGGATGGACACCATACTCACCAGGCATGTCAACATGATATGCATTAGGGCCGATTCTCCTGATGATACGAAATGGGCCATCTCCTCTCTGATCTAACTTGTTCTTCCTTTGATTTGGGAACCTTTCCTTCCTTAGATGCACCCAAACAAGATCTCCTTCTTCAAAGATAACTTGTTTTCGACCTTTATCAGCATGGGCCTTGTACTTCATGGATTTTCTCTCCAAGTGCATCTTTGTCCTCTCATGTAGCTTCTTCACAAACTCAACCCGCTTGTCAGCTTCAAAACTTTCTTTTCCCTTGTATGGCTGAGGCGTCAAATCCACTGGAGTCCTCGGATTCAGCCCATAAACAACCTCAAAAGGGGTCATTTTTGTAGCTGAATGGATTGACCTGTTATAAGCAAATTTCACAAAAGGCAAAACATCTTCCCAACGTTTGAGGTTAGCTTTAAGCATAGTTCTAAGTAAAACCCCTAACGTTCTATTAGTAACTTCAGTTTGCCCATCAGTTTGTGGATGACATGAGGTAGAAAATAGCAATTTAGTTCCCAATTTAGACCACAGACTCTTCCAAAAATAACTCAAAAACTTAGCATCACAATCTGAAACAATAGAACAAGGAATGCCATGCAATCTAACAACTTCTCTAAAGAACAAATCAGCAACATGCACAGCATCATCAGTCGTGTGACAAGGAATAAAATGAGCCATTTTGGAAAAACGGTCTACTACCACAAAGATAGAATCTCTACCTTTCCTAGTTCTAGGCAATCCTACAATGAAGTCCATAGAAATGTCCTCCAAGGTGAACTAGGAATAGGCAAAGGCTGATACAAACCACGGGGATTAAGTCTAGACTTAGCTTTAGCACAAACAACACAACTCTTGACAAATCTAAGCACATAGTTACTCATTTTAGGCCAAAAGTAGTGTTCTTTTAATCCTTCTAAAGTCTTTTCTAAACCCCTATGTCCTCTTGATTCATGAACCTCTTTAGTTAGAAGCCTACGTATACTAGATGAAGGAATGCACAATTTACCAGCTTTAAACAAGTATCCATCATCAATAAAGTAGGTATCTATTTCTCCCCTAGACATGCAATTCTTATAAATTTCAGCAAAGTGAGGATCACTAGCATACAATTCCCTAATCATTGCAAATCCAAGGATCTTAACATCACATTGGTTCAAGAGAACATACCTGCGAGAAAGGGCGTCAGCTACCACATTCTCTTTGCCTTTCTTATGCTTTACAACATAAGGAAAGGTCTCCGTAAATTCAACCCATCTTGCATGTCGCCTGCAGAGTCTGGATTGGCCTTTCAAATACTTCAAGGCCTCATGATCAGAATGTATTACAAACTCTTTAGGCCACAAATAATGAGACCAAGTTTTCAAAACCCTAATCAAAGCATACAAATCTTTATCATAAGTAGGGTAATTCAACTCAGCCCCACTAAGCTTTTCACTAAAGTAAGCTATGGGTTTCTTGTCTTGCAAGAGCACGCCTCCTATGCCATGTCCAGAAGCGTCCACCTCTATCTCGAATGCCTTGGAGAAATCAGGGAGTTGGAGTACTGGGGCGTGGCATAACCTGTCCTTCAAAGTGTTGAAGGCGTTCTCTTGTTGCTCTCTCCATTTGAATGTTGTATCCTTCTTTGTAAGCTCATGGAGAGGGGCTGCAATTGTGCTAAAATCACGCACAAATCTCCTGTAGAAGCCAGCCAAGCCGAGAAAAGAGCGCACCATGGTTGGTGTAGTCGGCTGGGGCCACTCCTTGATTGCCTTGATCTTGTCTTCATCTACCTTCAATCCACCTTTAGACACAACAAAACCAAGAAAAATGGTAGACTCCGAGCAAAAAGAACACTTTTTCAAATTAACATAAAGTTTTTCTAACCTCAAAGTGTCCAAAACAGCCCTAAGATGATCTACATGTTCATGCAAGGTTTTGCTATAGACTAAGATATCATCAAAGTAGACTACAACAAATTTTCCTAAGTATCTTCTTAAAACATGGTTCATAAGCCTCATGAAAGTACTAGGTGCATTAGTTAATCCAAAAGGCATTACAAACCATTCATATAATCCATACTTAGTTTTAAAGGCAGTTTTCCATTCATCCCCTTCCCTCATTCTAATTTGATGGTACCCAAAATTTGAGCCAAAACGCTCGAGTGGTTTGGGAGATAGCCCCGTTTTCGTCTCTGGTGTGCTGCTGGAACTGTGCCTCGGCACTTTGGACGATTTAGGGACATTCTCTGGGCGTTTTTCGTCCCAAACAGTATCTCCACCTGTGCTTGATGTTTTCCTAAAATTTGAGCCAGAACGCTCGGGTGGAGACTGGGAAACGCCGCTGGGCTTTGTTGGTGCGTCGGGCGCTGAGCGCCGGGCTGCAAGCTTGGCCGCCGATTCAGCCTCCTCTTTCTCTTCCTTGGCACGCCTAAGTGCCCTAGCTTGGTCTCTGTGTACCTGGTCCTGTAAAACTTGTTGGGGCGACAATGGTAGAAGAGAAACTCTCCTCCCGTCATAGTTAAACGAATAGGTATTAAGCATGCCATCATATATAACTCTCCTATCGAATAACCATGGTCTACCTAACAAGATATGAGTGCATTCCATGTTTACCACATCACACATGATATCATCCACATAATTGCCTATGGAAACACGGACTAAGCATTGATGAGTGACTAAGTTAGGACCATCAGAATCATTAATACCATTTAGACCATAACTAGTAGCCCTAGGTTGGGTTTTTAATTGCAAGTGATCAACTACCTTAGCATTAATAATGTTACAGCAGCTACCACTATCAATTATCATGCATAACACTTGATTCTTCACAGTACACCTAGTATGAAAAATATTTTCCCTTTGATCTAGCCTAGGTGTTTCTTGTAAAGTAAGAGTACGCATGGTTACCAAAGTTAGAGGCTGTTCGGTGCAATCGAGTTCAATGGCCTCTACGTCCTCCTCCTCTTGTCCATTGCTCTCCTCCTCCACTTGATTTGGAGGTATATCTTCATCACTCACATATCCTCCATTGGTGGTGAGAAGCACTTGCTTTTGATTTGGACAATCCTTGGCATAATGACCTCTTCCTTGACACTTGTAGCACACTAAATCACGTGCCCTTGGCTGGTTTGGAGGTCCATTGTTGGGACGCCTTTGGCCTTGAAAACCTGTTGGTTTAGGTGAGCTAGAAGCTCCCTTTTGCTGCATAGAAGGGTTAGAAGAATAAGAATTGGAATTTGAACTAGGATTAGAAACATACCTTTTTGGTGCATTCCAAGCTTCCTTCTTCTTCCTTTGTTGTTGCTCATAGAGTAGTTGGGCTGAATGTACTAAGGCATTGAGATCCTTGATTTGTTGAATCTTTAATGTGTCTTTAATGCTTTGATTCAGTCCAGCCATGAATTGGGTCCTTAGAGACCGTTGGGAATGATGAATTCCCGCTTTGAAGCTCAAATCCTCTAGCTCATTGAAGTACTCGGTTGGAGACTTGGTACCTTGTTTGCATGTAACAACTTTCAGCCTCATGTGCTCGGTATGCTCTTCGGGCACATACTTCTTCCTCATGACAAACTTCAGCTGGCCCCAAGTTTCAATCGGTGGTAAGGCCTTTCTGATTCTATCTTCCTTCATTCTGAACCACCAATTTCTAGCGGTCCCAACGAAGTGAATAACAACAACTGCAACTTTCTCCCATTCTTCATAGCCCATGTGATCTAGAATAAAATTTGTGGCTTGTTCCCACTCTAGACACTTCTCTGGATTGAGCTCTCCGTTGAATGGCTCTAACTTGATCTTAATATCACGCTTCCCAATCTGATTGACTTGTTGGTTAGCATGATTGTTGTTGTTCGGCCTTTGCACTCCATAAGCTGGTGGGATATCTTCTACAACCTCAGCTTGGTTATAGAAATCATCAAGGGGAGGATGCCATGGGCGCCTTTCTTCCCCGGGATAGCCATAAGTCACATCATCAAAAGGATTGTTGTATTGTTGTTGTTGTTGATGAGTGGCTTGAGGATACCGGTTAGCTTGCTGATTGTAGAATTGTTGATGGGTAACCGGTGGAGTCCTCGATCCTATGCCTCTTCCTCTACCTCGGCCTGCTGTGGGGGAGTATTGAGCCGGGGGATCTTGATCTTTGTAGCTAGCAAGCACATCATGCTCTTCATCAATTGTTTGTTGCTTGCCTTTGTCACTAATTGAGGCTTGATTTGGATCACTTGTAAGCTCTATTGCAGGAGCAACCTTATGACTTCCTTGAGATGACTCAATCAAAGTGGCAATTTGCTCCTCTAGACGCCGTAATTGAGGATTGATTGTAGCCGTGGCCAACTCTACAGCTCGAGCTTGACCATCTCGTACACTCTCATTAATGGACAACCTAATGAAGTCGATTGCCTCCTTAGTGAGATTCAATTCAGCCGAGTTCGGCTCATTAGAGACCACCATTGTTCTTGAAACAAACAAGAAGGTAGAGAGAGTAGTGTGTTCTAAAGCAAATCACAACAAGCAATACCACACCTTAATCAAGCCAAAACTTGCCTCAAAGCAATCCAATCAACTTAAATCAGTGTTTGGGTTGAATTGAGGGAGTAAATGGGTAGATATGGTGTAGATATGGTATACTATGATAAGTAAAGGAAATATGCAGCTTAAGCAAATGGCAAGTATGCAAGAAGACAAGCAATGCAAATAATCCCTTTATGAGCTTTAAAACACATGCAGTCTCTCAATTGACTCTATGCGAGTTAATAAAGCCAAAATTATCATGCAAGGACAGAAATATGGTAGGCTAAGTGACTTTTGTTTCGTCACTCTTTTTCTTCAAAGTGATTTCTACTTAACTATTTTTAAGCAAGTAGTCATTAGGGTTAAAAGTGGCTTAAAACTAGTTGGGGTAGATCACTTTTTCTTTTCTGATTTTTTTTGTTTTTTTTTGTTTTTTTTTTGACTTTATGCACAATCTACTTTTGTGCTAGAATGAAGAAACAAGCAAAGCAATGCAAAGGAATGCAAATAGGGCTAACACGAAAACTACGCTAATCTGATTTTTTTTTAACTAAGTGACTTTAAACTACCAATGAAACCAACTAGAAGCCAAATTAACAAGAGAAGATAGGGCTAGGTCGAATTTATGGAATGCAATGACAAGAATTAGCAAATATCAACAATGCAATATGAATCTCTATTGATCATGCAACATGCAATAAAAACTCATAAAAATTGTAGGAAGACAAAAGCTAATCTATATTGCAATCAAACTCAACCAATTCAACCAAAAGCATGCAACAAATCCCTTAAAAATCTCCTAATTGGGTAATTGCTTGGAGGGCAAGTAATCAACTAAGGAATTAGGGTTTGGTGTTCTCGGCTGCCTAGGGTTAGAAGGGTTTAGGGTTCGGCTTCAAGGGTTTGAGAGAAGGTAGGGTTCGAATTAGGGTTACCTAAAGAGGGTGGGGGTAGGCGATCTAGGGTTAGGGTTAGGTTTTGGTGATGGGGTTGGTGAGGTTGTGATCGAGTGGTGGTGGAGGGTGGTGCGGCGTGGTTGAGCGACACCAGTTCAAGGTGGAGGGTGGTGGTGCGAGGTGGTGGTTGGCGGAAAAGGTGGTGGTTGTGGTGCAAAATTCAATCTTTGGTCTCAAAAATTCAAACTTTAGGCAAAGGTGGGATTTTTGGGATCAAAAACTGAATTAAATCAATTAGAAAGCAAATTAAGGAAAGAAAATTTTACTTGGCGAGACGCTGGATTATGATACCACTTGATACGTGATTGCCCCGGAATCCTCCGTAGAAACCTCGTATATGACCCACACGATCCCGATCTTGCCTTGTAACTTCAGATTCGATCCTACAATGCTTTCAAAGTGAGAAACTTATTGCGCAAGTAACCTCAAGAACTCGAGTATGAATTATGAACAAACAAACTGATTTGATAAATTGAACAATCAATTTTGATAGTTCAATCAGATTGGCTCTAACGCTAAATCTGATTGATAAACTAGAATGATCTTTAACAATCACTTCTAGAACAACCTCAATTGATTAACCCAATCAATCAAATTACGAACAAACAAAGAGAGAGAATTTCGAGATTGATGATGATGTTTCGAACTCCAATTGCTAGCAAACACAAGTTGTTGTTTTTGAGCCCAAGAGATAGATTAAACCAATTTGGGTTTAATCTCTCTCAAGCTGATTTTATTGAATGAAATATGCAAAGTATAAATAGAGAATACAAAAGCTATTACTTGGGGAGCAAGGAGTTAAGGTGGCCGGCCCTAGGATGATAGATTAGGCCTCCTTATCTTGCTTCCCAAGATATAATAAAATATCTAATAATATCTATCTAGATTCCCCTTAAATAAAATAAATCATGGCTGATTTATTTATTTAAGGAAAATATCCTAACAACTATAAAATATCCAAAACAAACTAAAAATATCTCTAACAACCAAGAGAGAGAAGATCAACCAACTAACATAAGCCTATTGGCTGATTTCTCTACATTATTAAATTAAAAGCACACGCCTATAATAAATAAATAGAAGATATTTTCTCTTACTTAGAATGGTCAAGTCAAAGGGTTGACTTTGACCCATATACCAATTTATCTCACCCGGTCACTTACTAAATTCAGCCCTAAAGTGAGACAAACTAATACATGTTTCTAAATAAGGAAATAGATGAATTTCGGCCCTCTTGAATCAATCCATGGAATCCGGGCTCAATTGATGTCGAATGCACGAGACCCACTTTGTCTTGCTAGGCTCTTCAAGAACCGCTGCCAATCGAACCAAGATTGTTGTTGTGCCTTGAGCAATCTTCTTAGCTCGACTTCTTGTAATTGGTCCGTCAGAAGGCACTCGAATCAACTCATCGACGTCGGTTGGAGACATGGAAGGCTTCACTGCATCAGCGTCGTATCGTTGTTGCGCTGGAACGAGCGCGCCGTTGCATCGCTGCACACCGTTGCATCGCGGTGCGCGGCGCATCGCTGGGGTTGGGGCGCGCCGCTGCAGCCTCGGTACGATGATCCTTCGGCGCTCAAGACACACACCGCCCTGGCCTTGGACTCCATACTAGCTCCTGCCTCCTTAGCCATAGTGTAGCCCACAAAAGCATTCATCTCGCGTTGTAGCTTCTTGGCTCGAGCACGGGTGAGTGGCCCATCAAAGAGCGTAGGCGCGCCCGGTGGAGGCTGCCTAGATGGTCCCTCATCAACCTCCCCTTCTTGGAAAGGATTCGACCCCGAATCCAGCTCTTCATCCACGGCTAAGTACGGCGTAAGATCAGCGACATTGAAGGTGGTGCTCACACCATAATCCCCGGGCAGCTCCAATTTGTATGCGCTGTCTCCAATCCTTTGAAGCACCTTGAAAGGTCCATCGCCTCTTGGAGACAGCTTGTTCTTCCTTAGCTCCGGAAATGATACGTGATTGCCTCGGGTGACTCCTTAGAAACCTCGTATATGACCCACACAAGTCCCGATCTTGTCTTGTAACGCTATTTCCAACCTGAATTTGCAATCAATGTAAGAACACGAAGAACACAAATACCAAACTGATTTCGAAACACTAATTGAATCAAATAAGATAGTTCAACTTGGATGGCTCGAACGCTAATCCAAATTGATAAACTAGTTGATATGAATCGACTAGAACTAAACTTGATTGATCAATTCAATGAATCACACAAACAAAACAATCGAATTAAGAGAGAGAATTCGGCGAGAGATGATGATCGAAGATGAATGATGATGCTCGAACCACACAAGACACAATTGTATTTTTTTTGGAGCCCAAGAGATAGATTAAACCAATTTGGGTTTAATCTCTCTCAAGCTGATTTTTATTAATGAAAGACAAGAGTTTAAATAGTAGAATACAAAGCTATTACTTGGGGAGCAAGGAGAGAGGTGGCCGGCCCTAATAGATAGAATTTGGCCTCCTTGTCTTGCTTCCCAAGATATAATAAAATATCTAAAATAATATCTATCTAGATCCCCTTAAATAAAATAAATCATGGCTGATTTATTTATTTAAGGAAATATCCTAACAAACTCAAAATATCTCTAATAAACTAAAAATATCTCTAACAACCAAGAGAGAGAAGATCAACCAACTAACATAAGCCTATTGGCTGATTTCTCTACATTATTTAAAAGCAAAAACACGCCTATAATAATATAATAGAAGATATTTTCTCTTACTTAGAATGGTCAAGTCAAAGGATTGACTTTGACCCATGTACCAATTTATCTCACCCGGTCACTTACTAAATTCAGCCCTAAAGTGAGACAAACTAATACATGTTTCTAAATAAGGAAATAGATGATTTTCGGCCCCTTGAGTTAATCCATGAAATCCGGGCTCAATTGATGTCGAATGCACGAGACCCACTTTGTCTTGCTAGGCTCTTCAAGAACAGCTGCCAATCGAACCAAGATTGATGTTGTGCCTTGAGCAATCTTCTTAGCTCGACTTCTTGTAATTGGTCCGTCAGAAGGCACACGAATCAACTCATCGACGTCGGTTGGAGACATGGCAGGCTTCACTGCATCATTCTCCTCCACTTGAGCTCGAATCGTCTCTGATTCGACGTCGGAATCAAAATCTAGCACATAAAGAGATAGATCAGCCACATTAAAAGTCGGATGGACACCATACTCACCAGGCATGTCAACATGATAAGCATTAGGGCCGATTCTTCTGATGATACGAAATGGTCCATCTCCTCTCTGATCTAACTTGTTCTTCCTTTGATTTGGGAACCTTTCCTTCCTTAGATGCACCCAAACAAGATCTCCTTCTTCAAAGATAACCTGTTTTCGACCCTTATCAGCATGGGCCTTGTACTTCATGGATTTCCTCTCCAAGTGCATCTTTGTCCTCTCATGTAGCTTCTTCACAAACTCAGCCCGCTTGTCAGCTTCAAAACTCTTCTTTCCCTTGTATGGCTGAGGCGTCAAATCCACTGGAGTCCTCGGATTCAGCCCATAAACAACCTCAAAAGGGGTCATTTTTGTAGCTGAATGGATTGACCTGTTATAAGCAAACTCTACAAAAGGCAAAACATCTTCCCAACATTTGAGGTTAGCTTTAAGCATAGTTCTAAGTAAAACCCCTAACGTTCTATTAGTAACTTCAGTTTGCCCATCAGTTTGTGGATGACATGAGGTAGAAAATAGCAATTTAGTTCCCAATTTAGACCACAGACTCTTCCAAAAATAACTCAAAAACTTAGCATCACGATCTGAAACAATAGAACAAGGAATGACATGCAATCTAACAATTTCTCTAAAGAACAAATCAGCAACATGCACAGCATCATCAGTCGTGTGACAAGGAATAAAATGAGCCATTTTGGAAAATCGGTCTACTACCACAAAGATAGAATCTCTACCCTTCCTAGTTCTAGGCAATCCTACAATGAAGTCCATAGAAATGTCCTCCCAAGGTGAACTAGGAATAGGCAAAGGCTGATATAAACCATGGGGATTAAGTCTGGACTTAGCTTTAGCACAAACAACACAACTCTTGACAAATCTAAGCACATAGTTACTCATTTTAGGCCAAAAGTAATGTTCTTTTAATCCTTCTAAAGTCTTTTCTAAACCCCTATGTCCTATTGATTCATGAACCTCTTTAGTTAGAAACCTAGGTATACTAGATGAAGGAATGCACAATTTACCAGCTTTAAACAAGTATCCATCATCAATAAAGTAGGTATCTATTTCTCCCCTAGACATGCAATTCTTATAAATTTCAGCAAAGTGAGGATCACTAGCATACAATTCCCTAATCATTGCAAATCCAAGGATCTTAACATCACATTGGTTCAAGAGAACATACCTGCGAGAAAGGGCGTCAGCTACCACATTCTCTTTGCCTTTCTTATGCTTTACAACATAAGGAAAGGTCTCCATAAATTCAACCCATCTTGCATGTCGCCTGCTGAGTCTGGATTGGCCTTTCAAATACTTCAAGGCCTCATGATCAGAATGGATTACAAACTCCTTAGGCCACAAATAATGAGACCAAGTTTTCAAAACCCTAATCAGAGCATACAACTCTTTATCATAAGTAGGGTAATTCAACTCAGCCTCACTAAGCTTTTCACTAAAGTAAGCTATGGGTTTCTTGTCTTGCAAGAGCACGCCTCCTATGCCATGTCCAGAAGCGTCCACCTCTATCTCGAATGCCTTGGAGAAATCAGGGATTTGGAGTACTAAGGCGTGGCATAACCTGTCCTTCAAAGTGTTGAAGGCGTTCTCTTGTTGCTCTCTCCATTTGAATGCTGAATCCTTCTTTGTAAGCTCATGGAGAGGGGCTGCAATTGTGCTAAAATCACGCACAAATCTCTTGTAGAAGCCAGCCAAGCCGAGAAAAGAGCGCACCATGGTTGGTGTAGTCGGCTGGGGCCACTCCTTGATTGCCTTGATCTTGTCTTCATTTACCTTCAATCCACCTTTAGACACAACAAAACCAAGAAAAATGGTAGACTCCAAGAAAAAAGAACACTTTTTCAAGTTAACATAAAGCTTTTCTAACCTCAAAGTGTCCAAAACAGCCCTAAGATGATCTACATGTTCATGCAAGGTTTTGCTATAGACTAAGATATCATCAAAGTAGACTACAACAAATTTTCCTAAGTATCTTCTTAAAACATGGTTCATAAGCCTCATGAAAGTACTAGGTGCATTAGTTAATCCAAAAGGCATTACTAACCATTCATATAATCCATACTTAGTTTTAAAGGCAGTTTTCCATTCATCCCCTTCCCTCATCCTAATTTGATGGTACCCACTTTTTAAATCAATTTTAGAGAAGAAATTAGCACCATGCAATTCATCAAGCATATCATCTAATCTAGGAATGGGATGACGGTACTTAACTGTTATTTGGTTGATCGCCCTGCAATCAACACACATTCTCCATGTGCCATCCTTCTTTGGCACCAAAATCACCGGAACCGCGCATGGGCTGAGGGATTCACGCACATAGCCTTTGTCCATGAGATCTTGCACTTGTCTTTGAAGCTCAGCGGTCTCCTCTGGACTTGCTCTATAGGCTGCACGGTTTGGTAAAGAAGCACCGGACACCAAATCAATTTGATGCTCAATGCGTCTAATTGGTGGAAGGCCTTGTGGCAACTCGTCAGGCATCACATCTTCAAATTCCTGTAATAGAGCTTGAATACACTTTGGAAGATGTGAAATATCTTGACTAATAACAAGTATATCTTTCCTCAAAAGAAGTAAACAAAAAAAGTTAGGGAAAGAAATACTAGACTGAGTCACTAGAGAGCGCTTTTCTACACTGCCCTTGATGCCGTTTTTTGGCACTTTCTGTGGGCGTTCTTTTGCCAGATCTGTAGCTCTCTGAGTCTCTGACGTGCTCCCAAAATTTGAGCCAAAACGCTCGAGTGGTTTGGGAGATAGCCCCGTTTTCATCTCTGGTGCGCTGCTGGAACTGTTGCTCGGCACTTTGGACGATTTAGGGACATTCTCTGGGCGTTTTTCGTCCGAAACAGTAGCTCCACCTGTGCTTGATGTTGTCCTAACATTTGAGCCAGAACTCCCGGGTGGAGACTGGGAAACGCCGGTAGGCTTTGTTGGTGCGTCGGGCGCAGAGCGCCGGGCCGCAAGCTTGGCTGCCGAATCAGCCTCCTCATTCTCTTCCTTGGCACGCTTAAGTGCCCTAGCTTGGTCTCTGCGTACCTGATCCTGTAAAACTTGTTGGGGCGACAATGGTAGAAGGGAAACTCTCCTCCCGTCATAGTTAAACGAATAGGTATTAAGCATGCCATCATATATAACTCTCATATCGAATAACCATGGTCTACCTAACAAGATATGAGTGCATTCCATGTTTACCACATCACACATGATATCATCCACATAATTGCCTATGGAAACACAAACTAAGCATTGATGAGTAACTAAGTTAGGACCATCAGAATCATTAATACCATTTAGACCATAACTAGTAGCCCTAGGTTGGGTTTTTAATTGCAAGTGATCAACTACCTTAGCATTAATAATGTTACAGCAACTAGCACTATCAATTATCATGCATAACACTTGATTCTTCACAGTACACCTAGTATGAAAAATATTTTCCCTTTGATCTAGCCTAGGTGTTTCTTGTAAAGTAAGAGTACGCATGGTTACCAAAGTTAGAGGTTGTTCGGTGCAATCGGGTTCAATGGCCTCTACGTCCTCCTCCTCTTGTCCATTGCTCTCCTCCTCCACTTGATTTGGAGGTATATCTTCATCACTCACATATCCTCCATTGGTGGTGAGAAGTACTTGCTTTTGATTTGGACAATCCTTGGCATAATGACCTCTTCCTTGACACTTGTAGCACACTAAATCACGTGCCCTTGGCTGGTTTGGAGGTCCATTGTTGGGACGCCTTTGGCCTTGAAAACCTGTTGGTTTAGGTGAGCTAGAAGCTCCCTTTTGCTGCATAGAAGGGTTAGAAGAATAAGAATTGGAATTTGAACTAGGATTAGAAACATACCTTTTTGGTGCATTCCAAGCTTCCTTCTTCTTCCTTTGTTGTTGCTCATAGAGTAGTTGGGCTGAATGTACTAAGGCATTGAGATCCTTGATTTGTTGAATCTCCAATGTGTCTTTAATGCTTTGATTCAGTCTAACCATGAATTGGGTCCTTAGAGACCGTTGGGAATGATGAATTCCCGCTTTGAAGCTCAAATCCTCTAGCTCATTGAATTACTCGGTTGGAGACTTGGTACCTTGTTTGCATGTAACAACTTTCAGCCTCATGTGCTCGGTATGCTCTTCGGGCACATACTTCTTCCTCATGACAAACTTTAGCTGGCCCCAAGTTTCAATCGGTGGTAAGGCCTTTATGATTCTATCTTCCTTCATTCTGAACCACCAATTTCTAGCGGTCCCAACAAAGTGAATAACAACAACTGCAACTTTCTCCCATTCTTCATAGCCCATGTGATCTAGAATGAAATTTATGGCTTGTTCCCACTCTAGATACTTCTCTGGATTGAGCTCTCCATTGAATGGCTCTATCTTGATCTTAATATCACGCTTCCCAATCTGATTGACTTGTTGGTTAGCATGATTGTTGTTGTTCGGCCTTTGCACTCCATAAGCTGGTGGAATATCTTCTACAACCTCAGCTTGGTTATAGAAATCATCAAGGGGAGGATGCCATGGGCGCCTTTCTTCCCCGGGATAGCCATAAGTCACATCATCAAAAGGATTGTTGTATTGTTGTTGTTGTTGATGAGTGGCTTGAGGATACCGGTTAGCTTGCTGATTGTAGAATTGTTGATGGGTAACCGGTGGAGTCCTCGATCCTATGCCTCTTCCTCTACCTCGGCCTGCTGTGGGGGGGTATTGAGCCGGGGGATCTTGATCTTTGTAGCTAGCAAGCACATCATGCTCTTCATCAATTGCTTGTTGCTTGCCTTTGTCGCTAATTGAGGCTTGATTTGGATCACTTGTAAGCTCTATTGCAGGGGCGACCTTATGAATTCCTTGAGATGACTCAATCAAAGTGGCAAGTTGCTCCTCTAGACGCCGCAATTGAGGATTGATTGCAGTCGTGGCCAACTCTACAACTCGAGCTTGACCATCTCGTACACTCTCATTAAGGGACAACCTAATGAAGTTGATTGCCTCCTTAGTGAGATTCAATTCAGCCGAGTTCAGCTCATTAGAGACCACCATTGTTCCTGAAACAAGCAAGAAGGTAGAGAGAGTAGTGTGTTCTAAAGCAAATCACAACAAGCAATACCACACCTTAATCAAGCCAAAACTTGCCTCAAAGCAATCCAATCAACTTAATTCAGTTTTTGGGTTGAATTGAGGGAGTAAATGGGTAGATATGGTGTAGATATGGTATACTATGATAAGTAAAGGAAATATGCAGCTTAAGCAAATGGCAAGTATGCAATAAGACAAGCAATGCAAATAATCCCTTTATGAGCTCTAAAACACATGCAATCTCTCAATTGACTCTATGCAAGTTAATAAAGCCAAAATTATCATGCAAGGACAGAAATATGGTAGGCTAAGTGACTTTTGTTTCGTCACTCTTTTTCTTCAAAGTGATTTCTACTTAACTATTTTTAAGCAAGTAGTCACTAGGGTTAAAAGTGGCTTAAAACTAGTTGGGGTAGATCACTTTTTCTTTTCTGTTTTTTTTTACTTTATGCACAATCTACTCTTGTGCTAGAATGAAGAAACAAGCAAAGCAATACAAAGGAATGCAAATAGGGCTAACACGAAAACTATGCTAATCTGATTTTTTTTAACTAAGTGACTTTAAACTACCAATGAAACCAACTAGAAGCCAAATTAACAAGAGAAGATAGGGCTAGGTCGAATTTATGGAATGCAATGACAAGAATTAGCAAATATCAACAATGCAATATGAATCTCTATTGATCATGCAACATGCAATAAAAAACTCATAAAAATTGTAAGAAGACAAAAGCTAATCTATATTGCAATCAAACTCAACCAATTCAACCAAAAGCATGCAACAAATCCCTTAAAAATCTTCTAATTGGGTAATTGCTTGGAGGGCAAGTAATCAACTAAGGAATTAGGGTTTGGTGTTCTCGGCTGCCTTGGGTTAGAAGGGTTTAGGGTTCGGCTTCTAGGGTTTGAGAGAAGGTAGGGTTCGAATTAGGGTTACCTAATTAGGGCTAGGGTTTGCGAGTTAGGGTTAGGGCTCGAATGGATCTGGCCGCTAATTAGGGTTAGGGTTATGAGGGTGGGGGTAGGCGATCTAGGGTTAGGGTTAGGGTTTGGTGATGGGGTTGGTGGGGTTGTGATCGAGTGGTGGTGGAGGGTGGTGCGGCGTGGTTGAGCGACACCAGTTCAAGGTGGAGGGTGGTGGTGCGAGGTGGTGGTTGGCGGAAAAAGGTGAGGTTGTGGTGCAAAATTCAATCTTTGGTCTCAAAAATTCAAACTTTAGGTAAAGGTGGGATTTTTGGGATCAAAAACTGAATTAAATCAATTAGAAAGCAAATTAAGGAAAGAAAATTTTACTTGGCGAGACGCTGGATTATGATACCACTTGATACGTGATTGCCCCGAAATCCTCCGTAGAAACCTCGTATATGACCCACACGATCCCGATCTTGCCTTGTAACTTCAGATTCGATCCTACAATGCTTTCAAAGTGAGAAACTTATTGCGCAAGTAACCTGAAGAACTCGAGTATGAATTATGAATGGACAAACTGATTTGATAAATTGAACAATCAATTTTGATAGTTCAATCAGATTGGCTCTAACGCTAAATCTGATTGATAAACTAGAATGATCTTTAACAATCACTTCTAGAACAATCTCAATTGATTAACCCAATCAATCAAATTAAGAACAAACAAAGAGAGAGAATTTCGAGATTGATGATGATGATTTCGAACTCCAATTGCTAGCAAACACAAGTTGTTTTTTTTGAGCCCAAGAGATAGATTAAACCAATTTGGGTTTAATCTCTCTCAAGCTGATTTTATTGAATGAAATATGCAAAGTATAAATAGAGAATACAAAAGCTATTACTTGGGGAGCAAGGAGTTAAGGTGGCCGGCCCTAGGATGATAGATTAGGCCTCCTTATCTTGATTCCCAAGATATAATAAAATATCTAATAATATCTATCTAGGTTCCCCTTAAATAAAATAAATCATGGCTGATTTATTTATTTAAGGAAAATATCCTAACAACTATAAAATATCCAAAACAAACTAAAAATATCTCTAACAACCAAGAGAGAGAAGATCAACCAACTAACATAAGCCTATTGGCTGATTTCTCTACATTATTAAATTAAAAGCACACGCCTATAATTAAAATAAATAAGATATTTTCTCTTACTTAGAATGGTCAAGTCAAAGGGTTGACTTTGACCCATATACCAATTTATCTCACCCGGTCACTTACTAAATTCAGCCCTAAAGTGAGACAAACTAATACATGTTTCTAAATAAGGAAATAGTGAATTTCGGCCCCTTGAGTTTAATCCATTGAATCCGGGCTCAATTGATGTCGAATGCACGAGACCCATCTTGACTTGGTTGGCTCTTCAAGAACAGCTGCCAATCGAACCAAGATTGTTGTTGTGCCTTGAGCAATCTTCTTAGCTCGACTTTTTGTAATTGGTCCGTCAGAAGGCACTCGAATCAACTCATCGACGTCGGTTGGAGACATGGCAGACTTCACTGCATCACCTACCATGCCTTCTATCCAATTTATCTTGACTCTTGAAATGTTTTAAATATTCATGGTCAGTTTTCAAGACAAATTCACTAGGCCAAAGATAATGTTGCCATGTTTTTAACACTCGAAACAAAGCATATAACTCTTTATCGTAAGTCGAGTAGTTTAAACATGCACCTTTTAATTTTTCAGAAAAGAAGGCAATAGGCTTACCTTCTTGCATGAGAACGCCTCCAATCCCAATGCCACTCGCATCACACTCCACTTCGAAGGGCCGGGTGAAGTCGGGCAAAGCTAGCAATGGGGCTTGCGTTAATCTATCCTTTAGGGCGTTGAATGCCCTTTCTTGTGCCTTCTCCCACTTGAAATCACTCCTCTTCTTAGTGATTTCGGTCAAGGGAGCAGCAATGGTGCTAAAATCCCTCACGAAACTCCTATAGAAGCTGGCGAGGCCGTGGAAGCTCCTGACTTGGCCAATGGAGGTAGGCGTCGGCCACTCTTGAATCGCCCTTATCTTGGCTTCGTCTACTTGTAGTCCCTTGGAGCTCACTACAAAACCAAGAAAAGTGACATGATTAGTGCACAATTCACATTTCTTCAAATTTGCATACAAGTGCTCTAATCTAAGTGTAGAGAGTACTTCCCTCAAATGATCTTCATGCGTTTCTAGGGATTTGCTATAAATCAGAATATCATCAAAATAAACAACAACAAATTTCCCTATGAAGTTTCTAAGGACATGATTCATTAGGCGCATGAAAGTACTTGGGGCGTTTGTAAGCCCGAATGGCATAACAAGCCATTCATAGAGACCAAACTTGGTCTTGAAGGCTGTTTTCCATTCGTCCCCCTCCTTCATCCTTATTTGATGGTAGCCACTTTTTAAATCTATCTTTGAAAAGATAGTGGCTCCATGCAATTCATCTAGCATGTCGTCTAGACGAGGGATGGGGTGCCTATACTTTACCGTTATGTTGTTAATAGCCCTACAATCGACACACATACGCCATGTGTTGTCTTTCTTAGGCACTAGCAACACCGGTACAGCACAAGGGCTTAAACTTTCCCTAATGTATCCCTTATCCAATAACTCTTGGACTTGGGATTGGACTTCTTGCGTCTCCTTGGGGTTCATACGATAGGCTGGCCTATTAGGCAAAGAGGCTCCGGGAATGAGATCAATTTGATGCTCGATCCCTCTAATTGGAGGTAAGCCAGCCGGTATCTCATCGGGAAACACGTCCTTGTATTCCTCAATGAGCCCCAAAATTCGTGGCGGCAAAGAGGCTCTAAGTTCCTCATTCAACAAGCTCAGCTCCTTGCACAAGAGCATAAGTGTTGTTTGCCCATCCAAATACTCGGCCTCTAGCTCCCGCTTGGAAGCCAAAAGCGCGCTGGATGGTGGGAGATTGTTAGGTGAGCTAGTCTTACCCCGAATTGTCCCCTTCTTTCCCTCACCATCTCCACTTACCTTACTTACCTTCTTCTTGTCGAACTCCTCGGCCACCTGCGTAGGCATCATGGGTTTGAGCACTATGGTTTGGCCATTGTGGGTGAAGGTGTTCCGGTTGGTGAATCCATCATGTGTGACCTTCCTATCATATTGCCATGGACGACCTAATAAAATGTGACAAGCCTGCATAGGAACAACATCACAAAGAACAACATCCTCGTAATGCCCTAATTTAATAGAAACATGCGCTTGCTTGTTCACTTTAAGTTCACCACAATCGTTCATCCAATGCAATTTATAAGGTCTAGGGTGTTGAGTCATAGATAATTGCAGTTTTTGTACCATTTCAAGACTAGCAATGTTACAACAACTTCCACTATCTATTATCATGTTGCAAACTTTACCCTTAATTAAGCATCGAGTATGGAATAGATTTTCACGTTGATTATCTTCACAAGGGGCTGGTTTTATATGCATGTTACGTCTAGCAATTAAAGACTCCCCTGATTCATACTCGATCTCATCCTCATTATCATGCAAATCATCATTATTAGGCTCATTTTCATGCACATCATCAATTTCTTCCTCAGATTCATATTGGCCTAAATGATTGATTAAAAGTGTTTTCTTGTTAGGGAAATCTTTCATCATGTGCCCTCTACCTTGGCACTTGAAATCCCTAGCTCTAGAGGAAGGGTTAGAAGTACTGCCCTTAGGAGCTGCCGAAGCTCCACTATTGGGGCCCTTATTGTAGGATGGCGCAGTGCCCGCGGAAGGCTTGGTTCGGCCAGCTTGATCTCCATAGGCGCCGGCGGTGCTTCCTCGTTCCTTTGTAGGCGCGCCTTCCTTTCCATAAGACATGGCCTGGCCACGATTGTTCCTCCATGAGTTGGGCTGGTTACTCGTGCCACGGCCTCCTAGAATCCTTGCCTTGTTCTTCTTTTCAACCTTCATAGCTAAATGTAACAAACCAGTCATAGTAGTGTACGGATATAAATCGACCTCATTAGCTAAAGAAGGGTGTAGAACTCGAAGGAAACATGCCATTGTGGACTCTTCATCCTCATCCACATTGGCCCTTACCATTGCCACTTGCATGGCATTGTAAGCTTCCTCGGCACTCATTGAACCTTGCTTGAGATTCTCCAATCTTTGACGCAGCTCACGTGCATAATGTTGGGGAATGAAACGCCTCCTCATGAGGGCCTTCATTTGCTCCCAAGTTCCTATTGGTGCGTCAAGAGCTCTTCTCCTTTCCTTCACTAGATTATCCCACCAAATTAGTGCATAACCGGAAAATTCAAGGGTGGCGAGTTGTACCTTTTTATGCTCAGCAAAGTTATGGCAATTCCATATTTTCTCAATTTTCGTCTCCCACTCCATGTAGACATCCGGGTCGCACTTGCCTTCAAAGGCTGGGATCTTCACTTTGATTTTTTCGACTCCATCTTGCTCGGGCTCCCTAGGCCGCCTTGGACGCCTATCTCTGTCTTCGCGCCTTGAATAGCGCTCCCGTTGTTCATCATCTTCGGCGTCATACTCATCGAAATGGTCTTCTTGGCCTGGAGCTCTCCTATGTCCCTGAAAATCATGAAAATCATTAGCACGATTTCGCCCTTCCCTAGCGGGAGAGGGTAATTGGCTAATAGGGACCCTTTGAGCAAAGATCCCGGGAGAATGGAAATGAGTTGAGTTCAAGTTATCTTCCCTGTTTTGATGTAGGAATGATAGCGATCAAAGGACCATGACGATTAAAGTTGAAAAGAAGGTGTCTAGAAGGCCTAGACCAAGACCTTTCCCAAGGTCAAGGGCGTTCAAGTTCAAAAAGGTCTTCATGGACTCAATATTATCTTTTACAAATATTCTTAAATGGCGCCAAAGACCACCAAGGAAGAGGATCAAGTCAATGGGCCGAATGTCACCTTTGAATGGGGCGCCACTTTGCTATATTTGGGCCTTGTTCATTCTTATTTCCTTATTTAGAAACATGTATTAGTTTGTCTCACTTTAGGGCTGAATTTAGTAGGTGACCGGGTGAGATAAATTGGTATATGGGTCAAAGTCAACCCTTTGACTTGACCATTCTAAATTGAGAAAATATCTTATTTATTTTAATTATAGGCGTGTGCTTTTAGTTTAATAATGTAGAGAAATCAGCCAATAGGCTTATGTTAGTTGGTTGATCTTCTCTCTCTTGGTTGTTAGAGATATTTTTAGTTTGTTAGAGATATTTTGAGTTTGTTAGGATATTTCCTTAAATAAATAAATCAGCCATGATTTATTTTATTTAAGGGGATCTAGATATATATTATTATAGATATTTTATTATATCTTGGGAAGCAAGACAAGGAGGCTTATTCTATCTTGTTAGGGCCGGCCATACTCTTGCCTTGCTCCCCAAGGATTAGCTTTTGTATTCTCTATTTATACTCTTGTTATTTCATTCAATAAAATCAGCTTGAGATAAGATAAACCCTAAGAAAGGTTTATCTTGTCTTTGGGCTCCAAAAACACACATGAGTTCTGCCTTGCAATTGCTTCAATTCGAGATCATCAATCCGACCTCTCTCTCTCTTTGTTTATTCTTAAATCTGAATTATTGTGTGATCAATTAGATTGTTCTAGTCTTGATTATTAAAGATCAAACTAGTTTATCAATCGGATTTAGCGTTAGAGCCAATCCGTTTGAACTATCAAAATTGATTATCTTTATAATACAGATCGGTTTCCATTCAATCATTCGAATTCAATTTCGTTCATCAACTTGTTACTTGGATCGCAAGTTTCTAACTTTGAAGCAATTGTAGGATCGAATCTGAAGTTACAAGGCAAGATCGGGACTTGTGTGGGTCATATACGAGATTATCAAGGACGATTCCGAGGCAATCACGTATCAAGTGGTATCATAATCCAGCGTCTCGCCAAGTAAAATTTTCTTTCCTTAATTTGCTTTCTAGTTGATTTAATTCAGTTTTTGATCCTAAAGTTCGAACCTTTACCCAAAGCTAGAATTTTTAAGACCATAATCTGAATTTTTCACCCAACCACCACATAATTCCGCCAACACCACCACCCCGCCACCACCTAACCACCACGACCTGGTGTCGCTAACCCTAGCCACACCACCCCACACCACCACTAGAACCTAACCCCACCAACCCCACTCTAGTTGGAGCACCCTAACCCTAATTCGCCTACCCCCACCCTCGTAACCCTAACCCTAATTGGCGGCCAGACCCATTCGAACCCTAACCCTAACTCGCAAACCCTAGCCCTAATTAGGTAACCCTAGTTCGATACCCTACCAGCCACTAAACCCTAGAACCGAACCACAAACCCTAACCCAAGACCTTAGCCGAGCCTTCACCAAACCCTAACCCTCCTTGTTGTTGCTTGCCCCCCAAGTAATAACCCATCGAGGAGATTTTAAGGGATTTGTCGCATGCTTTTGGTTGAATTGGTTGAGTTGTGTTGCAATATAGATTAGCTTTTGTCTTCCTACAATTTTTATGAGTTTTTATTGCATGTTGCATGATCAATAGAGATTCATATTGCATTGTTGATAATTGCTGATTTTTGTCATTGCATCCCATATACTCGGCCTTACCCCTTTTCTTCTTTGTTAATTTGGCTTCTAGTTGGTTTCATTGGTAGTGTAAAGTCACTTAGAAAAAAAAAATCAGCCTAGTTGTTTTCGTTTTTGCCCTTGCATTCAGTTGTTGCATTGTTTTGCTTGTTTCTCAATTCTAGCACAAGAGTAGTTTGTGCATAAATTCAAAAAAAAAATCAAAAAAGCAAAAGTGATCTACCCCAACTAGTTTTAAGCCACTTTCAACCCCAGTGACTGCTTGCTTAAAAATAGTTAAGTAGAAATCACTTTGAAGAAAAAGAGTGACAAAACAAAAGTCACTTTAGCCTACCATATTTCTGTCCTTGCATGCTTAAATTTGGCTTTATTAATTTGCATAGAGTCAATTGAGAGATTGCATATGTTTTAGAGCTCATAGAGGGATTATTTGCATTACTTGTCTTATTGCATACTTGCCATCTGCTTAAGCTGCATATTTCCTTTATTTATCATTAGTATACCATATCTACACCATATTTACCTTTACTCCCTCAATTCAACCCAAAAACTGAATTAAGTTGATTGGATTGCTTTGAGGCAAGTTTTGGCTTGATCAAGGTGTGGTATTGCTTGTTGTGATTTGCTTTGGAACACACTACTCTCTCGTTTTATTGCATTGTTTCCAGGATTAATATGTATTGGTGTGATTCCTATAATGATATTCCACCACCTCCACGGGTACAAAGACCTCCAAAAATTGAGCCTTTTTCTGGAGAGTATGGACCTGATGATTACAGGGCATGGGAGCAAGATATTGAGTACTACCTTGACTACTATGGCTATGCTGAATGTGATACGTGATTGCCCCGGAATCCTCCGTAGAAACCTCGTATATGACCCACACGATCCCGATCTTGCCTTGTAACTTCAGATTCGATCCTACAATGCTTTCAAAGTGATAAACTTATTGCGCAAGTAACCTGAAGAACTCGAGTATGAATTATGAACAAACAAACTGATTTGATAAATTGAACAATCAATTTTGATAGTTCAATCAGATTGGCTCTAACGCTAAATCTGATTGATAAACTAGAATGATCTTTAACAATTACTTCTAGAACAATCTCAATTGATTAACCCAATCAATCAAATTACGAACAAACAAAGAGAGAGAATTTCGAGATTGATGATGATGATTTCGAACTCTAATTGCTAGCAAACACAAGTTGTTGTTTTTGAGCCCAAGAGATAGATTAAACCAATTTGGGTTTAATCTCTCTCAAGCTGATTTTATTGAATGAAATATGCAAAGTATAAATAGAGAATACAAAATCTATTACTTGGGGAGCAAGGAGTTAAGGTGGCCGGCCCTAGGATGATAGATTAGGCCTCCTTGTCTTGCTTCTCAAGATATAATAAAATATTATATAATATCTATCTAGATTCCCCTTAAATAATATAAATCATGGCTAATTTATTTATTTAAGGAAAATATCCTAACAACTATAAAATATCCAAAACAAACTAAAAAAATATCTCTAACAACCAGGAGAGAGAAGATCAACCAACTAACATAAGCCTATTGGTTGATTTCTCTACATTATTAAATTAAAAGCACACGCCTATAATTAAAATAAATAAGATATTTTCTCTTACTTAGAATGGTCAAGTCAAAAGGTTGACTTTGACCCATATACCAATTTATCTCACCCGGTCACTTACTGAATTCAGCCCTAAAGTGAGATAAACTAATACATGTTTCTAAATAAGGAAATAGTGAATTTCGGCTCCTTGAGTTTAATCCATTGAATCCGGGCTCAATTGATGTCGAATGCACGAGACCCATCTTGACTTGGTTGGCTCTTCAAGAACAGCTGCTAATCGAACCAAGACTGCTGTTGTACCTTGAGCAATCTTCTTAGCTCGACTTCTTGTAATTGGTCCGTCAGAAGGCACTCGAATCAACTCATCGACGTCGGTTGGAGACATGGCAGGCTTCACTGCATCATTCTCCTATACTTGAGCTCGAATCGTCTCTGATTCGACGTCGGAATCAAAATCTGGCACATAAAGAGATAGATCAGCCACATTAAAAGTCGGATGGACACCATACTCACCAGGCATGTCAACATGATAAGCATTAGGGCCGATTCTCCTGATGATTCGAGATGGTCCATCTCCTCTCTGATCTAACTTGTTCTTCCTTTGATTTGGGAACCTTTCCTTCCTTAGATGCACCCAAACAAGATCTCCTTCTTCAAAGATAACCTGTTTTTGACCCTTATCAGCATGGGCCTTGTACTTCATGGATTTCCTCTCCAAGTGCATCTTTGTCCTCTCATGTAGCTTCTTCACAAACTCAGCCCGCTTGTCAGCTTCAAAACTCTCTTTTCCCTTGTATGGCTGAGGCGTCAAATCCATTGGAGTCCTTGGATTCAGCCCATAAACAACCTGAAAAGGGGTCATTTTTGTAGCTGAATGGATTGACCTGTTATAAGCAAACTCCACAAAAGGCAAAACATCTTCCCAACGTTTGAGGTTAGCTTTAAGCATAGTTCTAAGTAAAACCCCTAACGTTCTATTAGTAACTTCAGTTTGCCCATCAGTTTGTGGATGAAATGAGGTAGAAAATAGCAATTTAGTTCCCAATTTAGACCACAGACTCTTCCAAAAATAACTCAAAAATTTAGCATCACGATCTGAAACAATAGAACAAGGAATGCCATGCAATCTAACAATTTCTCTAAAGAACAAATCAGCAACATGCACAGCATCATCAGTCGTGTGACAAGGAATAAAATGAGCCATTTTGGAAAATCGGTCTACTACCACAAAGATAGAATCTCTACCCTTCCTAGTTCTAGGCAATCCTACAATGAAGTCCATAGAAATGTCCTCCCAAGGTGAACTAGGAATAGGCAAAGGCTGATATAAACCATGGGGATTAAGTCTGGACTTAGCTTTAGCACAAACAACACAACTCTTGACAAATCTAAGCACATAGTTACTCATTTTAGGCCAAAAGTAGTGTTCTTTTAATCCTTCTAAAATCTTTTCTAAACCCCTATGTCCTCTTGATTCATGAACCTCTTTAGTTAGAAGCCTACGTATACTAGATGAAGGAATCCACAATTTACCAGCTTTAAACAAGTATTCATCATCAATAAAGTAGGTATCTATTTCTCCCCTAGACATGCAATTCTTATAAATTTCAGCAAAGTGAGGATCACTAGCATACAATTACCTAATCATTGCAAATCCAAGGATCTTAACATCACATTGGTTCAAGAGAACATACCTGCGAGAAAGGGTGTCAGCTACCACATTCTCTTTGGGCAGAATACATCAACAAACCCTTGTACTTACACTTTTTTTCCTATTGGACCCTTGTACTAAAAAAATTTCAAATAGACCCCTGTACTGCCCCCAATTTTGCCTATTAAACACTTTCAATCTTATTCTCCTTCCAATGTACATCACGCGCCTTATGTGTCATGTTATTTTGCCAAATAAGCCAAAATGGTCAAATACGTACATGTTATTTTGCCTATTGAACACTTTCAAGTCTTCACGCACCTTATGTAACATGTACGTATTTTGCCAATATAACATGTACGTATTTGACCATTTTGGCTTATTTGGCAAAATAACATGACACATAAAGAGCGTGATGTACACTGGAAGGAGAATAAGATTGAAAGTGTTCAATAAGCAAAATTGGGGGCAGTACAGGGGTCTGTTTGAACATTTTTTAGTACAAGGGTCCAATAGGACAAAAAGTGTAAGTACAAGGGTCTGTTGATGTATTTTGTCATTCTCTTTGCCTTTCTTATGCTTTACAACATAAGGGAAGGTCTCCATAAATTCAACCCATCTTGCATGTTGCCTGCTGAGTCTGGATTGGCCTTTCAAATACTTCAAGGCCTCATGATCAGAATGGATTACAAACTCTTTAGGCCACAAATAATGAGACCAAGTTTTCAAAACCCTAATTAAAGCATACAACTCTTTATCATAACTAGGGTAATTCAACTCAGCCCAACTAAGCTTTTCACTAAAGTAAGCTATGGGTTTCTTGTCTTGCAAGAGCACGCCTCCTATGCCATGTCCAGAAGCATCCACCTCTATCTCGAATGCCTTGGAGAAATCAGGGAGTTGGAGCACTGGGGCGTGGCATAACCTGTCCTTCAAAGTGTTGAAGGCATTCTCTTGTTGCTCTCTCCATTTGAATGCAGAATCCTTCTTTGTAAGCTCATGGAGAGGGGCTGCAATTGTGCTAAAATCACGCACAAAACCATGGTTGGTGTAGTCGGCTGGGGCCACTCCTTGATTGCCTTGATCTTGTCTTCATCTACCTTCAATCCACCTTTAGACACAACAAAACCAAGAAAAATGGTAGACTCCGAGCAAAAAGAACACTTTTTCAAATTAACATAAATCTTTTCTAACCTTAAAGTGTCCAAAACAGCCCTAAGATGATCTACATGTTCATGCAAGGTTTTGCTATAGACCAAGATATCATCAAAGTAGACTACAACAAATTTTCCTAAGTATCTTCTTAAAACATGGTTCATAAGCCTCATGAAAGTACTAGGTGCATTAGTTAATCCAAAAGGCATTACTAACCATTCATATAATCCATACTTAGTTTTAAAGGCAGTTTTCCATTCATCCCCTTCCCTCATTCTAATTTGATGGTACCCACTTCTTAAATCAATCTTTGAAAAGAAATTAGCACCATGCAATTCATCAAGCATATCATCTAATCTAGGAATGGGATGACGGTACTTAACTGTTCTTTGGTTGATCGCTCTGCAATCAACACACATTCTCCATGTGCCATCCTTCTTTGGCACCAAAATCACCGGAACCGCGCATGGGCTGAGGGATTCACGCACATAGTCTTTGTCCATGAGATCTTGCACTTGTCTTTGAAGCTCAGCGGTCTCCTCTGGACTTGCTCTATAGGCTGCACGGTTTGGTAAAGAAGCGCCGGGCACAAAATCAATTTGATGCTCAATGCCTCTAATTGGTGGAAGGCCTTGTGGCAACTCGTCAGGCATCACATCTTCAAATTCCTGTAATAGAGCTTGAATACACTTTGGAAGATGTGAAATATCTTGACTAATAACAAGTATATCTTTCCTCAAAAGAAGTAAGCAAAAAGAGTTAGGGAAAGAAATACTAGACTGAGTCACTAGAGAGCGCTTTCCTACACTGCCCTTTATGCCGTTTTTTGGAACTTTATGTGGGCCTTCTTTTTCCAGATCTGTAGCTCTCTGCGTCTCTGAAGTGCTCCCAAACTTTGAGCCAAAACGCTCGAGTGGTTTGGGAGATAGCCCCGTTTTCGTCTCTGGTGCGCTGCTGGAACTGTTGCTCGGCACTTTGGACGATTTAGGGATATTCTCTGGGCGTTTTTCGTCCCAAACAGTAGCTCCACCTGTGCTTGATGTTGTCCTAAAATTTGAGCCAGAACGCCCGGGTGGAGACTGGGAAACGCCGGTAGGCTTTGTTGGTGCGTCGGGCGCCGAGCGCCGGGCCGCAAGCTTGGCTGCCGAATCAGCCTCCTCTTTCTCTTCCTTGGCACGCCTAAGTGCCCTAGCTTGGTCTCTGCGTACTTGGTCCTGTAAAACTTGTTGGGGCGACAATGGTAGAAGAGAAACTCTCCTCCCGTCATAGTTAAACGAATAGGTATTAAGCATGCCATCATATATAACTCTCCTATCGAATAACCATGGTCTGTTGGTGATTTGTGAAAGTCATCAATCCGTTTGTTGTGAGTCATGAATGAATAAGTGTGGGAACTACCAAGGGTATCGCTTACGCTTGGGGCGTGCGGGAGGCACAACCTAGTGATCGGCCCAATGGTGGTTCTAAGGGTTCAAGAGAGATTAGGAATCATGTGTATGGATCGGCGTTGGCATCGGTGCAAGGGCGCCAAGGGCGCGCCTTGATCGATCGAACCAAACATGAGGTTCGCGGGCTGGCCAAGGCACGAGGCGAGAACCTCGTGTGCGCCGAGCACCGTGCGTCGGCATGGACGCCGAGACGCTCCAGCGATGCGCGCGTCAAGTGCCAAGGCGCTGGCAAGGGCGCGCCGCTGCACTATGCAAGCGCGCAGCAGCCGCGGTAAGCCAAGGCGCGCCTAGGGCGCTGTTTTGGTTGTTTTGCAAATGTGGCTTGGTTAATCCAATGAATTTGCAATGTGATGATTCCTAGGTTGAGAAATGAAGCTCAAGGACTATGTGGCCAAATTTGAGAGCAAACCAATGCTTGGAACCTCGGTTTTAAGCTAGCTCAAGTTAGGAGCTGTTTTTGGTTTAAGCTAAGTTTGAGCTAGGGCGTTGACCTTTTGGCTTCGCGGAAGCTTCACCGAGCCTCGTAGTGACGAGACACACGTTTCATGTCTCGAGCGTGTGAGTGTGCCAAGCTAGCTCGGAGCTAGCTTCCCCATGGATTGGGCCGCGCGCACACATGGGCCTTTTAGGGCTTCTATCTTGAGTTTTGGATAAGGATGAAGTTTAAAATTTGAAAAGTTGTTAAGGGAGGTTACCAAGTTGGTTATAACCAACTCCCTACTTTTCCTCCTATTTTTTCTCCTTAATTCTCTCAACAAAATAACTTCCACTCTCTCTCTCCATAACCACCCATCCTCTTGCCTATAAATAGAGATGGGGCGCCTCTTGCACAAGAGTTCGAAGGTTCGAGAATTTATTCTTCTCAAGAGGGTCGTGAGTTCTAATAAAATCACGAGAGTTGTGTTTGATTGTTCTACATCATCCACAAGACACTTATTGAAGAACGAGGTGCGTATATATGCAATGATGAGACATGCTTGCCACATGTTCATTGTATAACAACGTTTTATCTTGCAATGTTATTGTGGTTTAACCCTAGGCATATTAATAGGGGCAATAAACGTTGAAGGAAAGATTGATCTAATCATTCGACTCGTTGCCTTATCTAGACAAGTCATGTTGTATATGGTTTTAAAGTTTTAAATCGTGCTAACATAAAATAACAACATTCGGCGGTGATTACCCTTGTGGTCTACACCCAACGAGATTACCTTCGGGTCTACTCACGAGATTACCCTTCGGGGTCTACTCAATCGTCTTGATTACCCTTCGTGGTCTACAAGAGCCGAATCTAACCTTCAACTAACAACGCTAACTAAAACTAACAGTCTTCAACGTTTATTTATTGTTTTAGTTTTTTGTTGTTTTGTGACTTGCAAGGCAATTGATAATGGCAAAAACGAGTGAATCATCGATTAAGGAGATGGCCTCTAAGTTCGTGAAACTCGAAAAGTTTGAGGGCCTGGATTTCCGTCGATGGCAAAAGAAGATGCATTTCTTGCTTACTTCTTTGAAAGTGGTGTATGTGCTTACAACACCATGTCTAGAGGTACCACCCCCCATACCGGATGTGGTCGATGAAGAGACCGAGGAACAAGCCAAAGAAAGGCAAGCCATATCGCTAGAGCATAGGCGCTATGGGAAATGGGAGAATGACGACTACATATGTCATGGTCATATCTTGAATGGTATGGCGGACTCCCTCTTCGATGTGTATCAACACTATGAGTCCGCTCGTGGTTTGTGGGATGCACTCGAAGGGAAATATTTGGCCGAAGATGCTTCGTCCAAGAAGTTCCTTGTTTCCAACTTCAACAATTATAAGATGTTGGAGTCTAAACCGGTGATGGATCAATACCATGAGTTGGTTCGCATTTTGGGACAACTTAAGCAACATGGTATTGCTATGGATGAGAATTACGCCGTCTCGTCCATAGTGGATAAGTTGCCTCCTTCATGGAAAGAGGCAAAACATCTTCTCAAGCATTCCAAGGAGGACATGAATCTTGTCCAACTTGGCTCCCATCTTAGGATTGAGGAGGAGTTCAAAATGAACGATAAAGGGAAGAAGAATGAGGACAAGACCGCTCATTCGGTGAATACCATTGAGGCGGCCAAACGCAAGGGCAAGGGCGCCAAGGGCGCCAAGTGGCCCAAGAAGTCCAAGGGTGGTAAAATAAGCAAAGGCGTGAAGCGTGTCTCTAATGAAAAGATCAAAGGGACATGCTGGAATTGTGGTAAGATTGGCCACATGAAACGGGAATGCGTCGCCAAACCCGTGCGCAAAGACAAGGGCGCGCCTACGCCTAAGTCGGGCTCGGGCGCAAGCCACGAGCAAGGTACTCCAATGGAATTTGGTTTATCTAAAAGTGATTCATTGTTTAGTGTATCTAAAATTGATGAATGTCTTGTCTTGAAGGATGAGAATATGAATTGGTGGCTTGACTCGGGAGCCACCACACATGTGTGCATGGACAAAAGTTGGTTCAAGCACATGAAGGATGTGGAGGACGGTTTAGTTCTCTACATGGGAAACGAGTCGACGACTCCGGTCTTAGGCAAAGGAGACGTGCTTCTACACTTTACAAGTGGGAAGGAACTTATTCTACATAATGTATTGTACGCACCCAACATTAGAAAGAATGTTGTAAGTGGTGGTGTATTGAATAAGTTGGCATATCGATTGGTCTTTGAGGCTAATCGTCTAGTAATAAGTAGGGCTGGAATATTTGTAGGCTTTGGCCACTATAAGAATAATATGTTCCTACTTAATGTAATCAATAATAATAAAGTTATGTATGATTACATGGTGGTGTCAAAGGAATCGATGTATGATTTGTGGCACGCGAGGTTAGGGCATGTCCACATGAAACGCATGTTGGATATGGCAAAGGATCAAGTTATTCCTAACTTTGAGCCTACACAAGAAAAGTGTAAAACTTGCTTGCTAACCAAGATAACTAGGCTTCCTTTCAAGAGGATTGAAAGAGAGGAAGGGGTCCTAGGGCTAGTCCATTCGGACTTGGGGGATTTGCATGCAACGCCATCGTTGGGTCAAAAGCGTTATTACATAACGTTTATTGATGACTACTCTAGGTATTGCTATATCTATCTTTTTCATTCAAAGAGTGAGGCACTTGATAGATTCAAGGCATATAAAACCGAGGTAGAATTGCAAACCGGTAATAAGATCAAAAGACTACGAACCGATCGTGGTGGTGAGTATATGGACAAGGAGTACTTTGAGTCTTGTGGTATAATCCATGAGACAACGGCTCCATATACCCCTCAACAAAATGGGGTGGCGGAACGAAAGAACCGTGTGCTTAAGGACATGGTTAATGCCATGTTGTCTTACTCCGGGTTAAAGAACTCATTTTGGGGTGAAGCGATGCTTACGTCCAACTTTATCTTGAATAGAGTGCCTAGCAAGAGAAGTCGCCAATCACCGTATGAGTTGTGGTTCAAGAAAAAGCCTAGTCTTGACCATCTTCGTATATGGGGATGTCGTGCGGTCGTTAGACTAACGGACCCTAAACGAAAGACTTTGGGAGACAGGGGTGTTGAGTGCATCTTCATTGGATATGCACACAACTCTAAGGCCTATAGGTTCTTTGTTATAGAGCCTAATCATGCAATCTCGGTAAATACCGTGATAGAATCGCGTGATGCAATATTTGATGAGACTAGATTCACATCTAGTCCAAGGCCTAGAGAAAAGGATCAAGAAGAAGTTGATCCATCCTCGGATCCAATAGAAATCGAGGAAGAACCAACCACGGCGCTTGGACCGAGAGTGACTCGATCCATGTCTCGTGCCGCCGCGCCACAAGGCGCGACACAAGGCACAATCGGAAGAGTGTCACAAGGCGCGCCCTTGACGTCGAGTGGGGACGACGTCGGCGAGACGCCGATGCTCGTGGACTCGATGATTTGGAATCACCAAAGCACAAGGCTGCGGAGATCGAGGGCGAGGACGTTGGCGCGCCTAGTGACGCCGAAGACGATGCGGTCGCGTTGCTTGGAACGAGCGACGCCGGCGCGCCTACGCCGAGGGCTCGAAGGCGTAAGCGGCGTCGAGTGCATGAAGCACTTGCGATGGGACACAAGTCTCACGAGCCCATCTTTGAGATATTTTTGGTTGAAGGGTCTAGAGAAAATGAGGGTCAAAGAATTTCATATTTTCATATGGATGAGGATCCTAAGACTTTCAACGAAGCCATGACTTCTCAAGATGTCTCGTTTTGGAAAGAAGCAATCCAAGATGAGATGGACTCCATTGTTGGCAACAACACTTGGGAGTTGTCGGACCTTCCACCTGGATGCAAGCCATTAGGGTGCAAATGGATCTTCAAAAGAAAGATGAAGGCCGATGGGTCCATAGACAAGTTTAAGGCTCGATTGGTTATCCAAGGCTTTAGACAAAGAGAGGGTGTTGATTACTTTGAAACTTATGCCCCCGTGGCAAGAATCACCACGATAAGACTCTTGATTGCTTTGGCAAGCATTCATGGTCTTGTCATCCATCAAATGGACGTGAAGACGGCGTTCCTCAATGGAGATTTGGATGAAGAGGTTTACATGAAGCAACCCGAAGGATTCGTAGTAGAAGGACAAGAACATAAGGTATGTCGTTTGATCAAATCTCTTTATGGTCTTAAGCAAGCGCCTAAGCAATGGCATAATAAGTTTGATGAAGTAATCTTGGCCAATGGTTTCAAGATAAATCAAGCGGATAAGTGTGTGTATAGCAAGTTTGATAAATCTGGTCAAGGAGTTATCATTTGTCTATATGTTGATGACATGCTTATATTCTTATATTTGGTACAAACCAAATGTTAGTGGATAAGACAAAAGAATTCTTGTCTACTAAGTTCTCCATGAAGGATCTTGGAGAGGCCGATGTGATCTTAGGAATTAAGATAATGAAGGATGGTATGGGTTTGGCCCTAACACAATCTCATTACATCGAGAAAGTGGTGAAACGATTTAATTGTGATAAATCCACGCCGGTGGGCACGCCTATGGATCCTAGTGAGAAACTCCTTCCTAACCTAGGAGAACCAATTTCTCAACTTGAGTATTCGCAAGTTATGGGGTGCTTGATGTATGCAATGACGAGTACTCGCCCCGACATAGCATATGTTGTGGGCAAATTGAGTCGCTATACAAGTCGACCAAGTGAGAGTCATTGGAATGCTCTAAGAAGAGTGCTTCGTTACTTGAAGGGAACAATGACTTATGGTATTGTATACATGGGTAATCCTTCTACATTAGAAGGCTATACCGATGCAAGTTGGATCACCAATATGGAAGATCACTCGTCGACAAGTGGTTGGGTTTTCCTATTGGGTGGTGGCGCAATTTCTTGGGCATCCAAGAAGCAATCTTGCATAACGACTTCAACAATGGAATCGGAGTTCGTTGCACTTGCCGCGGCGGGCATCTCGGTTGTCTTCGTTCGAACACACAATAACCTTGCCGATCACTTGACGAAGAGTTTGGAAAAAGATTTGGTGTATAAGGCATCACGAGGGATGGGGCTAAAATCCTTGCAACTCTAAGATTTGGACACCCAATTCCCCCTCATCGAAAGGTGTGGGCTGAATTCAATGTGGAAAGCCAAAGTCATGGAGTTGGAGAGCATACTAAAAATCCCATCAAAGGTGAATGCTCTAGGCCTACATGAAACTAGTCTTGAAACAAGTTTTCATTAATGAGTCTTTGGAAATTGCTATGTAGGGCACGTTAGAAGACTCAACTATGCATGTGTGGAAGTATAAGGCTTCTTCCAAGTTAGAGTGTGAGGATTACTTGACTAAAGCACATGTGAGAAGATAATGGACGAAAGAGCCTTTTCTACAAATGCGTCAAAGATAGCATGTATACGCAAAGAAACTCATGTGTAAATGTTACTACTTGTACTTAGACAAGTTAATGTGGTTCAAACCTTAGGAGCACCACTAGATTTTAGTGCATGAATGTGACATTTACAAGTTGTAAATTCAAGTCTACGGACATTTACATCTATACATAGAGTTTGTATTATAAAAGTTCAAATTTATGACGTTGCACAAATGGGGGAGGAATGTTGGTGATTTGTGAAAGTCATCAATCCGTTTGGTGTGAGTCATGAATGAATAAGTGTGGGAACTACCAAGGGTATCGCTTAGGCTTGGGGCGTGCGGGAGGCACGGCCTAGTGATCGGCCCAATGGTGGTTCTAAGGGTTCAAGAGAGATTAGGAATCATGTGTATGGATCGGCGTTGGCATCGGTGCAAGGGCGCCAAGGGCGCGCCTTGATCGATCGAACCAAACATGAGGTTCGCGGGCTGGCCAAGGCACGAGGCGAGAACCTCGTGTGCGCCGAGCACTGTGCGTCGGCATGGATGCCGAGACGCTCCAGCGATGCGCGCGTCAAGTGCCAAGGCGCTGGCAAGGGCGCGCCGCTGCACTATGCAAGCGCGCAGCAGCCGCGGTAAGCCAAGGCGCGCCTAGGGCGCTGTTTTGGTTGTTTTGCAAATATGGCTTGGTTTATCCAATGAATTTGCAATGTGATGATTCCTAGGTTGAGAAATGAAGCTCAAGGACTATGTGGCAAAATTTGAGAGCAAACCAATGCTTGGAACCTCGGTTTTAAGCTAGCTCAAGTTAGGAGCTGTTTTTGGTTTAAGCTAAGTTTGAGCTAGGGCGTTGACCTTTTGGCTTCGCGGAAGCTTCACCGAGCCTCGTAGTGACGAGACGCACGTTTCATGTCTCGAGCGTGTGAGTGTGCCAAGCTAGCTCGGAGCTAGCTTCCCCATGGATTGGGTCGCGCGCACACATGGGCCTTTTAGGGCTTCTATCTTGAGTTTTGGATAAGGATGAAGTTTAAAATTTGAAAAGTTGTTAAGGGAGGTTACCAAGTTGGTTATAACCAACTCCCTACTTTTCCTCCTATTTTTTCTCCTTAATTCTCTCAACAAAATAACTTCCACTCTCTCTCTCCATAACCACCCATCCTCTTTCCTATAAATAGAGATGGGGCGCCTCTTGCACAAGAGTTCGAAGGTTCGAGAATTTATTCTTCTCAAGAGGGTCGTGAGTTCTAATAAAATCACGAGAGTTGTGTTTGATTGTTCTAGATCATCCACAAGACACTTATTGAAGAACGAGGTGCGTATATATGCAATGATGAGACATGCTTGCCACATGTTCATTGTATAGCAACGTTTTATCTCGCAACGTTATTGTGGTTTAACCCTAGCCATATTAATAGGGGCAATAAACGTTGAAGGAAAGATTGATCTAATCATTCGACTCGTTGCCTTATCTAGACAAGTCATGTTGTATATGGTTTTAAAGTTTTAAATCGTGCTAACATAAAATAACAACATTCGGCGGTGATTACCCTTGTGGTCTACACCCAACGAGATTACCTTCGGGTCTACTCACGAGATTACCCTTCGGGGTCTACTCAATCGTCTTGATTACCCTTCGGGGTCTACAAGAGCCGAATCTAACCTTCAACTAACAACGCTAACTAAAACTAACATGGTCTACCTAACAAGATATGAGTGCATTCCATGTTTACCACATCACAGATGATATCATCCACATAATTGCCTATGGAAACACGGACTAAGCATTGATGAGTGACTAAGTTAGGACCATCAGAATCATTAATACCATTTAGACCATAACTAGTAGCCCTAGGTTGGG
Source organism: Fallopia convolvulus (assembly GCA_964016875.1). Lineage (NCBI taxonomy): Eukaryota > Viridiplantae > Streptophyta > Magnoliopsida > Caryophyllales > Polygonaceae > Fallopia > Fallopia convolvulus. The sequence goes on along the minus strand of OZ024733.1, from coordinate 12,106,425 downwards.
TTTTTAATTGCAAGTGATCAACTACCTTAGCATTAATAATGTTACAGCAGCTACCACTATCAATTATCATGCATAACACTTGATTCTTTACTGTACACCTAGTATGAAAAATATTTTCCCTTTGATCTAGCCTAGGTGTTTCTTGTAAAGTAAGAGTACGCATGGTTACCAAAGTTAGAGGTTGTTCGGTGCAATCTGGTTCAATGGCCTCTACGTCCTCCTCTTCTTGTCCATTGCTCTCCTCCTCCACTTGATTTGGAGGTATATCTTCATCACTCACATATCCTCCATTGGTGGTGAGAAGCACTTGCTTTTGATTTGGACAATCCTTGGCATAATGACCTCTTCCTTGACACTTGTAGCACACTAAATCACGTGCTCTTGGCTGGTTTGGAGGTCAATTGTTGGGACGCCTTTGGCCTTGAAAACCTGCTGGTTTAGGTGAGCTAGAAGCTCCCTTTTGCTGCATAGAAGGGTTAGAAGAATAAGAATTGGAATTTGAACTAGGATTAGAAACATACCTTTTTGGTGCATTCCAAGCTTCCTTCTTCTTCTTTTGTTGTTGCTCAAAGAGTAGTTGGGCTGAATGTACTAAGGCATTGAGATCCTTGATTTGTTGAATCTTCAATGTGTCTTTAATGCTTTGATTCAGTCCAGCCATGAATTGGGTCCTTAGAGACCATTGGGAATGATGAATTCCCGCTTTGAAGCTCAAATCCTCTAGCTCATTGAAGTACTCGGTTGGAGACTTGGTACCTTGTTTGCATGTAACAACTTTCAGCCTCATGTGCTCGGTATGCTCTTCAGGCACATACTTCTTCCTCATGACAAACTTCAGCTGGCCCCAAGTTTCAATCGGTGGTAAGGCCTTTCTGATTCTATCTTCCTTCATTCTGAACCACCAATTTCTAGCGGTCCCAACGAAGTGAATAACAACAACTGCCACTTTCTCCCATTCTTCATAGCCCATGTGATCTAGAATGAAATTTGTGGCTTGTTCCCACTCTAGATACTTCTCTGGATTGAGCTCTCCACTGAATGGCTCTATCTTGATCTTAATATCACGCTTCCCAATTTGATTGACTTGTTGGTTAGCATGATTGTTGTTGTTCGGCCTTTGCACTCCATAAGCTGGTGGGATATCTTCTACAACCTCAGCTTGGTTATAGAAATCATCAAGGGGAGGATGCCATGGGCGCCTTTCTTCCCCGGGATAGCCATAAGTCACATCATCAAAAGGATTGTTGTATTGTTGTTGTTGTTGATGAGTGGCTTGAGGATACTGGTTAGCTTGCTGATTGTAGAACTGTTGATGGGTAACCGGTGGAGTCCTCGATCCTATGCCTCTTCCTCTACCTCGGCCTGCTGTGGGGGAGTATTGAGCCGGGGGATCTTGATCTTTGTAGCTAGCAAGCACATCATGCTCTTCATGAATTGCTTGTTGCTTGCCTTTGTCGCTAATTGAGGCTTGATTTGGATCACTTGTAAGCTCTATTGCAGGAGCAACCTTATGACTTCCTTGAGATGACTCAATCAAAGTGGCAATTTGCTCCTCTACACGCCGCAATTGAGGATTGATTGCAGCCGTGGCCAACTCTACAGCTCGAGCTTGACCATCTCGTACACTCTCATTAATGGACAACCTAATGAAGTCGATTGCCTCCTTAGTGAGATTCAGTTCAGCCGATTTCGGCTCATTAGAGACCACCATTGCTTTGATACCACTTGATACGTGATTGCCCCGGAATCCTCCGTAGAAACCTCGTATATGACCCACACGATCCCGATCTTGCCTTGTAACTTCAGATTCGATCCTACAAGTAACCTGAAGAACTCGAGTATGAATTATGAACAAACAAATTGATTTGATAAATTGAACAATCAATTTTGATAGTTCAATCAGATTGGCTCTAACGCTAAATCTGATTGATAAACTAGAATGATCTTTAACAATCACTTCTAGAACAATCTCAATTGAATAACCCAATCAATCAAATTACGAACAAACAAAGAGAGAGAATTTCGAGATTGATGATGATGATTTCGAACTCCAATTGCTAGCAAACACAAGTTGTTGTTTTTGAGCCCAAGAGATAGATTAAACCAATTTGGGTTTAATCTCTCTCAAGCTGATTTTATTGAATGAAATATGCAAAGTATAAATAGAGAATACAAAAGATATTACTTGGGGAGCAAGGAGTTAAGGTGGCCGGCCCTAGGATGATAGATTAGGCCTCCTTGTCTTGCTTCCCAAGATATAATAAAATATTATATAATATCTATCTAGGTTCCCCTTAATAAAATAAATCATGGCTGATTTATTTATTTAAGGAAAATATCCTAATAACTATAAAATATCCAAAACAAACTAAAAAATATCTCTAACAACCAGGAGAGAGAAGATCAACCAACTAACATAAGCCTATTGGCTGATTTCTCTACATTATTAAATTAAAAGCACACGCCTATAATGAAAATAAATAAGATATTTTCTCTTACTTAGAATGGTCAAGTCAAAGGGTTGACTTTGACCCATATACCAATTTATCTCACCCGGTCACTTACTAAATTCAGCCCTAAAGTGAGACAAACTAATACATGTTTCTAAATAAGGAAATAGTGAATTTCGGCCCCTTGAGTTTAATCCATTGAATCCGGGCTCAATTGATGTCGAATGCACGAGACCCATCTTGACTTGGTTGGCTCTTCAAGAACAGCTGCTAATCGAACCAAGACTGCTGTTGTACCTTGAGCAATCTTCTTAGCTCGACTTCTTGTAATTGGTCCGTCAGAAGGCACTCGAATCAACTCATCGACGTCGGTTGGAGTCATGGCAGGCTTCACTGCATCAGATGCCTCCTCTCTTGGATCTCCCTCCTTGAATGCCTCCTCTCTTGGATCTTCCTCCATTGACGCCTCCCATGGAAATTGTGACTCCATTGGCGCCTCATCAAGAAATTGTGATTCATCCACCAAATAGTCTTCCATGTAGAAATCATCCATGTAAAACTCCATCGTAGAGTCTTCCTTGTTGGGCTCCTCTTCATTGATCACCTCCTCTTCACCTTCGCTCGAGATCTCCACAACCTCGATTCTCTTCCCCATGAAGCATGGGATGGAGGCTACAATTGGGGCTGCATGGACTTCCTCCATCTCAGCCGGTTTGGTTGGAACAAGGGCTATTTCATTAGACATCACCTCAGCCCACACCTTCTTCAAATCGCTGATGGTGATTGTAGAAGTCACCACTTCCTTCTTCTTTGGGAAAAGCAAGTTGTTCAAGTCAGCCACGGTAGGGTATGTGTCCATGTTTGGTTGAATTTGGACGTAGTTGATGGATCAAATGACGCCTCGGAATGGCTCTGATACGAAATAATACAAAACGGAAGGGGTAAACTTGTTTCAACTGGTCACGAGACGTCAACACTTGATGAAGATTGATGATGACGATTTTAATAAGAAACGAACTGAATTTTATTAATAAGTGTTTGTAATAGGACAATGGAATCCACCAGAACCCTAAACAAACAAGGCTAGCCAAAGTAAGGAATCCACCTAACTTAGACTAACCCACGCCCTAGATAAACTCACTAAGGCACTCGAACCACACTTGGAATCCACCAAGTTTTACACTATAAAGCACTCGGCTTCTCTCTCAAATCTGGATTAAAACTTGATCTAAGAATAACATGAAACTAAACTTATTTATAGGCTGAAAAACCAGCCCAAAAGACTCTCAAAACTGGCCAAAAACCCTCTCAAATTCTGGCCATTTAATAGTAAAAGCCTATTAAGTGCAAGCATTGAATTTGAGAGTCCTTTCACTTTCATGGTCGGCCACCCCTTCACGTGTCATTCCTTTATGATGTTTTAATCTCAAGAATGCCACCTTGGATGATGTCATTAAATGACTTAAATGCAGCTGCAAAGTGACACATCATCCTCCCTTCATGCACCTTGGACAGATCGTGTGGCACCCCCCCTTGTGACACATCAACCAACGCCCACCACTTCCACAAAAATCCGCCCACCACCATTGTTTAAGTCAGCCACGAAATTTTTAATTAAGTAGGAGTAAATCTGATTTAATTAATTCAGGTTCAAAGCTCCTAAGTCCACTCCTACATTTAAGGTTGACCAAATCTTCTCCATATCACCAGCCACCAAATCCACGCCCACCTCCTATTCTTAAGGGAGAACCATTCAACCCACTTTGAATCCAAACCCACGCCCCAACCACCCATCCTTCAGCCTATTCCTTCTCCATAAATCTAGGGATTGCGTCCAACCTCTCCAACGACCACTTTCCCACAATCAGCCACTCTCTAATTTTAATTTCTTGCACATTATATTTGCATCTTAGGTTAACATTTTATTTTCGAAATTATTTGTAATTTTCTGATTATTTCTGATTAAAAAAAAAGAAAGAAAAAGAAAATCAAAAGAAAAAGAAAAAAAGAAGGAGAAATCAGAAATCAGATTGTTGTTTCGTTCTTTTATTTCATTCATCTCAAAGTATAGTATTGCATTTCATTTCATTGCATAGTTGTAATTAAATTAGTGCAAGCATATCATCTTCTTCTCTTCTCTTCTTCTTCTCTTGAGTTGGACGCCACCATTGGAGTTGATTTCAAATCTTCCATTTTCGAGCCATACCCTCACCCGAACAAACCACTCCAAGTTCATATTTGGTTAAGGAAATCAAGGTGAGAGCAGCTTAATCGAGGTTTGATCTCTTTCTCTTTTCATCTCCATTCTTAAACACGTTTGAGTCTTCTTCTTGGACGTTTCTTCCCCAACCTTCATCTTCTCGTGTTTTGTTGCCTACTAATCTTTGACTTGAGTTTGATCATTTCAAGCAGATTGAAACAACGAGCTCGATCACACACCGAGAGTGAGTGTGAGTGAAACACTTGAGAGGTTGATTTGGATTAAACTAACTTAACAAGTTTGTATTGTAGTGTGTTGTGCTGTTAGTTGCAGAATCATGTCTAACGATAGTGGAGAAGTACGCCACACCCAGAGTCCGGAGCCTATCCATCCCGATGTGTTCAACTTGTTGAACTCACTCAACCAGAACATATCTCGCCTTAATACAAGGATGGCGGCTTTGGAGTCGTTGGCAACGCCTACGCCAGGCACCGCGCCGGGCGTAGCCCCGGGTGTCGTTCCAGCGGCGCACCAACAGGACGCGGATGCTGGCCACGAGCAAAGAGCCATCAACACGGGCAAACTGCCCCAAGTTGATCCTCTTGTGGCTTCCACATCCCAACACCATGGTTTCCAAAACCAGAATAGGGAAGATCCTCTCAACTCTGCTCATTTACATAATCCCACGGGCAATTTCGCGCGAAGGGTCCCTATTATTGCTCAGCCCACTCCCCTTCGGGATGGGTTCCCTCGTACTAATGATTATCAAGGATTTCCGGAGTGAAGGAAGAGCAAGCTGTCCCCTCGAGGAGATGGACCTTTCAAGGTGCTTCAACGAATCTGGGACAATGCATACAAGTTGGAGCTGCCCGACGACTATAGAGTAAGCGCCACCTTCAACGTTGCTGATCTCACGCCATACCTGGCCATTGATGAGGACTTGGATTCGGGGTCGAATCCTTTTCAAGAAGGGGAGGTTGATGAAGGATCATCTAGTCATCCACCTCCAAGTGCCCCTACACTCTTTGATGGGCCAATCACTAGATCCCGAGCCAAGAAGCTACAAAGTGGAATGCATGCTTTTGTGTGCTACATATGTGCCAAGGAGGCGAGAGAGAGTAAGGATTCCAAGGCCAAGGTTGTGTGCGTGTTAATCAATTAGATTGTTCTAGTCTTGATTATTAAAGATCAAACTAGTTTATCAATCGGATTTAGCGTTAGAGCCAATCCGTTTGAACTATCAAAATTGATTATCTCTATAATACAGATCGGTTTCCATTCAATCATTCGAATTCAATTTCGTTCATCAACTTGTTACTTGGATCGCAAGTTTCTAACTTTGAAGCAATTGTAGGATCGAATCTGAAGTTACAAGGCAAGATTGGGACTTGTGTGGGTCATATACGAGATTATCAAGGAGGATTCCGAGGCAATCACGTATCAGGGAAGTGGAGGCAAAGTTCGGATCCATGCTGGATGGATGGAACGCAGGCGCGGACTCATGAGCGCGCCCTTGCCCTTGGCTCGCCATGGCGGCTGGTTTGTGCGCCGTTGGCGCGGTGCCTGGCGCGACGCTCGGTACGGTCCCCGGTTGAGGTGTCGTAAGTGTTTGCGCCTCCAAGGCAGCCATGCGCGAATTGAGGCGCGCCATGTTGCTGTTGAGAGAGCTCAACAAGTTGAACACATCGGGGTGAACCGGGTCGGGGCTCCTGGATCGGTGGGATCCTCTCTCGTCTCCTGACATGGTCACAAACAATACACTACAAGCAACTGGTTAATGTTAGTCAAACAATAAAGACAATAAACTCCTCACTTGTGTTTCACTCGCTCTCACTCTCGGGTGGTGTGATCGAGCTTGTTGTTGCAATCTGCCTTGAAACGATCAAAATCAAGTTGAGGATTTAGTGAATCAAACAAACACGAGAAGGACTAGGTTGGAAAGACAAGAAATTAAACAAAGAAGACTCGAATGCAAACAGAAACAAGAAGTAGAGAAGATGAGAAGAGGACTCGATTATGAACAAGAAGGAATGGAAAGACAAGGAAGAAATCAAACCTTGATTAAGCCTTTCTCACCTTGATTTCCTTAACCAAGAATGCACTTGGAGTGGTTTGTTAGGTGAGGCGTGGGGTGGCTTTTTGTGAAGGCTCGAGGTGTACTCCAATGGCGTCCAACAATAGAGAAGAAGAGAGGAGATGAAGAAGACTCTTGCACTTTTTTTTTTTGACTTAACTACGCAGAATAATTACAAGTATGCAAGGATGAAAATGAATTAAGGAAAGAGAAGAGATGAAATAATATGCGTATGCTATGAATTGAAAGAAGAGAGAGGAGAAATAAATCTGATTTCTGATTTTTTTTTTGACTTTTTTTTTTGAATCAGAAATAATCAGAATAATTCGAAAATAAAATGACAATAAAATGTTAACCTAAGATGCAATATAATGTGCAAGAAATAAAAATAGAAAGTGGCTGATTTTTGTGAATGTGGACGTTGGAGTGGTTGAATGCAATCCCTAGATTTGTGGGAGGAGGTGGGGTTTTGAGGCTGATATGGCTTTGAATTAGTCTTGCTAGAAAATAGGGATTGAGGAGATATGGTTAAGGTGGGGCGTGGCTCTTGTGGCTGAAATTAGGGTTTGACAAAGTCTTCCTTAAAATTAGGAGTTGAGTGAGATTTAATTTGACTTGGCTGAATTAAATCACTCCTCTCCAATATTAATGAGACGTGGTTGGACTGATGGTTTTTGAGAGAGGTAGTGGGCGTCAAAATGGAAGTGGTGGGATGGCGGTTTTTAGGCTGATTGGATGGTGACGGTTACTTGGCTTAGGGCGTGTTTGGCTAGGGTGAAACAAACCACTACAGCAAGCAACAAACTGGTTAGTACTTTCAAGTTTAATTAAAGAGATTGAGATTAATCAAACCTGATCGGATCCTTGAAGATGCTACTTCTTTTTTTTGGTATTTTTGTAGACTCTAATGGTGAATCGACTCGGAAATGAAATGGGACGTCGTTAACCTGAGCTCTGATACCAATTTGATACGGGGATAAGCCGCTTGATGCCCGATCTTCGACGTTCACGACTCAAACAAAGGAACAAAGAACAATGATTAGAAATGAAATCAAAATGAATGACTTGACACGAACAAAGGCAATGAAAGACTCAAGATGCAAAACAGACGCAGCAATAAATGAAAGGAAATGACTCAAAAGGGACTAGAATATCAACTACTTGAGACAACTAGAAGACCCTTGTCTTGAAAAGACAAGAACCCAATCGAATGGACAAGCAACCAACCTTTACGATCTCACACACCAAGGACGAACCTTGTAGCACGAGAAAGGGGCTCGTGATTGTTGATAAGCACCAACCTTCGATGAGATTGACACAAGTCAAAGCAAACCAAGCTGCGGATTCACACACACGTTGAAAGCCAAGGCTCTCGTTTTCTCTCTATTGCAAGGAGAATTGGAAATTACAAATGAGTTGTCTAAACTGAAAATTAACTACCTAAAAGCTAATTATATGTCCAGAAATTGCAAGGAAATAATAATTAAAGTCTAATTAAAATAAAAGATAGTCAATGGCCCAAAATGGCCCAATAGAGAAACAAGCCCAAATAGAAGACCGATGCTAGTGTGCACACTTGGACAGGCGCGCGCACACTCGGACAGGCGCACACTTAGGGGCTGATGCAGTGTAGCCTGCCATGTCTCCAACCGATGTCGATGAGTTGATTCGAGTGCCTTCTGACGGACCAATTACAAGAAGTCGAGCTAAGAAGATTGCTCAAGGCACAACAACAATCTTGGTTCGATTGGCAGTGGTTCTTGAAGAGCCTAGCAAAACAAAGTGGGTCTCGTGCATTCGACATCAATTGAGCCCGGATTCCATGGATTGATTCAAGAGGGCCGAAATTACCTATTTCCTTATTGAGAAACATGTATTAGTTTGTCTCATTTAGGGCTGAATTTAGTAAGTGACCGGGTGAGATAAATTGGTACATGGGTCAAAGTCAACCCTTTGACTTGACCATTCTAAGTAAGAGAAAATATCTTATGTTATTTTATTATAGGCGTGTTTTGCTTTTAAAATAATGTAGAGAAATCAATCAATAGGCTTATGTTAGTTGGTTGATATTCTCTCTCCTGGTTGTTAGAGATATTTTTAGTTTGTTTTGGATATTTTATAGTTGTTAGGATATTTTTCTTAAATAAATAAATCAGCCATGATTTATTTTATTTAAGGGGAATCTAGATAGATTTAATTAGATATTTTATTATATCTTGGGAAGCAAGAAAATGAGGCCAATTCTATCATCCTAGGGCCGGCCACCTTCTCTCCTTACTCCCCAAGTAATAACTTTTGTATTCTCTATTTATACTCTTGTTATTTCATTCAATAAAATTAGCTTGAGATAAGATAAACCCTAAGAAAGGTTTATCTTGTCTTTGGGCTCCAAAAACTCGAGTCTTTGCTTGTGTTTGTTCGATAATCATCATCAATCGATCTCTCTTCTCTTTTTGTTCGAATCTGATTTGTGGTTTTATTCAATTAGATTGTTCTAGTTGTGATTGTTAAAGATCAAACTAGTTAATCAATCAGATTTAGCGTTAGAGCCAATCCGTTTGAACTATCAAGTTGAACTAATCTATCAAATCTGATCGGTTCTCATTCAATCAATTCAATTCAGTTTGTTACTTGTTGTGCACGATTTCTCACATTGATAAGCAAATTCAGGTTGGAACAAGGTTACTGGCAAGATCGGGACTTGTGTGGGTCATATACGAGGTTTCTGAGGAGTCATCCGAGGCAATCACGTATCAAGTGGTATCATAATCAAGCGTCTCGCCAAGTAAAATTTTCTTTCCTTAATTTGCTTTCTAGTTGATTTAATTCAGTTTTTGATCCTAAAGTTCGAACCTTTACCCAAAGCTAGAATTTTTAAGACCATAAATCTGAATTTTTCACCTAACCACCACATAGTTCCGCCAACATCACCACCCTGCCACCACCTAACCACCACGACCTGGTGTCGCTAACCCTAGCTGCACCACCTCCCACCACCACTAGAACCTAACCCCACCAACCCCACTCCATTCGGAGCACCCTAACCCTAATTCGCCTACCCCCACCCTCGTAACCCTAACCCTAATTGGCGGCCAGACCCATTCGAACCCTAACCCTAACTCGCGAACCCTAGCCCTAATTAGGTAACCCTAGTTCGACACACTACCAGCCACTAAACCCTAGAACCGAACCACAAACCCTAACCCTAGACCTCAGCCGAACCTCCACCAAACCCTAACCCTCCTTGTTGTTTGCTTGCCCCCCAAGTAATAACCCATCTAGGAGATTTTAAGGGATTTGTTGCATGCTTTTGGTTGAATTGGTTGAGTTGTGTTGCAATATAGATTAGCTTTTGTCTTCCTACAATTTTTATGAGTTTTTATTGCATGTTGCATGATCAATAGAGATTCATATTGCATTGTTGATAATTGCTGATTTTTGTCATTGCATCCCATATACTCGGCCTTACCCCTTTTCTTCTTTGTTAATTTGGCTTCTAGTTGGTTTCATTGGTAGTGTAAAGTCACTTAGAAAAAAAAATCAGCCTAGTTGTTTTCGTTTTTGCCCTTGCATTCAGTTGTTGCATTGCTTTGCTTGTTTCTCAATTCTAGCACAAGAGTAGTTTGTGCATAAATTCAAAAAAAAAAATCAGAAAAGCAAAAGTGATCTACCCCAACTAGTTTTAAGCCACTTTCAACCTTAGTGACTGCTTGCTTAAAAATAGTTAAGTAGAAATCACTTTGAAGAAAAATAGTGACAAAACAAAAAGTCACTTTTAGCCCACCATATTTTTGTCCTTGCATGCTTAATTTGGCTTTATTAACTTGCATAGAGTCAATTGAGAGATTGCATGTGTTTTAAAGCTCATAGAGGGATTATTTGCATTGCTTGTCTTATTGCATACTTGCCATTTGCTTAAGCTGCATATTTCCTTTATTTATCATTAATATTCCATATCTACACCATATCTATCCATTTACTCCCTCAATTCAACCCAAAAACTGAATTAAGTTGATTGGATTGCTTTGAGACAAGTTTTGGCTTGATTAAGGTGTGGTATTGCTTGTTGTGATTTGCTTTAGAACACACTACTCTCTCTACTTTCTTGCTTGTTTCAGGAACAATGGTGATCCCGAATGAGCCTAACCCGGCTGAACTAAACCTTTCTAAGGAGGCAATCGATTTCATCAGGTTGTCTATTAGTGATAGTGTACGAGATGGCCAAGCTCGAGCTGTAGAGTTGGCCACGACTGCATTGACCCCACAATTGAAGCGTCTAGAGGAGCAACTTGCCACTTTGATTGAGTCATCTCAAGGAAGTCATAAGAGTGCCCCTGCAATAGAGCTTACTAGTGACCCAAATCAGGCCTCGATTAGCGACAAAGGCAAGCAACAAGTAGTTGAAGAAGAACATGATGTGCTTGCTAGCTACAACAAAGTTAATGATCTCCCAGCTCACTACTCCCCCACAGCAGGCCGAGGTAGAGGAAGAGGCAACGGGTCGAGGACTCCACCGGTTACTCTTCAACAACTCTATAATCAGCCAGCAAACCGGTATCCTCAAGCCACTCATCATCAACAACAACAATACAACAATCATGATGATGTGACTTATGGCTACACCGGGGAAGAAAGGCGCCCATGGCATCCTCCCCTTGATGATTTCTACAACCAAGCTGAGGTTGTAAAGGATATTCCACCAGCTTATGGAGTACAAAGGCCGAACAACAACAACATCGCTAACCAAACCGTCAATTAGATTGGTAAGCGTGATATAAAGATCAAGATAGAGCCATTCAGCGGAGAGCTCAATCCAGAGAAATATCTAGAATGGGAACAAGCTACAAACTTCATTCTAGATCACATGGGCTATGAAGAATGGGAGAAAGTTGCTGTTGTTGTTATCCACTTTGTTGGGACCGTTAGAAATTGGTGGTTCAGAATGAAGGAGGATCGAATTAGGAAGGCCTTACCACAAATTGAAACTTGGGGCCAGCTGAAGTTTGTAATGAGGAAGAAATATGTGCCTGAAGAGCATACCGAGCACATGAGATTGAAAGTTGCCACATGCAAACAAGGCACTAAGTCTCCAACTGAGTACTTCAATGAGCTAGAGGATTTGAGCTTCAAAGTGGGAATTCATCATTCCCAACGTTCTCTAAGGACCCAATTCATGGCTGGACTGAATCAAAGCATCAAAGACACATTGGAGATTCAACAAATCAAGGATCTCAATGCCTTAGTACATTCAGCCCAACTACTTTATGAGCAGCAACAAAGGAAGAAGAAGGAAGCTTGGAATGCTCCAAAAAGGTATGTTCCTAATTCTAGTGCTAATTCCAATTATTATTCTTCTAACCCTTCTTTGCAGCAAAAGGGAGCTTCTAGCTCACCTAAAACCACAGGTTTTCAAGGCCAAAAGCGTCCCACTAATGCACCTCCAAATCAGCCAAGAGCACGAGATCTAGTGTGCTATAAATGTCAAGGAAGAGGTCATTATGCTAAGGATTGTCCAAATCAAAAGCAAGTGCTACTCAACACCAATGGAGGATATGTGAGTGATGAAGATATACCTCCAAATCAAGTGGAGGAGGAGAGCAATGGACAAGAAGAGGAGGAAGTGGAGGCCATTGAACCAGATTGCACCGAACATCCTCTAACTTTGGTAACAATGCGTACTCTTACTTTACAAGAAACACCTAGGCTAGATCAAAGGGAAAATATTTTGCATACTAGGTGTATAGTAAAGAACCAAGTGTTATGCATGATAATTGATAGTGGTAGCTGCTGTAACATTATTAATGCCAAGGTAGTTGATCACTTGCAATTAAAAACCCAACCTAGGGCTACTAGTTATGGTCTAAATGGTATTAATGATTCTGATGGTCCTAACTTAGTCACTCATCAATGCTTAGTCCGTGTTTCCATAGGCAATTATGTGGATGATATCATGTGTGATGTGGTAAACATGGAATGCACTCATATCTTGTTAGGTAGACCATGGTTATTCGATAGGAGAGTTATATATGATGGCATGCTTAATACCTATTCGTTTAACTATGACGGGAGGAGAGTTTCTGTTCTACCATTGTCGCCCCAACAAGTTCTACAAGATCGGGTACGCAGAGACCAAGCTAGGGCACTTAGGCGTGCCAAGGAAGAGAAAGAGGAGGCTGAATCGGCGGCCAAGGTTGTGGCCCGGCGCTCGGCGCCCGACGCACCAACAAAGACTAGCGGCGTTTCCCAGTCTCCACCCGGGCATTCTGGCTCAAATTTTAGGACAACATCAAGCACGAGTGGAGCTACTGATTGGGACGAAAAACGCCCAGAAAAAGTCCCTAAATCGTCAAAAGTGCCGAGCAAGACTTCCAGAAGTGCAGCTGAGATGAAAACAAGGCTATCTCCCAAACCACTCGAGCGTTTTCTCTCAAATTTTGGGAGCAATTCAGAGACTCATAGAGCTACAGATGTGGAAAAAGAATGCCTACAGAAAGTGCCAAAAATCGGCATAAAGGGCAGTGTAGAAAAGCGCTCTCTAGTTACTCAGTCTAGTGTTTCTTTCCCTAACTCTTTTTGCTTACTTCTTTTGAGGAAAAAGATACTTATTATTAGTCAAGATATTTCACATCTTCCAAAGTGTATTCAGGTTCTATTACAGGAATTTGAAGATGTGATGCCTGAAGAGTTGCCACAAGGCCTTCCACCAATTAGAGGCATTGAGCATCAAATTGATTTGGTGCCCGACGCTTCTTTACCAAACCGTGTAGCCTATAGAGCAAGTCCAGAGGAGACCGCTGAGCTTCAAAGACAAGTGCAAGATCTCATGGACAAAGGCTATGTGCGTGAATCCCTCAGCCCATGCGCAGTTCCGGTGATTTTGGTGCCAAAGAAGGATGGCACTTGGAGAATGTGTGTTGATTGCAGAGCGATCAACCAAATAACAGTTAAGTACCGTCATCCCATTCCTTGATTAGATGATATGCTTGATGAATTGCATGGTGCTAATTTCTTTTCTAAGATTGATTTAAGAAGTGGGTACCATCAAATTAGGATGAGGGAAGGGGATGAATGGAAAACTGCCTTTAAAACTAAGTATGGTTTATATGAATGGTTAGTAATGCCTTTTGGATTAACTAATGCACCTAGTACTTTCATGAGGCTTATGAACCATATTCTTAGAAGATACTTAGGAAAATTTGTTGTAGTCTACTTTGATGATATCTTAGTCTATAGCAAAACCTTGCATGAACATGTAGATCATCTTAGGGCTGTTTTGGACACTTTAAGGTTAGAAAAGCTTTATGTTAACTTGAAAAAGTGTTCTTTTTGCTCGGAGTCTACCATTTTTCTTGGTTTTGTTGTGTCTAAAGGTGGATTGAAGGTAGATGAAGACAAGATCAAGACAATCAAGGAGTGGCCTCAGCCGACTACACCAACCATGGTGCGCTCTTTTCTCGGCTTGGCTGGCTTCTACAGGAGATTTGTGCATGATTTTAGCACAATTGCAGCCCCTCTCCATGAGTTTACAAAGAAGGATTCAACATTCAAATGGAGAGAGCAACAAAAGAACGCCTCAACACTTTGAAGGACAGATTATGCCACGCCTCAGTACTCCAGCTCCCTGACTTCTCCAAGGCATTCGAGATAGAGGTGGACGCTTTTGGACATGGCATAGGAGGCGTGCTCTTGCAAGACAAGAAACCCATAGCTTATTTTAGTGAGAAGCTTAGTGGGGCTGAGTTGAATTACCCTACTTATGATAAAGAGTTGTATGCTTTAATTAGGGTTTTGAAAACTTGGTCTCATTATTTGTGGCCTAAAGAGTTTGTAATCCATTCTGATCATGAGGCCTTGAAGTATTTGAAAGGCCAATCCAGACTCAGTCGGCGACATGCAAGATGGGTTGAATTTATGAAGACCTTTCCTTATGTTGTAAAGCATAAGAAAGGCAAAGAGAATGTGGTAGCTGACGCCCTTTCTCGCAGGTATGTTCTCTTGAACCAATGTGATGTTAAGATCCTTGGATTTGCAATGATTAGGGAATTATATGCTAGTGATCCTCACTTTGTTGAAATTTATAAGAATTGCATGTCTAGGGGAGAAATAGATACCTACTTTATTGATGATGAATACTTGTTTAAAGCTGGTAAATTGTGCATTCCTTCATCTAGTATACGTAGGCTTCTAACTAAAGAGGTTCATGAATCAAGAGGACATAGGGGTTTAGAAAAGACTTTAGAAGGTTTAAAAGAACACTACTATTGGCCTAAGATGAGTAATTATGTGCTTAGATTTGTCAAGAGTTGTGTTGTATGTGCTAAAGCTAAGTCTAGACTTCACCCCCATGGCTTGTACCAGCCCTTACCTATTCCTAGTTCACCTTGGGAGGACATTTCTATGGACTTCATTGTGGGATTGCCTAGAACTAGGAAGGGTAGAGATTCTATCTTTGTAGTGGTAGACCGATTTTCCAAGATGGCTCATTTTATTCCTTGTCACATGACTGATGATGCTGTGCATGTTGCTGATTTGTTCTTTAGGGATATCGTTAGATTGCATGGCATTCCTTGTTCTATTGTTTCAGATCGTGATGCTAAATTTTTGAGTTATTTTTGGAAAATTCTATGGTCTAAGTTGGGAACTAAATTGCTGTTTTCTACCTCATGTCACCCACAAACTGATGGGCAAACTGAAGTTACTAATAGAATGTTAGGGGTTTTACTTAGAACTATGCTTAAAGCTAACCTAAAACGTTAGGAAGATGTTTTGCCTTTTGTGGAGTTTGCTTATAACAGGTCAATCCATTCAGCTACAAAAATGACTCCTTTTGAGGTCGTTTATGGGCTGAATCCGAGGACTCCGGTGGACTTGACGCCTCAGCCATACAAGGGAAAAGAGAGCTTTGAAGCTGACAAGCGGGCTGAGTTTGTGAAGAAGCTACATGAGAGGACAAAGATGCACTTGGAGAGGAAATCCATGAAGTACAAGGCCCATGCTGATAAGGGTCGGAAACAGGTTATCTTTGAAGAAGGAGATCTTGTTTGGGTGCATCTAAGGAAGGAAAGGTTCCCAAATCAAAGGAAGAATAAGCTAGATCAGAGAGGAGATGGACCATTTCGTATCATCAGGAGAATCGGCCCTAATGCATATCATGTTGACATGCCTGGTGAGTATGGTGTCCATCCGACTTTTAATGTGGCTGATCTATCTCTTTATGTGCCAGATTTTGATTCCGACGTCAAATCAGAGACGATTCGAGCTCAAGTGGAGGAGAATGATGCAGTGAAGCCTGCCATGTCTCCAACCGACGTCGATGATTTGATTCGAGTGCCTTCTGACGGACCAATTACAAGAAGTCGAGCTAAGAAGATTGCTCAAGGCACAACAACAATCTTGGTTCGATTGGCAGCGGTTCTTGAAGAGCCTAGCAAGACAAAGTGGGTCTCGTGCATTCGACATCAATTGAGCCCGGATTCCATGGATTGATTCAAGAGGGCCGAAATTACCTATTTCCTTATTTAGAAACATGTATTAGTTTGTCTCACTTTAGGGCTGAATTTAGTAAGTGACCGGGTGAGATAAATTGGTACATGGGTCAAAGTCAACCCTTTGACTTGACCATTCTAAGTAAGAGAAAATATCTTCTGTTATTTTATTATAGGCGTGTTTTGCTTTTAAAATAATGTAGAGAAATCAATCAATAGGCTTATGTTAGTTGGTTGATATTCTCTCTCCTGGTTGTTAGAGATATTTTTAGTTTGTTTTGGATATTTTATAGTTGTTAGGATATTTTCCTTAAATAAATAAATCAGCCATGATTTATTTTATTTAAGGGGAATCTAGATAGATTTAATTAGATATTTTATTATATCTTGAGAAGCAAGAAAAGGAGGCCAATTCTATCATCCTAGGGCCGGCCACCTTCTCTCCTTGCTCCCCAAGTAATAGCTTTTGTATTCTCTATTTATACTCTTGTTATTTCATTCAATAAAATTAGCTTGAGATAAGATAAACCCTAAGAAAGGTTTATCTTGTCTTTGGGCTCCAAAAACTCGAGTCTTTGCTTGTGTTTGTTTGATCATCATCATCAATCGATCTCTCTTCTCTCTTTGTTCGAATCTGATTTGTGGTTTTATTCAATTAGATTGTTCTAGTTGTGATTGTTAAAGATCAAACTACTTAATCAATCGGATTTAGCGTTAGAGCCAATCCGTTTGAACTATCAAGTTGAACTAATCTATCAAATCTGATCGGTCTCATTCAATTAATTCAATTCAGTTTGTTACTTGTTGTGCACGATTTCTCACATTGATAAGCAAATTTAGGTTGGAACGAGGGTACTAGCAAGATCGGGACTTGTGTGGGTCATATACGAGGTTTCTGAGGAGTCATCCGAGGCAATCACGTATCAGGGGCGCGTCGTATCGTTGCTGCGCTGGAACGAGCGCGCCGTTGCATCGCTGCACATCGTTGCATCGCGGTGCGCGGCGCATCGCTAGGGTTGGGGCACGCCGCTGCAGCCTCGGTATGATGATCCTTCGGCGCTCAAGACACACACCGCCCTGGCCTTGGACTCCATACTAGCTCCTGCCTCCTTAGCCATAGTGTAGCCCACAAAAGCATTGTAGCTTCTTGGCTCGAGCACGGGTGAGTGGCCCATCAAAGAGCGTAGGCGTGCCCGGTGGAGGCTTCCTAGATGGTCCCTCATCAGTAGGGGCCTAAGAAAAACATTTTGTAAAGACACATTCGACCGTACAACCGTTTAGGGTATTTTCGGGGAGGGTCTCGTTTTGAAGCTGAATGGTACGAAGATTTTCGTATCAGAACTTTTGCGAGTTTTTTCCGTTTTTTTTTTGCTTGGATGAGCTAGTAGGGGCCTAAGAAAAAGATTTTGTAAAGACACATTCGACCGTACAACCGTTTAGGGCATTTTTGGGAATGGTCTCGTTTTAGGCTGAATGGTACGAAGATTTTCGTACCAGAACTTTTGCGAGTTTTTTCCGTTTTTTTTTTGCTCGGATGAGCTAGTAGGGTCCTAAGAAAAATATTTTGTAAAGACACATTCGACTGTACAACCGTTTAGGGAATTTTCGGGGATGGTCTCGTTTTGAGGCTGAATGGTACGAAGATTTTCATACCAGAACTTTTGCGAGTTTTTTCCGTTTTTTTTTTGGCATGGATGAGCTAGTAGGGGCCTAAGAAAAACATTTTGTAAAGACACATTCGACCGTGCAACCGTTTAGGGCATTTTCGGGGATGGTCTCGTTCTTAGGCTAAATGGTACGAAGATTTTCGTACCAGAACTTATGCGAGTTTTTTCCGTTTTTTTTGCTCGGATGAGCTAGTAGGGGCCTAAGAAAAACATTTTGTAAAGACACATTCGACCGTACAACCGTTTAGGGTATTTTCGGGGAGGGTCTCGTTTTGAGGCTGAATGGTACGAAGATTTTCGTACCAGAACTTTTAGGAGTTTTTTCCGTTTTTTTTGCTTGGATGAGCTAGTAGGGGCCCAAGAAAAAGATTTTGTAAAGACACATTCGACCGTACAACCGTCTAGGGCATTTTCGGGGATGGTCTCGTTTTTAGGCTGAATGGTACGAAGATTTTCGTACCAGAACTTTTGCGAGGTTTTTCCGTTTTTTTTTGTCAAATGAGTTAGTAGGATCCTAAGAAAAACATTTTGTAAAGACACATTCGACCGTACAACCGTTTAGGGCATTTTCGGGGAGGGTCTCGTTTTGAGGTTGAATGGTACAAAGATTTTCGTACCAGAACTTTTGCGAGTTTTTTCCATTTTTTTGCTTGCATGAGCAAGTAGAGGCATAAGAAAAACATTTTGTAAAGACACATTCGACCGTACAACCGTTTAGGGCATTTTCGGGGATGGTCTCGTTTTTAGGCTAAATGGTACGAAGATTTTCGTACCAGAACGTTTGCGCGTTTTTTCCGTTTTTTTGCTCGGATGAGCTAGTAGGGGCCTAAAAAAAACATTTTGTAAAGACACATTCGACCGTACAACCGTTTAGGGTATTTTCGGGGAGGGTCTCGTTTTGAGGCTAAATGGTACGAAAATCTTCGTACCAGAACTTTTGCGAGTTTTTTCCGTTTTATTTTGCTTGGATGAGCTAGTAGGGGCCCAAGAAAAAGATTTTGTAAAGACACATTCGACCGTACAACCGTTTAGGACATTTTCGGGAATGGTCTCGTTTTAGGCTGAATGGTACGAAGATTTTCGTACCAGAACTTTTGCGAGTTTTGTCCGTTTTTTATTGCTTGGATGAGCTAGTAGGGTCTTAAAAAAAACATTTTGTAAAGACACATTCGACCGTACAGCCGTTTAGGACATTTTCGGGGTGGGTCTCGTTTTGAGGCTAAATGGTACGAAGATTTTCGTACCAAAACTTTTGCGAGTTTTTTCCAATTTTTTGCTTGCATGAGCAAGTAGGGGCCTAAGAAAAACATTTTGTAAAGGCACATTCGACCGTACAACCGTTTAGGGCATTTTCGGGGATGGTCTCGTTTTAGGCTAAATGGTACGAAGATTTTCGTACCAGAACTTTTGCGCGTTTTTTCTGTTTTTTTGCTCGGATGAGCTAGTAGAGGCCTAAGAAAAACATTTTGTAAAGACACATTAGACCGTACAAACGTTTAGGGTATTTTCGGGGAGGGTCTCGTTTTGAGGCTGAATGGTACGAAGATTTTCGTAGCAGAACTTTTGCGAGTTTTTTCCTTTTTTTTTGCTTGGATGAGCTAGTAGGGGCCTAAGAAAAAGATTTTGTAAAGACACATTCGACCGTACAACCGTTTAGGGCATTTTCGGAGATGGTCTCGTTTTTAGGCTGAATGGTACGAAGATTTTCGTACCAGAATTTTGGCGCGTTTTTTCCGTTTTTTTGCTCGGATGAGCTAGTAGGGGCCTAAGAAAAAACTCGCAAAAGTTCTGCTACGAAAATCTTCGTACCAGGCTGGAGAAGTCAGACTTGGATCTTCCCTTCGACATATGTGATTCCTCTTTGGAGGCCATTGCCATTGTGAATGCCAAAGAAAAATTGCTTGAGCTGGATAATGGGCAAAAAACGCCGGAAATTATGGTGGTGAGGGTGGCGGCTGGGACCACACCTGCTAGGGCTAGGTTGGAGCCTTGTTCAACGGTCAGAAATGGAGGGTTTTCAAATTCAAGGGGTTGCTCAGCTTTGGATGGTGACGTTTCAGGCAGTAGGTGCTCTCTAGGGCTCACATGTGAGGGTTTTTCCATAAATGGTGCTGCAAAGAAGGGAAAGGGGCAGATTGACCATACCCCTTTGGGAGATTTCAGCCTCAAAGCTCCTTTAAATCCAGATCTGAAGGGGAAACAACAAATTTCGGATCTCTCCCTCTCTAAACCACCAAAAACACTCTCTATAGGTCAGCTAAGGGAAGAACCAAACAATCTCAGCAAGATCCCATCTTCCCATGGGGTTGGCTCATCATCTACCCATGTCAATACCAAAACAAGACCAAGAGAGGCTGAACAAGTGAAGAGGGGTAATCGTCAAGTGCTAGGGGCTGAAAAGCTGGAATTTTTCCCACACTTGAACAAGGAGGTGTACAAGTTCAAAGATGAGGAGCTAGGTTCGGCCTTGGAGGAGTGGAAAGCCACGCTAGTTGGAGTTGTCTTGGGTGCTAGAATCCCTTTTGGGGCTATGGCTGAATTCGTGAAGAGCCATTGGCTGGTTGCACCTCCAAAACTTTTTCTCAAGCCAAATGGTATCTATGTCTTTAAGTTTGAGGATGAAGAAAGCAAGAAATGGGTGTTGGAGAAGGGCCCATGGCTGGTGGGGGGGCTCAAAGCCCTTGATGTTGAAGGAATGGAGGTTTGGCATGAACATAGATTGGGAATGCTTTGATAGTGTTCCAGTATGGGCTCAAGTTTTGGAACCGGATCCAACTTTTCTCTCCTCCAAGCATATGTTGGGCATAATTGGAAGTATGATGGGCAAACCGATTTGCTTAGATCGGTCTACGGAGATGGTGGAGAGGATTGCTTTTGCAAGGATTCTTGTTGAAGTCACACCTTTAGAAGCTCAAAGAAAAGAGGTGGTTTTGATGGACCAAAGAGGGAAAGTTTTCAAGCATCAAATCAAGTTTGAGAATCTCCCTTGGAGCTGCCATATTTGCAATAATTTCGGCCATACTCATAGATTTTGCAAAAAAGGTGGTTTCAACCCAAAAACTCACTTGAGGAGGCCAAAGAAGATGTGGGTACCCAAACTCATAGGACGAGTTGAGAGTTTGGGACAAGTAGATAAGGCTAATGAGGGGACGACTTTGAAGCAAGATGGCTCGGCAAAGGTTGGTAACAAGGCTGTTCATCAAGAGATGTCGCTAACGTCTATAGGGGAAAAGGGTGTTGTTCTTGATGCGGATCCGGTTGCTAACCCGGACCACTCTAGGGCTGATGTTATTATGGGAAAAGGCTCTAGTGATGTTGATTTAAGGTGTGTTGTGGCTGAAAAAGGGGCTAGGTTGCAAGATGATATGCTTGAATGTATTGTCGAGTTGTTGGATCAAGAGTGTGATGTTGCTCGTGAGGTTGAGAAGCCTTGTGTGGGTCAAGATGTTGTTAGACAGCCGGGTGTGGGTCGAGAAGTTGATAAGGTCAGGTTGGTTCGAGAAGTTGATAATGAGATTTGCTTGGCTGAACGAGAGTTTGAGGCCACTTTGGAGGCCACTCCGGCTGAGTTGTTGCTAAAGAATGAGCTGAGTTCGAGGGGTCATGAAGATAGAATGCCTATGGTTAGACCGGTGGTTATGGGCTTGAAAGCTAAGGGGTTGAGCACTTGGGTCAATTTGGTTAAAAGGGCTGGGTCTTCGAGCGCTAAGAAAGTACCCTCATCGGTAGAGGGTTTGCGAAGCCATGTCATGAGGAAAGGCAAGATTTTGAAAGGAGTAAGTGAAAATCTTGCTAGAAGGTTGCTAGGAGAGGGTTGTAGTAGCCCGGAGTATAGTTTCTATGGGTGACATCCGTCTTGGAGCTTGGAACATTAGGGGGGTTAATAGCTCCCCTAAAATAAGTATGGTGAATAAATTCGCCATAAAAAATAAAATAAGTTTGATGGGGTTGTTAGAGACGAAGACCCTCAAGGGTAGAGAGGGTGAGCTTGCTTGGTCTTTGTTGAGAGGTTGGAAATTTGTTACGGAGGATGGTTTGGGAGAGAGAAGCCGCATGAGAGTTGCTTGGGACCCACTTGCTTTGAAGGTGGAAATTCTGTTGAAAACCGATCAAGCTATACATTGCAAGGTTAGTCCGAGAGGCACCCATGAGGTCTTTTATGCTACCTTTATCTATGCTAAAAACACAAGCTTGGAGAGAAATCCGTTATGGAGGAGCTTGGAGAGCATTTCAAGGGGGATGACGGAACCGTGGGTCATTTTGGGAGATTTAAATTGCATTCTACACTCCTCGGAGAAGTTTTCTTTGAGGAGGAGGAATGAGGGGGAAACTACGGAGCTTGCGGAGGTGTTGGATGAATGTATGCTAGACGACCTTGCTTTTTCGGGCTCTAAGTTCACATGGTCAAATGAGCAACAAGGAATGGAGAGAGTGGCTACAAAGATTGATAAGGTGCTTGTAAATGAGGCTTGGAAGAGGGTGTTTGGGAGGTCGTACGCCTTCTTTGGAGATCCTTGGCTTTCCGACCACTCCCCAGGAATGGTGTTTGTCAACCTTATGCATGCAATAAGGAAAATCCCATTTCGGTTTTACAATTTTTGGACGGAAGATGAGGAGTTCCAAGAGTTAGTGGAGGAAGCTTGGAGTACTCGGGTGGTTGGAACCGCTCAATTTGTGCTCATGACGAAGTTGCAAAAAGTTAAAAGTGAGCTTAGAGGGTGGTTGAGGACGAAGCTTAGAAATTTGGAAGGTGTTGTAGAGGCTAATGTTGAGCACCTCAAAAGAGCCCATGGGAGGCTTAATGATGACCTTACCAATTTGGAGAAACAAGAAGAGGTAAGGAAGGCAAAGGTGGAGCTTGAGCTTAGTTTGGAAAGGCTCTCGAGTGCTACTAAGCAAAGAGCGAAGATGGATTGGCTCTCGTTTGGTGAAGAGACATCCTCGATCTTCTTTAATAGGATCAAGGGGAGGAAAGCGAGAAAGACTATCCACTTGCTTAAGGATGACGAAGGTAGAGAAGTGGAGGGAGAAGAGAATATTTCCAAGGAGGTAGTGGGCTTTTATGAGAAGTTGTTTGGCACTCCCGGTGCTACCACAAGTTGTGACTTCAATGAGCTTGGAGGGCCAACATTAGAGGGAGAAGAATTGGCCTCTCTTGGCCATGAACCGACGGAGGAGGAAATCCGGGGGGCCTTTTTTAAGATTGGGATAAATAAGTCCCCCGGTCCGGATGGCTTTGGGAGTCACTTTTTCAAGGTTTGTTGGCCGATTATCAAGGAGGATGTGGTGGCCGGGGTAAGGGAGTTCTTTAGAACGGGGCAATTACTCCGCTTTTGGAACAACACCTTCATTAGCCTAGTTCCTAAAGTAGAGCAACCGTTCTCGGTGAGGGAGTTTCGGCCAATATCTTGTTGTAACGTCTTCCAAAAGGCGATCTCTAAAATCTTGGTGGAGCGTATTCATCCCTTTCTTTCGAAGGTGGTGGCGTCTAATCAAGGGGCTTTTGTCCCCGGGAGACTTTTGGTGCATAATGTTGCGGTGGCCCAAGAAATTGTGGCTAATTATGAAGAACGGGATGTCTCCCCAAGTTGTCTAATTAAGGCCGACCTACACAAAGCCTATGATTGCCTAAGTTGGGAGTTCTTAAGGAAGACACTTGAGTTTTTGAAGTTCCCTCCACACTTGGTCCACCTCTTAATGGTATGTATCTCTACCCCCCGCTTTTCTATTCTTGTAAATGGGGAAGCGAAGGGCTTTTTTGAGGGGAAGAGGGGCCTTAGGCAAGGGGATCCGCTCTCTCCTTTCCTTTTTGTTCTTGTGATGGAAATGTTGAGTAGAAGGTTGAAGAAGGGAAGTGTTGGGGGAGGCTTCTTTTTCCACCCAAAGTGTAAGCAACTAGGGCTTGTGAGTGTGGCATATGCGGATGACCTCCTAGTTTTTTGCAAACCAAAGAGAGATTCCTTGAATATTTTGAGCGATTGTTTGAGGGAGTTTGGAGAGGATTCGGGGCTTGTTACTAGCAATTCCAAAACTCACATTTTCTTTGGGGGAGTGGAAGAGGGTGAAAAAAGGGAGATTGCAAGGGGACTAGGGTACGAGGTGGGAGTGTTTCCGGTGAGGTACCTTGGTTTCCCCCTTCATACCAAAAAGCTTCTCCTCTCCGACTACGACCCTTTTTTGAACAAAGTTACAAGTCTACTTCAAGGTTGTAGCCTTAGGACCCTTTCCTTTGTGGGGAGAGCGGAGGTCATTCGGTGTATGGTGGGTGGGGTGATCTCCTTTTGGACACAAATCATGGTTTTTCCTTATAGGGTAATTAAGAGGGTGGAGGCCTTATGTAGGAATTACCTTTGGTCGGGGAAGATTGAGGGTAGGAGGGCCCTTGTTGCTTGGGAGGATGTTTGCAAACCGTATGAGGAAGGGGGCCTAAATTTCAAGGAGTTAGGGGCTTGGAACAAAACGGTCTTTTTCCGTCTTGGGCATGACATTCTTGTGGGAAATGAGAACTTGTGGACGGAATGGGTTAGAAGAAACCACTTGAGGAGAGGGGATTTATGGGGTGTGGGCTTAATAATTCCGACTCTTGGGTGTGGAGAAACCTCATGAGATTGAGAGACTCAATCAGGGGTGCTCTAGAGGGGGTGGACCCCTTAACCTACACAAGACCGAGTGGGGCCCTAGACACAAGGGCTCTTTATGAGTTGATTAGGGAAAAAAGGGAGGAACAAGATTGGTGTGGGGTGGTTTGGAGAGTGGTGAGAGCTAGAGCTTGGAGCTTTAGGCTTTGGTTGGCGTACAAGGGTCGTCTTCCTACAAATGATCGACTCTTTGAATGGGGTCGGATAAGCTATAATGTTTGCCCACTTTGTACCTCACACCCGGAGAGTATTGACCACTTATGGGGTTCGTGCCCATTTATTGGCCAAGTGATGGATGGAGTATGGAGGTGGGTTGGTATTTACACCCGTAAAGAGAATGTAAGGGAGTGGGTAGAGTAGTTTGTTAGCTCCCCGGGGCGTGGGAGTACGCTTTATAAGGCCAAACTCATAGCCTTCCTTGGATTGGTCTACCATACTTGGACGCTTAGAAACAAGGTGGTACATGAGAGGGAAATACCGAATGTGGCAAAATGCGTGGAGGTGATCATCTTTGAATGCAAGCAACGCATTATGGTGGAGTGCAATTTTGAAGGCCGAAGCGGTGAAGCTCTCAAGAAAAGACTTGGCATTTGAGGTATGTATGGTCCTAATCTCTCTTAGGAGGTTAGGCCTTGAGCTTGCCTTTCTCTATTTGTACCCACATGTTGTGGATGATTTGGGTTTGATTGCACATAGGTAGAGCGTGTGCTTACCTAGTTGATTGGTTTTGCTTGTACCCCGGCTGGTTAGCCTTGAGGGGGCCGAGGTTTTCCTCGGGTTTTTTGAATGCACATAGGCTGGTTGTCTATAGTTTTTTGGGTGATGGTAGGGTCCTAGAACCGTTTTTGTTAGGCCCGTAGGGCGAGTTTTGCCGGATATGCTTATCCGAGGCTTGGGTTGTATTTTTCACCTTGACTTGTTTTATGGTCAAGCGTGCTTTGTATATTCCGTCTCCTCTTATATATTTACCACGTTTCGAGCTAGTAGGGGCTTAAGAAAAACATTTTGTAAAGACACATTCGACCGTACAACCGTTTAGGGCATTTTCGGGGATGGTCTCGTTTTTATGCTAAATGGTACGAAGATTTTCGTACCAGAACATATGCGAGTTTTTTCCGTTTTTTTTGCTCGGATGAGCTAGCAGGGGCCTCCGACTTTGGTTGGCCTATAAAGGAAGACTCCCTACCTTGGTCCGACTTTTTGAGTGGGGATGTGCTAGCCATAATGTTTGCCCCTTGTGCAATGAACACCCCGAGACTATTGAGCATGTTTGGGGATCTTGCTTATTTGTACTACGAGTGATGGAAAGAGTTTGGAGGTGGGTAGGGATACACACCCACAAGGAGGATGTAAGGGAATGGGTTGAATGGTTTATACGATCACCCGGCCGAGATAGTACACTCTTCAAGGTGAAGCTCATGGCCTTCCTAGGAGTAGTGTACTACACTTGGAAGCATAGGAATAATGTGCTTCATGAGGGAATTGAACCAAATGTTGTCTCTTGTGCCCAAGAAATCATTATTGCATGTAAACAAAGACTTGAAGCTTCATGCAAGTTTGAAGGAAGACAAGGAGAAGTCCTTCGAAGACAACTCGGCCTTTGAGGTATGTGTAGGTGGCTTGTGCTTTTTCGTGGCGTTCATATTTAGAGCCTTTGGTGATTGTTTGTGGTTTGATGCTCGGGCCGTGAGGCTTAGGAGAGCTTTTTTGATGTGTAGGTGGTGATGTCTCACACCTAGTTTTGTGTTGATATTTTGCACATGTTTGCCCATGTGAGTTGTACATAGGGCAGTCGGGTAATACTCGGGTTTTGCATATTTTTATAGGCTTTTGTCTATAGGTTGGTGATGGGGTCCTAGACCCGTTTTTGTTAGGCCCGTAGGGCATTTTTGACCGGATCTGCGTATCCGAGGCTGGGGTTGTACTTTTTCACCTTGACTTTTTATGGTCAAGAGTGTTCTGTATATTCCTTCTATTTCTATATATTCACCACGTTTCGAGCTAGCAGGGGCCTAAGAAAAACATTTTGTAAAGACACATTCGACCGTACAAACGTTTAGGGTATTTTCGGAGAGGGTCTAGTTTTGAGGCTGAATGGTACGAAGATTTTCGTACCAGAACTTTTGCGAGTTTTTTTCTTTTTTTGTTTGCTTGGATGAGCTAGTAGGGGCCTAAGAAAAAGGTTTTGTAAAGACACATTCGACCGTACAACCGTTTAGGACATTTTCGGGGATGGTCTCGTTTTTTGGCTGAATGGTACGAAGATTTTCGTACCAGAACTTTTGCGCGTTTTTTCTGTTTTTTTGCTCGGATGAGCTAGTAGGGGCCTAAGAAAAACATTTTGTAAAGACACATTCGACCGTACAACCGTTTAGGGCCTTTTCGGAGAGGGTCTCGTTTTGAGGCTGAATGGTACGAAGATTTTCGTACCTGAACTTTTGCGAGTTTTTTCCGTTTTTTTTGCTCGGATGAGCTAGTAGGGGCTTAAGAAAAACATTTTGAAAAGATACATTTGACCGTACAACTGTTTAGGGTATTTTCGGGGATGGTCTCGTTTTTTGGCTGAATGGTACGAAGATTTTCGTACCAGAACTTTTGCGCGTTTTTTCCGTTTTTTTGCTCGGATGAGCTAGTAGGGGCCTAAGAAAAACATTTTGTAAAGACACATTCGAACGTACAACCGTTTAAAGCCTTTTCGGAGAGGGTCTCGTTTTGAGGCTGAATGGAACGAAGATTTTCGTACCTGAACTTTTGCGAGTTTTTTCCGTTTTTTTTTGCTCGGATGAGCTAGTAGGGGCTTAAGAAAAATATTTTGTAAAGATACATTTGACCGTAAAACCGTTTAGGGCATTTTCGGGGATGGTCTCGTTTTGAGGCTGAATGGTACGAAGATTTTCGTACCAGAACTTTTGCGAGTTTTTTCCGTTTTTTTGGCATGGATGAGCTAGTAGGGGCCTAAGAAAAACATTTTGTAAAGACACATTCGACCGTACAACCGTTTAGGGCATTTTCGGGGATGGTCTCGTTTTTATGCTAAATGGTACGAAGATTTTCGTACCAGAACATATGCGAGTTTTTTCCGTTTTTTTTGCTCGGATGAGCTAGAAGGGGCCTAAGAAAAACATTTTGTAAAGACACATTCGACCGTACAAACGTTTAGGGTATTTTCGGGGAGGGTCTCCTTTTGAGGCTGAATGGTACGAAGATTTTCGTACCAAAACTTTTGCGAGTTTTTTCCTTTTTTTTGCTTGGATGAGCTAGTAGGGGCCTAAGAAAAAGATTTTGTAAAGACACATTCGACCGTACAACCGTTTAAGGCATTTTCGGGGATGGTCTCGTTTTTAGGCTGAATGGTACGAAGATTTTCGTACCAGAACTTTTGCGCGTTTTTTCCGTTTTTTTGGCATGGATGAGCTAGTAGGGGCCTAAGAAAAACATTTTGTAAAGACACATTCGACCGTACAACCGTTTAGGGCATTTTCGGGGATGGTCTCGTTTTTATGCTAAATGGTACGAAGATTTTCGTACCAGAACATATGCGAGTTTTTTCCGTTTTTTTGCTCGGATGAGCTAGCAGGGGCCTAAGAAAAACATTTTGTAAAGACACATTCGACCGTACAAACGTTTAGGGTATTTTCGGGGAGGGTCTCGTTTTGAGGCTGAATGATACGAAGATTTTCGTACCAGAACTTTTGCGAGTTTTTTCCTTTTTTTTGCTTGGATGAGCTAGTAGGGGCCTAAGAAAAAGATTTTGTAAAGACACATTCGACCGTACAACCCTTTAGGGCATTTTCGGGGATGGTCTCGTTTTTAGGCTGAATGGTACGAAGATTTTCGTACCAGAACTTTTGCGCGTTTTTTCCGTTTTTTTGGCATGGATGAGCTAGTAGGGGCCTAAGAAAAACATTTTGTAAAGACACATTCGACCGTACAACCGTTTAGGGCATTTTCGGGGATGGTCTCGTTTTTATGCTAAATGGTACGAAGATTTTCGTACCAGAAGATATGCGAGTTTTTTCCGTTTTTTTGCTCGGATGAGCTAGCAGGGGCCTAAGAAAAACATTTTGTAAAGACACATTCGACCGTACAAACGTTTAGGGTATTTTCGGGGAGGGTCTCGTTTTGAGGCTGAATGGTACGAAGATTTTCGTACCAGAACTTTTGCGAGTTTTTTCCTTTTTTTTTGCTTGGATGAGCTAGTAGGGGCCTAAGAAAAAGATTTTGTAAAGACACATTCGACCGTACAACCCTTTAGGGCATTTTCGGGGATGGTCTCGTTTTTAGGCTGAATGGTAAGAAGATTTTCGTACCAGAACTTTTGCGCGTTTTTTCCGTTTTTTTGGCATGGATGAGCTAGAAGGAGCCTAAGAAAAACATTTTGTAAAGACACATTCGACCGTACAACCGTTTAGGGCATTTTCGGGGATGGTCTCGTTTTTATGCTAAATGGTACGAAGACCTTCGTACCAGAACATATGCGAGTTTTTTCCGTTTTTTTTGCTCGGATGAGCTAGCAGGGGCCTAAGAAAAACATTTTGTAAAGACACATTCGACCGTACAAACGTTTAGGGTATTTTCGGGGAGGGTCTCGTTTTGAGGCTGAATGGTACGAAGATTTTCGTACCAGAACTTTTGCGAGTTTTTTCCTTTTTTTTTGCTTGGATGAGCTAGTAGGGGCCTAAGAAAAAGATTTTGTAAAGACACATTCGACCGTACAACCCTTTAGGGCATTTTCGGGGATGGTCTCGTTTTTAGGCTGAATGGTAAGAAGATTTTCGTACCAGAACTTTTGCGCGTTTTTTCCGTTTTTTTGGCATGGATGAGCTAGAAGGAGCCTAAGAAAAAGATTTTGTAAAGACACATTCGACCGTACAACCCTTTAGGGCATTTTCGGGGATGGTCTCGTTTTTAGGCTGAATGGTAAGAAGATTTTCGTACCAGAACTTTTGCGCGTTTTTTCCGTTTTTTTGGCATGGATGAGCTAGAAGGAGCCTAAGAAAAACATTTTGTAAAGACACATTCGACCGTACAACCGTTTAGGGCATTTTCGGGGATGGTCTCGTTTTTATGCTAAATGGTACGAAGACCTTCGTACCAGAACATATGCGAGTTTTTTCCGTTTTTTTTGCTCGGATGAGCTAGCAGGGGCCTAAGAAAAACATTTTGTAAAGACACATTCGACCGTACAAATGTTTAGGGTATTTTCGGGGAGCTTCTCGTTTTGAGGCTGAATGGTACGAAGATTTACGTACCAGAACTTTTGCGAGTTTTTTCCTTTTTTTTTGCTTGGATGAGCTAGTAGGGGCCTAAGAAAAAGATTTTGTAAAGACACATTCGACCGTACAACCGTTTAGGGCATTTTCGGGGATGGTCTCGTTTTGAGGCTGAATGGTACGAAGATTTTCGTACCAGAACTTTTGCGAGTTTTTTCTGTTTTTTTGGCATGGATGAGCTAGTAGGGGCCTAAGAAAAACATTTTGTAAAGACACATTTGACCGTACAACCGTTTAGGAAATTTACGGGGATGGTCTCGTTTTTATGATAAATGGTACGAAGATTTTCGTACCAGAACTTTTGCGAGTTTTTTCTGTTTTTTTGGCATGGATAAGCTAGTAGGGGCCTAAGAAAAACATTTTGTAAAGACACATTCGACCGTACAACCGTTTAGGGAATTTTCGGGGATGGTCTCGTTTTTATGCTAAATGGTACGAAGATTTTCGTACCAGAACTTTTGCGCGTTTTTTCCGTTTTTTTGCTCGGATGAGCTAGTAGGGGCCTAAGAAAAACATTTTGTAAAGACACATTCGACCGTACAACCGTTTAGTGCATTTTCGTGGATGGTCTCGTTTTTATGCTAAATGGTACGAAGATTTTCGTACCAGAACTTATGCGAGTTTTTTCTGTTTTTTTGGCATGGATGAGCTAGTAGGGGCCTAAGAAAAACATTTTGTAAAGACACATTCGACCGTACAACCGTTTAGGGAATTTTCGGGGATGGTCTCGTTTTTATGCTAAATGGTACGAAGATTTTCGTACCAGAACTTTTGCGCGTTTTTTCCGTTTTTTTGCTCGGATGAGCTAGTAGGGGCCTAAGAAAAACATTTTGTAAAGACACATTGGACCGTACAACTGTTTAGGGCATTTTCGGGGATGGTCTCGTTTTTATGCTAAATGGTACGAAGATTTTCGTACCAGAACTTATGCGAGTTTTTTCCGTTTTTTTTGCTCGGATGAGCTAGCAGGGGCCTAAGAAAAACATTTTGTAAAGACACATTCGACCGTACAAATGTTTAGGGTATTTTCGGGGAGGGTCTCGTTTTAAGGCTGAATGGTACGAAGATTTTCGTACCAGAACTTTTGCGAGTTTTTTCCTTTTTTTGTTTGCTTGGATGAGCTAGTAGGGGCCTAAGAAAAAGATTTTGTAAAGACACATTCGACCGTACAACCGTTTAGGGCATTTTCGGGGATGGTCTTGTTTTTAGGCTGAATGGTACGAAGATTTTCGTACCAGAACTTTTGCGCGTTTTTTCCGTTTTTTTGCTCGGATGAGCTAGTAGGGGCCTAAGAAAAACATTTTGTAAAGACACATTCGACCGTACAACCGTTTAGGGCCTTTTCGAAGAGGGTCTCTTTTTGTGGCTGAATGGTACGAAGATTTTCGTACCTGAACTATTGCGAGTTTTTTCCGTTTTTTATGCATGGATGAGCTAGTAGGGGCCTAAGGAAAACATTTTGTAAAGACATATTCGACCGTACAACCGTTTAGGGCATTTTCGGGGATGGTCTCGTTTTTATGCTAAATGGTACGAAGATTTTCGTACCAGATGAAATGTGAGTTTTTTCCGTTTTTTTTTGCTCGGATGAGCTAGCAGGGGCCTAAGAAAAACATTTTGTAAAGACACATTCGACCGTACAAACGTTTAGGGTATTTTCGGGGAGGGTCTCATTTTGAGACTGAATGGTACGAAGATTTTCGTACCAGAACTTTTGCGAGTTTTTTTCTTTTTTTGTTTGCTTGGATGAGCTAGTAGGGGCCTAAGAAAAAGATTTTGTATAGACGCATTCGACCGTACAACCGTTTAGGGCATTTTCGGGGATGGTCTCGTTTTTTGGCTTAATGGTATGAAGATTTTCGTACCAGAACATATGCTAGTTTTTTCGTTTTTTTTTTGCTCGGATGAGCTATTAGGGGCCTAAGAAAAACATTTTGTAAAAACACATTCGACCGTAAAAACGTTTAGGGTATTTTCGGGGAGGGTCTCGTTTTGAGGCTGAATGGTACGAAGATTTTCATACCTGAACTTTTGCGAGTTTTTTTCCTTTTTTTTGCTCGGATGAGCTAGTAGGGGCTTAAGAAAAACATTTTGTAAAGACACATTCTGATGCGGAGATAAACCGCTTGATGCCCGATCTTCGACGTTCACGACTCCAAAACAAAGAAACAACAATAATGATCATAAATGGAAATGCAACAAGACTCGACAAGGAAGAATACGACTTGAAATGAACGAAAAGACAAGGAAACGAATTCAAAACAGAAAAGGACTCGACAAGAGATAAATGACTCAAGAACAACAAGAAGGATAACCTCATAAAACAACTATCAAACCCTCGACTTGATTCAGCCAAGAACCGAATAGAATGATTATGAAACCAACCTTTACGATCTCACACAACAAGGAACGAGACCTTGAAGCACGAGAAAGGGGCTCGTGATTGTTGAAAGGCACCAATCTTCTATGAAATTGACACAATCCAAAACAAACCAAGCTGCGAAGCACACACACGTTTGAAAGCCTAAAGCTCTCGTTTTCTCTCTATTGCAAGGAGAATTGAAATTACAAAGGAGTTGTCTAATCTGAAAATAAAACATCCTAAGCTATTTATATGTCTTGACAAAATAACAATTGAAATAATGTCTAATTAAAACTAAAAGATAACGAAGGCCCCAAAATGGCCCAATAGAGAATCAAGCCCAATATGAGACCGGCGCTAGTGTGCACACTTGGACAAGCGCGCACACACTCGGACAGGCGCACACTCAGGGGCGCGCCGTGTCGTTGCTGCGCTGGAACGAGCGCGCCGTTGCATCGCTGCGCGACGTTGCATCGCGGGGCGCGTCGCATCGCTGGAATTGGGGCGCGCTGCTGCAGCCTCGGTACGATGATCCGTCGGCGCTCAAGACACACACCGCCCTGGCCTTGGACTCCATACAAGCTCCTGCCTCCTTAGCCATAGTGTAGCCCACAAAAGCATTCATCTCGCGTTGTAGCTTCTTAGCTCGAGCACGGGTGAGTGGTCCATCAAAGAGTGTAGGCGCGTCCGGTGGAGGCTGCCTAGATGGTCCCTCATCAACCTCCCCTTCTTGGAAAGGATTCGACCCCGAATCCAGCTCTTCATCCTTGGCTAAGTACGGCGTAAGATCAGCGACATTGAAGGTGGCGCTCACACCATAATCCCCGGGCAGCTCTAATTTGTAAGCGTTGTCTCCAATCCGTTGAAGCACCTTGAAAGGTCCATCGCCTCTTGGAGACAGTTTGTTCTTCCTTAGCTCCGGAAACCGCTCCTTCCTTAGATGCGCCCATACCAAATCGTCGGGCTGGAAAATCACGCGGCGCCGCCCATGGTTGGCGCGCCTAGCATTGTACTCGGCCTTTTGCTCCAACCGAGTCTTGGTGCGAGCATGCAGCTCCTTAATAAATTCAACATGCTTTCCTGCATCAAAACTTTCATGCTCCCTCATTGGAAATGGGGTAAGATCTAAGGGGGTGAGTGGGTTAGTACCATAAACACATTCAAATGGAGTTAACATAGTAGATGAGTGCATAGTGCGATTGTAAGCAAACTCCACATGAGGTAAAGCTTCTTCCCACATTTTCAAATTCTTTTTAATAATGGTTCTAAGGATAGTAGCTAACGTCCTATTTGTCACTTCGGTCTGCCCATCAGTTTGTGGGTGGCTAGATGTAGAGAACATTAGCTTAGTTCCTAGCTTATTCCATAAAGTCCTCCAAAAATGGCTAAGGAACTTGGTATCCCTATCACTCACTATTGTTTTAGGTATGCCATGAAGCCTAACTATTTCCCTAAAGAACAAGTTAGCTACATTACTAGCATCATCAGTTTTATGGCACGGCACAAAGTGTGCCATTTTTGAGAATCGGTCAACTACCACCATAATTGAATCCCTCCCCTTCTTAGTCCTAGGCAACCCTACTATAAAGTCCATGGATAAATCCTCCCAAGGGGTTATAGGCGTAGGCAAAGGGGTGTAAAGTCCATGTGGCATCAACCTAGATTTGGCTCTTAAACAATCAACACAACGCTTAACTACATTTTCAACGTCTCTAAGCATGTGTGGCCAATAAAAATGAACCCTAAGAGTATGATAAGTTTTATCCCTCCCAAAATGTCCCATTAGGCCGCCCTTATGGGCTTCCTCAACCAACAATAAACGCAAAGAGCAACGAGGAATGCAAACTTTATCTACTCTAAATAAAAATCCATCATGAATGTAGTATTTCTCATCCGAACCCTTTTGCATGCAGCACTTAAAAGCATCACCAAAATCAATATCATTCTCATATAATTCACGAATGTAAGTAAATCCTAACACTCTAGAATCTAATGAGAGAAGCAAAGCATGGCGACGTGACAAGGCGTCGGCTACTACATTATCCTTTCCTTTTTTATATTTTATGACATATGGAAATGTCTCAATGAATTCCATCCACCTACCATGCCTTCTATCCAATTTATCTTGACTCTTGAAATGTTTTAAAGATTCATGGTCAGTTTTCAAGACAAATTCACTAGGCCAAAGATAATGTTGCCATGTTTTTAACACTCGAAACAAAGCATATAACTCTTTATCATAAGTCGAGTAGTTTAAACATGCACCTTTCAATTTTTCAGAAAAGAAGGCAATAGGCTTACCTTCTTGCATGAGAACGCCTCCAATTCCAATGCCACTCGCATCACACTCCACTTCGAAGGGCCGAGTGAAGTCGGGCAAGGCCAGCAATGGGGCATGTGTCAATCTGTCCTTTAGGGCGTTGAATGCCCTTTCTTGTGCCTTCTCCCACTTGAACTCACTCCTCTTCTTAGTGATTTCGGTCAAGGGAGCAGCAATGGTGCTAAAATCCCTCACGAATCTCCTATAGAAGCTGGCGAGGCCGTGGAAGCTCCTGACTTGGCCAATGGAGATAGGCGTCGGCCACTCTTGAATTGCCCTTATCTTGGCTTCGTCTACTTGTAGTCCTTTGGAGCTCACTACAAAACCAAGAAAAGTGACATGATTAGTGCACAATTCACATTTCTTCAAATTTGCATACAAGTGCTCTAATCTAAGTGTAGAGAGTACTTCCCTCAAATGATCTTCATGTGTTTCTAGGGATTTGCTATAAATCAGAATATCATCAAAATAAACAACAACAAATTTCCCTATGAAGTTTCTAAGCACATGATTCATTAGGCGCATGAAAGTACTTGGGGCGTTTGTAAGCCCGAATGGCATAACAAGCCATTCATAGAGACCAAACTTGGTCTTGAAGGCTGTTTTCCATTCGTCTCCCTCCTTCATCCTTATTTGATGGTAGCCACTTTTTAAATCTATCTTTGAAAAGATAGTGGCTCCATGCAATTCATCTAGCATGTCGTCTAGACGAGGGATGGGGTGCCTATACTTTACCGTGATGTTGTTAATAGCCCTACAATCGACACACATACGCCATGTGTTGTCTTTCTTAGGCACTAGCAACACCGGTACAGCACAAGGGCTTAAACTTTCCCTAATGTATCCCTTATCCAATAACTCTTGGACTTGGGATTGGACTTCGTGAGTCTCCTTGGGGTTCATACGATAGGCTGGCCTATTACGCAAGGATGCTCCGGGAATGAGATCAATTTGATGCTCGATTCCTCGAATTGGAGGTAAGCCAGCCGGTATCTCATCGGGAAACACGTCATTGTATTCCTCAATGAGCCCCAAAATTTGTGGGGGCAAAGAGGCTCTAAGTTCCTCATTCAACAAACTCAGCTCCTTGCACAAGAGCATGAGTGTTGTTTGCCCATCCAAATACTCGGCCTCTAGCTCCCGCTTGGAAGCCAAAAGCGCGCTGGATGGTGGGAGATTGTTAGGTGAGCTCGTCTTACCCCGAGTTGTCCCCTTCTTTCCCTCACCATCTCCACTTACCTTACTTACCTTCTTCTTGTCGAACTCCTCGGCCACCTGCATAGGCGTCATGGGTTTGAGCACTATGGTTTGGCCATTGTGGGTGAAGGTGTTCCGGTTGGTGAATCCATCATGCGTGACCTTTCTATCATATTGCCATGGACGACTTAATAAAATGTGACAAGCCTGCATAGGAACAACATCACAAAGAACAACATCCTCGTAATGCCCTAATTTAATAGAAACATGCGCTTGCTTGTTCACTTTAAGTTCACCACAATCGTTCATCCAATGCAATTTATAAGGCCTAGGGTGCCGAGTCATAGATAATTGCAGTTTTTGTACCATTTCAAGACTAGCAATGTTACAACAACTTCCACTATCTATTATCATGTTGCAAACTTTACCCTTAATTAAGCATCGAGTATGGAATAGATTCTCACGTTGACTATCTTCACAAGGGGTTGGTTTTATATGCATATTACGTCTAGCAATTAAAGACTCCCCTGATTCATACTCGATCTCATCTTCATTATCATTCAAATCATCATTATTAGGCTCATTTTCATGCACATCATCAATTTCTTCCTCAGATTCATATTGGCCTAAATGATTGATTAAAAGTGTTTTCTTGTTAGGGCAATCTTTCATCATGTGCCCTCTACCTTGGCACTTAAAACACACAATATCCCTAGCTCTAGAGGAAGGGTTAGAAGTATTGCCCTTAGGAGCTGCCGAAGCTCCACTATTGGGGCCCTTGTTGTAGGATGGCGCGGTGCCCGCGGAAGGCTTGGTTCGGCCAGCTTGATCTCCATAGGCGCCGGCGGTGCTTCCTCATTCCTTTGTAGGCGCGCCTTCCTTTCCATAAGACATGGCCTGGCCACGGTTGTTCCTCCATGAGTTGGGCTGGTTACTCGTGCCTCGGCCTCCTAGAATCCGTGCCTTGTTCTTTTTCTCAACCTTCATAGCTAAATGTAACAAACCAGTCATAGTAGTATATGGATATAAATCGACCTCATTAGCTAAAGAAGGATGTAAAACTCGAAGGAAACGTGCCATTGTGGACTCTTCATCCTCATCCACATTGGCCCTTACCATTGCCACTTGCATGGCATTGTAAGTTTCCTCGGCACTCATTGAACCTTGCTTGAGATTCTCCAATCTTTGACGCAGCTCACGTGCATAATGTTGGGGAATGAAACGCCTCCTCATGAGGGCCTTCATTTGCTCCCAAGTTCCTATTGGTGCGTCAAGAGCTCTTCTCCTTTCCTTTACTAGATTATCCCACCAGATTAGTGCATAACCGGAAAATTCAAGGGTGGCGAGTTATACCTTTTTGTGCTCGGCAAAGTTATGGCAATTCCATATTTGCTCAATTTTCGTCTCCCACTCCATGTAGACATCCGGGTCGCACTTGCCTTCAAAGGCTGGGATCTTCACTTTGATTTTTCCGACTCCATCTTGCTTGGGCTCCCTAGGCCGCCTTGGACGCCTATCTCTGTCTTCGCGCCTTGAATAGCGCTCCCATTGATCATCATCTTCGGCGTCATACTCATCGAAATAGTCTTCTTGGCCTGGAGCTCCCTTATGTCCCTGAAAATCATGAAAATCATTAGCACGATTTCGCCCTTCCCTAGCGGGAGAGGGTAATTGGCTAATTGGGACCCCTTGAGCAAAAATCCCGAGAGAATGGAAATGAGTTGAGTTCAAGTTAACTTCCCTGTTTTGATGATGGGAAGTGGAGGCAAAGTTCGGATCCATGCTGGACGGATGGAACGTAGGCACGGACTCACGAACGCGCCCTTGCTCTTGGCTCACCGCTGCGGCTGGATCGTGCGCCGTTGGCGCGGTACCTGGCGCGACGCTCGGTGCGGCCCCCGGTTGAGGCGTCGTAATTGTTTGCGCCTCCAAGGCAGCCATGCGCGAATTGAGGCGCGCCATGTTGCTGTTGAGAGAGCTCAACAAGTTGAACACATCGGGGTGAACCGGGTCGGGGCTCCTGGATCGGTGGGATCCTCTCTCGTCTCCTGACATAGTCACAAACAACGAACTACAAGCAAATGGTTAGTGTTAGTCAAAACAATAAACTCCTCGCTTGTGTTTCCCTCGCTCTCACTCTCGGGTGGTGTGATCGAGCTTGTTGTTGCAATCTGCCTTGAAATGATCAAAATCAAGTTGAGGATTTAGTGAATCAAACAAACACGAGAAGGACTAGGTTGGAAAGACAAGAAATTAAACAAAGAAGACTCGAGTGCAAACAGAAACAAGAAGTAGAGAAAAGGAAAGACCCGATTATGAACAAGGAAGAATGGAAAGACAAAGAAGAAATTAAACCTTGATTAAGCCTTCTCTCGCCTTGATTTCCTAAACCAAGAGTGCACTTGGAGTGGTTTGTTAGGTGAGGCGTGGGGTGGCTTTTGTGAAGGCTCGAAGGTATTCTCCAATGGCGTCCAACAATAGAAGAGAGGAGATGAAAGACACGAAGGTTCTTGCACTTGCTCGACTTAATTACAATGGTATGCAATAAATGAAATGCTATACTAGGATATGAATTAAAGAAGAAGAGGAGAGATGAAATGAATCTGATTTCTGATGTTGCTTCCTTTTCTTTCTTTTTTTTGAATTTTTTTTTTTGAATTTCTTTCTCTTTTTTTTATCAGAAATAATCAGAATAATTCGAAAAATAAAAATAACAATAAAATGTTAATCTAAGATGCAATATAATGTGCAAGAAAATAAAATAGAGTGTGGCTGAGTTGAGTGAATGTGGACGTTGGAGATGGGGTTGGAGAAAGAGTCTCTCGGCTGAAATGTAGGAATGTGGGTGAGGTTTGAATGAGTCTTGCTAGAAAATAGGGGTGGAAAGAGATTCGGTTGAATGGGCGTGGCTTGTGGCTGAAAAGAGAGTGGTTGGAAGTTTGACAAAGTCTTCCTTAAAAATAGGAATTGAGTGGAGATTTAGTTTTGACTTTGGCTGAATTAAATCAGCTTCTCCCCATTATTATGAGGCGTGGCTGATGGGTTTTGAGAGAGTAGTGGGAGTTAGAAATGGAGGTGGTGGATGTGGGTGATTTCTAGGCTGATTGGGAACGGCGGTTACTCGTTTTTAAGGGTGTGTTTGGCTGGAGCAAAACAAACCACTACAACAAGCAACAAACCTGGTTAGTAATCTCAAGAATGATTAAACGAGATCGGATTAACCAAACCTGATTTCACAAGGACTTCTTTTTTGTGATTTTCTTTGTGTTTTGCATACTCTAATGGTGAGATCGACTCGGAATTGAAATGGGACGTCGTTAACGCAGCTCTGATACCAATTTGATACGGAGATAAACCGCTTGATGCCCGATCTTCGACGTTCACGACTCCAAAACAAAGAAACAACAATAATGATCAGAAATGGAAATGCAACAAGACTCGACAAGGAAGAATACGACTTGCAATGAACGAAAAGACAAGGAAACGAATTCAAAACAGAAAAGGACTCGACAAGAGATAAATGACTCAAGAACAACAAGAAGGATAACCTCATAAAACAACTATCAAACCCTCGACTTGATTCAGCCAAGAACCGAATAGAATGATTATGAAACCAACCTTTACGATCTCACACAACAAGGAACGAGACCTTGAAGCACGAGAAAGGGGCTCGTGATTGTTGAAAGGCACCAATCTTCTATGAAATTGACACAATCCAAAACAAACCAAGCTGCGAAGCACACACACGTTTGAAAGCCTAAAGCTCTCGTTTTTCGTTCATTGCAAGTCGTATTCTTCCTTGTCGAGTCTTGTTGCATTTCCATTTCTGATCATTATTGTTGTTTCTTTGTTTTGGAGTCGTGAACGTCGAAGATCGGGCATCAAGCGGTTTATCTCCGCATCACATTCGACCGTAAAACCGTTTAGGGCATTTTCGGGGATGGTCTGGTTTTGAGGTCTGAATGGTACGAAGATTTTCGTACCAGAACTTTTGCGCGTTTTTTCCGTTTTTTTGGCATGGATGAGCTAGTAGGGCCTAAGAAAAACATTTTGTAAAGACACATTCGACCGTACAACCGTTTAGGGCATTTTCGGGGATGGTCTCGTTTTTATGCTAAATGGTACGAAGATTTTCGTACCAGAACTTATGCGAGTTTTTTCCGTTTTTTTGCTCGGATGAGCTAGCAGGGGCCTAAGAAAAACATTTTTTAAAGACACATTCGACCGTACAAACGTTTAGGGTATTTTCGGGGAGGGTCTCGTTTTGAGACTGAATGGTACGGAGATTTTCGTACCAGAACTTTTGCGAGTTTTTTTCTTTTTTTGTTTGCTTGGATGAGCTAGTAGGGGCCTAAGATAAAGATATTGTAAAGACACATTCGACCGTACAACCGTTTAGGGCATTTTCGGGGATGGTCTCGTTTTTTGGCTTAAATGGTATGAAGATTTTCGTACCAGAACTTTTGCGCGTTTTTTCCGTTTTTTTGCTCGGATGAGCTAGTAGGGGCCTAAGAAAAACATTTTGTAAAGACACATTCGACCGTACAACCGTTTAGGGCATTTTCGGGGATGGTCTCGTTTTTATGCTAAATGGTACGAAGATTTTCGTACTAGAACATATGCGAGTTTTTTCCGTTTTTTTTGCTCGGATGAGCTATTAGGGGCCTAAGAAAAACATTTTGTAAAGACACATTCGACCGTACAACCGTTTAGGGCATTTTCGGGGATGGTCTCGTTTTTATGCTAAATGGTACGAAGATTTTCGTACTAGAACATATGCGAGTTTTTTCCGTTTTTTTTGCTCGGATGAGCTATTAGGGGCCTAAGAAAAACATTTTGTAAAGACACATTCGACCGTACAAACGTTTAGGGTATTTTCGGGGAGGGTCTCGTTTTGAGGCTGAATGGTACGAAGATTTTCGTACCAGAACTTTGCGAGTTTTTTCCTTTTTTTGTTTGCTTGGATGTGCTAGTAGGGGCCTAAGAAAAACATTTTGTAAAGACACATTCGACCGTACAACCGTTTAGGGCCTTTTCGGAGAGGTTCTCGTTTTGAGGCTGAATGGTACGAAGATTTTCGTACCTGAACTTTTGCGAGTTTTTTCCGTTTTTTTTTGCTCGGATGATCTAGTAGGGGCTTAAGAAAATCATTTTGTAAAGACACATTCGACCGTACAACCGTTTAGGGCATTTTCGGGGATGGTCTCGTTTTGAGGCTGAATGGTACGAAGATTTTCGTACCAGAACTTTTGCGAGTTTTTTCTGTTTTTTTGGCAAGGATGAGCTAGTAGGGGCCTAAGAAAAAACATTTTGTAAAGACACATTCGACCGTACAACCGTTTAGGGCCTTTTCGGAGAGGGTCTCGTTTTGAGGCTGAATTGTATGAAGATTTTCGTACCAGAACATATGCGAGTTTTTTCCGTTTATTTTGCTCGGATGAGCTAGTAGGGGCCTAAGAAAAACATTTTGTAAAGGCACATTCGACCGTACAAACGTTTAAGGTATTTTCGGGGAGGGTCTCGTTTTGAGGCTGAATGGTACGAAGATTTTCGTACCTGAACTTTTGCGAGTTTTTTCCTTTTTTTGTTTGCTTGGATGAGCTAGTAGGGGCCTAAGAAAAACATTTTGTAAAGACACATTCGACCGTACAACCGTTTAGGGCATTTTCGGGGACGGTCTCGTTTTTAGGCTGAATGGTACGAAGATTTTCGAACCAGAACTTTTGCGCGGTTTTTCCGTTTTTTTTTGCTCGGATGAGTTAGTAGGGGCTTAAGAAAAACATTTTGTAAAGACACATTCGACCGTACAACCTTTTAGGGCATTTTCGGGGATGGCCTCGTTTTGAAGCTGAATGGTACGAAGATTTTCGTACCAGAACTTTTGCGAGTTTTTTCCGTTTTTTTTGGCAAGGATGAGCTAGTAGGGGCCTAAGGAAAACATTTTGTATAGACACATTCGACCGTACAACCGTTTAGGGCATTTTCGGGGATGGTATCGTTTTTATTCTAAATGGTACGAGGATTTTCGTACCAGAACATATGCGAGTTTTTTCCGTTTTTTTTGCTCGGATGAGCTAGTGCCTAAGAAAAACATTTTGTAAAGACACATTCGACCGTACAACCGTTTAGGGCATTTTCGAGGATGGTCTCGTTTTTAGGCTGAATGGTACGAAGATTTTCGTACCAGAACTTTTGCGCGTTTTTTCCGTTTTTTTGCTCGGATGAGCTAGTAGGGGCCTAAGAAAAACATTTTGTAAAGACACATTCGACCGTACAACCGTTTAGGGCATTTTCGGAGAGG
The DNA here is from genome assembly GCA_964016875.1 of Fallopia convolvulus. NCBI lineage: Eukaryota > Viridiplantae > Streptophyta > Magnoliopsida > Caryophyllales > Polygonaceae > Fallopia > Fallopia convolvulus. The sequence goes on along the minus strand of OZ024733.1, from coordinate 12,064,458 downwards.
GTCTCGTTTTGAGGCTGAATGGTACGAAGATTTTCGTACCTGAACTTTTGCGAGTTTTTTCTATTTTTTTTTTGCTCGGATGAGCTAGTAGGGGCTTAAGAAAAACATTTTGTAAAGACACATTCGACCGTACAACAGTTTAGGGAATTGTCGGGGATGGTCTCGTTTTTATCCTAAATGGTACGAAGATTTTCGTACCAAAACATATGCGAGTTTTTTCCGTTTTTTTTGCTCGGATGAGCTATTAGGGGCCTAAGAAAAACATTTTGTAAAGACACATTCGACCGTACAAACGTTTAGGGTAGTTTCGGGGAGGGTCTCGTTTTGAGGCGGAATGGTACGAAGATTTTCATACCTGAACTTTTGCGAGTTTTTTCCCTTTTTTTTGCTCGGATGAGCTAGTAGGGGCCTAAGAAAAACATTTTGTAAAGACACATTCGACCGTAAAACCGTTTAGGGCATTTTCGGGGATGGTCCTGTTTTTTGGCTTAAATGGTATAAAGATTTTCGTACCAGAACTTTGGCGCGTTTTTTCCGTTTTTTTGCTCGGATGAGCTAGTAGGGGCCTAAGAAAAACATTTTGTAAAGACACATTCGACCGTACAACCGTTTAGGGCATTTTCGGGGATGGTCTCGTTTTTATGCTAAATGGTACGAAGATTTTCGTACCAGAACATATGCGAGTTTTTTCTTTTTTTTTTTGCTCGGATGAGCTAGTAGGGGCCTAAGAAAAACATTTTGTAAAGACACATTCAACCGTACAAACGTTTAGGGTATTTTCGGGGAGGGTCTCGTTTTGAGGCATGGTACGAAGATTTTCGTACCTGAACTTTTGCGAGTTTTTTCCTTGTTTTTTGCTCGGATGAGCTAGTAGGAGCCTAAGAAAAAGATTTTGTAGAGACACATTCGACCGTACAACCGTTTAGGGCATTTTCGGGGATGGTCTCGTTTTGAGGCTGAATGGTACGAAGATTTTCGTACCAGAACTTTTGCGCGTTTTTTTGTTTTTTTGCTCGGATGAGCTACTAGGGGCCTAAGAAAAACATTTTGTAAAGACACATTCGACCGTACAACCGTTTAGGGCCTTTTTGGAGAGGGTCTCGTTTTGAGGCTGAATGGTACGAAGATTTTCGTACCAGAACTTTTGCGAGTTTTTTCTGTTTTTTTGGCATGGATGAGCTAGTAGGGGCCTAAGAAAAACATTTTGTAAAGACACATTCGACCGTACAACCGTTTAGGGCCTTTTCGGAGAGGGTCACGTTTTGAGGCTGAATGGTACGAAGATTTTCGTACCTGAACTTTTGCGAGTTTTTTACGTGTTTTTTGCTCGGATGAGCTAGTAGGGGCTTAAGAAAAACATTTTGTAAAGACACATTCGACCGTACAACCGTTTAGGGCATTTCGGGGATGGTCTCGTTTTGAGGCTGAATGGTACGAAGATTTTCGTACCAGAAGTTTTGCGAGTTTTTTCCGTTTTTTTGGCAAGGATGAGCTAGTAGGGGCCTAAGGAAAACATTTTGTAAAGACACATTCGACCGTACAACCGTTTAGGGCATTTTCGGGGATGGTCTCGTTTTTATGCTAAATGGTACGATGATTTTCGTACGAGAACTTTTTCGAGTTTTTTCTTTTTTTTGGCATGGATGAGCTAGTAGGGGCCTAAGAAAAAACATTTTGTAAAGACACATTCGACCGTACAACTGTTTAGGGCATTTTCGGGGATGGTCTCGTTTTTAGGCTGAATGGTACGAAGATTTTCGTACCAGAACATATGCGAGTTTTTTCCGTTTTTTTTGCTCGGATGAGCTAATACGGGCCTTAGAAAAACATTTTGTAAAGACACATTCGACCGTACAACCGTTTAGGGCCTTTTCGGAGAGGGTCTCGTTTTGAGGCTGAATGGTACGAACATTTTTCGTACCAGAACTTTTGCGAGTTTTTTCCGTTTTTTTTGGCAAGGATGAGCTAGTAGGGGCCTAAGGAAAACATTTTGTAAAGACACATTCGACCGTACAACCGTTTAGGGCATTTTCGGGGATGGTCTCGTTTTTATGCTAAATGGTACGATGATTTTCGTACCAGAACTTTTGCGAGTTTTTTCCGTTTTTTTTGCTCGGATGAGCTAGTGCCTAAGAAAAACATTTTCTAAAGACACATTCGACCGTACAAACGTTTAGGGTATTTTCGGGGAGGGTCTCGTTTTGAGGGTGAATGGTACGAAGATTTTCGTACCTGAACTTTTGCGAGTTTTTTCATTTTTTTGTTTGCTCGGATGAGCTAGTAGGGGCCTAAGAAAAACATTTTGTAAAAGCATATTCGACCGTACAACCGTTTAGGGCATTTTCTGGGATTGTCTCGTTTTGAGGCTAAATGGTACGAAGATTTTCATACCAGAACTTTTATGAGTTTTTTCCTTTTTTTTTGCTCGGATGAGCTAGTAGGGTCCTAAGAAAACGATTTTGTAAAGACACATTCGACCGTACAAACGTTTAGGGTATTTTCGGGGAGGGTCTCGTTTTGAGGCTGAATGGTACGAAGATTTTCGTACTAGAACTTTTGCGAGTTTTTTCCTTTTTTTGTTTTCTTGGATGAGCTAGTAGGGGCCTAAGAAAAAGATTTTGTAAAGACACATTCGACCGTACAACCGTTTAAGGCATTTTCGGGGATGGTCTCGTTTTTAGGCTGAATAGTACGAAGATTTTCGTACCAGAACTTTTGCGCGTTTTTCCGTTTTTTTTGCTCCGATGAGCTAGTAGGGGCCTAAGAAAAACATTTTGTAAAGACACATTCGACCGTACAACCGTTTAGGTCCTTTTCGGAGAGGGTCTCGTTTTGAGGCTGAATGGTACGAAGATTTTCGTACCTGAACTTTTGCGAGTTTTTTCCGTTTTTTTTGCTCGGATGATCTAGTAGGGGCTTAAGAAAAACATTTTGTAAAGACACATTCGACCGTACAACCGTTTAGGGCATTTTCGGGGATGGTCTCGTTTTGAGGCTGAATGGTACGAAGATTTTCGTACCAGAACTTTTGCGCGTTTTTTTGTTTTTTTGCTCGGATGAGCTACTAGGGGCCTAAGAAAAACATTTTGTAAAGACACATTCGACCGTACAACCATTTAGGGCCTTTTCGGAGAGGGTCTCGTTTTGAGGCTGAATTGTATGAAGATTTTCGTACCAGAACATATGCGAGTTTTTTCCGTTTATTTTGCTCGGATGAGCTAGTAGGGGCCTAAGAAAAACATTTTGTAAAGAGACATTCGACCGTACAAACGTTTAGGGTATTTTCGGGGAGGGTCTCGTTTTGAGGCTGAATGGTACGAAGATTTTCGTACCTGAACTTTTGCGAGTTTTTTCCTTTTTTTGTTTGCTTGGATGAGCTAGTAGGGGCCTAAGAAAAACATTTTGTAAAGACACATTCGACCGTACAACCGTTTAGGGCATTTTCGGGGATGGTCTCGTTTTTAGGCTGAATGGTACGAAGATTTTCGTACCAGAACTTTTGCGAGTTTTTTCCGTTTATTTTGCTGGGATGAGCTCGTAGGGGCCTAAGAAAAAGATTTTGTAAAGACACATTCGACCGTACAACCGTTTAGGGCATTTTCGGGGATGGTCTCGTTTTTAGGCTGAATGGTACAAAGATTTTCGGTTCAGAACTTTTGCGCGTTTTTTTGTTTTTTTGCTCGGATGAGCTAGTAGGGGCCTAAGAAAAACATTTTGTAAAGACACATTCAACCGTACAACCGTTTAGGGCCTTTTCGGAGAGGGTCTCGTTTTGAGGCTGAATGGTACGAAGATTTTCGTACCTGAACTTTTGCGAGTTTTTTCTGTTTTTTTTTGCTCGGATGAGCTAGTAGGGGCTTAAGAAAAACATTTTGTAAAGACACATTCGACCGTACAACCGTTTAGGGCCTTTTCGGAGAGGGTCTCGTTTTGAGGCTGAATTGTATGAAGATTTTCGTACCAGAACATATGCGAGTTTTTTCCGTTTATTTTGCTCGGATGAGCTAGTAGGGACCTAAGAAAAACATTTTGTAAAGACACATTCGACCGTACAACCGTTTAGGGCATTTTCGGGGATGGTCTCGTTTTGAGGCTGAATGGTACGAAGATTTTCGTACCAGAACTTTTGCGATTTTTTTCCGTTTTTTTGGCAAGGATGAGAAGTAGGGGCCTAAGGAAAACATTTTGTAAAGACACATTCGACCGTACAACCGTTTAGGGCATTTTCGGGGATGTTCTCGTTTTTAAGCTAAATGGTACGAAGATTTTCGTACCAGAACATATGCGATTTTTTTCTGTTTTTTTTTGCTCGGATGAGCTAGTAGGGGCCTTAGAAAAACATTTTGTAAAGACACATTCGACCGTACAAACGTTTAGGGTATTTTCGGGGAGGGTCTCGTTTTGAGGCATGGTACGAAGATTTTCGTACCTGAACTTTTGCGAGTTTTTTCCTTGTTTTTTGCTCGGATGAGCTAGTAGGAGCCTAAGAAAAAGATTTTGTAAAGACATATTCGACCGTACAACCGTTTAGGGCATTTTCGGGGATGGTCTCGTTTTGAGGTTGAATGGTACGAAGATTTTCGTACTAGAACTTTTGCGCGTTTTTTTTTTTTGCTCGGATGAGCTACTAGGGGCCTACGAAAAACATTTTGTAAAGACACATTCGACCGTACAACCATTTAGGGCCTTTTTGGAGAGGGTCTCGTTTTGAGGCTGAATGGTACGAAGATTTTCGTACCAGAACTTTTGCGAGTTTTTTCTGTTTTTTTGGCATGGATGAGCTAGTAGGGGCCTAAGAAAAACATTTTGTAAAGACACATTCGACCATACAACCGTTTAGGGCCTTTTCGGAGAGGGTCTCGTTTTGAGGCTGAATGGTACGAAGATTTTCGTACCTGAACTTTTGCGAGTTTTTTACGTTTTTTTTGCTCGGATGAGCTAGTAGGGGCTTAAGAAAAACATTTTGTAAAGACACATTCGACCGTACAACCGTTTAGGACATTTCGGGGATGGTCTCGTTTTGAGGCTGAATGGTACGAAGATTTTCGTACCAGAACTTTTGCGAGTTTTTTCCGTTTTTTTGGCAAGGATGAGCTAGTAGCGCCCTAAGGAAAACATTTTGTAAAGACACATTCGACCGTACAACCGTTTAGGGCATTTTCGGGGATGGTCTCGTTTTTATGCTAAATGGTACGATGATTTTCGTACCAGAACTTTTGCGAGTTTTTTCTTTTTTTTGGCATGGATGAGCAAGTAGGGGCCTAAGAAAAAACATTTTGTAAAGACATATTCGACCGTACAACCGTTTAGGGCATTTTCGGGGATGGTCTCGTTTTTATGCTAAATGGTACGAAGATTTTCGTACCAGAACATATGCGAGTTTTTTCCGTTTTTTTTGCTTTGATGAGCTAGTAGGGGCCTAAGAAAAACATTTTGTAAAGACACATTCGACCGTACAAACGTTTAGGGTATTTTCGGGGAGGGTCTCGTTTTGAGGCTGAATGGTACGAAGATTTTCGTACTAGAACTTTTGCAAGTTTTTTCCTTTTTTTGTTTGCTTGGATGAGCTAGTAGGGGCCTAAGAAAAAGATTTTGTAAAGACACATTCGACCGTACAACCGTTTAGGGCATTTTCGGGGATGGTCTCGTTTTTAGGCTGAATGGTACGAAGATTTTCGTACCAGAACTTTTGCGCGTTTTTTCTGTTTTTTTGCTCGGATGAGCTAGTAGGGGCCTAAGAAAAACATTTTGTAAAGACACATTCGACCGTACAATCGTTTTGGGCCTTTTCGTAGAGGGTCTCGTTTTGAGGCTGAATGGTACGAAGATTTTCGTACCTGAACTTTTGCGAGTTTTTTCCGTTTTTTTTTGCTCGGATGATCTAGTAGGAGCCTAAGAAAAAGATTTTGTAAAGACACATTCGACCGTACAACCGTTTAGGGTATTTTCGGGGAGGGTCTCGTTTTGAGGCTGAATGGTACGAAGATTTTCGTACCAGAACTTTTGCGAGTATTTTCCTTTTTTTGTTTGCTTCGATGAGCTAGTAGGGGCCTAAGAAAAAGATTTTGTAAAGACACATTCGACCGTAAAAACGTTTAGGGCATTTTCGGGGATGGTCTCGTTTTTAGGCTGAATGGTACGAAGATTTTCGTACCAGAACTTTTGCGCGTTTTTTCCGTTTTTTTGCTCGGATGAGCTAGTAGGAGCCTAAGAAAAACATTTTGTAAAGACACATTCGACCGTACAACCGTTTAGGGCTTTTTCGGAGAGGGTCTCGTTTTGAGGCTGAATGGTACGAAGATTTTCGTACATGAACTTTTGCGAGTTTTTTCCGTTTTTTTTTGCTCGGATGATCTATTAGGGGCTTAAGAAAAACATTTTGTAAAGACACATTCGACCGTACAACCGTTTAGGGCATTTTCGGGGATGGTCTCGTTTTGAGGCTGAATGGTACGAAGATTTTCGTACCAGACTTTTGGGAGTTTTCACACTTTTGGGCCGGCGGCTCTCTTGGTGGCGCAGCCACCTACTCCGGCTAGGGGGGTGGGGAGCGTGAGGGTTGGTGACACAACGTGAGGCTGAAGCACTGGTGGGGCCTCCTTGGGCGGCCGGTGCAAACGGAGGGAGATCGGAGAGTGAGGCTTGAGGGAAACACAAGGGTTTGTGGTGGTTCCGGCGGCGTTTCCCGGTGGCTACCACGTGAGTTTGAGTGGGAGGTGTCTTGTGAGGCGAAATCCGGCCAGATCCACTTGGATTTGGACTGGATACATGAGGGAGTTTGAAGGTGTGAGGAGAGTGCTCTCAAATCTCTAGTTTTTCAGGTTTTGGTTCGTGTTCTCTAATGAAGAAGAAGAGATCTGGTTCAAGCAAGCGTGATTTCTCTCCATTGACCCTTGATCTTCATGTCAAAGGGTCCAGATCTGAGATGTCGAAGGCCAAGGGACCAGATCTGAGTGGTTTGAGTCAGGTTGGTGCGAGTTCTTCAAGGCCTGGGGTGGTGCAACGAGAGACTGGCCAGCTGGGGTCTTTTGAGGTCGAAGATGAAGTTACCATGGAGATTGCAGATTTAATGGGCCTTCCTTTTGAGATTTCGGTGGCTTCCAAGACAGCAATTGATGAAAATGATCGGCTTAAGGCTGGAATGGGTGAAAATGGAGATTTGGAGGCAATAATTGTATCAAATGCAAGCTTGAAGGGGGCTAATGGGGATTCAGCCATGGCAACGGTCAAGTTGGGGTCCTTTTCTGATGGTGACAGCTCGGAAAAAGGTGTAGGGCAAGGAGTGGGCAAGATTCTTGCATGTGACAGCTTTTACCCTTCTAGGCAAACCTCTTTTGCAAAGGAGAAGATAAGATTTGCCTCTTTGGTCCATCCCCCATTTTCTGACCACAAAAACCAGATCCCATCTTGTTCGGTTGATTCTCTTGCTCTCCCACCCTCTAAAACTCTCAAAAACACCATAGGAGAAGGGAGTTCGAAGCTTGCTAACTCTTTAACCAAAAATCAGCCTCTAAAACCCCTTTACACCAATGAAAAATCAGTGAAGGAAAATCGTAATTGCTGTTTGGCTGAGAAGTTGAAGTTTTACCCCAAGATTAACAAGGAGATCTACAAATTTGAAGATGGTGAGGTTGAACCAGCTTTGGAGGAATGGAAGGCCACTCTTTTAGGGGTGGTCTTAGGGGGAAAGTTCTCTTATGGAGCCATGGCGGAGTTTGTGAAGAAGAATTGGGCAGATTTCCCTCTCAAGCTTTTCCTTAAAGAAAATGGGGTTTTTGTCTTTAAATTCCATACTGAAGAAGGTAAGAGATGGGTGCTTGAGCATGGACCTTGGATGGTGGGTGGGTTGATGCCTCTTATGCTAAAAGAATGGAGTTATGGGCTGAATCTTGATTGGTCTAGCTTTGATAGTATTCCGGTTTGGGTGAATGTATTGGAACCGAATCCCATGTTTCTCTCATCGAAACACATGTTGGGAGTGATAGGGAGTATGATTGGCAAGCCTATTTGTCTAGATAAAATCACGGCGGAGGTGGGGAGAATTTCTTTTGCAAGAATGTTAGTGGAGGTAACGCCGGCTGAAACGGAAAGAAAGGAGGTGGTTCTAGAGGACTCTAGGGGTAAAGTCTTCAAGCATGTTGTTAGGTTTGAGAAGCTGCCATGGATGTGTCATGGATGCAATTCTTTTGGGCACACAAGAAAGTTTTGTAAGGCGTTTGGAGATAGGGGTGCTAGAGCTGGATGGGGAAGGCCTAGAAAAATATGGGTGCCCAAGAAGAGAGGTATGGAGGAGGAGATAAGTGAGGAGCTTAAGGTGGATGATATGCTAAAAAAGGCCGAGAATCAAAACAAGGCTGAGTTTGATGTGGTCAAGCAAGTTGTGGATGCAAAGACAAATTATGTGAATGATGTGAGTGTTGAGGCTGGTTTGGATGCTTCCAAGGCTATTTGCGCTGATAGTGATGATGGTTTGAGGAATGAGTTGATGCCGACTGATGTAGCTCGAGATTTTGATGCCTTTGTGGTTGAGAAAAATGGGGACATCCGAGAGTTGAGTCCTAGTGCCGAGGTTTTAGTAGAGGTAGGCCTTGATGCGGATCCGGTTGCTAACCCGGACCACCCTAGAGTTGTTGAGCATAGAGAGATAGAGGTTGCTAAAGGGGCTGTTTTGAGTGGGGAGATGCTTGAATGCATAGCTGAGTTAAGGGATCAAGAGGGTGAGTTTGATCGAGATGATGTAGAGCCGGGTTTGGTTCAAGATATTGTGAGATCCTTAGACCCAGGTGCACGTGTGTTTGAGGCTGAGGTGGGCGAGTTTTCAGCTGCTACAAGGCCTAAGAAAGGGCTATTTTCAGTGGTAACGGGGCTGAGAGCAAAGACCCCCTTGACACCGAGCTCACTTGTCAAAGTTGTAGAAAGGTCGAGCTCCAAGAAGAAGTTTCCCCCCCTCTTACATACGGCTAAATCCATGTTGACCGGGGGAAAAAAGGAGATGGGGGTAAAAGGGTACCTAGCAAGACGGCTAAGTTTGGAAGAGGGTTGTAGTAGCCCTAAGAAAGGTGCTCATGGTTGATGTAAGAATAGGAGCATGGAATGTTAGGGGTGTGAATGGCGCCCCTAAAATAAGTATGGTGAACAAGTTTTCCATTAAGAATAAAGTAAGTTTGTTTGGATTGTTGGAAACTAAAACGCTGCGTACTAAAGAAGGAGAGTTGGCTTGGTCCTTGCTTAAGGGATGGAAGTTTTGTACGGAAGAAGGTTTGAGTGAAAGGAGTAGAATGAGAGTGGTTTGGGATCCTATGGTTTTGAGAGTGGAAGTTGTGGTGAAATCCAAGCAAGCTATTCATTGCAAGGTCCATCTTAAGAGCTCACATGAGAAGTTTTATGCCACTTTTGTCTATGCCTCCAATACTAGCCCGGAAAGGAGAGAGTTGTTGGACCTCCTGGGGAGCATAGCCTCGAGTATGGATGAGTCGTGGATTGTTCTTGGGGATGTAAATTGCATTCTCAACTCAAGCGAAAAATTTTCCCTTCGAAGGAGAAGTGAAGGGGAACCCACGGAGTTAGCGGGGGTGTTGGATAGATGTTTGCTTGAGGACTTAGCTTACTCTGGGGCGAAGTTCACTTGGTCAAACGAACAAGAAGGGAGGAACAGGGTGGCGACCAAGATTGATAGAGTGCTTGTTAATGATGCTTGGAAGAGAAATTTCAGTCAAGCCTATGCTTTCTTTGGCGATCCATGGCTCTCCGATCACTCACCGGGGCTTGTTTTTGTGAACCCCTCTCATGTTGGGAGGAGATTCCCATTCCGTTTCTTCAACTTTTGGACGGAAGAGGAAGAGTTTAGAAGTGTGGTTGAGAGGGCGTGGAGCACCCAAGTTGAGGGATCGGCCCAATTTGTCCTTATGAAGAAAATGCAAAAAGTAAAGGGAGAACTCAAGGGTTGGTTAAGATCTAAACATAGAGCTCTTGAGGGCTTGGTAGAAGAAAGTGTGGAGAAGCTCAAGAGAGCACACTTGGCACTTAATGAGGATATGGGGAATGAGGAGAAACAAGAAGAAATGAAAAGGGCCAAGCTTGAGTTGGAGGGTAATTTGAGCAAACTCTCTAGTGCTACCAAACAACGAGCTAAAATGGATTGGCTATCGTATGGGGAAGAAACGTCATCCATTTTTTTCAATAGAATTAAAGAGAGGAAGATCTTTAAGAAGTTACACTTGCTCAAGAATGAAGAAGGGCAAGAGGTGGAAGGGGAAGAGAACATCACCAAGGAGGTCGTAGGGTACTTTGAGAGACTTTTTGGCACGACGGGATTGACGCAACCGGCTGGTTTTGAGGAGTTGAGTGGGCCTAAGCTAGAAGATGAGGATGTAGCTGCCCTAAGTTTTACTCCCTCAGAAGAGGAAATTAAACACGCCTTCTTCAATATAGGTGTTAATAAATCCCCGGGGCCGGACGGGTTTGGTAGCCACTTTTATAAGGAGTGTTGGGATATCATCAAAGTTGAAGTGCTTGCGGCGGTTCGGGAGTTTTTTAGCTCGGGTCAATTACTAAGGTATTGGAATAATACCTTTGTAAGTTTGATACCGAAAGTGGAAGAGCCGTTCATGGTCAAGGAGTTTAGACCTATAGCATGTTGTAATGTCTTCTATTTCTATATATTCACCACGTTTCGAGCTAGTAGGGGCTTAAAAAAAACATTTTGTAAAGACACATTCGACCGTACAACCATTTAGGGCATTTTTGGGGATGGTCTCGTTTATAGGCTGAATGGTACGAAGATTTTCGTACCAGAACTTTTGCGCGTTTTTTCCGTTTTTTTGCTCGGATGAGCTAGAAATGGCCTAAGAAAAACATTTTGTAAAGACACATTCGACCGTACAACCGTTTAGGGTATTTTCGGGGAGGGTCTCGTTTTGAGGCTGAATGGTACGAAGATTTTCGTACCAGAACATATGCGAGTTTTTTCCATTTTTTTTGCTCAGATGAGCTACTAGGGGCCTAGGAAAAACATTTTATAAAGACACATTCGACCGTACAAACGTTTTGGTATTTTCGGGGAGGGTCTCGTTTTGAGGCTGAATGGTATGAAGATTTTCGTACCACAACTTTTGCGAGTTTTTTCCTTTTTTTTTTTGCTTGGATGAGCTAGTAGGGGCCTAAGAAAAAGATTTTGTAATGACACATTCGACCGTACAACCGTTTAGGGCATTTTCGGGGACGGTCTCGTTTTTAGGCTGTATGGTACGGAGATTTTCGTACCAGAACTTTTGCGCGTTTTTTCCTTTTTTTGCTCGGATGAGCTAGTAGGGGCCTAAGAAAAACATTTTGTAAAGACACATTCGACCGTACAACCGTTTAGGGCCTTATCGTAGAGGGTCTCGTTTTGAGGCTCAATGGTACGAAGATTTTCGTACCTGAACTTTTGCGAGTTTTTTCCGTTTTTTTTTGCTCGGATGAGCAAGTAGGGACTTAAGAAAAACATTTTGTAAAGACACATTCGATCGTACAACCGTTTAGGGCATTTTCGGGGAGGGTCTCGTTTTGAGGTTGAATGGTACGAAGATTTTCGTAACAGAACTTTTGCGAGTTTTTTCCTTTTTTTTTGCTTGGATGAGCTAGTAGGGTCCTAAGAAAAACATTTTGTAAAGACACATTCGACCGTACAACCGTTTAGGGCATTTTCGGGGAGGGTCTCGTTTTGAGGCTAAATGGTACGAAGATTTTCGTACCAGAACTTTTGCGAGTTTTTTCCAATTTTTTGCTTGCATGAGCAAGTAGGGGCCTAAGAAAAACATTTTGTAAAGACACATTCGACCGTACAACCGTTGAGGGCATTTTCGGGGATGATCTCGTTTTTAGGCTAAATGGTACGAAGATTTTCGTACCAGAACTTTTGCGTGTTTTTTCCGTTTTTTTGCTCGGATGAGCTAGTAGAGGCCTAAGAAAAACATTTTGAAAAGACACATTAGACCGTACAAACGTTTAGGGTATTTTCGGGGAGGGTCTCGTTTTGAGGCTGAATGGTACGAAGATTTTCGTACCAGAACTTTTGCGAGTTATTTCCGTTTTTTTTGCTCGGATGAGCTAGTAGGGGCCTAAGAAAAAGATTTTGTAAAGACACATTCGACCGTACAACCGTTTAGGGCATTTTCGGGGATGGTCTCGTTTTAAGGCCTAATGGTACGAAGATTTTCGTACCAGAACTTTTGCGCGTTTTTTTGTTTTTTTGCTCGGATGAGATAGTAGGGGCCTAAGAAAAACATTTTGTAAAGACACATTCGACCGTACAACCGTTTAGGGCCTTTTCGGAGAGGGTCTCGTTTTGAGGCTGAATGGTACGAAGATTTTCGTACCTGAACTTTTGCGAGTTTTTTCCGTTTTTTTTTTGCTCGGATGAGCTAGCAGGGGCTTAAGAAAAACATTTTGTAAAGACACATTCGACCGTACAAACGTTTAGGTTTTTTTCGGGTAGGGTCTCGTTTTGAGGCTGAATGGTACGAAGATTTTCGTACCTAAACTTTTGCGAGTTTTTTCCATTTTTTTTGCTCGGATGAGCTATTAGGGGCTTAAGAAAAACATTTTGTAAAGACACATTCGACCGTACAACTGTTTAGGGCATTTTCAGGGATGGTCTCGTTTTTAGTCTAAATGGTACGAAGATTTTCGTACCAGAACTTTTGCGCGTTTTTTCCGTTTTTTTGCTCGGATGAGCTAGTAGAGGCCTAAGAAAAACATTTTGTAAAGACACATTCGACCGTACAACCGTTTAGGGTATTTTCGGGGAGGGTCTCGTTTTGAGGCTGAATGGTACGAAGATTTTCATACCAGAACATATGCGAGTTTTTTCCGTTTATTTTGCTCGGATGAGCTAGTAGGGGCCTGGATGTGCTAGTTGGGGCCTGAATTCCCTAGAGAGAGAAACTCTCTCTTCTCTCTACTCTCTAGGTTCTCACTCTTAGGGGCCGGTGGCTCTCTCTTGGTGGCGCCACCACTATTTTCGGCCAGGGGGGAGGGGAGCGTGAGAGTTGGTGACGCAATGTGAGGCGGAAGCACTGGTGGGGCCTCCTTGGGCGGCTGGTGCAAACGAAGGGAGATTGGAGAGTGAGTTTTTGAGGGAAACACGTGGGTTTGTGGTGGTTCCGGCGAACTTTCTGGTGGCTACCACTTGAGTGTGAGCGGGTGGTGTCTTGTGAGGGGAAATCCGGCCAGATCCACTTGGATTTGGACTGGATACGTGAGGGAGACTGAAGTGGTGAGGTGAGTGCTCACAAATTTCTAGTTTTTAGGGTTTGGTTCGTTTTCCACATGAAGAAGAAGAGATCTGGTTCGAGTAAGCGTAATTTCTCCCCTTTGACCCTTGATCTTCGTGTTAGAGGGTCCAGATCTGAGTTGCCCAAAGCCAAAGAGCCAGATCTGGGGCGTTTGAATGCTGCTGGTGTGTATGGCTCGAGTCATGGAGAGGAGAGCCGAGATAGTGACCAGCTGGGGTACTTTGATGAGGTTGCAAGTGATCCTAAGGAGATTGCAGACTTTTTGAACCTACCATTTGATATTTCGGGTTCTTCCATGGCAGCCATAGTAGAAGATGAACGGGAAAAGGCTGAAAAGAAAAAAATGGTAGTTTGCTTGGAGTGGCAGCCATGGATAAGGGTGAAAAGGACAAGGCATCAATGTCTCTTTTGTTTTCAGATCTGGAAAACCCTAGTTTGCTAGAGGTGGCAGCTAAAGGAGGGGACCATGGAGTCACATGTTCAAGTTTAACCATAAATGGTGCTGTTGCTTTAGGAAAGAAGGCTGTTGACCATGCCATTTCTGATTTTCCCAGCTCAAAAACCCCTATATTAGCAGATTTGAAGGGGAAAGGGACTGTCACTAACGTTCCAAGCTTGAGAGCCCCTAAAACTCTCCCAAATGGAGAGAATTCGAAGATAACAAGTTCATTCCACCATGGCAAGTCAGATCTGGAGGGGCTCAAGACAGATCTGGGCATTCCAAACTCAAAAAATGAGAAGACATTCTCTAAGGCTGAGGTTACAAGGCAACCAAGAAGATTTGAAGCTGGTTCATCCTCAAAAACTCAAGGAGCTGAGCTAGGAGGCAATCGAGTGGTTCAAAAAGCCGAAAGGCTGGAGTTTATCCCTCGAATTAACAAGCTGGTGTATAAATTTAGTGAAGGTGAGATTGCTCCAGCAAAAAACGAGTGGAAAGCAACATTGATGGGAGTGGTGCTGGGTACACGCATCACTTATGGTGCTATGGAGAGCTTTGTCAAGAAAAGTTGGGTTGATCATGTTCCAAGACTTTTTCTCAAAGGTAATGGAGTTTTTGTTTTCAAGTTCATGGATGAGAAAGGATAAGCATTGGGTGTTAGAAAATGGGCCATGGATGCTTGGTGGTTCTATGCCATTGATGTTAAAGGAGTGGAGCTTTGGTATGAAGATCGATTGGGCAAGCTTTGATAGAGTTCCGGTGTGGGTTCAAGTGCTAGAACCGGACCCAATTTTTCTCTCCTCAAAACATATGCTAGGAGTCATGGGAAGCATGATTGGAAAACCCATTTGTGTGGATAGGACTACGGCTGAAATTCACAAGATTTCTTATGCAAGATTGCTAGTGGAAGTCTCAACGGACGATAACAAGAGACAAGAGGTGGTGTTGGAGGATCCAAATGGACTGATTTTTAGACATGAGGTCCGGTATGAGAAGCTACCTTGGAGCTGCGTTGCTTGTAACACCTTTGGCCATACATCAAAATTTTGCAAGAAAAGATTTGGTGGCCAAAGAGGAGTAAGGAGAGCTAAAAAGATGTGGGTGCCCAAACTAAAGGTGCACGTTGTGAGTGCAAAACCGGTTGTGCAGCCAGGTGAGAGGAAAGATTTGGACCGGGGTTGTGTAGATCGTGATGTTGAATGTCTTGGTTTGAATAAAAAGGCTGAGTTGGTTGCTTGTGAGAAGGTTTTCAAGGCTGATTTGATGCCCACCGGGCTGGTTCGAGAGGATTTGAGTCAAGCTGACGACTTAGAAAAGGCTAAAGGGTGTGATCAAGCCCTAAGGTTAGTATCTAATGCTTTAGAGTGTGAAGCCTTTGATGCGGATCCGGTTGCTAACCCGGACAAACCCTTGTTGGAGAGTGTTGGTGAGGGAGGGGCTGATCATATTCTGATTGGGAAAGAGGGTGTGTTGGATTGTATTGCTGAGTTGTGGGCTCAAGAAGAGGCTGAGAGTCGAGATTTTGCCACCCCTGGTTTGGGTCGAGATATAGATGACTCGGTTGAAAGGATAGTTGATCGGGATGTTGTAGAGCTGGACTTTGAGGCCGATCTGAGTAAGGAAGTTGTTTGTGTAAGGGCACCATTGGTGAAGCCGGTGGTTATGGGGTTAAAAGCGAAAGGGCTGAGTAACTTACTAGGAAGAGTGAGAAGGGGTGGGTCTTCCAATTCCAAAAAGAAGAGCCCACCGGGGCTGCATTTGTTGAGTCATGCTAAGGGCATTGGGAAGAGCATGAAGGGGGTAGGAGAAAATCTTGCTAAAAGATTGGTGGGAGAGGGTTGTAGTAGCCCGGTGAACGGTTTCCATGGGTGACATCCGCTTTGGAGCTTGGAACATTAGGGGCATTAATAGTACCCCTAAAATAAACATGGTGAATAGATTTGCCGTGAAAAATAAGTTAAGTTTGATGGGGTTGTTGGAGACTAAAACTCTTAGAAGTAAGGAGAGAGAGCTTGCTTGGTCTCTACTAAAGGAGTGGAAATATTGCACCGAAGTGGGGGTGGGAGAAAGAAGCCGAATGAGGGTAATGTGGGATCCGTTTGTTTTGAAAGTGGAGGTGCTCTTAAACTCGGATCAAGACATACACTGTAAAGTAAGCTCCAAAAATTCTCACGAGGTCTTCTTTGCCACTTTTGTGTACGCTTTTAACACAAGTTTGGAGAGAAGATCCTTATGGGACTTATTGAAGAACATCTCACGAGGGATGACGGAGTCTTGGGTGGTGCTTGGTGATTTGAATTGCATCCTCAACTCATCCGAGAAGTTTACTCTTCGAAGGAGGAATGAGAGTGAACCGACGGAGCTAGCGGGTGTTATGGATGTGTGTAGGCTTGATGACCTAGCTTTCTCGGGATCCAAATTCACGTGGTCGAATGAGCAAGAAGGCATAGAAAGGGTGGCGACAAAGATAGACCGGGTGATTGTAAATGAGGCATGGAAAAGAGCGTTTGGGCGGTCTTACGCCTTCTTTGGGGACCCGTGGCTTTCCGACCACTCCCCGGGGGTAGTGTTTGCCAACCCCTCACACTCTAGTAGAAGAATCCCCTTCCGGTTTTTTAACTTCTGGGCGGATGATGAAGAATTTCAAGGGTTGGTGACTAGAGTGTGGAATATGAGAGTGGTTGGAACCGCTCAATATGTGCTCATGACTAAGCTACAAAGAGTGAAGGAGGAGCTTAAGGGGTGGACTAGGAGCAAGAATAGAAACTTGGAGAAGGAGGTTGAGGATAATGTGGAGAGGCATAAGAGAGCCCATGAGATTCTTAATGAGGACCTCACGAACCTTGACAAGCAAGAAGAGGTGAGGAGGGCCAAAGTGGAGCTCGAGCTAAGCCTTGAAAGGCTTGCTAGTGCAACGAAACAAAGAGCAAAGTTAGATTGGCTCTCGTATGGAGAAGAAACATCCTCAATCTTCTTTAATAGGATCAAGTCAAGGAGAGTGAACAAAGTCATCCACTTGCTTAAGGATGAGGACGGTAGAGAAATAGAAGGGGAAGAGGCTATCACAAAAGAGGTGGTTGGTTATTACAAGACGCTTTTTGGCTCCCCGGGGACTTCCCCAAATTGTGACTTTGAGAGGCTAGTAGGGCCGAGATTTGAGGATGATGATGTAGCTTCCCTAGACCGAGAACCGACGGAGGAGGAAATCCGGGAGGCTTTCTTTCATATTGGGGAGAATAAGTCACCCGGACCGGATGGGTTCGGGAGCCGGTTCTTCAAAGTTTGTTGGCCTTTGATCAAAGAAGATGTGGTGAAAGCAGTAAGGGAATTTTTTAGGACGGGTCAATTGCTTCGGTTTTGGAACAACACGTTCGTGAGTTTGCTTCCAAAAGTCGAACAACCGTTCTCGATGAAGGAGTTTTGGCCCATCTCATGTTGCAACGTCTTTCAAAATGCGATCTCTAAGATTTTGGTTGAGAGGATTCGGCCTTTGCTTCCTAGAGTGGTAGCCTCTAATCAAGGGGCGTTTGTACCCGGTCGACTATTGGTGCACAATGTAGCGGTAGCCCAAGAAATAGTGGCCAATTATGAGGAGCCAAGTACCTCAAGAAGATGTGTGATCAAGGCCAATTTACACAAGGCCTATGATTGCGTGAGTTGGGAGTTTTTGAAGAAAGCGCTCGAGTACCTAAAGTTCCCTTCCAACGTGGTGCGCCTCTTAATGGTATGTGTTTCTACCCCTAG
The DNA here is from genome assembly GCA_964016875.1 of Fallopia convolvulus. Lineage (NCBI taxonomy): Eukaryota > Viridiplantae > Streptophyta > Magnoliopsida > Caryophyllales > Polygonaceae > Fallopia > Fallopia convolvulus. The sequence goes on along the minus strand of OZ024733.1, from coordinate 12,047,001 downwards.
ATTCTCAATACTTGTTAATGGGGAAGATAAAGGGTTCTTTGAGGGCAAAAGGGGGTTGAGGCAAGGGGACCCACTCTCCCCCTTTCTTTTTGTACTTGTTATGGAGATGTTGAGTACGAGATTAAAAGAGGTGAGCACCGGGAGGGGTTTTTACTTTCACCCTAAGTGCAAGCAATTGGGTCTTGTGAGTATTGCATACGCGGATGACCTACTAGTGTTTTGCAAACCTAAGGGGGACTCTTTGAGAATGGTAACCGGGTGCTTGAGGGAGTTTGGAGAAGACTCGGGCCTAGTAACTAGCAACATGAAAACTCACATGTACTTTGGTGGTGTGGGTGAGGGTGAAAAAAGTGAGATAGCTAGTAATCTTGGGTTTGAGCTTGGAGAGTTTCCGGTGAGATACCTTGGGATTCCCTTACACACCAAAAAACTTCTTCTTTTCGACTATGACCCCCTCTTGAGTAAAGTTACCAACCTACTTCAAAAATGTTGCCTAAAAACCCTCACATATGCCGGGAGAGCGGAAGTGATAAGGTGTATGGTGGGAGGAGTGCTTACCTTTTGGGTGCAAATCATGGTCCTACCTACTAGGGTCATTAAAAGAATTGAGGCCTTATGTAGAAATTATCTTTGGTCGGGGAGGATTGAGGGGAAAAAATCCCTTGTGGCATGGGAGGATGTGTGCAAACCGTATGAGGAAGGAGGGCTTAATTTTAAGGAGTTAGGGGCATGGAACAAGACGGTCTTTTACCGGCTAGGTCATGACATTCTTGTGGGGAATGAGAACCTTTGGACGGAGTGGGTTGGGAGGAACCACGTGAGAAGGGTTGACTTTTGGAATGTGTCCATCAACAATTTGGACTCATGGGTGTGGAGGAATTTGATGAGATTGAGGGAACCCATGAGGGGCGTGCTCGAGGGGACCAACATCTTGGCCATTACAAAGCCAAGTGGGGGGCTGGACACTAAGGCATTGTACAAGTTGGTGAGGGACAAAAAAGAAGTATAAGATTGGTGTGTGGTAGTGTGGAAGGTAGTGAGAGCAAGAGCGTGGAGCTTTAGGCTTTGGCTAGCTTATAAAGGGAGACTACCTACGGGGGATAGACTTTTTGAATGGGGGTGTGTGAGCCATAACGTTTGCCCGTTGTGTAACTCTCACCCGGAGTCTATTGAGCATTTATGGGGATCTTGCCCGTTTGTGAGACGAGTGATGGAGAAAGTGTTGAGGTGGGTAGGGATACACACAAGACAAAGGGGCTTAAGAGAATGGGTGGAGTGGTTTACTTATTCCCCGGGGCGGGGGAGTACTCTATACAAGATCAAACTCATCACCTTCCTTGGTTTGGTTTACCACACCTGGACACTTAGAAACATGGTGGTTTTTGACGGTGAAAAGCCAATCGTGGACAAATGTGTGGAAGTGATTATCTTCGAGTCTAAGCAAAGAATTATGGTGGAATGCAAGTTTGAAGACAAGAAGGGAGAAGCATTAAAACGAAGACTCGACATTTGAGGTTAGTGGTGGCTCGCCCCTCACTTGGATGTTGTCTTTTGGATTGCTCTTGACATATTCTTCCTCTCCCTCTTGTTCTCTTGAGGATTTTGTATTTTCCCCACTTGATTAGTGGAGGTGTGGCCTTTGGTTGTGGTTGGGTAGCACTTGAGCCTACCTTGCTTTGTTTTGGTTATGGGTTCTAGACCCCGTTCTTGTTAGAATTGAGGGGTACCGAGTTTGTCTCGGGTTTTTGTTTACATAAGCTGCGTGTCTATAGCTTTTTGGGGATGGTTGGGTCTTAGACCCGGTTTTTGTTAGGCCCAAAGGGCAAATTTTTCCGGATATGCGTATCCGTGGCTTGGGTTGTATTTTTCACCTTGACTTTATGGTCAAGCGTGTTGTGTATATTCTCCCTTCTCTTTATATATATTTACCACGTTTCGAGCTAGTAGGGGCCTAGGAAAAACATTTTGTAAAGACACATTCGACCGTACAAACGTTTAGGGTATTTTCGGGGAGGGTCTCGTTTTGAGGCTGAATGGTACGAAGATTTTCGTACCAGAACCTTTGCGAGTTTTTTCCTTTTTTTTTGCTTGGATGAGCTAGTAGGGGCCTAAGAAAAAGATTTTGTAATAACACATTCGACCGTACAACCGTTTAGGGCATTTTCGGGGATGGTCTCGTTTTTAGGCTGAATGGTACGAAGATTTTCGTACCAGAACTTTTGCACGTTTTTTCCGTTTTTTTGCTCGGATGAGCTAGTAGGGGCCTAAGAAAAACATTTTGTAAAGACACATTCGACCGTAAAACCGTTTAGGGTATTTTCGGGGAGGGTCTCGTTTTGAGGCTGAATGGTACGAAGATTTTCGTACCAGAAGTTTTGCGAGTTTTTTCCTTTTTTTTTGCTTGGATGAGCTAGTAGGGGCCTAAGAAAAAGATTTTTTAAAGACACATTCGACCGTAAAACCGTTTAGGGCATTTTCGGGGACGGTCTCGTTTTTAGGTTGAATGGTACGGAGATTTTCGTACCAGAACTTTTGTGCGTTTTTTTCTTTTTTTGCTCGGATGAGCTAGTAGGGGCCTAAGAAAAACATTTTGTAAAGACACATTCGACCGTAAAACCGTTTAGGGTATTTTCGGGGAGGGTCTCGTTTTGAGGCTGAATGGTACGAAGATTTTCGTACCAGAAGTTTTGCGAGTTTTTTCCTTTTTTTTTGCTTGGATGAGCTAGTAGGGGCCTAAGAAAAAGATTTTTTAAAGACACATTCGACCGTAAAACCGTTTAGGGCATTTTCGGGGACGGTCTCGTTTTTAGGTTGAATGGTACGGAGATTTTCGTACCAGAACTTTTGTGCGTTTTTTTCTTTTTTTGCTCGGATGAGCTAGTAGGGGCCTAAGAAAAACATTTTGTAAAGACACATTCGACCGTACAACCGTTTAGGGCCTTTTCGTACAGGGTCTCGTTTTGAGGCTCAATGGTACGAAGATTTTCGTACCTGAACTTTTGCGAGTTTTTTCCGTTTTTTTTTGCTCGGATGAGCTAGTAGGGGCTTAAGAAAAACAATTTGTAAAGACACATTTGATCGTACAACCGTTTAGGGCATTTTCGGGGAGGGTCTCGTTTTGAGGTTGAATGGTACGAAGATTTTCGTACCAGAACTTTTGCGAGTTTTTTCCTTTTTTTTTTGCTTGGATGAGCTAGTAGGGTCCTAAGAAAAACATTTTGTAAAGACACATTCGACCGTACAACCGTTTAGGGTATTTTCGGGGAGGGTCTCGTTTTGAGGCTAAATGGTACGAAGATTTTCGTACCAGAACTTTTGCGAGTTTTTTCGAATTTTTTGCTTGCATGAGCAAGTAGGGGCCTAAGAATAACATTTTCTAAAGACACATTCGACCGTACAAACGTTTAGGGTATTTTCGGAGAGGGTCTCGTTTTGAGGCTGAATGGTACGAAGATTTTCGTATCTGAACTTTTGCGAGTTTTTTCCGTTTTTTTTGCTCGGATGAGCTAGTAGGAGCCTAAGAAAAAGATTTTGTAAAGACACATTCGATCGTACAACCGTTTAGGGCTTTTTCGGGGATGGTCTCGTTTTTAGGCTGAATGGTACGAAGATTTTCGTACCAGAACTTTTGCGAGTTTTTCCGTTTTTTTGCTCGGATGAGCTAGTAGAGGCCTAAGAAAAACATATTATAAAGACACATTCGACCGTACAACCGTTTAGGGCATTTTCGGGGATGGTCTCGTTTTGAGGCTGAATGGTACGAAGATTTTCGTACCTGAACTTTTGCGCGTTTTTTTGTTTTTTTGCTCGGATGAGCTAGTAGGGGCCTAAGAAAAACATTTTGTAAAGACACATTCGACCGTACAACCGTTTAGGGCCTTTTCGGAGAGGTTCTCGTTTTGAGGCTGAATGGTACGAAAATTTTCGTACCTGAACTTTTGCGAGTTTTTTCCCTTTTTTTTGCTCGGATGAGCTAGGAGGGGCTTAAGAAAAACATTTTGTAAAGACACATTCGACCGTACAAACGTTTAGGGTATTTTCGGGGAGGGTCTCGTTTTGAGGCTGAATGGAACGAAGATTTTCGTACCAGAACTTTTGCGAGTTTTTTCCATTTTTTGTTTGCTTGGATGAGCTAGTAGGGGCCTAAGAAAAAGATTTTGTAAAGACACATTCGACCGTACAACCGTTTAGGGCATTTTCGGGGATGGTCTCGTTTTTAGGCTGAATGGTACGAAGATTTTCGTACCAGAACTTTTGAATGTTTTTCCGTTTTTTTGCTCGGATGAGCTAGTAGGGGCCTAAGAAAAACATTTTGTAAAGACACATTCGACCGTACAACCGTTTAGGGCATTTTCGGGGATGGTCTCGTTTTGAGGCTAAATGGTACGAAGATTTTCGTACCAGAACTTTTGCGAGTTTTTTCCTTTTTTTTTGCTCGGATGAGCTAGTATGGGCCTAAGAAAAAGATTTTGTAAAGACCAATTCGACCGTACAAACGTTTAGGGTATTTTCGGGGAGGGTCTCGTTTTGAGGCTGGATGGTACGAAGATTTTCGTACCAGAACTTTTGCGTGTTTTTTCCTTTTTTTTTGCTTTTATGAGCTAGTAGGGGCCTAAGAAAAACATTTTGTAAAGACACATTCGACCGTACAACCGTTTAGGGCATTTTCGGAGAGGGTCTCGTTTTTAGGCTGAATGGTACGAAGATTTTCGTACCTGAACTTTTGCGAGTTTTTTCCCTTTTTTTGCTCGGATGAGCTAGTAGGGGCTTAAGAAAAACATTTTGTAAACACACATTCGACCGTACAACCATTTAGGGCATTTTCGGGGATGGTCTCGTTTTTAGGCTGAATGGTACGAAGATTTTCGTACCAGAACTATTGCGCGTTTTTTTCGTTTTTTTGCTCGGACGAGCTAGTAGGGGCCTAAGAAAATCATTTTGTAATGACACATTCGACCGTACAACCGTTTAGGGTATTTTCGGGGAGGGTCTCGTTTTGAGGCTGAATGGTACGAAGATTTTCGTACCAGAACATATGCGAGTTTTTTTCGTTTTTTTTGCTCGGATGAGCTAATACGGGCCTTAGAAAAACATTTTGTAAAGACACATTCGACCCTACAAACGTTTAGGGTATTTTCGGGGAGGGTCTCGTTTTGAGGCTAAATGGTACGAAGATTTTCGTACCAGAACTTTTGCGAGTTTTTTCCTTTTTTTTTTGCTCGGATGAGCTAGTAGCCCTAAGAAAAAGATTTTGTAAAGACACCTTCGACCGTACAAACGTTTAGGGTATTTTTGGGGAGGGTCTCGTTTTGAGGCTGGATGGTACGAAGATTTTCGTACCAGAACTTTTGCGAGTTTTTTCCTTTTTTTTGCTTGGATGAGCTAGTAGGGGCCTAAGAAAAAGATTTTGTAAAGACACATTCGACCGTACAACCGTTTAGGGCATTTTCGGGGATGGTCTCGTTTTTAGGCTGAATGGTACAAAGATTTTCGTACCAGAACTTTTGCGCGTTTTTTTGTTTTTTTCTCGGATGAGCTAGTAGGGGCCTAAGAAAAACATTTTGTAAAGACACATTCGACCGTACAACCGTTTAGGGCCTTTTCGGAGAGGGTCTCGTTTTGAGGCTGAATGGTACGAAGATTTTCGTACCTGAACTTTTGCGAGTTTTTTCCCTTTTTTTTGCTCGGATGAGCTAGTAGGGGCTTAAGAAAAACATTTTGTAAAGACACATTCGACCGTACAACCGTTTAGGGCATTTTCGGGGATGGTCTCGTTTTTAGGCTGAATGGTACGAAGATTTTCGTACCAAAACTTTTGCGCGTTTTTTCCGTTTTTTTGCTCGGACGAGCTAGTAGGGGCCTAAGAAAATCATTTTGTAATGACACATTCGACCGTACAACCGTTTAGGGTATTTTCGGGGAGGGTCTCGTTTTGAGGCTGAATGGTACGAAGATTTTCGTACCAGAACATTTGCGAGTTTTTTCCGTTTTTTTTGCTCTTATGAGCTAGTACGGGCCTTAGAAAAACATTTTGTAAAGACACATTCGACCGTACAAACGTTTAGGGTATTTTCGGGGAGGGTCTCATTTTGAGGTTAATGATGGCCTCTCACGGTGTGCGAGGGTCTAGAGATACAATTTATAACCCGACCCCGTTGTAGTACGTGGTGGGTGTCGAACACTCGGGAAGTCTACTCGATCGATGTGCCTAGACACTAAGAAGCTAGAAAGGAGAGCATAAAACGAAGGAAAACAAAGAAAACAGTCGGGACCGACACAGAGGTCACGTCGGGCCCGATGTTGGCGACAAGAGGAAGTCGGGACCGACGTAGGGTAAGTCGGGCTCGAGGTAGCTGGGTTTGTCGAACTTCAAAGATTAAAAGTAGATCTTGGGCTTTTGGGTTCCTTCTCTAGTAGATTAAGGCTTATCCACCCCAATTCAAGTAATGAGTGATGATCGGACTAGGATCGAGTGCTTTCGCCCTCGTTCCAACCACTTCTACACATCGATCATTGGGGAAATCCCCTTCGAAGCAAGATCTTGAGATTGACACATGTTCACTTTCGCTACTTTGCCAATCTCAAGCCTTGATTCCCAACTTTCGCAAGGAATTGTAGCTCTATGTAGAGTGGGTTCCTTAGATCAAACACTCAAGGCTATGGAATTGGGGTTTCTAGCCTAAACCTAGCTAGGGTTTTCCCCCATAACCCAAGATCAAGGAGATCTACTCCATAAGGCAAACAAAGAAAGCAAACAAATCAAAAGGGAAAGCAATCAACATCATCAATCTCAAAACAAAGCAAAGTTTCATTCAAATCAAAAGCAAACCACAAATTCCAATCAAGGGTTTCCAAATCCACAAGATCAAAACAAAGCAAAGCTAATCTATCAACCAAACCTATCAATCTTCCTCTCCCTTTGCCGATTCTCTCTCTCTTCCTTCTCCTCTCCTTCCTCCTTGCTCTCCAAGAATCCTCTTGGCTCCCTTGGAACCCCCTTTTTGTGAGAGAGTGGGGGGAGGAACCCTTTCTTAGAAGACAAGAGGGCCTTTTATGGATTAGATGAGGGGCAAAAGTGGAAGTCCACAAATTCGTGCCTTGGAGCCCAAGTAGTTCGGTGACCGACTTGGACCGACACGGGGGACCTCGGGCCCGAGTTACTGTGCATGTCGGTCCGAGGTTGAAACTTCAAGTCTGGCCCGAGGTTGGTTGCAACTCGGTCCGAACCTCGTTCCACCTTCTTCTCGTTGGCTTTCCTCTTGTTCTTCTTCATGGCTTGCTCCTCTCTTTCCTCCTTTGCTCGAGCCTCGCTCCATGTCTCGATCCTCCTTCAAATCGATCCTTGATTCATGCCATATTACCTACAAAACACATAAAATGTGCGTAGTCTCCGAATCTCATAGAAATACGGGAACTAAGCTAAAAAGAAACAAAACGCACAAGAAAAGGGGAAAAAGAAACATATTTACAAAGGTAATCACATATGAAAACACCACCAAATAGAGAGACATCAGTTAAATGGTACGAAGATTTTCGTACCAGAACTTTTGCGAGTTTTTTCCTTTTTTTTGGCTCGGATGAGCTAGTAGGGGCCTAAGAAAAAGATTTTGTAAAGACACATTCGACCGTACAAACGTTTAGGGTATTTTCGGGGAGGGTCTCGTTTTGAGGTTGGATGGTACGAAGATTTTCGTACCAGAACTTTTGCGAGTTTTTTCCTTTTTTTTTTGCTTGGATGAGCTAGTAGGGGCCTAAGAAAAAGATTTTGTAAAGACACATTCGACCGTACAACCGTTTAGGGCATTTTCGGGGATGGTCTCGTTTTAAGGCCTAATGGTACGAAGATTTTCGTACCAGAACTTTTGCGCGTTTTTTTGTTTTTTTGCTCGGATGAGCTAGTAGGGGCCTAAGAAAAACATTTTGTAAAGACACATTCGACCGTACAACCGTTTAGGGCCTTTTCGGAGAGGGTCTCGTTTTGAGGCTGAATGGTACAAAGATTTTCGTACCTGAACTTTTGCGAGTTTTTTCCCTTTTTTTTGCTCGGATGAGCTAGTAGGGGCTTAAGAAAAATATTTTGTAAAGACAAATTCGACCGTACAACCGTTTAGGGCATTTTCGGGGATGGTCTCGTTTTTAGGCTGAATGGTACGAAGATTTTCGTACCAGAACTTTTGCGCATTTTTTCCGATTTTTTGCTCGGATGAGCTAGTAGGGGCCTAAGAAAAACATTTTGTAAAGACACGTTCGACCGTACAACCTTTTAGGGTATTTTCGGGGAGGGTCTCGTTTTGAGGCTGAATGGTACGAAGATTTTCGTACCAGAACATATGCGAGTTTTTTCCGTTTTTTTTGCTCGGATGAGCTAGTAGGGGCCTAAGAAAAACATTTTGTAAAGACACATTCGACCGTACAAACGTTTAGGGTATTTTCGGGGAGGGTCTCGTTTTGAGGCTGAATGGTACGAAGATTTTCGTACCAGAACTTTTGCGAGTTTTTTCCTTTTTTTTTGCTTGGATGAGCTAGTTGGGGCCTAAGAAAAAGATTTTGTAAAGACACATTCGACCGTACAACCGTTTAGGGCATTTTCGGGGATGGTCTCGTTTTTAGGCTGAATGGTACGATGATTTTCGTACCAGAGCTTTTGCGCGTTTTTTCCGTTTTTTTGCTCGGATGAGCTATTAGGGGCCTAAGAAAAACATTTTGTAAAGACACATTCGACCGTACAACCGTTTAGGGTATTTTCGGGAAGGGTCTCGTTTTGAGGCTGAATGGTACGAAGATTTTCGCACCAGAACTTTTGCGCGTTTTTTTGTTTTTTTTCTCGGATGAACTAGTAGGGGCCTAAGAAAAAGATTTTGTAAAGACACATTCGACCGTACAACCGTTTAGGGCCTTTTCGGAGAGGGTCTCGTTTTGAGGCTGAATGGTACGAAGATTTTCGTACCTGAACTTTTGCGAGTTTTTTCCCTTTTTTTTGCTCGGATGAGCTAGTAGGGGCTTAAGAAAAACATTTTGTAAAGACACATTCGACCGTACAACCGTTTAGGGCATTTTCGGGGATGGTCTCGTTTTTAGGCTGAATGGTACGAAGATTTTCGTACCAAAACTTTTGCGCGTTTTTTCCGTTTTTTTGCTCGGACGAGCTAGTAGGGGCCTAAGAAAATCATTTTGTAATGACACATTCGACCGTACAACCGTTTAGGGTAATTTCGGGGAGGGTCTCGTTTTGAGGCTGAATGGTACGAAGATTTTCGTACCAGAACATTTGCGAGTTTTTTCCATTTTTTTTGCTCGGATGAGCTAGTACGGGCCTTAGAAAAACATTTTGTAAAGACACATTCGACCGTACAAACGTTTAGGGTATTTTCGGGGAGGGTCTCGTTTTGCGGTTAAATAGTACGAAGATTTTCGTACCAGAACTTTTGCGAGTTTTTTCCTTTTTTTGGCTCGGATGAGCTAGTAGGGGCCTAAGAAAAAGATTTTGTAAAGACACATTCGACCGTACAAACGTTTAGGGTATTTTCGGGGAGGGTCTCGTTTTGAGGCTGGATGGTACGAAGATTTTCGTACCAGAACTTTTGCGAGTTTTTTCCTTTTTTTTTGCTTGGATGAGCTAGTAGGGGCCTAAGAAAAAGATTTTGTAAAGACACATTCGACCGTACAACCGTTTAGGGCATTTTCGGGGATGGTCTCGTTTTAAGGCCTAATGGTACGAAGATTTTCGTACCAGAACTTTTGCGCGTTTTTTTGTTTTTTTGCTCGGATGAGCTAGTAGGGGCCTAAGAAAAACATTTTGTAAAGACACATTCGACCGTACAACCGTTTAGGGCCTTTTCGGAGAGGGTCTCGTTTTGAGGCTGAATGGTACAAAGATTTTCGTACCTGAACTTTTGCGAGTTTTTTCCCTTTTTTTTGCTCGGATGAGCTAGTAGGGGCTTAAGAAAAATATTTTGTAAAGACAAATTCGACCGTACAACCGTTTAGGGCATTTTCGGGGATGGTCTCGTTTTTAGGCTGAATGGTACGAAGATTTTCGTACCAGAACTTTTGCGCATTTTTTCCGTTTTTTTGCTCGGATGAGCTAGTAGGGGCCTAAGAAAAACATTTGGTAAAGACACGTTCGACCGTACAACCTTTTAGGGTATTTTTGGGGAGGGTCTCGTTTTGAGGCTGAATGGTACGAAGATTTTCGTACCAGAACATATGCGAGTTTTTTCCGTTTTTTTGCTCGGATGAGCTAGTAGGGGCCTAAGAAAAAGATTTTGTAAAGACACATTCGACCGTAAAAAACGTTTAGGGTATTTTCGGGGAGGGTCTCGTTTTGAGGCTGGATGGTACGAAGATTTTCGTACCAGAACTTTTGCGAGTTTTTTCCTTTTTTTTTGCTTGGATGAGCTAGTAGGGGCCTAAGAAAAAGATTTTGTAAAGACACATTCGACCGTACAACCGTTTAGGGCATTTTCGGGGATGGTCTCGTTATAAGGCCTAATGGTACGAAGATTTTCGTACCAGAACTTTTGCGCGATTTTTTGTTTTTTTGCTCGGATGAGCTAGTAGGGGCCTAAGAAAAACATTTTGTAAAGACACATTCGACCGTACAACCGTTTAGGGCCTTTTCGGAGAGGGTCTCGTTTTGAGGTTGAATGGTACAAAGATTTTCGTACCTGAACTTTTGCGAGTTTTTTCCCTTTTTTTTGCTCGGATGAGCTAGTAGGGGCTTAAGAAAAATATTTTGTAAAGACAAATTCGACCGTACAACCGTTTAGGGCATTTTCGGGGATGGTCTCGTTTTTAGGCTGAATGGTACGAAGATTTTCGTACCAGAACTTTTGCGCATTTTTTCCGTTTTTTTGCTCGGATGAGCTAGTAGGGGCCTAAGAAAAACATTTTGTAAAGACACGTTCGACCGTACAACCTTTTAGGGTATTTTCGGGGAGGGTCTCGTTTTGAGGCTGAATGGTACGAAGATTTTCGTACCAGAACATATGCGAGTTTTTTCCGTTTTTTTTGCTCGGATGAGCTAGTAGGGGCCTAAGAAAAACATTTTGTAAAGACACATTCGACCGTACAAACGTTTAGGGTATTTTCGGGGAGGGTCTCGTTTTGAGGCTGAATGGTACGAAGATTTTCGTACCAGAACTTTTGCGAGTTTTTTCCTTTTTTTTTGCTTGGATGAGCTAGTTGGGGCCTAAGAAAAAGATTTTGTAAAGACACATTCGACCGTACAACCGTTTAGGGCATTTTCGGGGATGGTCTCGTTTTTAAGCTGAATGGTACGATGATTTTCGTACCAGAGCTTTTGCGCGTTTTTTCCGTTTTTTTGCTCGGATGAGCTATTAGGGGCCTAAGAAAAACATTTTGTAAAGACACATTCGACCGTACAACCGTTTAGGGTATTTTCGGGAAGGGTCTCGTTTTGAGGCTGAATGGTACGAAGATTTTCGCACCAGAACTTTTGCGCGTTTTTTTGTTTTTTTTCTCGGATGAACTAGTAGGGGCCTAAGAAAAAGATTTTGTAAAGACACATTCGACCGTACAACCGTTTAGGGCCTTTTCGGAGAGGGTCTCGTTTTGAGGCTGAATGGTACGAAGATTTTCGTACCTGAACTTTTGCGAGTTTTTTCCCTTTCTTTTGCTCGGATGAGCTAGTAGGGGCATAAGAAAAACATTTTGTAAAGACACATTCGACCGTACAACCGTTTAGGGCATTTTCGGGGATGGTCTCGTTTTTAGGCTGAATGGTACGAAGATTTTCGTACCAAAACTTTTGCGCGTTTTTTCCGTTTTTTTGCTCGGACGAGCTAGTAGGGGCCTAAGAAAATCATTTTGTAATGACACATTCGACCGTACAACCGTTTAGGGTAATTTCGGGGAGGGTCTCGTTTTGAGGCTGAATGGTACGAAGATTTTCGTACCAGAACATTTGCGAGTTTTTTCCATTTTTTTTGCTCGGATGAGCTAGTACGGGCCTTAGAAAAACATTTTGTAAAGACACATTCGACCGTACAAACGTTTAGGGTATTTTCGGGGAGGGTCTCGTTTTGCGGTTAAATGGTACGAAGATTTTCGTACTAGAACTTTTGCGAGTTTTTTCCTTTTTTTTTGGCTCGGATGAGCTAGTATGGGCCTAAGAAAAAGATTTTGTAAAGACACATTCGACCGTACAAACGTTTAGGGTATTTTCGGGGAGGGTCTCGTTTTGAGGCTGGATGGTACGAAGATTTTCGTACCAGAACTTTTGCAAGTTTTTTCCTTTTTTTTTGCTTGGATGTGCTAGTAGGGGCCTAAGAAAAAGATTTTGTAAAGACACATTCGACCGTACAACCGTTTAGGGCATTTTCGGGGATGGTCTCGTTTTAAGGCCTAATGGTACGAAGATTTTCGTACCAGAACTTTTGCGCGTTTTTTTGTTTTTTTGCTCGGATGAGCTAGTAGGGGCCTAAGAAAAACATTTTGTAAAGACACATTCGACCGTACAACCGTTTAGGGCCTTTTCGGAGAGGGTCTCGTTTTGAGGCTGAATGGTACAAAGATTTTCGTACCTGAACTTTTGCGAGTTTTTTCCCTTTTTTTTGCTCGGATGAGCTAGTAGGGGCTTAAGAAAAATATTTTGTAAAGACAAATTCGACCGTACAACCGTTTAGGGCATTTTCGGGGATGGTTTCGTTTTTAGGCTGAATGGTACGAAGATTTTCGTACCAGAACTTTTGCGCATTTTTTCCGTTTTTTTGCTCGGATGAGCTAGTAGGGGCCTAAGAAAAACATTTGGTAAAGACACGTTCGACCGTACAACCTTTTAGGGTATTTTTGGGGAGGGTCTCGTTTTGAGGCTGAATGGTACGAAGATTTTCGTACCAGAACATATGCGAGTTTTTTCCGTTTTTTTGCTCGGATGAGCTAGTAGGGGCCTAAGAAAAAGATTTTGTAAAGACACATTCGACCGTACAAACGTTTAGGGTATTTTCGGGGAGGGTCTCGTTTTGAGGCTGGATGGTACGAAGATTTTCGTACCAGAACTTTTGCGAGTTTTTTCCTTTTTTTTTGCTTGGATGAGCTAGTAGGGGCCTAAGAAAAAGATTTTGTAAAGACACATTCGACCGTACAGCCGTTTAGGGCATTTTCGGGGATGGTCTCGTTTTAAGGCCTAATGGTACGAAGATTTTCGTACCAGAACTTTTGCGCGATTTTTTGTTTTTTTGCTCGGATGAGCTAGTGGGGCCTAAGAAAAACATTTTGTAAAGACACATTCGACCGTACAACCGTTTAGGGCCTTTTCGGAGAGGGTCTCGTTTTGAGGTTGAATGGTACAAAGATTTTCGTACCTGAACTTTTGCGAGTTTTTTCCCTTTTTTTTGCTCGGATGAGCTAGTAGGGGCTTAAGAAAAATATTTTGTAAAGACAAATTCGACCGTACAACCGTTTAGGGCATTTTCGGGGATGGTCTCGTTTTTAGGCTGAATGGTACGAAGATTTTCGTACCAGAACTTTTGCGCATTTTTTCCGTTTTTTTGCTCGGATGAGCTAGTAGGGGCCTAAGAAAAACATTTTGTAAAGACACGTTCGACCGTACAACCTTTTAGGGTATTTTCGGGGAGGGTCTCGTTTTGAGGCTGAATGGTACGAAGATTTTCGTACCAGAACATATGCGAGTTTTTTCCGTTTTTTTTGCTCGGATGAGCTAGTAGGGGCCTAAGAAAAACATTTTGTAAAGACACATTCGACCGTACAAACGTTTAGGGTATTTTCGGGGAGGGTCTCGTTTTGAGGCTGAATGGTACGAAGATTTTCGTACCAGAACTTTTGCGAGTTTTTTCCTTTTTTTTTGCTTGGATGAGCTAGTTGGGGCCTAAGAAAAAGATTTTGTAAAGACACATTCGACCGTACAACCGTTTAGGGCATTTTCGGGGATGGTCTCGTTTTTAAGCTGAATGGTACGATGATTTTCGTACCAGAGCTTTTGCGCGTTTTTTCCGTTTTTTTGCTCGGATGAGCTATTAGGGGCCTAAGAAAAACATTTTGTAAAGACACATTCGACCGTACAACCGTTTAGGGTATTTTCGGGAAGGGTCTCGTTTTGAGGCTGAATGGTACGAAGATTTTCGCACCAGAACTTTTGCGCGTTTTTTTGTTTTTTTTCTCGGATGAACTAGTAGGGGCCTAAGAAAAAGATTTTGTAAAGACACATTCGACCGTACAACCGTTTAGGGCCTTTTCGGAGAGGGTCTCGTTTTGAGGCTGAATGGTACGAAGATTTTCGTACCTGAACTTTTGCGAGTTTTTTCCCTTTTTTTTGCTCGGATGAGCTAGTAGGGGCATAAGAAAAACATTTTGTAAAGACACATTCGACCGTACAACCGTTTAGGGCATTTTCGGGGATGGTCTCGTTTTTAGGCTGAATGGTACGAAGATTTTCGTACCAAAACTTTTGCGCGTTTTTTCCGTTTTTTTGCTCGGACGAGCTAGTAGGGGCCTAAGAAAATCATTTTGTAATGACACATTCGACCGTACAACCGTTTAGGGTAATTTCGGGGAGGGTCTCGTTTTGAGGCTGAATGGTACGAAGATTTTCGTACCAGAACATTTGCGAGTTTTTTCCATTTTTTTTGCTCGGATGAGCTAGTACGGGCCTTAGAAAAACATTTTGTAAAGACACATTCGACCGTACAAACGTTTAGGGTATTTTCGGGGAGGGTCTCGTTTTGCGGTTAAATGGTACGAAGATTTTCGTACTAGAACTTTTGCGAGTTTTTTCCTTTTTTTTTGGCTCGGATGAGCTAGTATGGGCCTAAGAAAAAGATTTTGTAAAGACACATTCGACCGTACAAACGTTTAGGGTATTTTCGGGGAGGGTCTCGTTTTGAGGCTGGATGGTACGAAGATTTTCGTACCAGAACTTTTGCAAGTTTTTTCCTTTTTTTTTGCTTGGATGTGCTAGTAGGGGCCTAAGAAAAAGATTTTGTAAAGACACATTCGACCGTACAACCGTTTAGGGCATTTTCGGGGATGGTCTCGTTTTAAGGCCTAATGGTACGAAGATTTTCGTACCAGAACTTTTGCGCGTTTTTTTGTTTTTTTGCTCGGATGAGCTAGTAGGGGCCTAAGAAAAACATTTTGTAAAGACACATTCGACCGTACAACCGTTTAGGGCCTTTTCGGAGAGGGTCTCGTTTTGAGGCTGAATGGTACAAAGATTTTCGTACCTGAACTTTTGCGAGTTTTTTCCCTTTTTTTTGCTCGGATGAGCTAGTAGGGGCTTAAGAAAAATATTTTGTAAAGACAAATTCGACCGTACAACCGTTTAGGGCATTTTCGGGGATGGTTTCGTTTTTAGGCTGAATGGTACGAAGATTTTCGTACCAGAACTTTTGCGCATTTTTTCCGTTTTTTTGCTCGGATGAGCTAGTAGGGGCCTAAGAAAAACATTTGGTAAAGACACGTTCGACCGTACAACCTTTTAGGGTATTTTTGGGGAGGGTCTCGTTTTGAGGCTGAATGGTACGAAGATTTTCGTACCAGAACATATGCGAGTTTTTTCCGTTTTTTTGCTCGGATGAGCTAGTAGGGGCCTAAGAAAAAGATTTTGTAAAGACACATTCGACCGTACAAACGTTTAGGGTATTTTCGGGGAGGGTCTCGTTTTGAGGCTGGATGGTACGAAGATTTTCGTACCAGAACTTTTGCGAGTTTTTTCCTTTTTTTTTGCTTGGATGAGCTAGTAGGGGCCTAAGAAAAAGATTTTGTAAAGACACATTCGACCGTACAACCGTTTAGGGCATTTTCGGGGATGGTCTCGTTTTAAGGCCTAATGGTACGAAGATTTTCGTACCAGAACTTTTGCGCGTTTTTTTGTTTTTTTGCTCGGATGAGCTAGTAGGGGCCTAAGAAAAACATTTTGTAAAGACACATTCGACCGTACAACCGTTTAGGGCCTTTTCGGAGAGGGTCTCGTTTTGAGGCTGAATGGTACAAAGATTTTCGTACCTGAACTTTTGCGAGTTTTTTCCCTTTTTTTTGCTCGGATGAGCTAGTAGGGGCTTAAGAAAAATATTTTGTAAAGACAAATTCGACCGTACAACCGTTTAGGGCATTTTCGGGGATGGTCTCGTTTTTAGGCTGAATGGTACGAAGATTTTCGTACTAGAACTTTTGCGCATTTTTTCCGTTTTTTTGCTCGGATGAGCTAGTAGGGGCCTAAGAAAAACATTTTGTAAAGACACATTCGACCGTACAACCGTTTAGGGCCTTTTCGGAGAGGGTCTCGTTTTGAGGCTGAATGGTACAAAGATTTTCGTACCTGAACTTTTGCGAGTTTTTTCCCTTATATTTGCTCGGATGAGCTAGTAGGGGCTTAAGAAAAATATTTTGTAAAGACAAATTCGACCGTACAACCGTTTAGGGCATTTTCGGGGATGGTCTCGTTTTTAGGCTGAATGGTACGAAGATTTTCGTACCAGAACTTTTGCGCATTTTTTCCGTTTTTTTGCTCGGATGAGCTAGTAGGGGCCTAAGAAAAACATTTTGTAAAGACACGTTCGACCGTACAACCTTTTAGGGTATTTTCGGGGAGGGTCTCGTTTTGAGGCTGAATGGTACGAAGATTTTCGTACCAGAACATATGCGAGTTTTTTCCGTTTTTTTTGCTCGGATGAGCTAGTAGGGGCCTAAGAAAAACATTTTGTAAAGACACATTCGACCGTACAAACGTTTAGGGTATTTTCGGGGAGGGTCTCGTTTTGAGGCTGAATGGTACGAAGATTTTCGTACCAGAACTTTTGCGAGTTTTTTCCTTTTTTTTTGCTTGGATGAGCTAGTTGGGGCCTAAGAAAAAGATTTTGTAAAGACACATTCGACCGTACAACAGTTTAGGGCATTTTCGGGGATGGTCTCGTTTTTAGGCTGAATGGTACGATGATTTTCGTACCAGAGCTTTTGCGCGTTTTTTCCGTTTTTTTGCTCGGATGAGCTATTAGGGGCCTAAGAAAAACATTTTGTAAAGACACATTCGACCGTACAACCGTTTAGGGTATTTTCGGGAAGGGTCTCGTTTTGAGGCTGAATGGTACGAAGATTTTCGCACCAGAACTTTTGCGCGTTTTTTTGTTTTTTTTCTCGGATGAACTAGTAGGGGCCTAAGAAAAAGATTTTGTAAAGACACATTCGACCGTACAACCGTTTAGGGCCTTTTCGGAGAGGGTCTCGTTTTGAGGCTGAATGGTACGAAGATTTTCGTACCTGAACTTTTGCGAGTTTTTTCCCTTTTTTTTGCTCGGATGAGCTAGTAGGGGCTTAAGAAAAACATTTTGTAAAGACACATTCGACCGTACAACCGTTTAGGGCCTTTTCGGGGATGGTCTCGTTTTTAGGCTGAATGGTACGAAGATTTTCGTACCAAAACTTTTGCGCGTTTTTTCCGTTTTTTTGCTCGGACGAGCTAGTAGGGGCCTAAGAAAATCATTTTGTAATGACACATTCGACCGTACAACCGTTTAGGGTAATTTCGGGGAGGGTCTCGTTTTGAGGCTGAATGGTACGAAGATTTTCGTACCAGCACATTTGCGAGTTTTTTCCATGTTTTTTGCTCGGATGAGCTAGTACGGGCCTTAGAAAAACATTTTGTAAAGACACATTCGACCGTACAAACGTTTAGGGTATTTTCGGGGAGGGTCTCGTTTTGCGGTTAAATGGTACGAAGATTTTCGTACTAGAACTTTTGCGAGTTTTTTCCTTTTTTTTTGGCTCGGATGAGCTAGTATGGGCCTAAGAAAAAGATTTTGTAAAGACACATTCGACCGTACAAACGTTTAGGGTATTTTCGGGGAGGGTCTCGTTTTGAGGCTGGATGGTACGAAGATTTTCGTACCAGAACTTTTGCGAGTTTTTTCCTTTTTTTTTTGCTTGGATGTGCTAGTAGGGGCCTAAGAAAAAGATTTTGTAAAGACACATTCGACCGTACAACCGTTTAGGGCATTTTCGGGGATGGTCTCGTTTTAAGGCCTAATGGTACGAAGATTTTCGTACCAGAACTTTTGCGCGTTTTTTTGTTTTTTTGCTCGGATGAGCTAGTAGGGGCCTAAGAAAAACATTTTGTAAAGACACATTCGACCGTACAACCGTTTAGGGCCTTTTCGGAGAGGGTCTCGTTTTGAGGCTGAATGGTACAAAGATTTTCGTACCTGAACTTTTGCGAGTTTTTTCCCTTTTTTTTGCTCGGATGAGCTAGTAGGGGCTTAAGAAAAATATTTTGTAAAGACAAATTCGACCGTACAACCGTTTAGGGCATTTTCGGGGATGGTCTCGTTTTTAGGCTGAATGGTACGAAGATTTTCGTACCAGAACTTTTGCGCATTTTTTCCGTTTTTTTGCTCGGATGAGCTAGTAAGGGCCTAAGAAAAACATTTTGTAAAGACACGTTCGACCGTACAACCTTTTAGGGTATTTTCGGGGAGGGTTTCGTTTTGAGGCTGAATGGTACGAAGATTTTTGTACCAGAACATATGCGAGTTTTTCCGTTTTTTTTGCTCGGATGAGCTAGTAGGGGCCTAAGAAAAACATTTTGTAAAGACACATTCGACCGTACAAACGTTTAGGGTATTTTCGGGGAGGGTCTCGTTTTGAGGCTGAATGGTACGAAGATTTTCGTACCAGAACTTTTGCGAGTTTTTTCCTTTTTTTTTGCTTGGATGAGCTAGTTGGGGCCTAAGAAAAAGATTTTGTAAAGACACATTCGACCGTACAACCGTTTAGGGCATTTTCGGGGATGGTCTCGTTTTTAGGCTGAATGGTACGATGATTTTCGTACCAGAGCTTTTGCGCGTTTTTCCGTTTTTTTGCTCGGATGAGCTATTAGGGGCCTAAGAAAAACATTTTGTAAAGACACATTCGACCGTACAACCGTTTAGGGTATTTTCGTGGAGGGTCTCGTTTCGAGGCTGAATGGAACGAAGATTTCCGTACCAGAACTTTTTCGAGTTTTTTCCTTTTTTTTTTGCTCGGATGAGCTAGTAGGGGCCTAAGAAAAACATTTTGTAAAGACACATTCGACCGTACAACGGTTTAGTGCATTTTCGGGGATGGTCTCGTTTTGAGGTTGAATGGTACGAAGATTTCCGTACCAGAACTTTTGCGAGTTTTTTCTTATTTTTTGGCATGGATGAGTCAGTAGGGGCTTAAGAAAAACATTTTGTAAAGACACATTCGTTTGTACAACCGTTTAGGGCATTTTCGGGGATGGTCTCGTTTTTAGGCTAAATGGTACGAAGAACTTATGCGAGTTATTTCCGTTTTTTTTGCTCGTATGAGCTAGTAGGGGCCTAAGAAAAACATTTTGTAAAGACACATTCGACCGTACAACAGTAGAGCATTTTCGGAGAGGGTTTCGTTTTGAGGCTGAATGGTACGAAGATTTCCGTTCCAGAACTTTTGCGAGTTTTTTCCGTTTTTTGGCATGGATGAGTTAGTAGGAGCCTAAGAAAAACATTTTGTAAAGACACATTCGAACGTACAACCGTTTAGGGCATTTTCGGGGATGGTCTCGTTTTAAGGCCTAATGGTACGAAGATTTTCGTACCAGAACTTTTGCGCGTTTTTTTGTTTTTTTGCTCGGATGAGCTAGTAGGGGCCTAAGAAAAACATTTTGTAAAGACACATTCGACCGTACAACCGTTTAGGGCCTTTTCGGAGAGGGTCTCGTTTTGAGGCTGAATGGTACAAAGATTTTCGTACCTGAACTTTTGCGAGTTTTTTCCCTTTTTTTTGCTCGGATGAGCTAGTAGGGGCTTAAGAAAAATATTTTGTAAAGACAAATTCGACCGTACAACCGTTTAGGGCATTTTCGGGGATGGTCTCGTTTTTAGGCTGAATGGTACGAAGATTTTCGTACCAGAACTTTTGCGCATTTTTTCCGTTTTTTTGCTCGGATGAGCTAGTAAGGGCCTAAGAAAAACATTTTGTAAAGACACGTTCGACCGTACAACCTTTTAGGGTATTTTCGGGGAGGGTCTCGTTTTGAGGCTGAATGGTACGAAGATTTTCGTACCAGAACTTTTGCGAGTTTTTTCCGTTTTTTTTGCTTGGATGAGCAAGTAGGGTCCTAAGAAAAACATTTTGTAAAGACACATTCGACCGTACAACCGTTTAGGGCATTTTCGGGGATGGTCTCGTTTTGAGGCTAAATGGTACAAAGATTTTCGTACCAGAACTTTTGCGAGTTTTTTCGGTTTTTTTGCCATGGATGAGCTAGTAGGGGCCTAAGAAAAACATTTTGTAAAGACACATTCGACCGTACAACCGTTTAGGGCATTTTCGGTGATGGTCTCATTTTTATGCTAAATGGTACGAAGATTTTCGTACCAGAACTTTTCCGAGTTTTTTCCTTTTTTTTTTGCTCGGATGAGCTAGTAGCCTCAAGAAAAAGATTTTGTAAAGACACCTTCGACCGTACAAACGTTTAGGGTATTTTCGGGGAGGGTCTCGTTTTGAGGCTGGATGGTACGAAGATTTTCGTACCAGAACTTTTGCGAGTTTTTTCCTTTTTTTTTGCTTGGATGAGCTAGTAGGGGCCTAAGAAAAAGATTTTGTAAAGACACATTCGACCGTACAACCGTTTAGGGCATTTTCGGGGATGGTCTCGTTTTTAGGCTGAATGGTACAAAGATTTTCGTACCAGAACTTTTGCGCGTTTTTTTGTTTTTTTTCTCGGATGAGCTAGTAGGGGCCTAAGAAAAACATTTTGTAAAGACACATTCGACCGTACAACCGTTTAGGGCATTTTCGGGGAGGGTCTCGTTTTGAGGCTAAATGGTACGAAGATATTCGTACCAGAACTTTTGCGAGTTTTTTCCATTTTTTTGCTTGCATGAGCAAGTAGGGGCCTAAGAAAAACATTTTGTAAAGACACATTCGACAGTACAACCGTTTAGGGCATTTTCGGGGAGGGTCTCGTTTTAAGGCTAAATGGTACGAAGATATTCGTACCAGAACTTTTGCGAGTTTTTTCCATTTTTTTGCTTGTATGAGCAAGTAGGGGGCCTAAGAAAAACATTTTGTAAAGACACATTCGACCGTACAACCGTTTAGGGCATTTTCAGGGATGGTCTCGTTTTTAGGCTAAATGGTACGAAGATTTTCGTACCTGAACTTTTGCGAGTTTTTTCCTTTTTTTTGCTCGGATGAGCTAGTAGGGGCTTAAGAAAAACATTTTGTAAAGACACATTCGACCGTACAACCGTTTAGGGCCTTTTCAGAGAGGGTCTCGTTTTGAGGCTGAATGGTACGAAGATTTTCGTACCAGAACTTTTGCGAGTTTTTTCCTTTTTTTTTACTTGGATGACTTAGTAGGGTCCTAAGAAAAATATTTTGTATAGACACATTCGACCGTACAACCGTTTAGGGCATTTTTCGGGGAAGGTCTCGTTTTGCGGCTAAATAGTACGAAGATTTTCGTACCAGAACTTCTGCGAGTTTTTTCCATTTTTTTGATTGCTGACCAAGTAGGGGCTTAAGAAAAACATTTTGTAAAGACACATTCGACTGTACAACCGTTTAGGGCATTTTCGGGGATGGTCTCGTTTTTAGGCTAAATGGTACGAAGATATTCGTACCAGAACTTTTTCGAGTTTTTTCCTTTTTTTTTTGCTCGGATGAACTAGTAGGGGCCTAAGAAAAACATTTTGTAAAGACACATTCGACCGTACAACCGTTTAGGGCATTTTCGGGGACGGTCTCGTTTTGAGGCTGAATGGTACGAAAATCTTCGTACCAGAACATATGCGAGTTTTTTCCGTTTATTTTGCTCGGATGAGCTAGTAGGGGCCTTAGAAAAACATTTTGTAAAGACACATTCGACCGTACAACGGTTTAGGGTATTTTCGGGGAGGGTCTCATTTTGAGGTTGAATGGAACGAAGATTTCCGTACCAGAACTTTTTCGAGTTTTTTCCTTTTTTTTTTGCTCGGATGAGCTAGTAGGGGCCTAAGAAAAACATTTTGTAAAGACACATTCGACCGTACAACCGTTGAGGGCATTTTCGGGGAGGGTCTCGTTTTGAGGCTAAATGGTACGAAGATATTCGTACCAGAACTTTTTCGAGTTTTTTCCTTTTTTTTGCTCGGATGAACTTGTAGGGGCCTAAGAAAAAGATTTTGTAAAGACACATTCGACCGTACAACCGTTTAGGGCATTTTCGGGGATGGTCTCGTTTTTAGGCTGAATGGTACAAAGATTTTCGTACCAGAACTTTTGCGCGTTTTTTTGTTTTTTTTCTCGGATGAGCTAGTAGGGGCCTAAGAAAAACATTTTGTAAAGACACATTCGACCGTACAACCGTTTAGGGCATTTTCGGGGAGGGTCTCGTTTTGAGGCTAAATGGTACGAAGATATTCGTACCAGAACTTTTGCGAGTTTTTTCCATTTTTTTGCTTGCATGAGCAAGTAGGGGCCTAAGAAAAACATTTTGTAAAGACACATTCGACAGTACAACCGTTTAGGGCATTTTCGGGGAGGGTCTCGTTTTAAGGCTAAATGGTACGAAGATATTCGTACCAGAACTTTTGCGAGTTTTTTCCATTTTTTTGCTTGTATGAGCAAGTAGGGGGCCTAAGAAAAACATTTTGTAAAGACACATTCGACCGTACAACCGTTTAGGGCATTTTCAGGGATGGTCTCGTTTTTAGGCTAAATGGTACGAAGATTTTCGTACCTGAACTTTTGCGAGTTTTTTCCTTTTTTTTGCTCGGATGAGCTAGTAGGGGCTTAAGAAAAACATTTTGTAAAGACACATTCGACCGTACAACCGTTTAGGGCCTTTTCAGAGAGGGTCTCGTTTTGAGGCTGAATGGTACGAAGATTTTCGTACCAGAACTTTTGCGAGTTTTTTCCTTTTTTTTTACTTGGATGACTTAGTAGGGTCCTAAGAAAAATATTTTGTATAGACACATTCGACCGTACAACCGTTTAGGGCATTTTTCGGGGAAGGTCTCGTTTTGCGGCTAAATAGTACGAAGATTTTCGTACCAGAACTTCTGCGAGTTTTTTCCATTTTTTTGATTGCTGACCAAGTAGGGGCTTAAGAAAAACATTTTGTAAAGACACATTCGACTGTACAACCGTTTAGGGCATTTTCGGGGATGGTCTCGTTTTTAGGCTAAATGGTACGAAGATATTCGTACCAGAACTTTTTCGAGTTTTTTCCTTTTTTTTTTGCTCGGATGAACTAGTAGGGGCCTAAGAAAAACATTTTGTAAAGACACATTCGACCGTACAACCGTTTAGGGCATTTTCGGGGACGGTCTCGTTTTGAGGCTGAATGGTACGAAAATCTTCGTACCAGAACATATGCGAGTTTTTTCCGTTTATTTTGCTCGGATGAGCTAGTAGGGGCCTTAGAAAAACATTTTGTAAAGACACATTCGACCGTACAACGGTTTAGGGTATTTTCGGGGAGGGTCTCATTTTGAGGTTGAATGGAACGAAGATTTCCGTACCAGAACTTTTTCGAGTTTTTTCCTTTTTTTTTTGCTCGGATGAGCTAGTAGGGGCCTAAGAAAAACATTTTGTAAAGACACATTCGACCGTACAACCGTTGAGGGCATTTTCGGGGAGGGTCTCGTTTTGAGGCTAAATGGTACGAAGATATTCGTACCAGAACTTTTTCGAGTTTTTTCCTTTTTTTTGCTCGGATGAACTTGTAGGGGCCTAAGAAAAATATTTTGTAAAGACACATTCGACCGTACAACCGTTTAGGGCATTTTCGGGGACGGTCACGTTTTGAGGCTGAATGGTACGAAGATTTCCGTACCAGAACTTTTTCGAGTTTTTTCCTTATTTTTTTGCTCGGATGAGCTAGTAGGGTCCTAAAAAAAACATTTTGTGAAGACACATTCGACCGTACAACCGTTTAGCGCATTTTCGGGGAGGGTCACGTTTTGAGGTTGAATGGTACGAAGATTTTCGTACTAGAACTTTTGCGAGTTTTTTCCTTTTTTTTTTTGCTTGGATGAGCTAGTAGGGTCCTAAGAAAAACATTTTGTAAAGACACATTCGACCGTACAACCGTTTAGGGCATTTTCGGGGAGGGTCTCGTTTTGAGGCTAAATGGTACGAAGATATTCGTACCAAAATTTTTGCGAGTTTTTTCCATTTTTTTTCTTGCATGAGCAAGTAGGGGCCTAAGAAAAATATTTTGTAAAGACACATTCCACAGTACAACCCTTTAGGGCATTTTCGTGGAGGGTCTCGTTTTGAGGCTAAATGGTACGAAGATATTCGTACCAGAACTTTTGCGAGTTTTGTCCATTTTTTTTGCTTGTATGAGCAAGTAGAGGGCCTAAGAAAAACATTTTGTAAAGACACATTCGACCGTACAACCGTTTAGGGCATTTTCGGAGATGGTCTCGTTTTTAGGCTAAATGGTACGAAGATTTTCGTACCTGAACTTTTGCGAGTTTTTTCCGTTTTTTTTGCTCGGATGAGCTAGTAGGGGCTTAAGAAAAAGATTTTGTAAAGACACATTGGACCGTACAACCGTTTAGGGCCTTTTCGGAGAGGGTCTCGTTTTGAGGCTGAATGGTACGAAGATATTCGTACCAGAACTTTTTCGAGTTTTTTCCGTTTTTTTGCTCGGATGAACTAGTAGGGGCCTAAGAAAAACATTTTGTAAAGACACATTCGACCGTACAACCGTTTAGGGCATTTTCGGGGACGGTCACGTTTTGAGGCTGAATGGTACGAAGATTTCCGTACCAGAACTTTTTCGAGTTTTTTCCTTTTTTTTTTGCTCGGATGAGCTAGTAGGGTCCTAAAAAAAACATTTTGTGAATACACATTCGACCGTACAACCGTTTAGGGCATTTTCGGGGAGGGTCACGTTTTGAGGTTGAATGGTACGAAGATTTTCGTACTAGAACTTTTGCGAGTTTTTTCCTTTTTTTTTTTGCTTGGATGAGCTAGTAGGGTCCTAAGAAAAACATTTTGTAAAGACACATTCGACCGTACAACCGTTTAGGGCATTTTCGGGGAGGGTCTCGTTTTGAGGCTAAATGGTACGAAGATATTCGTACCAAAATTTTTGCGAGTTTTTTCCATTTTTTTTCTTGCATGAGCAAGTAGGGGCCTAAGAAAAATATTTTGTAAAGACACATTCCACAGTACAATCCTTTAGGGCATTTTCGTGGAGGGTCTCGTTTTGAGGCTAAATGGTACGAAGATATTCGTACCAGAACTTTTGCGAGTTTTGTCCATTTTTTTGCTTGTATGAGCAAGTAGAGGGCCTAAGAAAAACATTTTGTAAAGACACATTCGACCGTACAACCGTTTAGGGCATTTTCGGAGATGGTCTCGTCTTTAGGCTAAATGGTACGAAGATTTTCGTACCTGAACTTTTGCGAGTTTTTTCCGTTTTTTTTGCTCGGATGAGCTAGTAGGGGCTTAAGAAAAAGATTTTGTAAAGACACATTGGACCGTACAACCGTTTAGGGCCTTTTCGGAGAGGGTCTCGTTTTGAGGCTGAATGGTACGAAGATTTTCGTACCTGAACTTTTGCGAGGATTTTCCGTTTTTTTTGCTCGGATGAGCTAGTAGGGGCCTAAGAAAAACATTTTGTAAAGACACATTCGACCGTACAACCGTTTAGGGTATTTTCGTGGAGGGTCTCGTTTTGAGGCTGAATGGAACGAAGATTTCCGTACCTGAACTTTTTCGAGTTTTTTCCTTTTTTTTTTGCTCGGATGAGCTAGTAGGGGCCTAAGAAAAATATTTTGTAAAGACACATTCGACCGTACAACCGTTTAGGGCATTTTCGGGGACGGTCTCGTTTTGAGGCTGAATGGTACGAAGATTTTCGTACCAGAACTTTTTGGAGTTTTTTCCTTTTTTTTTTGCTCGGATGAGCTAGTAGGGTCCTAAGAAAAACATTTTGTAAAGACGCATTCGACTGTACAACTGTTTAGGGAATTTTCGGGGAGGGTCACGTTTTGAGGTTGAATGGTACGAAGATTTTCGTACCAGAACTTTTGCGAGTTTTTTCCTTTTTTTTTGCTTGGATGAGCTAGTAGGGTCCTAAGAAAAACATTTTGTAAAGACACATTCGACCGTACAACCGTTTAGGGCATTTTCGGGGAGGATCTCGTTTTGAGGCTAAATGGTACGAAGATATTCGTACCAGAACTTTTGCGAGTTTTTTCCGTTTTTTTGCTTGCATGAGCAAGTAGGGGCCTAAGAAAAACATTTTGTAAAGACAAATTCGACAGTACAACCGTTTAGGGCATTTTCGTGGAGGGTCTCGTTTTGAGGCTAAATGGTACGAATATATTCGTACCAGAACTTTTGCGAGTTTTTTCCCTTTTTTTGCTTGTATGAGCAAGTAGGGGGCCTAAGAAAAACATTTTGTAAAGACACATTCGACCGTACAACCGTTTAGGGCATTTTCAGGGATGGTCTCGTTTTTAGGTTAAATGGTACGAAGATTTTCGTACCTGAACTTTTGCGAGTTTTTTCCGTTTTTTTGCTCGGACGAGCTAGTAGGGGCTTAAGAAAAACATTTTGTAAAGACACATTCGACCGTACAACCGTTTAGGGCCTTTTCGAAGAGGGTCTCGTTTTGAGGCTGAATGATACGAAGATTTTCGTACCTGAACTTTTGCGAGTTTTTTCCGTTTTTTTTGCTCGGATGAGCTAGTAGGGGCCTAAGAAAAACATTTTGTAAAGACTCATTCGACCGTACAACCGTTTAGGGTATTTTCGGGGAGGTTCTCGTTTTGAGGCTGAATGGTACGAAGATTTTCGTACCAGAACTTTTGCGAGTTTTTTCCGTTTTTTTTGCTCGGATGAGCTAGTAGAGGCCTAAGAAATACATTTTGTAAAGACACATTCGACCGTACAACTGTTTAGGGCCTTTTCGGAGAGGATCTCGTTTTGAGGCTAAATGGTACGAAGATTTTTGTACCAGAACATTTGCGAGTTTTTTCCGTTTTTTTTGCTCGGATGAGCTAGTAGGGTCCTAAGAAAAACATTTTATAAAGACACATTCGACAATGCAACCGTTTAGAACATTTTCGGGGAGGGTCTCGTTTTGAGGTTGAATGGTACGAAGATATTCGTACCATAACTTTTGCCAGTTTTTACCTTTTTTATTTTGCTTGGATGAGCTAGTAGGGTCCTAAGAAAAACATTTTGTAAAGACACATTCGACTGTATAACGTTTAGTGCATTTTCGGGGAGGGTCTCGTTTTGAGGCTAAATGGTACGAAGATTTTCGTACCAGAACTTCTGCGAGTTTTTTCCATTTTTTTGCTTGCTGAGCAAGTAGGGGGCCTAAGAAAAACATTTTGTAAAGACACATTCGACCGTACAACCGTTTAGGGCATTTTCAGGGATGGTCTCGGTTTTAGGTTAAATGGTACGAAGATTTTCGTACCCGAACTTTTGCGAGTTTTTTCCGTTTTTTTCCTCGGACGAGCTAGTAGGGGCTTAAGAAAAACATTTTGTAAAGACACATTCGACCGTACAACCGTTTAGGGCATTTTCAGGGATGGTCTCGTTTTTAGGTTAAATGGTACGAAGATTTTCGTACCTGAACTTTTGCGAGTTTTTTCCGTTTTTTTGCTCGGACGAGCTAGTAGGGGCTTAAGAAAAACATTTTGTAAAGACACATTCGACCGTACAACCGTTTAGGGCCTTTTCGAAGAGGGTCTCGTTTTGAGGCTGAATGATACGAAGATTTTCGTACCTGAACTTTTGCGAGTTTTTTCCGTTTTTTTTGCTCGGATGAGCTAGTAGGGGCCTAAGAAAAACATTTTGTAAAGACTCATTCGACCGTACAACCGTTTAGGATATTTTCGGGGAGGTTCTCGTTTTGAGGCTGAATGGTACGAAGATTTTCGTACCAGAACTTTTGCGAGTTTTTTCCGTTTTTTTTGCTCAGATGAGCTAGTAGAGGCCTAAGAAAAACATTTTGTAAAGACACATTCGACCGTACAACCGTTTAGGGCCTTTTCGAAGAGGGTCTCGTTTTGAGGCTAAATGGTACGAAGATTTTTGTACCAGAACATTTGCGAGTTTTTTCCGTTTTTTTTGCTCGGATGAGCTAGTAGGGTCCTAAGAAAAACATTTTATAAAGACACATTCGACCGTACAAACGTTTAGAACATTTTCGGGGAGGGTCTCGTTTTGAGGTTGAATGGTATGAAGATATTCGTACCATAACTTTTGCCAGTTTTTTCCTTCTTTTTTTTTGCTTGGATGAGCTAGTAGGGTCCTAAGAAAAACATTTTGTAAAGACACATTCGATCGTACAACCGTTTAGTGCATTTTCGGGGAGGGTCTCGTTTTGAGGCTAAATGGTACGAAGATTTTCGTACCAGAACTTCTGCGAGTTTTTTTCATTTTTTTGCTTGCTGAGCAAGTAGGGGCCTAAGAAAAACATTTTGTAAAGACACATTCGACCGTACAACAGTTTAGGGCATTTTCGGGGATGGTCTCGTTTTTAGGCTAAATGGTACGAAGATTTTCGTACCAGAACTTTTGCGCGTTTTTTCCGTTTTTTTGCTCGGATGAGCTAGCAGGGGCCTAAGAAAAACATTTTGTAAAGACACATTCGACCGTAGAACTGTTTAGGGCCTTTTCAGAGAGGGTCTCGTTTTGAGGCTGAATGGTACGAAGATTTTCGTACCAGAACTTTTGCGAGTTTTTTTCGTTTTTTTTTGCTTGGATGAGCTAGTAGGGTCATAAGAAAAACATTTTGTAAAGACACATTCGACCATACAACCGTTTAGGGCATTTTCGGGGATGGTCTCGTTTTGAGGCTGAATGGTAGGAAGATTTTCGTACCAGAACTTTTGCGAGTTTTTCCGTTTTTTTTGCTTGGATGAGCTAGTGGGGGCCTAAGAAAAACATTTTGTAAAGACACATTCGACAGTACAAGCGTATAGTGCATTTTTGGGGATGGTCTCGTTTTGAGGCTGAATTGTACGAAGATTTTCGTACCAGAGCTTTTGCGAGTTTTTTCCGTTTTTTTGGCATGGATGAGCTAGTAGGGGCCTAAGAAAAACATTTTGTAAAGGCACATTCGACCGTACAACCGTTTAGGGCATTTTTCTGGGATGGTCTCATTTTTAGGCTAAATGCTACGAAGATTTTCGTACCAGAACTTATGCGAGTTATTTCCGTTTTTTTGCTCGGATGAGCTAGTTGGGGCCTAAGAAAAACATTTTCTAAAGACATATTCGACCGTACAACCGTTTAGTGCCTTTTCAGAGAGGGTCTCGTTTTGAGGCTGAATGGTACGAAGATTTTCGTACCAGAACTTTTGCGAGTTTTTTCCGTTTTTTTTGCTTGGATGAGCAAGTAGGGTCCTAAGAAAAACATTTTGTAAAGACACATTCGAAAGTACAACCGTTTAGGGCATTTTCGGGGATGGTCTCGTTTTGAGGCTGAATTGTACGAAGATTTTCGTACCAGAGCTTTTGCGAGTTTTTTCCGTTTTTTTGGCATGGATGAGCTAGTAGGGGCCTAAGAAAAACATTTTGTAAAGGCACATTCGACCGTACAACCGTTTAGGGCATTTTTCTGGGATGGTCTCATTTTTAGGCTAAATGCTACGAAGATTTTCGTACCAGAACTTATGCGTGTTATTTCCGTTTTTTTTGCTCGGATGAGCTAGGTTGGGCCTAAGAAAAACATTTTCTAAAGACATATTCGACCGTACAACCGTTTAGTGCCTTTTCAGAGAGGGTCTCGTTTTGAGGCTGTATGGTACGAAGATTTTCGTACCAGAACTTTTGCGAGTTTTTTCCGTTTTTTTTGCTTGGATGAGCAAGTAGGGTCCTAAGAAAAACATTTTGTAAAGACACATTCGACCGTACAACCGTTTAGGGCATTTTCGGGGATGGTCTCGTTTTGAGGCTGAATGGTAGGAAGATTTTCGTACCAGAACTTTTGCGAGTTTTTCCGTTTTTTTTTGCTTGGATGAGCAAGTGGGGGCCTAAGAAAAACATTTTGTAAAGACACATTCGACCGTACAAGCGTTTAGTGCATTTTCGGGGATGGTCTCGTTTTGAGGCTGAATTGTACGAAGATTTTCGTACCAGAACTTTTGCGAGTTTTTTCCGTTTTTTTGGCATGAATGAGCTAGTAGGGGCCTAAGAAAAACATTTTGTAAAGGCACATTCGACCGTACAACAGTTTAGGGCATTTTCGGGGATGGTCTCGTTTTTAGGCTAAATGGTACGAAGATTTTCGTACTAGAACTTATGCGAGTTATTTCCGTTTTTTTTGCTCACATGAGCTAGTAGGGGCCTAAGAAAAACATCTTGTAAAGACACATTCGACCGTACAACCGTTTAGTGCATTTTCGGGGAGGGTCTCGTTTTGAGGCTGAATGGTACGAAGATTTTCGTACCAGAACTTTTGCGAGTTTTTTCCGTTTTTTTGGCATGGATGAGCTAGTATGGGCCTAAGAAAACATTTTGTAAAGACACATTCGACCGTACAACCGTTTAGGGCATTTTCGGGGATGGTCTCGTTTTTAGGCTGAATGGTACGAAGATTTTCGGACCAGAACTTTTGCGAGTTTTTTCCGTTTTTTTTGCTTGGATGAGCTAGTAAGGGCCTAAGAAAAATATTTTGTAAAGACACATTCGACCGTACAACCGTTTAGAACATTTTCGGGGAGGGTCTCGTTTTGAGGTTGAATGGTACGAAGATATTCGTACCATAACTTTTGCGAGTTTTTTCCTTTTTTTTTGCTTGGATGAGCTAGTAGGGTCCTAATAAAAACATTTTGTAAAGACACATTCGACCGTACAACCGTTTAGTGCATTTTCGGGGAGGGTCTCGTTTTGAGGCTAAATGGTACGAAGATTTTCGTACCAGAACTTCTGCGAGTTTTTTCCATTTTTTTGCTTGCTGAGCAAGTAGGGGCCTAAGAAAAACATTTTGTAAAGACACATTTGATCGTACAACTGTTTAGAGCATTTTCGGGGATGGTCTCGTTTTTAGGCTAAATGGTACGTAGATTTTCGTACCAGAACTTTTGCGCGTTTTTTCCGTTTTTTTGCTCGGATGAGCTAGTAAGGTCCTAAGAAAAACAGTTTGTAAAGACACATTCGACCGTAGAACCGTTTAGGGCCTTTTCAGAGAGGGTCTCGTTTTGAGGCTGAATGGTACGAAGATTTTCGTACCAGAACTTTTGCGAGTTTTTTCCGTTTTTTTTGCTTGGATGAGCTAGTAGGGTCCTAAGAAAAACATTTTGTAAAGACACATTCGACCGTACAACCGTTTAGGGCATTTTCGGGGATGGTCTCGTTTTGAGGCTTAATGGTAGGAAGATTTTCGTACCAGAACTTTTGCGAGTTTTTCAGTTTTTTTTTTGCTTTGATGAGCTAGTGGGGGCCTAAGAAAAACATTTTGTAAAGACACATTCGACCGTACAAGCGTTTAGTGCATTTTCGGGGATGGTCTCGTTTTTAGGCTAAATGGTACGAAGATTTTCGTACCAGAACTTATGCGAGTTATTTCCGTTTTTTTTTGCTCGGATGGGCTAGTAGGGGCCTAAGAAAAACATTTTGTAAAGACACATTCAACCGTACAACCGTTTAGTGCATTTTCGGGGAGGGTCTCGTTATGAGGCTGAATGGTACGAAGATTTTCGTACCAGAACTTTTGCGAGTTTTTTCCGTTTTTTTGGCATGGATGAGCTAGTAGGGGCCTAAGAAAAACATTTTGTAAAGACACATTCGACCGTACAACCGTTTAGGGCATTTTCGGGGATGGTCTCGTTTTTAGGCTGAATGGTACGAAGATTTTCGTACCAGAACTTTTGCGAGTTTTTCCGTTTTTTTTGCTTGGATGAGCTAGTAGGGGCCTAAGAAAAACATTTTGGAAAGACACATTCGACCGTGCAACCGTTTAGGGCATTTTCGGGGATTGTCTCGTTTTTATGCTAAATGGTACGAAGATTTTCGTACCAGAACTTTTGCGAGTTTTTTCCTTTTTTTTTTGCTCGGATGAGCTAGTAGGGGCCTAAGAAAAAGATTTGTAAAGACAAATTCGACCGTACAACCGTTTAGGGCATTTTCGGGGATGGTCTCGTTTTTAGGCTGAATGGTACGAAGATTTTCGTACAAGAACATTTGCGAGTTCTTTCCGTTTTTTTTGCTCGGATGAGCTAGTAGGTTCCTAAGAAAAACATTTTGTAAAGACACATTCGACCGTACAACCGTTTAGGGCATTTTCGGGGAGGGTTGATACGTGATTGCCTCGGAATCCTCCTTAGAAATCTCGTAGTAATCCCACAAAGTCCCGATCTTGCCAGCAAATAACTTCAATCCTACAAAAGCTTTCAACTTTAGACTTCCTTGTGACACAAGTAACAAAAACTTATTTGAATTGATGGAATTGAATGAACCGATCGGAATTCTAGAATGAATCAACTTGATAGTTCAAACGGATTGGCTCTAACGCTAAATCCGATTGATTAACTAGTTTGATCTTTAACAATCACAACTAGAACAATCTAATTGATTTAAACCACAATTCTGATTTTAAGAACACGAGAGAGAGAGAATTCGAATTGATGTTGGACGATGATGATGATTCTCGAATTGCAATTGCACACAAACACAAGTTGTTATTTTTGGAGCTCAAGAGATAGATTAAACCAATTTGGGTTTAATCTCTCTCAAGCTGATTTTTCATTAATGAAATTGCAAAGTATAAATAGAGAATACAAAGCTATTACTTGGGGAGCAAGGAGAGAGGTATGGCCGGCCCTAATAGATAGATTAGGCCTCCTTGTCTTGCTTCCCAAGATATAATAAAATATCTAATAATATCTATCTAGATTCCCCTTAAATAAAATAAATCATGGCTGATTTATTTATTTAAGGAAAATATCCTAACAACTATAAAATATCCAAAACAAACTAAAAAATATCACTAACAACCAAGAGAGAGAAGATCAACCAACTAACATAAGCCTATTGGCTGATTTCTCTATTAACATAAGCCTATTGGCTGATATTTTCTCTTACTTAGAATGGTCAAGTCAAAGGGTTGACTTTGACCCATATACCAATTTATCTCACCCGGTCACTTACTAAATTCAGCCCTAAAGTGAGACAAACTAATACATGTTTCTAAATAAGGAAATAGTGATTTTCGGCCCTCTTGAATCAATCCATTGAATCCGGGCTCAATTGATGTTGAATGCACGAGACCCATTTTGACTTGGTTGGCTCTTCAAGAACAGCTACCAATCGAACCAAGATTGCTGATGTGCCTTGATCAATCTTCTTAGCTCGACTTCTTGTAATTGGTCCGTCAGAAGGCACTCGAATCAACTCATCGACGTCGGTTGGAGACATGGCAGGCTTCACTGCATCATTCTCCTCCACTTGAGCTCGAATTGTCTCTGATTCGACGTCGGAATCAAAATCTGGCACATAAAGAGATAGATCAACCACATTAAAAGTCGGATGGACACCATACTCACCAGGCATGTCAACATGATAAGCATTAGGGCCGATTCTCTTGATGATACGAAATGGTCCATCTCCTCTCTGATCTAACTTGTTCTTCCTTTGACTTGGGAACCTTTCCTTCCTTAGATGCACCCAAACAAGATCTCCTTCTTCAAAGATAACCTGTTTCCGACCCTTATCAGCATGGGCCTTGTACTTCATGGATTTCCTCTCCAAGTGCATCTTTGTCCTCTCATGTAGCTTCTTCACAAACTCAGCCGCTTGTCAGCTTCAAAACTCTCTTTTGCCTTGTATGGCTGAGGCGTCAAATCCACCGGAGTCCTCAGATTCAGCCCATAAACAACCTCAAAAGGGGTCATTTTTGTAGCTGAATGGATTGACCTGTTATAAGCAAACTCCACTAAAGGCAAAACATCTTCCCAACGTTTGAGGTTAGCTTTAAGCATAGTTCTAAGTAAAACCCCTAACGTTCTATTAGTAACTTCAGTTTGCCCATCAGTTTGTGGATGACATGAGGTAGAAAATAGCAATTTAGTTTCCAATTTAGACCACAGACTTTTCCAAAAATAACTCAAAAACTTAGCATCACGATCTGAAACAATAGAACAAGGAATGCCATGCAATCTAACAACTTCCCTAAAGAACAAATCAGCAACATGCACAGCATCATCAGTCGTGTGACAAGGAATAAAGTGAGCCATTTTGGAAAAACGGTCTACTACCACAAAGATAGAATCTCTACCCTTCATAGTTCTAGGCAATCCTACAATGAAGTCCATAGAAATGTCCTCCCAAGGTGAACTAGGAATAGGCAAAGGCTGGTACAAACCATGGGGATTAAGTCTAGACTTAGCTTTAGCACAAACAACACAACTCTTGACAAATCTAAGCACATAGTTACTCATTTTAGGCCAAAAGTAGTGTTCTTTTAATCCTTCTAAAGTCTTTTCTAGACCCCTATGTCCTCTTGATTCATGAACCTCTATAGTTAGAAGCCTACGTATACTAGATGAAGGAATGCATAATTTACCAGCTTTAAACAAGTATCCATCATCAATAAAGTAGGTATCTATTTCTCCCCTAGACATGCAATTCTTATAAATTTGAGCAAAGTGAGGATCACTAGCATACAATTCCTTAATCATTGCAAATCCAAGGATCTTAACATCACATTGGTTCAAGAGAACATACCTATGAGAAAGGGCGTCAGCTACCACATTCTCTTTGCCTTTTTAATGCTTTACAACATAAGGAAAGGTCTCCATAAATTCAACCCATCTTGCATGTCGCCTGCTGAGTCTGGATTGGCCTTTCAAGTACTTCAAGGCCTCATGATCAGAATGGATTACAAACTCTTTAGGCCACAAATAATGAGACCAAGTTTTCAACACCCTAATTAAAGCATACAACTCTTTATCATAAGTAGGGTAATTCAACTCAGCCCCACTAAGCTTTTCACTAAAGTAAGCTATGGGTTTCTTGTCTTGCAAGAGCACGCCTCCTATGCCATGTCCAGAAGCGTCCACCTCTATCTCGAATGCCTTGGAGAAGTCAGGGAGTTGGAGTACTGGGGCGTGGCATAACCTATCCTTCAAAGTGTTGAAGGCGTTCTCTTGTTGCTCTCTCCATTTGAATGTTGAATCCTTCTTTGTAAGCTCATGGAGAGGGGCTGCAATTGTGCTAAAATCACGCACAAATCTCCTGTAGAAGCCAGCCAAGCCGAGAAATGATCTGACCATTGTTGGTGTAGTCGGCTGGGGCCATAAGATGATCTAACCTCAAAGTGTCCAAAACAGCCCTAAGATGATCTACATGTTCATGCAAGGTTTTGCTATAGACTAAGATATCATCAAAGTAGACTACAACAAATTTTCCTAAGTATCTTCTTAAAACATGGTTCATAAGCCTCATGAAAGTACTAGGTGCATTAGTTAATCCAAAAGGCATTACTAACCATTCATATAATCCATACTTAGTTTTAAAGGCAGTTTTCCATTCATCCCCTTCCCTCATCCTAATTTGATGGTACCCACTTCTTAAATCAATCTTAGAAAAGAAATTAGCACCATGCAATTCATCAAGCATATCATCTAATCTAGGAATGGGATGACGGTACTTAACTGTTATTTGGTTGATCGCCCTGCAATCAACACACATTCTCCATGTGCCATCCTTCTTTGGCACCAAAATCACCGGAACCGCGCATGGGCTGAGGGATTCACGCACATAGCCTTTGTCCATGAGATCTTGCACTTGTCTTTGAAGCTCAGCAGTCTCCTCTGGACTTGCTCTATAGGATGCACGGTTTGGTAAAGAAGCGCCGGGCACCAAATCAATTTGATGCTCAATGCCTCTAATTGGTGGAAGGCCTTGTGGCAACTCTTCAGGCATCACATCTTCAAATTCCTGTAATAGAGCTTGAATACACTTTGGAAGATGTGAAATATCTTGACTAATAACAAGTATATCTTTCCTCATAAGAAGTAAGCAAAAAGAGTTAGGGAAAGAAATACTAGACTGAGTCACTAGAGAGCGCTTTTCTACACTGCCCTTTATGCCGATTTTTGGCACTTTCTGTGGGCGTTCTTTTTTCAGATCTGTAGCTCTCTGAGTCTCTGACGTGCTCCCAAAATTTGAGCCAAAACGCTCGAGTGGTTTGGGAGATAGCCCCGTTTTCGTCTGTGGTGCACTGCTGGAAGTGTTGCTCTGCACTTTGAACGATTTAGGGACATTCTCTGGGCGTTTTTCGTCCCAAACAGTAGCTCCACCTGTGCTTGATGTTGTCCTAAAATTTGAGCCAGAACGCCCGGGTGGAGACTGGGAAACGCCGCTAGGCTTTGTTGGTGCGTCGGGTGCCGAGCGCCGGGCCGCATGCTTGGCCGCCGATTCAGCCTCTTCTTTCTCTTCCTTGGCACGCCTAAGTGCCCTAGCTTGGTCTCTACGTACCTGGTCCTGTAAAACTTGTTGGGGGGACAGTGGTAGAAGAGAAACTCTCCTCCCGTCATAGTTAAACGAATAGGTATTAAGCATGCCATCATATATAACTCTCCTATCGAATAATTATGGTCTACCTAGCAAGATATGAGTGCATTCCATGTTTACCACATCACACATGATATCATCCACATAATTGCCTATGGAAACACGGACTAAGCATTGATGAGTGACTAAGTTAGGACCATCAGAATCATTAATACCATTTAGACCATAACTAGTAGCCCTAGGTTGGGTTTTTAATTGCAAGTGATCAACTACCTTAGTATTAATAATGTTACAGCAGCTACCACTATCAATTATCATGCATAACACTTGATTCTTCACAGTACACCTAGTATGAAAAATATTTTCCCTTTGATCTAGCCTAGGTGTTTCTTGTAAAGTAAGAGTACGCATTGTTACCAAAGTTAGAGGCTGTTCGGTGCAATCTAGTTCAATGGCCTCTACGTCCTCCTCCTCTTGTCCATTGCTCTCCTCCTCCACTTGATTTGGAGGTATATCTTCATCACTCACATATCCTCCATTGGTGGTGAGAAGCACTTGCTTTTGATTTGGACAATCCTTGGCAAAATGACCTCTTCCTTGACACTTGTAGCACACTAAATCACGTGCCCTTGGCTGGTTTGGAGGTCCATTGTTGGGACGCCTTTGGCCTTGAAAACCTGTTGGTTTAGGTGAGCTAGAAGCTCCCTTTTGCTGCATAGAAGGGTTAAAAGAATAAGAATTGGAATTTGAACTAGGATGAGAAACATACCTTTCTGGTGTATTCCAAGCTTCCTTCTTCTTCCTTTGTTGTTGCTCATAGAGTAGTTGGGCTGAATGTACTAAGGCATTGAGATCCTTGATTTGTTGAATCTCCAATGTGTCTTTAATGCTTTGATTCAGTCCAGCCATGAATTGGGTCCTTAGAGACCGTTGGGAATGATGAATTCCCGCTTTGAAGCTCAAATCCTCTAGCTCATTGAAGTACTCGGTTGGAGACTTGGTACCTTGTTTGCATGTAACAACTTTCAGCCTCATGTGCTCGGTATGCTCTTCGGGCACATACTTCTTCCTCATGACAAACTTCAGCTGGCCCCAAGTTTCAATAGGTGGTAAGGCCTTTCTGATTCTATCTTCCTTCATTCTGAACCACCAATTTCTAGCGGTCCCAACGAAGTGAATAACAACAACTGCAACTTTCTCCCATTCTTCATAGCCCATGTGATCTATAGGATGAAATTTGTAGTTTGTTCCCACTCTAGATACTTTTCTGGATTGAGCTCTCCACTGAATGGCTCTATCTTGATCTTAATATCACGCTTACCAATCTGATTGATTTGTTGGTTAGCGTTGTTGTTGTTGTTCGGCCTTTGTACTCCATAAGCTGGTGGAATATCTTCTACAACCTCAGCTTGGTTATAGAAATCATCAAGGGGAGGATGCCATGGGCGCCGTTCTTCCCCGGGATAACCATAAGTCACATCATCAAAAGGATTGTTGTATTGTTGTTGTTGTGGATGAGTGACTTGAGGATACCGGTTTGCTGTTTGATTATAGAGCTGTTGATGAGTGACCGGTGGAATCCTCGGCCCTAAACCTCTGCCTCTGCCTCGGCCAGCCGTGGGTGAGTAATGAACTGGGGGGTCTTGATCTTTGTTGTAGCTAGCAAGCACATCATGCTCTTCATCAATTGCTTGTTGCTTGCCTTTGTCGCTAATTGAGGCTTGATTTGGGTCACTTGTAAGCTCTATTGCAGGGGCAACCTTATGACTTCCTTGAGATGACTCAATCAAAGTGGCAAGTTGCTCCTCTAGACGCCGCAATTGTGGATTGATTGCTGCCGTGGCCAACTCTACAGCTCGAGCTTGACCATCTCGTACACTCTCATTAATGGACAACCTAATGAAGTCGATTGCCTCCTTAGTGAGATTCAATTCAGCCGAGTTCGGCTCATTAGAGACCACCATTGTTCCTGAAACAAGCAAGAAAGTAGAGAGAGTAGTGTATTCTAAAGCAATTCACAACAAGCAATACCACACCTTAATCAATCCAAAACTTGCCTCAAAGCAATCCAATCAACTTAATTCAGTTTTTGGGTTGAATTGAGGGAGTAAATGGGTAGATATGGTGTAGATATGGTATACTAATGATAAATAAAGGAAATATGCAGCTTAAGCAAATGGCAAGTATGCAATAAGACAAGCTATGCAATTAATCCCTCTATGAGCTCTAAAACACATGTAATCTCTCAATTGACTCTATGCAAGTTAATAAAGCCAAATTTATCATGCAAGGACAGAAATATGGTAGGCTAAGTGACTTTTGTTTCGTCACTCTTTTTCTTGAAAGTGATTTCTACTTTAACTATTTTTAAGCAAGTAGTCACTAGGGTTAAAAGTGGCTTAAAACTAGTTGGGGTAGATCACTTTTGCTTTTCTGATTTTTTTTTTTGACTTTATGCACAAACTACTCTTGTGCTAGAATGAAGAAAAACAAAGCAATGCAAAGGAATGCAAATAGGGCATGATGCAAATCAAGGGAGGTTCAAAGCGAATGATTCGTTGAAGACGAATGGAGGCCAAACACCAAGACCTTTACTAAGGTCCCGAGCATTCAAGTTCAAGAAGGTTTTCATGGATTCCGTATTATCCTTTAATTATGTTCATCAATGGCGTCCTCGACCACCAAGGAAGAGGATGAAGTCACAAAAGTTCGGAAGTTAAGAAGCCCGTCAAATTAAAAACAGTGCTCAGTAAACTGGTCATATCTTGGGATAGAAAATTCATCTCAAGTCCGATAAGTACTCGTTGGAAAGATAATTAAAAGTTCTACAACTTTGTATTTTACATCAAATCCAGAATCCAACAGCAAAGGACCGAAAAATGGGTTTTACTGAGAGCTGTTCAAGTCTTACGGGAATCTTATCTTCAGTTTAAATTTCTATCTTTATTTATTTTATTTATGGACGTTTTTATGTTAGAATAATGTGAGATTTCGACCATAGGAATATGTTAGTGGTTGATAATCTCTCTCCTATGTTTTTATTATATTTTAGATATTTTGAGTTTGTTAGGATATTTGCTTAAATAAATAAATCAGCCATGATTTATTTTATTTAAGGGAATCTAGTTTGTTATAGGTCTAGATATTTTATTATATCTTTGGAAGCAAGACATGAGTTACTTGCTCTCCAAGATTCAGATTTGTATTCATTATTTATACTTTGCAATTTCATTAATAAAAATCAGCTCAGTAAGATTAAACCCCTTTGGTTTAGTCTTGCTCTTGGGCCATTAAACAATCGTGTTCAAGCATTCAAACTGATCGATCATCATCATCATCTTTTCACATCCAAATCCTCTCTTTTGTTTGTTCTTAAATTTGGTTGATTGATTTAGTCAATTGAGATTGTTCTAGTTTGATTGTTAAAGATCAAATCTAGTTAATCAATTGGATTTAGCGTTAGAGCCAATCCAATTGAACTATCAAAGTTGATTCTTTCAATTTATCAAATCAGTTTTGTTAATTACAATTCGTGTTTCTTGCGCAACAAGTTATTAACTTTCAAGGCAAATCAGGTTGGACAGAGAATTACTTGTCAAGATCGGGCCAAAACAAGACCGAATTGTCATCATCGAGCAATCGAGGAGATAATTCCGTATCAATTGGTATCAGTTATCCAGGTTGAGACAAGTTTCATTCTTTGATTTTTCAAATTGATCTTCAATGTATGTTAGTGCGAATTTTTATCAACGCCTTCAACTTCACTTGGCGATTTCGGAAAGCATCGAACCAGAAATTTTCTCTGATGAGTGCCTAATCGAAGATAATGACGAGTGCTCTTCAATTTTCAACAATCTTTTCACATATTCCAGCCATATGGGTGGGGAAACTTGTGAATTTGAGGACTACAAAAAAGAAGATGCACCGCCAAATTTGCTTTCCTTGGATCCTATTGAAGATTCTATTGCTTGGCCAACGCTGTCATCATCAACGCCGATCCTTCCACCTCCTAGATCAGCCCCAACATGGGTCAATGTGAAACCTAAGGAGGTACCAAAGGCAACCCCACTTGTGACCATGGTTGAGGACGAAGAAGAGATATCAACAAACGACACAACTATGGTATGCCCGAGTGTGCTTGAATTGGTGCCTATGCAATTCAATGAAGATCTTCATTCTACATTGGAGAATTCGTACCATGTCCTTTTGTTCTTTACCAACGTCGCCTTGAGGACAAGTCGAATTCAAGTGGAGGAGAATGATGCAAATCAAGGGAGGATCAAAGCGAATGATTCGTTGAAGACGAATGGAGGCCAAACACCAAGACCTTTACTAAGGTCCCGAGCATTCAAGTTCAAGAAGGTTTTCATGGATTCCGTATTATCCTTTAATTATGTTCATCAATGGCGTCCTCGACCACCAAGGAAGAGGATGAAGTCACAAAAGTTCGGAAGTTAAGAAGCCCGTCAAATTAAAAACAGTGCTCAGTAAACTGGTCATAACTTGGGATAGAAAATTCATCTCAAGTCCTATAAGTACTCGTTGGAAAGATAATTAAACGTTCTACAACTTTGTAGTTTACATCAAATCCAGAATCCAACAGAAAAGGACCGAAAAATGGGTTTTACTGAGAGCTGTTCAAGTCTTACGGGAATCTTATCTTCAGTTTAAATTTCTATCTTTATTTATTTTATTTATGGACGTTTTTATGCTAGAATAATTAGAGGTTTCGACCATAGGAATATGTTAGTGGTTGATAATCTCTCTCCTATGTTTTTATTATATTTTAGATATTTTGAGTTTGTTAGGATATTTGCTTAAATAAATAAATCAGCCATGATTTATTTTATTTAAGGGAATCTAGTTTGTTATAGGTCTAGATATTTTATTATATCTTTGGAAACAAGACATGGGTTACTTGCTCTCCAAGATTCAGATTTGTATTCATTATTTATACTTTGCAATTTCATTAATAAAAATCAGCTTAGTAAGATTAAACCCCTTTGGTTTAGTCTTGCTCTTGGGCCATTAAACAATCGTGTTCAAGCGTTCAAACTGATCGATCATCATCATCATCTTTTCACATCCAAATCCTCTCTTTTGTTTGTTCTTAAGGTGGCGTTTGGTTCTAACCTAAGGAAAGGAAAGGGAAAGGTAACGCTTAAGGAGAAGGAAAGGAATAGGAAATGGTTATTCTTAATTATGTTTGGTTAGTGAATTTCCAAGAAAGGAAATGCTTTCTTATTTTTTTTGAAAAATGTTTTTTTAGCAATAATAAATTAATTTTTTAGATAATTACATGTGTGCAATAAATTGGACTTGTACTTTAACTTTTCTAAAATTCACAAATATATTACCAATATATTACCCAAATCACTTCCTGCATAACCACATACATACATGTGTAGTAAAATTCTAACACTTCAAGCAATCCAGTGAGCAACCAAAAAGACTTGAACAAAAGAAAAGTGTTCATCAACTTATAATCCAATCTGCATAAGACAAGCCATCTATAATTTCCTCAACACATCTAGCGTCATGAATCAAAATAG
Organism: Fallopia convolvulus; assembly: GCA_964016875.1. NCBI lineage: Eukaryota > Viridiplantae > Streptophyta > Magnoliopsida > Caryophyllales > Polygonaceae > Fallopia > Fallopia convolvulus. The sequence continues at coordinate 12,004,991 of OZ024733.1, read as the reverse complement.
TAGTCCTTCACTTTTTCCTAAGTAAATCACACAAATATTGTTTCTTCATTGCTGTAGAAGCTTGAAAGAATACATGAAGCTTGTGCTCCTCGGCAATTAGAACAGTTGCAACCTAACAATTTCATAAGGAAACCAACATGAATCATATAGTTCCACAAAAATATAACTTGCAATAATAATAGATAGATGGTTTTGAATTATTATGAAATTACCTCTAAAGCATCAGATGGAGAAAGAATATCCAATCTCATCACTTCCTCTAAAATTTTGTTGCTCTCATCATCTAATTTTTTCTTCCTCTCTTCTTCGCTACGCCATATCTGAGCCATTTCACCCAAGTGTGAATTCATGTCTTGGAAAACTTTTCCAAACTCAGTACTAACCGAGTGTAGAGAGGAAGACAAGTCCCCGACTTCATCCTTTTTCTTCTTCAAGCTTTGTTTCTTTCGAGATAGAAAATCCTTCCTCTTCCTTGACCCACTAGCATCACTCCCTGATTGCATAGACTCTGTTTCTGTTTGAACTTCCAAATCATCATCACTATCAACTGTAACCGACTCATGTGTCATCTCATCATTCATATTTTGAGTAGCTTGAACAAAAGACTCGCTTGGTTCGCCGGTAGCTCTATCTTTTCCATAAACTTCAGCAAGTAAGTCATAGTATGGAAATGGAACTCCATATAAACCCTTTGCTTTCTTATGATTCTATAAATACAAAAAGAGTGAAAAAAAATCAGCAAATCAGTAGACAACATCAAAATTAGCAACTCAGTAATCAGTAGACAGTAACAAAAAAACAGTAGACAGCAAACAAGTAATCAGCAGAAGCCTGCAAACAGTATCCACTACATTCCATTAGAAAACAATTCTTGTTTCCTCAGAATCTCAAATGCAGAATCAGGACAATGTTGGATTTAGACAAACAAATGAGTAGTTACTGGTAATCATGCTAGCTATTTATGAAATTGTCATATTTCTTATTTTCAAAAAGTAAAGGATTCCTTTATTGCTGGCTACTTAGTAAATGTTGGCTACTTATGCAGAATTAGGACATGTCACTATTTACCATATTGACAATATTTACCAAACTGGTATCTGATATTCCAATATAAAGTTTATTAGACATCATATTGACTAGCTCTATTATCCTAGAATGGTAATGTCAATGTAATAAAATGCCCATATTTTTAGAGCTCAGCAAAGTAATCAGCTCTCTATCTTTATTGCAGACTTGAAATAATCTATCCCTAGCTTCCAACACTGGCAGTAATTAGAATACTGGCAATTTGCATTAGAACACTGGCTGATATAAGCTAGGCTAATATATCTTTATATACCAAGTAAAGCAGCAGCTTTTCAAATCACCCAAGGCAAAAAAAAAAAGAACTGTCAAGGTTTTGATTGAAATAGATGACTAATATATTGATGACCAAGGCTAGCATGTATCTGGATCTTATCGAGTTAGAAAAGTTCAAAAAAACATAGCTGAATGGAGAATAAACATACATCAGAAAAGTTCAAAAGATGCTCTAGAAAAGTTCAAAAAAAAAACATACATCAGAATAAACACAACCATTGTAAGAAAATGGAGAATAAATTCACCTTGAGAATCGAGTTAGCTTGATCTTTTGAGAATAACACGAACAACTTATAGGACCTACAATATAGAGGCAATGGAACCATAAAAAACATAGCTGAATCAATAATATGCCAGCAACTTATCTTTCTATTGATCATGTTTACATCCATGATTAATGTAGAGAGAGAAATTGTCAAAATCATGGTATTTGAATTAAACTGAACAAAAGTGGCATGAGCAAACTAAACTGAACTGAACAAAATTCATGGCAAGTTGAATTCTCAAAAGCCAAAAGTGGCATCCACCAATAGTATGTATATATATATACCTGAACGAACCAGCAGCGACGAGCAGGCCAGCAACGCATCCACCAACAAATTGACCGTTATGGTTGGACAAGGAAACGCTCAACCCACCGGCTCTAAACCTCGTGCACAAACCGAGAAGATTGAGGGCGCGATTGAGGGCTGGACAATGAACCGAGAAGTAATAATTTTGTTATCTAGGTCAAGCAATAATTTCGAACCGTAAACATACCGAGAGGACGAATTGAGAGCACAAACCGAGAGGAACGAAGTGAGAGGACGAACAAGAGGATTGAGGGTGCGATTCAAAAGCAGGAAAAGCAAGAGGAACGAGAGGAAGGAGAAGATTTGAGTTCAACGGCCATGGCAGCCTGGCAGGGAAGAAAAATCGAAGAGAAGGGAAAAGTATCGGGGAGAGAGAAAACAAGGATATCTAGGTCAAGTAACACTTTGGGCTAACGGGGGTTAATGGTTAGAGGCCCTAAACAAAAACATTCCTTTGAGTTATTAAAACAAACATGTTTCATGGGCCTAACAGTAACACAATCCGTTTCTGGGCTTAAATTTTACAAAACAAATGGGCCCTAAATTTGGTTGATTGATTTAGTCAATTGAGATTGTTCTAGTTTGATTGTTAAAGATCAAATCTAGTTAATCAATTGGATTTAGCGTTAGAGCCAATCCAATTGAACTATCAAAGTTGATTCTTTCAATTTATCAAATCAGTTTTGTTAATTACAATTCGTGTTTCTTGCGCAACAAGTTATTAACTTTGAAGGCAAATCAGGTTGGACAGAGAATTACTTGTCAAGATCGGGCCAAAACAAGACCGAATTGTCATCATCGATCAATCGAGGAGATAATTCCGTATCAATTGGTATCAGTTATCCAGGTTGAGACAAGTTTCATTCTTTGATTTTTCAAATTGATCTTCAATGTATGTTAGTGCGGATTTTTATCAACGCCTTCAACTTCACTTGGCGATTTCGGAAAGCATCGAACCAGAAATTTTCTCTGATGAGTGCCTAATCGAAGATAATGACGAGTGCTCTTCAATTTTCAACAATCTTTTCACATATTCCAGCCATATGGGTGGGGAAACTTGTGAATTTGAGGACTACAAAAAAGAAGATGCACCGCCAAATTTGCTTTCCTTGGATCCTATTGAAGATTCTATTGCTTGGCCAACGCTGTCATCATCAACGCCGATCCTTCCACCTCCTAGACCAGCCCCAACATGGGTCAATGTGAAACCTAAGGAGGTACCAAAGGCAACCCCACTTGTGACCATGGTTGAGGACGAAGAAGAGATATCAACAAACGACACAACTATGGTATGTGATGCAGTGAAGCCTGCCATGTCTCCAACCGATGTCGATGAGTTGATTCGAGTGCCTTCTGACGGACCAATTACAAGAAGTCGAGCTAAGAAGATTGCTCAAGGCATAACAGCAATCTTGGTTCGATTGGCAGTTGTTCTTGAAGAGCCAACCAAGTCAAAATGGGTCTCGTGCATTCGACATCAATTGAGCCCGGATTCAATGGATTGATTCAAGAGGGCCGAAAATCACTATTTCCTTATTTAGAAACATGTATTAGTTTGTCTCACTTTAGGGCTGAATTTAGTAAGTGACCGGGTGAGATAAATTGGTATATGGGTCAAAGTCAACCCTTTGACTTGACCATTCTAAGTAAGAGAAAATATCTTATTTATTTTAAATATAGGCGTGTGTTTTTAATTTAATAATGTAGAGAAATCAGCCAATAGGCTTATGTTAGTTGGTTGATCTTCTCTCTCCTGGTTGTTAGAGATATTTTTAGTTTGTTTTAGATATTTTAAGTTTGTTAGGATATTGTCCTTAAATAAATAAATCAGCCATGATTTATTTTATTTAAGGGGAATCTAGATAGATATTATTAGATATTTTATTATATCTTGGGAAGCAAGACAAGGAGGCCTAATCTATCTATTAGGGCCGGCCATACCTTGACTCCTTGCTCCCCAAGGAATAGCTTTGTATTCTCTATTTATACTTTGCAATTTCATTAATAAAAATCAGCTTGAGAGAGATTAAACCCAAATTGGTTTAATCTATCTCTTGGGCTCCAAAAAAATAACAAGTTGTGTGTGTGCTTGCAATTTCGGCCGAACCATCATCATCATCATTCTCGAATTCTCTCTCTCTTGTTCTTAGTTTGATTGATTGATAAGTTATTCATCTAGTTTAGTTCTAGATCGATTGTTAAAGATCGATTCTAGTTTATCAACTGAATTTAGCGATCGAGCCAATTCAGTTGAACTATCTAATTGAATTTTCCTATCAACTTCGAACCATCTCATTCATCATCATTCGAATCAGTTTTTTTGTTAATTGCTTCACAAGTTTCTCACATTGAAAGCATTATAGGTTGGAATCTGGATTTACAAGGCAAGATCGGGATCGTGTGGGTCATATACGAGGTTTCTACGGAGGATTCCGGGGCAATCACGTATCAAGTGGTATCATAATCCAGCGTCTCGCCAAGTAAAATTTTCTTTCCTTAATTTGCTTTCTAATTGATTTAATTCAGTTTTTGATCCCAAAAAATCCCACCTTTACCCAAAGCTTGAATTTTTGAGACCAAAGATTGAATTTTTTTCACCAAACCACCACCATAATCCGCCAACCACCACCTCGCACCACCACCCTCCACCTTGAACTGGTGTCGCTCAACCATGCCGCACCATCCCTCACCACCACTCGATCACAACCCCACCAACCCCATCACCAAACCCTAACCCTAACCCTAGATCGCCTACCCCCACCCTCGTGACCCTAACCCTAATTAGCGGCCAGATCCATTCGAGCCCTAACCCTAACACGCAAACCCTAGCCCTAATTAGGTAACCCTAGTTCGAGCCCTACCGTTATCTCAACCCTAGAGCCAAACCCGAAAACCCTAACCCTAGATCTCAGCCGAGACTTCACCAAACCCTAAATCCCCTTGTTGTTGCTTGCCCTCCAAGTAATAACCCATCTAGGAGATTTTAAGGGATTTGTTGCATGCTTTTGGTTGAATTGGTTGAGTTTGATTGCAATATAGATTAGCTTTTGTCTTCCTACAATTTTTATGAGTTTTTATTACATGTTGCATGATCAATAGAGATTCATATTGCATTGTTGATATTTGCTAATTCTTGTCATTGCATTCCATAAATTCGACCTAGCCCAATCTTCTCTTGTTAATTTGGCTTCTAGTTGGTTTCATTGGTAGTATAAAGTCACTTAGATAAAAAAAAAATCAGATTAGACTAGTTTCGTTTTAGCCCTATTTGCATTCCTTTGCATTGCTTTGCATTGCTTTGCTTGTTTCTTCATTCTAGCACAAGAGTAGATTGTGCATAAAGTCAAAAAAAAAATCAGAAAAGAAAAAAAGTGATCTACCCCAACTAGTTTTAAGCCACTTTTAACCCTAGTGACTACTTGCTTAAAAATAGTTAAGTAGAAATGACTTTGAAGAAAAAGAGTGACGAAACAAAAGTCACTTAGCCTACCATATTTCTGTCCTTGCATGATAATTTTGGCTTTATTAACTTGCATAGAGTCAATTGAGAGATTGCATGTGTTTTAGAGCTCATAAAGGGATTATTTGCATTGCTTGTCTTATTGCATACTTGCCATTTGCTTAAGCTGCATATTTCCTTTACTTATCATAGTATACCATATCTACACCATATCTACCCATTGACTCCCTCAATTCAACCCAAAAAAACTGAATTAAGTTGATTGGATTGCTTTGAGGCAAGTTTTGGCTTAATTAAGGTGTGGTATTGCTTGTTGTGATTTGCTTTAGAACACACTACTCTCTCTACCTTCTTGCTTGTTTCAGGAACAATGGTGGTCTCTAATGAGTCGAACTCGGCTGAACTAAATCTCACTAAGGAGGCAATCGACTTCATTAGGTTGTCCATTAATGAGAGTGTACGAGATGGTCAAGCTCGAGCTGTAGAGTTGGCCACGGCTGCAATCAATCCTCAATTGCGGCGTCTAGAGGAGCAAATTGCCACTTTGATTGAGTCATCTCAAGGAAGTCACAAGGTTGCCCCTGCAATAGAGCTTACAAGTTATCCAAATCAAGCCTCAATTAGTGACAAAGGCAAGCAACAAGCAATTGATGAAGAGCATGATGTGCTTGCTAGCTACAAAGATCAAGATCCCCCGGCTCAATACTCTCCCACAGTAGGCCGAGGTAGAGGAAGAGGCATAGGATCGAGAACTCCACCGGTTACCCATCAACAATTCTACAATCAGCAAGCTAACCGATATACTCAAGCCACTCCTCAACAACAACAACAATACAACAATCCTTTTGATGATGTGACTTATGGCTATCCCGGGGAAGAAAGGCGCCCGTGGCACCCTCCCCTTGATGATTTCTGTAATAACTGTAGTTTTTGAAGATATTTTTGAATTTTTCTCGGATATCCTTTTAACCTTTTTGTCCGTTTTAACGCTTAATCCAATATTTTTGTTGGAGATTAAATCCTAAAAAATTGTTGGTGACATCCTAAAATCACAAAGAAATGATTTTATGGATCGGTGTGAATTCTAGGATTTTTCAGTGGAAAAAGAATATTTATTGGATAAGCCGTCTTTTTAATTATGTACCGGAAAGGAGTTTAAAATATGAAACGAAAGCCTTAAAAATTGAGGGTAGCGTGATAAAATCATGGAAAATTGGTTTTATTGGTCTACATAATTTACGGGACGTTTTTCGTTTAGTGAGTTTTTCCACCCGAGGTACATAATTTTACCGCTTTAACGCGAGTCCCGTTCCGAGACGAGAAATTTCATTAGGCCGACATTACTTACTTAATTGGGAAGGATTCTCCACGGCATGTCTATCTTCTTGTCTCGTCAAGTCTATCATTTCTTTTGGTCAAAACAAAGTAAGGTAGAGAGAGCTTGGACGACAACGACGAACCGGGGAGATTGAATTCGAACCTCCTTCACCGCCGGCTGGTTTCTCCGCCCCGTCCATCTCCATCCTCACCTCCTCTTCCACCTCTTCTTCTTGCCATGTTGCTGCTGCTAGGAGGAGCCAGAAACATGTGAGAATCAGGTCGGAACGATGGGACTCGGGGAGAAGGACGTTTTCACCGCCGGTCATTCTTTGCCTCGCCGTATGTGACGTCGCCGACAACCGTTAGCCTCTCCGACCACCAACCACCATGGGAGCTGCTGTCGGGCAACTCCCATCCACCCTCGGGCTCGGGGATCGAGCCAAACGAGCCATGGGTTCGAGTAAAGGTATATACGATCGAAATTAATTAGCGGATTGATTGCGGAGCCACCGAAAGGACCTTTTGGTTCCGCTTTGCTAATTAAATTTATGGTTTTTATAATCTTGACGTTGATACGGTTCCACAGGTTCAAACCGCTCGAGAAACGAACTTCTGGATTATTACTTATAGCGAAGACAAGTTTAGACATCGATTGTCAGGTAAAGGACTTCGGATAATTACTCAGGATTCGTGGTTAATCTGTTTGATCTGAAATTTAGTGATCTTGTAGAACTGCTACTAATGAACAATTTTTATTTAGAAAATTGTTTCAAAAGTGAAGCGGATAATTAGTTATAATTCCGCCAAGATGGCTCCTTGAAGCATGAAAACTAAGGATTTATATATATATATATATCGATATTCGGAAATTAAATCGTTTATCGATTAGGAAGTTGTAGGAGTTGAGAATACAACTGAGAAGTGTTTCTGTGAGCTCGTTGCTGAGAAATCCTTTGGTTATATTTGTCAGAAGGATGATAAAGATTCCTGTTGGAATTGCAGAGGACATTGAGCACGCCTTCTAAGGCAAGTGGACGATTCTCTCTTGCGTTATTGTTATTAAATGAGGAATTGGATCTCATTTAATATTTGCGTTGGGAACAACTTGTATGATTAATAAAATATGATAGGTCGTTATATTTGTTAGAAATAATGACCATGTTGTTTATTCAGTTTCGCGTTAGAACTGGATTTAGGTCCGTTATGTGTGGCCTTATATGTTGTCTCATGTTGATACATTATTGTGAAGTAAGTTAGTTTTTCAGGGGTAGGAGCCGAGTCTCCGATGACCTCTTTATAACACAGTCTATGTTGGGAGGTTTAGCTCGTTACTATCATATCCCAACATTCGGGTCATGACTCATACCTCACTCAACGCTGGAAGAGGTGTTTATGCACTCTAGCTAAGTGCAAATTGGTACTAGGTGTTCGTCAATGATCATGGTTGAAATAATCCCTCTCATCTTGGCGTCTCCATGTACAGGTGGATTCTCTGCGGTTTTAGCCGCTTAAAAGTTACCAACATGTTTGTGAAAAGTTTTGAAAGTAATATAATATAAGTATGTTAGGCACATTAATGTACCCGAATGGTTAGTCTATTCGATAACCATTCTTGTTTCCAGTTATGAATGATTCTTAATCAAACTTTGATTAAGTCAATCTGATTAGTCGATGGAGGCTTTTCAAAACGTTATGTGATTATTATGGGTTCCCAACAATTGTTTATGCTTCTTAAAGAAACCACAAGCGGTGGTGTTCTCTCTCTTGATTATGCGAGTCTCCTTCTTATTCTCTATAAGACTGCTAACTGTTGGATCATAATCCGAGTCTATTCGGATTCTGGATGCCAATATGTTTAGTTACAACCATAAGAACCAAGTTAGTTTCTCCGCTTGCTAGTCTTTCATTAGACTAACCCGTCCATTTTCTTTTCTTTTATTATGGTCGGCTGGTGTCCACCGTTGTATACGATACATCAGGTTATTCTTGGAAGTTGATTCAAGAGGTGGATTCAGATGTTTGAAGCTCTAGAAGTTGAAGAAAGGTTTCCAATGGCTATACTTGAGTGAAGATCATGGTTAAACTACTTCAAAGCGAAGCTGAGTTTCAGAAGTAAGAAATCAAGGAAGACTTGATGAAGATTTTGTTTAAATAGAAGGTTGTTCTATTTAGTTATTTATTCTTTCTGGGTTAAGGTTTGTATAAGACCAATTGTATTTATTCCGCTATAATGTTTGTTTTAGTTTGTTCAGTCAGTTTAAAGCCTTGGGTAGCTTCGGTTTAGTCTTAATCGGGGTTACTGGCGGTAATACCTCTAGGGTAGGAGGGGGTGTTACAATTTCTATAACCAAGCTGAGGTTGTAGAAGATATCCCACCAGCTTATGGAGTGCAAAGGCCGAACAACAACAATCATGCTAACCAACAAGTCAATCAGATTGGGAAGCGTGATATTAAGATCAAGATAGAGCCATTCAATGGAGAGCTCAATCCAGAGAAGTATCTAGAGTGGGAACAAGCCACAAATTTCATTCTAGATCACATGGGCTATGAAGAATGGGAGAAAGTTGCAGTTGTTGTTATTCACTTCGTTGGGACCGCTAGAAATTGGTGGTTCAGAATGAAGGAAGATAGAATCAGAGAGGCCTTACCACCGATTGAAACTTGGGGCCAGCTGAAGTTTGTAGTGAGGTAGAAGTATGTGCCCGAAGAGCATACCGAGCACATGAGGCTGAAAGTTGTTACATGCAAACAAGGTACCAAGTATCCAACCGAGTACTTCAATGAGCTAGAGGATTTGAGCTTCAAAGCGGGAATTCATCATTCCCAACGGTCTCTAAGGACCCAATTCATGGCTGGCCTGAATCAAAGCATTAAAGACACATTGGAGATTCAACAAATCAAGGATCTCAATGCCTTAGTACATTCAGCCCAACTACTCTATGAGCAACAACAAAGGAAGAAGAAGGAAGCTTGGAATGCACCAAAAAGGTATGTTTCTAATCCTAGTTCAAATTCCAATTATTATTCTTCTAACCCTTCTATGCAGCAAAAGGGAGCTTCTAGCTCACCTAAACCAACAGGTTTTCAAGGCCAAAGGCGTCCCAACAATGGACCTCCAAGCCAGCCAAGGGCACGTGATTTAGTGTGCTACAAGTGTCAAGGAAGAGGTCATTATGCCAAGGATTGTCCAAATCAAAAGCAAGTGCTTCTCACCACCAATGGAGGATATGTGAGTGATGAAGATATACCTCCAAATCAAGTGGAGGAGGAGAGCAATGGACAAGAGGAGGAGGACGTAGAGGCCATTGAACTAGATTGCACCGAACAGCCTCTAACTTTGGTAACAATGCGTACTCTTACTTTACAAGAAACACCTAGGCTAGATCAAAGGGAAAATATTTTTCATACTAGGTGTACTGTGAAGAATCAAGTGTTATGCATGATAATTGATAGTGGTAGCTGCTGTAACATTATTAATACTAAGGTAGTTGATCACTTGCAATTAAAAACCCAACCTAGGGCTACTAGTTATGGTCTAAATGGTATTAATGATTCTGATGGTCCTAACTTAGTCACTCATCAATGCTTAGTCTGTGTTTCCATAGGCAATTATGTGGATGATATCATGTGTGATGTGGTAAACATGGAATGCACTCATATCTTGTTAGGTAGACCATGGTTATTCGATAGGAGAGTTATATATGATGGCATGCTTAATACCTATTCGTTTAACTATGACGGGAGGAGAGTTTCTCTTCTACCATTGTCGCCCCAACAAGTTCTACAGGACCAGGTACGCAGAGACCAAGCTAGGGCACTTAGGCGTGCCAAGGAAGAGAAAGAAGAGGCTGAATCGGCGGCCAAGCTTGCGGCCCGGCGCTCGGTGCCCGACGCACCAACAAAGCCTAACGGCGTTTCCCAGTCTCCACCAGGGCGTTCTGGCTCAAATTTTAGGACAACATCAAGCACAGGTGGAGCTACTGTTTGGGACGAAAAACGCCCAGAGAATGTCCCTAAATCGTCCAAAGTGCCGAGCAACAGTTCCTGCAGGGCACCAGAGACGAAAACGGGGCTATCTCCCAAACCACTCGAGCGTTTTAACTCAAATTTTGGGAGCACTTCAGATACTCAGAGAGCTACAGATCTGGAAAAAGAACGCCCACAGAAAGTTCCAAAAAATGGCATAAAGGGCAGTCTAGAAAAGCGCTCTCTAGTGACTCAGTCTAGTATTTCTTTCCCTAACTCTTTTTGCTTACTTCTTATGAGGAAAGATATACTTGTTATTAGTCTAGATATTTTACATCTTCCAAAGTGTATTCAATCTCTATTACAGGAATTTGAAGATGTGATGCCTGACGAGTTGCCACAAGGCCTTCCACCAATTAGAGGCATTGAGCATCAAATCGATTTGGTGCCCGACGCTTCTTTGCCAAACCGTGCAGCCTATAGAGCAAGTCCAGAGGAGACCGCTGAGCTTCAAAGACAAGTGCAAGATCTCATGGACAAAGGCTATGTGCGTGAATCCCTTAGCCCATGCGCGGTTCGGTGATTTTGGTGCCAAAGAAGGATGGCACATGGAGAATGTGTGTTGATTGCAGGGCGATCAACCAAATAACAGTTAAGTACCGTCATCCCATTCCTAGATTAGATGATATGCTTGATGAATTGCATGGTGCTAATTTCTTTTCAAAGATTGATTTAAGAAGTGGGTACCATCAAATTAGGATGAGGGAAGGGGATGAATGGAAAACTGCCTTTAAAACTAAGTATGGTTTATATGAATGGTTAGTAATGCCTTTTGGATTAACTAATGCACCTAGTACTTTCATGAGGCTTATGAACCATGTTCTAAGAAGATACTTAGGAAAATTTGTTGTAGTCTACTTTGATGATATCTTAGTCTATAGCAAAACCTTGCATGAACATGTAGATCATCTTAGGGCTGTTTTGGACACTTTAAGGCTAGAAAAGCTTTATGTTAACTTGAAAAAGTGTTCTTTTTGCTCGGAGTCTACCATTTTTCTTGGTTTTGTTGTGTCTAAAGGTGGATTGAAGGTAGATGAAGACAAAATCAAGGCAATCAAGGAGTGGCCCCAGCCGACTACACCAACCATGGTGCGCTCTTTTCTCGGCTTGGCTGGCTTCTACAGAAGATTTGTGCGTGATTTTAGCACAATTGCAGCCCCTCTCCATGAGCTTACAAAGAAGGATTCAGCATTCAAATGGAGAGAGCAACAAGAAAACGCCTTCAATACTTTGAAGGACAGGTTATGCCACGCCCCAGTACTCCAACTCCCTGACTTCTCCAAGGCATTCGAGATAGAGGTGGACGCTTCTGGACATGGCATAGGAGGCGTGCTCTTGCAAGACAAGAAACCCATAGCTTACTTTAGTGAAAAGCTTAGTGGGGCTGAGTTGAATTACCCTACTTATGATAAAGAGTTGTATGCTTTAATTAGGGTTTTGAAAACTTGGTCTCATTATTTGTGGCCTAAGGAGTTTGTAATCCATTCTGATCATGAGGCCTTGAAGTATTTGAAAGGCCAATCCAGACTCAGCAGGCGACATGCAAGAGGGGTTGAATTTATGGAGACCTTCCCTTATGTTGTAAAACATAAGAAAGGCAAAGAGAATGTGGTAGCTGACGCCCTTTCTCGCAGGTATGTTCTCTTGAACCAATGTGATGTTAAGATCCTTGGATTTGCAATGATTAGGGAACTGTATGCTAGTGATCCTCACTTTGCTGAAATTTATAAGAATTGCATGTCTAGGGGAGAAATAGATACCTACTTTATTGATGATGGATACTTGTTTAAAGCTGGTAAATTGTGCATTCCTTCATCTAGTATACGTAGGCTTCTAACTAAAGAGGTTCATGAATCAAGAGGACATAGGGGTTTAGAAAAGACTTTAGAAGGATTAAAAGAACACTACTATTGGCCTAAGATGAGTAATTATGTGCTTAGATTTGTCAAGAGTTGTGTTGTTTGTGCTAAAGCTAAGTCTAGACTTAACCCCCATGGTTTATATCAGCCTTTGCCTATTCCTAGTTCACCTTGGGAGGACATTTCTATGGACTTCATTGTAGGATTGCCTAGAACTAGGAAGGGTAGAGATTCTATCTTTGTGGTAGTAGACCGATTTTCCAAAATGGCTCATTTTATTCCTTGTCACACGACTGATGATGCTGTGCATGTTGCCGATTTGTTCTTTAGAGAAGTTGTTAGGTTGCATGGCATTCCTTGTTCTATTGTTTCAGATCATGATGCTAAGTTCTTGAGTTATTTTTGGAAAAGTCTGTGGTCTAAATTGGGAACTAAATTGCTATTTTCTACCTCATGTCATCCACAAACTGATGGGCAAACTGAAGTTACTAATAGAACGTTAGGGGTTTTACTTAGAACTATGCTTAAAGCTAACCTCAAACGTTGGGAATATGTTTTGCCTTTTGTGGAGTTTGCTTATAACAGGTCAATCCATTCAGCTACAAAAATGACCCCTTTTGAGGTTGTTTATGGGCTGAATCCGAGGACTCTAGTGGATTTGACGCCTCAGCCATACAAGGGAAAGGAGAGTTTTGAAGCTGACAAGCGGGCTGAGTTTGTGAAGAAGCTACATGAGAGGACAAAGATGCACTTGGAGAGGAAATCCATGAAGTACAAGGCCCATGCTGATAAGGGTCGAAAACAGGTTATCTTTGAAGAAGGAGATCTTGTTTGGGTGCATCTAAGGAAGGAAAGGTTCCCAAATCAAAGGAAGAACAAGTTAGATCAGAGAGGAGATGGACCATTTCGTATCATCAGAAGAATCGGCCCTAATGCTTATCATGTTGATATGCCTGGTGAGTATGGTGTCCATCCGACTTTTAATGTGGCTGATCTATCTCTTTATGTGCCAGATTTTGATTCCGACGTCGAATCAGAGACGATTCGAGCTCAAGTGGAGGAGAATGATGCAGTGAAGCCTGCCATGTCTCCAACCGACGTCGATGAGTTGATTCGAGTGCCTTCTGACGGACCAATTACAAGAAGTCGAGCTAAGAAGATTGCTCAAGGCATAACAACAATCTTGGTTCGATTGGCAGCTGTTCTTGAAGAGCCAACCAAGTCAAAATGGGTCTCATGCATTCGACATCAATTGAGCCCGGATTCAATGGATTGATTTAAGAGGGCCGAAAATCACTATTTCCTTATTTAGAAACATGTATTAGTTTGTCTCACTTTAGGGCTGAATTTAGTAAGTGACCGGGTGAGATAAATTGGTATATGGGTCAAAGTCAACCCTTTGACTTGACCATTCTAAGTAAGAGAAAATATCTTATTTATTTTAATTATAGGCGTGTGTTTCTAATTTAATAATGTAGAGAAATCAGCCAATAGGCTTATGTTAGTTGGTTGATCTTCTCTCTCCTGGTTGTTAGAGATATTTTTAGTTTGTTTTAGATATTTTGAGTTTGTTAGGATATTGTCCTTAAATAAATAAATCAGCCATGATTTATTTTATTTAAGGGGAATCTAGATAGATATTATTAGATATTTTATTATATCTTGGGAAGCAAGACAAGGAGGCCTAATCTATCTATTAGGGCTGGCCATACCTTGACTCCTTGCTCCCCAAGGAATAGCTTTGTATTCTCTATTTATACTTTGCAATTTCATTAATAAAAATCAGCTTGAGAAAGATTAAACCCAAATTGGTTTAATCTATCTCTTGGGTTCCAAAAAAATAACAAGTTCTGTGTGTGCTTGCAATTTCGGCCGAACCATCATCATCATTATTCTCGAATTCTCTCTCTCTTGTTCTTAGTTTGATTGATTGATAAGTTATTCATCTAGTTTAGTTCTAGATCGATTGTTAAAGATCGATTCTAGTTTATCAACTGAATTTAGCGATCGAGCCAATTCAGTTGAACTATCTAATTGAATTTTCCTATCAACTTCGAACCATCTCATTCATCATCATTCGAATCAGTTTTTTTGTTACTTGCTTCACAAGTTTCTCACATTGAAAGCATTATAGGTTGGAATCTCGATTTACAAGGCAAGATCGGGATCGTGTGGGTCATATACGAGGTTTCTACGGAGGATTCCGGGGCAATCACGTATCAGTATGCCCGAGTGTGCTTGAATTGGTGCCTATGCAATTCAATGAAGATCTTCATTCTACATTGGAGAATTCGTACCATGTCCTTTTGTTCTTTACCAACGTCGCCTTGAGGACAAGTCGAATTCAAGTGGAGGAGAATGATGCAAATCAAGGGAGGATCAAAGCGAATGATTCGTTGAAGACGAATGGAGGCCAAACACCAAGACCTTTACTAAGGTCCCGAGCATTCAAGTTCAAGAAGGTTTTCATGGATTCCGTATTATCCTTTAATTATGTTCATCAATGGCGTCCTCGACCACCAAGGAAGAGGATGAAGTCACAAAAGTTCGGAAGTTAAGAAGCCCGTCAAATTAAAAACAGTGCTCAGTAAACTGGTCATAACATGGGCTAGAAAATTCATCTCAAGTCCTATAAGTACTCGTTGGAAAGATAATTAAAAGTTCTACAACTTTGTAGTTTACATCAAATCCAGAATCCAACAGAAAAGGACCGAAAAATGGGTTTTACTGAGAGCTGTTCAAGTCTTACGGGAATCTTATCTTCAGTTTAAATTTCTATCTTTATTTATTTTATTTATGGACGTTTTTATGCTAGAATAATTAGAGATTTCGACCATAGGAATATGTTAGTGGTTGATAATCTCTCTCCTATGTTTTTATTATATTTTAGATATTTTGAGTTTGTTAGGATATTTGCTTAAATAAATAAATCAGCCATGATTTATTTTATTTAAGGGAATCTAGTTTGTTATAGGTCTAGATATTTTATTATATCTTTGGAAGCAAGACATGGGTTACTTGCTCTCCAAGATTCAGATTTGTATTCATTATTTATACTTTGCAATTTCATTAATAAAAATCAGCTCAGTAAGATTAAACCCCTTTGGTTTAGTCTTGCTCTTGGGCCATTAAACAATCGTGTTCAAGCATTCAAACTGATCGATCATCATCATCATCTTTTCACATCCAAATCCTCTCTTTTGTTTGTTCTTAAATTTGGTTGATTGATTTAGTCAATTGAGATTGTTCTAGTTTGATTGTTAAAGATCAAATCTAGTTAATCAATTGGATTTAGCGTTAGAGCCAATCCAATTGAACTATCAAAGTTGATTCTTTCAATTTATCAAATCAGTTTTGTTAATTACAATTCGTGTTTCTTGTGCAACAAGTTATTAACTTTGAAGGCAAATCAGGTTGGACAGAGAATTACTTGTCAAGATCGGGCCAAAACAAGACCGAATTGTCATCATCGAGCAATCGAGGAGATAATTCCGTATCAGGGCAAAAACGAAACTAGGCTAATCTGATTTTTTTTAACTAAGTGACTTTACACTACCAATGAAACCAACTAGAAGCCAAATTAACAAGAGAAGATAGGGCTAGGTCGAAATTATGGAATGCAATGACAAAAATTAGCAAATATCAACAATGCAATATGAATCTCTATTGATCATGCAACATGCAATAAAGACTCATAAAAATTCTAGGAAGACAAAAGCTAATCTATATTGCAATCAAACTCAACCAATTCAACCAAAAGCATGCAACAAATCCCTTAAAATCTCCTAGATGGGTTATTACTTGGAGGGCAAGCAACAACAAGGGGAATTAGGGTTTGGTGAAGGCTCAGCTGACTAGGGTTAGAAGGGTTTAGGGTTCGGCTTCTAGGGTTTGAGAGAAGGTAGGGTTCGAACTAGGGTTAGGGTTTCGAATCCTAGGGTTGGCCGCCAATTTAGGGTTAGGGTTAGGGTTAGGGTTTGGCCGCCAATTAGGGTTAGGGTTCAAGGGGTGGGGTAGGCGATCTAGGGTTTAGGGTGGTCCGATGAGGGTAGGGTTAGTAGGGTTGTGATCGGACGGTGGTGGTGGGTGGTGCGGCTGGTGAGAGCGACACCAGGTCGTGGTGGTGGAGGGTGGTGCGAGGTGGTGGTTGGCGGAATTAGGTGGTGGTTGTGGTAAAAATTCAATTGTTGGTCTCAAAAATTCAAACTTTAGGTAAAGGTGGGATTTTTGGGATCAAAAACTGAATCAAATCAATTGGAAAGCAAATTAAGGAAAGAAAATTTTACTTGGCTAGACGCTGGATTATGATACCACTTGATACGTGATTGCCTCGGAATCCTCCTTAGAAATCTCGTAGTAATCCCACAAAGTCCCGATCTTGCCAGCAAATAACTTCAATCCTACAAAAGCTTTCAACTTTAGACTTCCTTGTGACACAAGTAACACAAAACTGATTTGAATTGATGGAATTGAATGAACCGATCGGAATTCTAGAATGAATCAACTTGATAGTTCAAACGGATTGGCTCTAACGCTAAATCCGATTGATTAACTAGTTTGATCTTTAACAATCACAACTAGAACAATCTAATTGATTTAAACCACAATTCTGATTTTAAGAACACGAGAGAGAGAATTCGAATTGATGTTGGACGATGATGATGATTCTCGAATTGCAATTGCACACAAACACAAGTTGTTATTTTTGGAGCCCAAGAGATAGATTAAACCAATTTGGGTTTAATCTCTCTCAAGCTGATTTTTCATTAATGAAATTGCAAAGTATAAATAGAGAATACAAAGCTATTACTTGGGGAGCAAGGAGAAAGGTATGGTCGGCCCTAATAGATAGATTAGGCCTCCTTGTCTTGCTTCCCAAGATATAATAAAATATCTAATAATATCTATCTAGATTCCCCTTAAATAAAATAAATCATGGTTGATTTATTTATTTAAGGAAAATATCCTAACAACTATAAAATATCCAAAACAAACTAAAAAATATCTCTAACAACCAAGAGAGAGAAGATCAACCAACTAACATAAGCCTATTGGCTGATTTCTCTACATTATTTAAAAGAAAAAACACGCCTATTATAAATAAATAAAAGATATTTTCTCTTCCTTAGAATGGTCAAGTCAAAGGGTTGACTTTGACCCATATACCAATTTATCTCACCCGGTCACTTACTAAATTCATCCCTAAAGTGAGACAAACTAATACATGTTTCTAAATAAGGAAATAGATGAATTTCGGCTCCTTGAGTTAATCCATTGAATCCGGGCTCAATTGATGTCGAATGCACGAGACCCACTTTGGCTTGGTTGGCAAGAACAGCTGCCAATCGAACCAAGATTGCTGATGTGCCTTGAGCAATCTTCTGAGCTCGACTTCTTGTAATTGGTCCGTCAGAAGGCACTCGAATCAACTCATCGACGTCGGTTGGAGACATGGCAGGCTTCACTGCATCAAGGGTCTCGTTTTGAGGTTGAATGTTACGAAGATTTTCGTACCAGAACTTTTGCAAGTTTTTTCGTTTTTTTTTCTTGGATGAGTTACTAGGGTCCTAAGAAAAACATTTTGTAAAGACACATTCGACCGTACAACCGTTTAGAGCATTTTCGGGGAGGGTCTCGTTTTGAGGCTAAATGGTACGAAGATTTTCGTACCAGAACTTCTGCGAGTTTTTTTCATTTTTTTGCTTGCTGAGCAAGTAGGGGCCTAAGAAAAACATTTTGTAAAGACACATTCGATCGTACAACCGTTTAGGGCATTTTGGGGGATGGTCTCGTTTTTAGGCTAAATGGAACGAAGATTTTCGTACCAGAACTTTTGCGCGTTTTTTCCGTTTTTTTGCTCGGATGAGCTAGAAGGGGCCTAAGAAAAACATTTTGTAAAGACACATTCGACCGTACAACCGTTTAGGGCCTTTTTAGAGAGGGTCTCGTTTTGAGGCTGAATGGTACGAAAATCTTCGTACCAGAACTTTTGCGAGTTTTTTCCCTTTTTTTTGCTTGGAGGAGCTAGTAGGGTCCTGAGAAAAACATTTTGTAAAGACACATTCGACCGTACAACCGTTTAGGGCATTTTCGGGGATGGTCTCGTTTTGAGGCTGAATGGTACGAAGATTTTCGTACCAGAACTTTTGCGAGTTTTTCCGTTTTTTGCTTGGATTAACTAGTGGGGGCCTAAGAAAAACATTTTGTAAAGACACATTCGACCGTACAACCGTTTAGGGCATTGTCTGGGATGGACTCGTTTTTAGGCTGAATGGTACGAAGATTTTCGTACCAGAACTTTTGCGAGTTTTTTCCGTTTTCTTTTTGCTCGGATGAGCTAGTAGGGGCCTAAGAAAAACATTTTGTAAAGATACATTTGACCGTACAATCGTTTAGGGCATTTTCGGGGATGGTCTCGTTTTGAGGCTCAATGGTACGAAGATTTTCGTACCAGAACTTTTGCGATTTTTTTCCTTTTTTTTGCTTGTATGAGCTAGTAGGGGCCTAAGAAAAACATTTTGTAAAGACACATTCGACCGTACAACCGTTTATGGCATTTTCGGGGATGGTCTCGTTTTTAGGCTAAATGGTACGAAGATTTTCGTACCAGAATTTTGCGAGTTTTTTCCGTTTTTTTTTGCTCGGATGAGCTAGTAGGGGCCTAAGAAAAACATTTTGTAAAGACACATTCGATCGTACAACCGTTTAAGGAATTTTCGGGGATGGTCTCGTTTTTAGGCTAAATGGTACGAAGCTTTTCGTACCAGAACTTTTGCGAGTTTTTTCCGTTTTCTTTTTGCTCGGATGAGCTAGTAGGGGCCTAAGAAAAACATTTTGTAAAGATACATTTGACCGTAAAATCGTTTAGGGCATTTTCGGGGATGGTCTCGTTTTGAGGCTCAATGGTACGAAGATTTTCGTACCAGAACTTTTGCGATTTTTTTCCTTTTTTTTGCTTGTATGAGCTAGTAGGGGCCTAAGAAAAACATTTTGTAAAGACACATTCGACCGTACAACCGTTTATGGCATTTTCGGGGATGGTCTCGTTTTTAGGCTAAATGGTACGAAGATTTTCGTACCAGAATTTTGCGAGTTTTTTCCGTTTTTTTTTGCTCGGATGAGCTAGTAGGGGCCTAAGAAAAACATTTTGTAAAGACACATTCGATCGTACAACCGTTTAAGGAATTTTCGGGGATGGTCTCGTTTTTAGGCTAAATGGTACGAAGATTTTCGTACCAGAACTTTTGCGAGTTTTTTCCGTTTTTTTTTGCATGGATGAGCTAGTAGGGGCCTAAGAAAAACATTTTAAAAAGACACATTCGACCGAACAACCGTTTAGGGCATTTTCGGGGATGGTCTCGTTTTTAGGCTAAATGGTACGAAGATTTTCGTACCAGAACTTTTGCGAGTTTTTTCCGTTTTTTGGCATGGATGAGCTAGTAGGGGCCTAAGAAAAACATTTTGTAAAGACACATTCGACCGTACAACCGTTTATGGCATTTTCGGGGATGGTCTCGTTTTTAGGCTAAATGGTACGAAGATTTTCGTACCAGAATTTTGCGAGTTTTTTCCGTTTTTTTTTGCTCGGATGAGCTAGTAGGGGCCTAAGAAAAACATTTTGTAAAGACACATTCGATCGTACAACCGTTTAAGGAATTTTCGGGGATGGTCTCGTTTTTAGGCTAAATGGTACGAAGATTTTCGTACCAGAACTTTTGCGAGTTTTTTACGTTTTTTTTTTGCATGGATGAGCTAGTAGGGGCCTAAGAAAAACATTTTAAAAAGACACATTCGACCGTACAACCGTTTAGGGCATTTTCAAGGATGGTCTCGTTTTTATGCTAAATGGTACGAAGATTTTCGTACCAGAACTTTTGCGAGTTTTTTTCCTTTTTTTTTTGCTCGGATGAGCTAGTAGGGGCCTAAGAAAAAGATTTGTAAAGACACATTCGACCGTACAACCGATTAGGGCATTTTCGGGGATGGTCTCGTTTTTAGGCTGAATGGTTCGAAGATTTTCGTACCAGAACATTTGCGAGTTTTTTCCGTTTTTTTTGCTCGGATGAGCTAGTAGGGTCCTAAGAAAACATTTTGTAAAGACACATTCGACCGTACAACCGTTTAGAGCATTTTCGGGGAGGGTCTCGTTTTGAGGTCGAATGGTACGAAGATTTTCGTTCCAGAACTTTTGCGAGTTTTTTCCTTTTTTTTTGCTTGGATGAGTTAGTAGGGTTCTAAGAAAAACATTTTGTAAAGACACATTCGACCGTACAACCGTTTAGGGCATTTTCGGGGAGGGTCTCGTTTTGAGGCTAAATGGTACGAAGATTTTCGCACAAAACTTTTGCGCGTTTTTTCCGTTTTTTTGCTCGGATGAGCTAGTAGGGGCCTAAGAAAAACATTTTGTAAAGACACATTCGACCGTACAACCGTTTAGGGCCTTTTCAGAGAGGGTCTCGTTTTGAGGCTGAATGGTACGAAAATCTTCGTAACAGAACTTTTGCGAGTTTTTTCCGTTTTTTTTTACTCGGATGAGCTAGTAGGGGCCTAAGAAAAACATTTTGTAAAGATACATTCGACCGTATAACCGTTTAGGGCGTTTTCGGGGATGGTCTGGTTGAGGCTGAATGGTACGAAGATTTTCGTACCAGAACTTTTGCGATTTTTTTCCATTTTTTTGCTTGCTGAGCAAGTAGGGGCCTAAGAAAAACATTTTTGTAAGGACACATTCGGCCGTACAACCGTTTAGGGCATTTTCCGGGGATGGTATCGTTTTTAGGCTAAATGGTACGAAGATTTTCGTACCGAACTTTTGCGCGTTTTTTCCGTTTTTTTGCTCGGATGAGCTAGTAGGGGCCTAAGAAAAACATTTTGTAAAGACACATTCGATTATACAACCGTTTAGGGCATTTTCGGAGAGGGTCTCGTTTTGAGGATGAATGGTACGAAAATCTTCGTACCAGTACTTTTGCGAGCTTTTTCTGTTTTTTTTGCTTGGATGAGCTAGTAGGGTACTAAGAAAAACATTTTGTAAAGACACATTCGACCGTACAACCGTTTAGGGCATTTCCGGGGATGGTCTCGTTTTTAGGCTGAATGGTACGAATCTTCGTACCAGAACTATTGCGAGGTTTTTCCGTTTTTTTTGCTCGGATGAGCTAGTAGGGTCCTAAGAAAAACATTTTGTAAAGACACATTCGACCGTACAACCGTTTAGGGCATTTTCGGGGAGGGTCTCGTTTTGAGGTTGAATGGTACGAAGATTTTCGTACCAGAACTTTTGCGAGTTTTTTCCGTTTTTTTTGCTTGGATGTGCTAGTAGGGGCCTACGAAAAACATTTTGTAAAGACACATTCGACCGTATAACCGTTTAGGGCATTTTCGGGGAGGGTCTCGTTTTGTGGTTGAATGGAACGAAGATTTTCATACCAGAACTTTTGCGAGTTTTTTCCATTTTTTTTTGCTTGGATGAGCTAGTAGGGTCCTAAGAAAAACATTTTGTAAAGAAACATTCGACCGTACAACCGTTTAGGGCATTTTCGGGGATGGTCTCGTTTTGAGGCTGAATGGTAGGAAGATTTTCGTACCAGAACTTTTTCGAGTTTTTCCGTTTTTTTGCTTGGATTAGCTAGTGGGGCCCTAAGAAAAACATTTTGTAAAGACACATTCGACCGTAGAACCGTTTAGTACATTTTCGGGGATGGTCTCGTTTTGAGGCTGAATGGTAGGAAGATTTTCGTACCAGAACTTTTTCGAGTTTTTCCGTTTTTTTGCTTGAATGAGCTAGTAAGGGCCTAAGAAAAACATTTTGTAAAGACACATTCGACCGTACAACCGTTTATGGCATTTTCGGGGATGGTCTCGTTTTTAGGCTATATGGTACGAAGATTTTCGTACCAGAACTTTTGCGAGTTTTTTCCTTTTTTTGCTCGGATGAGCCAGTAGGGGCCTAAGAAAAACATTTTGTAAAGACACATTCGACCGTACAACCGTTTAGGGCAATTTTGGGGAGAGTCTCGTTTTGAGGCTGAATGGTACGAAGATTTTCGTACCTGAAAATTTTGCGAGTTTTTTCCGTTTTTTTGCTCGGATGAGCTAGTAGACGCCTAAGAAAAACATTTTGTAAAGACACATTCGACCGTACAACCGTTTAGGGCATTTTCGGGGAGGGTCTCGTTTTGTGGTTGAATTGAACGAAGATTTTCATACCAGAACTTTTGCGAGTTTTTTCCATTTTTTTGCTTGGATGAGCTAGTAGGGTCCTAAGAAAAACATTTTGTAAAGACACATTCGACCGTACAACCGTTTAGGGCATTTTCGGGGATGGTCTCGTTTTGAGGCTGAATGGTAGGAAGATTTTCGTACCAGAACTTTTTCGAGTTTTTCCGTTTTTTTGCTTGGATTAGCTAGTGGGGGCCTAAGAAAAACATTTTGTAAAGACACATTCGACCGTACAACCGTTTAGTACATTTTCGGGGATGGTCTCGTTTTGAGGCTGAATGGTAGGAAGATTTTCGTACCAGAACTTTTTCGAGTTTTTCCGTTTTTTTGCTCGGATGAGCTAGTAGGGGCCTAAGAAAAACATTTTGTAAAGACACATTCGACCGTACAACCGTTTAGGGCCTTTTTAGAGAGGGTCTCGTTTTTAGGCTGAGTGGTACGAAGATTTTCGTACAAGAACTTTTGTGAGTTTTTTCTGTTTTTTTGGCTCGGATGAGCTAGTAGGGGCCTAAGAAAAACATTTTGTAAAGACACATTCGACCGTACAACCGTTTACGGCATTTTCGGGGATGGTCTCGTTTTTAGGCTAAATGGTACGAAGATTTTCGTACCAGAACTTATGCGAGTTATTTCTATTTTTTTGCTCGGATGAGCTAGTAGGGGCCTAAGAAAAACATTTTGTAAAGACACATTCGACCGTACAACCGTTTAGAGCATTTTCGGAGAGGGTCTCGTTTTGAGGCAATGGTACGAAGATTTTGGTACATGAATTTTGCGAGTTTTTTCCGTTTTTTTTTGCATGGATGAGCTAGTAGGGGCCTAAGAAAAACATTTTGTAAAAACACATTCGACCGTACAACCGTTTAGGGCATTTTCGGGGATGGTCTCGTTTTTAGGCTAAATGGTACGAAGATTTTCGTACCAGAACTTTTGCGAGTTTTTTCCGTTTTTTTTGGCATGGATGACTAGTAGGGCCTAAGAAAAACATTTTAAAAAGACACATTCGACCGTACAACAGTTTAAGGCATTTTCAAGGATGGTCTCCTTTTTATGCTAAATGGTACGAAGATTTTTGTACCAGAACAGATGCGAGTTTTTTCCGTTTTTTTTTGCTCGGATGAGCTAGTAGGGGCCTAAGAAAAACATTTTGTAAAGACACATTCGACCGTACAACCGTTTAGGGCATTTTCGGGGAGGGTCTCGGTTTGAGGTTAAATGGTACAAAGATTTTCGTACCAGAACTTTTGCGAGTTTTTTCCTTTTTTTTTGCTTGGATGAGCTAGGTTGTCCTAAGAAAAACATTGTGTAAAGACACATTCGACCGTACAACCGTTTAGGGCCTTTTCAGAGAGGGTCTCGTTTTGAGGCTGAATGGTACGAAAATCTTCGTAACAGAACTTTTGCGAGTTTTTTCCGTTTTTTTTGCTCGGATGAGCTAGTAGGGGCCTAAGAAAAACATTTTGTAAAGACACATTCGACCGTACAACCGTTTAGGGCATTTCCGGGGATGGTCTCGTTTTTAGGCTGAATGGTACGAAGATTTTCGTACCAGAACTTTTGCGAGTTTTTTCCGTTTTTTTTTGCTCGGATCAGCTAGTAGGGTCCTAAGAAAAACATTTTGTAAAGACACATTCGACCGTACAACCGTTTAGGGCATTTTCGGTGAGGGTCTCGTTTTGAGGTTGAATGGTACGAAGATTTTCGTACCAGAACTTTTGCTAGTTTTTTCCATTTTTGGCTTGGATGTGCTAGTAGGGGCCTACGAAAAACATTTTGTAAAGACACATTCGACCGTACAACCGTTGAGGGCATTTTCGGGGAGGGTCTTGTTTTGTGGTTGAATGGAACGAAGATTTTCATACCAGAACTTTTGCGAGTTTTTTCCATTTTTTTTGCTTGGATGAGCTAGTAGGGTCCTAAGAAAACATTTTGTAAAGACACATTCGACCGTACAACCGTTTAGGGCATTTTCGGGGATGGTCTCGTTTTGAGGCTGAATGGTAGGAAGATTTTCGTACCAGAACTTTTTCGAGTTTTTCCGTTTTTTTGCTTGGATTAGCTAGTGGGGGCCTAAGAAAAACATTTTGTAAAGACACATTCGACCGTACAACCGTTTAGTACATTTTCGGGGATGGTCTCGTTTTGAGGCTGAATGGTAGGAAGATTTTCGTACCAGAACTTTTTCGAGTTTTTCCGTTTTTTTGCTCGGATGAGCTAGTAGGGGCCTAAGAAAAACATTTTGTAAAGACACATTCGACCGTACAACCGTTTAGGGCCTTTTTAGAGAGGGTCTCGTTTTTAGGCTGAGTGGTACGAAGATTTTCGTACCAGAACTTTTGCGAGTTTTTTCCTTTTTTTTGCTTGTATGAGCTAGTAGGGGCCTAAGAAAAACATTTTGTAAAGACACATTCGACCGTACAACCGTTTATGGCATTTTCGGGGATGGTCTCGTTTTTAGGCTAAATGGTACGAAGATTTTCGTACCAGAACTTTTGCGAGTTTTTTCCTTTTTTTGCTCGGATGAGCCAGTAGGGGCCTAAGAAAAACATTTTGTAAAGACACATTCGACCGTACAACCGTTTAGGGCATTTTTGGGGAGAGTCTCGTTTTGAGGCTGAATGGTACGAAGATTTTCGTACCTGAAAATTTTGCGAGTTTTTTCCGTTTTTTTGCTCGGATGAGCTAGTAGACGCCTAAGAAAAACATTTTGTAAAGACACATTCGACCGTACAACCGTTTAGGGCATTTTCGGGGAGGGTCTCGTTTGGTGGTTGAATGGAACGAAGATTTTCATACCAGAACTTTTGCGAGTTTTTTCCATTTTTTTTGCTTGGATGAGCTAGTAGGGTCCTAAGAAAACATTTTGTAAAGACACATTCGACCGTACAACCGTTTAGGGCATTTTCGGGGATTGTCTCGTTTTGAGGCTGAATGGTAGGAAGATTTTCGTACCAGAACTTTTTCGAGTTTTTCCGTTTTTTTGCTTGGATTAGCTAGTGGGGGCCTAAGAAAAACATTTTGTAAAGACACATTCGACCGTACAACCGTTTAGTACATTTTCGGGGATGGTCTCGTTTTGAGGCTGAATGGTAGGAAGATTTTCGTACCAGAACTTTTTCGAGTTTTTCCGTTTTTTTGCTCGGATGAGCTAGTAGGGGCCTAAGAAAAACATTTTGTAAAGACACATTCGACCGTACAACCGTTTAGGGCCTTTTTAGAGAGGGTCTCGTTTTTAGGCTAAGTGGTACGAAGATTTTCGTACCAGAACCTTTGCGAGTTTTTTCTGTTTTTTTGGCTTGGATGAGCTAGTAGGGGCCTAAGAAAAACATTTTGTAAAGACACATTCGACCGTACAATCGTTTAGGGCATTTTCGGGGATGGTCTCGTTTTTAGGCTAAATGGTACGAAGATTTTCGTACCAGAACTTATGCGAGTTATTTCCGTTTTTTTTGCTCGGATGAGCTAGTAGGGGCCTAAGAAAAACATTTTGTAAAGACACATTCGACCGTACAACCGTTTAGAGCATTTTCGGAGAGGGTCTCGTTTTGAGGCTTAATGGTACGAAGATTTTCGTACATGAATTTTGCGAGTTTTTTCCGTTTTTTTTTGCTTGGATGAGCTAGTAGGGGCCTAAGAAAAACATTTTGTAAAGACACATTCGACCGTACAACCGTTTAGGGCATTTTCGGGGATGGTCTCGTTTTTAAGCTAAATGGTACGAAGATTTTCGTACCAGAACTTTTGCGAGTTTTTTCCGTTTTTTTGGCATGGATGACTAGTAGGGCCTAAGAAAAACATTTTAAAAAGACACATTCGACCATACAACAGTTTAAGGCATTTTCAGGGATGGCCTCGTTTTTATGCTAAATGGTACGAAGATTTTCGTACCAGAACTTTTTCGAGTTTTTCCGTTTTTTTGCTCGGATTAGCTAGTGGGGGCCTAAGAAAAACATTTTGTAAAGACACATTCGACCATACAACCGTTTAGGGCCTTTTCAGAGAGGGTCTCTATTTGAGGCTGAATGGTACGAAAATCTTCGTACCAGAGCTTTTGCGAGTTTTTTCTGTTTTTTTTGCTCGGATGAGTTAGTAGGGTCCTAAGAAAAACATTGTGTAAAGACACATTCGACCGTACAACCGTTTAGGGCCTTTTCGGAGAGGGTCTCGTTTTGAGGCTGAATGGTACGAAGATTTTCGTACCTGAAAATTTTGCGAGTTTTTTCCGTTTTTTTGCTCGGATGAGCTAGTAGACGCCTAAGAAAAACATTTTGTAAAGACACTTTTGACCGTACAACCGTTTAGGGCATTTTCGGGGAGGGTCTCGTTTGGTGGTTGAATGGAACGAAGATTTTCATACCAGAACTTTTGCGAGTTTTTTCCATTTTTTTTGCTTGGATGAGCTAGTAGGGTCCTAAGAAAACATTTTGTAAAGACACATTCGACCGTACAACCGTTTAGGGCATTTTCGGGGATGGTCTCGTTTTGAGGCTGAATGGTAGGAAGATTTTCGTACCAGAACTTTTTCGAGTTTTTCCGTTTTTTTGCTTGGATTAGCTAGTGGGGGCCAAAGAAAAACATTTTGTAAAGACACATTCGACCGTACAACCGTTTAGTACATTTTCGGGGATGGTCTCGTTTTGAGGCTGAATGGTAGGAAGATTTTCGTACCAGAACTTTTTCGAGTTTTTCCGTTTTTTTGCTCGGATGAGCTAGTAGGGGCCTAAGAAAAACATTTTGTAAAGACACATTCGACCGTACAACCGTTTAGGGCCTTTTTAGAGAGGGTCTCGTTTTTAGGCTGAGTGGTACGAAGATTTTCGTACAAGAACTTTTGTGAGTTTTTTCTGTTTTTTTGGCTCGGATGAGCTAGTAGGGGCCTAAGAAAAACATTTTGTAAAGACACATTCGACCGTACAACCGTTTACGGCATTTTCGGGGATGGTCTCGTTTTTAGGCTAAATGGTACGAAGATTTTCGTACCAGAACTTATGCGAGTTATTTCTATTTTTTTGCTCGGATGAGCTAGTAGGGGCCTAAGAAAAACATTTTGTAAAGACACATTCGACCGTACAACCGTTTAGAGCATTTTCGGAGAGGGTCTCGTTTTGAGGCAATGGTACGAAGATTTTGGTACATGAATTTTGCGAGTTTTTTCCGTTTTTTTTTGCTTGGATGAGCTAGTAGGGGCCTAAGAAAAACATTTTGTAAAAACACATTCGACCGTACAACCGTTTAGGGCATTTTCGGGGATGGTCTCGTTTTTAGGCTAAATGGTACGAAGATTTTCGTACCAGAACTTATGCGAGTTATTTCCGTTTTTTTGCTCGGATGAGCTAGTAGGGGCCTAAGAAAAACATTTTTTAAAGACACATTCGACCGTACAACCGTTTAGAGCATTTTCGGAGAGGGTCTCGTTTTGAGGCAATGGTACGAAGATTTTCGTACATGAATTTTGCGAGTTTTTTCCGTTTTTTTTTGCTTGGATGAGCTAGTAGGGGCCTAAGAAAAACATTTTGTAAAGACACATTCGACCGTACAACCGTTTAGGGCATTTTCGGGGATGGTCTCGTTTTTAGGCTAAATGGTACGAAGATTTTCGTACCAGAACTTTTGCGAGTTTTTTCCGTTTTTTTTGGCATGGATGACTAGTAGGGCCTAAGAAAAACATTTTAAAAAGACACATTCAACCGTACAACAGTTTAAGGCATTTTCAGGGATGGCCTCGTTTTTATGCTAAATGGTACGAAGATTTTCGTACCAGAACTTTTTCGAGTTTTTCCGTTTTTTTGCTCGGATTAGCTAGTGGGGGCCTAAGAAAAACATTGTGTAAAGACACATTCGACCGTACAACCGTTTAGGGCCTTTTCAGAGAGGGTCTCGTTTTTAGGCTGAATGGTACGAAAATCTTCGTACCAGAACTTTTGCGGGTTTTTTCTGTTTTTTTTGCTCGGATGAGTTAGTAGGGTCCTAAGAAAAACATTTTGTAAAGACACATTCGACCGTACAACCGTTTAGGGCCTTTTTAGAGAGGGTCTCGGTTTGAGGTTGAATGGTACAAAGATTTTCGTACCAGAACTTTTCCGAGTTTTTTCCTTTTTTTTTGCTCGGATGAGCTAGTAGGGTCCTAAGAAAAACATTGTGTAAAGACACATTCGATCGTACAACCGTTTAGGGCCTTTTCAGAGAGGGTCTCGTTTTGAGGCTGAATGGTACGAAAATCTTCGTAACAGAACTTTTGCGAGTTTTTTCCGTTTTTTTTGCTCGGATGAGCTAGTAGGGGCCTAAGAAAAACATTTTGTAAAGACACATTCGACCGTACAACCGTTTAGGGCATTTCCGGGGATGGTCTCGTTTTGAGGTTGAATGGTACGAAGATTTTCGTACCAGAACTTTTGCGAGTTTTTCCATTTTTTTGCTTGGATGTGCTAGTAGGGGCCTACGAAAAACATTTTGTAAAGACACATTCGACCGTACAACCGTTGAGGGCATTTTCGGGGAGGGTCTCGTTTTGTGGTTGAATGGAACGAAGATTTTCATACCAGAACTTTTGCGAGTTTTTTCCATTTTTTTTGCTTGGATGAGCTAGTAGGGTCCTAAGAAAAACATTTTGTAAAGACACATTCGACCGTACAACCGTTTAGGGCATTTTCGGGGAGGGTCTCGGTTTGAGGTTGAATGGTACAAAGATTTTCGTACCAGAACTTTTGCGAGTTTTTTCCTTTTTTTTTGCTTGGATGAGCTAGTAGGGTCCTAAGAAAAACATTGTGTAAAGACACATTCGACCGTACAACCGTTTAGGGCCTTTTCGGAGAGGGTCTCGTTTTGAGGCTGAATGGTACGAAGATTTTCGTACCTGAAAATTTTGCGAGTTTTTTCCGTTTTTTTGCTCGGATGAGCTAGTAGACGCCTAAGAAAAACATTTTGTAAAGACACTTTTGACCGTACAACCGTTTAGGGCATTTTCGGGGAGGGTCTCGTTTGGTGGTTGAATGGAACGAAGATTTTCATACCAGAACTTTTGCGAGTTTTTTCCATTTTTTTTGCTTGGATGAGCTAGTAGGGTCCTAAGAAAACATTTTGTAAAGACACATTCGACCGTACAACCGTTTAGGGCATTTTCGGGGATGGTCTCGTTTTGAGGCTGAATGGTAGGAAGATTTTCGTACCAGAACTTTTTCGAGTTTTTCCGTTTTTTTGCTTGGATTAGCTAGTGGGGGCCAAAGAAAAACATTTTGTAAAGACACATTCGACCGTACAACCGTTTAGTACATTTTCGGGGATGGTCTCGTTTTGAGGCTGAATGGTAGGAAGATTTTCGTACCAGAACTTTTTCGAGTTTTTCCGTTTTTTTGCTCGGATGAGCTAGTAGGGGCCTAAGAAAAACATTTTGTAAAGACACATTCGACCGTACAACCGTTTAGGGCCTTTTTAGAGAGGGTCTCGTTTTTAGGCTGAGTGGTACGAAGATTTTCGTACAAGAACTTTTGTGAGTTTTTTCTGTTTTTTTGGCTCGGATGAGCTAGTAGGGGCCTAAGAAAAACATTTTGTAAAGACACATTCGACCGTACAACCGTTTACGGCATTTTCGGGGATGGTCTCGTTTTTAGGCTAAATGGTACGAAGATTTTCGTACCAGAACTTATGCGAGTTATTTCTATTTTTTTGCTCGGATGAGCTAGTAGGGGCCTAAGAAAAACATTTTGTAAAGACACATTCGACCGTACAACCGTTTAGAGCATTTTCGGAGAGGGTCTCGTTTTGAGGCAATGGTACGAAGATTTTGGTACATGAATTTTGCGAGTTTTTTCCGTTTTTTTTTGCTTGGATGAGCTAGTAGGGGCCTAAGAAAAACATTTTGTAAAAACACATTCGACCGTACAACCGTTTAGGGCATTTTCGGGGATGGTCTCGTTTTTAGGCTAAATGGTACGAAGATTTTCGTACCAGAACTTATGCGAGTTATTTCCGTTTTTTTGCTCGGATGAGCTAGTAGGGGCCTAAGAAAAACATTTTTTAAAGACACATTCGACCGTACAACCGTTTAGAGCATTTTCGGAGAGGGTCTCGTTTTGAGGCAATGGTACGAAGATTTTCGTACATGAATTTTGCGAGTTTTTTCCGTTTTTTTTTGCTTGGATGAGCTAGTAGGGGCCTAAGAAAAACATTTTGTAAAGACACATTCGACCGTACAACCGTTTAGGGCATTTTCGGGGATGGTCTCGTTTTTAGGCTAAATGGTACGAAGATTTTCGTACCAGAACTTTTGCGAGTTTTTTCCGTTTTTTTTGGCATGGATGACTAGTAGGGCCTAAGAAAAACATTTTAAAAAGACACATTCAACCGTACAACAGTTTAAGGCATTTTCAGGGATGGCCTCGTTTTTATGCTAAATGGTACGAAGATTTTCGTACCAGAACTTTTTCGAGTTTTTCCGTTTTTTTGCTCGGATTAGCTAGTGGGGGCCTAAGAAAAACATTGTGTAAAGACACATTCGACCGTACAACCGTTTAGGGCCTTTTCAGAGAGGGTCTCGTTTTTAGGCTGAATGGTACGAAAATCTTCGTACCAGAACTTTTGCGGGTTTTTTCTGTTTTTTTTGCTCGGATGAGTTAGTAGGGTCCTAAGAAAAACATTTTGTAAAGACACATTCGACCGTACAACCGTTTAGGGCCTTTTTAGAGAGGGTCTCGGTTTGAGGTTGAATGGTACAAAGATTTTCGTACCAGAACTTTTCCGAGTTTTTTCCTTTTTTTTTGCTCGGATGAGCTAGTAGGGTCCTAAGAAAAACATTGTGTAAAGACACATTCGATCGTACAACCGTTTAGGGCCTTTTCAGAGAGGGTCTCGTTTTGAGGCTGAATGGTACGAAAATCTTCGTAACAGAACTTTTGCGAGTTTTTTCCGTTTTTTTTGCTCGGATGAGCTAGTAGGGGCCTAAGAAAAACATTTTGTAAAGACACATTCGACCGTACAACCGTTTAGGGCATTTCCGGGGATGGTCTCGTTTTTAGGCTGAATGGTACGAAGATTTTCGTACCAGAACTTTTGCGAGTTTTTTCCGTTTTTTTTTGCTCGGATCAGCTAGTAGGGTCCTAAGAAAAACATTTTGTAAAGACACATTCGACCGTACAACTGTTTAGGGCATTTTCGGGGAGGGTCTCGTTTTGAGGTTGAATGGTACGAAGATTTTCGTACCAGAACTTTTGCGAGTTTTTTCCATTTTTTTGCTTGGATGTGCTAGTAGGGGCCTACGAAAAACATTTTGTAAAGACACATTCGACCGTACAACCGTTGAGGGCATTTTCGGGGAGGGTCTCGTTTTGTGGTTGAATGGAACGAAGATTTTCATACCAGAACTTTTGCGAGTTTTTTCCATTTTTTTTGCTTGGATGAGCTAGTAGGGTCCTAACAAAAAACATTTTGTAAAGACACATTCGACTGTACAACCGTTTAGGGCATTTTCGGGGATGGTCTCGTTTTGAGGCTGAATGGTAGGAAGATTTTCGTACCAGAACTTTTTCGAGTTTTTCCGTTTTTTTGCTCGGATGAGCTAGTAGGGGCCTAAGAAAAACATTTTGTAAAGACACATTCGACCGTACAACCGTTTAGGGCCTTTTTAGAGAGGGTCTCGTTTTTAGGCTGAGTGGTACGAAGATTTTCGTACCAGAACTTTTGCGAGTTTTTTCCTTTTTTTTGCTTGTATGAGCTAGTAGGGGCCTAAGAAAAACATTTTGTAAAGACACATTCGACCGTACAACCGTTTATGGCATTTTCGGGGATGGTCTCGTTTTTAGGCTAAATGGTACGAAGATTTTCGTACCAGAACTTTTGCGAGTTTTTTCCGTTTTTTTTGCTCGGATGAGCCAGTAGGGGCCTAAGAAAAACATTTTGTAAAGACACATTCGACCGTACAACCGTTTAGGGCATTTTTGGGGAGAGTCTCTTTTTGAGGCTGAATGGTACGAAGATTTTCGTACCTGAAAATTTTGCGAGTTTTTTCCGTTTTTTTGCTCGGATGAGCTAGTAGACGCCTAAGAAAAACATTTTGTAAAGACACATTCGACCGTACAACCGTTTAGGGCATTTTCGGGGAGGGTCTCGTTTGGTGGTTGAATGGAACGAAGATTTACATACCAGAACTTTTGCGAGTTTTTTCCATTTTTTTTGCTTGGATGAGCTAGTAGGGTCCTAAGAAAACATTTTGTAAAGACACATTCGACCGTACAACCGTTTAGGGCATTTTCGGTGATGGTCTCGTTTTGAGGCTGAATGGTAGGAAGATTTTCGTACCCGAACTTTTTCGAGTTTTTCCGTTTTTTTGCTTGGATTAGCTAGTGGGGGCCTAAGAAAAACAATTTGTAAAGACACATTCGACCGTACAACCGTTTAGTACATTTTCGGGGATGGTCTCGTTTTGAGGCTGAATGGTAGGAAGATTTTCGTACCAGAACTTTTTCGAGTTTTTCCATTTTTTTGCTCGGATGAGCTAGTAGGGGCCTAAGAAAAACATTTTGTAAAGACACATTCGACCGTACAACCGTTTAGGGCCTTTTTAGAGAGGGTCTCGTTTTTAGGCTAAGTGGTACGAAGATTTTCGTACCAGAACTTTTGCGAGTTTTTTCTGTTTTTTTGGCTTGGATTAGCTAGTGGGGGCCTAAGAAAAACATTGTGTAAAGACACATTCGACCGTACAACCGTTTAGGGCCTTTTCAGAGAGGGTCTCGTTTTGAGGCTGAATGGTACGAAAATCTTCGTACCAGAACTTTTGCGAGTTTTTTCTGTTTTTTTTGCTCGGATGAGTTAGTAGGGTCCTAAGAAAAACATTTTGTAAAGACACATTCGACCGTACAACCGTTTAGGGCATTTCCGGGGATGGTCTCGTTTTTAGGCTGAATGGTACGAAGATTTTCGTACCAGAACTTTTGCGAGTTTTTTCCGTTTTTTCTTGCTCGGATCAGCTAGTAGGGTCCTAAGAAAAACATTTTGTAAAGACACATTCGACCGTACAACCGTTTAGGGCCTTTTTAGAGAGGGTCTCGTTTTTAGGCTAAATGGTACGAAGATTTTCGTACCAGAACTTTTGCGAGTTTTTTCCGTTTTTTTTGCTCGGATGAGCCAGTAGGGGCCTAAGAAAAACATTTTGTAAAGACACATTCGACCGTACAACCGTTTAGGGCCTTTTCAGAGAGGGTCTCGTTTTGAGGCTGAATGGTACGAAAATCTTCGTAACAGAACTTTTGCGAGTTTTTTCCGTTTTTTTTGCTCGGATGAGCTAGTAGGGGCCTAAGAAAAACATTTTGTAAAGACACATTCGACCGTACAACCGTTTAGGGCATTTCCGGGGATGGTCTCGTTTTTAGGCTGAATGGTACGAAGATTTTCGTACCAGAACTTTTGCGAGTTTTTTCCATTTTTTTTTGCTCGGATCAGCTAGTAGGGTCCTAAGAAAAACATTTTGTAAAGACACATTCGACCGTACAACCGTTTAGGGCATTTTCGGGGAGGGTCTCGTTTTGAGGTTGAATGGTACGAAGATTTTCGTACCAGAACTTTTGCGAGTTTTTCCATTTTTTTGCTTGGATGTGCTAGTAGGGGCCTACGAAAAACATTTTGTAAAGACACATTCGACCGTACAACCGTTGAGGGCATTTTCGGGGAGGGTCTCGTTTTGTGGTTGAATGGAACGAAGATTTTCATACCAGAACTTTTGCGAGTTTTTTCCATTTTTTTTGCTTGGATGAGCTAGTAGGGTCCTAAGAAAAACATTTTGTAAAGACACATTCGACTGTACAACCGTTTAGGGCATTTTCGGGGATGGTCTCGTTTTGAGGCTGAATGGTAGGAAGATTTTCGTACCAGAACTTTTTCGAGTTTTTCCGTTTTTTTGCTTGGATTAGCTAGTGGGGGCCTAAGAAAAACATTTTGTAAAGACACATTCGACCGTACAACCGTTTAGTACATTTTCGGGGATGGTCTCGTTTTGAGGCTGAATGGTAGGAAGATTTTCGTACCAGAACTTTTTCGAGTTTTTCCGTTTTTTTGCTCGGATGAGCTAGTAGGGGCCTAAGAAAAACATTTTGTAAAGACACATTCGACCGTACAACCGTTTAGGGCCTTTGTAGAGAGGGTCTCGTTTTTAGGCTGAGTGGTACGAAGATTTTCGTACCAGAACTTTTGCGAGTTTTTTCCTTTTTTTTGCTTGTATGAGCTAGTAGGAGCCTAAGAAAAACATTTTGTAAAGACACATTCGACCGTACAACCGTTTATGTCATTTTCGGGGATGGTCTCGTTTTTAGGCTAAATGGTACGAAGATTTTCGTACCAGAACTTTTGCGAGTTTTTTCCGTTTTTTTTGCTCGGATGAGCCAGTAGGGGCCTAAGAAAAACATTTTGTAAAGACACATTCGACCGTACAACCGTTTAGGGCATTTTTCGGGAGAGTCTCGTTTTGAGGCTGAATGGTACGAAGATTTTCGTACCTGAAAATTTTGCGAGTTTTTTCCGTTTTTTTGCTCGGATGAGCTAGTAGACGCCTAAGAAAAACATTTTGTAAAGACACATTCGACCGTACAACCGTTTAGGGCATTTTCGGGGAGGGTCTCGTTTGGTGGTTGAATGGAACGAAGATTTTCATACCAGAACTTTTTCGAGTTTTTCCGTTTTTTTGCTCGGATGAGCTAGTAGGGGCCTAAGAAAAACATTTTGTAAAGACACATTCGACCGTACAACCGTTTAGGGCCTTTGTAGAGAGGGTCTCGTTTTTAGGCTGAGTGGTACGAAGATTTTCGTACCAGAACTTTTGCGAGTTTTTTCCTTTTTTTTGCTTGTATGAGCTAGTAGGAGCCTAAGAAAAACATTTTGTAAAGACACATTCGACCGTACAACCGTTTATGTCATTTTCGGGGATGGTCTCGTTTTTAGGCTAAATGGTACGAAGATTTTCGTACCAGAACTTTTGCGAGTTTTGTCCGTTTTTTTTGCTCGGATGAGCCAGTAGGGGCCTAAGAAAAACATTTTGTAAAGACACATTCGACCGTACAACCGTTTAGGGCATTTTTCGGGAGAGTCTCGTTTTGAGGCTGAATGGTACGAAGATTTTCGTACCTGAAAATTTTGCGAGTTTTTTCCGTTTTTTTGCTCGGATGAGCTAGTAGACGCCTAAGAAAAACATTTTGTAAAGACACATTCGACCGTACAACCGTTTAGGGCATTTTCGGGGAGGGTCTCGTTTGGTGGTTGAATGGAACGAAGATTTTCATACCAGAACTTTTGCGAGTTTTTTCCATTTTTTTTGCTTGGATGAGCTAGTAGGGTCCTAAGAAAACATTTTGTAAAGACACATTCGACCGTACAACCGTTTAGGGCATTTTTCGGGAGAGTCTCGTTTTGAGGCTGAATGGTACGAAGATTTTCGTACCTGAAAATTTTGCGAGTTTTTTCCGTTTTTTTGCTCGGATGAGCTAGTAGACGCCTAAGAAAAACATTTTGTAAAGACACATTCGACCGTACAACCGTTTAGGGCATTTTCGGGGAGGGTCTCGTTTGGTGGTTGAATGGAACGAAGATTTTCATACCAGAACTTTTGCGAGTTTTTTCCATTTTTTTTGCTTGGATGAGCTAGTAGGGTCCTAAGAAAACATTTTGTAAAGACACATTCGACCGTACAACCGTTTAGGACATTTTCGATGGAGGGTCTCGTTTGGTGGTTGAATGGAACGAAGATTTTCATACCAGAACTTTTGCGAGTTTTTTCCATTTTTTTTGCTTGGATGAGCTAGTAGGGTCCTAAGAAAACATTTTGTAAAGACACATTCGACCGTACAACCGTTTAGGGCATTTTCGGGGATGGTCTCGTTTTGAGGCTGAATGGTAGGAAGATTTTCGTATCAGAACTTTTTCGAGTTTTTCCGTTTTTTTGCTTGGATTAGCTAGTGGGGGCCTAAGAAAAACATTTTGTAAAGACACATTCGACCGTACAACCGTTTAGTACATTTTCGGGGATGGTCTCGTTTTGAGGCTGAATGGTAGGAAGATTTTCGTACCAGAACTTTTTCGAGTTTTTCCGTTTTTTTGCTCGGATGAGCTAGTTGGGGCCTAAGAAAAACATTTTGTAAAGACACATTCGACCGTACAACCGTTTAGGGCCTTTTTAGAGAGGGTCTCGTTTTTAGGCTAAGTGGTACGAAGATTTTCGTACCAGAACTTTTGCGAGTTTTTTCTGTTTTTTTGGCTTGGATGAGCTAGTAGGGGCCTAAGAAAAACATTTTGTAAAGACACATTCGACCGTACAACCGTTTAGGGCATTTTCGGGGATGGTCTCGTTTTTAGGCTAAATGGTACGAAGATTTTCGTACCAGAACTTATGCGAGTTATTTCCGTTTTTTTGCTCGGATGAGCTAGTAGGGGCCTAAGAAAAACATTTTGTAAAGACACATTCGACCGTACAACCGTTTAGAGCATTTTCGGAGAGGGTCTCGTTTTGAGGCAATGGTACGAAGATTTTCGTACATGAATTTTGCGAGTTTTTTCCTTTTTTTTTGCTTGGATGAGCTAGTAGGGGCCTAAGAAAAACATTTTGTAAAGACACATTCGACCGTACAACCGTTTAGGGCATTTTCGGGGATGGTCTCGTTTTTAGGCTAAATGGTACGAAGATTTTCGTACCAGAACTTTTGCGAGTTTTTACCGTTTTTTTTGGCATGGATGACTAGTAGGGCCTAAGAAAAACATTTTAAAAAGACACATTCGACCGTACAACAGTTTAAGGCATTTTCAGGGATGGCCTCGTTTTGAGGCTGAATGGTAGGAAGATTTTCGTACCAGAACTTTTTCGAGTTTTTCCGTTTTGTGGTTTTTTTGTAAAGACACATTCGACCGTACAACCGTTTACGACATTTTCGGGGATGGTCTCGTTTTTAGGCTGAATGGTACGAAGATTTTCGTACCAGAACTTTTGCGAGTTTTTTCCGTTTTTTTTTGCTCGGATGAGCCAGTAGGGGCCTAAGAAAAACATTTTGTAAAGACACATTCGACCGTACAACCGTTTAGGGCATTTTTGGGGAGAGTCTCGTTTTGAGGCTGAATGGTACGAAGATTTTCGTACCAGAAAATTTTGCGAGTTTTTTCCGTTTTTTTGCTCGGATGAGCTAGTACACGCCTAAGAAAAACATTTTGTAAAGACACATTCGACCGTACAACTGTTTAGGGCATTTTCGGGGAGGGTCTCGTTTGGTGGTTGAATGGAACGAAGATTTTCATACCAGAACTTTTGCGAGTTTTTTCCATTTTTTTGCTTGGATGAGCTAGTAGGGTCCTAAGAAAACATTTTGTAAAGACACATTCGACCGTACAACCGTTTAGGGCATTTTCGGAGATGGTCTCGTTTTGAGGCTGAATGGTAGGAAGATTTTCGTACCATAACTTTTTCGAGTTTTTCCGTCTTTTTGCTTGGATTAGCTAGTGGGGGCCTAAGAAAAACATTTTGTAAAGACACATTCGACCGTACAACCGTTTAGTACATTTTCGGGGATGGTCTCGTTTTGAGGCTGAATGGTAGGAAGATTTTCGTACCAGAACTTTTTCGAGTTTTTCCGTTTTTTTGCTCGAATGAGCTAGTAGGGGCCTAAGAAAAACATTTTGTAAAGACACATTCGACCGTACAACCGTTTAGGGCCTTTTTAGAGAGGGTCTCGTTTTTAGGCTCAGTGGTACGAAGATTTTCGTACCAGAACTTTTGCGAGTTTTTTCTGTTTTTTTGGCTTGGATGAGCTAGTAGGGGCCTAAGAAAAACATTTTGTAAAGACACATTCGACCGTACAACCGTTTAGGGCATTTTCGGGGATGGTCTCGTTTTTAGGCTAAATGGTACGAAGATTTTCGTACCAGAACTTACGCGAGTTATTTCCGTTTTTTTTGCTCGGATGAGCTAGTAGGGGCCTAAGAAAAATATTTTGTAAAGACACATTCGACCGTACAACCGTTTAGAGCATTTTCGGAGAGGGTCTCGTTTTGAGGCTTAATGGTACGAAGATTTTCGTACATGAATTTTGCGAGTTTTTTCCGTTTTTTTTTGCTTGGATGAGCTAGTAGGGGCCTAAGAAAAACATTTTGTAAAGACACATTCGACCGTACAACCGTTTAGGGCATTTTCGGGGATGGTCTCGTTTTTAGGCTAAATGGTACGAAGATTTTCGTACCAGAACTTTTGCGAGTGTTTTCCGTTTTTTTGGCATGGATGACTAGTAGGGCCTAAGAAAAACATTTTAAAAAGACACATTCGACCGCACAACAGTTTAAGGCATTTTCGGGGATGGTCTCGTTTTTATGCTAAATGGTACGAAGATTTTCGTACCAGAACTTTTTCGAGTTTTTCCGTTTTTTTGCTTGGATTAGCTAGTGGGGGCCTAAGAAAAACATTGTGTAAAGACACATTCGACCGTACAACCGTTTAGGGCCTTTTCAGAGAGGGTCTCGTTTTGAGGCTGAATGGTACGAAAATCTTCGTACCAGAACTTTTGCGAGTTTTTTCTGTTTTTTTTGCTCGGATGAGTTAGTAGGGTCCTAAGAAAAACATTTTGTAAAGACACATTCGACCGTACAACCGTTTAGGGCATTTTCGGGGAGGGTCTCGGTTTGAGGTTGAATGGTACAAAGATATTCGTACCAGAACTTTTGCGAGTTTTTTCCTTTTTTTTTGCTTGGATGAGCTAGTAGGGTCCTAAGAAAAACATTGTGTAAAGACACATTCGACCGTACAACCGTTTAGGGCCTTTTCAGAGAGGGTCTCGTTTTGAGGCTGAGTGGTACGAAGATTTTCGTACCAGAACTTTTGCGGGTTTTTTCTGTTTTTTTGGCTTGGATGAGCTAGTAGGGGCCTAAGAAAAACATTTTGTAAAGACACATTCGACCGTACAACCGTTTAGGGCATTTTCGGGGATGGTCTCGTTTTTAGGCTGAATGGCACGAAGATTTTCGTACCAGAATTTTGCGAGTTTTTTCCTTTTTTTGCTAGGATGAGCCAGTAGGGGCCTAAGAAAAACATTTTGTAAAGACACATTCGACCGTACAACCGTTTAGGGCATTTTTGGGGAGAGTCTCGTTTTGAGGCTGAATGGTACGAAGATTTTCGTACCTGAAAATTTTGCGAGTTTTTTCCGTTTTTTTGCTCGGATGAGCTAGTAGACGCCTAAGAAAAAAATTTTGTTAAACACATTCGACCGTACAACCGTTTAGAACATTTTCGGGGAGGGTCTCGTTTTGAGGCTGAATGGTAGGAAGATTTTCGTACCAGAACTTTTTCGAGTTTTTCCGTTTTTTTGCTTGGATTAGCTAGTGGGGGCCTAAGAAAAACATTTTGTAAAGACACATTCGACCGTACAACCGTTTAGTACATTTTCGGGGATGGTCTCGTTTTGAGGCTGAATGGTAGGAAGATTTTCGTACCAGAACTTTTTCGAGTTTTTCCGCTTTTTTGCTCGGATGAGCTAGTAGGGGCCTAAGAAAAACATTTTGTAAAGACACATTCGACCGTACAACCGTTTAGGGCCTTTTTAGAGAGGGTCTCGTTTTTAGGCTGAGTGGTACGAAGATTTTCGTACCAGAACTTTTGCGAGTTTTTTCCTTTTTTTTGCTTGTATGAGCTAGTAGGGGCCTAAGAAAAACATTTTGTAAAGACACATTCGACCGTACAACCGTTTAGGGCCTTTTTTGAGAGGGTCTCGTTTTGAGGCTGAATGGTACGAAAATCTTCGTAACAGAACTTTTGCGAGTTTTTTCCGTTTTTTTTGCTCGGATGAGCTAGTAGGGGCCTAAGAAAAACATTTTGTAAAGACACATTCGACCGTACAACCGTTTAGGGCATTTCCGGGGATGGTCTCGTTTTTAGGCTAAATGGTACGAAGATTTTCGTACCAGAACTTTTGCGAGTTTTTTCCTTTTTTTTGCTCGGATGAGCTAGTAGGGTCCTAAGAAAAATATTTTGTAAAGACACATTCGACCGTACAACCGTTTAGGGCATTTTCGGGGAGGGTCTCGTTTTGAGGTTGAATGGTACGAAGATTTTCGTACCTGAAAATTTTGCGAGTTTTTTCCGTTTTTTTGCTCGGATGAGCTAGTAGACGCCTAAGAAAAAAATTTTGTTAAACACATTCGACCGTACAACCGTTTAGGACATTTTCGGGGAGGGTCTCGTTTTGAGGCTGAATGGTAGGAAGATTTTCGTACCAGAACTTTTTCGAGTTTTTCCGTTTTTTTGCTTGGATTAGCTAGTGGGGGCCTAAGAAAAACATTTTGTAAAGACACATTCGACCGTACAACCGTTTAGTACATTTTCGGGGATTGTCTCGTTTTGAGGCTGAATGGTAGGAAGATTTTCGTACCAGAACTTTTTCGAGTTTTTCCGCTTTTTTGCTCGGATGAGCTAGTAGGGGCCTAAGAAAAACATTTTGTAAAGACACATTCGACCGTACAACCGTTTAGGGCCTTTTTAGAGAGGGTCTCGTTTTTAGGCTGAGTGGTACGAAGATTTTCGTACCAGAACTTTTGCGAGTTTTTTCCTTTTTTTTGCTTGTATGAGCTAGTAGGGGCCTAAGAAAAACATTTTGTAAAGACACATTCGACCGTACAACCGTTTAGGGCCTTTTCAGAGAGGGTCTCGTTTTGAGGCTGAATGGTACGAAAATCTTCGTAACAGAACTTTTGCGAGTTTTTTCCGTTTTTTTTGCTCGGATGAGCTAGTAGGGGCCTAAGAAAAACATTTTGTAAAGACACATTCGACCGTACAACCGTTTAGGGCATTTCCGGGGATGGTCTCGTTTTTAGGCTAAATGGTACGAAGATTTTCGTACCAGAACTTTTGCGAGTTTTTTCCTTTTTTTTGCTCGGATGAGCTAGTAGGGTCCTAAGAAAAATATTTTGTAAAGACACATTCGACCGTACAACCGTTTAGGGCATTTTCGGGGAGGGTCTCGTTTTGAGGTTGAATGGTACGAAGATTTTCGTACCAGAACTTTTGCGAGTTTTTTCCGTTTTTTTGCTTGGATGTGCTAGTAGGGGCCTACGAAAAACATTTTGTGAAGACACATTCGACCGTACAAACGTTGAGGGAATTTTCGGGGAGGGTCTCGTTTTGTGGTTGAATGGAACGAAGATTTTCATACCAGAACTTTTGCGAGTTTTTTCCATTTTTTTTGCTTGGATGAGCTAGTAGGGTCCTAAGAAAAACATTTTGTAAAGACACATTCGACCGTACAACCGTTTAGGGCATTTTCGGGGATGGTCTCGTTTTGAGGCTGAATAGTAGGAAGATTTTCGTACCATAACTTTTTCGAGTTTTTCCGTTTTTTTGCTTGGATTAGCTAGTGGGGGCCTAGGAAAAACATTGTGTAAAGACACATTCGACCGTACAACCGTTTAGTACATTTTCGGGGATGGTCTCGTTTTGAGGCTGAATGGTAGGAAGATTTTCGTACCAGAACTTTTTCGAGTTTTTCCGTTTTTTTGCTGGGATGAGCTAGTAGGGGCCTAAGAAAAACATTTTGTAAAGACACATTCGACCGTACAACCGTTTAGGGCCTTTTTAGAGAGGGTCTCGTTTTTAGGCTAAGTGGTACGAAGATTTACGTACCAGAACTTTTGCGGGTTTTTTCTGTTTTTTTGGCTTGGATGAGCTAGTAGGGGCCTAAGAAAAACATTTTGTAAAGACACATTCGACCGTACAACCGTTTAGGGCATTTTCGGGGATGGTCTCGTTTTTAGGCTAAATGGTACGAAGATTTTCGTACCAGAATTTTGCGAGTTTTTTCCTTTTTTTGCTAGGATGAGCCAGTAGGGGCCTAAGAAAAACATTTTGTAAAGACACATTCGACCGTACAACCGTTTAGGGCATTTTTGGGGAGAGTCTCGTTTTGAGGCTGAATGGTACGAAGATTTTCGTACCTGAAAATTTTGCGTTTTTTTTCCGTTTTTTTGCTCGGATGAGCTAGTAGACGCCTAAGAAAAAATTTTTGTTAAACACATTCGACCGTACAACCGTTTAGGACATTTTCGGGGAGGGTCTCGTTTGTTGGTTGAATGGAACGAAGATTTTCATACCAGAACTTTTGCGAGTTTTTTCCATTTTTTTTGCTTGGATGAGCTAGTAGGGTCCTAAGAAAACATTTTGTAAAGACACATTCGACCGTACAACCGTTTAGGGCATTTTCGGGGATGGTCTCGTTTTGAGGCTGAATGGTAGGAAGATTTTCGTACCAGAACTTTTTCGAGTTTTTCCGTTTTTTTGCTTGGATTAGCTAGTGGGGGCCTAAGAAAATCATTTTGTAAAGACACATTCGACCGTACAACCGTTTAGTACATTTTCGGGGATGGTCTCGTTTTGAGGCTGAATGGTAGGAAGATTTTCGTACCAGAACATTTTCGAGTTTTTCCGTTTTTTTGCTCGGATGAGCTAGTAGGGGCCTAAGAAAAACATTTTGTAAAGACACATTCGACCGTACAACCGTTTAGGGCATTTTCGGGGATGGTCTCGTTTTTAGGCTAAATGGTACGAAGATTTTCGTACCAGAACTTATGCGAGTTATTTCCGTTTTTTTTGCTCGGATGAGCTAGTAGGGGCCTAAGAAAAACATTTTGTAAAGACACATTCGACCGTACAACCGTTTAGAGCATTTTCGGAGAGGGTCTCGTTTTGAGGCTTAATGGTACGAAGATTTTCGTACATGAATTTTGCGAGTTTTTTCCGTTTTTTTTGCTTGGATGAGCTAGTAGGGGCCTAAGAAAAACATTTTGTAAAGACACATTCGACCGTACAACCGTTTAGGGCATTTTCGGGGATGGTCTCGTTTTTAGGCTAAATGGTTCGAAGATTTTTGTACCAGAACTTTTGCGAGTTTTTTCCGTTTTTTTGGCATGGATGACTAGTAGGGCCTAAGAAAAACATTTTAAAAAGGCACATTCGACCGTACAACAGTTTAAGGCATTTTCAGGGATGGTCTCGTTTTTATGCTAAATGGTACGAAGATTTTTGTACCAGAACAGATGCGAGTTTTTTCCGTTTTTTTTTGCTCGGATGAGCTAGTAGGGGCCTAAGAAAAACATTTTGTAAAGACACATTCGACCGTACAACCGTTTAGGGCCTTTTCAGAGAGGGTCTCATTTTGAGGCTGAATGGTACAAAAATCT
This sequence comes from Fallopia convolvulus, assembly GCA_964016875.1. NCBI lineage: Eukaryota > Viridiplantae > Streptophyta > Magnoliopsida > Caryophyllales > Polygonaceae > Fallopia > Fallopia convolvulus. The sequence goes on along the minus strand of OZ024733.1, from coordinate 11,960,996 downwards.
TCGTACGAGAACTTTTGCGAGTTTTTTCTGTTTTTTTCGCTCGGATGAGTTAGTAGGGTCCTAAGAAAAACATTTTGTAAAGACACATTCGACCGTACAACCGTTTAGGGCATTTTCGGGGAGGGTCTCGGTTTGAGGTTGAATGGTACAAAGATTTTCGTACCAGAACTTTTGCGAGTTTTTTCCTTTTTTTTGCTTGGATGAGCTAGTAGGGTCCTAAGAAAAACATTGTGTAAAGACACATTCGACCGTACAACCGTTTAGGGCCTTTTCAGAGAGGGTCTCGTTTTGAGGCTGAATGGTACGAAAATCTTCGTAACAGAACTTTTGCGAGTTTTTTCCGTTTTTTTTGCTCGGATGAGCTAGTAGGGGCCTAAGAAAAACATTTTGTAAAGACACATTCGACCGTACAACCGTTTAGGGCATTTCCGGGGATGGTCTCGTTTTTAGGCTAAATGGTACGAAGATTTTCGTACCAGAACTTTTGCGAGTTTTTTCCTTTTTTTTTGCTCGGATGAGCTAGTAGGGTCCTAAGAAAAACATTTTGTAAAGACACATTCGACCGTACAACCGTTTAGGGCATTTTCGGGGAGGGTCTCGTTTTGAGGTTGAATGGTACGAAGATTTTCGTACCAGAACTTTTGCGAGTTTTTTCCGTTTTTTTGCTTGGATGTGCTAGTAGGGGCCTACGAAAAACATTTTGTAAAGACACATTCGACCGTACAAACGTTGAGGGCATTTTCGGGGAGGGTCTCGTTTTGTGGTTGAATGGAACGAAGATTTTCATACCAGAACTTTTGCGAGTTTTTTCCATTTTTTTTGCTTGGATGAGCTAGTAGGGTCCTAAGAAAAACATTTTGTAAAGACACATTCGACCGTACAACCGTTTAGGGCATTTTCGGGGAGGGTCTCGTTTTGAGGCTGAATAGTAGGAAGATTTTCGTACCATAACTTTTTCGAGTTTTTCCGTTTTTTTGCTTGGATTAGCTAGTGGGGGCCTAGGAAAAACATTGTGTAAAGACACATTCGACCGTACAACCGTTTAGTACATTTTCGGGGATGGTCTCGTTTTGAGGCTGAATGGTAGGAAGATTTTCGTACCAGAACTAAATCGAGTTTTTCCGTTTTTTTGCTCGGATGAGCTAGTAGGGGCCTAAGAAAAACATTTTGTAAAGACACATTCGACCGTACAACCGTTTAGGGCCTTTTTAGAGAGGGTCTCGTTTTTAGGCTAAGTGGTACGAAGATTTACGTACCTGAACTTTTGCGGGTTTTTTCTGTTTTTTTGGCTTGGATGAGCTAGTAGGGGCCTAAGAAAAACATTTTGTAAAGACACATTCGACCGTACAACCGTTTAGGGCATTTTCGGGGATGGTCTCGTTTTTAGGCTAAATGGTACGAAGATTTTCGTACCAGAATTTTGCGAGTTTTTTCCTTTTTTTGCTAGGATGAGCCAGTAGGGGCCTAAGAAAAACATTTTGTAAAGACACATTCGACCGTACAACCGTTTAGGGCATTTTCGGGGATGGTCTCGTTTTTAGGCTAAATGGTACGAAGATTTTCGTACCAGAATTTTGCGAGTTTTTTCCTTTTTTTGCTAGGATGAGCCAGTAGGGGCCTAAGAAAAACATTTTGTAAAGACACATTCGACCGTACAACCGTTTAGGGCATTTTCGGGGAGGGTCTCGTTTTGAGGTTGAATGGTACGAAGATTTTCGTACCAGAACTTTTGCGAGTTTTTTCCGTTTTTTTGCTTGGATGTGCTAGTAGGGGCCTACGAAAAATATTTTGTAAAGACACATTCGACCGTACAAACGTTGAGGGCATTTTCGGGGAGGGTCTCGTTTTGTGGTTGAATGGAACGAAGATTTTCATACCAGAACTTTTGCGAGTTTTTTCCATTTTTTTTGCTTGGATGAGCTAGTAGGGTCCTAAGAAAAACATTTTGTAAAGACACATTCGACCGTACAACCGTTTAGGGCATTTTCGGGGATGGTCTCGTTTTGAGGCTGAATAGTAGGAAGATTTTCGTACCATAACTTTTTCGAGTTTTTCCGTTTTTTTGCTTGGATTACCTAGTGGGGGCCTAGGAAAAACATTGTGTAAAGACACATTCGACCGTACAACCGTTTAGTACATTTTCGGGGATGGTCTCGTTTTGAGGCTGAATGGTAGGAAGATTTTCGTACCAGAACTTTTTCGAGTTTTTCCGTTTTTTTGCTCGTATGAGCTAGTAGGGGCCTAAGAAAAACATTTTGTAAAGACACATTCGACCGTACAACCGTTTAGGGCCTTTTTAGAGAGGGTCTCGTTTTTAGGCTAAGTGGTACGAAGATTTACGTACCTGAACTTTTGCGGGTTTTTTCTGTGTTTTTGGCTTGGATGAGCTAGTAGGGGCCTAAGAAAAACATTTTGTAAAGACACATTCGACCGTACAACCGTTTAGGGCATTTTCGGGGATGGTCTCGTTTTTAGGCTAAATGGTACGAAGATTTTCGTACCAGAATTTTGCGAGTTTTTTCCTTTTTTTGCTAGGATGAGCCAGTAGGGGCCTAAGAAAAACATTTTGTAAAGACACATTCGACCGTACAACCGTTTAGGGCATTTTTGGGGAGAGTCTCGTTTTGAGGCTGAATGGTACGAAGATTTTCGTACCTGAAAATTTTGCGATTTTTTTCCGTTTTTTTGCTCGGATGATCTAGTAGACGCCTAAGAAAAAATTTTTGTTAAACACATTCGACCGTACAACCGTTTAGGACATTTTCGGGGAGGGTCTCGTTTGGTGGTTGAATGGAACGAAGATTTTCATACCAGAACTTTTGCGAGTTTTTTCCATTTTTTTTGCTTGGATGAGCTAGTAGGGTCCTAAGAAAACATTTTGTAAAGACACATTCGACCGTACAACCGTTTAGGGCATTTTCGGGGATGGTCTCGTTTTGAGGCTGAATGGTAGGAAGATTTTCGTACCAGAACTTTTTCGAGTTTTTCCGTTTTTTTGCTTGGATTAGCTAGTGGGGGCCTAAGAAAATCATTTTGTAAAGACACATTCGACCGTACAACCGTTTAGTACATTTTCGGGGATGGTCTCGTTTTGAGGCTGAATGGTAGGAAGATTTTTGTACCAGAACTTTTTCGAGTTTTTCCGTTTTTTTGCTCGGATGAGCTAGTAGGGGCCTAAGAAAAACATTTTGTAAAGACACATTCGACCGTACAGCCGTTTAGGGCATTTTCGGGGATGGTCTCGTTTTTAGGCTAAATGGTACGAAGATTTTCGTACCAGAACTTATGCGAGTTATTTCCGTTTTTTTTGCTCGGATGAGCTAGTAGGGGCCTAAGAAAAACATTTTGTAAAGACACATTCGACCGTACAACCGTTTAGAGCATTTTCGGAGAGGGTCTCGTTTTGAGGCTTAATGGTACGAAGATTTTCGTACATGAATTTTGCGAGTTTTTTCCGTTTTTTTTGCTTGGATGAGCTAGTAGGGGCCTAAGAAAAACATTTTGTAAAGACACATTCGACCGTACAACCGTTTAGGGCATTTTCGGGGATGGTCTCGTTTTTAGGCTAAATGGTTCGAAGATTTTTGTACCAGAACTTTTGCGAGTTTTTTCCGTTTTTTTGGCATGGATGACTAGTAGGGCCTAAGAAAAACATTTTAAAAAGACACATTCGACCGTACAACAGTTTAAGGCATTTTCAGGGATGGTCTCGTTTTTATGCTAAATGGTACGAAGATTTTTGTACCAGAACAGATGCGAGTTTTTTCCGTTTTTTTTTGCTAGGATGAGCTAGTAGGGGCCTAAGAAAAACATTTTGTAAAGACACATTCGACCGTACAACCGTTTAGGGCCTTTTCAGAGAGGGTCTCATTTTGAGGCTGAATGGTACAAAAATCTTCGTACGAGAACTTTTGCGAGTTTTCTCTGTTTTTTTCGCTCGGATGAGTTAGTAGGGTCCTAAGAAAAACATTTTGTAAAGACACATTCGACCGTACAACCGTTTAGGGCATTTTCGGGGAGGGTCTCGGTTTGAGGTTGAATGGTACAAAGATTTTCGTACCAGAACTTTTGCGAGTTTTTTCCTTTTTTTTGCTTGGATGAGCTAGTAGGGTCCTAAGAAAAACATTGTGTAAAGACACATTCGACCGTACAACCGTTTAGGGCCTTTTCAGAGAGGGTCTCGTTTTGAGGCTGAATGGTACGAAAATCTTCGTAACAGAACTTTTGCGAGTTTTTTCCGTTTTTTTTGCTCGGATGAGCTAGTAGGGGCCTAAGAAAAACATTTTGTAAAGACACATTCGACCGTACAACCGTTTAGGGCATTTCCGGGGATGGTCTCGTTTCCAGAACTTTTGCGAGTTTTTTCCTTTTTTTTTGCTCGGATGAGCTAGTAGGGTCCTAAGAAAAACATTTTGTAAAGACACATTCGACCGTACAACCGTTTAGGGCATTTTCGGGGAGGGTATCGTTTTGAGGTTGAATGGTACGAAGATTTTCGTACCAGAACTTTTGCGAGTTTTTTCCGTTTTTTTGCTTGGATGTGCTAGTAGGGGCCTACGAAAAACATTTTGTAAAGACACATTCGACCGTACAAACGTTGAGGGCATTTTCGGGGAGGGTCTCGTTTGGTGGTTGAATGGAACGAAGATTTTCATACCAGAACTTTTGCGAGTTTTTTCCATTTTTTTTGCTTGGATGAGCTAGTAGGGTCCTAAGAAAAACATTTTGTAAAGACACATTCGACCGTACAACCGTTTAGGGCATTTTCGGGGATGGTCTCGTTTTGAGGCTGAATAGTAGGAAGATTTTCGTACCATAACTTTTTCGAGTTTTTCCGTTTTTTTGCTTGGATTAGCTAGTGGGGGCCTAGGAAAAACATTGTATAAAGACACATTCGACCGTACAACCGTTTAGTACATTTTCGGGGATGGTCTCGTTTTGAGGCTGAATGGTAGGAAGATTTTCGTACCAGAACTTTTTCGAGTTTTTCCGTTTTTTTGCTCGGACGAGCTAGTAGGGGCCTAAGAAAAACATTTTGTAAAGACACATTCGACCGTACAACCGTTTAGGGCCTTTTTAGAGAGGGTCTCGTTTTTAGGCTAAGTGGTACGAAGATTTACGTACCAGAACTTTTGCGGGTTTTTTCTGTTTTTTTGGCTTGGATGAGCTAGTAGGGGCCTAAGAAAAACATTTTGTAAAGACACATTCGACCGTACAACCGTTTAGGGCATTTTCGGGGATGGTCTCGTTTTTAGGCTAAATGGTACGAAGATTTTCGTACCAGAATTTTGCGAGTTTTTTCCTTTTTTTGCTAGGATGAGCAAGTAGGGGCCTAAGAAAAACATTTTGTAAAGACACATTCGACCGTACAACCGTTTAGGGCATTTTTGGGGAGAGTCTCGTTTTGAGGCTGAATGGTACGAAGATTTTCGTACCTGAAAATTTTGCGATTTTTTTCCGTTTTTTTGCTCGGATGAGCTAGTAGACGCCTAAGAAAAATTTTTTGTTAAACACATTCGACCGTACAACCGTTTAGGACATTTTCGGGGAGGGTCTCGTTTGGTGGTTGAATGGAACGAAGATTTTCATACCAGAACTTTTGCGAGTTTTTTCCATTTTTTTTGCTTGGATGAGCTAGTAGGGTCCTAAGAAAACATTTTGTAAAGACACATTCGACCGTACAACCGTTTAGGGCATTTTCGGGGATGGTCTCGTTTTGAGGCTGAATGGTAGGAAGATTTTCGTACCAGAACTTTTTTGAGTTTTTCCGTTTTTTTGCTTGGATTAGCTAGTGGGGGCCTAAGAAAATCATTTTGTAAAGACACATTCGACCGTACAACCGTTTAGTACATTTTCGGGGATGGTCTCGTTTTGAGGCTGAATGGTAGGAAGATTTTCGTACCAGAACTTTTTCGAGTTTTTCCGTTTTTTTGCTCGGATGAGCTAGTAGGGGCCTAAGAAAAACATTTTGTAAAGACACATTCGACCGTACAACCGTTTAGGGGCTTTTTAGAGAGGGTCTCGTTTTTAGGCTAAGTGGTACGAAGATTTTCGTACCAGAACTTTTGCGTGTTTTTTCTGTTTTTTTGGCTTGGATGAGCTAGTAGGGGCCTAAGAAAAACATTTTGTAAAGACACATTCGACCGTACAACCGTTTAGGGCATTTTCGGGGATGGTCTCGTTTTTAGGCTAAATGGTACGAAGATTTTCGTACCAGAACTTATGCGAGTTATTTCCGTTTTTTTTGCTCGGATGAGCTAGTAGGGGCCTAAGAAAAACATTTTGTAAAGACACATTCGACCGTACAACCGTTTAGAGCATTTTCGGAGAGGGTCTCGTTTTGAGGCTTAATGGTACGAAGATTTTCGTACATGAATTTTACGAGTTTTTTCCGTTTTTTTTTGCTTGGATGAGCTAGTAGGGGCCTAAGAAAAACATTTTGTAAAGACACATTCGACCGTACAACCGTTTAGGGCATTTTCGGGGATGGTCTCGTTTTTAGGCTAAATGGTACGAAGATTTTCGTACCAGAACTTTTGCGAGTTTTTTCCGTTTTTTTGGCATGGATGACTAGTAGGGCCTAAGAAAAACATTTTAAAAAGACACATTCGACCGTACAACAGTTTAAGGCATTTTCAGGGATGGTCTCGTTTTTATGCTAAATGGTACGAAGATTTTTGTACCAGAACAGATGCGAGTTTTTTGCGTTTTTTTTTTGCTCGGATGAGCTAGTAGGGGCCTAAGAAAAACATTTTGTAAAGACACATTCGACCGTACAACCGTTTAGGGCCTTTTTAGAGAGGGTCTCGTTTTGAGGCTGAATGGTACGAAAATCTTCGTACCAGAACTTTTGCGAGTTTTTTCTGTTTTTTTTGCTCGGATGAGTTAGTAGGGTCCTAAGAAAAACATTTTGTAAAGACACATTCGCCGTACAACCGTTTAGGGCATTTTCGGGGAGGGTCTCGGTTTGAGGTTGAATGGTACGAAGATTTTCGTACCAGAACTTTTGCGAGTTTTTTCCGTTTTTTTTGCTTGGATGAGCTAGTAGGGTCCTAAGAAAAACATTTTGTAAAGACACATTCGACCGTACAACCGTTTAGGGCATTTTCGAGGAGGGTTTCGTTTTTAGGCTAAATGGTACGAAGATTTTCGTACCAGAACTTTTGCGAGTTTTTTCCATTTTTTTGCTTGCTGGGCAAGTAGGGGCCTAAGAAAAACATTTTCTAAGGACACATTCGACCGTAGAACCGTTTAGGGCATTTTCGGGGATGGTCTCGTTTTTAAGCTAAATGGTACGAAGATTTTCGTACCGAACTTATGCGCGTTTTTTCCGTTTTTTTTGGTTGGATGAGCTAGTAGGGGCCTAAGAAAAACATTTTGTAAAGACACATTCGACCGTACAACCGTTTAGGGCATTTTCGGGGATGGTCTCGTTTTTAGGCTGAATGGTACGAAGATTTTCGTACCAGAACTTTTGCGAGTTTTTTCCGTTCTTTTTTGCTTGGATGAGCTAGTAGGGTCCTAAGAAAAACATTTTGCAAAGACACATTCGACCGTACATCCGTTTAGGTCATTTTCGGGAAGGGTGTCCGTTTGAGGCTGAATGGTACGAAGATTTTCGTACCAGAACTTTTGCGAGTTTTTTCCGTTTTTTTGGCATGGATGAGCTAGTAGGGGCGTAAGAAAAACATTTTGTAAAGACACATTCGACCGTACTACCGTTTAGGGCATTTTCGGGGAGGGTCTTGGTTTGAGGCTGAATGTTACGAAGATTTTCTTACCAGAACTTTTGCGAGTTTTTTCCGTTCTTTTTGCTTGGATGAGCTAGTGGGTCCTAAGAAAAACATTTTGTAAAGACACATTCGACCGTATAACCGTTTAGGGAATTTTCGGGGAGGCTGTTCGTTTGAGGATGAATGGTACGAAGATTTTCGTACCAGAACTTTTGCGAGTTTTTTCCGGTTTTTTTGGCATGGATGAGCTAGTAGGGGACTAAGAAAAATATTTTGTAAAGACACATTCGATCGTACAACCGTTTAGGGCATTTCGGGGAGGGTCTCGTTTTGAGGCTGAATGGTACGAAGATTTTCATACAAGAACTTTTGCGAGTTTTTTCCACTTTTTTTGCTTGTATGAGCTAGTAGGATCTTAAGAAAAATATTTTGTAAAGACACATTCGACCGTACAATCGTTTAGGGCATTTTCGGGGATGATCTCGTTTTGAGGCTGAATGGTACGAAAAGAACTTTTGCGAGTTTTTTCCGTTTTTTTGCTTGGATGAGCTAGTAGGGTCCTAAGAAAAGCATTTTGTAAAGACACGTTCATCCGTACAACCGTTTAGGGCATTTTCGGGGTGGGTCTCATTTTGAGGCTGAATGGTACTTAGATTTTCGTACCAGAACTTTTGCGAGTTTTTTCCGTTCTTTTTGCTTGGATGAGCTAGTAGGGTCCTAAGAAAAACATTTTGCAAAGACACATTCGACCGTACAATCGTTTAGGGCATTTTCGGGGAGGGTGTCCGTTTGAGGCTGAATGGTACGAAGATTTTCGTACCAGAACTTTTGGAGTTTTTTCCATTTTTTGGCATGGATGAGCTAGTAGGGGCCTAAGAAAAACATTTTGTAAAGACACATTCGACCGTACGATCGTTTAGGGCATTTTCGGGGAGGGTCTCGTTTTTAGGCTGAATGGTACGAAGATTTTCGTACCAGAACTTTTGCGAGTTTTTTCCGTTTTTTTTGCTTGGATGATCTAGTAGGGTCCTAAGAAAAACATTTTGTAAAGACACGTTCGTCCGTACAACCGTTTAGGGCATTTTCGGGTAGGGTCTCGTTTTGAGGCTGAATGGTACGAAGATTTTCGTACCAGAACTTTTGCGAGTTTTTTCCGTTCCTTTTGCTTGGATGAGCTAGTGGGTCCTAAGAAAAACATTTTGTAAAGACACATTCGACCGTACAACCGTTTAGGGCATTTTCGGGGATGGTCTCGTTTTGAGGCTGAATGGTACGAACATTTTTGTACCAGAACTTTTGCGAGTTTTTCCATTTTTTTGCTTGGATGAGCTAGTAGGGTCCTAAGAAAAGCATTTTGTAAAGACACGTTCGTCCGTACAACCGTTTAGGGCATTTTCGGGGTGGGTCTCGTTTTGAGGCTGAATGGTACGAAGATTTTCGTACCAGAACTTTTGCGAGTTTTTTCCGTTCTTTTTGCTTGGATGAGCTAGAAGGGTCCTAAGAAAAACATTTTGTAAAGACACATTCGACCGTACAACCGTTTAGGTCATTTTCGGGAAGGGTGTCTGTTTGAGGCTGAATGGTACGAAGATTTTCGTACTAGAACTTTTGCTAGTTTTTTCCGTTTTTTTGGCATGGATGAGCTAGTAGGGGCCTAAGAAAAACATTTTGTAAAGACACATTCGATTGTACAACCGTTTAGGGCATTTTCGGGGAGGGTCTCGGCTTGAGGCTGAATGGTACGAAGATTTTCTTACCAGAACTTTTGCGAGTTTTTTCCGTTCTTTTTCCTTGGATGAGCTAGTGGGAAGAGCTAGTAGGGTCCTAATCAATAGAGGAAGCTCTCTACTTTCTAGGTTTTCACACTTTTGGGCCGGCGGTTCTCTTGGTGGCGCAGCCACCTACTCCGGCTAGGGGGGTGGGGAGCGTGAGGGTTGGTGACACAACGTGAGGCTGAAGCACTAGAACTTTTGCGAGTTTTTTCCCTTTTTTTTGCTTGGAAGAGCTTGTAGGGTCCTAATCAATAGAGGAAGCTCTCTACTTTCTAGGTTTTCACACTTTTGGGCCGGCGGCTCTCTTGGTGGCGCAGCCACCTACTCCGGCTAGGGGGGTGGGGAGCGTGAGGGTTGGTGACACAACGTGAGGCTGAAGCACTGGTGGGGCCTCCTTGGGCGGCCGGTGCAAACGGAGGGAGATCGGAGAGTGAGGCTTGAGGGAAACACAAGGGTTTGTGGTGGTTCCGGCGGCGTTTCCCGGTGGCTACCACGTGAGTTTGAGTGGGAGGTGTCTTGTGAGGCGAAATCCGGCCAGATCCACTTGGATTTGGACTGGATACATGAGGGAGTTTGAAGGTGTGAGGAGAGTGCTCTCAAATCTCTAGTTTTTCAGGTTTTGGTTCGTGTTCTCTAATGAAGAAGAAGAGATCTGGTTCAAGCAAGCGTGATTTCTCTCCATTGACCCTTGATCTTCATGTCAAAGGGTCCAGATCTGAGATGTCGAAGGCCAAGGGACCAGATCTGAGTGGTTTGAGTCAGGTTGGTGCGAGTTCTTCAAGGCCTGGGGTGGTGCAACGAGAGACTGGCCAGCTGGGGTCTTTTGAGGTCGAAGATGAAGTTACCATGGAGATTGCAAATTTAATGGGCCTTCCTTTTGAGATTTCGGTGGCTTCCAAGACAGCAATTGATGAAAATGATCGGCTTAAGGCTGGAATGGGTGAAAATGGAGATTTGGAGGCAATAATTGTATCAAATGCAAGCTTGAAGGGGGCTAATGGGGATTCAGCCATGGCAACGGTCAAGTTGGGGTCCTTTTCTGATGGTGACAGCTCGGAAAAAGGTGTAGGGCAAGGAGTGGGCAAGATTCTTGCATGTGACAGCTTTTACCCTTCTAGGCAAACCTCTTTTGCAAAGGAGAAGATAAGATTTGCCTCTTTGGTCCATCCCCCATTTTCTGACCACAAAAACCAGATCCCATCTTGTTCGGTTGATTCTCTTGCTCTCCCACCCTCTAAAACTCTCAAAAACACCATAGGAGAAGGGAGTTCGAAGCTTGCTAACTCTTTAACCAAAAATCAGCCTCTAAAACCCCTTTACACCAATGAAAAATCAGTGAAGGAAAATCGTAATTGCTGTTTGGCTGAGAAGTTGAAGTTTTACCCCAAGATTAACAAGGAGATCTACAAATTTGAAGATGGTGAGGTTGAACCAGCTTTGGAGGAATGGAAGGCCACTCTTTTAGGGGTGGTCTTAGGGGGAAAGTTCTCTTATGGAGCCATGGCTGAGTTTGTGAAGAAGAATTGGGCAGATTTCCCTCTCAAGCTTTTCCTTAAAGAAAATGGGGTTTTTGTCTTTAAATTCCATACTGAAGAAGGTAAGAGATGGGTGCTTGAGCATGGACCTTGGATGGTGGGTGGGTTGATGCCTCTTATGCTAAAAGAATGGAGTTATGGGCTGAATCTTGATTGGTCTAGCTTTGATAGTATTCCGGTTTGGGTGAATGTATTGGAACCGAATCCCATGTTTCTCTCATCGAAACACATGTTGGGAGTGATAGGGAGTATGATTGGCAAGCCTATTTGTCTAGATAAAATCACGGCGGAGGTGGGGAGAATTTCTTTTGCAAGAATGTTAGTGGAGGTAACGCCGGCTGAAACGGAAAGAAAGGAGGTGGTTCTAGAGGACTCTAGGGGTAAAGTCTTCAAGCATGTTGTTAGGTTTGAGAAGCTGCCATGGATGTGTCATGGATGCAATTCTTTTGGGCACACAAGAAAGTTTTGTAAGGCGTTTGGAGATAGGGGTGCTAGAGCTGGATGGGGAAGGCCTAGAAAAATATGGGTGCCCAAGAAGAGAGGTATGGAGGAGGAGATAAGTGAGGAGCTTAAGGTGGATGATATGCTAAAAAAGGCCGAGAATCAAAACAAGGCTGAGTTTGATGTGGTCAAGCAAGTTGTGGATGCAAAGACAAATTATGTGAATGATGTGAGTGTTGAGGCTGGTTTGGATGCTTCCAAGGCTATTTGCGCTGATAGTGATGATGGTTTGAGGAATGAGTTGATGCCGACTGATGTAGCTCGAGATTTTGATGCCTTTGTGGTTGAGAAAAATGGGGACATCCGAGAGTTGAGTCCTAGTGCCGAGGTTTTAGTAGAGGTAGGCCTTGATGCGGATCCGGTTGCTAACCCGGACCACCCTAGAGTTGTTGAGCATAGAGAGATAGAGGTTGCTAAAGGGGCTGTTTTGAGTGGGGAGATGCTTGAATGCATAGCTGAGTTAAGGGATCAAGAGGGTGAGTTTGATCGAGATGATGTAGAGCCGGGTTTGGTTCAAGATATTGTGAGATCCTTAGACCCAGGTGCACGTGTGTTTGAGGCTGAGGTGGGCGAGTTTTCAGCTGCTACAAGGCCTAAGAAAGGGCTATTTTCAGTGGTAACGGGGCTGAGAGCAAAGACCCCCTTGACACCGAGCTCACTTGTCAAAGTTGTAGAAAGGTCGAGCTCCAAGAAGAAGTTTCCCCCCCTCTTACATACGGCTAAATCCATGTTGACCGGGGGAAAAAAGGAGATGGGGGTAAAAGGGTACCTAGCAAGACGGCTAAGTTTGGAAGAGGGTTGTAGTAGCCCTAAGAAAGGTGCTCATGGTTGATGTAAGAATAGGAGCATGGAATGTTAGGGGTGTGAATGGCGCCCCTAAAATAAGTATGGTGAACAAGTTTTCCATTAAGAATAAAGTAAGTTTGTTTGGATTGTTGGAAACTAAAACGCTGCGTACTAAAGAAGGAGAGTTGGCTTGGTCCTTGCTTAAGGGATGGAAGTTTTGTACGGAAGAAGGTTTGAGTGAAAGGAGTAGAATGAGAGTGGTTTGGGATCCTATGGTTTTGAGAGTGGAAGTTGTGGTGAAATCCAAGCAAGCTATTCATTGCAAGGTCCATCTTAAGAGCTCACATGAGAAGTTTTATGCCACTTTTGTCTATGCCTCCAATACTAGCCCGGAAAGGAGAGAGTTGTGGGACCTCCTGGGGAGCATTGCCTCGAGTATGGATGAGTCGTGGATTGTTCTTGGGGATGTAAATTGCATTCTCAACTCAAGCGAAAAATTTTCCCTTCGAAGGAGAAGTGAAGGGGAACCCACGGAGTTAGCGGGGGTGTTGGATAGATGTTTGCTTGAGGACTTAGCTTACTCTGGGGCGAAGTTCACTTGGTCAAACGAACAAGAAGGGAGGAACAGGGTGGCGACCAAGATTGATAGAGTGCTTGTTAATGATGCTTGGAAGAGAAATTTCAGTCAAGCCTATGCTTTCTTTGGCGATCCATGGCTCTCCGATCACTCACCGGGGCTTGTTTTTGTGAACCCCTCTCATGTTGGGAGGAGATTCCCATTCCGTTTCTTCAACTTTTGGACGGAAGAGGAAGAGTTTAGAAGTGTGGTTGAGAGGGCGTGGAGCACCCAAGTTGAGGGATCGGCCCAATTTGTCCTTATGAAGAAAATGCAAAAAGTAAAGGGAGAACTCAAGGGTTGGTTAAGATCTAAACATAGAGCTCTTGAGGGCTTGGTAGAAGAAAGTGTGGAGAAGCTCAAGAGAGCACACTTGGCACTTAATGAGGATATGGGGAATGAGGAGAAACAAGAAGAAATGAAAAGGGCCAAGCTTGAGTTGGAGGGTAATTTGAGCAAACTCTCTAGTGCTACCAAACAACGAGCTAAAATGGATTGGCTATCGTATGGGGAAGAAACGTCATCCATTTTTTTCAATAGAATTAAAGAGAGGAAGATCTTTAAGAAGTTACACTTGCTCAAGAATGAAGAAGGGCAAGAGGTGGAAGGGGAAGAGAACATCACCAAGGAGGTCGTAGGGTACTTTGAGAGACTTTTTGGCACGACGGGATTGACGCAACCGGCTGGTTTTGAGGAGTTGAGTGGGCCTAAGCTAGAAGATGAGGATGTAGCTGCCCTAAGTTTTACTCCCTCAGAAGAGGAAATTAAACACGCCTTCTTCAATATAGGTGTTAATAAATCCCCGGGGCCGGACGGGTTTGGTAGCCACTTTTATAAGGAGTGTTGGGATATCATCAAAGTTGAAGTGCTTGCGGCGGTTCGGGAGTTTTTTAGCTCGGGTCAATTACTAAGGTATTGGAATAATACCTTTGTAAGTTTGATACCGAAAGTGGAAGAGCCGTTCATGGTCAAGGAGTTTAGACCTATAGCATGTTGTAATGTCTTCCAAAAGGCCATTTCAAATATCATGGTGGAGAGAATACGGCCTTTACTTGGGAAGATAGTGGATTTGAATCAAGGGGCTTTTGTACCGGGACGTCTCTTAGCCCATAATGTAGCGGTGGCACAAGAGATAGTTGCAAACTATGAAGATCGGGATGTGTCCAAGAGGTGTGTGATTAAAGCGGACTTGCATAAGGCCTATGATTGCTTGGATTGGGCGCACTTGGAGAAAACCCTGCACTACCTCAACTTTCCTCCACACTTGATACGTCTAATCATGGTATGTGTCTCAACACCTCGCTTTTCCATTTTGGTGAATGGGGAGGCAAAGGGCTTCTTTGAGGGGAAAAGAGGGCTAAGACAAGGGGATCCTCTATCCCCGTTCCTCTTTGTCTTAGTAATGGAAGTTTTGAATAGGAAGCTCAAGATGGCTAGCAACAATGGGGGTTTCTTTTTCCACCCAAAATGTAAAAGACTTGGCCTTCTTAGTCTAGCCTTTGCGGATGACTTGTTGGTTTTTTGTAAACCCATGGGAGATTCCTTAAAGATTGCTACTAAGTGTTTGAGGGAGTTTGGAGAGGAATCCGGGCTTGTCCTTAGTGCCTCAAAGACACATCTCTTTTTTGGGGGAGTGGGGGAGGGAGATAGGGTACGGTTGGCTAGAGAGCTTGGGTTTTCATTGGGGACCTTCCCGGTGAGATACCTAGGACTTCCTCTCCACACTAAAAAGCTCAAGATTTCAGATTATAGCCCCCTCCTCAACAAAATTACCATAACCCTCCAACGTTGTTGCATTCCTACCCTTACTTATGCCGGGAGAGCGGAAGTTATTAGATGTGTGGTGGGAGGTGTACTCTCTTTTTGGGCTCAACTGGTTTTACTACCTAAGAGAGTCATAAGGAGGATAGAGAGTCTTTGTAGAAACTATCTTTGGTCGGGAAGATTGGAAGGGAGAAGAGCCCTTGTGGCGTGGGAGGATGTTTGCAAGCCCTTTGAGGAGGGTGGGCTCAACATCAAAGAGTTGGAAGCTTGGAATACTTCGGCCTTCTTCCGGTTAGGGCATGATGTGATCACCGGAAGGATGAACATGTGGACAAGGTGGGTAGAGGATAACCACACTCGTAGGGCGGATTTTTGGAGTGTGAGGAAGACAAACACCGATTCTTGGGTGTGGAGAAATTTGCTCAAAACCCGGGAAACCATGAGAGGTGTGTTGTTGGGAGATGAGCAACAAGGGGAGAGGATAAACGTCCTAGACATCACTAGGCCGAATGGGAGCCTTGATACTAAAGCACTTTATGAGGTCTTGAGAAATAAAGGGGAAAAGGAGGAGTGGTGTGAGATTGTGTGGGGGGTGGTCCGAGCAAGAGCATGGAGCTTCCGACTTTGGTTGGCCTATAAAGGAAGACTCCCTACCTTGGTCCGACTTTTTGAGTGGGGATGTGCTAGCCATAATGTTTGCCCCTTGTGCAATGAACACCCCGAGACTATTGAGCATGTTTGGGGATCTTGCTTATTTGTACTACGAGTGATGGAAAGAGTTTGGAGGTGGGTAGGGATACACACCCACAAGGAGGATGTAAGGGAATGGGTTGAATGGTTTATACGATCACCCGGCCGAGATAGTACACTCTTCAAGGTGAAGCTCATGGCCTTCCTAGGAGTAGTGTACTACACTTGGAAGCATAGGAATAATGTGCTTCATGAGGGAATTGAACCAAATGTTGTCTCTTGTGCCCAAGAAATCATTATTGCATGTAAACAAAGACTTGAAGCTTCATGCAAGTTTGAAGGAAGACAAGGAGAAGTCCTTCGAAGACAACTCGGCCTTTGAGGTATGTGTAGGTGGCTTGTGCTTTTTCGTGGCGTTCATATTTAGAGCCTTTGGTGATTGTTTGTGGTTTGATGCTCGGGCCGTGAGGCTTAGGAGAGCTTTTTTGATGTGTAGGTGGTGATGTCTCACACCTAGTTTTGTGTTGATATTTTGCACATGTTTGCCCATGTGAGTTGTACATAGGGCAGTCGGGTAATACTCGGGTTTTGCATATTTTTATAGGCTTTTGTCTATAGGTTGGTGATGGGGTCCTAGACCCGTTTTTGTTAGGCCCGTAGGGCATTTTTGACCGGATCTGCGTATCCGAGGCTGGGGTTGTACTTTTTCACCTTGACTTTTTATGGTCAAGAGTGTTCTGTATATTCCTTCTATTTCTATATATTCACCACGTTTCGAGCTAGTAGGGTCCTAAGAAAAACATTTTGTAAAGACACATTCGACCGTACAACCGTTTAGGGTGTTTTCGGGAAGAGTCTCGTTTTTAGGCTAAATGGTACGAAGATTTTCGTACCAAAACATATGCGAGTTTTTACTGTTTTTTTTGCTCGGATGAGCTAGTAGGGGCCTAAGAAAAACATTTCGTAAAGACACATTCGACCGTACAGCCGTTTAGGGCATTTTCGGGGATGGTGTTGTTTTTAGGCTAAATGGTACGAAGATTTTCGTACAAGAACTTTTGCGAGTTTTTTCTGTTTTTTTTTTGCTTGGATGAGCTAGTAGGGGCCTAAGAAAAACATTTTGTAAAGACACATTCGACCGTACAACCGTTTAGGGCATTTTCAGGGAGGGTCTCGTTTTGAGGCCGAATGGTACGAAAATTTTCGTACCAGAACTTTTGCGAGTTTTTCCGTTTTTTTGGCATGGATGAGCTATTAGGGGCCTAAGAAAAACATTTTGTAAAGACACATTCGACCGTACAACCGTTTAGGGCGTTTTCGGGGAGGGTCTCGTTTTGAGGTTGAATGGTACGAAGATTTTTGTATCAGAACTTTTGCGAGTTTTTTCCATTTTTTTGCTTGTATGACCTAGTAGGGTCCTAAGAAAAACATTTTGTAAAGACACATTCGACCGTACAACCATTTAGGGCCTTTTCGGAGAGGGTCTCGTTTTGAGGCTGAATGGTACGAAGATTTTCGTAGCAGAACTTTTGCGAGTTTTTTCCCTTTTTTTGGCATGGATGAGCTAGTAGGGGCCTAAGAAAAACATTTTTTAAAGACACATTCGACCGTACAACCGTTTAGGGCATTTTCGGGGATGGTCTCGTTTTTATGCTAAATGGTACGAAGATTTTCGTACCAGAACATATGCGAGTTTTTTTCGTTTTTTTGCTCGGATGAGCTAGCAGGGGCCTAAAAAAAACATTTCGTAAAGACACATTCGACCGTACAACCGTTTAGGGCATTTTCGGGGATGGTGTTGTTTTTAGGCTAAATGGTACGAAGATTTTCGTACAAGAACTTTTGCGAGTTTTTTCTGTTTTTTTTTTGCTTGGATGAGCTAGTAGGGGCCTAAGAAAAACATTTTGTACAGACACATTCGACCGTACAACCGTTTAGGGCATTTTCGGGGAGGGTCTCGTTTTGAGGCCCAATGGTACGAAAATCTTCGTAACAGAACTTTTGCGAGTTTTTTCCGCTTTTTTTGGCTCGGATGAGCTAGTAGGGACCTAAGAAAAACATTTTGTAAAGACACATTCGACCGTACAACCGTTTAGGGCATTTTCGGGGAGGGTCTCGTTTTGAGGTTGAATGGTACGAAAATCTTCGTACCAGAACTTTTGCGAGTTTTTTCCATTTTTTTTGCTTGGATGAGCTAGTAGGGTCCTAAGAAAAACATTTTGTAAAGACACATTCGACCGTACAACCGTTTAGGGTGTTTTCGGGAAGAGTCTCGTTTTTAGGCTAAATGGTACGAAGATTTTCGTACCAAAACATATGCGAGTTTTTACTGTTTTTTTTGCTCGGATGAGCTAGTAGGGGCCTAAGAAAAACATTTCGTAAAGACACATTCGACCGTACAGCCGTTTAGGGCATTTTCGGGGATGGTGTTGTTTTTAGGCTAAATGGTACAAAGATTTTCGTACAAGAACTTTTGCGAGTTTTTTCTGTTTTTTTTTTTTGCTTGGATGAGCTAGTAGGGGCCTAAGAAAAACATTTTATAAAGACACATTCGACCGTACAACCGTTTAGGGCATTTTCGGGGAGGGTCTCGTTTTGAGGCCGAATGGTACGAAAATTTTCGTACCAGAACTTTTGCGAGTTTTTCCGTTTTTTTGGCATGGATGAGCTATTAGGGGCCTAAGAAAAACATTTTGTAAAGACACATTCGACCGTACAACCGTTTAGGGCGTTTTCGGGGAGGGTCTCGTTTTGAGGTTGAATGGTACGAAGATTTTTGTATCAGAACTTTTGCGAGTTTTTTCCATTTTTTTGCTTGTATGACCTAGTAGGGTCCTAAGAAAAACATTTTGTAAAGACACATTCGACCGTACAACCGTTTAGGGCCTTTTCGGAGAGGGTCTCGTTTTGAGGTTGAATGGTACGAAAATCTTCGTACCAGAACTTTTGCGAGTTTTTTCCATTTTTTTTGCTTGGATGAGCTAGTAGGGTACTAAGAAAAACATTTTGTAAAGACACATTCGACCGTACAACCGTTTAGGGTGTTTTCGGGAAGAGTCTCGTTTTTAGGCTAAATGGTACGAAGATTTTCGTACCAAAACATATGCGAGTTTTTACTGTTTTTTTTGCTCGGATGAGCTAGTAGGGGCCTAAGAAAAACATTTCGTAAAGACACATTCGACCGTACAGCCGTTTAGGGCATTTTCGGGGATGGTGTTGTTTTTAGGCTAAATGGTACGAAGATTTTCGTACAAGAACTTTTGCGAGTTTTTTCTTTTTTTTTTTGCTTGGATGAGCTAGTAGGGGCCTAAGAAAAACATTTTGTAAAGACACATTCGACCGTACAACCGTTTAGGGCATTTTCGGGGAGGGTCTCGTTTTGAGGCCGAATGGTACGAAAATTTTCGTACCAGAACTTTTGCGAGTTTTTCCGTTTTTTTGGCATGGATGAGCTATTAGGGGCCTAAGAAAAACATTTTGTAAAGACACATTCGACCGTACAACCGTTTAGGGCGTTTTCGGAAAGGGTCTCGTTTTGAGGTTGAATGGTACGAAGATTTTCGTATCAGAACATTTGCGAGTTTTTTCCGTTTTTTTGCTCGATATGACCTAGTAGGGTCCTAAGAAAAACATTTTGTAAAGACACATTCGACCGTACAACCGTTTAGGGCCTTTTCGGAGAGGGTCTCGTTTTGAGGCTGAATGGTACGAAGATTTTCGTAGCAGAACTTGTGCGAGTTTTTCCCCTTTTTTGGCATGGATGAGCTAGTAGGGGCCTAAGAAAAACATTTTTTAAAGACACATTCGACCGTACAACCGTTTAGGGCATTTTCGGGGATGGTCTCGTTTTTATGCTAAATGGTACGAAGATTTTCGTACCAGAACATATGCGAGTTTTTTTCGTTTTTTTGCTCGGATGAGCTAGCAGGGGCCTAAGAAAAACATTTCGTAAAGACACATTCGACCGTACAACCGTTTAGGGCATTTTCGGGGATGGTGTTGTTTTTAGGCTAAATGGTACGAAGATTTTCGTACAAGAACTTTTGCGAGTTTTTTCTGTTTTTTTTTTTTGCTTGGATGAGCTAGTAGGGGCCTAAGAAAAACATTTTGTAAAGACACATTCGACCGTACAACCGTTTAGGGCATTTTCGGGGAGGGTCTCGTTTTGAGGCCCAATGGTACGAAAATCTTCGTAACAGAACTTTTGCGAGTTTTTTCCGCTTTTTTTTGGCTCGGATGAGCTAGTAGGGACCTAAGAAAAACATTTTGTAAAGACACATTCGACCGTACAACCGTTTTGGGCATTTTCGGGGAGGGTCTCGTTTTGAGGTTGAATGGTACGAAAAACTTCGTACCAGAACTTTTGCGAGTTTTTTCCATTTTTTTTGCTTGGATGAGCTAGTAGGGTCCTAAGAAAAACATTTTGTAAAGACACATTCGACCGTACAACCGTTTAGGGTGTTTTCGGGAAGAGTCTCGTTTTTAGGCTAAATGGTACGAAGATTTTCGTACCAAAACATATGCGAGTTTTTACTGTTTTTTTTGCTCGGATGAGCTAGTAGGGGCCTACGAAAAACATTTCGTAAAGACACATTCGACCGTACAGCCGTTTAGGGCATTTTCGGGGATGGTGTTGTTTTTAGGCTAAATGGTACGAAAATTTTCGTACAAGAACTTTTGCGAGTTTTTTCTGTTTTTTTTTTGCTTGGATGAGCTAGTAGGGGCCTAAGAAAAACATTTTGTAAAGACACATTCGACCGTACAACCGTTTAGGGCATTTTCGGGGAGGGTCTCGTTTTGAGGCCGAATGGTACGAAAATTTTCGTACCAGAACTTTTCCGAGTTTTTCCGTTTTTTTGGCATGGATGAGCTATTAGGGGCCTAAGAAAAACATTTTGTAAAGACACATTCGACCGTACAACCGTTTAGGGCGTTTTCGGGGAGGGTCTCGTTTTGAGGTTGAATGGTACGAAGATTTTTGTATCAGAACTTTTGCGAGTTCTTTCCATTTTTTTGCTTGTATGACCTAGTAGGGTCCTAAGAAAAACATTTTGTAAAGACACATTCGACCGTACAACCATTTAAGGCCTTTTCGGAGAGGGTCTCGTTTTGAGGCTGAATGGTACGAAGATTTTCGTAGCAGAACTTTTGCGAGTTTTTTCCTTTTTTTGGCATGGATGAGCTAGTAGGGGCCTAAGAAAAACATTTTTTAAAGACACATTCGACCGTACAACCGTTTAGGGCATTTTCGGGGATGGTCTCGTTTTTATGCTAAATGGTACGAAGATTTTCGTACCAGAACATATGCGAGTTTTTTTCGTTTTTTTGCTCGGATGAGCTAGCAGGGGCCTAAGAAAAACATTTTGTAAAGACACATTCGACCGTATAAACGTTTAGGGTATTTTCATGGAGGGTCTCGTTTTGAGGCTGAATGGTACGAAGTTTTTCGTACCAGAACTTTTGCGAGTTTTTTCCTTTTTTTTTGATTGGATGAGCTAGTAGGGGCCTAAGAAAAACATTTTGTAAAGACACATTCGACCGTACAACCGTTTAGGGCATTTTCGGGGATGGTCTCGTTTTTATGCTAAATGGTACGAAGATTTTCGTACCAGAACATATGCGAGTTTTTTCCGTTTTTTTGCTTCGATGAGCTAGTAGGGGCCTAAGAAAAACATTTTGTAAAGACACATTCGACCGTACAACCGTTTAGGGCATTTTCGGGGAGGGTCTCGTTTTGAGGTTGAATGGTACGAAAATCTTCGTACCAGAACTTTTGCGAGTTTTTTCCATTTTTTTTGCTTGGATGAGCTAGTAGGGTCCTAAGAAAAACATTTTGTAAAGACACAATCGACCGTACAACCGTTTAGGGTGTTTTCGGGAAGAGTCTCGTTTTTAGGCTAAATGGTACGAAGATTTTCGTACCAAAACATATGCGAGTTTTTACTGTTTTTTTTGCTCGGATGAGCTAGTAGGGGCCTAAGAAAAACATTTCGTAAAGACACATTCGACCGTATAGCCGTTTAGGGCATTTTCGGGGATGGTGTTGTTTTTAGGCTAAATGGTACGAAGATTTTCGTACAAGAACTTTTGCGAGTTTTTTCTGTTTGTTTTTTTGCTTGGATGAGCTAGTAGGGGCCTAAGAAAAACATTTTGTAAAGACACATTCGACCGTACAACCGTTTAGGGCATTTTCGGGGAGGGTCTCGTTTTGAGGCCGAATGGTACGAAAATTTTCGTACCAGAACTTTTGCGAGTTTTTCCGTTTTTTTGGCATGGATGAGCTATTAGGGGCCTAAGAAAAACATTTTGTAAAGACACATTCGACCGTACAACCGTTTAGGGCGTTTTCGGGGAGGGTCTCGTTTTGAGGTTGAATGGTTCGAAGATTTTTGTATCAGAACTTTTGCAAGTTTTTTCCATTTTTTTGCTTGTATGACCTTGTAGGGTCCTAAGAAAAACATTTTGTAAAGACACATTCGACCGTACAACCGTTTAGGGCCTTTTCGGAGAGGGTCTCGTTTTGAGACTGAATGGTACGAAGATTTTCGTAGCAGAACTTTTGCGAGTTTTTTCCCTTTTTTTGGCATGGATGAGCTAGTAGGGGCCTAAGAAAAACATTTTTTAAAGACACATTCGACCGTACAACCGTTTAGGGCATTTTCGGGGATGGTCTCGTTTTTATGCTAAATGGTACGAAGATTTTCGTACCAGAACATATGCGAGTTTTTTTCGTTTTTTTGCTCGGATGAGCTAGCAGGGGCCTAAGAAAAACATTTTGTAAAGACACATTCGACCGTACAAACGTTTAGGGTATTTTCATGGAGGGTCTCGTTTTGAGGCTGAATGGTACGAAGTTTTTCGTACCAGAACTTTTGCGAGTTTTTTCCTTTTTTTTTGCTTGGATGAGCTAGTAGGGGCCTAAGAAAAACATTTTGTAAAGACACATTCGACCGTACAACCGTTTAGGGCATTTTCGGGGATGGTCTCGTTTTTATGCTAAATGGTACGAAGATTTTCGTACCAGAACATATGCGAGTTTTTTCCGTTTTTTTGCTTCGATGAGCTAGTAGGGGCCTAAGAAAAACATTTTGTAAAGACACATTCGACCGTACAACCGTTTAGGGCATTTTCGGGGAGGGTCTCGTTTTGAGGTTGAATGGTACGAAAATCTTCGTACCAGAACTTTTGCGAGTTTTTTCCATTTTTTTTGCTTGGATGAGCTAGTAGGGTCCTAAGAAAAACATTTTGTAAAGACACATTCGACCGTACAACCGCTTAGGGTGTTTTCGGGAAGAGTCTCGTTTTTAGGCTAAATGGTACGAAGATTTTCGTACCAAAACATATGCGAGTTTTTACTGTTTTTTTTGCTCGGATGAGCTAGTAGGGGCCTAAGAAAAACATTTCGTAAAGACACATTCGACCGTACAGCCGTTTAGGGCATTTTCGGGGATGGTGTTGTTTTTAGGCTACATGGTACGAAGATTTTCGTACAAGAACTTTTGCGAGTTTTTTCTGTTTTTTTTTTTGCTTGGATGAGCTAGTAGGGGCCTAAGAAAAACATTTTGTAAAGACACATTCGACCGTACAACCGTTTAGGGCATTTTCGGGGAGGGTCTCGTTTTGAGGCCGAATGGTACGAAAATTTTCGTACCAGAACTTTTGCGAGTTTTTCCGTTTTTTTGGCATGGATGAGCTATTAGGGGCCTAAGAAAAACATTTTGTAAAGACATATTCGACCGTACAACCGTTTAGGGCGTTTTCGGGGAGGGTCTCGTTTTGAGGTTGAATGGTACGAAGATTTTTGTATCAGAACTTTTGCGAGTTTTTTCCATTTTTTTGCTTGTATGACCTAGTAGGGTCCTAAGAAAAACATTTTGTAAAGACACATTCGACCGTACAACCGTTTAGGGCCTTTTCGGAGAGGGTCTCGTTTTGAGGCTGAATGGTACGAAGATTTTCGTAGCAGAACTTTTGCGAGTTTTTTTCCCTTTTTTTGGCATGGATGAGCTAGTAGGGGCCTAAGAAAAACATTTTTTAAAGACACATTCGACCGTACAACCGTTTAGGGCATTTTCGGGGATGGTCTCGTTTTTATGCTAAATGGTACGAAGATTTTCGTACCAGAACATATGCGAGTTTTTTTCGTTTTTTTGCTCGGATGAGCTAGCAGGGGCCTAAGAAAAACATTTTGTAAAGACACATTCGACCGTACAAACGTTTAGGGTATTTTCATGGAGGGTCTCGTTTTGAGGCTGAATGGTACGAAGTTTTTCGTACCAGAACTTTTGCGAGTTTTTTCCTTTTTTTTTGCTTGGATGAGCTAGTAGGGGGCTAAGAAAAACATTTTGTAAAGACACATTCGACCGTACAACCGTTTAGGGCATTTTCGGGGATGGTCTCGTTTTTATGCTAAATGGTACGAAGATTTTTGTACCAGAACATATGCGAGTTTTTTCCGTTTTTTTGCTTCGATGAGCTAGTAGGGGCCTAAGAAAAACATTTTGTAAAGACACATTCGACCGTACAAACGTTTAGGGTATTTTCGGGGAGGGTCTCGTTTTGAGGCTGAATGGTACGAAGATTTTCGTTCCAGAGCTTTTGCGAGTTTTTTCCTTTTTTTTTTGCTTGGATGAGCTAGTAGGGGCCTAAGAAAAAGAGTTTGTAAAGACACATTCGACCGTACAACGGTTTAGGGTATTTTCGGGGAGGGTCTCGTTTTGAGGCCGAATGGTACGAAAATTTTTGTACCAGAACTTTTGCTTGTTTTTTCCGTTTTTTTGGCATGGATGAGCTATTAGGGGCCTAAGAAAAACATTTTGTAAAGACACATTCGACCGTACAACCGTTTAGGGCCTTTTCGGAGAGGGTCTCGTTTTGAGGCTGAATGGTACGAAGATTTTCGTACCTGAACTTTTGCGAGTTTTTTCTGTATTTTTTGCTCGGATGAGCTAGTAGGGGCCTAAGAATTTTTTTTTGTAAAGACACATTCGACTGTACAACCGTTTAGGAATTTTCAAAGATGGTCTCGTTTTGAGGCTGATTGGTACAAAGATTTTCGTTCCAGAACTTTTGCGAGTTCTTTCCTTTTTTTGCTTGGATGAGCTAGTAGGGGCCTAAGAAAAACATTTTGTAAAGACACATTCGACCGTACAACCGTTTAGGGCATTTTCGTGGAGGTGTCGGTTTAAGGCTGAATAATACGAAGATTTTCGTAAATGAACTTTTGAGAGTTTATTCCCTTTTTTGTTTGGACGGCCTAGTAGGGGCCTAAGAAAAACATTTTGTAAAGACTCATTGGACCGTACAACAATTTAAGGCATTTTCGTGGAGGGTGCTGGTATGAGGCTAAATGGTACGAATATTTTCGTACCAGAAATTTTGCGAGTTTTTTTCCATTTTTTTTACTTGGGTGCGCTAGTAGGGGCCTAGAATAAAACATTTTCTAAAGACACATTCGACCGTACAACCTTTTAGGACATTTTCGTGGAGGGTGTCGGTTTGAGGCTGAATGGTACGAAGATTTTCGTACCTGAACTTTTGCGAGTTTTTTTCTCTTTTTTTGTTTGGATGGGCTAGTAGGGGCCTAGGAAATACATTTTATAAAGACAAATTGGACCGTACAACCGTTTAGGGCATTTTCGGGGAGGGTCTCGTTTTGAGGCTGAATGGTACAAAGATTTTCGTACCAGAACTTTTGCGAGATTTTTTCGTTTTTTTGGCATGAATGATCTAGTAGGGGCTTAAGAAAAACATTTTGTAAAGACACATTCGTCCGTACAACCGTTCAGGACATTTTCGGGGAGGGTCTCGTTTTGAGGCCGAATGGTACTAAAATTTTCGTACCAGAACTTTTGCGAGTTTTTTCCTTTTTTTTTGCTTGTATGAGCTAGTAGGATACTAAGAAAAACATTTTGTAAAGACACATTCGACCGTACAACCGTTTAGGGCCTTTTCGGAGAGGGTCTCATTTTGAGGCTGAATGGTACGAAGATTTTCGTACCTGAACTTTTGCGAGTTTTTTCCGTTTTTTTTTTGCTCGAATGAGCTAGTAGGGGATTAAGAAAAACATTTTGTAAAGACACATTCGACCGTACAACCGTTTAGGGCATTTTCGGGGTTGGTCTCGTTTTGAGGCTGAATGGTACGAAGATTTTCGTACCAGAACTTTTGCGAGTTTTTTCCTTTTTTTTTGCTTGGATGAGCTAGTAGGGGCCTAAGAAAAAGATTTTTTAAAGACATCTTCGACCGTACAACCGTTTAGGGCATTTTCGGGGATGGTCTCGTTTTTAGGCTGAATGGTACGAAGATTTTCGTAGCAAAACTTTTGCGCGTTTTTTCCGTTTTTTTGCTCGAATGTGCTCGTAGGGGCCTAACAAAAACATTTTGTAAAGACACATTCGACCGTACAACCGTTTAAGGCCTTTTCGGAGAGGGTCTCGTTTTGAGGCGGAATGGTACGAAAATTTTTGTACCTGAACTTTTGCGAGTTTTTTCTGTTTTTTTTGCTCGGATGAGCTAGTAGGGGCCTAAGAAAAACATTTTGTAAAGAAACATTCGACCGTACAACCGTTTAGGCATTTCCGGGGATGGTCACGTTTTTAGGCTAAATGGTACGAAAATCTTCGTACCAGAACTTATGCGAGTTTTTTCGTTTTTTTTGCTCGGATGAGCTAGTAGGGGCCTAAGAAAAACATTTTGTAAAGACACATTCGTCCGTACAACCGTTCAGGGTAATTTTCGGGGAGGGTCTCGTTTTGAGGCCGAATAGTACGAAAATTTTCGTACCAGTACTTATGCGAGTTTTTTCGTTTTTTTTTGCTCGGATGAGCTAGTCGGGGCCTAAGAAAAACATTTTGTAAAGACACATTCGTCCGTACAACCGTTCAGGGCATTTTCGGGGAGGGTCTCGTTTTGAGGCCGAATAGTACGAAAATTTTCGTACCAGAACTTATGCGAGTTTTTTCCGTTTTTTTTTGCTCGGATGAGCTAGTAGGGGCCTAAGAAAAACATTTTGTAAAGACACATTCGTCCCTACAACCGTTCAGGGCATTTTCGGGGAGGGTCTCGTTTTGAGGCCGAATAGTACGAAAATTTTCGTACCAGAACTTTTGCGAGTTTTTTCCTTTTTTTTGCTTGTATGAGCTAGTAGGGTCCTAAGAAAAACATTTTGTAAAGACACATTCGACCGTACAACCGTTTAGGGCCTTTTCGGAGAGGGTCTCGTTTTGAGGTTGAATGGTACGAAGATTTTCGCACCAGAACTTTTGCGAGTTTTTTCCTTTTTTTTGCTTGTATGAGCTAGTAGGGTACTAAGAAAAACATTTTGTAAAGACACATTCGATCGTACAACCGTTTAGGGCCTTTTCGGAGAGGGTCTCGTTTTGAGGCTGAATGGTACGAAGATTTTCGTACCTGAACTTTTGCGAGTTTTTTCTGTTTTTTTTGCTCGGATGAGCTAGTAGGGGCCTAAGAAAAACATTTTGTAAAGACACATTCGACCGTACAACCGTTTAGGCATTTTCGGGGATGGTCACGTTTTTAGGCTAAATGGTACGAAAATCTTCGTACCAGAACTTATGCGAGTTTTTTCGTTTTTTTTGCTGGGATGAGCTAGTAGGGGCCTAAGAAAAACATTTTGTAAAGACACATTCGTCCGTACAACCGTTCAGGGCATTTTCGGGGAGGGTCTCGTTTTGAGGCCGAATAGTACGAAAATTTTCGTACCAGAACTTATGCGAGTTTTTTCGTTTTTTTTTTGTTCGGATGAGCTAGTAGGGGCCTAAGAAAAACATTTTGTAAAGACACATTCATCCGTACAACCGTTCAGGGCATTTTCAGGGAGGGTCTCGTTTTGAGGCCGAATAGTACGAAAATTTTCGTACCAGAACTTTTGCGAGTTTTTTCCTTTTTTTTTGCTTGTATGAGCTAGTAGGGTCCTAAGAAAAACATTTTGTAAAGACACATTCGACCGTACAACCGTTTAGGGCCTTTTCGGACAGGGTCTCGTTTTGAGGTTGAATGGTACGAAGATTTTCGTACCAGAACTTTTGCGAGTTTTTTCCTTTTTTTTTGCTTGTATGAGCTAGTAGGATACTAAGAAAAACATTTTGTAAAGACACATTCGACCGTACAACCGTTTAGGGCCTTTTCGGAGAGGGTCTCATTTTGAGGCTGAATGGTACGAAGATTTTCGTACCTGAACTTTTGCGAGTTTTTTCCGTTTTTTTTTGCTCGAATGAGCTAGTAGGGGATTAAGAAAAACATTTTGTAAAGACACATTCGACCGTACAACCGTTTAGGGCATTTTCGGGGTTGGTCTCGTTTTGAGGCAGAATGGTACGAAGATTTTCGTACCAGAACTTTTGCGAGTTTTTTCCTTTTTTTTTGCTTGGATGAGCTAGTAGGGTCCTAAGAAAAAGATTTTTTAAAGACACCTTCGACCGTACAACCGTTTAGGGCATTTTCGGGGATGGTCTCGTTTTTAGGCTGAATGGTACGAAGATTTTCGTAGCAAAACTTTTGCGCGTTTTTTCCGTTTTTTTGCTCGAATGTGCTCGTAGGGGCCTAACAAAAACATTTTGTAAAGACACATTCGACCGTACAACCGTTTAAGGCCTTTTCGGAGAGGGTCTCGTTTTGAGGCGGAATGGTACGAAAATTTTCGTACCTGAACTTTTGCGAGTTTTTTCTGTTTTTTTTGCTCGGATGAGCTAGTAGGGGCCTAAGAAAAACATTTTGTAAAGACACATTCGACCGTACAACCGTTTAGGCATTTCCGGGGATGGTCACGTTTTTAGGCTAAATGGTACGAAAATCTTCGTACCAGAACTTATGCGAGTTTTTTCGTTTTTTTTGCTCGGATGAGCTAGTAGGGGCCTAAGAAAAACATTTTGTAAAGACACATTCGTCCGTACAACCGTTCAGGGCATTTTCGGGGAGGGTCTCGTTTTGAGGCCGAATAGTACGAAAATTTTCGTACCAGTACTTATGCGAGTTTTTTCGTTTTTTTTTGCTCGGATGAGCTAGTAGGGGCCTAAGAAAAACATTTTGTAAAGACACATTCGTCCGTACAACCGTTCAGGGCATTTTCGGGGAGGGTCTCGTTTTGAGGCCGAATAGTACGAAAATTTTCGTACCAGAACTTATGCGAGTTTTTTCCGTTTTTTTTTGCTCGGATGAGCTAGTAGGGGCCTAAGAAAAACATTTTGTAAAGACACATTCGACCGTACAACCGTTTAGGGCCTTTTCGGAGAGGGTCTCGTTTTGAGGTTGAATGGTACGAAGATTTTCGCACCAGAACTTTTGCGAGTTTTTTCCTTTTTTTTGCTTGTATGAGCTAGTAGGGTACTAAGAAAAACATTTTGTAAAGACACATTCGATCGTACAACCGTTTAGGGCCTTTTCGGAGAGGGTCTCGTTTTGAGGCTGAATGGTACGAAGATTTTCGTACCTGAACTTTTGCGAGTTTTTTCTGTTTTTTTTGCTCGGATGAGCTAGTAGGGGCCTAAGAAAAACATTTTGTAAAGACACATTCGACCGTACAACCGTTTAGGCATTTTCGGGGATGGTCACGTTTTTAGGCTAAATGGTACGAAAATCTTCGTACCAGAACTTATGCGAGTTTTTTCGTTTTTTTTGCTGGGATGAGCTAGTAGGGGCCTAAGAAAAACATTTTGTAAAGACACATTCGTCCGTACAACCGTTCAGGGCATTTTCGGGGAGGGTCTCGTTTTGAGGCCGAATAGTACGAAAATTTTCGTACCAGAACTTATGCGAGTTTTTTCGTTTTTTTTTTGTTCGGATGAGCTAGTAGGGGCCTAAGAAAAACATTTTGTAAAGACACATTCATCCGTACAACCGTTCAGGGCATTTTCGGGGAGGGTCTCATTTTGAGGCCGAATAGTACGAAAATTTTCGTACCAGAACTTATGCGAGTTTTTTCGTTTTTTTTGCTCGGATGAGCTAGTAGGGGCCTAAGAAAAACATTTTGTAAAGACACATTCGTCTGTACAACCGTTCAGGGCATTTTCGGGGAGGGTCTCGTTTTGAGGCCGAATAGTACGAAAATTTTCGTACCAGAACTTATGCGAGTTTTTTCCGTTTTTTTTGCTCGGATGAGCTAGTAGGAGCCTAAGAAAAACATTTTGTAAAGACACATTCGTCCGTACAACCGTTCAGGGCATTTTCGGGGAGGGTCTCGTTTTGAGGCCGAATAGTACGAAAATTTTCGTACCAGAACTTTTGCGAGTTTTTTCCTTTTTTTTGCTTGTATGAGCTAGTAGGGTCCTAAGAAAAACATTTTGTAAAGACACATTCGACCGTACAACCGTTTAGGGCCTTTTCGGACAGGGTCTCGTTTTGAGGTTGAATGGTACGAAGATTTTCGTACCAGAACTTTTGCGAGTTTTTTCCTTTTTTTTTGCTTGTATGAGCTAGTAGGATACTAAGAAAAACATTTTGTAAAGACACATTCGACCGTATAACCGTTTAGGGCCTTTTCGGAGAGGGTCTCATTTTGAGGCTGAATGGTACGAAGATTTTCGTACCTGAACTTTTGCGAGTTTTTTCCGTTTTTTTTTTGCTCGAATGAGCTAGTAGGGGATTAAGAAAAACATTTTGTAAAGACACATTCGACCGTACAACCGTTTAGGGCATTTTCGGGGTTGGTCTCGTTTTGAGGCTGAATGGTACGAAGATTTTCGTACCAGAACTTTTGCGAGTTTTTTCCTTTTTTTTTGCTTGGATGAGCTAGTAGGGGCCTAAGAAAAAGATTTTTTAAAGACACCTTCGACCGTACAACCGTTTAGGGCATTTTCGGGGATGGTCTCGTTTTTAGGCTGAATGGTACGAAGATTTTCGTAGCAAAACCTTTGCGCGTTTTTTCCGTTTTTTTGCTCGAATGTGCTCGTAGGGGCCGAACAAAAACATTTTGTAAAGACACATTCGACCGTACAACCGTTTAAGGCCTTTTCGGAGAGGGTCTCGTTTTGAGGCGGAATGGTACGAAAATTTTTGTACCTGAACTTTTGCGAGTTTTTTCTGTTTTTTTTGCTCGGATGAGCTAGTAGGGGCCTAAGAAAAACATTTTGTAAAGACACATTCGACCGTACAACCGTTTAGGCATTTCCGGGGACGGTCACGTTTTTAGGCTAAATGGTACGAAAATCTTCGTACCAGAACTTATGCGAGTTTTTTCGTTTTTTTTGCTCGGATGAGCTAGTAGGGGCCTAAGAAAAACATTTTGTAAAGACACATTTGTCCGTACAACCGTTAAGGGCATTTTCGGGGAGGGTCTCGTTTTGAGGCCGAATAGTACGAAAATTTTCGTACCAGTACTTATGCGAGTTTTTTCGTTTTTTTTTGCTCGGATGAGCTAGTAGGGGCCTAAGAAAAACATTTTGTAAAGACACATTCGTCCGTACAACCGTTCAGGGCATTTTCGGGGAGGGTCTCGTTTTGAGGCCGAATAGTACGAAAATTTTCGTACCAGAACTTTTGCGAGTTTTTTCCTTTTTTTTGCTTGTATGAGCTAGTAGGGTCCTAAGAAAAACATTTTGTAAAGACACATTCGACCGTACAACCGTTTAGGGCCTTTTCGGACAGGGTCTCGTTTTGAGGTTGAATGGTACGAAGATTTTCGTACCAGAACTTTTGCGAGTTTTTTCCTTTTTTTTTGCTTGTATGAGCTAGTAGGATACTAAGAAAAACATTTTGTAAAGACACATTCGACCGTACAACCGTTTAGGGCCTTTTCGGAGAGGGTCTCATTTTGAGGCTGAATGGTACGAAGATTTTCGTACCTGAACTTTTGCGAGTTTTTTCCGTTTTTTTTTGCTCGAATGAGCTAGTAGGGGATTAAGAAAAACATTTTGTAAAGACACATTCGACCGTACAACCGTTTAGGGCATTTTCGGGGTTGGTCTCGTTTTGAGGCTGAATGGTACGAAGATTTTCGTACCAGAACTTTTGCGAGTTTTTTCCTTTTTTTTTGCTTGGATGAGCTAGTAGGGGCCTAAGAAAAAGATTTTTTAAAGACACCTTCGACCGTACAACCGTTTAGGGCATTTTCGGGGATGGTCTCGTTTTTAGGCTGAATGGTACGAAGATTTTCGTAGCAAAACTTTTGCGCGTTTTTTCCGTTTTTTTGCTCGAATGTGCTCGTAGGGGCCGAACAAAAACATTTTGTAAAGACACATTCGACCGTACAACCGTTTAAGGCCTTTTCGGAGAGGGTCTCGTTTTGAGGCGGAATGGTACGAAAATTTTTGTACCTGAACTTTTGCGAGTTTTTTCTGTTTTTTTTGCTCGGATGAGCTAGTAGGGGCCTAAGAAAAACATTTTGTAAAGACACATTCGACCGTACAACCGTTTAGGCATTTCCGGGGATGGTCACGTTTTTAGGCTAAATGGTACGAAAATCTTCGTACCAGAACTTATGCGAGTTTTTTCGTTTTTTTTGCTCGGATGAGCTAGTAGGGGCCTAAGAAAAACATTTTGTAAAGACACATTCATCCGTACAACCGTTCAGGGCATTTTCGGGGAGGGTCTCATTTTGAGGCCGAATAGTACGAAAATTTTCGTACCAGAACTTATGCGAGTTTTTTCGTTTTTTTTGCTCGGATGAGCTAGTAGGGGCCTAAGAAAAACATTTTGTAAAGACACATTCGTCTGTACAACCGTTCAGGGCATTTTCGGGGAGGGTCTCGTTTTGAGGCCGAATAGTACGAAAATTTTCGTACCAGAACTTATGCGAGTTTTTTCCGTTTTTTTTGCTCGGATGAGCTAGTAGGGGCCTAAGAAAAACATTTTGTAAAGACACATTCGTCCGTACAACCGTTCAGGGCATTTTCGGGGAGGGTCTCGTTTTGAGGCCGAATAGTACGAAAATTTTCGTACCAGAACTTTTGCGAGTTTTTTCCTTTTTTTTGCTTGTATGAGCTAGTAGGGTCCTAAGAAAAACATTTTGTAAAGACACATTCGACCGTACAACCGTTTAGGGCCTTTTCGGACAGGGTCTCGTTTTGAGGTTGAATGGTACGAAGATTTTCGTACCAGAACTTTTGCGAGTTTTTTCCTTTTTTTTTGCTTGTATGAGCTAGTAGGATACTAAGAAAAACATTTTGTAAAGACACATTCGACCGTACAACCGTTTAGGGCCTTTTCGGAGAGGGTCTCATTTTGAGGCTGAATGGTACGAAGATTTTCGTACCTGAACTTTTGCGAGTTTTTTCCGTTTTTTTTTTGCTCGAATGAGCTAGTAGGGGATTAAGAAAAACATTTTGTAAAGACACATTCGACCGTACAACCGTTTAGGGCATTTTCGGGGTTGGTCTCGTTTTGAGGCTGAATGGTACGAAGATTTTCGTACCAGAACTTTTGCGAGTTTTTTCCTTTTTTTTTGCTTGGATGAGCTAGTAGGGGCCTAAGAAAAAGATTTTTTAAAGACACCTTCGACCGTACAACCGTTTAGGGCATTTTCGGGGATGGTCTCGTTTTTAGGCTGAATGGTACGAAGATTTTCGTAGCAAAACCTTTGCGCGTTTTTTCCGTTTTTTTGCTCGAATGTGCTCGTAGGGGCCGAACAAAAACATTTTGTAAAGACACATTCGACCGTACAACCGTTTAAGGCCTTTTCGGAGAGGGTCTCGTTTTGAGGCGGAATGGTACGAAAATTTTTGTACCTGAACTTTTGCGAGTTTTTTCTGTTTTTTTTGCTCGGATGAGCTAGTAGGGGCCTAAGAAAAACATTTTGTAAAGACACATTCGACCGTACAACCGTTTAGGCATTTCCGGGGACGGTCACGTTTTTAGGCTAAATGGTACGAAAATCTTCGTACCAGAACTTATGCGAGTTTTTTCGTTTTTTTTGCTCGGATGAGCTAGTAGGGGCCTAAGAAAAACATTTTGTAAAGACACATTCGTCCGTACAACCGTTCAGGGCATTTTCGGGGAGGGTCTCGTTTTGAGGCCGAATAGTACGAAAATTTTCGTACCAGTACTTATGCGAGTTTTTTCGTTTTTTTTTGCTCGGATGAGCTAGTAGGGGCCTAAGAAAAACATTTTGTAAAGACACATTCGTCCGTACAACCGTTCAGGGCATTTTCGGGGAGGGTCTCGTTTTGAGGCCGAATAGTACGAAAATTTTCGTACCAGAACTTTTGCGAGTTTTTTCCTTTTTTTTGCTTGTATGAGCTAGTAGGGTCCTAAGAAAAACATTTTGTAAAGACACATTCGACCGTACAACCGTTTAGGGCCTTTTCGGACAGGGTCTCGTTTTGAGGTTGAATGGTACGAAGATTTTCGTACCAGAACTTTTGCGAGTTTTTTCCTTTTTTTTTGCTTGTATGAGCTAGTAGGATACTAAGAAAAACATTTTGTAAAGACACATTCGACCGTACAACCGTTTAGGGCCTTTTCGGAGAGGGTCTCATTTTGAGGCTGAATGGTACGAAGATTTTCGTACCTGAACTTTTGCGAGTTTTTTCCGTTTTTTTTTGCTCGAATGAGCTAGTAGGGGATTAAGAAAAACATTTTGTAAAGACACATTCGACCGTACAACCGTTTAGGGCATTTTCGGGGTTGGTCTCGTTTTGAGGCTGAATGGTACGAAGATTTTCGTACCAGAACTTTTGCGAGTTTTTTCCTTTTTTTTTGCTTGGATGAGCTAGTAGGGGCCTAAGAAAAAGATTTTTTAAAGACACCTTCGACCGTACAACCGTTTAGGGCATTTTCGGGGATGGTCTCGTTTTTAGGCTGAATGGTACGAAGATTTTCGTAGCAAAACTTTTGCGCGTTTTTTCCGTTTTTTTGCTCGAATGTGCTCGTAGGGGCCGAACAAAAACATTTTGTAAAGACACATTCGACCGTACAACCGTTTAAGGCCTTTTCGGAGAGGGTCTCGTTTTGAGGCGGAATGGTACGAAAATTTTTGTACCTGAACTTTTGCGAGTTTTTTCTGTTTTTTTTGCTCGGATGAGCTAGTAGGGGCCTAAGAAAAACATTTTGTAAAGACACATTCGACCGTACAACCGTTTAGGCATTTCCGGGGATGGTCACGTTTTTAGGCTAAATGGTACGAAAATCTTCGTACCAGAACTTATGCGAGTTTTTTCGTTTTTTTTGCTCGGATGAGCTAGTAGGGGCCTAAGAAAAACATTTTGTAAAGACACATTCATCCGTACAACCGTTCAGGGCATTTTCGGGGAGGGTCTCATTTTGAGGCCGAATAGTACGAAAATTTTCGTACCAGAACTTATGCGAGTTTTTTCGTTTTTTTTGCTCGGATGAGCTAGTAGGGGCCTAAGAAAAACATTTTGTAAAGACACATTCGTCTGTACAACCGTTCAGGGCATTTTCGGGGAGGGTCTCGTTTTGAGGCCGAATAGTACGAAAATTTTCGTACCAGAACTTATGCGAGTTTTTTCCGTTTTTTTTGCTCGGATGAGCTAGTAGGGGCCTAAGAAAAACATTTTGTAAAGACACATTCGTCCGTACAACCGTTCAGGGCATTTTCGGGGAGGGTCTCGTTTTGAGGCCGAATAGTACGAAAATTTTCGTACCAGAACTTTTGCGAGTTTTTTCCTTTTTTTTGCTTGTATGAGCTAGTAGGGTCCTAAGAAAAACATTTTGTAAAGACACATTCGACCGTACAACCGTTTAGGGCCTTTTCGGACAGGGTCTCGTTTTGAGGTTGAATGGTACGAAGATTTTCGTACCAGAACTTTTGCGAGTTTTTTCCTTTTTTTTTGCTTGTATGAGCTAGTAGGATACTAAGAAAAACATTTTGTAAAGACACATTCGACCGTACAACCGTTTAGGGCCTTTTCGGAGAGGGTCTCATTTTGAGGCTGAATGGTACGAAGATTTTCGTACCTGAACTTTTGCGAGTTTTTTCCGTTTTTTTTTTGCTCGAATGAGCTAGTAGGGGATTAAGAAAAACATTTTGTAAAGACACATTCGACCGTACAACCGTTTAGGGCATTTTCGGGGTTGGTCTCGTTTTGAGGCTGAATGGTACGAAGATTTTCGTACCAGAACTTTTGCGAGTTTTTTCCTTTTTTTTTGCTTGGATGAGCTAGTAGGGGCCTAAGAAAAAGATTTTTTAAAGACACCTTCGACCGTACAACCGTTTAGGGCATTTTCGGGGATGGTCTCGTTTTTAGGCTGAATGGTACGAAGATTTTCGTAGCAAAACCTTTGCGCGTTTTTTCCGTTTTTTTGCTCGAATGTGCTCGTAGGGGCCGAACAAAAACATTTTGTAAAGACACATTCGACCGTACAACCGTTTAAGGCCTTTTCGGAGAGGGTCTCGTTTTGAGGCGGAATGGTACGAAAATTTTTGTACCTGAACTTTTGCGAGTTTTTTCTGTTTTTTTTGCTCGGATGAGCTAGTAGGGGCCTAAGAAAAACATTTTGTAAAGACACATTCGACCGTACAACCGTTTAGGCATTTCCGGGGACGGTCACGTTTTTAGGCTAAATGGTACGAAAATCTTCGTACCAGAACTTATGCGAGTTTTTTCGTTTTTTTTGCTCGGATGAGCTAGTAGGGGCCTAAGAAAAACATTTTGTAAAGACACATTCGTCCGTACAACCGTTCAGGGCATTTTCGGGGAGGGTCTCGTTTTGAGGCCGAATAGTACGAAAATTTTCGTACCAGTACTTATGCGAGTTTTTTCGTTTTTTTTTGCTCGGATGAGCTAGTAGGGGCCTAAGAAAAACATTTTGTAAAGACACATTCGTCCGTACAACCGTTCAGGGCATTTTCGGGGAGGGTCTCGTTTTGAGGCCGAATAGTACGAAAATTTTCGTACCAGAACTTTTGCGAGTTTTTTCCTTTTTTTTGCTTGTATGAGCTAGTAGGGTCCTAAGAAAAACATTTTGTAAAGACACATTCGACCGTACAACCGTTTAGGGCCTTTTCGGACAGGGTCTCGTTTTGAGGTTGAATGGTACGAAGATTTTCGTACCAGAACTTTTGCGAGTTTTTTCCTTTTTTTTTGCTTGTATGAGCTAGTAGGATACTAAGAAAAACATTTTGTAAAGACACATTCGACCGTACAACCGTTTAGGGCCTTTTCGGAGAGGGTCTCATTTTGAGGCTGAATGGTACGAAGATTTTCGTACCTGAACTTTTGCGAGTTTTTTCCGTTTTTTTTTGCTCGAATGAGCTAGTAGGGGATTAAGAAAAACATTTTGTAAAGACACATTCGACCGTACAACCGTTTAGGGCATTTTCGGGGTTGGTCTCGTTTTGAGGCTGAATGGTACGAAGATTTTCGTACCAGAACTTTTGCGAGTTTTTTCCTTTTTTTTTGCTTGGATGAGCTAGTAGGGGCCTAAGAAAAAGATTTTTTAAAGACACCTTCGACCGTACAACCGTTTAGGGCATTTTCGGGGATGGTCTCGTTTTTAGGCTGAATGGTACGAAGATTTTCGTAGCAAAACTTTTGCGCGTTTTTTCCGTTTTTTTGCTCGAATGTGCTCGTAGGGGCCGAACAAAAACATTTTGTAAAGACACATTCGACCGTACAACCGTTTAAGGCCTTTTCGGAGAGGGTCTCGTTTTGAGGCGGAATGGTACGAAAATTTTTGTACCTGAACTTTTGCGAGTTTTTTCTGTTTTTTTTGCTCGGATGAGCTAGTAGGGGCCTAAGAAAAACATTTTGTAAAGACACATTCGACCGTACAACCGTTTAGGCATTTCCGGGGATGGTCACGTTTTTAGGCTAAATGGTACGAAAATCTTCGTACCAGAACTTATGCGAGTTTTTTCGTTTTTTTTGCTCGGATGAGCTAGTAGGGGCCTAAGAAAAACATTTTGTAAAGACACATTCGTCCGTACAACCGTTCAGGGCATTTTCGGGGAGGGTCTCGTTTTGAGGCCGAATAGTACGAAAATTTTCGTACCAGTACTTATGCGAGTTTTTTCGTTTTTTTTTGCTCGGATGAGCTAGTAGGGGCCTAAGAAAAACATTTTGTAAAGACACATTCGTCCGTACAACCGTTCAGGGCATTTTCGGGGAGGGTCTCGTTTTGAGGCCGAATAGTACGAAAATTTTCGTACCAGAACTTATGCGAGTTTTTTCCGTTTTTTTTTGCTCGGATGAGCTAGTAGGGGACTAAGAAAAACATTTTGTAAAGACACATTCGTCCGTACAACCGTTCAGGGCATTTTCGGGGAGGGTCTCGTTTTGAGGCCGAATAGTACGAAAATTTTCGTACCAGAACTTTTGCGAGTTTTTTCCTTTTTTTTGCTTGTATGAGCTAGTAGGGTCCTAAGAAAAACATTTTGTAAAGACACATTCGACCGTACAACCGTTTAGGGCCTTTTCGGAGAGGGTCTCGTTTTGAGGTTGAATGGTACGAAGATTTTCGCACCAGAACTTTTGCGAGTTTTTTCCTTTTTTTTGCTTGTATGAGCTAGTAGGGTACTAAGAAAAACATTTTGTAAAGACACATTCGATCGTACAACCGTTTAGGGCCTTTTCGGAGAGGGTCTCGTTTTGAGGCTGAATGGTACGAAGATTTTCGTACCTGAACTTTTGCGAGTTTTTTCTGTTTTTTTTGCTCGGATGAGCTAGTAGGGGCCTAAGAAAAACATTTTGTAAAGACACATTCGACCGTACAACCGTTTAGGCATTTTCGGGGATGGTCACGTTTTTAGGCTAAATGGTACGAAAATCTTCGTACCAGAACTTATGCGAGTTTTTTCGTTTTTTTTGCTGCGATGAGCTAGTAGGGGCCTAAGAAAAACATTTTGTAAAGACACATTCGACCGTAGAACCGTTTAGGGCATTTTCGGGGATGGTCTCGTTTTGAGGCTGAATGGCACGAAGATTTTCGTCCCAGAACTTTTGCGAGTTTTTTCCGTTTTTTTGCTCGGATGAGATAGTAGGGTCCTTCGAAAAACATTTTGTAAAGACGCATTCGACCGTACAACTGTTTAGGGCATTTTCGGGGAGGGTCTCGTTTTGAGGCTGAATGGTACGAAGATTTTCGTACCAGAACTTTTGCGAGTTTTTTCCGTTTTTTACTTGGCTGAGCTAGTAGGGTCCTAAGATAAACATTTTGTAAAGACACATTCGACCGTACAACCGTTTAGGCATTTTCGGGGAGGGTCTCGTTTTACGGCTGAATGGTACGAAGATTTTCGTACCAGAACTTTTGCGAGTTTTTTCCGTTTTTTTTGCTCTATTGAGGTAGTAGGTGCCTAAGAAAAACATTTTGTAAAGACCCATTCGACCGTACAACCGTTTAGGGCATTTTCGGGGATGGTCTCGTTTTTAGGGTAAATGGTACGAAAATCTTCGTACCAGAACTTTTGCGAGTTTTTTCCTTTTTTTTTGGTCAGATGAGATAGTAGGGTCCTAAGAAAAACATTTTGTAAAGACACATTCGACCGTACAACCGTTTAGGGTATTTTCGGGGAGGGTCTCGTTATAGGCTTAATGGTACGAAGATTTTCGTACCAGAACTTATGCGAGTTTTTTCCGTTTTTTTTGCTCGGATGAGCTAGTAGGGGCCTAAGAAAAACATTTTGTAAAGACACATTCGACCGTACAACGGTTTAGGGTATTTTCGGGGAGGATCTCGTTTTGAGGTTGAATGGTACGAAGATTTTCGTACCAGAACTTTTGCGAGTTTTTTCCGTTTTTTTTTGCTTGGATGAGCTAGTAGGGGCCTAAGAAAAAGATTTTGTAAAGACACATTCGACCGTACAACCGTTTAGGGCATATTCCGGGATGGTCTCGTTTTACGGCTAAATGGTACGAAGATTTTCATACTAGAACTTATGCGAGTTTTTTCCGTTTTTTTTTTGCTCGGATGAGCTAGTAGGTTCCTATGAAAAACATTGTGTAAAGAAACATTCGACCGTACAACCGTTTAGGGCATTTTCGGGGATGGTCTCGTTTTGAGGCTAAATGGTACGAAGATTTTCGTACCAGAACTTTTGCGAGTTTTTTCCGATTTTTTACTCGGATGAGATAGTAGGGTCCTAAGAAAAACATTTTGTAAAGACACATTCGACCGTACAACTGTTTAGGGCATTTTCGGGGAGGATCTCGTTTTGAGGCTGAATGGTACGAAGATTTTCGTTCCAGAACTTTTGCGAGTTTTTCCGTTTTTTTTGCTCGGATGAGCTAGTAGGGGCCTAAGAAAAACATTTTGTAAAGACACATTCGACCGTACAACCGTTTAGGGCATTTTCGGAGATGGTCTCGTTTTGAGGCTAATGGTACGAAGATTTTCGTACTAGAACTTTTGCGAGTGTTTTCCCTTTTTTTTGGCACGGATGAGCTAGTAGGGCCTAAGAAAAACATTTTGTAAAGACACATTCGCCCGTGCAACCGTTTAGGGCATTTTCGGGGATGGTCTCGTTTTGAGGCTTAATGGTACGAAGATTTTCGTACCAGAACTTGTGCTAGTTTTTTCCGTTTTTTTTGGCATGGATGCGCTAGTAGGGGCCTAAGAATAACATTTTGTAAAGACACATTCGACCGTACAACCGTTTAGGCATTTTTGGGGATGGTCTCGTTTTGAGGCTGAATGGAACGAAGATTTTCGTACCAGAACTTTTGCGAGTTTTTTCCGTTTTTTTGCTCGGATGAGATAGTAGGGTCCTTCGAAAAACATTTTGTAAAGACGCATTCGACCGTACAACTGTTTAGGGCATTTTCGGGGATGGTCTCGTTTTGAGGCTGAATGGCACGAAGATTTTCGTACCAGAACTTTTGCGAGTTTTTTCCGTTTTTTTGCTCGGATGAGATAGTAGGGTCCTTCGAAAAACATTTTGTAAAGACGCATTCGACCGTACAACTGTTTAGGGCATTTTCGGGGAGGGTCTCGTTTTGAGGCTGAATGGTACGAAGATTTTCGTACCAGAACTTTTGCGAGTTTTTTCCGTTTTTTACTTGGCTGAGCTAGTAGGGTCCTAAGATAAACATTTTGTAAAGACACATTCGACCGTACAACCGTTTAGGCATTTTCGGGGAGGGTCTCGTTTTACGGCTGAATGGTACGAAGATTTTCGTACCAGAACTTTTGCTAGTTTTTTCCGTTTTTTTTGCTGTATTGAGGTAGTAGGTGCCTAAGAAAAACATTTTGTAAAGACCCATTCGACCGTACAACCGTTTAGGGCATTTTCGGGGATGGTCTCGTTTTTAGGGTAAATGGTACGAAAATCTTCGTACCAGAACTTTTGCGAGTTTTTTCCGATTTTTTACTCGGATGAGATAGTAGGGTCCTAAGAAAAACATTTTGTAAAGACACATTCGACCGTACAACTGTTTAGGGCATTTTCGAGGAGGATCTCGTTTTGAGGCTGAATGGTACGAAGATTTTCGTACCAGAACTTTTGCGAGTTTTTTCCTTTTTTTTGCTCGGATGAGCTAGTAGGGGCCTAAGAAAAACATTTTGTAAAGACACATTCGACCGTACAACCGTTTAGGGCATTTTCGGAGATGGTCTCGTTTTGAGGCTGATGGTACGAAGATTTTCGTACTAGAACTTTTGCGAGTGTTTTCCCTTTTTTTGGCACGGATGAGCTAGTAGGGCCTAAGAAAAACATTTTGTAAAGACACATTCGCCCGTGCAACCGTTTAGGGCATTTTCGGGGATGGTCTCGTTTTGAGGCTTAATGGTACGAAGATTTTCGTACCAGAACTTGTGCTAGTTTTTTCCGTTTTTTTGGCATGGATGCGCTAGTAGGGTCCTAAGAAAAACATTTTGTAAAGACACATTCGACCGTACAACCGTTTAGGCATTTTTGGGGATGGTCTCGTTTTGAGGCTGAATGGAACGAAGATTTTCGTACCAGAACTTTTGCGAGTTTTTTCTGTTTTTTTTTTGCTGGGATGAGCTAGTAGGGGCCTAAGAAAAACATTTTGTAAAGACACATTCGACCGTACAACCGTTTAGGGCATTTTCGAGGATGGTCTCGTTTTGAGGCTGAATGGCACGAAGATTTTCGTACCAGAACTTTTGCGAGTTTTTTCCGTTTTTTACTTGGCTGAGCTAGTAGGGTCCTAAGATAAACATTTTGTAAAGACACATTCGACCGTACAACCGTTTAGGCATTTTCGGGGAGGGTCTCGTTTTACGGCTGAATGGTACGAAGATTGTCGTACCAGAACTTTTGCGAGTTTTTTCCGTTTTTTTTGCTCGGATGAGCTAGTAGGGGCCTAAGAAAAACATTTTGTAAAGACACATTCGACCGTAACACCGTTTAGGGTATTTTCGGGGAGGATCTCGTTTTGAGGCTGAATGGTACGAAGATTTTCGTACCAGAACTTTTGGGAGTTTTTTCCGTTTTTTTTTTGCTTGGATGAGCTATTAGGGGCCTAAGAAAAAGATTTTGTAAATACACATTCGACCGTACAACCATTTAGGGCATTTTCAGGGATGGTCTGGTTTTTAGGCTAAATGGTACGAAGATTTTCGTACCAGAACTTATGCGAATTTTTTCCGTTTTTTTTTTGCTCGGATGAGCTAGTAGGGGCCTAAGAAAAACATTTTGTAAAGAAACATTCGACCGTACAACCGTAGGGCATTTTCGGGGATGGTCTCGTTTTTAGGCTAAATGGTACGAAGATTTTCGTACCAGAACTTTTGCGAGTTTTTTCCGTTTTTTTGCTTGGATGAGCTAGTAGGGTCCTAAGATAAACATTTTGTAAAGACACATTCGACCGTAGAACCGTTTAGGGCATTTTCGGGGATGGTCTCGTTTTGAGGCTGAATGGCACGAAGATTTTCGTACCAGAACTTTTGCGAGTTTTTTCCGTTTTTTTGCTCGGATGAGATAGTAGGGTCCTTCGAAAAATATTTTGTAAAGACGCATTCGACCGTACAACTGTTTAGGGCATTTTCGGGGAGGGTCTCGTTATGAGGCTGAATGGTACGAAGATTTTCTTACCAGAACTTTTGCGAGTTTTTTCCGTTTTTTACTTGGCTGAGCTAGTAGGGTCCTAATATAAACATTTTGTAAAGACACATTCGACCGTACAACCGTTTAGGCATTTTCGGGGAGGGTCTCGTTTTATGGCTGAATGGTACGAAGATTTTCGTACCAGAACTTTTGCGAGTTTTTTCCGTTTTT
Organism: Fallopia convolvulus; assembly: GCA_964016875.1. Classification (NCBI taxonomy): domain Eukaryota; kingdom Viridiplantae; phylum Streptophyta; class Magnoliopsida; order Caryophyllales; family Polygonaceae; genus Fallopia; species Fallopia convolvulus. Next base: position 11,918,502 of record OZ024733.1, on the reverse strand, counting down.
TTTGCTGGGATGAGCTCGTAGGGGCCTAAGAAAAACATTTTGTAAAGACACAATCGACCGTACAACCGTTTAGAGCATTTTCGGGGATGGTCTCGTTTTGAGGCTGAATGGTCCGAAGATTTTCGTACCAGAACTTTTGCGTGTTTTTTCCGTTTTTTTTGCTTGGATGAGCTAGTAGGGTCCTAATAAAAACATTTTGTAAAGACACATTCGACCGTACAACTGTTTAGGGCATTTTCGGGGAGGATCTCGTGTTGAGGCTGAATGGTACGAAGATTTTTGTACCAGAACTTGTGCGAGTTTTTTTCGTTTTTTTTTATGCTGGGATGAGCTAGTAGGGGCCTAAGAAAAACATTTTGTAAAGACACATTCGACCGTACAACCGTTTAGGGCATTTTCGGGGATGGTCTCGTTTTGAGGCTGAATGGCACGAAGATTTTCTCACCAGAACTTTTGCGAGTTTTTTCCGTTTTTTTGCTCGGATGAGATAGTAGGGTCCTAAGAAAAACATTTTGTAAAGACGCATTCGACCGTACAACTGTTTAGGGCATTTTCGGGGAGGGTCTCGTTTTGAGGCTCAATGGTACGAAGATTTTCGTACCAGAACTTTTGCGAGTTTTTTCCGTTTTTTGCTTGGATGAGCTAGTAGGGTCCTAAGAAAAACATTTTGTAAAGACACATTCGGCCGTACAACCGTTTAGGCCTTTTCGGGGAGGGTCTCGTTTTCTGGCTGAATGGTACGAAGATTTTCGTACCAGAACTTTTGCGAGTTTTTTCGGTTTTTTTTTTGCTGGGATGAGTTAGTAGGGGCCTAAGAAAAACATTTTGTAAAGACACATTCGACCGTACAAACGTTTAGGCATTTTTGGGGATGGTCTCGTTTTGAGGCTGAATGGAACGAAGATTTTCGTACCAGAACTTTTGCGAGTTTTTTCCGTTTTTTTTGCTCGAATGAGCTAGTAGGGGCCTAAGAAAAACATTTTGTAAAGACACATTCGACCGTACAACCGTTTAGGGCATTTTCGGAGATGGTCTCGTTTTGAGGCTGATGGTACGAAGATTTTCGAACTAGAACTTTTGCGAGTGTTTTCCCTTTTTTTGTCACGGATGAGCTAGTAGGGCCTAAGAAAAACATTTTGTAAAGACACATTCGCCCGTGCAACCGTTTAGGGCATTTTCGGGGATGGTCTCGTTTTGAGGCTTAATGGTACGAAGATTTTCGTACCAGAACTTGTGGGCGTTTTTTCCGTTTTTTTGGCACGGATGAGCTAGTAGGGCCTAAGAAAAACATTTTGTAAAGACACATTCGACCGTACAACCGTTTAGGCATTTTTGGGGATGGTCTCGTTTTGAGGCTGAATGGAACGAAGATTTTCGTACCAGAACTTTTGCGAGTTTTTTCTGTTTTTTTTTTGCTGGGATGAGCTAGTAGGGGCCTAAGAAAAACATTTTGCAAAGACACATTCGACCGTACAACCGTTTAGGGCATTTTCGGGGATGGTCTCGTTTTGAGGCTGAATGGCACGAAGATTTTCGTACCCGAACTTTTGCGAGTTTTTTCCGTTTTTTTGCTCGGATGATATAGTAGGGTCCTTCGAAAAACATTTTGTAAAGACGCATTCGACCGTACAACTCTTTAGGGAATTTTCGGGGAGGGTCTCGTTTTGAGGCTGAATGGTACGAAGATTTTCGTACCAGAACTTTTGCGAGTTTTTTCCGTTTTTTACTTGGCTGAGCTAGTAGGGTCCTAAGATAAACATTTTGTAAAGACACATTCGACCGTACAACCGTTTAGGCATTTTCGGGGAGGGTCTCGTTTTACGGCTGAATGGTACGAAGATTTTCGTACCAGAACTTTTGCGAGTTTTTTCCGTTTTTTTTGCTCGATTGAGGTAGTAGGTGCCTAAGAAAAACATTTTGTAAAGACACATTCGACCGTACAACCGTTTAGGGCATTTTCGGGGATGGTCTCGTTTTTAGGCTAAATGATACGAAGATTTTCGTACCAGATCTTATGCGAGTTTTTTCCCTTTTTTTTGCTCGGATGAGCTAGTAGGGGCCTAAGAAAAACATTTTGTAAAGACACATTCGACCGTAACACCGTTTAGGGTATTTTCGGGGAGGATCTCGTTTTGAGGCTGAATGGTACGAAGATTTTCGTACCAGAACTTTTGGGAGTTTTTTCCGTATTTTTTGCTTGGATGAGCTATTAGGGGCCTAAGAAAAAGATTTTGTAAAGACACATTCGACCGTACAACCGTTTAGAGCATTTTCGGGGATGGTCTCGTTTTGAGGCTGAATGGAACGATGATTTTCGTACCAGAACTTGTGCGAGTTTTTTCCGTTTTTTTGGCATGGATGTGCTAGTAGGGGCCTAAGAAAAACATTTTGTAAAGACACATTCGACCGTACAACCGTTTAGGCATTTTTGGGGATGGTCTCGTTTTGAGGCTGAATGGAACGAAGATTTTCGTACCAGAACTTTTGCGAGTTTTTTCCGTTTTTTTTTTATGCTGGGATGAGCTAGTAGGGGCCTAAGAAAAACATTTTGTAAAGACACATTCGACCGTACAACCGTTTAGGGCATTTTCGGGGATGGTCTCGTTTTGAGGCTGAATGGCACGAAGATTTTCTCACCAGAACTTTTGCGAGTTTTTTCCGTTTTTTTGCTCGGATGAGATAGTAGGGTCCTAAGAAAAACATTTTGTAAAGACACATTCGACCGTACAACTGTTTAGGGCATTTTCGGGGAGGATCTCGTGTTGAGGCTGAATGGTACGAAGATTTTCGTACCAGAACTTTTGCGAGTTTTTTCCGTTTTTTTTGCTCGGATGAGCTAGTAGGGGCCTAAGAAAAACATTTTGTAAAGACACATTCGACCGTACAACCGTTTAGGGCATTTTCGGAGATGGTCTCGTTTTGAGGCTGATGGTACGAAGATTTTCAAACTAGAACTTTTGCGAGTGTTTTCCCTTTTTTTGGCACGGATGAGCTAGTAGGGCCTAAGAAAAACATTTTGTAAAGACACATTCCCCCGTGCAACCGTTTAGGGCATTTTCGGAGATGGTCTCGTTTTGAGGCTGATGGTACGAAGATTTTCGAACTAGAACTTTTGCGAGTGTTTTCCCTTTTTTTGGCACGGATGAGCTAGTAGGGCCTAAGAAAAACATTTTGTAAAGACACATTCGCCCGTGCAACCGTTTAGGGCATTTTCGGGGATGGTCTCGTTTTGAGGCTTAATGGTACGAAGATTTTCGTACCAGAACTTGTGGGCGTTTTTTCCGTTTTTTTGGCACGGATGAGCTAGTAGGGCCTAAGAAAAACATTTTGTAAAGACACATTCGACCGTACAACCGTTTAGGCATTTTTGGGGATGGTCTCGTTTTGAGGCTGAATGGAACGAAGATTTTCGTACCAGAACTTTTGCGAGTTTTTTCTGTTTTTTTTTTTGCTGGGATGAGCTAGTAGGGGCCTAAGAAAAACATTTTGCAAAGACACATTCGACCGTACAACCGTTTAGGGCATTTTCGGGGATGGTCTCGTTTTGAGGCTGAATGGCACGAAGATTTTCGTACCAGAACTTTTGCGAGTTTTTTCCGTTTTTTTGCTCGGATGATATAGTAGGGTCCTTCGAAAAACATTTTGTAAAGACGCATTCGACCGTACAACTCTTTAGGGAATTTTCGGGGAGGGTCTCGTTTTGAGGCTGAATGGTACGAAGATTTTCGTACCAGAACTTTTGCGAGTTTTTTCCGTTTTTTACTTGGCTGAGCTAGTAGGGTCCTAAGATAAACATTTTGTAAAGACACATTCGACCGTACAACCGTTTAGGCATTTTCGGGGAGGGTCTCGTTTTACGGCTGAATGGTACGAAGATTTTCGTACCAGAACTTTTGCGAGTTTTTTCCGTTTTTTTTGCTCGATTGAGGTAGTAGGTGCCTAAGAAAAACATTTTGTAAAGACACATACGACCGTACAACCGTTTAGGGCATTTTCGGGGATGGTCTCGTTTTTAGGCTAAATGATACGAAGATTTTCGTACCAGAACTTATGCGAGTTTTTTCCCTTTTTTTTGCTCGGATGAGCTAGTAGGGGCCTAAGAAAAACATTTTGTAAAGACACATTCGACCGTAACACCGTTTAGGGTATTTTCGGGGAGGATCTCGTTTTGAGGCTAAATGGTACGAAGATTTTCGTACCAGAACTTTTGGGAGTTTTTTCCGTATTTTTTGCTTGGATGAGCTATTAGGGGCCTAAGAAAAAGATTTTGTAAAGACACATTCGACCGTACAACCGTTTAGAGCATTTTCGGGGATGGTCTCGTTTTGAGGCTGAATGGAACGATGATTTTCGTACCAGAACTTGTGCGAGTTTTTTCGGTTTTTTTGGCATGGATGTGCTAGTAGGGGCCTAAGAAAAACATTTTGTAAAGACACATTCGACCGTACAACCGTTTAGGCATTTTTGGGGATGGTCTCGTTTTGAGGCTGAATGGAACGAAGATTTTCGTACCAGAACTTTTGCGAGTTTTTTCCGTTTTTTTTTATGCTGGGATGAGCTAGTAGGGGCCTAAGAAAAACATTTTGTAAAGACACATTCGACCGTACAACCGTTTAGGGCATTTTCGGGGATGGTCTCGTTTTGAGGCTGAATGGCACGAAGATTTTCTCACCAGAACTTTTGCGAGTTTTTTCCGTTTTTTTGCTCGGATGAGATAGTAGGGTCCTAAGAAAAACATTTTGTAAAGACACATTCGACCGTACAACTGTTTAGGGCATTTTCGGGGAGGATCTCGTGTTGAGGCTGAATGGTACGAAGATTTTCGTACCAGAACTTTTGCGAGTTTTTTCCGTTTTTTTTGCTCGGATGAGCTAGTAGGGGCCTAAGAAAAATATTTTGTAAAGACACATTCGACCGTACAACCGTTTAGGGCATTTTCGGAGATGGTCTCGTTTTGAGGCTGATGGTACGAAGATTTTCGAACTAGAACTTTTGCGAGTGTTTTCCCTTTTTTTGGCACGGATGAGCTAGTAGGGCCTAAGAAAAACATTTTGTAAAGACACATTCGCCCGTGCAACCGTTTAGGGCATTTTCGGGGATGGTCTCGTTTTGAGGCTTAATGGTACGAAGATTTTCGTACCAGAACTTGTGGGCGTTTTTTCCGTTTTTTTGGCACGGATGAGCTAGTAGGGCCTAAGAAAAACATTTTGTAAAGACACATTCGACCGTACAACCGTTTAGGCATTTTTGGGGATGGTCTCGTTTTGAGGCTGAATGGTACGAAGATTTTCGTACCAGAACTTTTGCGAGTTTTTTCCGTTTTTTTGCTGGGATGAGATAGTAGGGTGCTAAGAAAAACATTTTGTAAAGACACATTCGACCGTACAAGTGTTTAGGGCATTTTCGTGGAGGGTCTCGTTTTGAGGCTGAATGGTACGAAGATTTTCGCACCAGAACTTGTGCGAGTTTTATCCTTTTTTTTGGCATGGATGAGCTAGTAGGGGCCTAAGAAAAATATTTTGTAAAGACACATTCGACCGTACAACCGTTTAAGGCATTTTCGGGGATGGTCTCGTTTTAAGGCATAATGGTATGAAGATTTTCGTACCAGAACTTATGCGAGTTTTTTCCGTTTTTTTGGCATGGATTTGCTAGTAGGGGCCTAAGAAAAACATTTTATAAAGACACATTCGACCGTACAACCGTTTAGGCATTTACGGGGATGGTCTCGTTTTAAGGCTGAATGGAACGAAGATTTTCGTACCAGAACTTTTGCGTGTTTTTTCCGTTTTTTTGCTCGGATGAGATAGTAGGGTCCTAAGAAAAACATTTTGTAAAGACACATTCGACCGTACAACTGTTTAGGGCATTTTCGGGGAGGGTCTCGTTTTGAGGCTAAATGGTACGAAGATTTTCGTTCAAGAACTTTTGCGAGTTTTTTCCCTTTTTTTGCTTGGATGAGCTAGTAGGGTCCTAAGAAAAACATTTTGTAAAAACACATTCGACCGTACAACCGTTTAGGGCATTTTCGGGGATGGTCTCGTTTTGAGGCTGAATGTTACGAAGATTTTCGTACCAGAACTTTTGCGAGTTTTTTCAGTTTTTTTGCTTGGATGAGCTAGTAGAATCCTAAGAAAAACATTTTAGAAAGACACATTCGACCGTACAACCGTTTAGGGCATTTTTGGGGATGGTCTCGTTTTGAGGCTGAATGGTACGAAGATTTTTGTACCAGAACTTTTGCGAGTTTTTTCCGTTTTTTTTGCTTGGATGAGCTAGTAGGGGGCTAAGAAAAACATTTTGTAAAGACACATTCGACCGTACAACCGTTTAGGGCATTTTCGGGGATGGTCTCGTTTTTAGGCAGAATGGTACGAAGATTTTCGCAACAGAACTTATGCGAGTTTTATCCGTTTTTTTTGCTCGGATGAGGTAGTAGGGGCCTAAGAAAAACATTTTTTAAAGACACATTCGACTGTACAACCGTTTAGGCATTTTCGGGGAGGGTCTCGTTTTCAGGCTGAATGGTACGAAGATTTTCGTACCAGAACTTTTGTGAGTTTTTTCCGTTTTTTTGCTTGGATGAGCTAGTAGGGTCCTAAGAAAAACATTTTGTAAAGACACATTCGACCGTACAACTGTTTAGGGCATTTTCGGGGATGGTCTCGTTTTTAGGGTAAATGGTACGAAAATCTTCGTACCAGAACTTTTGCGAGTTTTTTCCGTTTTTTTTGCTCAGATGAGCTAGTAGGGTTCTAAGTAAAAGATTTTGTAAAGACACATTCGACCGTACAACCGTTTAGGGTATTTTCGGGGACGGTCTCGTTTTTAGGCTAAATGGTACGAAGATTTTCGTACCAGAACTTTTGCGAGTTTTTTCCGTTTTTTTGCTCGGATGAGCTAGTAGGGGCCTAAGAAAAACATTTTGTAATGACACATTCGACCGTACAACCGTTTAGGGCATTTTCGGAGATGGTCTAGGTTTGAGGTTGATGGTACGAAGATTTTCGTACCAGAACTTTTGTGAATGTTTTCCGTTTTTTTGGCATGGATGAGCTAGTAGGGTTCTAAGAAAAACATTTTGTAAAGACACATTCGACCGTGCAACCGTTTAGGGAATTTTCGGGGATGGTCTCGTTTTGAGGCATAATGGTACGAAGATTTTCGTACCAGAACTTATGCGAGTTTTTTCCCTTTTTTGGCATGGATGCGCTAGTAAGGGCCTAAGAAAAACATTTTGTAAAGACACATTCGACCGTACAACCGTTTGGGCATTTTCGGGGATGGTCTCGTTTTGAGGCTGAATGGAACGAAGATTTTCGTACCAGAACTTTTGCGAGTTTTTTCCGTTTTTTTTTTGCTGGGATGAGCTAGTAGGGGCCTAAGAAAAACATTTTGTAAAGACACATTCGACCGTACAACCGTTTAGGGCATTTTCGGAGATGGTCTAGTTTTGAGGCTGATGGTCCGAAGATTTTCGTACTAGAACTTTTGCGAGTGTTTTCCATTTTTTTGGCATGGATGAGCTAGTAGGGGCCTAAGAAAAACATTTTGTAATGACACATTCGACCGTGCAACCGTTTAGGGCATTTTCGGGGATGGTCTCGTTTTGAGGCATAATGGTAAGAAGATTTTCGCACCAGAACTTATGCGAGTTTTTTCCCTTTTTTTGGCATGGATGCGCTAGTAGGGGCCTAAGAAAAACATTTTGTAAAGACACATTCGATCGTACAACCGTTTAGGTCATTTTTGGGGATGGTCTAGTTTTGAGGCTGAATGGTACGAAGATTTTCGTACCAGAACTTTTGCGAGTTTTTTCCGTTTTTTTGCTGGGATGAGATAGTAGGGTGCTAAGAAAAACATTTTGTAAAGACACATTCGACCGTACAAGTGTTTAGGGCATTTTCGTGGAGGGTCTCGTTTTGAGGCTGAATGGTACGAAGATTTTCGCACCAGAACTTATGCGAGTTTTATCCGTTTTTTTTGCTCGAATGAGCTAATAGGGGCCTAAGAAAAACATTTTGTAAAGACACATTCGACCGTACAACCGTTTAGGGTATTTTCGGGGAGGGTCTCGTTTTGAAGTTGAATGGTACGAAGATTTTCGTACCAGAACTTTTGCGAGTTTTTTCCGTTTTTTTTTGCTTGGATGAGCTAGTAGGGACCTAAGATAAACATTTTGTAAAGACACATTCGACCGTACAACCGTTTAGGCATTTTCGGGGATTGTCTCGTTTTGAGGCATAATGGTACGAAGATTTTCGTACCAGAACTTATGCGAGTTTTTTCCGTTTTTTTGGCATGGATGCGCTAGTAGGGGCCTAAGAAAAACATTTTGTAAAAACACATTCGATCGTACAACCGTTTAGGTCTTATTTGGGGATGGTCTCGTTTTGAGGCTGAATGGTACGAAGATTTTCGTACCAGAACTTTTGCGAGTTTTTTCCGATTTTTTTTCTTGGATGAGCTAGTAGGGTCCTAAGAAAAACCTTTTGTAAAGACACATTCGACCGTACAACCGTTTAGGGCATTTTCGGGGATGGTCTCGTTTTGAGGCTGAATGGCACGAAAATTTTCGTACCAGAACTTTTGCGAGTTTTTTCCGTTTTTTTTTTGCTGGGATGAGCTAGTGGGGGCCTAAGAAAAACATTTTGTAAAGATACATTCGACCGTACAACCGTTTAGGGCATTTTCGGGGATGGTCTCGTTTTGAGGCTGAATGGCACTAAGATTTTCGTACCAGAACTTTCTCGAGTTTTTTCCGTTTTTTTGCTCGGATGAGATAGTAGGGTCCTTCGAAAAACATTTTGTAAAGACGCATTCGACCGTACAACTGTTTTGGGCATTTTCGGGGAGGGTCTCGTTTTGAGGCTGAATGGTACGAAGATTTTCGTACCAGAACTTTTGTGAGTTTTTTCCGTTTTTTGCTTGGATGAGCTAGTAGGGTCCTAAGATAAACATTTTGTAAAGACACATTCGACCGTACAACCGTTTAGGTATTTTCGGGGAGGGTCTCGTTTTACGGCTGAATGGTACGAAGATTTTCGTACCAGAACTTTTGCGAGTTATTTCCGTTTTTTTGCTCGATTGAGGTAGTAGGTGCCTAAGAAAAACATTTTGTAAAGACACATTCGACCGTATAACCGTTTAGGGCATTTTCGGGGATGGTCTCGTTTTTAGGCTAAATGATACGAAGATTTTCGTACCAGAACTTATGCGAGTTTTTTCCGTTTTTTTGCTTGGATGAGCTAGTAGGGGCCTAAGAAAACCATTTTGTAAAGACACATTCGACCGTAACACCGTTTAGGGTATTTTCGGGGAGGATCTCGTTTAGAGGCTGAATGGTACGAAGATTTTCGTACCAGAACTTTTGTGAGTTTTTTCCGTTTTTTTTTCTTGGATGAGCTATTAGGGGCCTAAGAAAAAGATTTTGTAAAGACACATTCGACCGTACAACCGTTTAGGGCATTTTCAGGGATGGTCTCGTTTTTAGGCTAAATGGTACGAAGATTTTCGTACCAGAACTTATGCGAGTTTTTTCCGTTTTTTTTTTGCTCGGATGAGCTAGTAGGGGCCTAAGAAAAACATTTTGTAAAGAAACATTCGACCGTACAACCGTAGGGCATTTTCGGGGATGGTCTCGTTTTTAGGCTAAATGGTACGAAGATTTTCGTACCAGAACTTTTGCGAGTTTTTTCCGTTTTTTGCTTGGATGAGCTAGTAGGGTCCTAAGATAAACATTTTGTAAAGACACATTCGACCGTACAACCGTTTAGGCATTTTCGGGGATGGTATCGTTTTGAGGCTGAATGGAACGAAGATTTTCCTACGAGAACTTTTGCGAGTTTTTTCCGTTTTTTTTTTGCTGGGATGAGCTCGTAGGGGCCTAAGAAAAATATTTTGTAAATACACATTCGACCGTACAACCGTTTAGGGCATTTTCGGGGATGGTCTCGTTTTGAGGCTAAATGGTACGAAGATTTTCGTACCAGAACTTTTGCTAGTTTTTTCCGTTTTTTTACTCGGATGAGATAGTAGGGTCCTAAGAAAAACATTTTGAAAAGACACATTCGACCGTACAACTGTTTAGGGCATTTTCGGGGATGGTCTCGTTTTTAGGGTAAATGGTACGAAAATCTTCGTACCAGAACTTTTGCGAGTTTTTTCCGTTTTTTTTGCTCAGATGAGCTAGTAGGGTTCTAAGTAAATGATTTTGTAAAGACAGATTCGACCGTACAACCGTTTAGGGTATTATCGGGGAGGGTCTCGTTTTTAGGCTAAATGGTACGAAGATTTTCGTACCAGAACTTTTGCGAGTTTTTTCTCTTTTTTTTGCTTGGATGAGCTAGTAGATTCCCAAGAAAAACATTTTGTAAAGAATCATTCGACCCTACAACCGTTTAGGGCATTTTCGGGGATGGTCTCGTTTTGAGGCTAAATGGTACGAAGATTTTCGTACCAGAACTTTTGCTAGTTTTTTCCGTTTTTTTGCTTGGATGAGCTAGTAGGGTCCTAAGAAAAACATTTTGAAAAGACACATTCGACCGTACAACTGTTTAGGACATTTTCGGGGATGGTCTCGTTTTTAGGGTAAATGGTACGAAAATCTTCGTACCAGAACTTTTGCGAGTTTTTTCCGTTTTTTTTTTTGCTTGGATGAGCTAGTAGGGGCCTAAGATAAACATTTTGTAAAGACACATTCGACCGTACAACCGTTTAGGCATTTTCGGGGATGGTCTCGTTTTGAGGCATAATGGTACGAAGATTTTCGTACCAGAACTTTTACGAGTTTTTTCGTTTTTTTGCTCGGATGCGCTAGTAGGGGCCTAAGAAAAACATTTTGTAAAGACACATTTGATCGTACAACCGTTTAGGCATTTTTGGGGATGGTCTCGTTTTGAGGTTCAATGGAACGAAGATTTTCGTACCAGAACTTTTGCGAGTTTTTTCCGTTTTTTTTTGCTGGGATGAGCTAGTAGGGGCCTAAGAAAAACATTTTGTAAAGACACATTCGACCGTACAACCGTTTAGGGCATTTTCGGGGATGGTCTCGTTTTGAGGCTTAATGGTACGAAGATTTTTGTACCAGAACTTGTGCGAGTTTTTTCCCTTTTTTTGGCATGGATGCGCTAGTAGGGGCCTAAGAAAAACATTTTGTAAAGACACATTCGACCGTACAACCGTTTAGGGCATTTTCGGGGATGGTCTCGTTTTGAGGCTGAATGGCACGAAGATTTTCTCACCAGAACTTTTGCGAGTTTTTTCGTGTTTTTGCTCGGATGAGATAGTAGGGTCCTAAGAAAAACATTTTGTAAAGACACATTCGACCATACAACTGTTTAGGGCATTTTCGGGGAGGATCTCGTGTTGAGGCTGAATGGTACGAAGATTTTCGTACCAGAACTTTTGCGAGTTTTTTCCGTTTTTTTTGCTTGGATGAGCTAGTAGGGTCCTAAGAAAAACATTTTGTAAACCTTTTTTTTTCTGGGATGAGCTAGTGGGGGCCTAAGAAAAACATTTTGTAAAGACACATTCGACCGTACAACCGTTTAGGGAATTTTCGGGGATGGTCTCGTTTTTAGGCTGAATGGTACGAAGATTTTTGCACCAGAACTTATGCGACTTTTTTCCGTTTTTTTGGCACGGATGCGCTAGAAGGGGCCTAAGAAAAACATTTTGTAAAGACACATTCGACCGTACAACTGTTTAGGGCATTTTCAGGGATGGTCTCGTTTTTAGGGTAAATGGTACGAAAATCTTCGTACCAGAACTTTTGCGAGTTTTTTCCGTTTTTTTTGCTCAGATGAGCTAGTAGGGTTCTAAGTAAAAGATTTTGTAAAGACACATTCGACCGTACAACCGTTTAGGGTATTTTCGGGGAGGGTCTCGTTTTTAGGCTAAATGGTACGAAGATTTTCGTACCAGAACTTTTGCGAGTTTTTTCTCTTTTTTTTGCTTGGATGAGCTAGTAGGGTTCTAAGAAAAACATTTTGTAAAGAATCATTCGACCCTACAACCGTTTAGGGCATTTTCGGGGATGGTCTCGTTTTGAGGCTAAATGGTACGAAGATTTTCGTACCAGAACTTTTGCGAGTTTTTTCCGTTTTTTTTGCTTGGATGAGCTAGTAGGGTCCTAAGAAAAACATTTTGTAAACCTTTTTTTTTCTGGGATGAGCTAGTGGGGGCCTAAGAAAAACATTTTGTAAAGACACATTCGACCGTACAACCGTTTAGGGCATTTTCGGGGATGGTCTCGTTTTTAGGCTGAATGGTACGAAGATTTTTGCACCAGAACTTATGCGACTTTTTTCCGTTTTTTTGGCACGGATGCGCTAGAAGGGGCCTAAGAAAAACATTTTGTAAAGACACATTCGACCGTACAACTGTTTAGGGCATTTTCAGGGATGGTCTCGTTTTTAGGGTAAATGGTACGAAAATCTTCGTACCAGAACTTTTGCGAGTTTTTTCCGTTTTTTTTGCTCAGATGAGCTAGTAGGGTTCTAAGTAAAAGATTTTGTAAAGACACATTCGACCGTACAACCGTTTAGGGTATTTTCGGGGAGGGTCTCGTTTTTAGGCTAAATGGTACGAAGATTTTCGTACTAGAACTTTTGCGAGTTTTTTCTCTTTTTTTTGCTTGGATGAGCTAGTAGGGTTCTAAGAAAAACATTTTGTAAAGAATCATTCGACCCTACAACCGTTTAGGGCATTTTCGGGGATGGTCTCGTTTTGAGGCTAAATGGTACGAAGATTTTCGTACCAGAACTTTTGCGAGTTTTTTCCGTTTTTTTTGCTTGGATGAGCTAGTAGGGTCCTAAGAAAAACATTTTGTAAAGACACATTCGACCGTACAACTGTTTAGGGCATTTTCGGCGATGGTTTTGTTTTTAGGGTAAATGGTACGAAAATCTTCGTACCAGAACTTTTGCGAGTTTTTTCCGTTATTTTTGCTCAGATGAGCTAGTAGGGTTCTAAGTAAAAGATTTTGTAAAGACACATTCGACCGTACAACCGTTTAAGGCATTTTCGGGGATGGTCTCGTTTTTAGGCTAAATGGTACGAAGATTTTCGTACCAGAACTTATGCTAGTTTTTTCCGTTTTTTTTTTGCTCGGATAAGCTAGTAGGGGCCTAAGAAAAACATTTTGTAAAGAAACATTCGGCCGTACAACCGTAGGGCATTTTCGGGGATGGTCTCGTTTTTAGGCTAAATGGTACGAAGATTTTCCTACGAGAACTTTTGCGAGTTTTTTCCGTTTTTTTTTGCTGGGATGAGCTCGTAGGGGCCTAAGAAAAACATTTTGTAAAGACACATTCGACCGTACAACCGTTTAGGGCATTTTCGGGGATGGTCTCGTTTTGAGGCTGAATGGTACGAAGATTTTCGTACCAGAACTTTTGCTAGTTTTTTCCGTTTTTTTAATCGGATGAGATAGTAGGGTCCTAAGAAAAACATTTTGTAAAGACACATTCGACCATACAACTGTTTAGGGCATTTTCGGGGAGGATCTCGTGTTGAGGCTGAATGGTACGAAGATTTTCGTACCAGAACTTTTGCGAGTTTTTTCTATTTTTTTTGCTCGGATGAGCTAGTAGGGGCCTAAGAAAAACATTTTGTAAATACACATTCGACCGTACAACCGTTTAGGGCATTTTCGGAGATGGTCTCATTTTGAGGCTAATGGTACGAAGATTTTCGTACTAGAACTTTTGCGAGTGTTTTCCCTTTTTTTGGCACGGATGAGCTAGTAGGGCCTAAGAAAAACATTTTGTAAAGACACATTCGCCCGTGCAACCGTTTAGGGCATTTTCGGGGATGGTCTCGTTTTGAGGCTTAATGGTACGAAGATTTCCGTACCAGAACTTGTGCGAGTTTTTTCCGTTTTTTGGCATGGATGCGCGCTAGTAGGGGCCTAAGAAAAACATTATGTAAAGACACATTCGATCGTACAACCGTTTAGGCATTTTTGGGGATGGTCTCGTTTTGAGGCTGAATGGAACGAAGATTTTCGTACCAGAACTTTTGCGAGTTTTTTCCGTTTTTTTTTGCTGGGATGAGCTAGTAGGGGCCTAAGAAAAACATTTTGTAAAGACACATTTGACCGTACTACCGTTTAGAGCATTTTCGGGGATGGTCTCGTTTTGAGGCTGAATGGAACGAAGATTTTCGTACCAGAACTTTTGCGAGTTTTTTCCGTTTTTTTTGCTGGGATGAGCTAGTAGGGGCCTAAGAAAAACATTTTGTAAAGACACATTTGACCGTACTACCGTTTAGGGCATTTTCGGGGATGGTCTCGTTTTGAGGCTGAATGGCACGAAGATTTTCTCACCAGAACTTTTGCGAGTTTTTTCGTTTTTTTGCTCGGATGAGATAGTAGGGTCCTAATAAAAACATTTTGTAAAGACGCATTCGACCGTACAACTGTTTAGGGCATTTTCGGGGGGGGTCTCGTTTTGAGGCTGAATGGTACGAAGATTTTCGTACCAGAACATATGCGAGTTTTTTTCGTTTTTTTGGCACGGATGCGCTAGTAGGGGCCTAAGAAAAACATTTTGTAAAGACACATTCTACCGTACAACCGTTTAGGGCATTTTCGGGGATGGTCTCGTTTTGAGGCTGAATGGCACGAAGATTTTCTCACCAGAACTTTTGCGAGTTTTTTCGTTTTTTTGCTCGGATGAGATAGTAGGGTCCTAAGAAAAACATTTTGTAAAGACGCATTCGACCGTACAACTGTTTAGGGCATTTTCGGGGAGGGTCTCGTTTTGAGGTTGAATGGTACGAAGATTTTCGTACCAGAACTTATGCGAGTTTTTTCCGTTTTTTTTGCACGGATGCGCTAGTAGGGGCCTAAGAAAAACATTTTGTAAAGACACATTCGACCGTACAACCGTTTAGGCATTTTTGGGGATGGTCTCGTTTTGAGGCTGAATGGAACGAAGATTTTCGTACCAGAACTTTTGCGAGTTTTTTCCGTTTTTTTTTTGTTGGGATGCGCTAGTAGGGGCCTATGAAAAACATTTTGTAAAGACATATTCGACCGTACAACCGTTTAGGGCATTTTCGGGGAGGTTCTCGTTTTGAGGCTGAATGGCACGAAGATTTTCGTACCAGAACTTTTGCGAGTTTTTTCCGTTTTTTTGCTCGGATGAGATAGTAGGTTCCTAAGAAAAACATTTTGTAAAGACGCATTCGACCGTACAACCGTTTAGGCCTTTTCGGGGAGGGTCTCGTTTTGAGGCTTAATGGTACGAAGATTTTCGTACCAGAACTTGTGCGAGTTTTTTCCGTTTTTTTTGCATGGATGCGCTAGTAGGGGCCTAAGAAAAACATTTTGTAAAGACACATTTGATCGTACAACCGTTTAGGTCATTTTTGGGGATGGTCTCATTTTGAGGCTGAATGGTACGAAGATTTTCGTACCAGAACTTTTGCGAGTTTTTTCCGTTTTTTTGCTGGGATGAGATAGTAGGGTCCTAAGAAAAACATTTTGTAAAGACACATTCGACCGTACAAGTGTTTAGGGCATTTTCGTGGAGGGTCTCGTTTTGAGGCTGAATGGTACGAAGATTTTCGCACCAGAACTTATGCGAGTTTTATCCGTTTTTTTTGCTCGGATGAGCTAATAGGGGCCTAAGAAAATCATTTTGTAAAGACACATTCGACCGTACAACCGTTTAGGGTATTTTCGGGGAATAGTCTCGTTTTGAGGCTGAATGGTACGAAGATTTTCGTACCAAAACTTTTGTGAGTTTTTTCCGTTTTTTTTTGCTTGGATGAGCTAGTAGGGGCCTAAGATAAACATTTTGTAAAGACACATTCGACCGTACAACCGTTTAGGCATTTTCGGGGATGGTCTCGTTTTGAGGCATAATGGTACGAAGATTTTCGTACCAGAACTTATGCGAGTTTTTTCCTTTTTTTGGCATGGATGCGCTAGTAGGGGCCTAAGAAAAACATTTTGTAAAGACACATTCGATCGTACAACCGTTTAGGTCATTTTTTGGGATGGTCTCGTTTTGAGGCTGAATGGTACGAAGATTTTCGTACCAGAACTTTTGCGAGTTTTTTCCGTTTTTTTGCTGGGATGAGATAGTAGGGTCCTAAGAAAAACATTTTGTAAAGACACATTCGACCGTACAACCGTTTAGGGCATTTTCGGGGATGTTCTCGTTTTTATGGTAAATGGTACGAAAATCTTCGTACAGGAACTTTTGCGAGTTTTTTCCGTTTTTTTTTGCTCAGATGAGATAGTAGGGTCCTAAGAAAAAACATTTTGTAAAGACACATTCGACCGTACAACCGTTTAGGGTATTTTCGGGGAGGGTCTCGTTTTGAGGCTTAATGGTACGAATATTTTCGTACCAGAACTTGTGCGAGTTTTTTCCGTTTTTTTGGCATGGATGTGCTAGTAGGGGCCTAAGAAAAACATTTTGTAAAGACACATTCGACCGTACAACCGTTTAGGGCATTTTCGGGGATGGTCTCGTTTTTAGGCAAAATGATACGAAGATTTTCTTACCAGAACTTATACTAGGTTTTTCCGTTTCTTTTGCTCGGATGAGCTAGTAGGGGCCTAAGAAAAACATTTTGTAAAGACACATTCGACCGTACAACCGTTTAGGGTATTTTCGGGGAGGATCTCGTTTTGAGGCTGAATGGTACGAAGATTTTCGTACCAGAACTTTTGCGAGTTTTTTCCGTTTTGTTTTTTTGCTTGGATGAGCTAGTAGGGGCCTAAGAAAAAGATTTTGTAAAGACACATTCGACCGTACAACCGTTTAGGGCATTTTCAAGGATGATCTCGTTTTACGGCTAAATGGTACGAAGATTTTCGTACCAGAACTTATGCGAATTTTTTCCGTTTTTTTTTTGCTCGGATGAGCTAGTAGGGGCCTAAGAAAAACATTTTGTAAAGAAACATTCGACCGTACAACCGTTTAGGGCATTTTCGGGGATGGTCTCGTTTTTAGGCTAAATGGTACGAAGATTTTCGTACCAGAACTTTTGCGAGTTTTTTCCGTTTTTTTTGCTTGGATGAGCTAGTAGGGTCCTAAGATAAACATTTTGTAAACACACATTCGACCGTACAACCGTTTAGGCATTTTCGGGGATGGTCTCGTTTTGAGGCTGAATGGAACGAAGATTTTCGTACCAGAACTTTTGCGAGTTTTTTCCGTTTTTTTTGCTGGGATGAGCTCGTAGGGGCCTAAGAAAAACATTTTGTAAAGACACATTCGACCGTACAACCGTTTAGGGCATTTTCGGGGATGGTCTCGTTTTGAGGCTGAATGGTACGAAGATTTTTGTACCAGAACTTGTGCGAGTTTTTTCCGTTTTTTTTGCTCGGATGAGCTAGTAGGGGCCTAAGAAAAATATTTTGTAAAGACACATTCGACCGTACAACCGTTTAGGGCATTTTCGGAGATGGTCTCGTTTTGAGGCTGATGGTACGAAGATTTTCGTACTAGAACTTTTGCGAGTGTTTTCCCTTTTTTTGGCACGGATTTGCTAGTAGGGCCTAAGAAAAACATTTTGTAAAGATTCATTCGCCCATGCAACCGTTTAGGGCATTTTCGGGGATGGTCTCGGTTTGAGGCTTAATGGTACGAAGATTTTCGTACCAGAACTTGTGCGAGTTTTTTCCGTTTTTTTGGCATGGATGCGCTAGTAGGGCCCTAAGAAAAACATTTTGTAAAGACACATTCGACCGTACAACCGTTTAGGCATTTTTGGGGATGGTCTCGTTTTGAGGCTGAATGGAACGAAGATTTTTGTACCAGAACTTTTGCGAGTTTTTTCCGTTTTTTTTTGCTGGGATGAGCTAGTAGGGGCCTAAGAAAAACATTTTGTAAAGACGCATTCGACCGTACAACTGTTTAGGGCATTTTCGGGGAGGGTCTCGTTTTGAGGCTGAATGGCACGAAGATTTTCGTACCAGAACTTTTGCGAGTTTTTTCCGTTTTTTTTGCTGGGATGAGCTCGTAGGGGCCTAAGAAAAACATTTTGTAAAGACACATTCGACCGTACAACCGTTTAGGGCATTTTCGGGGATGGTCTCGTTTTGAGGCTGAATGGTACGAAGATTTTCGTACCAGAACTTTTGCGAGTTTTTTCCGTTTTTTTTGCTCGAATGAGCTAGTAGGGGCCTAAGAAAAACATTTTGTAAAGACACATTCGACCGTACAACCGTTTAAGGCATTTTCGGAGATGGTCTCGTTTTGAGGCTGATGGTAGGAAGATTTTCGTACTAGAACTTTTGCGGGTGTTTTCCCTTTTTTTGGCACGGATGTGCTAGTAGGGCCTAAGAAAAACATTTTGTAAAGACACATTCGCCCGTGCAACCGTTTAGGGCATTTTCGGGGATGGTCTCGTTTTGAGGCTTAATGGTACGAAGATTTTCGTACCAGAACTTGTGCGAGTTTTTTCCGTTTTTTTGGCATGGATGCGCTAGTAGGGGCCTAAGAAAAACATTTTGTAAAGACACATTCGACCGTACAACCGTTTAGGCATTTTTGGGGATGGTCTCGTTTTGAGGCTGAATGGAACGAAGATTTTTGTACCAGAACTTTTGCGAGTTTTTTCCGTTTTTTTTGCTGGGATGAGCTAGTAGGGGCCTAAGAAAAACATTTTGTAAAGAAACATTCGACCGTACAACTGTTTAGGGCATTTTCGGGGATGGTCTCGTTTTGAGGCTGAATGGCACGAAGATTTTCCTACCAGAACTTTTGCGAGTTTTTTCCGTTTTTTTGCTCGGATGAAATAGTAGGTTCCTAAGAAAAACATTTTGTAAAGACGCATTCGACCGTACAACTGTTTAGGGCATTTTCGGGGAGGGTCTCGTTTTGAGGCTGAATGGCACGAAGATTTTCGTACCAGAACTTTTGCGAGTTTTTTCCGTTTCTTTACTCGGATGAGATAGTAGGGACCTAATAAAAACATTTTGTAAAGACACATTCGACCGTACAACCGTTTAGGGTATTTTCGGGGAGGGTCTCGTTTTGAGGCTTAATGGTACGAATATTTTCGTACCAGAACTTGTGCGAGTTTTTTCCGTTTTTTTGGCATGGATGTGCTAGTAGGGGCCTAAGAAAAACATTTTGTAAAGACACATTCGACCGTACAACCGTTTAGGGCATTTTCGGGGATGGTCTCGTTTTTAGGCAAAATGATACGAAGATTTTCTTACCAGAACTTATACTAGGTTTTTCCGTTTCTTTTGCTCGGATGAGCTAGTAGGGGCCTAAGAAAAAGATTTTGTAAAGACACATTCGACCGTACAACCGTTTAGGGTATTTTCGGGGAGGATCTCGTTTTGAGGCTGAATGGTACGAAGATTTTCGTACCAGAACTTTTGCGAGTTTTTTCCGTTTTGTTTTTTTGCTTGGATGAGCTAGTAGGGGCCTAAGAAAAAGATTTTGTAAAGACACATTCGACCGTACAACCGTTTAGGGCATTTTCAGGGATGGTCTCGTTTTACGGCTAAATGGTACGAAGATTTTCGTACCAGAACTTATGCGAATTTTTTCCGTTTTTTTTTGCTCGGATGAGCTAGTAGGGGCCTAAGAAAAACATTTTGTAAAGAAACATTCGACCGTACAACCGTTTAGGGCATTTTCGGGGATGGTCTCGTTTTTAGGCTAAATGGTACGAAGATTTTCGTAACAGAACTTTTGCGAGTTTTTTCCGTTTTTTTTGCTTGGATGAGCTAGTAGGGTCCTAAGATAAACATTTTGTAAAGACACATTCGACCGTACAATCGTTTAGGCATTTTCGGGGATGGTCTCGTTTTGAGGCTGAATGGAACGAAGATTTTCGTACCAGAACTTTTGCGAGTTTTTTCCGTTTTTTTTGCTGGGATGAGCTCGTAGGGGCCTAAGAAAAACATTTTGTAAAGACACATTCGACCGTACAACTGTTTAGGGCATTTTCGGGGAGGGTCTCGTTTTGAGGCTGAATGGCACGAAGATTTTCGTACCAGAACTTTTGCGAGTTTTTTCCGTTTTTTTTGCTGGGATGAGCTCGTAGGGGCCTAAGAAAAACATTTTGTAAAGACACATTCGACCGTACAACCGTTTAGGGCATTTTCGGGGATGGTCTCGTTTTGAGGCTGAATGGTACGAAGATTTTCGTACCAGAACTTTTGCGAGTTTTTTCCGTTATTTTTGCTCGGATGAGCTAGTAGGGGCCTAAGAAAAACATTTTGTAAAGACACATTCGACCGTACAACCGTTTAGGGCATTTTCGGAGATGGTCTCGTTTTGAGGCTGATGGTACGAAGATTTTCGTACTAGAACTTTTGCGAGTGTTTTCCCTTTTTTTGGCACGGATGTGCTAGTAGGGCCTAAGAAAAACATTTTGTAAAGACACATTCGCCCGTGCAACCGTTTAGGGCATTTTCGGGGATGGTCTCGTTTTGAGGCTTAATGGTACGAAGATTTTCGTACCAGAACTTGTGCGAGTTTTTTCCGTTTTTTTGGCATGGATGCGCTAGTAGGGGCCTAAGAAAAACATTTTGTAAAGACACATTCGACCGTACAACCGTTTAGGCATTTTTGGGGATGGTCTCGTTTTGAGGCTGAATGGAACGAAGATTTTTGTACCAGAACTTTTGCGAGTTTTTTCCCTTTTTTTTGCTGGGATGAGCTAGTAGGGGCCTAAGAAAAACATTTTGTAAAGAAACATTCGACCGTACAACTGTTTAGGGCATTTTCGGGGATGGTCTCGTTTTGAGGCTGAATGGCACGAAGATTTTCCTACCAGAACTTTTGCGAGTTTTTTCCGTTTTTTTGCTCGGATGAAGTAGTAGGTTCCTAAGAAAAACATTTTGTAAAGACGCATTCGACCGTACAACTGTTTAGGGCATTTTCGGGGAGGGTCTCGTTTTGAGGCTGAATGGCACGAAGATTTTCGTACCAGAACTTTTGCGAGTTTTTTCCGTTTCTTTACTCGGATGAGATAGTAGGGACCTAATAAAAACATTTTGTAAAGACACATTCGACCGTACAACTGTTTAGGGCATTTTCGGGCAGGATCTCGTTTTGAGGCTGAATGGTACGAAGATTTTCGTACCAGAACTTTTGCGAGTTTTTTCCGTTTTTTTTGCTCGGATGAGCTAGTAGGGGCCTAAGAAAAACATTTTGTAAAGACACATTCGATCGTACAACCGTTTTGGGCATTTTCGGAGATGGTCTCGTTTTGAGGCTGATGGTACGAAGATTTTCGTACTAGAACTTTTGCGAGTGTTTTCCCTGTTTTTGGCACGGATGTGCTAGTAGGGCCTAAGAAAAACATTTTGTAAAGACACATTCGCCCGTGCAACCGTTTAGGGCATTTTCGGGGATGGTCTCGTTTTGAGGCTTAATGGTACGAAGATTTTCGTACCAGAACTTGTGCGAGATTTTTCCGTTTTTTTGGCATGGATGCGCTAGTAGGGCCCTAAGAAAAACATTTTGTAAAGACACATTCGACCGTACAACCGTTTAGGGCATTTTCGGGGATGGTATCGTTTTGAGGCTGAATGGTACGAAGAATTTCGTACCAGAACTTTTGCGAGTTTTTTCCGTTTTTTTTGCTCGGATGAGCTCGTAGGGGCCAAAGAAAAACATTTTGTAAAGACACATTCGACCGTACAACCGTTTAGGGCATTTTCGGGGATGGTCTCGTTTTGAGGCTGAATGGTACGAAGATTTTCGTACCAGAACTTTTGCGAGTTTTTTCCGTTTTTTTGCTTGGATGAGATAGTAGGTTGCTAAGAAAAACATTTTGTAAAGACGCATTCGACCGTACAACTGTTTAGGGCATTTTCGTGGAGGGTCTCGTTTTGAGGCTGAATGGCACGAAGATTTTCGTACCAGAACTTTTGCGAGTTTTTTCCGTTTTTTTTGCTCGGATGAGCTCGTAGGGGCCTAAGAAAAACATTTTGTAAAGACACATTCGACCGTACAACCGTTTAGGGCATTTTCGTGGAGGGTCTCGTTTTGAGGCTGAATGGCACGAAGATTTTCGTACCAGAACTTTTGCGAGTTTTTTCCGTTTTTTTTGCTCGGATGAGCTCGTAGGGGCCTAAGAAAAACATTTTGTAAAGACACATTCGACCGTACAACCGTTTAGGGCATTTTCGGGGATGGTCTCGTTTTGAGGCTGAATGGCACGAAGATTTTCGTACCAGAACTTTTGCGAGTTTTTTCCGTTTTTTTGCTCGGATGAGATAGTAGGTTGCTAAGAAAAACATTTTGTAAAGACGCATTCGACCGTACAACTGTTTAGGGCATTTTCGTGGAGGGTCTCGTTTTGAGGCTGAATGGCACGAAGATTTTCGTACCAGAACTTTTGCGAGTTTTTTCCGTTTTTTTTGCTGGGATGAGCTCGTAGGGGCCTAAGAAAAACATTTTGTAAAGACACATTCGACCGTACAACCGTTTAGGGCATTTTCGGGGATGGTATCGTTTTGAGGCTGAATGGTACGAAGATTTTCGTACCAGAACTTTTGCGAGTTTTTTCCGTTTTTTTGCTCGGATGAGCTAGTAGGGGCCTAAGAAAAACATTTTGTAAAGACACATTCGACCGTACAACCGTTTAGGGCATTTTCGGAGATGGTCTCGTTTTGAGGCTGATGGTACGAAGATTTTCGTACTAGAAATTTTGCGAGTGTTTTCCCTTTTTTTGGCACGGATGTGCTAGTCGGGCCTAAGAAAAACATTTTGTAAAGACACATTCGCCCGTGCAACCGTTTAGGGCATTTTCGGGGATGGTCTCGTTTTGAGGCTTAATGGTACGAAGATTTTCGTACCAGAACTTGTGCGAGTTTTTTCCGTTTTTTTCGCATGGATGCGCTAGTAGGGGCCTAAGAAAAACATTTTGTAAAGACACATTCGACCGTACAACCGTTTAGACGTTTTTGGGGATGGTCTCGTTTTGAGGCTGAATGGAACGAAGATTTTTGTACCAGAACTTTTGCGAGTTTTTTCCGTTTTTTTTGCTGGGATGAGCTCGTAGGGGCCTAAGAAAAACATTTTGTAAAGACACATTCGACCGTACAACCGTTTAGGGCATTTTCGGGGATGGTCTCGTTTTGAGGCTGAATGGTACGAAGATTTTCGTACCAGAACTTTTGCGAGTTTTTTCCCTTTTTTTTGCTCGGATGAGCTAGTAGGGGCCTAAGAAAAACATTTTGTAAAGACACATTCGACCGTACAACCGTTTAGGGCATTTTCGGAGATGGTCTCGTTTTGAGGCTGATGGTACGAAGATTTTCGTACTAGAACTTTTGCGAGTGTTTTCCCTTTTTTTGGCACGGATGTGCT
This sequence comes from Fallopia convolvulus, assembly GCA_964016875.1. Taxonomy (NCBI): domain Eukaryota; kingdom Viridiplantae; phylum Streptophyta; class Magnoliopsida; order Caryophyllales; family Polygonaceae; genus Fallopia; species Fallopia convolvulus. The sequence goes on along the minus strand of OZ024733.1, from coordinate 11,895,196 downwards.
AGTAGGGCCTAAGAAAAACATTTTGTAAAGACACATTCGCCCGTGCAACCGTTTAGGGCATTTTCGGGGATGGTCTCGTTTTGAGGCTTAATGGTACGAAGATTTTCGTACCAGAACTTTTGCGAGTTTTTTCCGTTTTTTTGCTCGGATGAGATAGTAGGTTCCTAAGAAAAACATTTTATAAAGACGCATTCGACCGTACAACTGTTTAGGGCATTTTCGGGGAGGGTCTCGTTTTGAGGCTGAATGGCACGAAGATTTTCGTACCAGAACTTTTGCGAGTTTTTTCCGTTTTTTTTGCTGGGATGAGCTCGTAGGGGCCTAAGAAAAACATTTTGTAAAGACACATTCGACCGTACAACCGTTTAGGGCATTTTCGGGGATGGTCTCGTTTTGAGGCTGAATGGTACGAAGATTTTCCTACTAGAACTTTTGCGAGTTTTTTCCGTTTTTTTTGCTCGGATGAGCTAGTAGGGGCCTAAGAAAAACATTTTGTAAAGACATATTCGACCGTACAACCGTTTAGGGCATTTTCGGAGATGGTCTCGTTTTGAGGCTGATGGTACGAAGATTTTCGTACTAGAACTTTTGCGAGTGTTTTCCCTTTTTTTGGCACGGATGTGCTAGTAGGGCCTAAGAAAAACATTTTGTAAAGACACATTTGCCCGTGCAACCGTTTAGGGCATTTTCGGGGATGGTCTCGTTTTGAGGCTTAATGGTACGAAGATTTTCGTACCAGAACTTGTGCGAGTTTTTTCCGTTTTTTTGGCATGGATGCGCTAGTAGGGGCCTAAGAAAAACATTTTGTAAAGACACATTCGACCGTACAACCGTTTAGGCATTTTTGGGGATGGTCTCGTTTTGAGGCTGAATGGAACGAAAATTTTTGTACCAGAACTTTTGCGAGTTTTTTCCGTTTTTTTTGCTGGGATGAGCTAGTAGGGGCCTAAGAAAAACATTTTGTAAAGAAACATTCGACCGTACAACCGTTTAGGGCATTTTCGGGGATGGTCTCGTTTTGAGGCTGAATGGCACGAAGATTTTCGTACCAGAACTTTTGCGAGTTTTTTCCGTTTTTTTGCTCGGATGAGATAGTAGGTTCCTAAGAAAAACATTTTGTAAAGACGCATTCGACCGTACAACTGTTTAGGGCATTTTCGGGGAGGGTCTCGTTTTGAGGCTGAATGGCACGAAGATATTCGTACCAGAACTTTTGCGAGTTTTTTCCGTTTTTTTGCTGGGATGAGCTCGTAGGGGCCTAAGAAAAACATTTTGTAAAGACACATTCGACCGTACAACCGTTTAGGGCATTTTCGGGGATGGTCTCGTTTTGAGGCTGAATGGTACGAAGATTTTCGTACCAGAACTTTTGCGTGTTTTTTCCGTTTTTTTACTCGGATGAGATAGTAGGGTCCTAAGAAAAACATTTTGTAAAGACACATTCGACCGTATAACTGATTAGGGCATTTTCGGGGAGGATCTCGTTTTGAGGCTGAATGGTACGAAGATTTTCGTACCAGAACTTTTGCGAGTTTTTTCCGTTTTTTTGCTCGGATGAGATAGTAGGTTCCTAAGAAAAACATTTTGTAAAGACGCATTCGACCGTACAACTGTTTAGGGCATTTTCGGGGAGGGTCTCGTTTTGAGGCTGAATGGCACGAAGATATTCGTACCAGAACTTTTGCGAGTTTTTTCCGTTTTTTTGCTGGGATGAGCTCGTAGGGGCCTAAGAAAAACATTTTGTAAAGACACATTCGACCGTACAACCGTTTAGGGCATTTTCGGGGATGGTCTCGTTTTGAGGCTGAATGGTACGAAGATTTTCGTACCAGAACTTTTGCGTGTTTTTTCCGTTTTTTTACTCGGATGAGATAGTAGGGTCCTAAGAAAAACATTTTGTAAAGACACATTCGACCGTACAACTGTTTAGGGCATTTTCGGGCAGGATCTCGTTTTGAGGCTGAATGGTACGAAGATTTTCGTACCAGAACTTTTGCGAGTTTTTTCCGTTTTTTTTGCTCGGATGAGCTAGTAGGGGCCTAAGAAAAACATTTTGTAAAGACACATTCGATCGTACAACCGTTTTGGGCATTTTCGGAGATGGTCTCGTTTTGAGGCTGATGGTACGAAGATTTTCGTACTAGAACTTTTGCGAGTGTTTTCCCTGTTTTTGGCACGGATGTGCTAGTAGGGCCTAAGAAAAACATTTTGTAAAGACACATTCGACCGTACAACCGTTTAGGGCATTTTCGGAGATGGTCTCGTTTTGAGGCTGATGGTACGAAGATTTTCGTACTAGAACTTTTGCGAGTGTTTTCCTTTTTTTTGGAACGGATAAGCTAGTAGGGTCCTAAGATAAACATTTTGTAAAGACACATTCGACCGTACAACCGTTTAGGCATTTTCGGGGATGGTCTCGTTTTGAGGCTGAATGGAACGAAGATTTTCGTACCAAAACTTTTGCGAGTTTTTTCCGTTTTTTTTTGCTGGGATGAGCTCGAAGGGGCCTAAGAAAAACATTTTGTAAAGACACATTCGACCGTACAACCGTTTAGGGCATTTTCGGAGATGGTCTCGTTTTGAGGCTGATGGTACGAAGATTTTCGTACTAGAACTTTTGCGAGTGTTTTCCCTTTTTTTGGCACGGATGTGCTAGTAGGGCCTAAGAAAAACATTTTGTAAAGACACATTCGACCGTACAACTGATTAGGGCATTTTCGGGGAGGGTCTCGATTTGAGGCTGAATGGCACGAAGATATTCGTACCAGAACTTTTGCGAGTTTTTTCCGTTTTTTTTGCTGGGATGAGCTCGTAGGGGCCTAAGAAAAACATTTTGTAAAGACACATTCGACCGTACAACCGTTTAGGGCATTTTCGGGGATGGTCTCGTTTTGAGGCTGAATGGTACGAAGATTTTGGTACCAGAACTTTTGCGAGTTTTTTCCGTTTTTTTACTCGGATGAGATAGTAGGGTCCTAAGAAAAACATTTTGTAAAGACACATTCGACCGTACAACTGATTAGGGCATTTTCGGGGAGGATCTCGTTTTGAGGCTGAATGGTACGAAGATTTTCGTACCAGAACTTTTGAGAGTTTTTTCCGTTTTTTTTGCTCGGATGAGCTAGTAGGGGCCTAAGAAAAACATTTTGTAAAGACACATTCGACCGTACAACCGTTTAGGGCATTTTCGGAGATGGTCTCGTTTTGAGGCTGATGGTACGAAGATTTTCGTACTAGAACTTTTGCGAGTGTTTTCCCTTTTTTTGGAACGGATAAGCTAGTAGGGTCCTAAGATAAACATTTTGTAAAGACACATTCGACCGTACAACCGTTTAGGCATTTTCGGGGATGGTCTCGTTTTGAGGCTGAATGGAACGAAGATTTTCGTACCAAAACTTTTGCGAGTTTTTTCCGTTTTTTTTGCTGGGATGAGCTCGAAGGGGCCTAAGAAAAACATTTTGTAAAGACACATTCGACCGTACAACCGTTTAGGTCATTTTCGGAGATGGTCTCGTTTTGAGGCTGATGGTACGAAGATTTTCGTACTAGAACTTTTGCGAGTGTTTTCCCTTTTTTTGGCACGGATGTGCTAGTAGGGCCTAAGAAAAACATTTTGTAAAGACACATTCGCCCGTGCAACCGTTTAGGGCATTTTCGGGGATGGTCTCGTTTTGAGGCTGAATGGTACGAAAATTTTCGTACCAGAACTTTTGCGAGTTTTTTCCGTTTTTTTGCTCGGATGAGATAGTAGGTTCCTAAGAAAAACATTTTGTAAAGACGCATTCGACCGTACAACTGTTTAGGGCATTTTCGGGGAGGGTCTCGTTTTGAGGCTGAATGGCACGAAGATTTTCGTACCAGAACTTTTGCGAGTTTTTTCCGTTTTTTTTGCTGGGATGAGCTCGTAGGGGCCTAAGAAAAACATTTTGTAAAGACACATTCGACCGTACAACCGTTTAGGGCATTTTCGGGGATGGTCTCGTTTTGAGGCTGAATGGTACGAAGATTTTCGTACCAGAACTTTTGCGAGTTTTTTCCGTTTTTTTTGCTCGGATGAGCTAGTAGGGGCCTAAGAAAAACATTTTGTAAAGACACATTCGACCGTACAACCATTTAGGGCATTTTCGGAGATGGTCTCGTTTTGAGGCTGATGGTACGAAGATTTTCGTACTAGAACTTTTGCGAGTGTTTTCCCTTTTTTTGGCACGGATGTGCTAGTAGGGCCTAAGAAAAACATTTTGTAAAGACACATTCGCCCGTGCAACCGTTTAGGGCATTTTCGGGGATGGTCTCGTTTTGAGGCTTAATGGTACGAAGATTTTCGTACCAGAACTTGTGCGAGTTTTTTCCGTTTTTTTGGCATGGATGCGCTAGTAGGGGCCTAAGAAAAACATTTTGTAAAGACACATTCGACCGTACAACCGTTTAGGCATTTTTGGGGATGGTCTCGTTTTGAGGCTGAATGGAACGAAAATTTTTGTACCAGAACTTTTGCGAGTTTTTTCCGTTTTTTTTGCTGGGATGAGCTAGTAGGGGCCTAAGAAAAACATTTTGTAAAGAAACATTCGACCGTACAACCGTTTAGGGCATTTTCGGGGATGGTCTCGTTTTGAGGCTGAATGGCACGAAGATTTTCGTACCAGAACTTTTGCGAGTTTTTTCCGTTTTTTTGCTCGGATGAGATAGTAGGTTCCTAAGAAAAACATTTTGTAAAGACGCATTCGACCGTACAACTGTTTAGGGCATTTTCGGGGAGGGTCTCGTTTTGAGGCTGAATGGCACGAAGATTTTCGTACCAGAACTTTTGCGAGTTTTTTCCGTTTTTTTTGCTGGGATGAGCTCGTAGGGGCCTAAGAAAAACATTTTGTAAAGACACATTCGACCGTACAACCGTTTAGGGCATTTTCGGGGATGGTCTCGTTTTGAGGCTGAATGGTACGAAGATTTTCGTACCAGAACTTTTGCGAGTTTTTTCCGTTTTTTTACTCGGATGAGATAGTAGGGTCCTAAGAAAAACATTTTGTAAAGACACATTCGACCGTACAACTGATTAGGGCATTTTCGGGGAGGATCTCGTTTTGAGGCTGAATGGTACGAAGATTTTCGTACCAGAACTTTTGAGAGTTTTTTCCGTTTTTTTTGCTCGGATGAGCTAGTAGGGGCCTAAGAAAAACATTTTGTAAAGACACATTCGACCGTACAACCGTTTAGGGCATTTTCGGAGATGGTCTCGTTTTGAGGCTGATGGTACGAAGATTTTCGTACTAGAACTTTTGCGAGTGTTTTCCCTTTTTTTGGAACGGATAAGCTAGTAGGGTCCTAAGATAAACATTTTGTAAAGACACATTCGACCGTACAACCGTTTAGGCATTTTCGGGGATGGTCTCGTTTTGAGGCTGAATGGAACGAAGATTTTCGTACCAGAACTTTTGCGAGTTTTTTCCGTTTTTTTTGCTGGGATGAGCTCGAAGGGGCCTAAGAAAAACATTTTGTAAAGACACATTCGACCGTACAACCGTTTAGGGCATTTTCGGGGATGGTCTCGTTTTGAGGCTGAATGGTACGAAGATTTTCGTACCAGAACTTTTGCGAGTTTTTTCGGTTTTTTTTTGCTTGGATGAGCTAGTAGGGGCCTAAGAAAAAACATTTTGTAAAGACACATTCGACCGTACAACCGTTTAGGGCATTTTCGGGGATGGTCTCGTTTTTAGGCTAAATGATTCGAAGATTTTCGTACCAGAACTTATGCGAGGTTTTTCCGTTTTTTTTTGCTCGGATGAGCTAGTAGGGGCCTAAGAAATACATTTTGTAAAGACACATTCGACCGTACAACCGTTTAGGGCATTTTCGGGGATGGTCTCGTTTTTAGGCTAAATGGTACGAAGATTTTCGTACCAGAACTTTTGCGAGTTTTTTCCGTTTTTTTGCTTAGATGAGCTAGTAGGGTCCTAAGATAAACATTTTGTAAAGACACATTCGACCGTACAACCGTTTAGGCATTTTCGGGGATGGTCTCGTTTTTAGGCTAAATGATACGAAGATTTTCGTACCAGAACTTTTGCGAGTTTTTTTCGTTTTTTTTTGCTGGGATGAGCTCGTAGGGGCCTAAGAAAAACATTTTGTAAAGACACATTCGACTGTACAACCGTTTAGGGCATTTTCGGGGATGGTCTCGTTTTGAGGCTGAATGGTACGAAGATTTTCGTACCAGAACTTTTGCGAGTTTTTTCCGTTTTTTTTTTCTTGGATGAGCTAGTAGGGGCCTAAGAAAAAACATTTTGTAAAGACACATTCGACCGTACAACCGTTTAGGGCATTTTCGGGGATGGTCTCGTTTTTAGGCTAAATGATACGAAGATTTTCGTACCAGAACTTATGCGAGGTTTTTCCGTTTTTTTTGCTCGGATGAGCTAGTAGGGGCCTAAGAAATACATTTTGTAAAGACACATTCGACCGTACAACCGTTTAGGGCATTTTCGGGGATGGTCTCGTTTTTAGGCTAAATGGTATGAAGATTTTCGTACCAGAACTTTTGCGAGTTTTTTCCGTTTTTTTGCTTGGATGAGCTAGTAGGGTCCTAAGATAAACAATTTTTAAAGACACATTCGACCGTACAACCGTTTAGGCATTTTCGGGGATGGTCTCTTTTTGAGGCTGAATGGAACGAAGATTTTCGTACCAGAACTTTTGCGAGTTATTTCCGTTTTTTTTGCTGGGATGAGCTCGTAGGGGCCTAAGAAAAACATTTTGTAAAGACACATTCGACCGTACAACCGTTTAGGGCATTTTCGGGGATGGTCTCATTTTGAGGCTGAATGGTACGAAGATTTTCGTACCAGAACTTTTGCGAGTTTTTTCCGTTTTTTTGCTTGGATGAGACAGTAGGTTGCTAAGAAAAACATTTTGTAAAGACGCATTCGACCGTACAACTGTTTAGGGCATTTTCGTGGAGGGTCTCGTTTTGAGGCTGAATGGCACGAAGATTTTCGTACCAGAACTTTTGCGAGTTTTTTCCGTTTTTTTGCTCGGATGAGCTCGTAGGGGCCTAAGAAAAACATTTTGTAAAGACACATTCGACCGTACAACCGTTTAGGGCATTTTCGTGGAGGGTCTCGTTTTGAGGCTGAATGGCACGAAGATTTTCGTACCAGAACTTTTGCGAGTTTTTTCCGTTTTTTTTGCTCGGATGAGCTCGTAGGGGCCTAAGAAAAACATTTTGTAAAGACACATTCGACCGTACAACCGTTTAGGGCATTTTCGGGGATGGTCTCGTTTTGAGGCTGAATGGCACGAAGATTTTCGTACCAGAACTTTTGCGAGTTTTTTCCGTTTTTTTGCTCGGATGAGATAGTAGGTTGCTAAGAAAAACATTTTGTAAAGACGCATTCGACCGTACAACTGTTTAGGGCATTTTCGTGGAGGGTCTCGTTTTGAGGCTGAATGGCACGAAGATTTTCGTACCAGAACTTTTGCGAGTTTTTTCCGTTTTTTTTGCTGGGATGAGCTCGTAGGGGCCTAAGAAAAACATTTTGTAAAGACACATTCGACCGTACAACCGTTTAGGGCATTTTCGGGCAGGATCTCGTTTTGAGGCTGAATGGTACGAAGATTTTCGTACCAGAACTTTTGCGAGTTTTTTCCGTTTTTTTTGCTCGGATGAGCTAGTAGGGGCCTAAGAAAAACATTTTGTAAAGACACATTCGATCGTACAACCGTTTTGGGCATTTTCGGAGATGGTCTCGTTTTGAGGCTGATGGTACGAAGATTTTCGTACTAGAACTTTTGCGAGTGTTTTCCCTGTTTTTGGCACGGATGTGCTAGTAGGGCCTAAGAAAAACATTTTGTAAAGACACATTCGCCCGTGCAACCGTTTAGGGCATTTTCGGGGATGGTCTCGTTTTGAGGCTTAATGGTACGAAGATTTTCGTACCAGAACTTGTGCGAGATTTTTCCGTTTTTTTGGCATGGATGCGCTAGTAGGGCCCTAAGAAAAACATTTTGTAAAGACACATTCGACCGTACAACCGTTTAGGGCATTTTCGGGGATGGTATCGTTTTGAGGCTGAATGGTACGAAGAATTTCGTACCAGAACTTTTGCGAGTTTTTTCCGTTTTTTTTGCTCGGATGAGCTCGTAGGGGCCAAAGAAAAACATTTTGTAAAGACACATTCGACCGTACAACCGTTTAGGGCATTTTCGGGGATGGTCTCGTTTTGAGGCTGAATGGTACGAAGATTTTCGTACCAGAACTTTTGCGAGTTTTTTCCGTTTTTTTGCTTGGATGAGATAGTAGGTTGCTAAGAAAAACATTTTGTAAAGACGCATTCGACCGTACAACTGTTTAGGGCATTTTCGTGGAGGGTCTCGTTTTGAGGCTGAATGGCACGAAGATTTTCGTACCAGAACTTTTGCGAGTTTTTTCCGTTTTTTTTGCTCGGATGAGTTCGTAGGGGCCTAAGAAAAACATTTTGTAAAGACACATTCGACCGTACAACCGTTTAGGGCATTTTCGTGGAGGGTCTCGTTTTGAGGCTGAATGGCACGAAGATTTTCGTACCAGAACTTTTGCGAGTTTTTTCCGTTTTTTTTGCTCGGATGAGCTCGTAGGGGCCTAAGAAAAACATTTTGTAAAGACACATTCGACCGTACAACCGTTTAGGGCATTTTCGGGGATGGTCTCGTTTTGAGGCTGAATGGCACGAAGATTTTCGTACCAGAACTTTTGCGAGTTTTTTCCGTTTTTTTGCTCGGATGAGATAGTAGGTTGCTAAGAAAAACATTTTGTAAAGACGCATTCGACCGTACAACTGTTTAGGGCATTTTCGTGGAGGGTCTCGTTTTGAGGCTGAATGGCACGAAGATTTTCGTACCAGAACTTTTGCGAGTTTTTTCCGTTTTTTTTGCTGGGATGAGCTCGTAGGGGCCTAAGAAAAACATTTTGTAAAGACACATTCGACCGTACAACCGTTTAGGGCATTTTCGGGGATGGTATCGTTTTGAGGCTGAATGGTACGAAGATTTTCGTACCAGAACTTTTGCGAGTTTTTTCCGTTTTTTTGCTCGGATGAGCTAGTAGGGGCCTAAGAAAAACATTTTGTAAAGACACATTCGACCGTACAACCGTTTAGGGCATTTTCGGAGATGGTCTCGTTTTGAGGCTGATGGTACGAAGATTTTCGTACTAGAAATTTTGCGAGTGTTTTCCCTTTTTTTGGCACGGATGTGCTAGTAGGGCCTAAGAAAAACATTTTGTAAAGACACATTCGCCCGTGCAACCGTTTAGGGCATTTTCGGGGATGGTCTCGTTTTGAGGCTTAATGGTACGAAGATTTTCGTACCAGAACTTGTGCGAGTTTTTTCCGTTTTTTTCGCATGGATGCGCTAGTAGGGGCCTAAGAAAAACATTTTGTAAAGACACATTTGACCGTACAACCGTTTAGACGTTTTTGGGGATGGTCTCGTTTTGAGGCTGAATGGAACGAAGATTTTTGTACCAGAACTTTTGCGAGTTTTTTCCGTTTTTTTTGCTGGGATGAGCTCGTAGGGGCCTAAGAAAAACATTTTGTAAAGACACATTCGACCGTACAACCGTTTAGGGCATTTTCGGGGATGGTCTCGTTTTGAGGCTGAATGGTACGAAGATTTTCGTACCAGAACTTTTGCGAGTTTTTTCCCTTTTTTTTGCTCGGATGAGCTAGTAGGGGCCTAAGAAAAACATTTTGTAAAGACACATTCGACCGTACAACCGTTTAGGGCATTTTCGGAGATGGTCTCGTTTTGAGGCTGATGGTACGAAGATTTTCGTACTAGAACTTTTGCGAGTGTTTTCCCTTTTTTTGGCACGGATGTGCTAGTAGGGCCTAAGAAAAACATTTTGTAAAGACACATTCGCCCGTGCAACCGTTTAGGGCATTTTCGGGGATGGTCTCGTTTTGAGGCTTAATGGTACGAAGATTTTCGTACCAGAACTTTTGCGAGTTTTTTCCGTTTTTTTGCTCGGATGAGATAGTAGGTTCCTAAGAAAAACATTTTATAAAGACGCATTCGACCGTACAACTGTTTAGGGCATTTTCGGGGAGGGTCTCGTTTTGAGGCTGAATGGCACGAAGATTTTCGTACCAGAACTTTTGCGAGTTTTTTCCGTTTTTTTTGCTGGGATGAGCTCGTAGGGGCCTAAGAAAAACATTTTGTAAAGACACATTCGACCGTACAACCGTTTAGGGCATTTTCGGCGATGGTCTCGTTATGAGGCTGAATGGTACGAAGATTTTCCTACTAGAACTTTTGCGAGTTTTTTCCGTTTTTTTTGCTCGGATGAGCTAGTAGGGGCCTAAGAAAAACATTTTGTAAAGACATATTCGACCGTACAACCGTTTAGGGCATTTTCGGAGATGGTCTCGTTTTGAGGCTGATGGTACGAAGATTTTCGTACTAGAACTTTTGCGAGTGTTTTCCCTTTTTTTGGCACGGATGTGCTAGTAGGGCCTAAGAAAAACATTTTGTAAAGACACATTCGCCCGTGCAACCGTTTAGGGCATTTTCGGGGATGGTCTCGTTTTGAGGCTTAATGGTACGAAGATTTTCGTACCAGAACTTGTGCGAGTTTTTTCCGTTTTTTTGGCATGGATGCGCTAGTAGGGGCCTAAGAAAAACATTTTGTAAAGACACATTCGACCGTACAACCGTTTAGGCATTTTTGGGGATGGTCTCGTTTTGAGGCTGAATGGAACGAAAATTTTTGTACCAGAACTTTTGCGAGTTTTTTCCGTTTTTTTTGCTGGGATGAGCTAGTAGGGGCCTAAGAAAAACATTTTGTAAAGAAACATTCGACCGTACAACCGTTTAGGGCATTTTCGGGGATGGTCTCGTTTTGAGGCTGAATGGCACGAAGATTTTCGTACCAGAACTTTTGCGAGTTTTTTCCGTTTTTTTGCTCGGATGAGATAGTAGGTTCCTAAGAAAAACATTTTGTAAAGACGCATTCGACCGTACAACTGTTTAGGGCATTTTCGGGGAGGGTCTCGTTTTGAGGCTGAATGGCACGAAGATATTCGTACCAGAACTTTTGCGAGTTTTTTCCGTTTTTTTGCTGGGATGAGCTCGTAGGGGCCTAAGAAAAACATTTTGTAAAGACACATTCGACCGTACAACCGTTTAGGGCATTTTCGGGGATGGTCTCGTTTTGAGGCTGAATGGTACGAAGATTTTCGTACCAGAACTTTTGCGTGTTTTTTCCGTTTTTTTACTCGGATGAGATAGTAGGGTCCTAAGAAAAACATTTTGTAAAGACACATTCGACCGTACAACTGATTAGGGCATTTTCGGGGAGGATCTCGTTTTGAGGCTGAATGGTACGAAGATTTTCGTACCAGAACTTTTGAGAGTTTTTTCCGTTTTTTTTTGCTCGGATGAGCTAGTAGGGGCCTAAGAAAAAACATTTTGTAAAGACACATTCGACCGTACAACCGTTTAGGGCATTTTCGGAGATGGTCTCGTTTTGAGGCTGATGGTACGAAGATTTTCGTACTAGAACTTTTGCGAGTGTTTTCCTTTTTTTTGGAACGGATAAGCTAGTAGGGTCCTAAGATAAACATTTTGTAAAGACACATTCGACCGTACAACCGTTTAGGCATTTTCGGGGATGGTCTCGTTTTGAGGCTGAATGGAACGAAGATTTTCGTACCAAAACTTTTGCGAGTTTTTTCCGTTTTTTTTTGCTGGGATGAGCTCGAAGGGGCCTAAGAAAAACATTTTGTAAAGACACATTCGACCGTACAACCGTTTAGGGCATTTTCGGAGATGGTCTCGTTTTGAGGCTGATGGTACGAAGATTTTCGTATTAGAACTTTTGCGAGTGTTTTCCCTTTTTTTGGCACGGATGTGCTAGTAGGGCCTAAGAAAAACATTTTGTAAAGACACATTCGACCGTACAACTGATTAGGGCATTTTCGGGGAGGGTCTCGATTTGAGGCTGAATGGCACGAAGATATTCGTACCAGAACTTTTGCGAGTTTTTTCCGTTTTTTTTGCTGGGATGAGCTCGTAGGGGCCTAAGAAAAACATTTTGTAAAGACACATTCGACCGTACAACCGTTTAGGGCATTTTCGGGGATGGTCTCGTTTTGAGGCTGAATGGTACGAAGATTTTGGTACCAGAACTTTTGCGAGTTTTTTCCGTTTTTTTACTCGGATGAGATAGTAGGGTCCTAAGAAAAACATTTTGTAAAGACACATTCGACCGTACAACTGATTAGGGCATTTTCGGGGAGGATCTCGTTTTGAGGCTGAATGGTACGAAGATTTTCGTACCAGAACTTTTGAGAGTTTTTTCCGTTTTTTTTGCTCGGATGAGCTAGTAGGGGCCTAAGAAAAACATTTTGTAAAGACACATTCGACCGTACAACCGTTTAGGGCATTTTCGGAGATGGTCTCGTTTTGAGGCTGATGGTACGAAGATTTTCGTACTAGAACTTTTGCGAGTGTTTTCCCTTTTTTTGGAACGGATAAGCTAGTAGGGTCCTAAGATAAACATTTTGTAAAGACACATTCGACCGTACAACCGTTTAGGCATTTTCGGGGATGGTCTCGTTTTGAGGCTGAATGGAACGAAGATTTTCGTACCAAAACTTTTGCGAGTTTTTTCCGTTTTTTTTGCTGGGATGAGCTCGTAGGGGCCTAAGAAAAACATTTTGTAAAGACACATTCGACCGTACAACCGTTTAGGGCATTTTCGGGGATGGTCTCGTTTTGAGGCTGAATGGTACGAAGATTTTCGTACCAGAACTTTTGCGAGTTTTTTCCCTTTTTTTTGCTCGGATGAGCTAGTAGGGGCCTAAGAAAAACATTTTGTAAAGACACATTCGACCGTACAACCGTTTAGGGCATTTTCGGAGATGGTCTCGTTTTGAGGCTGATGGTACGAAGATTTTCGTACTAGAACTTTTGCGAGTGTTTTCCCTTTTTTTGGCACGGATGTGCTAGTAGGGCCTAAGAAAAACATTTTGTAAAGACACATTCGCCCGTGCAACCGTTTAGGGCATTTTCGGGGATGGTCTCGTTTTGAGGCTTAATGGTACGAAGATTTTCGTACCAGAACTTTTGCGAGTTTTTTCCGTTTTTTTGCTCGGATGAGATAGTAGGTTCCTAAGAAAAACATTTTATAAAGACGCATTCGACCGTACAACTGTTTAGGGCATTTTCGGGGAGGGTCTCGTTTTGAGGCTGAATGGCACGAAGATTTTCGTACCAGAACTTTTGCGAGTTTTTTCCGTTTTTTTTGCTGGGATGAGCTCGTAGGGGCCTAAGAAAAACATTTTGTAAAGACACATTCGACCGTACAACCGTTTAGGGCATTTTCGGCGATGGTCTCGTTTTGAGGCTGAATGGTACGAAGATTTTCCTACTAGAACTTTTGCGAGTGTTTTCCCTTTTTTTGGCACGGATGTGCTAGTAGGGCCTAAGAAAAACATTTTGTAAAGACACATTCGCCCGTGCAACCGTTTAGGGCATTTTCGGGGATGGTCTCGTTTTGAGGCTTAATGGTACGAAGATTTTCGTACCAGAACTTGTGCGAGTTTTTTCCGTTTTTTTGACATGGATGCGCTAGTAGGGGCCTAAGAAAAACATTTTGTAAAGACACATTCGACCGTACAACCGTTTAGGCATTTTTGGGGATGGTCTCGTTTTGAGGCTGAATGGAACGAAAATTTTTGTACCAGAACTTTTGCGAGTTTTTTCCGTTTTTTTTGCTGGGATGAGCTAGTAGGGGCCTAAGAAAAACATTTTGTAAAGAAACATTCGACCGTACAACCGTTTAGGGCATTTTCGGGGATGGTCTCGTTTTGAGGCTGAATGGCACGAAGATTTTCGTACCAGAACTTTTGCGAGTTTTTTCCGTTTTTTTACTCGGATGAGATAGTAGGGTCCTAAGAAAAACATTTTGTAAAGACACATTCGACCGTACAACTGATTAGGGCATTTTCGGGGAGGATCTCGTTTTGAGGCTGAATGGTACGAAGATTTTCGTACCAGAACTTTTGAGAGTTTTTTCCGTTTTTTTTGCTCGGATGAGCTAGTAGGGGCCTAAGAAAAACATTTTGTAAAGACACATTCGACCGTACAACCGTTTAGGGCATTTTCGGAGATGGTCTCGTTTTGAGGCTGATGGTACGAAGATTTTCGTACTAGAACTTTTGCGAGTGTTTTCCCTTTTTTTGGAACGGATAAGCTAGTAGGGTCCTAAGATAAACATTTTGTAAAGACACATTCGACCGTACAACCGTTTAGGCATTTTCGGGGATGGTCTCGTTTTGAGGCTGAATGGAACGAAGATTTTCGTACCAAAACTTTTGCGAGTTTTTTCCGTTTTTTTTGCTGGGATGAGCTCGTAGGGGCCTAAGAAAAACATTTTGTAAAGACACATTCGACCGTACAACCGTTTAGGGCATTTTCGGGGATGGTCTCGTTTTGAGGCTGAATGGTACGAAGATTTTCGTACCAGAACTTTTGCGAGTTTTTTCCCTTTTTTTTGCTCGGATGAGCTAGTAGGGGCCTAAGAAAAACATTTTGTAAAGACACATTCGACCGTACAACCGTTTAGGGCATTTTCGGAGATGGTCTCGTTTTGAGGCTGATGGTACGAAGATTTTCGTACTAGAACTTTTGCGAGTGTTTTCCCTTTTTTTGGCACGGATGTGCTAGTAGGGCCTAAGAAAAACATTTTGTAAAGACACATTCGCCCGTGCAACCGTTTAGGGCATTTTCGGGGATGGTCTCGTTTTGAGGCTTAATGGTACGAAGATTTTCGTACCAGAACTTTTGCGAGTTTTTTCCGTTTTTTTGCTCGGATGAGATAGTAGGTTCCTAAGAAAAACATTTTATAAAGACGCATTCGACCGTACAACTGTTTAGGGCATTTTCGGGGAGGGTCTCGTTTTGAGGCTGAATGGCACGAAGATTTTCGTACCAGAACTTTTGCGAGTTTTTTCCGTTTTTTTTGCTGGGATGAGCTCGTAGGGGCCTAAGAAAAACATTTTGTAAAGACACATTCGACCGTACAACCGTTTAGGGCATTTTCGGCGATGGTCTCGTTTTGAGGCTGAATGGTACGAAGATTTTCCTACTAGAACTTTTGCGAGTGTTTTCCCTTTTTTTGGCACGGATGTGCTAGTAGGGCCTAAGAAAAACATTTTGTAAAGACACATTCGCCCGTGCAACCGTTTAGGGCATTTTCGGGGATGGTCTCGTTTTGAGGCTTAATGGTACGAAGATTTTCGTACCAGAACTTGTGCGAGTTTTTTCCGTTTTTTTGGCATGGATGCGCTAGTAGGGGCCTAAGAAAAACATTTTGTAAAGACACATTCGACCGTACAACCGTTTAGGCATTTTTGGGGATGGTCTCGTTTTGAGGCTGAATGGAACGAAAATTTTTGTACCAGAACTTTTGCGAGTTTTTTCCGTTTTTTTTGCTGGGATGAGCTAGTAGGGGCCTAAGAAAAACATTTTGTAAAGAAACATTCGACCGTACAACCGTTTAGGGCATTTTCGGGGATGGTCTCGTTTTGAGGCTGAATGGCACGAAGATTTTCGTACCAGAACTTTTGCGAGTTTTTTCCGTTTTTTTGCTCGGATGAGATAGTAGGTTCCTAAGAAAAACATTTTGTAAAGACGCATTCGACCGTACAACTGTTTAGGGCATTTTCGGGGAGGGTCTCGTTTTGAGGCTGAATGGCACGAAGATTTTCGTACCAGAACTTTTGCGAGTTTTTTCCGTTTTTTTTGCTGGGATGAGCTCGTAGGGGCCTAAGAAAAACATTTTGTAAAGACACATTCGACCGTACAACCGTTTAGGGCATTTTCGGGGATGGTCTCGTTTTGAGGCTGAATGGTACGAAGATTTTCGTACCAGAACTTTTGCGAGTTTTTTCCGTTTTTTTACTCGGATGAGATAGTAGGGTCCTAAGAAAAACATTTTGTAAAGACACATTCGACCGTACAACTGATTAGGGCATTTTCGGGGAGGATCTCGTTTTGAGGCTGAATGGTACGAAGATTTTCGTACCAGAACTTTTGAGAGTTTTTTCCGTTTTTTTTGCTCGGATGAGCTAGTAGGGGCCTAAGAAAAACATTTTGTAAAGACACATTCGACCGTACAACCGTTTAGGGCATTTTCGGAGATGGTCTCGTTTTGAGGCTGATGGTACGAAGATTTTCGTACTAGAACTTTTGCGAGTGTTTTCCCTTTTTTTGGAACGGATAAGCTAGTAGGGTCCTAAGATAAACATTTTGTAAAGACACATTCGACCGTACAACCGTTTAGGCATTTTCGGGGATGGTCTCGTTTTGAGGCTGAATGGAACGAAGATTTTCGTACCAGAACTTTTGCGAGTTTTTTCCGTTTTTTTTGCTGGGATGAGCTCGAAGGGGCCTAAGAAAAACATTTTGTAAAGACACATTCGACCGTACAACCGGTTAGGGCATTTTCGGGGATGGTCTCGTTTTGAGGCTGAATGGTACGAAGATTTTCGTACCAGAACTTTTGCGAGTTTTTTCGGTTTTTTTTTGCTTGGATGAGCTAGTAGGGGCCTAAGAAAAAACATTTTGTAAAGACACATTCGACCGTACAACCGTTTAGGGCATTTTCGGGGATGGTCTCGTTTTTAGGCTAAATGATTCGAAGATTTTCGTACCAGAACTTATGCGAGGTTTTTCCGTTTTTTTTTGCTCGGATGTGCTAGTAGGGGCCTAAGAAATACATTTTGTAAAGACACATTCGACCGTACAACCGTTTAGGGCATTTTCGGGGATGGTCTCGTTTTTAGGCTAAATGGTACGAAGATTTTCGTACCAGAACTTTTGCGAGTTTTTTCCGTTTTTTTGCTTAGATGAGCTAGTAGGGTCCTAAGATAAACATTTTGTAAAGACACATTCGACCGTTCAACCGTTTAGGCATTTTCGGGGATGGTCTCGTTTTTAGGCTAAATGATACGAAGATTTTCGTACCAGAACTTTTGCGAGTTTTTTTCGTTTTTTTTTGCTGGGATGAGCTCGTAGGGGCCTAAGAAAAACATTTTGTAAAGACACATTCGACTGTACAACCGTTTAGGGCATTTTCGGGGATGGTCTCGTTTTGAGGCTGAATGGTACGAAGATTTTCGTACCAGAACTTTTGCGAGTTTTTTCCGTTTTTTTTTTCTTGGATGAGCTAGTAGGGGCCTAAGAAAAAACATTTTGTAAAGACACATTCGACCGTACAACCGTTTAGGGCATTTTCGGGGATGGTCTCGTTTTTAGGCTAAATGATACGAAGATTTTCGTACCAGAACTTATGCGAGGTTTTTCCGTTTTTTTTGCTCGGATGAGCTAGTAGGGGCCTAAGAAATACATTTTGTAAAGACACATTCGACCGTACAACCGTTTAGGGCATTTTCGGGGATGGTCTCGTTTTTAGGCTAAATGGTATGAAGATTTTCGTACCAGAACTTTTGCGTGTTTTTTCCGTTTTTTTGCTTGGATGAGCTAGTAGGGTCCTAAGATAAACAATTTTTAAAGACACATTCGACCGTACAACCGTTTAGGCATTTTCGGGGATGGTCTCTTTTTGAGGCTGAATGGAACGAAGATTTTCGTACCAGAACTTTTGCGAGTTTTTTCCGTTTTTTTTGCTGGGATGAGCTCGTAGGGGCCTAAGAAAAACATTTTGTAAAGACACATTCGACCGTACAACCGTTTAGGGCATTTTCGGGGATGGTCTCGTTTTGAGGCTGAATGGTACGAAGATTTTCGTACCAGAACTTTTGCGAGTTTTTTCCGTTTTTTTACTCGGATAAGATATTAGGGTCCTAAGAAAAACATTTTATAAAGACACATTCGACCGTACAACTGTTTAGGGCATTTTCGGGGAGGATCTCGTTTTGAGGCTGAATGGTACGAAGATTTTCGTACCAGAACTATTGCAGGTTTTTTCCGTTTTTTTTGCTCGGATGAGCTAGTAGGGGCCTAAGATAAACATTTTGTAAAGACACATTCGACCGTACAACCTTTTAGGCATTTTCGGGGATGGTCTCGTTTTGAGGCTGAATGGAACGAAGATTTTCGTACCAGAACTTTGGTGAGTTTTTTCCGTTTTTTTTGCTGGGATGAGCTCGTAGGGGCCTAAGAAAAACATTTTGTAAAGACACATTCGACCGTACAACCGTTTAGGGCATTTTCGGGGATGGTCTCGTTTTGAGGCTGAATGGTACGAAGATTTTCGTACCAGAACTTTTGCGAGTTTTTTCCGTTTTTTTACTCGGATGAGATAGTAGGGTCCTAAGAAAAACATTTTTTAAAGACACATTCGACTGTACAACCGTTTAGGCATTTTCGGGGAGGGTCTCGTTTTCAGACTGAATGGTACGAAGATTTTCGTACCAGAACTTTTGCGAGTTTTTCCCGTTTTTTTGCTCGGATGAGCTAGTAGGGTCCTAAGATAAACATTTTGTAAAGACACATTCGACCGTACAACCGTTTAGGCATTTTCGGGGATGGTCTCGTTTTTAGGCTAAATGATACGAAGATTTTCGTACCAGAACTTGTGCGAGTTTTTTCCGTTTTTTTGGCATGGATGCGCTAGTAGGGGCCTAAGAAAAACATTTTGTAAAGACACATTCGACCGTACAACCGTTTAGGCATTTTTGGGGATGGTCTCGTTTTGAGGCTGAATGGAACGAAGATTTTTGTACCAGAACTTTTGCGAGTTTTTTCCGTTTTTTTTTGCTGGGATGAGCTAGTAGGGGCCTAAGAAAAACATTTTGTAAAGAAACATTCGACCGTACATCCGTATAGGGCATTTTCGGGGATGGTCTCGTTTTGAGGCTGAATGGCACGAAGATTTTCGTACCAGAACTTTTGCGAGTTTTTTCCGTTTTTTTGCTCGGATGAGATAGTAGGTTCCTAAGAAAAACATTTTGTAAAGACGCATTCGACCGTACAACTGTTTAGGGCATTTTCGTGGAGGGTCTCGTTTTGAGGCTGAATGGCACGAAGATTTTCGTACCAGAACTTTTGCGAGTTTTTTCCGTTTTTTTTGCTGGGATGAGCTCGTAGGGGCCTAAGAAAAACATTTTGTAAAGACACATTCGACCGTACAACCGTTTAGGGCATTTTCGGGGATGTTATCGTTTTGAGGCTGAATGGTACGAAGATTTTCGTACCAGAACTTTTGCGAGTTTTTTCCGTTTTTTTTGCTCGGATGAGCTAGTATGGGCCTAAGAAAAACATTTTGTAAAGACACATTCGACCGTACAACCGTTTAGGGCATTTTCGGAGATGGTCTCGTTTTGAGGCTGATGGTACGAAGATTTTCGTACTAGAACTTTTGCGAGTGTTTTCCCTTTTTTTGGCACGGATGTGCTAGTAGGGCCTAAGAAAAATATTTTGTAAAGACACATTCGCCCGTGCAACCGTTTAGGGCATTTTCGGGGATGGTCTCGTTTTGAGGCTTAATGGTACGAAGATTTTCGTACCAGAACTTGTGCGAGTTTTTTCCGTTTTTTTGGCATGGATGCGCTAGTAGGGGCCTAAGAAAAACATTTTGTAAAGATACATTCGACCGTACAACCGTTTAGGCATTTTTGGGGATGGTCTCGTTTTGAGGCTGAATGGAACGAAGATTTTTGTACCAGAACTTTTGCGAGTTTTTTCCGTTTTTTTTTGCTGGGATGAGCTAGTAGGGGCCTAAGAAAAACATTTTGTAAAGAAACATTCGACCATACAACCGTTTAGGGCATTTTCGGGATGGTCTCGTTTTGAGGCTGAATGGCACGAAGATTTTCGTACCAGAACTTTTGCGAGTTTTTTCCGTTTTTTTGCTCGGATGAGATAGTAGGTTCCTAAGAAAAACATTTTGTAAAGACGTATTCGACCGTACAACTGTTTAGGGCATTTTCGGGGAGGGTCTCGTTTTGAGGCTGAATGGCACGAAGATTTTCGTACCAGAACTTTTGCGAGTTTTTTCCGTTTTTTTTGCTGGGATGAGCTCGTAGGGGCCTAAGAAAAACATTTTGTAAAGACACATTCGACCGTACAACCGTTTAGGGCATTTTCGGGGATGGTCTCGTTTTGAGGCTGAATGGTACGAAGATTTTCGTACCAGAACTTTTGCGAGTTTTTTCCCTTTTTTTTGCTCGGATGAGCTAGTAGGGGCCTAAGAAAAACATTTTGTAAAGACACATTCGACCGTACAACCGTTTAGGGCATTTTCGGAGATGGTCTCGTTTTGAGGCTGATGGTACGAAGATTTTCGTACTAGAACTTTTGCGAGTGTTTTCCCTTTTTTTGCACGGATGTGCTAGTAGGGCCTAAGAAAAACATTTTGTAAAGACACATTCGCCCGTGCAACCGTTTAGGGCATTTTCGGGGATGGTCTCGTTTTGAGGCTTAATGGTACGAAGATTTTCGTACCAGAACTTTTGCGAGTTTTTTCCGTTTTTTTGCTCGGATGAGATAGTAGGTTCCTAAGAAAAACATTTTGTAAAGACGCATTCGACCGTACAACTGTTTAGGGCATTTTCGGGGAGGGTCTCGTTTTGAGGCTGAATGGCACGAAGATTTTCGTACCAGAACTTTTGCGAGTTTTTTCCGTTTTTTTTGCTGGGATGAGCTCGTAGGGGCCTAAGAAAAACATTTTGTAAAGACACATTCGACCGTACAACCGTTTAGGGCATTTTCTGGGATGGTCTCGTTTTGAGGCTGAATGGTACGAAGATTTTCGTACCAGAACTTTTGCGAGTTTTTTCCGTTTTTTTTGCTCGGATGAGCTAGTAGGGGCCTAAGAAAAACATTTTGTAAAGACACATTCGACCGTACAACCATTTAGGGCATTTTCGGAGATGGTCTCGTTTTGAGGCTGATGGTACGAAGATTTTCGTACTAGAACTTTTGCGAGTGTTTTCCCTTTTTTTGGCACGGATAACCTAGTAGGGCCTAAGAAAAACATTTTGTAAAGACACATTCGCCCGTGCAACCGTTTAGGGCATTTTCGGGGATGGTCTCGTTTTGAGGCTTAATGGTACGAAGATTTTCGTACCAGAACTTGTGCGAGTTTTTTCCGTTTTTTTGGCATGGATGCGCTAGTAGGGGCCTAAGAAAAACATTTTGTAAAGACACATTCGACCGTACAACCGTTTAGGCATTTTTGGGGATGGTCTCGTTTTGAGGCTGAATGGAACGAAAATTTTTGTACCAGAACTTTTGCGAGTTTTTTCCGTTTTTTTTGCTGGGATGAGCTAGTAGGGGTCTAAGAAAAACATTTTGTAAAGAAACATTCGACCGTACAACCGTTTAGGGCATTTTCGGGGATGGTCTCGTTTTGAGGCTGAATGGCACGAAGATTTTCATACCAGAACTTTTGCGAGTTTTTTCCGTTTTTTTGCTCGGATGAGATAGTAGGTTCCTAAGAAAAACATTTTGTAAAGACGCATTCGACCGTACAACTGTTTAGGGCATTTTCGGGGAGGGTCTCGTTTTGAGGCTGAATGGCACGAAGATTTTCGTACCAGAACTTTTGCGAGTTTTTTCCATTTTTTTTGCTGGGATGAGCTCGTAGGGGCCTAAGAAAAACATTTTGTAAAGACACATTCGACCGTACAACCGTTTAGGGCATTTTCGGGGATGTTCTCGTTTTGAGGCTGAATGGTACGAAGATTTTCGTACCAGAACTTTTGCGAGTTTTTTCCGTTTTTTTACTCGGATGAGATAGTAGGGGCCTAAGAAAAACATTTTGTAAAGACACATTCGACCGTACAACTGATTAGGGCATTTTCGGGGATGGTCTCGTTTTGAGGCTGAATGGTACGAAGATTTTCATACCAGAACTTTTGCGAGTTTTTTCCGTTTTTTTTTGCTTGGATGAGCTAGTAGGGGCCTAAGAAAAAACATTTTGTAAAGACACATTCGACCGTACAACCGTTTAGGGCATTTTCGGGGATGGTCTCGTTTTTAGGCTAAATGATACGAAGATTTTCGTACCAGAACTTATGCGAGGTTTTTCCGTTTTTTTTTGCTCGGATGAGCTAGTAGGGGCCTGAGAAATACATTTTGTAAAGACACATTCGACCGTACAACCGTTTAGGGCATTTTCGGGGATGGTCTCGTTTTTAGGCTAAATGGTACGAAGATTTTCGTACCAGAACTTTTGCGAGTTTTTTCCGTTTTTTTGCTTAGATGAGCTAGTAGGGTCCTAAGATAAACATTTTGTAAAGACACATTCGACCGTACAACCGTTTAGGCATTTTCGGGGATGGTCTCGTTTTTAGGCTAAATGATACTAAGATTTTCGTACCAGAACTTTTGCGAGTTTTTTTCGTTTTTTTTTGCTGGGATGAGCTCGTAGGGGCCTAAGAAAAACATTTTGTAAAGACACATTCGACTGTACAACCGTTTAGGGCATTTTCGGGGATGGTCTCGTTTTGAGGCTGAATGGTACGAAGATTTTCGTACCAGAACTTTTGCGAGTTTTTTCCGTTTTTTTTGGCTTGGATGAGCTAGTAGGGGCCTAAGAAAAAATATTTTATAAAGACACATTCGACCGTACAACCGTTTAGGGCATTTTCGGGGATGGTCTCGTTTTTAGGCTAAATGATACGAAGATTTTCGTACCAGAACTTATGCGAGGTTTTTCCGTTTTTTTTGCTCGGATGAGCTAGTAGGGGCCTAAGAAATACATTTTGTAAAGACACATTCGACCGTACAACCGTTTAGGGCATTTTCGGGGATGGTCTCGTTTTTAGGCTAAATGGTATGAAGATTTTCGTACCAGAACTTTTGCGAGTTTTTTCCGTTTTTTTGCTTGGATGAGCTAGTAGGGTCCTAAGATAAACATTTTGTAAAGACACATTCGACCGTACAACCGTTTAGGCATTTTCGGGGATGGTCTCTTTTTGAGGCTGAATGGAACGAAGATTTTCGTACCAGAACTTTTGCGAGTTTTTTCCGTTTTTTTGCTGGGATGAGCTCGTAGGGGCCTAAGAAAAACATTTTGTAAAGACACATTCGACCGTACAACCGTTTAGGGCATTTTCGGGGATGGTCTCGTTTTGAGGCTGAATGGTACGAAGATTTTCGTACCAGAACTTTTGCGAGTTTTTTCCGTTTTTTTACTCGGATGAGATATTAGGGTCCTAAGAAAAACATTTTATAAAGACACATTCGACCGTACAACTGTTTAGGGCATTTTCGGGGAGGGTCTCGTTTTCAGGCTGAATGGCACGAAGATTTTCGTACCAGAACTTTTGCGAGTTTTTTCCGTTTTTTTTGCTGGGATGAGCTCGTAGGGGCCTAAGAAAAACATTTTGTAAAGACACATTCGACCGTACAACCGTTTAGGGCATTTTCGGGGATGGTCTCGTTTTGAGGCTGAATGGTACGAAGATTTTCGTACCAGAACTTTTGCGAGTTTTTTCCGTGTTTTTACTCGGATGAGATAGTAGGGTCCTAAGAAAAACATTTTTTAAAGACACATTCGACTGTACAACCGTTTAGGCATTTTCGGGGAGGGTCTCGTTTTCAGACTGAATGGTACGAAGATTTTCGTACCAGAACTTTTGCGAGTTTTTTCCGTTTTTTTGCTTGGATGAGCTAGTAGGGTCCTAAGAAAAACATTTTGTAAAGACACATTCGACCGTAGAACCGTTTAGGGCATTTTCAGGGATGGTCTCGTTTTTAGGGTAAATGGTACGAAAATCTTCGTACCAGAACTTTTGCGAGTTTTTTCCGTTTTTTTTGCTCAGATGAGCTAGTAGGGTTCTAAGAAAAACATTTTGTAAAGACATATTCGACCGTACCACCGTTTAGGGTATTTTCGGGGAGGGTCTCGTGTTTAGGCTAAATGGTACGAAGATTTTCGTACCAGAACTTTTGCGAGTTTTTTCCGTTTTTTTGCTTGGATGAGCTAGTAGGGTCCTAAGATAAACATTTTGTAAAGACACATTCGACCGTACAACCGTTTAGGCATTTTTGGGGATGGTCTCTTTTTTAGGCTGAATGGAACGAAGATTTTCGTACCAGAACTTTTGCGAGTTTTTTCCGTTTTTTTTGCTGGGATGAGCTCGTAGGGGCCTAAGAAAAACATTTTGTAAAGACACATTCGACCGTACAACCGTTTTGGGCATTTTCGGGGATGGTCTCGTTTTGAGGCTGAATGGTACGAAGATTTTCGTACCAGAACTTTTGCGAGTTTTTTCTGTTTTTTTACTCGGATGAGATAGTAGGGTCCTAAGAAAAACATTTTATAAAGACACATTCGACCGTACAACTGTTTAGGGCATTTTCGGGGAAGATCTGCTTTTGAGGGTGAATGGTACGAAGATTTTCGTACCAGAACTATTGCGAGTTTTTTCCGTTTTTTTTGCTCGGATGAGCTAGTAGGGGCCTAAGATAAACATTTTGTAAAGACACATTCGACCGTACAACCGTTTAGGCATTTTCGGGGATGGTCTCGTTTTGAGGCTGAATGGAACGAAGATTTTCGTACCAGAACTTTTTTGAGTTTTTTCCGTTTTTTTTGCTGGGATGAGCTCGTAGGGGCCTAAGAAAAACATTTTGTAAAGACACATTCGACCGTACAACCGTTTAGGGCATTTTCGGGGATGGTCTTGTTTTGAGGCTGAATGGTACGAAGATTTTCGTACCAGAACTTTTGCGAGTTTTTCCGTTTTTTTACTCGGATGAGATAGTAGGGTCCTAAGAAAAACATTTTTTAAAGACACATTCGACTGTACAATCGTTTAGGCATTTTCGGGGAGGGTCTCGTTTTCAGGCTGAATGGTACGAAGATTTTCGTACCAGAACTTTTTCGAGTTTTTTCCTTTTTTTGCTTGGATGAGCTAGTAGGGTCCTAAGAAAAACATTTTGTAAAGACACATTCGACCGTAGAACCGTTTAGGGCATTTTCGGGGATGGTCTCGTTTTTAGGGTAAATGGTACGAAAATCTTCGTACCAGAACTTTTGCGAGTTTTTTCCGTTTTTTTGCTCGGATGAGCTAGTAGGGGCCTAAGAAAAACATTTTGTAAAGACACATTCGACCGTACAACCGTTTAGGGCATTTTCGGAGATGGTCTAGTTTTGAGGCTGATGGTACGAAGATTTTCGTACCAGAACTTTTGTGAATGATTTCCGTTTTTTTGGCATGGATGAGCTAGTAGGGGCCTAAGAAAAACATTTTGCAAAGACACATTCGACCGTACAACCGTTTAGGGCATTTTCGGAGATGGTCTCGTTTTGAGGCTGATGGTACGAAGATTTTCGTACTAGAACTTTTGCGAGTGTTTTCCCTTTTTTTGGCACGGATGAGCTAGTAGGGCCTAAGAAAATCATTTTGTAAAGACACATTCGCCCGTGCAACCGTTTAGGGCATTTTCGGGGATGGTCTCGTTTTGAGGCTTAATGGTACGAAGATTTTCGTACCAGAACTTATGCGAGTTTTTTCCGTTTTTTTGGCATGGATGCGCTAGTAGGGGCCTAAGAAAAACATTTTGTAAAGACACATTCGACCGTACAACCGTTTAGGCATTTTTGGGGATGGTCTCGTTTTGAGGCTGAATGGAACGAAGATTTTCGTACCAGAACTTTTGCGAGTTTTTTCCGTTTTTTTTGCTGGGATGAGCTAGTAGGGGCCTAAGAAAAACATTTTGTAAAGACACATTCGACCGTACAACCGTTTAGGGCATTTTCGGGGAGGGTCTCGTTTTGAGGCTGAATGGCACGAAGATTTTCGTACCAGAACTTTTGTGAGTTTTTTCCGTTTTTTTGCTCGGATGAGATAGTAGGTTCCTAAGAAAATCATTTTGTAAAGACGCATTCGACCGTACAACTGTTTAGGGCATTTTCGGGGAGGGTCTCGTTTTGAGGCTGAATGGTACGAAGATTTTCGTACCAGAACTATTGCGAGTTTTTTCCGTTTTTTGCTTCGATGAGCTAGTAGGGGCCTAAAAAAACATTTTGTAAAGACCCATTCGACCGTACAACCGTTTAGGGCATTTTCGGGGATGGTCTCGTTTTTAGGGTAAATGGTACGAAAATCTTCGTACCAGAACTTATGCGAGTTTTATCCGTTTTTTTTTGCTTGGATGAGCTAGTAGGGGCCTAAGAAAAAACATTTTGTAAAGACACATTCGACCGTACAACCGTTTAGGGCATTTTCGGGGATGGTCTCGTTTTTAGGCTAAATGATACGAAGATTTTCGTACCAGAACTTATGCGAGGTTTTTCCGTTTTTTTTGCTCGGATAAGCTAGTAGGGGCCTAAGAAAAAGATTTTGTAAAGACACATTCGACCGTACAACCGTTTAGGGTATTTTCGGGGAGGATCTCGTTTTGAGGCTGAATGGTACGAAGATTTTCGTACCAGAACTTTTGCGAGTTTTTTCCGTTTTTTTTTTGCTTGGATGAGCTAGTAGGGGCCTAAGAAAAAGATTTTGTAAAGACACATTCGACCGTGCAACTGTTTAGGTCATTTTCAGGGATGACACCGTTTTACGGCTAAATGGTACGAAGATTTTCGAACCAGAACTTATGCGAGTTTTTTCCGTTTTTTTTTGCTCGGATGAGCTAGTAGGGGCCTAAGAAAAACATTTTGTAAAGAAACATTCGACCGTACAACCGTTTAGGGCATTTTCGGGGATGGTCTCGTTTTGAGGCTGAATGGTACGAAGATTTTCGCACCAGAACTTATGCGAGTTTTATCCGTTTTTTTTGCTCGGATGAGCTAATAGGGGCCTAAGAAAAACATTTTGTAAAGACACATTCGACCGTACAACCGTTTAGGGTATTTTCGGGGAGGGTCTCGTTTTGAGGCATAATGGTATGACGATTTTCGTACCAGAACTTATGCGAGTTTTTTCCGTTTTTTTGGCACGGATGCGCTAGTAGGGGCCTAAGAAAAAATATTTTGTAAAGACACATTCGACCGTACAACCGTTTAGGGCATTTTCGGGGATGGTCTCGTTTTTAGGCTAAATGATACGAAGATTTTCGTACCAGAACTTATGCGAGGTTTTTCCGTTTTTTTTGCTCGGATGAGCTAGTAGGGGCCTAAGAAATACATTTTGTAAAGACACATTCGACCGTACAACCGTTTAGGGCATTTTCGGGGATGGTCTCGTTTTTAGGCTAAATGGTATGAAGATTTTCGTACCAGAACTTTTGCGAGTTTTTTCCGTTTTTTTGCTTGGATGAGCTAGTAGGGTCCTAAGATAAACATTTTGTAAAGACACATTCGACCGTACAACCGTTTAGGCATTTTCGGGGATGGTCTCTTTTTGAGGCTGAATGGAACGAAGATTTTCGTACCAGAACTTTTGCGAGTTTTTTCCGTTTTTTTGCTGGGATGAGCTCGTAGGGGCCTAAGAAAAACATTTTGTAAAGACACATTCGACCGTACAACCGTTTAGGGCATTTTCGGGGAGGGTCTCGTTTTGAGGCTTAATGGTACGAAGATTTTCGTACCAGAACTTTTGCGAGTTTTTTCCGTTTTTTTTGCTCGGATGAGCTAGTAGGGGCCTAAGAAAAACATTTTGTAAAGACACATTCGACCGTACAACCGTTTAGGGTATTTTCGGGGATGGTCTCGTTTTGAGGCTGAATGGTGCGAAGATTTTCGTACCAGAACTTTTGCGAGTTTTTTCCATTTTTTTTTGCTCAGATGAGCTAGTAGGGGCCTAAGAAAAACATTTTGTAAAGACGCATTCGACCGTACAACTGTTTAGGGCATTTTCGGGGAGGGTCTCGTTTTGAGGCTGAATGGCACGAAGATTTTCGTACCAGAACTTTTGCGAGTTTTTTCCGTTTTTTTTGCTGGGATGAGCTCGTAGGGGCCTAAGAAAAACATTTTGTAAAGACACATTCGACCGTACAACCGTTTAGGGCATTTTCGGGGATGGTCTCGTTTTGAGGCTGAATGGTACGAAGATTTTCGTACCAGAACTTTTGCGAGTTTTTTCCGTTTTTTTACTCGGATGAGATAGTAGGGTCCTAAGAAAAACATTTTTTAAAGACACATTCGACTGTACAACCGTTTAGGCATTTTCGGGGAGGGTCTCGTTTTCAGACTGAATGGTACGAAGATTTTCGTACCAGAACTTTTGCGAGTTTTTTCCGTTTTTTTGCTTGGATGAGCTAGTAGGGTCCTAAGAAAAACATTTTGTAAAGACACATTCGACCATAGAACCGTTTAGGGCATTTTCAGGGATGGTCTCGTTTTTAGGGTAAATGGTACGAAAATCTTCGTACCAGAACTTTTGCGAGTTATTTCCGTTTTTTTTGCTCAGATGAGCTAGTAGGGTTCTAAGAAAAACATTTTGTAAAGACATATTCGACCGTACCACCGTTTAGGGCATTTTCGGGGAGGGTCTCGTGTTTAGGCTAAATGGTACGAAGATTTTCGTACCAGAACTTTTGCGAGTTTTTTCCGTTTTTTTGCTTGGATGAGCTAGTAGGGTCCTAAGATAAACATTTTGTAAAGACACATTCGACCGTACAACCGTTTAGGCATTTTTGGGGATGGTCTCTTTTTTAGGCTGAATGGAACGAAGATTTTAGTACCAGAACTTTTGCGAGTTTTTTCCGTTTTTTTTGCTGGGATGAGCTCGTAGGGGCCTAAGAAAAACATTTTGTAAAGACACATTCGACCGTACAACCGTTTAGGGCATTTTCGGGGATGGTCTCGTTTTGAGGCTGAATGGTACGAAGATTTTCGTACCAGAACTTTTGCGAGTTTTTTCCGTTTTTTTACTCGGATGAGATAGTAGGGTCCTAAGAAAAACATTTTATAAAGACACATTCGACCATACAACTGTTTAGGGCATTTTCGGGGAAGATCTGCTTTTGAGGCTGAATGGTACGAAGATTTTCGTACCAGAACTATTGCGAGTTTTTTCCGTTTTTTTTGCTCGGATGAGCTAGTAGGGGCCTAAGATAAACATTTTGTAAAGACACATTCGACCGTACAACCGTTTAGGCATTTTCGGGGATGGTCTCGTTTTGAGGCTGAATGGAACGAAGATTTTCGTACCAGAACTTTTTTGAGTTTTTTCCGTTTTTTTTGCTGGGATGAGCTCGTAGGGGCCTAAGAAAAACATTTTGTAAAGACACATTCGACCGTACAACCGTTTAGGGAATTTTCGGGGATGGTCTTGTTTTGAGGCTGAATGGTACGAAGATTTTCGTACCAGAACTTTTGCGAGTTTTTCCGTTTTTTTACTCGGATGAGATAGTAGGGTCCTAAGAAAAACATTTTTTAAAGACACATTCGACTGTACAATCGTTTAGGCATTTTCGGGGAGGGTCTCGTTTTCAGGCTGAATGGTACGAAGATTTTCGTACCAGAACTTTTTCGAGTTTTTTCCTTTTTTGCTTGGATGAGCTAGTAGGGTCCTAAGAAAAACATTTTGTAAAGACACATTCGACCGTAGAACCGTTTAGGGCATTTTCGGGGATGGTCTCGTTTTTAGGGTAAATGGTACGAAAATCTTCGTACCAGAACTTTTGCGAGTTTTTTCCGTTTTTTTGCTCAGATGAGCTAGTAGGGTTCTAAGAAAAACATTTTGTAAAGACACATTCGACCGTACAACCGTTTAGGGTATTTTCGGGGAGGGTCTCGTTTTTAGGCTAAATGGTACGAAGATTTTCGTACCAGAACTTTTGCGAGTTTTTTCCGTTTTTTTGCTCGGATGAGCTAGTAGGGGCCTAAGAAAAACATTTTGTAAAGACACATTCGACCGTACAACCGTTTAGGGCATTTTCGGAGATGGTCTAGTTTTGAGGCTGATGGTAAGAAGATTTTCGTACCAGAACTTTTGTGAATGATTTCCGTTTTTTTGGCATGGATGAGCTAGTAGGGGCCTAAGAAAAACATTTTGCAAAGACACATTCGACCGTACAACCGTTTAGGGCATTTTCGGAGATGGTCTCGTTTTGAGGCTGATGGTACGAAGATTTTCGTACTAGAACTTTTGCGAGTGTTTTCCCTTTTTTTGGCACGGATGAGCTAGTAGGGCCTAAGAAAAACATTTTGTAAAGACACATTCGCCCGTGCAACCGTTTAGGGCATTTTCGGGGATGGTCTCGTTTTGAGGCTTAATGGTACGAAGATTTTCGTACCAGAACTTATGCGAGTTTTTTCCGTTTTTTTGGCATGGATGCGCTAGTAGGGGCCTAAGAAAAACATTTTGTAAAGACACATTCGACCGTACAACCGTTTAGGCATTTTTGGGGATGGTCTCGTTTTGAGGCTGAATGGAACGAAGATTTTCGTACCAGAACTTTTGCGAGTTTTTTCCGTTTTTTTTTTGCTGGGATGAGCTAGTAGGGGCCTAAGAAAAACATTTTGTAAAGACACATTCGACCGTACAACCGTTTAGGGCATTTTCGGGGAGGGTCTCGTTTTGAGGCTGAATGGCACGAAGATTTTCGTACCAGAACTTTTGTGAGTTTTTTCCGTTTTTTTGCTCGGATGAGATAGTAGGTTCCTAAGAAAAACATTTTGTAAAGACGCATTCGACCGTACAACTGTTTAGGTCATTTTCGGGGAGGGTCTCGTTTTGAGGCTGAATGGTACGAAGATTTTCGTACCAGAACTATTGCGAGTTTTTTCCGTTTTTTGCTTCGATGAGCTAGTAGGGGCCTAAAAAAACATTTTGTAAAGACCCATTCGACCGTACAACCGTTTAGGGCATTTTCGGGGATGGTCTCGTTTTTAGGGTAAATGGTACGAAAATCTTCGTACCAGAACTTATGCGAGTTTTATCCGTTTTTTTTTGCTTGGATGAGCTAGTAGGGGCCTAAGAAAAAACATTTTGTAAAGACACATTCGACCGTACAACCGTTTAGGGCATTTTCGGGGATGGTCTCGTTTTTAGGCTAAATGATACGAAGATTTTCGTACCAGAACTTATGCGAGGTTTTTCCGTTTTTTTTGCTCGGATAAGCTAGTAGGGGCCTAAGAAAAAGATTTTGTAAAGACACATTCGACCGTACAACCGTTTAGGGTATTTTCGGGGAGGATCTCGTTTTGAGGCTGAATGGTACGAAGATTTTCGTACCAGAACTTTTGCGAGTTTTTTCCGTTTTTTTTTTGCTTGGATGAGCTAGTAGGGGCCTAAGAAAAAGATTTTGTAAAGACACATTCGACCGTGCAACCGTTTAGGTCATTTTCAGGGATGGTCTCGTTTTACAGCTAAATGGTACGAAGATTTTCGAACCAGAACCTATGCGAGTTTTTTCCGTTTTTTTTTGCTCGGATGAGCTAGTAGGGGCCTAAGAAAAACATTTTGTAAAGAAACATTCGACCGTACAACCGTTTAGGGCATTTTCGGGGATGGTCTCGTTTTGAGGCTGAATGGTACGAAGATTTTCGCACCAGAACTTATGCGAGTTTTATCCGTTTTTTTTGCTCGGATGAGCTAATAGGGGCCTAAGAAAAACATTTTGTAAAGACACATTCGACCGTACAACCGTTTAGGGTATTTTCGGGGAGGGTCTCGTTTTGAGGCATAATGGTACGAAGATTTTCGTACCAGAACTTATGCGAGTTTTTTCCGTTTTTTTGGCACGGATGCGCTAGTAGGGGCCTAAGAAAAAAATTTTGTAAAGACACATTCGACCGTACAACCGTTTGGGCATTTTCGGGGATGGTCTCGTTTTGAGGCTAAATGGAACGAAGATTTTCGTACCAGAACTTTTGCGAGTTTTTTCCGTTTTTTTTTTGCTCTGATGAGCTAGTAGGGGCCTAAGAAAAACATTTTGTAAAGACACATTCGACCGTACAACCGTTTAGGGCATTTTCGGAGTTTGTCTAGTTTTGAGGCTGATGGTACGAAGATTTTCGTACCAGAACTCTTGCGAGTGTTTTCCGTTTTTTTGGCATGGATAAGCTAGTAGGGGCCTAAGAAAAACATTTTGTAAAGACACATTCGACCGTGCAACCATTTAGGGCATTTTCGGGGATGGTCTCGTTTTGAGGCATAATGGTACGAAGATTTTCGTACCAGAACTTATGCGAGTTTTTTCCGTTTTTTGGCATGGATGCGCTAGTAGGGGCCTAAGAAAAATATTTTGTAAAGACACATTCGATCGTACAATCGTTTAGGTCATTTTTGGGGATGGTCTCGTTTTGAGGCTGAATGGTACGAAGATTTTCGTACTAGAACTTTTGCGAGTTTTTTCCGTTTTTTTGCTGGGATAAGATAGTAGGGTCCTAAGAAAAACATTTTGTAAAGACACATTCGACCGTACAAGTGTTTAAGGCATTTTCGTGGAGGGTCTCATTTTAAGGCTGAATGGTACGAAGATTTTCGCACCAGAACTTATGCGAGTTTTATCCGTTTTTTTTGCTCGGATGAGCTAATAGGGGCCTAAGAAAAACATTTTGTAAAGACACATTCGACCGTACAACCGTTTAGGGTATTTTCGGGGAGGGTCTCGTTTGGAGGCTGAATGGTACGAAGATTTTCGTACTAGAACTTTTGTGAGTTTTTTCCGTTTTTTTTTGCTTGGATGAGCTAGTAGGGGCCTAAGATAAACATTTTGTAAAGACACATTCGACCGTACAACCGTTTAGGCATTTTCGGGGATGGTCTCGTTTTGAGGCATAATGGTACGAAGATTTTCGTACCAGAACTTATGCGAGTTTTTTCCGTTTTTTTGGCATGGATGCGCTAGTAGGGGCCTAAGAAAAACATTTTGTAAAGACACATTCGATCGTACAACCGTTTAGGTCATTTTTGGGGATGGTCTCGTTTTGAGGCTGAATGGTACGAAGATTTTCGTACCAAAAATTTTGCGAGTTTTTTCCATTTTTTTGCTGGGATGAGATAGTAGGGTCCTAAGAAAAACATTTTGTAAAGACACATTCGACCGTACAACTGTTTAGGGCATTTTCGTGGAGGGTCTCGTTTTGAGGCTGAATGGTACGAAGATTTTCGCACCAGAACTTATGCGAGTTTTATCCGTTTTTTTTGCTCGGATGAGCTAATAGGGGCCTAAGAAAAACATTTTGTAAAGACACATTCGACCGTACAACCGTTTAGGGTATTTTCGGGGAGAGTCTCGTTTTGAGGCTGAATGGTACGAAGATTTTCGTACCAGAACTTTTGTGAGTTTTTTCCGTTTTTTTTTGCTTGGATGATCTAGTAGGGGCCTAAGATAAACATTTCGTAAAGACACATTCGACCGTACAACCGTTTAGGCATTTTCGGGGATGGTCTCGTTTTGAGGCTGAATGGAACGAACATTTTCGTATCAGAACTTTTGCCAGTTTTATCCGTTTTTTTTTGCTGGGATGAGCTAGTAGGGGCCTAAAAAAACATTTTGTAAAGACCCATTCGACCATACAACCGTTTAGGGCATTTTCGGGGATGGTCTCGTTTTTAGGGTAAATGGTACGAAAATCTTCGTACCAGAACTTATGCGAGTTTTTTCCGTTTTTTTTTGCTTGAATGAGCTAGTAGGGGCCTAAGAAAAAACATTTTGTAAAGACACATTCGACCGTACAACCGTTTAGGGCATTTTCGGGGATGGTCTCGTTTTTAGGCTAAATGATACGAAGATTTTCGTACCAGAACTTATGCGAGGTTTTTCCGATTTTTTTGCTCGGATGAGCTAGTAGGGGCCTAAGAAAAACATTTTGTAAAGACACATTCGACCGTACAACCGTTTAGGGTATTTTCGGGGAGGATCTCGTTTTGAGGCTGAATGGTACGAAGATTTTCGTACCAGAACTATTGCGAGTTTTTTCCGTTTTGTTTTTTTGCTTGGATGAGCTAGTAGGGGCCTAAGAAAAAGATTTTGTAAAGACACATTCGACCGTACAACCGTTTAGGGCATTTTCAGGGATGGTCTCGTTTTACGGCTAAATGGTACGAAGATTTTCGTACCAGAACTTATGCGAGTTTTTTCCGTTTTTGTTTTTGCTCGGATGAGCTAGTAGGGGCCTAAGAAAAACATTTTGTAAAGAAACATTCGACCGTACAACCGTTTAGGGCATTTTCGGGGATGGTCTCGTTTTTAGGCTAAATGGTACGAAGATTTTCGTACCAGAACTTTTGCGAGTTTTTTCCGTTTTTTTGCTTGGATGAGCTAGTAGGGTCCTAAGATAAACATTTTGTAAAGACACATTCGACCGTACAACCGTTTAGGCATTTTCGGGGATGGTCTCGTTTTGAGGCTGAATGGAACGAAGATTTTCGTACCAGAACTTTTGTGAGTTTTTTCCGTTTTTTTTGCTGGGATGAGCTCGTAGGGGCCTAAGAAAAACATTTTGTAAAGACACATTCGACCGTACAACCGTTTAGGGCATTTTCGGGGATGGTCTCGTTTTGAGGCTGAATGGTACGAAGATTTTCGTACCAGAACTTTTGCGAGTTTTTTCCGTTTTTTTACTCGGATGAGATAGTAGGGTCCTAAGAAAAACATTTTGTAAAGACACATTCGACCGTACAACTGATTAGGGCATTTTCGGGGAGGATCTCGTTTTGAGGCTGAATGGTACGAAGATTTTCGTACCAGAACTTTTGCGAGTTTTTTCCGTTTTTTTTGCTCGGATGAGCTAGTAGGGGCCTAAGAAAAACATTTTGCAAAGACACATTCGACCGTACAACCGTTTAGGGCATTTTCGGAGATGGTCTCGTTTTGAGGCTGATGGTACGAAGATTTTCGTACTAGAACTTTTGCGAGTGTTTTCCCTTTTTTTGGCACGGATGAGCTAGTAGGGCCTAAGAAAAACATTTTGTAAAGACACATTCGCCCGTGCAACCGTTTAGGGCATTTTCGGGGATGGTCTCGTTTTGAGGCTTAATGGTACGAAGATTTTCGTACCAGAACTTATGCGAGTTTTTTCCGTTTTTTTGGCATGGATGCGCTAGTAGGGGCCTAAGAAAAACATTTTGTAAAGACACATTCGACCGTACAACCGTTTAGGCATTTTTGGGGATGGTCTCGTTTTGAGGCTGAATGGAACGAAAATTTTTGTACCAGAACTTTTGCGAGTTTTTTCCGTTTTTTTTGCTGGGATGAGCTAGTAGGGGTCTAAGAAAAACATTTTGTAAAGACACATTCGACCGTAGAACCGTTTAGGGCATTTTCAGGGATGGTCTCGTTTTTAGGGTAAATGGTACGAAAATCTTCGTACCAGAACTTTTGCGAGTTTTTTCCGTTTTTTTTGCTCAGATGAGCTAGTAGGGTTCTAAGAAAAACATTTTGTAAAGACATATTCGACCGTACCACCGTTTAGGGCATTTTCGGGGAGGGTCTCGTGTTTAGGCTAAATGGTACTAAGATTTTCGTACCAGAACTTTTGCGAGTTTTTTCCGTTTTTTTTTTGTTGGGATGCGCTAGTAGGGGCCTATGAAAAACATTTTGTAAAGACATATTCGACCGTACAACCGTTTAGGGCATTTTCGGGGAGGTTCTCGTTTTGAGGCTGAATGGCACGAAGATTTTCGTACCAGAACTTTTGCGAGTTTTTTCCGTTTTTTTGCTCGGATGAGATAGTAGGTTCCTAAGAAAAACATTTTGTAAAGACGCATTCGACCGTACAACCGTTTAGGCCTTTTCGGGGAGGGTCTCGTTTTGAGGCTTAATGGTACGAAGATTTTCGTACCAGAACTTGTGCGAGTTTTTTCCGTTTTTTTTGCATGGATGCGCTAGTAGGGGCCTAAGAAAAACATTTTGTAAAGACACATTCGACCGTACAACCGTTTAGGCATTTTTGGGGATGGTCTCGTTTTGAGGCGGAATGGAACGAAGATTTTCGTACCAGAACTTATGCGAGTTTTTTCCGTTTTTTTTTGCTGTGATGAGCTAGTAGGGGCCTAAGAAAAACATTTTGTAAAGACACTTTCGACCGTACAACCGTTTAGGGCATTTTCGGGGATGGTCTCGTTTTGAGGCTGAATGGCACGAAGATTTTCGTACCAGAACTTTTGCGAGTTTTTTCCGTTTTTTGCTCAGATGAGATAGTAGCTTCCTAAGAAAAACATTTTGTAAAGACTCATTCGACCGTACAACTGTTTAGGGCATTTTCGGGGAGGGTCTCGTTTTGAGGCTGAATGGTACGAAGATTTTCGTACCAGAACTTTTGCGAGTTTTTTCCGTTTTTTGCTTGGATGAGCTAGTAGGGGCCTAAAAAAACATTTTGTAAAGACCCATTTGACCGTACAACCGTTTAGGGCATTTTCGGGGATGGTCTCGTTTTTAGGGTAAATGGTACGAAAATCTTCGTACCAGAACTTATGCGAGTTTTTTCCGTTTTTTTTTGCTTGGATGAGCTAGTAGGGGCCTAAGAAAAAACATTTTGTAAAGACACATTCGACCGTACAACTGTTTAGGGCATTTTCGGGGATGGTCTCGTTTTTAGGCTAAATGATACGAAGATTTTCGTACCAGAACTTATGCGAGGTTTTTCCGTTTTTTTTTACTCGGATAAGCTAGTAGGGGCCTAAGAAAAAGATTTTGTAAAGACACATTCGACCGTACAACCGTTTAGGGTATTTTCGGGGTGGATCTCGTTTTGAGGCTGAATGGTACGAAGATTTTGGTACCAGAACTTTTGCGAGTTTTTTCCGTTTTTTTTTTACTTGTATGAGCTAGTAGGGGCCTAAGAAAAATATTTTGTAAAGACACATTCGACCGTACAACCGTTTAGGGCATTTTCAGGGATGGTCTCGTTTTACGGCTAAATGGTACGAAGATTTTCGAACCAGAACTTATGCGAGTTTTTTCCGTTTTTTTTGCTCGGATGAGCTAGTAGGGGCCTAAGAAAAACATTTTGTAAAGAAACATTCGACCGTACAACCGTTTAGGGCATTTTCGGGGATGGTCTCGTTTTTAGGCTAAATGGTACGAAGATTTTCGTACAAGAACTTTGTGAGTTTTTTCCGTTTTTTTGCTTGGATGAGCTAGTAGGGTCCTAAGATAAACATTTTGTAAAGACACATTCGACCGTACAACCGTTTAGGCATTTTCGGGGATGGTCTCGTTTTGAGGCTGAATGGAACGAAGATTTTCGTACCAGAACTTTTGCGAGTTTTTTCCGTTTTTTTTGCTGGGATAAGCTCGTAGGGGCCTAAGAAAAACATTTTGTAAAGACATATTCGACCATACAACCGTTTAGGGCATTTTCGGGGATGGTCTCGTTTTGAGGCTGAATGGTACGAAGATTTTCGTACCAGAACTTTTGCTAGTTTTTTCCGTTTTTTTTGCTCGGATGAGATAGTAGGGTCCTAAGAAAAGCATTTTGTAAAGACACATTCGACCGTACAACTGTTTAGGGCATTTTCGGGGATGGTCTCGTTTTGAGGCTGAATGGTACGAAGATTTTCATACCAGAACTCTTGCGAGTTTTTTCTCTTTTTTTTGCTCGGATGAGCTAGTAGGGGCCTAAGAAAAACATTTTGTAAAGACACATTCGACCGTACACCCGTTTAGGCATTTTTGGGGATGGTATCGTTTTTAGGCTAAATGGTACGAAGATTTTCGTACCAGAACTCTTGCGAGTTTTTTCCCTTTTTTTTGCTCGAATGAGCTAGTAGGGGCCTAAGAAAAACATTTTGTAAAGACACATTCGACCGTACAACAGTTTAGGGCATTTTCGGGGATGGTCTCGTTTTGAGGCTGAATGGTACGAAGATTTTCGTACTAGAACTTTTGCGAGTTTTTTCCGTTTTTTGGCATGGATGAGCTAGTTGGAGCCTAAGAAAAACATTTTGTAAAGACACATTCGACCGTACAACCGTTTAGGGCCATTTCGGGGAGGGTCTCGTTTTGAGGCTTAATGGTACGAAGATTTTCGTACCAGAACTTTTGCGAGTTTTTTCCGTTTTTTTTGCTCGGATGAGCTAGTAGGGGCCTAAGAAA
Organism: Fallopia convolvulus; assembly: GCA_964016875.1. Lineage (NCBI taxonomy): Eukaryota > Viridiplantae > Streptophyta > Magnoliopsida > Caryophyllales > Polygonaceae > Fallopia > Fallopia convolvulus. Next base: position 11,857,309 of record OZ024733.1, on the reverse strand, counting down.
AACATTTTGTAAAGACACATTCGACCGTACAACCGTTTAGGGTATTTTCGGGGATGGTCTCGTTTTGAGGCTGAATGGTGCGAAGATTTTCGTACCAGAACTTTTGCGAGTTTTTTCTTTTTTTTTTTGCTCAGATGAGCTAGTAGGGGCCTAAGAAAAACATTTTGTAAAGACACATTCGACCGTACAACCGTTTAGGGTATTGTCGGGGATGGTCTCGTTTTGAGGCTTAATGGTACGAAGATTTTCGTATCAGAACTTTTGCGAGTTTTTTCCATTTTTTTGCTTGTATGAGCTAGTAGGTGCCTAAGAAAAACATTTTGTAAAGACACATTCGACCGTACAACCGTTAAGGGTATTTTCGGGGATGGTCTCGTTTTGAGGCTGAATGGTACGAAGATTTTCGTACCAGAACGTTTGCGAGTTTTTTCCGTTTTTTTTGCTTGGATGAGCTAATAGGGTCCTAAGAAAAACATTTTGTAAAGACACATTCGACCGTACAACCGTTTAGAGTATTTTCCGGGAGTGTCTCGTTTTGAGGCTGAATTATACGAAGATTTTCGTACCAGAACTTATGCGAGTTCTTTCCATTTTTTTGCTTGTATGAGCTAGTAGGGGCCTAAGAAAAACATTTTTTTAAAGACACATACGACCGTACAACTGTTTAGGGTATTTTCGGGGAGGGTATCGTTTTGAGGTTGAATGATACGAAGATTTTCGTACCAGAACCTTTGCGAGTTTTTTTCCATTTTTTTGATTGTATGAGCTAGTAGGGGCCTAAGAAAAACATTTTGTAAAGACACATTCGACCGTACAACCGTTTAGGGCATTTTCGGGGATGGTCTCGTTTTTAGGCTAAATGGTACGAAGATTTTCGTACCAGAACTTATGCGAGTTTTTTCCGTTTTTTTGCTTGGATGAGCTAGTAGGGTCCTAAGAAAAACATTTTGTAAAGACACATTCGACCGTACAACCGTTTAGGGTATTTTCGGGGATGGTCTCGTTTTGAGGCTGAATGGTACGAAGATTTTCGTACCAGAACGTTTGCGAGTTTTTTCCGTTTTTTTTGCTTGGATGAGCTAGTAGGGTCCTAAGAAAAACATTTTGTAAAGACACATTCGACCGTACAACCGTTTAGAGTATTTTCCGGGAGTGTCTCGTTTTGAGGCTGAATTATACGAAGATTTTCGTACCAGAACTTATGCGAGTTTTTTCCATTTTTTTGCTTGTATGAGCTAGTAGGGGCCTAAGAAAAACATTTTTTTAAAGACACATACGACCGTACAACGGTTTAGGGTATTTTCGGGGAGGGTATCATTTTGAGGTTGAATGATACGAATATTTTCGTACCAGAACCTTTGCGAGTTTTTTTCCATTTTTTTGATTGTATGAGCTAGTAGGGGCCTAAGAAAAACATTTTGTAAAGACACATTCGACCGTACAACCGTTTAGGGCATTTTCGGGGATGGTCTCGTTTTTAGGCTAAATGGTACGAAGATTTTCGTACCAGAACTTATGCGAGTTTTTTCTGTTTTTTTTGCTTGGATGAGCTAGTAGGGGCCTAAGAAAAACATTTTGTAAAGACACATTCGACCGTACAACCGTTTAGGGCATTTTCGGGGAGGGTCTTGTTCTCAGGCTGAATGGTACGAAGATTTTCGTACCAGAACTTATGCGAGTTATTTCCGTTTTTTTGCTCGGATGAGCTAGTAGGGGCCTAATAAAAACATTTTGTAAAGACACATTCGACCGTACAACCGTTTAGGGTATTTTCGAGGAGGGTCTCGTTTTTAGGCTGAATGGTACGAAGATTTTCGTACCAGAACTTATGCGAGTTTTTTCCGTTTTTTTGCTCGGATGAGCTAGTAGGGGCCCAAGAAAAACATTTTTTAAAGACACATTCGACCGTACAAGCGTTTAGGGCATTTTCGGGCAGGGTCTCGTTTTGAGGCTGAATGGTACGAATATTTTCGTACTAGAACTTTTGCGAGTTTTTTCCGTTTTTTTTTGCTCGGATGAGCTAGTTGGGGCCTAAGAAAAAGATTTTGTAAAGACGCATTCGACCGTACAACCGTTTAGGGCATTTTCGGGGAGGGTCTCGTTTTGAGGCTGAATGGTAAGAAGATTTTCGTACCAGAACTTTTGCGAGTTTTTTCCGTTTTTTTTTTGCTCGGATGAGCTAGTTGGGGCCTAAGAAAAAGATTTTGTAAAGACGCATTCGACCATACAACCGTTTAGGGCATTTTCGGGTATGGTCTCGTTTTTAGGCTAAATGGTACGAAGATTTTCGTATCAGAAATTTTGCGAGTTTTTTCCGTTTTTCTTGCCGGATGAGCTAGTAGGGGCGTAAGAAAAACATTTTGTAAAGACACATTCGACCGTACAACCGTTTAGGGCATTTTTAGGGATGGTCTCGTTTTGAGGCTGAATCGTACGAAGATTTTCGTACCAGAACTTATGCGAGTTTTTTCCGTTTTTTTGCTCGGATGAGCTAGTAGGGGCCTAAGAAAAACATTTTGTAAAGACACATTCGACCGTACAACCGTTTAGGGCATTTTCGGGGAGGGTCTCGTTTTTAGGCTGAATGGTACGAAGATTTTCGTACCAGAACTTATGCGAGTTTTTTCCATTTTTTTTTGCTCGGATGAGCTAGTAGGGGCCTAAGAAAAAGATTTTGTAAAGACACATTCGACCGTACAACTGTTTAGGGCATTTTCGGGGATGGTCGCGTTTTGAGGCTGAATGGTACGAAGATTTTCGTACCAGAACTTTTGCGAGTTTTTTCCCTTTTTTTGCTCGGATGAGCGACCGTACAACCGTTTAGGCATTTTTGGGGATGGTCTCGTTTTTAGGCTAAATGGTACGAAGATTTTCGTACCAGAACTCTTGCGAGTTTTTTCCCTTTTTTTTGCTCGGATGAGCTAGTAGGGGCCTAAGAAAAACATTTTGTAAAGACACATTCGACCGTACAACTGTTTAGGGCATTTTTGGGGATGGTCTCGTTTTGAGGCTGAATGGTACGAAGATTTTTGTACCAGAACTTTTGCGAGTTTTTTCCGTTTTTTTTTGCTTGGATGAGCTAGTAGGGTCCTAAGAAAAACATTTTGTAAAGACACATTCGACCGTACAACCGTTTAGAGTATTTTCGGGGAGTGTCTCGTTTTGAGGCTGAATTATACGAAGATTTTCGTACCAGAACTTATGCGAGTTTTTTCCATTTTTTTGCTTGTTTGAGCTAGTAGGGGCCTAAGAAAAACATTTTTTTAAAGACACATACGACCGTACAACCGTTTAGGGTATTTTCGGGGAGGGTCTCGTTTTGAGGTTGAATGATACAAAGATTTTCGTACCAGAACCTTTGCGAGTTTTTTTCCATTTTTTGATTGTATGAGCTAGTAGGGGCCTAAGAAAAACACTTTGTAAAGACACATTCGACCGTACAACCGTTTAGGGCATTTTCGGGGATGGTCTCGTTTTTAGGCTAAATGGTACGAAGATTTTCGTAACGGAACTTTTGCGAGTTTTTTCCGTTTTTTTTTGCTCGGATGAGCTAGTAGGGGCCTAAGAAAAACATTTTGTAAAGACACATTCGACCGTACAACCGTTTAGGGCATTTTCGGGGAGGGTCTCGTTTTGAGGCTGAATGGTACGAAGATTTTCGTACCAGAACTTTTGCGAGTTTTTTCTCTTTTTTTTTCTTGGATGAGCTAGTAGGGTCCTAAGAAAAACATTTTGTAAAGAATCATTCGACCCTACAACCGTTTAGGGCATTTTCGGGGATGGTCTCGTTTTGAGGCTAAATGGTACGAAGATTTTCGTACCAGAACTTTTGCGAGTTTTTTCCGTTTTTTGGCATGGATGAGCTAGTAGGAGCCTAAGAAAAACATTTTGTAAAGGCACATTCGACCGTACAACCGTTTAGGCATTTTCGGGGATGGTCTCGTTTTTAGGCTAAATGGTACGAAGATTTTCGTACCAGAACTTTTGCGAGGTTTTTCCGTTTTTTTTTGCTCGGATGAGTTAGTAGGGGCCTAAGAAAAACATTTTGTAAAGACACATTCGACCGTACAACTGTTTAGGGCATTTTCGGGGATGGTCTCGTTTTGAGGCTGAATGGTACGAAGATTTTCGTACCAGAACTTTTGCGAGTTTTTTCCCTTTTTTTGCTCGGATGAGCGACCGTACAACCGTTTAGGCATTTTTGGGGATGGTCTCGTTTTTAGGCTAAATGGTACGAAGATTTTCGTACCAGAACTCTTGCGAGTTTTTTTCCCTTTTTTTTGCTCGGATGAGCTAGTAGGGGCCTAAGAAAAACATTTTGTAAAGACACATTCGACCGTACAACCGTTTAGGGCATTTTCGGGGATGGTCTCGTTTTTAGGCTAAATGGTACGAAGATTTTCGTAACGGAACTTTTGCGAGTTTTTTCCGTTTTTTTTTGCTCGGATGAGCTAGTAGGGGCCTAAGAAAAACATTTTGTAAAGACACATTCGACCGTACAACCGTTTAGGGCATTTTCGGGGAGGGTCTCGTTTTGAGGCTGAATGGTACGAAGATTTTCGTACCAGAACTTTTGCGAGTTTTTTCTCTTTTTTTTTCTTGGATGAGCTAGTAGGGTCCTAAGAAAAACATTTTGTAAAGAATCATTCGACCCTACAACCGTTTAGGGCATTTTCGGGGATGGTCTCGTTTTGAGGCTAAATGGTACGAAGATTTTCGTACCAGAACTTTTGCGAGTTTTTTCCGTTTTTTGGCATGGATGAGCTAGTAGGAGCCTAAGAAAAACATTTTGTAAAGGCACATTCGACCGTACAACCGTTTAGGCATTTTCGGGGATGGTCTCGTTTTTAGGCTAAATGGTACGAAGATTTTCGTACCATAACTTTTGCGAGGTTTTTCCGTTTTTTTTTGCTCAGATGAGTTAGTAGGGGCCTAAGAAAAACATTTTGTAAAGACACATTCGACCGTACAACCGTTTAGGGCATTTTCGGGGAGGGTCTTGTTTTTAGGCTGAATGGTACGAAGATTTTCGTACCAGAACTTATGCGAGTTTTTTCCATTTTTTTTTGCTCGGATGAGCTAGTAGGGGCCTAAGAAAAAGATTTTGTAAAGACACATTCGACCGTACAACTGTTTAGGGCATTTTCGGGGATGGTCTCGTTTTGAGGCTGAATGGTACGAAGATTTTCGTACCAGAACTTTTGCGAGTTTTTTCCCTTTTTTTGCTCGGATGAGCGACCGTACAACCGTTTAGGCAGTTTTGGGGATGGTCTCGTTTTTAGGCTAAATGGTACGAAGATTTTCGTACCAGAACTCTTGCGAGTTTTTTTCCCTTTTTTTTGCTCGGATGAGCTAGTAGGGGCCTAAGAAAAACATTTTGTAAAGACACATTCGACCGTACAACTGTTTAGGGCATTTTTGGGGATGGTCTCGTTTTGAGGCTGAATGGTACGAAGATTTTTGTACCAGAACTTTTGCGAGTTTTTTCCGTTTTTTTTTGCTTGGATGAGCTAGTAGGGTCCTAAGAAAAACATTTTGTAAAGACACATTCGACCGTACAACCGTTTAGAGTATTTTCGGGGAGTGTCTCGTTTTGAGGCTGAATTATACGAAGATTTTCGTACCAGAACTTATGCGAGTTTTTTCCATTTTTTTGCTTGTTTGAGCTAGTAGGGGCCTAAGAAAAATTTTTTTTTAAAGACACATACGACCGTACAAGCGTTTAGGGTATTTTCGGGGAGGGTCTCGTTTTGAGGTTGAATGATACGAAGATTTTCGTACCAGAACCTTTGCGAGTTTTTTTCCATTTTTTGATTGTATGAGCTAGTAGGGGCCTAAGAAAAACACTTTGTAAAGACACATTCGACCGTACAACCGTTTAGGGCATTTTCGGGGATGGTCTCGTTTTTAGGCTAAATGGTACGAAGATTTTCGTAACGGAACTTTTGCGAGTTTTTTCCGTTTTTTTTATCTCGTATGAGCTAGTAGGGGCCTAAGAAAAACATTTTGTAAAGACACATTCGACCGTACAACCGTTTAGGGCATTTTCGGGGAGGGTCTCGTTTTGAGGCTGAATGGTACGAAGATTTTCGTACCAGAACTTTTGCGAGTTTTTTCTCTTTTTTTTTCTTGGATGAGCTAGTAGGGTCCTAAGAAAAACATTTTGTAAAGAATCATTCGACCCTACAACCGTTTAGGGCATTTTCGGGGATGGTCTCGTTTTGAGGCTAAATGGTACGAAGATTTTCGTACCAGAACTTTTGCGAGTTTTTTCCGTTTTTTGGCATGGATGAGCTAGTAGGAGCCTAAGAAAAACATTTTGTAAAGGCACATTCGACCGTACAACCGTTTAGGCATTTTCGGGGATGGTCTCGTTTTTAGGCTAAATGGTACGAAGATTTTCGTACCAGAACTTTTGCGAGGTTTTTCCGTTTTTTTTTGCTCGGATGAGTTAGTAGGGGCCTAAGAAAAACATTTTGTAAAGACACATTCGACCGTACAACTGTTTAGGGCATTTTCGGGGATGGTCTCGTTTTGAGGCTGAATGGTACGAAGATTTTCGTACCAGAACTCTTGCGAGTTTTTTCTCTTTTTTTTGCTCGGATGAGCTAGTAGGGGCCTAAGAAAAACATTTTGTAAAGACACATTCGACCGTACACCCGTTTAGGCATTTTTGGGGATGGTATCGTTTTTAGGCTAAATGGTACGAAGATTTTCGTACCAGAACTCTTGCGAGTTTTTTCCCTTTTTTTTGCTCGAATGAGCTAGTAGGGGCCTAAGAAAAACATTTTGTAAAGACACATTCGACCGTACAACAGTTTAGGGCATTTTCGGGGATGGTCTCGTTTTGAGGCTGAATGGTACGAAGATTTTCGTACTAGAACTTTTGCGAGTTTTTTCCGTTTTTTGGCATGGATGAGCTAGTTGGAGCCTAAGAAAAACATTTTGTAAAGACACATTCGACCGTACAACCGTTTAGGGCCATTTCGGGGAGGGTCTCGTTTTGAGGCTTAATGGTACGAAGATTTTCGTACCAGAACTTTTGCGAGTTTTTTCCGTTTTTTTTGCTCGGATGAGCTAGTAGGGGCCTAAGAAAAACATTTTGTAAAGACACATTCGACCGTACAACCGTTTAGGGTATTTTCGGGGATGGTCTCGTTTTGAGGCTGAATGGTGCGAAGATTTTCGTACCAGAACTTTTGCGAGTTTTTTCCATTTTTTTTTGCTCAGATGAGCTAGTAGGGGCCTAAGAAAAACATTTTGTAAAGACACATTCGACCGTACAACCGTTTAGGGTATTGTCGGGGATGGTCTCGTTTTGAGGCTTAATGGTACGAAGATTTTCGTATCAGAACTTTTGCGAGTTTTTTCCATTTTTTTGCTTGTATGAGCTAGTAGGTGCCTAAGAAAAACATTTTGTAAAGACACATTCGACCGTACAACCGTTAAGGGTATTTTCGGGGATGGTCTCGTTTTGAGGCTGAATGGTACGAAGATTTTCGTACCAGAACGTTTGCGAGTTTTTTCCGTTTTTTTTGCTTGGATGAGCTAATAGGGTCCTAAGAAAAACATTTTGTAAAGACACATTCGACCGTACAACCGTTTAGAGTATTTTCCGGGAGTGTCTCGTTTTGAGGCTGAATTATACGAAGATTTTCGTACCAGAACTTATGCGAGTTCTTTCCATTTTTTTGCTTGTATGAGCTAGTAGGGGCCTAAGAAAAACATTTTTTTAAAGACACATACGACCGTACAACTGTTTAGGGTATTTTCGGGGAGGGTATCGTTTTGAGGTTGAATGATACGAAGATTTTCGTACCAGAACCTTTGCGAGTTTTTTTCCATTTTTTTGATTGTATGAGCTAGTAGGGGCCTAAGAAAAACATTTTGTAAAGACACATTCGACCGTACAACCGTTTAGGGCATTTTCGGGGATGGTCTCGTTTTTAGGCTAAATGGTACGAAGATTTTCGTACCAGAACTTATGCGAGTTTTTTCCGTTTTTTTGCTTGGATGAGCTAGTAGGGTCCTAAGAAAAACATTTTGTAAAGACACATTCGACCGTACAACCGTTTAGGGTATTTTCGGGGATGGTCTCGTTTTGAGGCTGAATGGTACGAAGATTTTCGTACCAGAACGTTTGCGAGTTTTTTCCGTTTTTTTTGCTTGGATGAGCTAGTAGGGTCCTAAGAAAAACATTTTGTAAAGACACATTCGACCGTACAACCGTTTAGAGTATTTTCCGGGAGTGTCTCGTTTTGAGGCTGAATTATACGAAGATTTTCGTACCAGAACTTATGCGAGTTTTTTCCATTTTTTTGCTTGTATGAGCTAGTAGGGGCCTAAGAAAAACATTTTTTTAAAGACACATACGACCGTACAACGGTTTAGGGTATTTTCGGGGAGGGTATCATTTTGAGGTTGAATGATACGAATATTTTCGTACCAGAACCTTTGCGAGTTTTTTTCCATTTTTTTGATTGTATGAGCTAGTAGGGGCCTAAGAAAAACATTTTGTAAAGACACATTCGACCGTACAACCGTTTAGGGCATTTTCGGGGATGGTCTCGTTTTTAGGCTAAATGGTACGAAGATTTTCGTACCAGAACTTATGCGAGTTTTTTCTGTTTTTTTTGCTTGGATGAGCTAGTAGGGGCCTAAGAAAAACATTTTGTAAAGACACATTCGACCGTACAACCGTTTAGGGCATTTTCGGGGAGGGTCTTGTTCTCAGGCTGAATGGTACGAAGATTTTCGTACCAGAACTTATGCGAGTTATTTCCGTTTTTTTGCTCGGATGAGCTAGTAGGGGCCTAATAAAAACATTTTGTAAAGACACATTCGACCGTACAACCGTTTAGGGTATTTTCGAGGAGGGTCTCGTTTTTAGGCTGAATGGTACGAAGATTTTCGTACCAGAACTTATGCGAGTTTTTTCCGTTTTTTTGCTCGGATGAGCTAGTAGGGGCCCAAGAAAAACATTTTTTAAAGACACATTCGACCGTACAAGCGTTTAGGGCATTTTCGGGCAGGGTCTCGTTTTGAGGCTGAATGGTACGAATATTTTCGTACTAGAACTTTTGCGAGTTTTTTCCGTTTTTTTTTGCTCGGATGAGCTAGTTGGGGCCTAAGAAAAAGATTTTGTAAAGACGCATTCGACCGTACAACCGTTTAGGGCATTTTCGGGGAGGGTCTCGTTTTGAGGCTGAATGGTAAGAAGATTTTCGTACCAGAACTTTTGCGAGTTTTTTCCGTTTTTTTTTTGCTCGGATGAGCTAGTTGGGGCCTAAGAAAAAGATTTTGTAAAGACGCATTCGACCATACAACCGTTTAGGGCATTTTCGGGTATGGTCTCGTTTTTAGGCTAAATGGTACGAAGATTTTCGTATCAGAAATTTTGCGAGTTTTTTCCGTTTTTCTTGCCGGATGAGCTAGTAGGGGCGTAAGAAAAACATTTTGTAAAGACACATTCGACCGTACAACCGTTTAGGGCATTTTTAGGGATGGTCTCGTTTTGAGGCTGAATCGTACGAAGATTTTCGTACCAGAACTTATGCGAGTTTTTTCCGTTTTTTTGCTCGGATGAGCTAGTAGGGGCCTAAGAAAAACATTTTGTAAAGACACATTCGACCGTACAACCGTTTAGGGCATTTTCGGGGAGGGTCTCGTTTTTAGGCTGAATGGTACGAAGATTTTCGTACCAGAACTTATGCGAGTTTTTTCCATTTTTTTTTGCTCGGATGAGCTAGTAGGGGCCTAAGAAAAAGATTTTGTAAAGACACATTCGACCGTACAACTGTTTAGGGCATTTTCGGGGATGGTCGCGTTTTGAGGCTGAATGGTACGAAGATTTTCGTACCAGAACTTTTGCGAGTTTTTTCCCTTTTTTTGCTCGGATGAGCGACCGTACAACCGTTTAGGCATTTTTGGGGATGGTCTCGTTTTTAGGCTAAATGGTACGAAGATTTTCGTACCAGAACTCTTGCGAGTTTTTTCCCTTTTTTTTGCTCGGATGAGCTAGTAGGGGCCTAAGAAAAACATTTTGTAAAGACACATTCGACCGTACAACAGTTTAGGGCATTTTTGGGGATGGTCTCGTTTTGAGGCTGAATGGTACGAAGATTTTTGTACCAGAACTTTTGCGAGTTTTTTCCGTTTTTTTTTGCTTGGATGAGCTAGTAGGGTCCTAAGAAAAACATTTTGTAAAGACACATTCGACCGTACAACCGTTTAGAGTATTTTCGGGGAGTGTCTCGTTTTGAGGCTGAATTATACGAAGATTTTCGTACCAGAACTTATGCGAGTTTTTTCCATTTTTTTGCTTGTTTGAGCTAGTAGGGGCCTAAGAAAAACATTTTTTTAAAGACACATACGACCGTACAACCGTTTAGGGTATTTTCGGGGAGGGTCTCGTTTTGAGGTTGAATGATACAAAGATTTTCGTACCAGAACCTTTGCGAGTTTTTTTCCATTTTTTGATTGTATGAGCTAGTAGGGGCCTAAGAAAAACACTTTGTAAAGACACATTCGACCGTACAACCGTTTAGGGCATTTTCGGGGATGGTCTCGTTTTTAGGCTAAATGGTACGAAGATTTTCGTAACGGAACTTTTGCGAGTTTTTTCCGTTTTTTTTTGCTCGGATGAGCTAGTAAGGGGCCTAAGAAAAACATTTTGTAAAGACACATTCGACCGTACAACCGTTTAGGGCATTTTCGGGGAGGGTCTCGTTTTGAGGCTGAATGGTACGAAGATTTTCGTACCAGAACTTTTGCGAGTTTTTTCTCTTTTTTTTTCTTGGATGAGCTAGTAGGGTCCTAAGAAAAACATTTTGTAAAGAATCATTCGACCCTACAACCGTTTAGGGCATTTTCGGGGATGGTCTCGTTTTGAGGCTAAATGGTACGAAGATTTTCGTACCAGAACTTTTGCGAGTTTTTTCCGTTTTTTGGCATGGATGAGCTAGTAGGAGCCTAAGAAAAACATTTTGTAAACGCACATTCGACCGTACAACCGTTTAGGCATTTTCGGGGATGGTCTCGTTTTTAGGCTAAATGGTACGAAGATTTTCGTACCATAACTTTTGCGAGGTTTTTCCGTTTTTTTTTGCTCAAATGAGTTAGTAGGGGCCTAAGAAAAACATTTTGTAAAGACACATTCGACCGTACAACCGTTTAGGGCATTTTCGGGGAGGGTCTTGTTTTTAGGCTGAATGGTACGAAGATTTTCGTACCAGAACTTATGCGAGTTTTTTCCATTTTTTTTTGCTCGGATGAGCTAGTAGGGGCCTAAGAAAAAGATTTTGTAAAGACACATTCGACCGTACAACTGTTTAGGGCATTTTCGGGGATGGTCTCGTTTTGAGGCTGAATGGTACGAAGATTTTCGTACCAGAACTTTTGCGAGTTTTTTCCCTTTTTTTGCTCGGATGAGCGACCGTACAACCGTTTAGGCATTTTTGGGGATGGTCTCGTTTTTAGGCTAAATGGTACGAAGATTTTCGTACCAGAACTCTTGCGAGTTTTTTTCCCTTTTTTTTGCTCGGATGAGCTAGTAGGGGCCTAAGAAAAACATTTTGTAAAGACACATTCGACCGTACAACTGTTTAGGGCATTTTTGGGGATGGTCTCGTTTTGAGGCTGAATGGTACGAAGATTTTTGTACCAGAACTTTTGCGAGTTTTTTCCGTTTTTTTTTGCTTGGATGAGCTAGTAGGGTCCTAAGAAAAACATTTTGTAAAGACACATTCGACCGTACAACCGTTTAGAGTATTTTCGGGGAGTGTCTCGTTTTGAGGCTGAATTATACGAAGATTTTCGTACCAGAACTTATGCGAGTTTTTTCCATTTTTTTGCTTGTTTGAGCTAGTAGGGGCCTAAGAAAATTTTTTTTTTAAAGACACATACGACCGTACAAGCGTTTAGGGTATTTTCGGGGAGGGTCTCGTTTTGAGGTTGAATGATACGAAGATTTTCGTACCAGAACCTTTGCGAGTTTTTTTCCATTTTTTGATTGTATGAGCTAGTAGGGGCCTAAGAAAAACACTTTGTAAAGACACATTCGACCGTACAACCGTTTAGGGCATTTTCGGGGATGGTCTCGTTTTTAGGCTAAATGGTACGAAGATTTTCGTAACGGAACTTTTGCGAGTTTTTTCCGTTTTTTTTTGCTCGTATGAGCTAGTAGGGGCCTAAGAAAAACATTTTGTAAAGACACATTCGACCGTACAACCGTTTAGGGCATTTTCGGGGAGGGTCTCGTTTTGAGGCTGAATGGTACGAAGATTTTCGTACCAGAACTTTTGCGAGTTTTTTCTCTTTTTTTTTCTTGGATGAGCTAGTAGGGTCCTAAGAAAAACATTTTGTAAAGAATCATTCGACCCTACAACCGTTTAGGGCATTTTCGGGGATGGTCTCGTTTTGAGGCTAAATGGTACGAAGATTTTCGTACCAGAACTTTTGCGAGTTTTTTCCGTTTTTTGGCATGGATGAGCTAGTAGGAGCCTAAGAAAAACATTTTGTAAAGGCACATTCGACCGTACAACCGTTTAGGCATTTTCGGGGATGGTCTCGTTTTTAGGCTAAATGGTACGAAGATTTTCGTACCAGAACTTTTGCGAGGTTTTTCCGTTTTTTTTTGCTCGGATGAGTTAGTAGGGGCCTAAGAAAAACATTTTGTAAAGACACATTCGACCGTACAACTGTTTAGGGCATTTTCGGGGATGGTCTCGTTTTGAGGCTGAATGGTACGAAGATTTTCGTACCAGAACTCTTGCGAGTTTTTTCTCTTTTTTTTGCTCGGATGAGCTAGTAGGGGCCTAAGAAAAACATTTTGTAAAGACACATTCGACCGTACACCCGTTTAGGCATTTTTGGGGATGGTATCGTTTTTAGGCTAAATGGTACGAAGATTTTCGTACCAGAACTCTTGCGAGTTTTTTCCCTTTTTTTTGCTCGAATGAGCTAGTAGGGGCCTAAGAAAAACATTTTGTAAAGACACATTCGACCGTACAACAGTTTAGGGCATTTTCGGGGATGGTCTCGTTTTGAGGCTGAATGGTACGAAGATTTTCGTACTAGAACTTTTGCGAGTTTTTTCCGTTTTTTGGCATGGATGAGCTAGTTGGAGCCTAAGAAAAACATTTTGTAAAGACACATTCGACCGTACAACCGTTTAGGGCCATTTCGGGGAGGGTCTCGTTTTGAGGCTTAATGGTACGAAGATTTTCGTACCAGAACTTTTGCGAGTTTTTTCCGTTTTTTTTGCTCGGATGAGCTAGTAGGGGCCTAAGAAAAACATTTTGTAAAGACACATTCGACCGTACAACCGTTTAGGGTATTTTCGGGGATGGTCTCGTTTTGAGGCTGAATGGTACGAAGATTTTCGTACCAGAACTTTTGCGAGTTTTTTCCATTTTTTTTTGCTCAGATGAGCTAGTAGGGGCCTAAGAAAAACATTTTGTAAAGACACATTCGACCGTACAACCGTTTAGGGTATTGTCGGGGATGGTCTCGTTTTGAGGCTTAATGGTACGAAGATTTTCGTATCAGAACTTTTGCGAGTTTTATCCATTTTTTTGCTTGTATGAGCTAGTAGGTGCCTAAGAAAAACATTTTGTAAAGACACATTCGACCGTACAACCGTTAAGGGTATTTTCGGGGATGGTCTCGTTTTGAGGCTGAATGGTACGAAGATTTTCGTACCAGAACGTTTGCGAGTTTTTTCCGTTTTTTTTGCTTGGATGAGCTAATAGGGTCCTAAGAAAAACATTTTGTAAACACACATTCGACCGTACAACCGTTTAGAGTATTTTCCGGGAGTGTCTCGTTTTGAGGCTGAATTATACGAAGATTTTCGTACCAGAACTTATGCGAGTTTTTTCCATTTTTTTGCTTGTATGAGCTAGTAGGGGCCTAAGAAAAACATTTTTTTAAAGACACATACGACCGTACAACTGTTTAGGGTATTTTCGGGGAGGGTATCGTTTTGAGGTTGAATGATACGAAGATTTTCGTACCAGAACCTTTGCGAGTTTTTTTCCATTTTTTTGATTGTATGAGCCAGTAGGGGCCTAAGAAAAACATTTTGTAAAGACACATTCGACCGTACAACCGTTTAGGGCATTTTCGGGGATGGTCTCGTTTTTAGGCTAAATGGTACGAAGATTTTCGTACCAGAACTTATGCGAGTTTTTTCCGTTTTTTTGCTTGTATGAGCTAGTAGGTGCCTAAGAAAAACATTTTGTAAAGACACATTCGACCGTACAACCGTTAAGGGTATTTTCGGGGATGGTCTCGTTTTGAGGCTGAATGGTACGAAGATTTTCGTACCAGAACGTTTGCGAGTTTTTTCCGTTTTTTTTGCTTGGATGAGCTAGTAGGGTCCTAAGAAAAACATTTTGTAAAGACACATTCGACCGTACAACCGTTTAGAGTATTTTCCGGGAGTGTCTCGTTTTGAGGCTGAATTATACGAAGATTTTCGTACCAGAACTTATGCGAGTTTTTTCCATTTTTTTGCTTGTATGAGCTAGTAGGGGCCTAAGAAAAACATTTTTTTAAAGACACATACGACCGTACAACGGTTTAGGGTATTTTCGGGGAGGGTATCGTTTTGAGGTTGAATGATACGAAGATTTTCGTACCAGAACCTTTGCGAGTTTTTTTCCATTTTTTTGATTGTATGAGCTAGTAGGGGCCTAAGAAAAACATTTTGTAAAGACACATTCGACCGTACAACCGTTTAGGGCATTTTCGGGGATGGTCTCGTTTTTAGGCTAAATGGTACGAAGATTTTCGTACCAGAACTTATGCGAGTTTTTTCCGTTTTTTTGCTTGGATGAGCTAGTAGGGTCCTAAGAAAAACATTTTGTAAAGACACATTCGACCGTACAACCGTTTAGGGTATTTTCGGGGATGGTCTCGTTTTGAGGCTGAATGGTACGAAGATTTTCGTACCAAAACTTTTGCGAGTTTTTTCCGTTTTTTTATGCTTGGATGAGCTAGTAGGGTCCTAAGAAAAACATTTTGTAAAAACACATTCGACCGTACAACCGTTTAGAGTATTTTCGGGGAGGGTCTCGTTTTGAGGCTGAATTATACGAAGATTTTCGTACCAGAACTTTTGCGAGTTTTTTCCATTTTTTGCTTTTATGAGCTAGTAGGGGCCTAAGAAAAACATTTTTTAAAGACACATTCGACCGTACAACCGTTTAGGGTATTTTCAAGGAGGGTCTTGTTTTGAGGTTGAATGATATGAAGATTTTCGTACCAAAACCTTTGCGAGTTTTTTCCATTTTTTTGATTGTATAAGCTAGTAGGGGCCTAAGAAAAACACTTTGTAAAGACACATTCGACCGTACAACCGTTTAGGGCATTTTCGGGGATGGTCTCGTTTTGAGGCTAAATGGTACGAAGATTTTCGTACCAGAACTTTTGCGAGTTTTTTTTCGTTTTTTGGCATGGATGAGCTAGTAGGGGCCTAAGAAAAACATTTTGTAAAGACGCATTCGACCGTACAACCGTTTAGGCATTTTCGGGGATGGTCTCGTTTTTAGGCTAAATGGTACGAAGATTTTCGTACCAGAACTTTTGCGAGGTTTTTCCGTTTTTTTTTGCTCGGATGAGTTAGTAGGGGCCTAAGAAAAACATTTTGTAAAGACACATTCGACCGTACAACTGTTTAGGGCATTTTCGGGGATGGTCTCGTTTTGAGGCTGAATGGTACGAAGATTTTCGTACCAGAACTTTTGCGAGTTTTTTCCATTTTATGGCATGGATGAGCTAGTTGGAGCCTAAGAAAAACATTTTGTAAAGACACATTCGACCGTACAACCGTTTAGGGCATTTTCGCGGAGGGTCTCGTTTTGAGGTTAATGGTACGAAGATTTTCGTACAAGAACTTTTGCGAGTTTTTTCCATTTTTTTGCTTGTATGAGCTAGTAGGTGCCCAAGAAAAACATTTTGTAAAGACACATTTGACCGTACAACCGTTAAGGGTATTTTCGGGGATGGTCTCGTTTTGAGGCTGAATGGTACGAAGATTTTCGTTCCAGAACTTTTGCGAGTTTTTTCCGTTTTTTTTAGCTTGGATGAGCTAGTAGGGTCCTAAGAAAAACATTTTGTAAAGACACATTCGACCGTACAACCGTTTAGAGTATTTTCGTGGAGGGTCTCGTTTTGAGGCTGAATTATACGAAGATTTTCGTACCAGAACTTTTGCGAGTTTTTTCCATTTTTTTGCTTGTATGAGCTAGTAGGGGCCTAAGAAAAACATTTTTTTAAAGACACATACGACCGTTCAACCGTTTAGGGTATTTTCGGGAAGGGTCTCGTTTTGAGGTTGAATGATACGAAGAGTTTCGTACCAGAACCTTTGCGAGTTTTTTTCCATTTTTTTGATTGTATGAGCTAGTAGGAACCTAAGAAAAACATTTTGTAAAGACACATTCGACCGTACAACCGTTTAGGCTTTTTCGGGGAGGGTCTCGTTTTAAGGCTGAATTATACGAAGATTTTCGTACCAGAACTTTTGCGAGTTTTTTCCATTTTTTTTCTTGTATATGCTAGTAGTGGCCTAAGAAAAACATTTTTTAAAGACACATTCGACCGTACAACCGTTTAGGGCATTTTCGAAGATGGTCTCGTTTTTAGGCTAAATGGTACGAAGATTTTCGTACCAGAACTTTTGCGAGTTTTTTCCCTTTTTTTTGCTCGGATAAGCTAGTAGGGGCCTAAGAAAAACATTTTGTAAAGACACATTCGGCCGTACAACTATTTAGGGCATTTTCGGGGATGGTCTCGTTTTGAGGCTGAATGGTACGAAGATTTTCGTACCAGAACTTTTCCGAGTTTTTTCCGTTTTTTGGCATGGATGAGCTAGTTGGAGCCTATGAAAAACATTTTGTAAAGACACATTCGACCGTACAACTGTTTAGGGCCATTTCGGGGAGGGTCTCGTTTTGAGGTTAATGGTACGAAGATTTTCGTACCAGAACTTTTGCGAGTTTTTTCCATTTTTTTGCTTGTATGAGCTAGTAGGTGCCTAAGAAAAACATTTTGTAAAGACACATTCGACCGTACAACCGCTAAGGGTATTTTCGGGGATGGTCTCGTTTTGAGGCTGAATGGTACGAAGATTTTCGTACCAGAACTTTTGCGAGTTTTTTCCGTTTTTTTTTGCTTGGATGAGCTAGTAGGGTCCTAAGAAAAACATTTTGTAAAGACACATTCGACCATACAACCGTTTAGAGTATTTTCAGGGAGGGTCTCGTTTTGAGGCTGAATGGTACGAAGATTTTCGTACCAGAACTTTTGCGAGTTTTTTCCGTTTTTTTTTGCTTGGATGAGCTAGTAGGGTCCTAAGAAAAACATTTTGTAAAGACACATTCGACCGTACAACCGTTTAGAGTATTTTCAGGGAGGGTCTCGTTTTGAGGCTGAATTATACGAAGATTTTCGTACCAGAACTTTTGCGAGTTTTTTCCATTTTTTTGCTTGTATGAGCTAGTAGGGGCCTAAGAAAAACATTTTTTTAAAGACACATACGACCGTACAACCGTTTAGGGTATTTTCGGGGAGGGTCTCGTTTTGAGGTTGAATGATACGAAGATTTTCGTACCAGAACCTTTGCGAGTTTTTTTCCATTTTTTTGATTGTCTGAGCTAGTAGGGGCCTAAGAAAAACATTTTGTAAAGACACATTCGACCGTACAACCATTTAGGGCATTTTCGGGGATGGTCTCGTTTTGAGGCTGAATGGTACGAAGATTTTCATACAAGAACTTTTGCGTGTTTTTTCCGTTTTTTTGCATGGATGAGCTAGTAGGGGCGTAAGAAAAACATTTTGTAAAGACACATTCGACCGTACAACCGTTTAGGCATTTTTGGGGATGGTCTCGTTTTTAGGCTAAATGCTACGGAGATTTTCGTACCAGAACTCTTGCGAGTTTTTTCCCTTTTTTTTGCTCGGATGAGCTAGTAGGGGCCTAAGAAAAACATTTTGTAAAGACACATTCGACCGTACAACTGTTTAGGGCATTTTCGGGGATGGTCTCGTTTTGAGGCTGAATGGTACGAAGATTTTCGTACTAGAACTTTTGCGAGTTTTTTCCGTTTTTTGGCATGGATGAGCTAGTTGGAGCCTAAGAAAAACATTTTGTAAAGACACATTCGACCGTACAACCATTTAGGGCCATTTCGGGGAGGGTCTCGTTTTGAGGTTAATGGTACGAAGATTTTCGTACCAGAACTTTTGCGAGTTTTTTCCATTTTTTCTTGTATGAGCTAGTAGGTGCCTAAGAAAACATTTTGTAAAGACACATTCGACCGTACAACCGTTAAGGGTATTTTCGGGGATGGTCTCGTTTTGAGGCTGAATGGTACGAAGATTTTCGTGCCAGAACTTTTGCGAGTTTAGGGCATTTTCGGGGATGGTCTCGTTTTTAGGCTAAATGGTACGAAGATTTTCGTACCAGAACTTTTGCGAGTTTTTTCCCTTTTTTTTTGCT
This sequence comes from Fallopia convolvulus, assembly GCA_964016875.1. Lineage (NCBI taxonomy): Eukaryota > Viridiplantae > Streptophyta > Magnoliopsida > Caryophyllales > Polygonaceae > Fallopia > Fallopia convolvulus. Next base: position 11,838,804 of record OZ024733.1, on the reverse strand, counting down.
CGGATGAGCTAGTAGGGGCCAAAGAAAAACATTTTGTAAAGACACATTCGACCGTACAACTGTTTAGGGAATTTTCGGGGATGGTCTCGTTTTGAGGCTGAATGGTACGAAGATTTTCGTACCAGAACTTTTGCGAGTTTTTTCCGTTTTTTGGCATGGATGAGCTCGATTGAGCCTAAGAAAAACATTTTGTGAAGATACATTCGACCGTACAACCGTATAGGGCATTTTTCGGGGAGGGCCTCGTTTTGAGGTTAATGGTACGAAGATTTTCGTACCAGAACTTTTGCGAGTTTTTTCCATTTTTTGCTTGTATGAGCTAGTAGGTGCCTAAGAAAACATTTTGTAAAGACACATTCGACCGTACAACCGTTAAGGGTATTTTCGGGGATGGTCTCGTTTTGAGGCTGAATGGTACGAAGATTTTCGTGCCAGAACTTTTGCGAGTTTAGGGCATTTTCGGGGATGGTCTCGTTTTTAGGCTAAATGGTACGAAGATTTTCGTACCAGAACTTTTGCGAGTTTTTTCCGTTTTTTTTTGCTCGGATGAGCTAGTAGGGGCCTAAGAAAAACATTTTGTAAAGACACATTCGACCGTACAACTGTTTAGGGAATTTTCGGGGATGGTCTCGTTTTGAGGCTGAATGGTACGAAGATTTTCGTACCAGAACTTTTGCGAGTTTTTTCCGTTTTTTGGCATGGATGAGCTCGATTGAGCCTAAGAAAAACATTTTGTGAAGATACATTCGACCGTACAACCGTATAGGGCATTTTTCGGGGAGGGCCTCGTTTTGAGGTTAATGGTACGAAGATTTTCGTACCAGAACTTTTGCGAGTTTTTTCCATTTTTTTGCTTGTATGAGCTAGTAGGTGCCTAAGAAAAACATTTTGTAAAGACAAATTCGACCGTACAACCGTTTAGGGTATTTTCGGGGAGGGTCTCGTTTTGAGGCTGAATCTTACGAAGTTTTTCGTAACAGAACTTTTGCGAGTTTTTTCCGGTTTTTTTTGCTTGGATGCGCAAGTAGGGTCCTAAGAAAAACATTTTGTAAAGACAAATTCGACCGTACAACCGTTTAGGGTATTTTCGGGGAGGGTCTCGTTTTGAGGTTGAATGATACGAAGATTTTCGTACCAGAACCTTTGCGAGTTTTTTCCATTTTTTTGATTGTATGAGCTAGTAGGGGCCTAAGAAAAACATTTTGTAAAGACATATTCGACCCTACAACCGTTTAGGGCATTTTCGGGGATGGTCTCGTTTTGAGGCTGAATGGTACGAAGATTTTTGTACCAGAACTTTTGCGAGTTTTTTCCGTTTTTTGGCATGGATGACCTAGAAGGGGCCTAAGAAAAACATTTTGTAAAGACACATTCGACCGTACAACCGTTTAGGCATTTTCGGGGATGGTCTCGTTTTTAGGCTAAATGGTACGAAGATTTTCGTACCAGAACTTTTGCGAGTTTTTTCCCTTTTTTTATGCTTGGATGAGCTAGTAGGGTCCAAAGAAAAACATTTTGTAAAAACACATTCGACCGTACAACCGTTTAGAGTATTTTCGTGGAGGGTCTCGTTTTGAGACCGAACTATACGAAGATTTTCGTACCAGAATCTTTTGCGAGTTTTTTCCATTTTTTTGCTTTAATGAGCTAGTACGGGCCTAAGAAAAACATTTTGTAAAGACAAATTCATCCGTACAACCGTTTAGGGTATTTTCGGGGAGGGTCTCGTTTTGAGGTTGAATGATACGAAGATTTTCGTACCAGAACCTTTGCGAGTTTTTTCCATTTTTTTGATTGTATGAGCTAGTAGGGGCCTAAGAAAAACATTTTGTAAAGACACATTCGACCGTATAACCGTTTAGGGCATTTTCGGGGATGGTCTCGTTTTTAGGCTAAATCGTACGAAGATTTTCGTAACAGAACTTTTGCGAGTTTTTTCCATTTTTTTTGCTCGGATGAGCTAGTAGGGGCCTAAGAAAAACATTTTGTAAAGACACATTCGACCGTACAACCGTTTACGGTATTTTCGAGGAGGGTCTTGTTTTGAGGCTGAATGGTACGAAGATTTTCGTACCAGAACTTTTGCGAGTTTTTTCCCTTTTTATTTGCTTGGATGAGCTAGGAGGGTTCTAAGAAAAACATTTTGTAAAGACACATTCGACCGTACAACCGTTTAGGGCATTTTCGGGGATGGTCTCGTTTTGAGGCTAAATGGTACGAAGATTTTCGTACCAGAACTTTTGCGAGTTTTTTCCGTTTTTTGGCATGGATGAGCTAGTAGGGGCTTAAGAAAAACATTTTGTAAAGACACATTCGACCGTACAACCGTTTAGGCAATTTCGGGGATGGTCTCGTTTTTAGGCTAAATGGTACGAAGATTTTCGTACCAGAACTTTTGCGAGTTTTTTCCGTTTTTTTTTGCTCGGATGAGCTAGTAGGGGCCTAAGAAAAACATTTTGTAAAGACACATTCGACCGTACAACTGTTTAGGGAATTTTCGGGGATGGTCTCGTTTTGAGGCTGAATGGTACAAAGATTTTCGTACCAGAACTTTTGCGAGTTTTTTCCGTTTTTTAGCATGGATGAGCTCGATTGAGCCTAAGAAAAACATTTTGTGAAGACACATTCGACCGTACAACCGTATAGGGCATTTTTCGGGGAGGGCCTCGTTTTGAGGTTAATGGTACGAAGATTTTCGTACCAGAACTTTTGTGAGTTTTTTCCATTTTTTTGCTTGTATGAGCTAGTAGGTGCCTAAGAAAAACATTTTGTAAAGACACATTCGACCGTACAACCATTTAGGGCATTTTCGGGGATGGTCTCGTTTTTAGGCTAAATCGTACGAAGATTTTTGTAACAGAACTTTTGTGAGTTTTTTCCGTTTTTTTTGCTCGGATGAGCTAGTAGGGGCCTAAGAAAAACATTTTGTAAAGACACATTCGACCGTACAACCGTTTACGGCATTTTCGAGGAGGGTCTTGTTTTGAGGCTGAATGGTACAAAGATTTTCGTACCAGAACTTTTGCGAGTTTTTTCCGTTTTTTAGCATGGATGAGCTCGATTGAGCCTAAGAAAAACATTTTGTGAAGACACATTCGACCGTACAACCGTATAGGGCATTTTTCGGGGAGGGCCTCGTTTTGAGGTTAATGGTACGAAGATTTTCGTACCAGAACTTTTGTGAGTTTTTTCCATTTTTTTGCTTGTATGAGCTAGTAGGTGCCTAAGAAAAACATTTTGTAAAGACACATTCGACCGTACAACCATTTAGGGCATTTTCGGGGATGGTCTCGTTTTTAGGCTAAATCGTACGAAGATTTTTGTAACAGAACTTTTGTGAGTTTTTTCCGTTTTTTTTGCTCGGATGAGCTAGTAGGGGCCTAAGAAAAACATTTTGTAAAGACACATTCGACCGTACAACCGTTTACGGCATTTTCGAGGAGGGTCTTGTTTTGAGGCTGAATGGTACGAAGATTTTCGTACCAGAACTTTTGCGAGTTTTTTCCCTTTTTATTTGCTTGGATGAGCTAGTAGGGTTCTAAGAAAAACATTTTGTAAAGACACATTCGACCGTACAACCGTTTAGGGCATTTTCGGGGATGGTCTCGTTTTTAGGCTAAATGGTACGAAGATTTTCGTACCAGAACTTTTGCGAGTTTTTTCCCTTTTTTTATGCTTGGATGAGCTAGTAGCGTCCAAAGAAAAACATTTTGTAAAAACACATTCGACCGTACAACCGTTTAGAGTATTTTCGTGGAGGGTCTCGTTTTGAGGCTAAATGGTACGAAGATTTTCGTACCAGAACTTTTGTGAGTTTTTTCCATTTTTTTGCTTGTATGAGCTAGTAGGTGCCTAAGAAAAACATTTTGTAAAGACACATTCGACCGTACAACCATTTAGGGCATTTTCGGGGATGGTCTCGTTTTTAGGCTAAATCGTACGAAGATTTTTGTAACAGAACTTTTGTGAGTTTTTTCCGTTTTTTTTGCTCGGATGAGCTAGTAGGGGCCTAAGAAAAACATTTTGTAAAGACAAATTCATCCGTACAACCGTTTAGGGTATTTTCGGGGAGGGTCTCGTTTTGAGGTTGAATGATACGAAGATTTTCGTACCAGAACCTTTGCGAGTTTTTTCCATTTTTTTGATTGTATGAGCTAGTAGGGGCCTAAGAAAAACATTTTGTAAAGACACATTCGACCGTACAACCGTTTAGGGCATTTTCGGGGATGGTCTCGTTTTTAGGCTAAATCGTACGAAGATTTTCGTAACAGAACTTTTGCGAGTTTTTTCCGTTTTTTTTGCTCGGATGAGCTAGTAGGGGCCTAAGAAAAACATTTTGTAAAGACACATTCGACCGTACAACCGTTTACGGCATTTTCGAGGAGGGTCTTGTTTTGAGGCTGAATGGTACGAAGATTTTCGTACCAGAACTTTTGCGAGTTTTTTCCCTTTTTATTTGCTTGGATGAGCTAGGAGGGTTCTAAGAAAAACATTTTGTAAAGACACATTCGACCGTACAACCGTTTAGGGCATTTTCGGGGATGGTCACGTTTTGAGGCTAAATGGTACGAAGATTTTCGTACCAGAACTTTTGCGAGTTTTTTCCGTTTTTTGGCATGGATGAGCTAGTAGGGGCTTAAGAAAAACATTTTGTAAAGACACATTCGACCGTACAACCGTTTAGGCATTTTCGGGGATGGTCTCGTTTTTAGGCTAAATGGTACGAAGATTTTCGTACCAGAACTTTTGCGAGTTTTTTCCGTTTTTTTTTGCTCGGATGAGCTAGTAGGGGCCTAAGAAAAACATTTTGTAAAGACACATTCGACCGTACAACTGTTTAGGGAATTTTCGGGGATGGTCTCGTTTTGAGGCTGAATGGTACGAAGATTTTCGTACCAGAACTTTTATGAGTTTTTTCCGTTTTTTAGCATGGATGAGCTCGATTGAGCCTAAGAAAAACATTTTGTGAAGACACATTCGACCGTACAACCGTATAGGGCATTTTTCGGGGAGGGCCTCGTTTTGAGGTTAATGGTACGAAGATTTTCGTACCAGAACTTTTGCGAGTTTTTTCCATTTTTTTGCTTATATGAGCTAGTAGGTGCCTAAGAAAAACATTTTGTAAAGACACATTCGACCGTACAACCGTTTAGGGTATTTTCGGGGATGGTCTCGTTTTGAGGCTGAATCTTACGAAGTTTTTCGTAACAGAACTTTTGCGAGTTTTTTCCGGTTTTTTTTTGCTTGGATGCGCAAGTAGGGTCCTAAGAAAAATATTTTGTAAAGACAAATTCGACCGTACAACCGTTTAGGGTATTTTCGGGGAGGGTCTCGTTTTGAGGTTGAATGATACGAAGATTTTCGTACCAGAACCTTTGCGAGTTTTTTCCATTTTTTTGATTGTATGAGCTAGTAGGGGCCTAAGAAAAACATTTTGTAAAGACACATTCGACCGTACAACCGTTTAGGGCATTTTCGGGGATGGTCTCGTTTTTAGGCTAAATCGTACGAAGATTTTTGTAACAGAACTTTTGCGAGTTTTTTCCGTTTTTTTTGCTCGGATGAGCTAGTAGGGGCCTAAGAAAAACATTTTGTAAAGACACATTCGACCGTACAACCGTTTACGGCATTTTCGAGGAGGGTCTTGTTTTGAGGCTAAATGGTACGAAGATTTTCGTACCAGAACTTTTGCGAGTTTTTTCCCTTTTTATTTGCTTGGATGAGCTAGGAGGGTTCTAAGAAAAACATTTTGTAAAGACACATTAGACCGTACAACCGTTTAGGGCATTTTCGGGGATGATCTCGTTTTGAGGCTGAATGGTACGAAGATTTTCGTACCAGAACTTTTGCGAGTTTTTTCCGTTTTTTGGCATGGATGACCTAGTAGGGGCCTAAGAAAAACATTTTGTAAAGACACATTCGACCGTACAACCGTTTAGGCATTTTCGGGGATGGTCTCGTTTTTAGGCTAAATGGTACGAAGATTTTCGTACCAGAACTTTTGCGAGTTTTTTCCGTTTTTTTTTGCTCGGATGAGCTAGTAGGGGCCTAAGAAAAACATTTTGTAAAGACACATTCGACCGTACAACCGTTTACGGCATTTTCGAGGAGGGTCTTGTTTTGAGGCTGAATGGTACGAAGATTTTCGTACCAGAACTTTTGCGAGTTTTTTCCCTTTTTATTTGCTTGGATGAGCTAGTAGGGTTCTAAGAAAAACATTTTGTAAAGACACATTCGACCGTACAACCGTTTAGGGCATTTTCGGGGATGGTCTCGTTTTTAGGCTAAATGGTACGAAGATTTTCGTACCAGAACTTTTGCGAGTTTTTTCCCTTTTTTATGCTTGGATGAGCTAGTAGGGTCCAAAGAAAAACATTTTGTAAAAACACATTCGACCGTACAACCGTTTAGAGTATTTTCGTGGAGGGTCTCGTTTTGAGACCGAACTATACGAAGATTTTCGTACCAGAATCTTTTGCGAGTTTTTTCCATTTTTTTGCTTTAATGAGCTAGTACGGGCCTAAGAAAAACATTTTGTAAAGACAAATTCATCCGTACAACCGTTTAGGGTATTTTCGGGGAGGGTCTCGTTTTGAGGTTGAATGATACGAAGATTTTCGTACCAGAACCTTTGCGAGTTTTTTCCATTTTTTTGATTGTATGAGCTAGTAGGGGCCTAAGAAAAACATTTTGTAAAGACACATTCGACCGTACAACCGTTTAGGGCATTTTCGGGGATGGTCTCGTTTTTAGGCTAAATCGTACGAAGATTTTCGTAACAGAACTTTTGCGAGTTTTTTCCGTTTTTTTTGCTCGGATGAGCTAGTAGGGGCCTAAGAAAAACATTTTGTAAAGACACATTCGACCGTACAACCGTTTACGGCATTTTCGAGGAGGGTCTTGTTTTGAGGCTGAATGGTACGAAGATTTTCGTACCAGAACTTTTGCGAGTTTTTTCCCTTTTTATTTGCTTGGATGAGCTAGGAGGGTTCTAAGAAAAACATTTTGTAAAGACACATTCGACCGTACAACCGTTTAGGGTATTTTCGGGGATGGTCTCGTTTTGAGGCTGAATCTTACGAAGTTTTTCGTAACAGAACTTTTGCGAGTTTTTTCCGGTTTTTTTTTGCTTGGATGCGCAAGTAGGGTCTTAAGAAAAACATTTTGTAAAGACAAATTCGACCGTACAACCGTTTAGGGTATTTTCGGGGAGGGTCTCGTTTTGAGGTTGAATGATACGAAGATTTTCGTACCAGAACCTTTGCGAGTTTTTTCCATTTTTTTGATTGTATGAGCTAGTAGGGGCCTAAGAAAAACATTTTGTAAAGACACATTCGACCGTACAACCGTTTAGGGCATTTTCGGGGATGGTCTCGTTTTTTGGCTAAATGGTACGAAGATTTTCGTACCAGAACTTTTGCGAGTTTTTTCCCTTTTTATTTGCTTGGATGAGCTAGTAGGGTTCTAAGAAAAACATTTTGTACAGACATATTCGACCGTACAACCGTTTAGGGCATTTTCGGGGATGGTCTCGTTTTGAGGCTAAATGGTACGAAGATTTTCGTACCAGAACTTTTGCGAGTTTTTTCCATTTTTTTGATTGTATGAGCTAGTAGGGGCCTAAGAAAAACATTTTGTAAAGACACATTCGACCGTACAACCGTTTAGGCATTTTCGGGGATGGTCTCGTTTTTTGGCTAAATGGTACGAAGATTTTCGTACCAGAACTTTTGCGAGTTTTTTCCGTTTTTTTTTGCTCGGATGAGCTAGTAGGGGCCTAAGAAAAACATTTTGTAAAGACACATTCGACCGTACAACTGTTTAGGGAATTTTCGGGGATGGTCTCGTTTTGAGGCTGAATGGTACGAAGATTTTCGTACCAGAACTTTTGCGAGTTTTTTCCGTTTTTTGGCATGGATGAGCTCGATTGAGCCTAAGAAAAACATTTTGTGAAGATACATTCGACCGTACAACCGTATAGGGCATTTTTCGGGGAGGGCCTCGTTTTGAGGTTAATGGTACGAAGATTTTCGTACCAGAACTTTTGCGAGTTTTTTCCATTTTTTTGCTTGTATGAGCTAGTAGGTGCCTAAGAAAAACATTTTGTAAAGACAAATTCAACCGTACAACCGTTTAGGGTATTTTCGGGGAGGGTCTCGTTTTGAGGCTGAATCTTACGAAGTTTTTCGTAACAGAACTTTTGCGAGTTTTTTCCGGTTTTTTTTGCTTGGATGCGCAAGTAGGGTCCTAAGAAAAACATTTTGTAAAGACAAATTCGACCGTACAACCGTTTAGGGTATTTTCGGGGAGGGTCTCGTTTTGAGGTTGAATGATACGAAGATTTTCGTACCAGAACCTTTGCGAGTTTTTTCCATTTTTTTGATTGTATGAGCTAGTAGGGGCCTAAGAAAAACATTTTGTAAAGACATATTCGACCCTACAACCGTTTAGGGCATTTTCGGGGATGGTCTCGTTTTGAGGCTGAATGGTACGAAGATTTTTGTACCAGAACTTTTGCGAGTTTTTTCCGTTTTTTGGCATGGATGACCTAGAAGGGGCCTAAGAAAAACATTTTGTAAAGACACATTCGACCGTACAACCGTTTAGGCATTTTCGGGGATGGTCTCGTTTTTAGGCTAAATGGTACGAAGATTTTCGTACCAGAACTTTTGCGAGTTTTTTCCCTTTTTTTATGCTTGGATGAGCTAGTAGGGTCCAAAGAAAAACATTTTGTAAAAACACATTCGACCGTACAACCGTTTAGAGTATTTTCGTGGAGGGTCTCGTTTTGAGACCGAACTATACGAAGATTTTCGTACCAGAATCTTTTGCGAGTTTTTTCCATTTTTTTGCTTTAATGAGCTAGTACGGGCCTAAGAAAAACATTTTGTAAAGACAAATTCATCCGTACAACCGTTTAGGGTATTTTCGGGGAGGGTCTCGTTTTGAGGTTGAATGATACGAAGATTTTCGTACCAGAACCTTTGCGAGTTTTTTCCATTTTTTTGATTGTATGAGCTAGTAGGGGCCTAAGAAAAACATTTTGTAAAGACACATTCGACCGTATAACCGTTTAGGGCATTTTCGGGGATGGTCTCGTTTTTAGGCTAAATCGTACGAAGATTTTCGTAACAGAACTTTTGCGAGTTTTTTCCATTTTTTTTGCTCGGATGAGCTAGTAGGGGCCTAAGAAAAACATTTTGTAAAGACACATTCGACCGTACAACCGTTTACGGTATTTTCGAGGAGGGTCTTGTTTTGAGGCTGAATGGTACGAAGATTTTCGTACCAGAACTTTTGCGAGTTTTTTCCCTTTTTATTTGCTTGGATGAGCTAGGAGGGTTCTAAGAAAAACATTTTGTAAAGACACATTCGACCGTACAACCGTTTAGGGCATTTTCGGGGATGGTCTCGTTTTGAGGCTAAATGGTACGAAGATTTTCGTACCAGAACTTTTGCGAGTTTTTTCCGTTTTTTGGCATGGATGAGCTAGTAGGGGCTTAAGAAAAACATTTTGTAAAGACACATTCGACCGTACAACCGTTTAGGCAATTTCGGGGATGGTCTCGTTTTTAGGCTAAATGGTACGAAGATTTTCGTACCAGAACTTTTGCGAGTTTTTTCCGTTTTTTTTTGCTCGGATGAGCTAGTAGGGGCCTAAGAAAAACATTTTGTAAAGACACATTCGACCGTACAACTGTTTAGGGAATTTTCGGGGATGGTCTCGTTTTGAGGCTGAATGGTACAAAGATTTTCGTACCAGAACTTTTGCGAGTTTTTTCCGTTTTTTAGCATGGATGAGCTCGATTGAGCCTAAGAAAAACATTTTGTGAAGACACATTCGACCGTACAACCGTATAGGGCATTTTTCGGGGAGGGCCTCGTTTTGAGGTTAATGGTACGAAGATTTTCGTACCAGAACTTTTGTGAGTTTTTTCCATTTTTTTGCTTGTATGAGCTAGTAGGTGCCTAAGAAAAACATTTTGTAAAGACACATTCGACCGTACAACCATTTAGGGCATTTTCGGGGATGGTCTCGTTTTTAGGCTAAATCGTACGAAGATTTTTGTAACAGAACTTTTGTGAGTTTTTTCCGTTTTTTTTGCTCGGATGAGCTAGTAGGGGCCTAAGAAAAACATTTTGTAAAGACACATTCGACCGTACAACCGTTTACGGCATTTTCGAGGAGGGTCTTGTTTTGAGGCTGAATGGTACGAAGATTTTCGTACCAGAACTTTTGCGAGTTTTTTCCCTTTTTATTTGCTTGGATGAGCTAGTAGGGTTCTAAGAAAAACATTTTGTAAAGACACATTCGACCGTACAACCGTTTAGGGCATTTTCGGGGATGGTCTCGTTTTTAGGCTAAATGGTACGAAGATTTTCGTACCAGAACTTTTGCGAGTTTTTTCCCTTTTTTTATGCTTGGATGAGCTAGTAGCGTCCAAAGAAAAACATTTTGTAAAAACACATTCGACCGTACAACCGTTTAGAGTATTTTCGTGGAGGGTCTCGTTTTGAGGCTAAATGGTACGAAGATTTTCGTACCAGAACTTTTGTGAGTTTTTTCCATTTTTTTGCTTGTATGAGCTAGTAGGTGCCTAAGAAAAACATTTTGTAAAGACACATTCGACCGTACAACCATTTAGGGCATTTTCGGGGATGGTCTCGTTTTTAGGCTAAATCGTACGAAGATTTTTGTAACAGAACTTTTGTGAGTTTTTTCCGTTTTTTTTTGCTCGGATGAGCTAGTAGGGGCCTAAGAAAAACATTTTGTAAAGACAAATTCATCCGTACAACCGTTTAGGGTATTTTCGGGGAGGGTCTCGTTTTGAGGTTGAATGATACGAAGATTTTCGTACCAGAACCTTTGCGAGTTTTTTCCATTTTTTTGATTGTATGAGCTAGTAGGGGCCTAAGAAAAACATTTTGTAAAGACACATTCGACCGTACAACCGTTTAGGGCATTTTCGGGGATGGTCTCGTTTTTAGGCTAAATCGTACGAAGATTTTCGTAACAGAACTTTTGCGAGTTTTTTCCGTTTTTTTTGCTCGGATGAGCTAGTAGGGGCCTAAGAAAAACATTTTGTAAAGACACATTCGACCGTACAACCGTTTACGGCATTTTCGAGGAGGGTCTTGTTTTGAGGCTGAATGGTACGAAGATTTTCGTACCAGAACTTTTGCGAGTTTTTTCCCTTTTTATTTGCTTGGATGAGCTAGGAGGGTTCTAAGAAAAACATTTTGTAAAGACACATTCGACCGTACAACCGTTTAGGGCATTTTCGGGGATGGTCACGTTTTGAGGCTAAATGGTACGAAGATTTTCGTACCAGAACTTTTGCGAGTTTTTTCCGTTTTTTGGCATGGATGAGCTAGTAGGGGCTTAAGAAAAACATTTTGTAAAGACACATTCGACCGTACAACCGTTTAGGCATTTTCGGGGATGGTCTCGTTTTTAGGCTAAATGGTACGAAGATTTTCGTACCAGAACTTTTGCGAGTTTTTTCCGTTTTTTTTTGCTCGGATGAGCTAGTAGGGGCCTAAGAAAAACATTTTGTAAAGACACATTCGACCGTACAACTGTTTAGGGAATTTTCGGGGATGGTCTCGTTTTGAGGCTGAATGGTACGAAGATTTTCGTACCAGAACTTTTATGAGTTTTTTCCGTTTTTTAGCATGGATGAGCTCGATTGAGCCTAAGAAAAACATTTTGTGAAGACACATTCGACCGTACAACCGTATAGGGCATTTTTCGGGGAGGGCCTCGTTTTGAGGTTAATGGTACGAAGATTTTCGTACCAGAACTTTTGCGAGTTTTTTCCATTTTTTTGCTTATATGAGCTAGTAGGTGCCTAAGAAAAACATTTTGTAAAGACACATTCGACCGTACAACCGTTTAGGGTATTTTCGGGGATGGTCTCGTTTTGAGGCTGAATCTTACGAAGTTTTTCGTAACAGAACTTTTGCGAGTTTTTTCCGGTTTTTTTTTGCTTGGATGCGCAAGTAGGGTCCTAAGAAAAATATTTTGTAAAGACAAATTCGACCGTACAACCGTTTAGGGTATTTTCGGGGAGGGTCTCGTTTTGAGGTTGAATGATACGAAGATTTTCGTACCAGAACCTTTGCGAGTTTTTTCCATTTTTTTGATTGTATGAGCTAGTAGGGGCCTAAGAAAAACATTTTGTAAAGACACATTCGACCGTACAACCGTTTAGGGCATTTTCGGGGATGGTCTCGTTTTTAGGCTAAATCGTACGAAGATTTTTGTAACAGAACTTTTGCGAGTTTTTTCCGTTTTTTTTGCTCGGATGAGCTAGTAGGGGCCTAAGAAAAACATTTTGTAAAGACACATTCGACCGTACAACCGTTTACGGCATTTTCGAGGAGGGTCTTGTTTTGAGGCTAAATGGTACGAAGATTTTCGTACCAGAACTTTTGCGAGTTTTTTCCCTTTTTATTTGCTTGGATGAGCTAGGAGGGTTCTAAGAAAAACATTTTGTAAAGACACATTAGACCGTACAACCGTTTAGGGCATTTTCGGGGATGATCTCGTTTTGAGGCTGAATGGTACGAAGATTTTCGTACCAGAACTTTTGCGAGTTTTTTCCGTTTTTTGGCATGGATGACCTAGTAGGGGCCTAAGAAAAACATTTTGTAAAGACACATTCGACCGTACAACCGTTTAGGCATTTTCGGGGATGGTCTCGTTTTTAGGCTAAATGGTACGAAGATTTTCGTACCAGAACTTTTGCGAGTTTTTTCCGTTTTTTTTTGCTCGGATGAGCTAGTAGGGGCCTAAGAAAAACATTTTGTAAAGACACATTCGACCGTACAACCGTTTACGGCATTTTCGAGGAGGGTCTTGTTTTGAGGCTGAATGGTACGAAGATTTTCGTACCAGAACTTTTGCGAGTTTTTTCCCTTTTTATTTGCTTGGATGAGCTAGTAGGGTTCTAAGAAAAACATTTTGTAAAGACACATTCGACCGTACAACCGTTTAGGGCATTTTCGGGGATGGTCTCGTTTTTAGGCTAAATGGTACGAAGATTTTCGTACCAGAACTTTTGCGAGTTTTTTCCCTTTTTTATGCTTGGATGAGCTAGTAGGGTCCAAAGAAAAACATTTTGTAAAAACACATTCGACCGTACAACCGTTTAGAGTATTTTCGTGGAGGGTCTCGTTTTGAGACCGAACTATACGAAGATTTTCGTACCAGAATCTTTTGCGAGTTTTTTCCATTTTTTTGCTTTAATGAGCTAGTACGGGCCTAAGAAAAACATTTTGTAAAGACAAATTCATCCGTACAACCGTTTAGGGTATTTTCGGGGAGGGTCTCGTTTTGAGGTTGAATGATACGAAGATTTTCGTACCAGAACCTTTGCGAGTTTTTTCCATTTTTTTGATTGTATGAGCTAGTAGGGGCCTAAGAAAAACATTTTGTAAAGACACATTCGACCGTACAACCGTTTAGGGCATTTTCGGGGATGGTCTCGTTTTTAGGCTAAATCGTACGAAGATTTTCGTAACAGAACTTTTGCGAGTTTTTTCCGTTTTTTTTGCTCGGATGAGCTAGTAGGGGCCTAAGAAAAACATTTTGTAAAGACACATTCGACCGTACAACCGTTTACGGCATTTTCGAGGAGGGTCTTGTTTTGAGGCTGAATGGTACGAAGATTTTCGTACCAGAACTTTTGCGAGTTTTTTCCCTTTTTATTTGCTTGGATGAGCTAGGAGGGTTCTAAGAAAAACATTTTGTAAAGACACATTCGACCGTACAACCGTTTAGGGTATTTTCGGGGATGGTCTCGTTTTGAGGCTGAATCTTACGAAGTTTTTCGTAACAGAACTTTTGCGAGTTTTTTCCGGTTTTTTTTTGCTTGGATGCGCAAGTAGGGTCTTAAGAAAAACATTTTGTAAAGACAAATTCGACCGTACAACCGTTTAGGGTATTTTCGGGGAGGGTCTCGTTTTGAGGTTGAATGATACGAAGATTTTCGTACCAGAACCTTTGCGAGTTTTTTCCATTTTTTTGATTGTATGAGCTAGTAGGGGCCTAAGAAAAACATTTTGTAAAGACACATTCGACCGTACAACCGTTTAGGGCATTTTCGGGGATGGTCTCGTTTTTTGGCTAAATGGTACGAAGATTTTCGTACCAGAACTTTTGCGAGTTTTTTCCCTTTTTATTTGCTTGGATGAGCTAGTAGGGTTCTAAGAAAAACATTTTGTACAGACATATTCGACCGTACAACCGTTTAGGGCATTTTCGGGGATGGTCTCGTTTTGAGGCTAAATGGTACGAAGATTTTCGTACCAGAACTTTTGCGAGTTTTTTCCATTTTTTTGATTGTATGAGCTAGTAGGGGCCTAAGAAAAACATTTTGTAAAGACACATTCGACCGTACAACCGTTTAGGCATTTTCGGGGATGGTCTCGTTTTTTGGCTAAATGGTACGAAGATTTTCGTACCAGAACTTTTGCGAGTTTTTTCCGTTTTTTTTTGCTCGGATGAGCTAGTAGGGGCCTAAGAAAAACATTTTGTAAAGACACATTCGACCGTACAACTGTTTAGGGAATTTTCGGGGATGGTCTCGTTTTGAGGCTGAATGGTACGAAGATTTTCGTACCAGAACTTTTGCGAGTTTTTTCCGTTTTTTGGCATGGATGAGCTCGATTGAGCCTAAGAAAAACATTTTGTGAAGATACATTCGACCGTACAACCGTATAGGGCATTTTTCGGGGAGGGCCTCGTTTTGAGGTTAATGGTACGAAGATTTTCGTACCAGAACTTTTGCGAGTTTTTTCCATTTTTTTGCTTGTATGAGCTAGTAGGTGCCTAAGAAAAACATTTTGTAAAGACAAATTCAACCGTACAACCGTTTAGGGTATTTTCGGGGAGGGTCTCGTTTTGAGGCTGAATCTTACGATGTTTTTCGTAACAGAACTTTTGCGAGTTTTTTCCGGTTTTTTTTGCTTGGATGCGCAAGTAGGGTCCTAAGAAAAACATTTTGTAAAGACAAATTCGACCGTACAACCGTTTAGGGTATTTTCGGGGAGGGTCTCGTTTTGAGGTTGAATGATACGAAGATTTTCGTACCAGAACCTTTGCGAGTTTTTTCCATTTTTTTGATTGTATGAGCTAGTAGGGGCCTAAGAAAAACATTTTGTAAAGACATATTCGACCCTACAACCGTTTAGGGCATTTTCGGGGATGGTCTCGTTTTGAGGCTGAATGGTACGAAGATTTTTGTACCAGAACTTTTGCGAGTTTTTTCCGTTTTTTGGCATGGATGACCTAGAAGGGGCCTAAGAAAAACATTTTGTAAAGACACATTCGACCGTACAACCGTTTAGGCATTTTCGGGGATGGTCTCGTTTTTAGGCTAAATGGTACGAAGATTTTCGTACCAGAACTTTTGCGAGTTTTTTCCCTTTTTTTATGCTTGGATGAGCTAGTAGGGTCCAAAGAAAAACATTTTGTAAAAACACATTCGACCGTACAACCGTTTAGAGTATTTTCGTGGAGGGTCTCGTTTTGAGACCGAACTATACGAAGATTTTCGTACCAGAATCTTTTGCGAGTTTTTTCCATTTTTTTGCTTTAATGAGCTAGTACGGGCCTAAGAAAAACATTTTGTAAAGACAAATTCATCCGTACAACCGTTTAGGGTATTTTCGGGGAGGGTCTCGTTTTGAGGTTGAATGATACGAAGATTTTCGTACCAGAACCTTTGCGAGTTTTTTCCATTTTTTTGATTGTATGAGCTAGTAGGGGCCTAAGAAAAACATTTTGTAAAGACACATTCGACCGTATAACCGTTTAGGGCATTTTCGGGGATGGTCTCGTTTTTAGGCTAAATCGTACGAAGATTTTCGTAACAGAACTTTTGCGAGTTTTTTCCATTTTTTTTGCTCGGATGAGCTAGTAGGGGCCTAAGAAAAACATTTTGTAAAGACACATTCGACCGTACAACCGTTTACGGTATTTTCGAGGAGGGTCTTGTTTTGAGGCTGAATGGTACGAAGATTTTCGTACCAGAACTTTTGCGAGTTTTTTCCCTTTTTATTTGCTTGGATGAGCTAGGAGGGTTCTAAGAAAAACATTTTGTAAAGACACATTCGACCGTACAACCGTTTAGGGCATTTTCGGGGATGGTCTCGTTTTGAGGCTAAATGGTACGAAGATTTTCGTACCAGAACTTTTGCGAGTTTTTTCCGTTTTTTGGCATGGATGAGCTAGTAGGGGCTTAAGAAAAACATTTTGTAAAGACACATTCGACCGTACAACCGTTTAGGCAATTTCGGGGATGGTCTCGTTTTTAGGCTAAATGGTACGAAGATTTTCGTACCAGAACTTTTGCGAGTTTTTTCCGTTTTTTTTTGCTCGGATGAGCTAGTAGGGGCCTAAGAAAAACATTTTGTAAAGACACATTCGACCGTACAACTGTTTAGGGAATTTTCGGGGATGGTCTCGTTTTGAGGCTGAATGGTACAAAGATTTTCGTACCAGAACTTTTGCGAGTTTTTTCCGTTTTTTAGCATGGATGAGCTCGATTGAGCCTAAGAAAAACATTTTGTGAAGACACATTCGACCGTACAACCGTATAGGGCATTTTTCGGGGAGGGCCTCGTTTTGAGGTTAATGGTACGAAGATTTTCGTACCAGAACTTTTGTGAGTTTTTTCCATTTTTTTGCTTGTATGAGCTAGTAGGTGCCTAAGAAAAACATTTTGTAAAGACACATTCGACCGTACAACCATTTAGGGCATTTTCGGGGATGGTCTCGTTTTTAGGCTAAATCGTACGAAGATTTTTGTAACAGAACTTTTGTGAGTTTTTTCCGTTTTTTTTGCTCGGATGAGCTAGTAGGGGCCTAAGAAAAACATTTTGTAAAGACACATTCGACCGTACAACCGTTTACGGCATTTTCGAGGAGGGTCTTGTTTTGAGGCTGAATGGTACGAAGATTTTCGTACCAGAACTTTTGCGAGTTTTTTCCCTTTTTATTTGCTTGGATGAGCTAGTAGGGTTCTAAGAAAAACATTTTGTAAAGACACATTCGACCGTACAACCGTTTAGGGCATTTTCGGGGATGGTCTCGTTTTTAGGCTAAATGGTACGAAGATTTTCGTACCAGAACTTTTGCGAGTTTTTTCCCTTTTTTTATGCTTGGATGAGCTAGTAGCGTCCAAAGAAAAACATTTTGTAAAAACACATTCGACCGTACAACCGTTTAGAGTATTTTCGTGGAGGGTCTCGTTTTGAGGCTAAATGGTACGAAGATTTTCGTACCAGAACTTTTGTGAGTTTTTTCCATTTTTTTGCTTGTATGAGCTAGTAGGTGCCTAAGAAAAACATTTTGTAAAGACACATTCGACCGTACAACCATTTAGGGCATTTTCGGGGATGGTCTCGTTTTTAGGCTAAATCGTACGAAGATTTTTGTAACAGAACTTTTGTGAGTTTTTTCCGTTTTTTTTGCTCGGATGAGCTAGTAGGGGCCTAAGAAAAACATTTTGTAAAGACAAATTCATCCGTACAACCGTTTAGGGTATTTTCGGGGAGGGTCTCGTTTTGAGGTTGAATGATACGAAGATTTTCGTACCAGAACCTTTGCGAGTTTTTTCCATTTTTTTGATTGTATGAGCTAGTAGGGGCCTAAGAAAAACATTTTGTAAAGACACATTCGACCGTACAACCGTTTAGGGCATTTTCGGGGATGGTCTCGTTTTTAGGCTAAATCGTACGAAGATTTTCGTAACAGAACTTTTGCGAGTTTTTTCCGTTTTTTTTGCTCGGATGAGCTAGTAGGGGCCTAAGAAAAACATTTTGTAAAGACACATTCGACCGTACAACCGTTTACGGCATTTTCGAGGAGGGTCTTGTTTTGAGGCTGAATGGTACGAAGATTTTCGTACCAGAACTTTTGCGAGTTTTTTCCCTTTTTATTTGCTTGGATGAGCTAGGAGGGTTCTAAGAAAAACATTTTGTAAAGACACATTCGACCGTACAACCGTTTAGGGCATTTTCGGGGATGGTCACGTTTTGAGGCTAAATGGTACGAAGATTTTCGTACCAGAACTTTTGCGAGTTTTTTCCGTTTTTTGGCATGGATGAGCTAGTAGGGGCTTAAGAAAAACATTTTGTAAAGACACATTCGACCGTACAACCGTTTAGGCATTTTCGGGGATGGTCTCGTTTTTAGGCTAAATGGTACGAAGATTTTCGTACCAGAACTTTTGCGAGTTTTTTCCGTTTTTTTTTGCTCGGATGAGCTAGTAGGGGCCTAAGAAAAACATTTTGTAAAGACACATTCGACCGTACAACTGTTTAGGGAATTTTCGGGGATGGTCTCGTTTTGAGGCTGAATGGTACGAAGATTTTCGTACCAGAACTTTTATGAGTTTTTTCCGTTTTTTAGCATGGATGAGCTCGATTGAGCCTAAGAAAAACATTTTGTGAAGACACATTCGACCGTACAACCGTATAGGGCATTTTTCGGGGAGGGCCTCGTTTTGAGGTTAATGGTACGAAGATTTTCGTACCAGAACTTTTGCGAGTTTTTTCCATTTTTTTGCTTATATGAGCTAGTAGGTGCCTAAGAAAAACATTTTGTAAAGACACATTCGACCGTACAACCGTTTAGGGTATTTTCGGGGATGGTCTCGTTTTGAGGCTGAATCTTACGAAGTTTTTCGTAACAGAACTTTTGCGAGTTTTTTCCGGTTTTTTTTTGCTTGGATGCGCAAGTAGGGTCCTAAGAAAAATATTTTGTAAAGACAAATTCGACCGTACAACCGTTTAGGGTATTTTCGGGGAGGGTCTCGTTTTGAGGTTGAATGATACGAAGATTTTCGTACCAGAACCTTTGCGAGTTTTTTCCATTTTTTTGATTGTATGAGCTAGTAGGGGCCTAAGAAAAACATTTTGTAAAGACACATTCGACCGTACAACCGTTTAGGGCATTTTCGGGGATGGTCTCGTTTTTAGGCTAAATCGTACGAAGATTTTTGTAACAGAACTTTTGCGAGTTTTTTCCGTTTTTTTTGCTCGGATGAGCTAGTAGGGGCCTAAGAAAAACATTTTGTAAAGACACATTCGACCGTACAACCGTTTACGGCATTTTCGAGGAGGGTCTTGTTTTGAGGCTAAATGGTACGAAGATTTTCGTACCAGAACTTTTGCGAGTTTTTTCCCTTTTTATTTGCTTGGATGAGCTAGGAGGGTTCTAAGAAAAACATTTTGTAAAGACACATTAGACCGTACAACCGTTTAGGGCATTTTCGGGGATGATCTCGTTTTGAGGCTGAATGGTACGAAGATTTTCGTACCAGAACTTTTGCGAGTTTTTTCCGTTTTTTGGCATGGATGACCTAGTAGGGGCCTAAGAAAAACATTTTGTAAAGACACATTCGACCGTACAACCGTTTAGGCATTTTCGGGGATGGTCTCGTTTTTAGGCTAAATGGTACGAAGATTTTCGTACCAGAACTTTTGCGAGTTTTTTCCGTTTTTTTTGCTCGGATGAGCTAGTAGGGGCCTAAGAAAAACATTTTGTAAAGACACATTCGACCGTACAACCGTTTACGGCATTTTCGAGGAGGGTCTTGTTTTGAGGCTGAATGGTACGAAGATTTTCGTACCAGAACTTTTGCGAGTTTTTTCCCTTTTTATTTGCTTGGATGAGCTAGTAGGGTTCTAAGAAAAACATTTTGTAAAGACACATTCGACCGTACAACCGTTTAGGGCATTTTCGGGGATGGTCTCGTTTTTAGGCTAAATGGTACGAAGATTTTCGTACCAGAACTTTTGCGAGTTTTTTCCCTTTTTTATGCTTGGATGAGCTAGTAGGGTCCAAAGAAAAACATTTTGTAAAAACACATTCGACCGTACAACCGTTTAGAGTATTTTCGTGGAGGGTCTCGTTTTGAGACCGAACTATACGAAGATTTTCGTACCAGAATCTTTTGCGAGTTTTTTCCATTTTTTTGCTTTAATGAGCTAGTACGGGCCTAAGAAAAACATTTTGTAAAGACAAATTCATCCGTACAACCGTTTAGGGTATTTTCGGGGAGGGTCTCGTTTTGAGGTTGAATGATACGAAGATTTTCGTACCAGAACCTTTGCGAGTTTTTTCCATTTTTTTGATTGTATGAGCTAGTAGGGGCCTAAGAAAAACATTTTGTAAAGACACATTCGACCGTACAACCGTTTAGGGCATTTTCGGGGATGGTCTCGTTTTTAGGCTAAATCGTACGAAGATTTTCGTAACAGAACTTTTGCGAGTTTTTTCCGTTTTTTTTGCTCGGATGAGCTAGTAGGGGCCTAAGAAAAACATTTTGTAAAGACACATTCGACCGTACAACCGTTTACGGCATTTTCGAGGAGGGTCTTGTTTTGAGGCTGAATGGTACGAAGATTTTCGTACCAGAACTTTTGCGAGTTTTTTCCCTTTTTATTTGCTTGGATGAGCTAGGAGGGTTCTAAGAAAAACATTTTGTAAAGACACATTCGACCGTACAACCGTTTAGGGTATTTTCGGGGATGGTCTCGTTTTGAGGCTGAATCTTACGAAGTTTTTCGTAACAGAACTTTTGCGAGTTTTTTCCGGTTTTTTTTTGCTTGGATGCGCAAGTAGGGTCTTAAGAAAAACATTTTGTAAAGACAAATTCGACCCTACAACCGTTTAGGGTATTTTCGGGGAGGGTCTCGTTTTGAGGTTGAATGATACGAAGATTTTCGTACCAGAACCTTTGCGAGTTTTTTCCATTTTTTTGATTGTATGAGCTAGTAGGGGCCTAAGAAAAACATTTTGTAAAGACACATTCGACCGTACAACCGTTTAGGGCATTTTCGGGGATGGTCTCGTTTTTTGGCTAAATGGTACGAAGATTTTCGTACCAGAACTTTTGCGAGTTTTTTCCCTTTTTATTTGCTTGGATGAGCTAGTAGGGTTCTAAGAAAAACATTTTGTACAGACATATTCGACCGTACAACCGTTTAGGGCATTTTCGGGGATGGTCTCGTTTTGAGGCTAAATGGTACGAAGATTTTCGTACCAGAACTTTTGCGAGTTTTTTCCATTTTTTTGATTGTATGAGCTAGTAGGGGCCTAAGAAAAACATTTTGTAAAGACACATTCGACCGTACAACCGTTTAGGCATTTTCGGGGATGGTCTCGTTTTTTGGCTAAATGGTACGAAGATTTTCGTACCAGAACTTTTGCGAGTTTTTTCCGTTTTTTTTTGCTCGGATGAGCTAGTAGGGGCCTAAGAAAAACATTTTGTAAAGACACATTCGACCGTACAACCGTACAACCGTTTA
The DNA here is from genome assembly GCA_964016875.1 of Fallopia convolvulus. Lineage (NCBI taxonomy): Eukaryota > Viridiplantae > Streptophyta > Magnoliopsida > Caryophyllales > Polygonaceae > Fallopia > Fallopia convolvulus. Next base: position 11,817,480 of record OZ024733.1, on the reverse strand, counting down.
CGGCATTTTCGAGGAGGGTCTCGTTTTGAGGCTAAATGGTACGAAGATTTTCGTACCAGAACTTTTGCGAGTTTTTTCCCTTTTTATTTGCTTGGATGAGCTAGTAGGGTTCTAAGAAAAACATTTTGTAAAGACACATTCGACCGTACAACCGTTTAGGGCATTTTCGGGGATGGTCTCGTTTTGAGGCTAAATGGTAAGAAGATTTTCGTACCAGAACTTTTGCGAGTTTTTTCCGTTTTTTGGCATGGATGAGCTAGTAGGGGCTTAAGAAAAACATTTTGTAAAGACACATTCGACCGTACAACCGTTTAGGCATTTTCGGGGATGGTCTCGTTTTTAGGCTAAATGGTACGAAGATTTTCGTACCAGAACTTTTGCGAGTTTTTTCCGTTTTTTTTTGCTCGGATGAGCTAGTAGGGGCCTAAGAAAAACATTTTGTAAAGACACATTCGACCGTACAACTGTTTAGGGAATTTTCGGGGATGGTCTCGTTTTGAGGCTGAATGGTACGAAGATTTTCGTACCAGAACTTTTGCGAGTTTTTTCCGTTTTTTAGCATGGATGAGCTCGATTGAGCCTAAGAAAAACATTTTGTGAAGACACATTCGACCGTACAACCGTATAGGGCATTTTTCGGGGAGGGCCTCGTTTTGAGGTTAATGGTACGAAGATTTTCGTACCAGAACTTTTGCGAGTTTTTTCCATTTTTTTTCTTGTATGAGCTAGTAGGTGCCTAAGAAAAACATTTTGTAAAGACACATTCGACCGTACAACCGTTTAGGGTATTTTCGGGGATGGTCTCGTTTTGAGGCTGAATCTTACGAAGTTTTTCGTAACAGAACTTTTGCGAGTTTTTTCCGGTTTTTTTTGCTTGGATGCGCAAGTAGGGTCCTAAGAAAAACATTTTGTAAAGACAAATTCGACCGTACAACCGTTTAGGGTATTTTCGGGGAGGGTCTCGTTTTGAGGCTGAAATATACGAAGATTTTCGTACCAGAACTTTTGCGAGTTTTTTCCGTTTTTTTTTGCTCGGATGAGCTAGTAGGGGCCTAAGAAAAACATTTTGTAAAGACACATTCGACCGTACAACTGTTTAGGGAATTTTCGGGGATGGTCTCGTTTTGAGGCTGAATGGTACGAAGATTTTCGTACCAGAACTTTTGCGAGTTTTTTCCATTTTTTTGCTTGTATGAGCTAGTAGGTGCCTAAGAAAAACATTTTGTAAAGACACATTCGACCGTACAACCGTTTAGGGTATTTTCGGGGATGGTCTCGTTTTGAGGCTGAATCTTACGAAGTTTTTCGTAACAGAACTTTTGCGAGTTTTTTCCGGATTTTTTTGCTTGGATGCGCAAGTAGGGTCCTAAGAAAAACATTTTGTAAAGACAAATTCGACCGTACAACCGTTTAGGGTATTTTCGGGGAGGGTCTCGTTTTGAGGTTGAATGATACGAAGATTTTCGTACCAGAACTTTTGCGAGTTTTTTCCATTTTTTTTCTTGTATGAGCTAGTAGGTGCCTAAGAAAAACATTTTGTAAAGACACATTCGACCGTACAACCGTTTAGGGTATTTTCGGGGAGGGTCTCGTTTTGAGGCTGAATTATACGAAGATTTTCGTACCAGAACTTATGCGAGTTTTTTCCATTTTTTTGCTTGTATGAGCTAGTAGGGGCCTAAGAAAAACATTTTTTTAAAGACACATAGGACCGTACAACCGTTTAGGGTATTTTCGGGGAGGGTCTCGTTTTGAGGTTGAATGATACGAAGATTTTCGTACCAGAACCTTTGCGAGTTTTTTCCATTTTTTTGATTGTATGAGCTAGTAGGGGCCTAAGAAAAACATTTTGTAAAGACACATTCGACCGTACAACCGTTTAGGGCATTTTCGGGGATGGTCTCGTTTTTAGGCTAAATCGTACGAAGATTTTTGTAACAGAACTTTTGCGAGTTTTTTCCGTTTTTTTTGCTCGGATGAGCTAGTAGGGGCCTAAGAAAAACATTTTGTAAAGACACATTCGACCGTACAACCGTTTATGGCATTTTCGAGGAGGGTCTTGTTTTGAGGCTGAATGGTACGAAGATTTTCGTACCAGAACTTTTGCGAGTTTTTTCCCTTTTTATTTGCTTGGATGAGCTAGTAGGGTTCTAAGAAAAACATTTTGTAAAGACACATTCGACCGTACAACCGTTTAGGGCATTTTCGGGGATGGTCTCGTTTTGAGGCTAAATGGTACGAAGATTTTCGTACCAGAACTTTTGCGAGTTTTTTCCGTTTTTTGGCATGGATGAGCTAGTAGGGGCTTAAGAAAAACATTTTGTAAAGACACATTCGACCGTGCAACCGTTTAGGCATTTTCGGGCATGGTCTCGTTTTTAGGCTAAATGGTACGAAGATTTTCGTACCAGAACTTTTGCGAGTTTTTTCCGTTTTTTTTTGCTCGGATGAGCTAGTAGGGGCCTAAGAAAAACATTTTGTAAAGACACATTCGACCGTACAACTGTTTAGGGAATTTTCGGGGATGGTCTCGTTTTGAGGCTGAATGGTACGAAGATTTTCGTACCAGAACTTTTGCGAGTTTTTTCCGTTTTTTGGCATGGATGAGCTCGATTGAGCCTAAGAAAAACATTTTGTGAAGACACATTCGACCGTACAACCGTATAGTGCATTTTTCGGGGAGGGCCTCGTTTTGAGGTTAATGGTACGAAGATATTCGTACCAGAACTTTTGCGAGTTTTTTCCATTTTTTTGCTTGTATGAGCTAGTAGGTGCCTAAGAAAAACATTTTTTAAAGACACATTCGACCGTACAACCGTTTAGGGCATTTTCGGGGATGGTCTCGTTTTGAGGCTAAATGGTACGAAGATTTTCGTACCAGAACTTTTGCGAGTTTTTTCCGTTTTTTGGCATGGATGAGCTAGTAGGGGCTTAAGAAAAACATTTTGTAAAGACACATTCGACCGTACAACCGTTTAGGCATTTTCGGGGATGGTCTCGTTTTTTGGCTAAATGGTACGAAGATTTTCGTACCAGAACTTTTGCGAGTTTTTTCCGTTTTTTTTGCTCGGATGAGCTAGTAGGGGCCTAAGAAAAACATTTTGTAAAGACACATTCGACCGTACAACTGTTTAGGGAATTTTCGGGGATGGTCTCGTTTTGAGGCTGAATGGTACGAAGATTTTCGTACCAGAACTTTTGCGAGTTTTTTCCGTTTTTTGGCATGGATGAGCTCGATTGAGCCTAAGAAAAACATTTTGTGAAGACACATTCGACCGTACAACCGTATAGGGCATTTTTCGGGGAGGGCCTCGTTTTGAGGTTAATGGTACGAAGATTTTCGTACCAGAACTTTTGCGAGTTTTTTCCATTTTTTTGCTTGTATGAGCTAGTAGGTGCCTAAGAAAAACATTTTGTAAAGACACATTCGACCGTACAACTGTTTAGGGTATTTTCGGGGATGGTCTCGTTTTGAGGCTGAATCTTACGAAGTTTTTCGTAACAGAACTTTTGCGAGTTTTTTCCGGTTTTTTTTGCTTGGATGCGCAAGTAGGGTCCTAAGAAAAACATTTTGTAAAGACACATTCGACCGTACAACCGTTTAGAGTATTTTCGGGGAGGGTCTCGTTTTGAGGCTGAAATATACGAAGATTTTCGTACCAGAACTTTTGCGAGTTTTTTCCATTTTTTTTGCTTGAATGAGCTAGTAGGGGCCTAAGAAAAACATTTTTTAAAGACACATTCGACCGTACAACCGTTTAGTGTATTTTCGGGGAGGGTCTCGTTTTGAGGTTGAATGATCAAAGATTTTCGTACCAGAACCTTTGCGAGTTTTTTCCATTTTTTTGATTGCATGAGCTAGTAGGGGCCTAAGAAAAACATTTTGTAAAGACACATTCGACCGTACAACCGTTTAGGGTATTTTCGGGGATAGTCTCGTTTTGAGGCTAAATGGTACGAAGATTTTCGTACCAGAACTTTTGCGAGTTTTTTCCCTTTTTTTTGCTCGGATGAGCTAGTAGGGGCCTAAGAAAAACATTTTGTAAAGACACATTCGACCGTACAACCGTTTAGGGCATTTTCGGGGAGGGTCTCGTTTTGAGGCTGAATGGTACGAAGTTTTTCGTACCAGAACTTTTGCGAATTTTTTCCGTTTTTTTTGCTTGGATGAGCTAGTAGGGTCCTAAGAAAAACATTTTGTAAAGACACATTCGACCGTACAACCGTTTAGGGTATTTTCGGGGATGGTCTCGTTTTGAGGCTGAATGGTACGAAGATTTTCGTACCAGAACTTTTGCGAGTTTTTTCCGTTTTTTAGCATGGATGACCTAGTAGGGGCCTAAGAAAAACATTTTGTAAAGACACATTCGACCGTACAACCGTTTAGGCATTTTCGGGGATGGTCTCGTTTTTAGGCTAAATGGTACGAAGATTTTCGTACCAGAACTTTTGCGAGTTTTTTCCGTTTTTTTTTTGCTCGGATGAGCTAGTAGGGGCCTAAGAAAAACATTTTGTAATGACACATTCGACCGTACAACTGCTTAGAGCATTTTCGGGGATGATCTCGTTTTGAGGCTGAATGGTACGAAGATTTTCGTTCTAGAACTTTTGCCAGTTTTTTCCATTTTTTGGCATGGATGAGCTAGTTGGAGCCTAAGAAAAACATTTTTTAAAGACACATTCGACCGTACAACCGTTTAGGGCATTTTCGGGGAGGGTCTCGTTTTGAGGTTAATGGTACGAAGATTTTCGTACCAGAACTTTTGCGAGTTTTTTCCATTTTTTTGCTTGTATGAGCTAGTAGGTGCCTAAGAAAAACATTTTGTAAATACACATTCGACCGTACAACCGTTTAGGGCATTTTCGGGGATGGTTTCGTTTTTAGGCTAAATGGTACGAAGATTTTCGTAACAGAACTTTTGCGAGTTTTTTCCGTTTGTTTTTTGCTTGGATGAGCTTGTAGGGGCCTAAGAAAAACATTTTGTAAAGACACATTCGACCGTACAACCGTTTACGGCATTTTCGAGGAGGGTCTCGTTTTGAGGCTGAATGGTACGAAAATCTTCGTACCAAAACTTTTGCGAGTTTTTTCAGTTTTTTTTGCTCGGATGAGCAAGTAGGGGCCTAAGAAAAACATTTTGTAAACACACATTCGACCGTACAACCGTTTAGGGCATTTGCGGGGAGGGTCTCGTTTTGAGGCTGAATGGTATGAAGATTTTCGTACCAGAACTTTTGCGAGTTTTTTCCATTTTTTTGCTTGTATGAGCTAGTAGGGGCCTAAGAAAAACAATTTTTAAAGACACATACGAACGTACAACCGTTTAGGGTATTTTCGGGGAGGGTCTCGTTTTGAGGTTGAATGATACGAAGATTTTCGTACCAGAACCTTTGCGAGTTTTTTTCCATTTTTTTGATTGTATGAGCTAGTAGGGGCCTAAGAAAAACATTTTGTAAACACACATTCGACCGTACAACCGTTTAGGGCATTTTCGGGGATGGTCTCGTTTTGAGGCTGAATTGATGCAGTGAAGCCTACCATGTCTCCAACTGACGTCGATGAGTTGATTCGAGTGCCTTCTGACGGACCAATTACAAGAAGTCGAGCTAAGAAGATTGCTCAAGGCACAACAACAATCTTGGTTCGATTGGCAGCTGTTCTTGAAGAGCCAACTAAGTCAAGATGGGTCTCGTGCATTCGACATCAATTGAGCCCGGATTCAATGGATTAAACTCAAGGGGCCGAAATTCACTATTTCCTTATTTAGAAACATGTATTAGTTTGTCTCACTTTAGGGCTGAATTTAGTAAGTGACCGGGTGAGATAAATTGGTATATGGGTCAAAGTCAACCCTTTGACTTGACCATTCTAAGTAAGAGAAAATATCTTATTTAATTTAATTATAGGCGTGTGCTTTTAATTTAATAATGTAGAGAAATCAGCCAATAGGCTTATGTTAGTTGGTTGATCTTCTCGCTCTTGGCTGTTAGGGATATTTTTAGTCTGTTTTGGATATTTTATAGTTGTTAGGATATTTTCCTTAAATAAATAAATCAGCCATGATTTATTTTATTTAAGGGGAATCTAGATAGATATTATTAGATATTTTATTATATCTTGGGAAGCAAGATAAGGAGGCCTAATCTATCATCCTAGGGCCGGCCACCTTAACTCCTTGCTCCCCAAGTAATAGCTTTTGTATTCTCTATTTATACTTTGCATATTTCATTCAATAAAATCAGCTTGAGAGAGATTAAACCCAAATTGGTTTAATCTATCTCTTGGGCTCAAAAACAACAACTTGTGTTTGCTAGCAATTGGAGTTCGAAATCATCATCATCAATCTCGAAATTCTCTCTCTTTGTTTGTTCGTAATTTGATTGATTGGGTTAATCAATTGAGGTTGTTCTAGAAGTGATTGTTAAAGATCATTCTAGTTTATCAATCAGATTTAGCGTTAGAGCCAATCTGATTGAACTATCAAAATTGATTGTTCAATTTATCAAATCAGTTTGTTTGTTCATAATTCATACTCGAGTTCTTCAGGTTACTTGCGCAATAAGTTTCTCACTTTGAAAGCATTGTAGGATCGAATCTGAAGTTACAAGGCAAGATCGGGATCGTGTGGGTCATATACGAGGTTTCTACGGAGGATTCCGGGGCAATCACGTATCAAGTGGTATCAGAGCATAAGAAAGGCAAAGAGAATGTGGTAGCTGACGCCCTTTCGCGCAGGTATGTTCTCTTGAACCAATGTGATGTTAAGATCCTTGGATTTGCAATGATTAGGGAATTGTATGCTAGTGATCCTCACTTTGCTGAAATTTATAAGAATTGCATGTCTAGGGGAGAAATAGATACCTACTTTATTGATGATGGATACTTGTTTAAAGCTGGTAAATTGTGCATTCCTTCATCTAGTATACGTAGGCTTCTAACTAAAGAGGTTCATGAATCAAGAGGACATAGGGGTTTAGAAAAGACTTTAGAAGGATTAAAAGAACACTACTTTTGGCCTAAAATGAGTAACTATGTGCTTAGATTTGTCAAGAGTTGTGTTGTTTGTGCTAAAGCTAAGTCTAGACTTATTCCCCATGGTTTATATCAGCCTTTGCCTATTCCTAGTTCACCTTGGGAGGACATTTCTATGGACTTCATTGTAGGATTGCCTAGAACTAGGAAGGGTAGAGATTCTATCTTTGTGGTAGTAGACCGATTTTCCAAAATGGCTCATTTTATTCCTTATCACACGACTGATGATGCTGTGCATGTTGCTGATTTGTTCTTTAGAGAAATTGTTAGATTGCATGGCATTCCTTGTTCTATTGTTTCAGATCGTGATGCTAAGTTTTTGAGTTATTTTTGGAAGAGTCTGTGGTCTAAATTGGGAACTAAATTGCTATTTTCTACCTCATGTCATCCACAAACTGATGGGCAAACTGAAGTTACTAATAGAACGTTAGGGGTTTTACTTAGAACTATGCTTAAAGCTAACCTCAAACGTTGGGAAGATGTTTTGCCTTTTGTGGAGTTTGCTTATAACAGGTCAATCCATTCAGCTACAAAAATGACCCCTTTTGAGGTTGTTTATGGGCTGAATTCGAGGACTCCAGTGGATTTGACGCCTCAGCCATACAAGGGAAAGGAGAGTTTTGAAGCTGACAAGCGGGTTGAGTTTGTGAAGAAGCTACATGAGAGGACAAAGATGCACTTGGAGAGGAAATCCATGAAGTACAAGGCCCATGCTGATAAGGGTCGAAAACAGGTTATCTTTGAAGAAGGAGATCTTGTTTGGGTGCATCTAAGGAAGGAAAGGTTCCCAAATCAAAGGAAGAACAAGTTAGATTAGAGAGGAGATGGACCATTTCGTATCATCAGAAGAATCGGCCCTAATGCTTATCATGTTGACATGCCTGGTGAGTATGGTGTCCATCCGACTTTTAATGTGGCTGATCTATCTCTTTATGTGCCAGATTTTGATTCAAACGTCGAATCAGAGACGATTCGAGCTCAAGTGGAGGAGAATGATGCAGTGAAGCCTGCCATGTCTCCAACCGACGTCGATGAGTTGATTCAAGTGCCTTCTGATGAACCAATTATAAGAAGTCGAGCTAAGAAGATTGCTCAAGGCACAACAACAATCTTGGTTCGATTGGCAGCTGTTCTTGAAGAGCCAACCAAGTAAAGATGGGTCTCGTGCATTCGACATCAATTGAGCCCGGATTCAATGGATTAAACTCAAGGGGCCGAAATTCACTATTTCCTTATTTAGAAACATGTATTAGTTTGTCTCACTTTAGGGCTGAATTTAGTAAGTGACCGGGTGAGATAAATTGGTATATGGGTCAAAGTCAACCCTTTGACTTGACCATTCTAAGTAAGAGAAAATATCTTATTTATTTTAATTATAGGCGTGTGCTTTTAATTTATTAATGTAGAGAAATCAGCCAATAGGCTTATGTTAGTTGGTTGATCTTCTCTCTCTTGGTTGTTAGAGATATTTTTAGTTTGTTTTGGATATTTTATAGTTGTTAGGATATTTTCCTTAAATAAATAAATCAGCCATGATTTATTTAATTTAAGGGGAATCTAGATAGATATTATTAGATATTTTATTATATCTTGGGAAGCAAGATAAGGAGGCCTAATCTATCATCCTAGGGCCGGCCACCTTAACTCCTTGCTCCCCAAGTAATAGCTTTTGTATTCTCTATTTATACTTTGCATATTTCATTCAATAAAATCAGCTTGAGAGAGATTAAACCCAAATTGGTTTAATCTATCTCTTTGGCTCAAAAACAACAACTTGTGTTTCCTAGCAATTGGAGTTCGAAATCATCATCATCAATCTCGAAATTCTCTCTCTTTGTTTGTTCGTAATTTGATTGATTGGGTTAATCAATTGAGGTTGTTCTAGAAGTGATGGTTAAAGATCATTCTAGTTTATCAATCAGATTTAGCATTAGAGCCAATCTGATTGAACTATCAAAATTGATTGTTCAATTTATCAAATCAGTTTGTTTGTTCAAAATTCATACTCGAGTTCTTCAGGTTACTTGCGCACTAAGTTTCTCACTTTGACAACATTGTAGGATCGAATCAGAAGTTACAAGGCAAGATCGGGATCGTGTGGGTCATATACGAGGTTTCTATGGAGGATTCCGGGGCAATCACGTATCATGAATGGTACGAAGATTTTCATACCAGAACTTTTGCGAGTTTTTTCCGTTTTTTGGCATGGATGAGCTAGTAGGGGCCTAAAAAAAACATTTTGTAAAGACACATTCGACCGTACAACCGTTTAGGCATTTTCGGGGATGGTCTCGTTTTTAGGCTAAATGGTACAAAGATTTTCGTACCAGAACTTTTGCGAGTTTTTTCCCTTTTTTTTTGCTCGGATGAGCTAGTAGGGTCCTAAGAAAAACATTTTGTAAAGACACATTCGACCGTACAACTGTTTAGGGCATTTTCGGGGATGGTCTCGTTCTGAGGCTGAATGGTACGAAGATTTTCGTACCAGAACTTTTGCGAGTTTTTTCCGTTTTTTGGCATGGATGAGCTAGTTGGAGCCTAAGAAAAACATTTTGTAAAGACACATTCGACCGTACAACCGTTTAGGGCATTTTCGGGGAGGGTCTCGTTTTGAGGTTAATGGTATGAAGATTTTCGTACCAGAACTTTTGCGAGTTTTTTCCCTTTTTTTTGCTCGGATGAGCTAGTAGGGGCCTAAGAAAAACATTTTGTAAAGACACATTCGACCGTACAACCGTTTAGGGCATTTTCGGAGGGGGTCTCGTTTTGAGGCTGAATGGTACGAAGATTTTCGTACCAGAACTTTTGCGAGTTTTTTCCGTTTTTTTTGCTTGGATGAGCTAGTAGGGTCCTAAGAAAAACATTTTGTAAAGACACATTCGACCGTACAACCGTTTAGGGCACTTTAGGGGATGGTCTCGTTTTGAGGCTGAATGGTACGAAGATTTTCGTACCAGAACTTTTGCGAGTTTTTTCCGTTTTTTGGCATGGATGAGCTAGTAGGGGCCTAAGAAAAACATTTTGTAAAGACACATTTGACCGTACAACCGTTTAGGCATTTTCGGGGATGGTCTCGTTTTTAGGCTAAATGGTACGAAGATTTTCGTACCAGAACTTTTGCGAGTTTTTTCCGTTTTTTTTTGCTCGGATGAGCTAGTAGGGGCCTAAAAAAAACAGTTTGTAAAGACACATTTGACCGTACAACTGTTTAGGGCATTTTCGGGGATGGTCTCGTTTTGAGGCTGAATGGTACGAAGATTTTCTTACCAGAACTTTTGCGAGTTTTTTCCGTTTTTTGGCATGGATGAGCTAGTTGGAGCCTAAGAAAAACATTTTGTAAAGACACATTCGACCGTACACCCGTTTAGGACATTTTCGGGGAGGGTCTCGTTTTGAGGTTAATGGTACGAAAATTTTCGTACCAGAACTTTTGCGAGTTTTTTCCATTTTTTTGCTTGTATGAGCTAGTAGGTGCCTAAGAAAAACATTTTGTAAATACACATCCGACCGTACAACCGTTTAGGGCATTTTCGGGGATGGTCTCGTTTTTAGGCTAAATGGTACGAAGATTATTGTGCCAGAACTTTTGCGAGTTTTTTTTGTTTTTTTGCGTGGATGAGCTAGTAGGGGCCTAAGAAAAACATTTTGTAAAGACACATTCGACCGTACAACCGTTTAGGACATTTTCGGGGAGGGTCTTGTTTTGAGGCTGAATGGTACGAAAATCTTCGTACCAAAACTTTTGCGAGTTTTTTCCGTTTTTTTTGCTCGGATGAGCTAGTAGGGGCTTGAGAAAAACATTTTGTAAAGACACATTCGATCGTACAACCGTTTAGGGCATTTTCGGGGAGGGTCTCGTTTTGAGGCTGAATGGTACGAAGATTTTCGTACCACAACTTTTGCGAGTTTTTTCCCTTTTTTTTCTTGGATGAGCTTGTAGGGTCCTAAGAAAAACATTTTGTAAAGACAAATTCGACTGTACAACCGTTTAGGACATTTTCGGGGATGGTCTCGTTTTGAGGCTGAATGGTATGAAGATTTTCGTACCAGAACTTTTGCGAGTTTTTTCCGTTTTTTTGCTTGAATGAGATATTAGGGTCCTAATAAAAACATTTTGTAAAGACACATTCGACCGTACAACCGTTTAGGGCATTTTCGGGGAGGGTCTCGTTTTGAGGCTGAATAGTACGAAGATTTTCTTACCAGAACTTTTGCTAGATTTTTCCGTTTTAATGCATGGGATAGCTAGTATGGGCCAAAGAAAAACATTTTGTAAAGACAAATTCGACCGTACAACCGTTTAGGCATTTTCGGGGATGGTCTCGTTTTTAGGCTAAATGGTACGAAGATTTTCATACCAGAACTTTTGCAAGTTATTTCCGTTTTTTTTGCTCGGATGAGCTAGTAGGGGCCTAAGAAAAACATTTTGTAAAGACACATTCGACCGTACAACCGTTTAGGGCATTTTCGGGGAGGGTCTCGTTTTGAGGCTAAATGGTACGAAGATTTTCATACCAGAACTTTTGCAAGTTTTTTCCCTTTTTTTTGCTCGGATGAGCTAGTAGGGCCTAAGAAAAACATTTTGTTAAGACACATTCGACCGTACAACCGTTTAGGGCATTTTCGGGGAGGGTCTCGTTTTGAGGCTGAATGGTACGAAGATTTTCGTACCAGAACTTTTGCGAGTTTTTCCCGTTTTAATGCATGGGATAGCTAGTAGGGGCCTAAGAAAAACATTTTGTAAAGACACATTCGATCGTACAACCGTTTAGGGAATTTTCGGGGATGGTCTCGTTTTGAGGCTGAATGGTACGAAGATTTTCGTACCAAAACTTTTGCGAGTTTTTTCCGTTTTTTTCTCTTGGATGAGGTAGTAGAGTCCTAAGAAAAACATTTTATAAAGACACATTGGACCTTACAACCGTTTAGGGCATTTTCGGGGAGGGTCTCGTTTTTAGGCTGAATGGTACAAAGATTTTCGTACCAGAATTTTTGCGAGTTTTTTCCATTTTTTTTGGCATGGATGAGCTAGTAGGGGCCTAAGAAAAACATTTTGTAAAGACACATTCGACCGTACAACCGTTTAGGCATTTTCAGGGATGGTCTCGTTTTTAGGCTAAATGGTACGAAGATTTTCGTATCAGAACTTTTGTTATTTTTTTCCGTTTTTTTTGCTGGGATGAGCTAGTAGGGGCCTAAGAAAAACATTTTTTAAAGACACATTCGATTGTAAAACCGTTTAGGGCATTTTTGGGGAGGGTCTCGTTTTGAGGCTGAATGGTACAAAGATTTTCGTACCAGAACTTTTGCGAGTTTTTTCCATTTTTTTGCTTGTATGAGCTAGTAGGGGCCTAACCGTTTTTCCTTCCTTTGTCTCCTAGAGAGAGAAACTCTCTTCTCTCTCCTCTTGGGTTTTGGGTATCCTCTCCGGCGGGCTGCATTCCTGGTTGTCCAGTGACTTTTTCCGGCGAGGTGGGGCGGGGAGACTGAGAGTAGGCGACATCTAGTGAGGAAGAAGCACCGGTGGGGCCTCCAAGGGCGGCTGGTGCACCGGAGGGAGTTGGAGCGTGAGGTTTGAGGGCAAACACGGGTGGCTTAGGGTGGTTTCCGGCAGCATTTCCGGTGACTACCCTTGAGAGGAGTGAGGTGGTGTCTTGTGAGGAAGAAACTTGGCTAAATCCACTTGGATCTAGACCAAGTACGAGAGGGTGTAGGAGGTGTGAGAAGAGGGCTCAAAATTAGGTTTTTTAGGGTTCTTGGTTCGTTTCAGCTATGGGAAGGAAGAAGAAAGGGGGGAATCGGCACAAGTTCACTCCTTTGAGTCTCGTACAGCCTGGTTTGGGGGCTACCTTGGGCGGATCTAGAGTTGGGAGGCTAGATCTGGGGAGAGTTGGTGGCTTCTTCGAAAAAGGCGAGTGTTCCTTCAAGGAGGGGCGAAGTTCTAGTGCCATCGAGGTGGAAAAGGAGGGTTCAAGTTCAGATGCGGCTGTGAATGATGGTTTAGAGCTCCCTTTTGGCATCTCATCAGCCTCAAAGAGAGCTATTAAGGAGGATGAGTCTTCGAAGGAAACACAAGCTGAAATGGTGGAGCGTGGGGCCCATTCGCAGGTGCTGGATGAGGTGGCAGGTTGGAATGGACAGCTTAAGGCTCCAACGTTCAAATCCATTACAAAGGGTGAAGGTGGGAGACAAAACCCATGTGAGCTGAAAAGGACATCTCATGAAGGTGTCACATGTGAAGGGTTTACACGTTTTAGGCAAGTTGCTTTTGGAAAGAAGGCAATTGACCATTCCTCTTTGGTCCAATCTCAGAAAAAAGCTAGTTTAAGCCATTCAAAAGGAGAACCGATCAGATCTAGGGCTTTTTGTGCCTCCTTGGGAGCCCCAAGCTGGAGAGAAAAGGGGTTGCTTAAGCTCCCAAAACCCATCACCACAAATTCTACCCAACAGCATACGGTTTTGAGTCTCAAGCCTCTAAGAGGAAACCGGTGTGTCTCACAGGCTGAGAGATTGGAGCATTTTCCCAAGGTGGACAAAGATTTATATGAGTTTAAAGATTCGGAGGTTGAAGAAGCCTTGGCCGAGTGGAGCTTTTCTCTCCTAGGTGTTGTTCTTGGTGGGAGGGTGAGCTTTGAGGCCATGGCTGAGTTTGTTAAGGAGAGTTGGCCAGATTTGAATCCAAAGTTGTTTAGGAAGCCAAATGGTGTATTTATTTTCAAATTCAAGGAGGAAGCTGAGAAAAAATGGGTCTTGGAGCATGGACCTTGGATGGTATGTGGTTCTTTCCCCTTGATGTTTAAAGAGTGGGTTTGTGGGAAGAACATTGATTGGGATTGCTTTGATAGTGTGCCGGTTTGGGTGAATGTGTTGGAACCGGATCCAATCTTCTTGTCATCTAAGCATATGATGGGTGTAATTGGAAGCATGATAGGGAGACCAATTTGCTTGGATAGAGTGACGACTGAGGTGGAAAGACTCGCTTATGCTCGCCTATTGGTGGAGGTGACACCGGCTGAGACAAGAAGAAAGGTGGTAAGGCTGAAAAATGCTAATGGGGTAATCTTTGAGCATAAGGTTAGCTTTGAAAATGTGCCTTGGAATTTTGAGGTGTGCAACTTATTCAGGCACAAGGTAGGCTTTTGCAAGAAGAGTGGTTCGAGGAGAGGTGCATATCTTGCAAAAAATCACAAGAAAGTGTGGGTTCCAAAGCAACCACACAAGAATGAGAGCTTTGTAGCCAAGCAAAATGTGAATGCAAATGTGGAAAATGTGGTTGACAATGCTCTCGGTGATGCTAAGGGGGCTACTGCGGAGGACCCCAAGGTAGATGTTGATACAAGTAAGATAGGGATGGGGGCTGAGTTGGTGAAGCAAAGGGCGGCCCAAGAAGGGCTGGTGATTGTTGATTCGGTTCCAAAGGTTTTCCGAGAGGTTAGACTCGGTTCTGATGGTGGATTAGGTGTTGACTTTGATGCGGTTCCGGTTGCTATCCCGGGACACCCTAGTGGAGATTTAAGTAGGGAAAACCTAGCATGTGAGGAGAGCTCCAATGTTGGGTTGGTAGAAAAGGAGGCTGATGTGTTGGATGACATGCTTGAGTGTATTGCCGAGTTGAGGAATCAAGAGGAAGTTGATGATCGAGAGGCTGGTTTAGTTTGTCTGGACCGAGAGATTGCCTTCGGGGCTGATTTTGGGGCTCGAGATATTGAGGCTGTTTTAGAAGACATTAAAGCCGGGTTGTCGCCTAAAAAGAGGTTAGACTCGGTGGTGTTGGGGCTCCAAGCCAAGCCGCAAAAACGACCGGGAATAGACAAGAAAGGGATGGAGGAGTCTAGTTCCAAGAGAAGAAAATCCCCCCTCTTAGATGGGAATAGAAGCTGCTCGTCTGGAGGGAAGAACACAAGGGGGGGAGAGATAGCATAGTACACCGCTCTAGTTGGGGAAAGGGTTGTAGTAGCCCTAGAGGTGGTGTTTATGGATAATCTTCGTTTTGGTGCTTGGAATGTTAGGGGGGTTAATAGCTCCCCTAAAATAAACATGGTGAATAGATTCACCGTGAAAAATAAGTTGAGTTTGTTGGGTATCTTAGAAACAAAAACGCTAAGGAGTAAGGAGGGGGAGTTAGCTTGGTCTCTGCTTAGAGGTTGGAAATTTTGTACGGATGCTGGCCCGGGAGAGGGAAGTCGTATGAGGATTTTATGGGACCCGATGGTGTTGGGAGTGGAAGTGTTGAAAAACACCAAGCAAGCCATTCATTGCATAGTTAGCTTGAAAAGATCACATGAAAGCTTCTTTGCCACTTTTGTGTATGCCTATAACTCAAGCATTGATAGAAGACGGTTGTGGAATGATTTAGAGGATATCTCGAGAGGTATGGATAGTCCTTGGGTTGTGCTAGGGGATGTGAATTGCACTTTTTATTCGACTGAGAAGTTCTCCTTAAGGAGAAGGAACGATGGGGAACCCACGGAGCTAGCAGAGGTGTTAGATAAGTGTGTGCTTGAGGATCTTGCGTATTCCGGGGCTAAGTTTACATGGTCAAATGAGCAAGTTCGTACGGAAAGGGTGGCAACTAAGATTGATAGGGTGTTGATCAATGATGAGTGGAAGGGCTGTTTTAGAAACTCCTATGCTTTCTTTGGTGATACGGGGCTCTCCGATCACTCTTCGAGCATTGTCTTTGCAAACCCCGTGCATGTAGGTCGAAAAATCCCCTTCCGTTTCTTCAATTATTGGACGGAAGATGGGGAGTTCGAGAGCTTGGTTGCTAGAGTTTGGAATTTGAGAGTGGTGGGAACCGCTCAATATGTTCTCATGACAAAGCTTCAAAAGGTGAAAGGTGAGCTTAAGGGGTGGTTAAGGTCCAAGCATAGAAATCTGGAAGGCAAGGTGGAGGCGAGTATAGAAGGCTTAAAGAGGGCACATGATTTGCTTAATGAGGACCTTACTAGTGAGGAGAAACAAGAGGCGGTGAGGAAGGCTAAGGTGGAGCTAGAGTTGAACCTTGAGAAACTTGCTAGCGCCACAAAACAAAGCGCCAAGATGGATTGGCTCTCTTTCGGGGAGGAAACTTCCTCCGTCTTCTTCAATAGAATCAAGACTAGAAAGGCTCGAAAAAGCCTACATCTCCTCAAGGATGAAGAGGGTCGGGAGATTGTGGGGGAGGAAGACATTGCTAAAGAAGTGGTGGGGTATTATGAGAAGCTTTTTGGGGCTTCCGGGGTTTCTTCTTCTCTTCCCGGTGGCCTAGATGAGTTGGGAGGATCGAGGCTAGATGATGGTGATGGGGCTGGCCTTTGTTTAGAGCCAACGGAGGAGGAAGTTCGTAGAGCTTTCTTTCACATAAAAGCAAACAAGTCGCCCGGGTCGTATGGATTTGGGAGTCACTTCTATAAGTCTTGTTGGGAGATTATAAAAGGGGATGTGGTGGAGGCCGTCAAGGAATTTTTTAGAACGGGCAGCTTGTTGTGCTTTTGGAATAATACTTTTATAAGTTTAATTCCTAAAGTGGAGGAGCCCTTCATGGTGAGAGAGTTTAGGCCTATTTCATGTTGCAATGTCTTCCAAAAGGCCATCTCCAAGATCATGGTGGAAAGAATACGGCCCTTGCTAGGGAAGGTTGTTGCCACGAACCAAGGTGCCTTTGTCCCCGGGAGGCTATTGATACATAATGTGGCGGTAGCCCAAGAGTTGGTGGCTAACTATGAAGAGCGGGATGTGTCAAGAAGGTGTGTGATAAAGGCGAATCTTCACAAGGCTTATGATTGCCTTAAATGGGATTTCCTTGAGAAGACGCTTAAATTCTTGAATTTTCCTCCCCACTTGATCAAACTAATCATGGTATGTATCTCTACCCCTCGCTTTTCTATACTTGTTAACGAGGAAGCTAAAGGCTTTTTTGAGAGTAGAAGGGGTTTGAGGCAAGGGGACCCCCTCTCCCCTTTCCTCTTCGTCCTAGTTATGGAAATGTTGAATAGGATGTTGAAAAGAGAGAGTGCCTCGGGGGGTTTCTTTTTCCACCCAAAATGTAAACAACTTGGCCTCCTAAGTTTAGCCTATGCGGATGACCTCCTTATTTTTTGTAAACCAAAAGGGGACTCTCTACACATATTGGCCGAGTGCTTGAGGAGATTTGGGGATTGTTCGGGCTTGGTCACTAGTACTTCAAAGACGCATATTTACTTTGGGGGAGTGGAAGAAGGGGAAAAGAGGGAGTTGGCGGGCGAGCTTGGTTATGAGGTGGGGGAGTTCCCGGTTAGATACCTTGGTTTCCCTCTTCATACCCGTAAAATCCTTATATCCGACTACGCTCCTCTCTTGAGCAAAATCACCAACCTTCTCCAAACATGTAGCCTTCAAACTCTCTCTTATGCCGGGAGGGCGGAAGTTATAAGATGTATGGTGGGAGGTGTTATTTCTTTTTGGGCACAAATGGTGGTACTCCCCAAGGTAGTCATTAGGAGAGTTGAGGCGCTTTGTAGGGGGTATATTTGGTCGGGAAGAGTAGATGGAAGAAAAGCCTTGGTGGCTTGGGAGGATGTTTGTAGGCCCTATGAGGAGGGGGGTCTAAATCTTAAAGAGGTAGGGGCTTGGAACAAGACGGTTTTCTCCGGCTTGGGTTTGACATTATATCGGAGAAGAGTAACTTATGGACGGAATGGGTGGCTGCCAACCACCTAAGAAGGGCGGGGTTTTAGGAGGTAAACATCAAGAATGCCGACTCTTGGATGTGGAGGAACCTTTTGAGACTTAGAGGGGAAATGAGGGGTGTACTAGAAGTAGACACCCAAGGTGTTGTGGGTATAGACTTGGTGGTTATCACGAAACCAAATGGGGAGCTTGACACAAGAGCTCTCTATGAGTTGTTGAGGGATAAAAAGGAAGAGTTAGATTGGTGTGAGGTGGTTTGGAAGGTGGTGAAAGCAAGGGCTTGGAGCTTTAGGGTTTGGCTCGCATACAAGGACCGGCTACCTACTTGTGACCGGCTCCTTGAATGGGGGCGCATTTCACACAACGTTTGCCCACTATGTCGAGCACATTTGGAGTCGGTGGACCACCTTTGGGGCTCGTGCCCCTTTATAAGGTGGGTGATGGATAAGGTGTGGGGTTGGGTAGGGATCCACACATATAAGAGGGGGTTAAGGGAGTGGGTGGACTGGTTTGCCACTTCCCCGGGGCGAAGGGGTGCTCTTTTTAAGGCTAAACTGATTGCCTTCCTCGGGTTAGTATATCACACCTGGAGCCTTAGAAATAAGGTGGTCTTTGAAGGGGAGAGACCCGTGGTTGACAAATGTGTGGAGGTAATCATTTTTGAATGTAAGCAACGCATGATGGCTCAATGCAAGTTTGAAGGGAAGAGGGACGAAGCGCTAAGGAGAAGACTCGGTATATGAGGTACGTGGTGACTTGAAATAGTGCTTTTCTCTCTTTACTCCCCACCCCTTTTTCTTTTGGTTTGTGGGCTGGTTGGTTTTTACCACACGTCCTTTTGGATGGGTGTGTTGCTTGTTTGGGTGTTTGGTGGTGGTTGTACACACCTTGCTTGTTGGTTGTTTGGGGTGTAGCCCGTTTTTGTTAGTCTTGTGGTGCCGAGGCTTGGCTAGGTTTTTGTGTATATAGGCTGATGTCTATAGGTTTTTTGGGATGGTGGGGTCCTAGACCCGTTTTTGTTAGGCCCGTTGGGCAAGATTTAGCTGGATATGCTTATCCTTGGCTTGGGTTGTAGTTTTTTCACCTTGACTCTTTTTGGTCAAGTGTGCTATGTACATCCTTTCCCCTGTTCTATATCTATTTACCACGTTTCGAGCTAGTAGGGGCCTAAGAAAAACATTTTGTAAAGACACATTCGAACGTATAACCGTTTAGGGCATTTTCGGGGATGGTCTCGTTTTTAGGCTAAATGGTACGAAGATTTTCGTACAAGAACTTTTCGAGTTTTTTCCGTTTTTTTTGCTCGGATGAGCAAGTAGGGGCCTAAGAAAAACATTTTGTAAAGACACATTCGACCGTACAACCGTTTAGGGCATTTTCGGGGAGGGTCACGTTTTGAGGCTGAATGGTACGAAGATTTTCGTACCAGAACTTTTGCGAGTTTTTTCCGTTTTTTTTGCTTAGATGACCTAGTAGGGGCCTAAGAAAAATATTTTGTAAAGACACATTCGACCGTACAACCGTTTAGGGCATTTTCGGGGATGGTCTCGTTTTGAGGCTAAATGGTACGAAGATTTTCGTACCAGAACTTTTGCGAGTTTTTTCCATTTTTTTGCTTGTATGAGCTAGTAGGGGCCTAAGAAAAACATTTTGTAAAGACACATTCGACCGTACAACCGTTTAGGGCATTTTCGGGGATGTTCTCGTTTTTAGGCTAAATGGTACGAAGATTTTCGTACCAGAACTTTTGCGAGTTTTTTTCGTTTTTTTTTGCTGGGATGAGCTAGTAGGAGCCTATGAAAAACATTTTGTAAAGACACATTCGACCGTACAACCGTTTAGGGCATTTTCGAGAAGGGTCTCGTTTTGAGGCTGAATGGTACGAAGATTTTCGTACCAGAACTTTTGCGAGTTTTTTCCGTTTTTTTTTGCTTGGATGTGCTAGTAGGGTCCTAAGAAAAACATTTTGTTAAGACACATTCGACCGTACAACCGTTTAGGGCATTTTCGGGGATGGTTTCGTTTTTAGGCTAAATGGTACGAAGATTTTCGTACCAGAACTTTTGCGAGTTTTTTTCGTTTTTTTTGCTGGGATGAGCTAGTAGGAGCCTATGAAAAACATTTTGTAAAGACACATTCGACCGTACAACCGTTTAGGGAATTTTAGGGAAGTGTCTCGTTTTGAGGCTGAATGGTACGAAGATTTTCGTACCAGAACTTTTGCGAGTTTTTTCCTTTTTTTTTGCTTGGATGTGCTAGTAGGGTCCTAAGAAAAATATTTTGTTAAGACACATTCGACCGTACAACCGTTTAGGGCATTTTCGGGGATGGTCTCGTTTTTAGGCTAAATGGTACGAAGATTTTCGTACCAGAACTTTTGCGAGTTTTTTCCGTTTTTTTTTGCTCGGATGAGCTAGTAGGGGCCTAAGAAAAATATTTTTCAAAGACACATTCGACCGTACAACCGTTTAGGCCATTTTCGGGGAGGGTTTCGTTTTGAGGCTGAATGGTACGAAGATTTTCGTAACAGAACTTTTGCGAGTTTTTTCCGTTTTTTTGCTTGGATGAGCTAGTAGGGTCCTAAGAAAAACATTTTGTAAAGACACATTCGACCGTACAACCGTTTAGGGCATTTTCGGGGATGGTCTCGTTTTTAGGCTAAATGGTACGAAGATTTTCGTACCAGAACTTTTGCCAGTTTTTTTCGTTTTTTTTTGCTGGGATGAGCTAGTAGGAGCCTATGAAAAACATTTTGTAAAGACACATTCGACCGTACAACCGTTTAGGGCATTTTCGGGAAGGGTCTCGTTTTGAGGCTGAATGGTACGAAGATTTTCGTACCAGAACTTTTGCGAGTTTTTTCCGTTTTTTTTGCTTGGATGAGCTAGTAGGGTCCTAAGAAAAACATTTTGTTAAGACACATTCGACCGTACAACCGTTTAGGACATTTTCGGGGATGGTCTCGTTTTTAGGCTAAATGGTACGAAGATTTTTGTACCAGAACTTTTGCGCGCTTTTACCCTTTTTTTGTTGGCATGGGCTAGTAGGGGCCTAAGAAAAACATTTTGTAAAGACATATTCGACCGTACAATCGTTTAGGGCATTATCGGGGAGGGTCTCGTTTTGAGGCTGAATGGTACGAAGATTTTCGTACCAGAACTTTGCGAGTTTTTTCTATTTTTTTGCTTGTATGAGCTATTAGGGGCATAAGAAAAACATTTTGTAAAGACACATTCGACCGTACAACCGTTTAGGGCATTTTCGGGGAGGGTCTCGTTTTGAGGTTGAATGGTACGAAGATTTTCGTACCAGAACTTTTGCGAGTTTTTTCCGTTTTTTTTGCTCTGATGAGCTTGTAGGGGCCTAAGAAAAACATTTTGTTAAGACACATTCGACCGTACAACTGTTTAGGGCATTTTCGGGGATGGGCTCGTTTTTAGGCTAAATGGTACGAAGATTTTCGTACCAGAACTTTTGCGAGTTTTTTCCTTTTTTTTTGCTTGGATGTGCTAGTAGGGTCCTATGAAAAACATTTTGTTAAGACACATTCGACCGTACAACCGTTTAGGGCATTTTCGGGGATGGTCTCGTTTTTAGGCTAAATGGTACGAAGATTTTCGTACCAGAACTTTTGCGAGTTTTTTCCGTTTTTTTTTGCTCGGATGAGCTAGTAGGGGCCTAAGAAAAACATTTTTCAAAGACACATTCGACCGTACAACCGTTTAGGCCATTTTCGGGGAGGGTTTCGTTTTGAGGCTGAATGGTACGAAGATTTTCGTAACAGAACTTTTGCGAGTTTTTTTCCGTTTTTTTGCTTGGATGAGCTAGTAGGGTCCTAAGAAAAACATTTTGTAAAGACACATTCGACCGTACAACCGTTTATGGCATTTTCGGGGATGGTCTCGTTTTTAGGCTAAATGGTACGAAGATTTTCGTACCAGAACTTTTGCGAGTTTTTTTTCGTTTTTTTTGCTGGGATGAGCTAGTAGGAGCCTATGAAAAACATTTTGTAAAGACACATTCGACCGTACAACCGTTTGGGGCATTTTCGGGAAGGGTCTCGTTTTGAGGCTGAATGGTACGAAGATTTTCGTACCAGAACTTTTGCGAGTTTTTTCCGTTTTTTTTTTGCTTGGATGTGCTAGTAGGGTCCTAAGAAAAACATTTTGTTAAGACACATTCGACCGTACAACCGTTTAGGGCATTTTCGGGGATGGTCTTGTTTTTAGGCTAAATGGTACGAAGATTTTCGTACCAGAACTTTTGCGAGTTTTTTCCGTTTTTTTTTGCTCGGATGAGCTAGTAGGGGCCTAAGAAAAACATTTTTCAAAGACACATTCGACCGTACCACCGTTTAGGGCATTTTTGGGGAGGGTCTCGTTTTGAGGCTGAATGGTACGAAGATTTTCGTACCAGAACTTTTGCGAGTTTTTTCTGTTTTTTTGCTTGGATGAGCTATTAAGGTCCTAAGAAAAACATTTTGTAAAGACATATTCTACCGTACAACCGTTTAGGGCATTTTCGGAGATGGTCTCGTTTGAGGCTGTATGGTACGAAGATTTTCGTACTAGAACTTTTGCGAGTTTTTTCCGTTTTTTTTGCTCGGATGAGCTAGTAGGGGCCTAAGAAAAACATTTTGTAAAGACACATTCGACCGTACAACCGTTTAGGGCATTTTCGGGGATGGGCTCGTTTTTAGGCTAAATGGTACGAAGATTTTCGTACCAGAACTTTTGCGAGTTTTTTCCGTTTTTTTTTGCTCGGATGAGCTAGTAGGGGCCTAAGAAAAACATTTTTCAAAGACACATTCGACCGTACAACCGTTTAGGCCATTTTAGGGGAGGGTTTTGTTTTGAGGCTGAATGGTACGAAGATTTTCGTACCAGAACTTTTGCGAGTTTTTTCCGTTTTTTTGCTTGGATGAGCTAGTAGGGTCCTAAGAAAAACATTTTGTAGAGACATATTCGACCGTACAACCGTTTAGGGCATTTTCGGAGATGTTCTCGTTTTGAGGCTGAATGGTACGAAGATTTTCGTAACAGAACTTTTGCGAGTTTTTTCCGTTTTTTTGCTCGGATGAGCTAGTAGGGGCCTAAGAAAAATATTTTGTAAAGACACATTCGACCGTACAACCGTTTAGGGCATTTTCGGGGAGGGTCTCGTTTTGAGGTTGAATGGTACGAAGATTTTCGTACCAGAACTTTTGCGAGTTTTTTCCGTTTTTTTGCTCTGATGAGCTAGTAGGGGCCTAAGAAAAACATTTTGTTAAGACACATTCGACCGTACAACTGTTTAGGGCATTTTCGGGGATGGGCTCGTTTTTAGGCTAAATGGTACGAAGATTTTCGTACCAGAACTTTTGCGAGTTTTTTCCTTTTTTTTTGCTTGGATGTGCTAGTAGGGTCCTATGAAAAACATTTTGTTAAGACACATTCGACCGTACAACCGTTTAGGGCATTTTCGGGGATGGTCTCGTTTTTAGGCTAAATGGTACGAAGATTTTCGTACCAGAACTTTTGCGAGTTTTTTCCGTTTTTTTTTGCTCGGATGAGCTAGTAGGGGCCTAAGAAAAACATTTTTCAAAGACACATTCGACCGTACAACCGTTTAGGCCATTTTCTGGGAGGGTTTCGTTTTGAGGCTGAATGGTACGCAGATTTTCGTAACAGAACTTTTGCGAGTTTTTTTCCGTTTTTTTGCTTGGATGAGCTAGTAGGGTCCTAAGAAAAACATTTTGTAAAGACACATTCGACCGTACAACCGTTTAGGGCATTTTCGGGGATGGTCTCGTTTTTAGGCTAAATGGTACGAAGATTTTCGTACCAGAACTTTTGCCAGTTTTTTTCGTTTTTTTTTGCTGGGATGAGCTAGTAGGAGCCTATGAAAAACATTTTGTAAAGACACATTCGACCGTACAATCGTTTAGGGCATTTTCGGGAAGGGTCTCGTTTTGAGGCTGAATGGTACGAAGATTTTCGTACCAGAACTTTTGCGAGTTTTTTCCGTTTTTTTGCTAGGATGAGCTAGTAGGGTCCTAAGAAAAACATTTTGTTAAGACACATTCGACCGTACAACCGTTTAGGACATTTTCGGGGATGGTCTCGTTTTTAGGCTAAATGGTACGAAGATTTTTGTACCAGAACTTTTGCGCGCTTTTACCCTTTTTTTGTTGGCATGGGCTAGTAGGGGCCTAAGAAAAACATTTTGTAAAGACATATTCGACCGTACAATCGTTTAGGGCATTATCGGGGAGGGTCTCGTTTTGAGGCTGAATGGTACGAAGATTTTCGTACCAGAACTTTGCGAGTTTTTTCTATTTTTTTGCTTGTATGAGCTATTAGGGGCAGAAGAAAAACATTTTGTAAAGACACATTCGACCGTACAACCGTTTAGGGCATTTTCGGGGAGGGTCTCGTTTTGAGGTTGAATGGTACGAAGATTTTCGTACCAGAACTTTTGCGAGTTTTTTCCGTTTTTTTTGCTCTGATGAGCTAGTAGGGGCCTAAGAAAAACATTTTGTTAAGACACATTCGACCGTACAACTGTTTAGGGCATTTTCGGGGATGGGCTCGTTTTTAGGCTAAATGGTACGAAGATTTTCGTACCAGAACTTTTGCGAGTTTTTTCCTTTTTTTTTGCTTGGATGTGCTAGTAGGGTCCTATGAAAAACATTTTGTTAAGACACATTCGACCGTACAACCGTTTAGGGCATTTTCGGGGATGGTCTCGTTTTTAGGCTAAATGGTACGAAGATTTTCGTACCAGAACTTTTGCGAGTTTTTTCCGTTTTTTTTTGCTCGGATGAGCTAGTAGGGGCCTAAGAAAAACATTTTTCAAAGACACATTCGACCGTACAACCGTTTAGGCCATTTTCGGGGAGGGTTTCGTTTTGAGGCTGAATGGTACGAAGATTTTCGTAACAGAACTTTTGCGAGTTTTTTTCCGTTTTTTTGCTTGGATGAGCTAGTAGGGTCCTAAGAAAAACATTTTGTAAAGACACATTCGACCGTACAACCGTTTAGGGCATTTTCGGGGATGGTCTCGTTTTTAGGTTAAATGGTACGAAGATTTTCGTACCAGAACTTTTGCGAGTTTTTTTCGTTTTTTTTGCTGGGATGAGCTAGTAGGAGCCTATGAAAAACATTTTGTAAAGACACATTCGACCGTACAACCGTTTGGGGCATTTTCGGGAAGGGTCTCGTTTTGAGGCTGAATGGTACGAAGATTTTCGTACCAGAACTTTTGCGAGTTTTTTCCGTTTTTTTTTTGCTTGGATGTGCTAGTAGGGTCCTAAGAAAAACATTTTGTTAAGACACATTCGACCGTACAACCGTTTAGGGCATTTTCGGGGATGGTCTTGTTTTTAGGCTAAATGGTACGAAGATTTTCGTACCAGAACTTTTGCGAGTTTTTTCCGTTTTTTTTTGCTCGGATGAGCTAGTAGGGGCCTAAGAAAAACATTTTTCAAAGACACATTCGACCGTACCACCGTTTAGGGCATTTTTGGGGAGGGTCTCGTTTTGAGGCTGAATGGTACGAAGATTTTCGTACCAGAACTTTTGCGAGTTTTTTCTGTTTTTTTGCTTGGATGAGCTATTAAGGTCCTAAGAAAAACATTTTGTAAAGACATATTCGACCGTACAACCGTTTAGGGCATTTTCGGGGATGGTCTCGTTTTTAGGCTAAATGGTACGAAGATTTTCGTACCAGAACTTTTACGAGTTTTTTTCGTTTTTTTTTGCTGGGATGAGCTAGTAGGAGCCTATGAAAAATATTTTGTAAAGACACATTCGACCGTACAACCGTTTAGGGCATTTTCGGGAAGGGTCTCATTTTGAGGCTGAATGGTACGAAGATTTTCGTACCAGAACTTTTGCGAGTTTTTTCCGTTTTTTTTGCTTGGATGAGCTAGTAGGGTCCTAAGAAAAACATTTTGTTAAGACACATTCGACCGTACAACCGTTTAGGACATTTTCGGGGATAGTATCGTTTTTAGGCTAAATGGTACGAATATTTTTGTACCAGAACTTTTGCGCGCTTTTACCCTTTTTTAGTTGGCATGGGCTAGTAGGGGCCTAAGAAAAACATTTTGTAAAGACATATTCGACCGTACAATCGTTTAGGGCATTTTCGGGGAGGGTCTCGTTTTGAGGCTGAATGGTACGAAGATTTTCGTACCAGAACTTTGCGAGTTTTATCTATTTTTTTGCTTGTATGAGCTATTAGGGGCATAAGAAAAACATTTTGTAAAGACATATTCGACCGTACAATCGTTTAGGGCATTTTCGGGGAGGGTCTCGTTTTGAGGCTGAATGGTACGAAGATTTTCGTACCAGAACTTTGCGAGTTTTATCTATTTTTTTGCTTGTATGAGCTATTAGGTGCATAAGAAAAACATTTTGTAAAGACACATTCGACAGTACAACCGTTTAGAGCATTTTCGGGGAGGGTCTCGTTTTGAGGCTGAATGGTATGAAGATTTTCGTACCAGAACTTTTGCGAGTTTTTTCCATTTTTTTACTTGTATGAGCTAGTAGGGGCCTAAGAAAAACATTTTGTAAAGACACATTCGACCGTACAACCGTTTAGGGCATTTTCGGGGATGGTCTCGTTTTTAGGCTAAATGGTACGAAGATTTTCGTACCAGAACTTGTGCGAGTTTTTTTCGTTTTTTTTTGCTGGGATGAGCTAGTAGGAATCTATGAAAAATATTTTGTAAAGACACATTCGACCGTACAACCGTTTAGGGCATTTTCGGGGAGGGTCTCGTTTTGAGGTTGAATGGTACGAAGATTTTCGTACCAGAACTTTTGCGAGTTTTTTCCGTTTTTTTTGCTCTGATGAGCTAGTAGGGGCCTAAGAAAAACATTTTGTTAAGACACATTCGACCGTACAACTGTTTAGGGCATTTTCGGGGATGGTCTCGTTTTTAGGCTAAATGGTACGAAGATTTTCGTAACAGAACTTTTGCGAGTTTTTTCCGTTTTTTTTGCTCGGATGAGCTAGTAGGGGCCTAAGAAAAACATTTTGTAAAGACACATTCGAGCGTACAACCGTTTCGGGCATTTTCGGGGAGGGTCTCGTTTTGAGGCTGAATGGTACGAAGATTTTCGTACCAGAACTTTTGCAAGTTTTTTTCGTTTTTTTTTGCTGGGATGAGCTAGTAGGAGCCTATGAAAAACATTTTGTAAAGACACATTCGACCGTACAACCGTTTAGGGAATTTTCGGGAAGGGTCTCGTTTTGAGGCTGAATGGTACGAAGATTTTCGTACCAGAACTTTTGCGAGTTTTTTCCTTTTTTTTTGCTTGGATGTGCTAGTAGGGTTCTAAGAAAAATATTTTGTTAAGACACATTCGACCGTACAACCGTTTAGGGCATTTTCGGGGATGGTCTCGTTTTTAGGCTAAATGGTACGAAGATTTTCGTACCAGAACTTTTACGAGTTTTTTCCGTTTTTTTTTGCTCGGATGAGCTAGTGGGGGCCTAAGAAAAACATTTTTCAAAGACACATTCGACCGTACAACCGTTTAGGCCATTTTCGGGGAGGGTTTCGTTTTGAGGCTGAATGGTACGAAGATTTTCGTAACAGAACTTTTGCGAGTTTTTTCCGTTTTTTTGCTTGGATGAGCTAGTAGGGTCCTAAGAAAAATATTTTGTAAAGATACATTCGACCGTACAACCGTTTAGGGCATTTTCGGGGATGGTCTCGTTTTTAGGCTAAATGGTACGAAGATTTTCGTACCAGAACTTTGGCGAGTTTTTTTCGTTTTTTTTTGCTGCGATGAGCTAGTAGGAGCCTATGAAAAACATTTTGTAAAGACACATTCGACCGTACAACCGTTTAGGGCATTTTCGGGAAGGGTCTCGTTTTGAGGCTGAATGGTACGAAGATTTTCGTACCAGAACTTTTGCGAGTTTTTTTCGTTTTTTTTTGCTTGGATGTGCTAGTACTAAGAAAAACATTTTGTTAAGACACATTCGACCGTACCACCGTTTAGGGCATTTTCGGGGATGGTCTTGTTTTTAGGCTAAATGGTACGAAGATTTTCGTACCAGAACTTTTGCGAGTTTTTTCCGTTTTTTTTTGCTCGGATGAGCTAGTAGGGGCCTAAGAAAAACATTTTTCAAAGACACATTCGACCGTACCACCGTTTAGGGCATTTTTGGGGAGGGTCTCGTTTTGAGGCTGAATGGTACGAAGATTTTCGTACCAGAACTTTTGCGAGTTTTTTCTGTTTTTTTGCTTGGATGAGCTATTAAGGTCCTAAGAAAAACATTTTGTAAAGACATATTCGACCGTACAACCGTTTAGGGCATTTTCGGAGATGGTCTCGTTTGAGGCTGTATGGTACGAAGATTTTCGTACCAGAACTTTTGCGAGTTTTTTCCGTTTTTTTTGCTCGGATGAGCTAGTAGGGGCCTAAGAAAAACATTTTGTAAAGACACATTCGACCGTACAACCGTTTAGGGCATTTTCGGGGATGGGCTCGTTTTTAGGCTAAATGGTACGAAGATTTTCGTACCAGAACTTTTGCGAGTTTTTTCCGTTTTTTTTTGCTCGGATGAGCTAGTAGGGACCTAAGAAAAACATTTTTCAAAGACACATTCGACCGTACAACCGTTTAGGCCATTTTCGGGGAGGGTTTTTTTTTGAGGCTGAATGGTACGAAGATTTTCGTACCAGAACTTTTGCGAGTTTTTTCCGTTTTTTTGCTGGGATGAGCTAGTAGGGTCCTAAGAAAAACATTTTGTAAAGACATATTCGACCGTACAACCGTTTAGGGCATTTTCGGAGATGTTCTTGTTTTGAGGTTGAATGGTACGAAGATTTTCGTAACAGAACTTTTGCGAGTTTTTTCCGTTTTTTTGCTCGGATGAGCTAGTAGGGGCCTAAGAAAAATATTTTGTAAAGACACATTCGACCGTACAACCGTTTAGGGCATTTTCGGGGAGGGTCTCGTTTTGAGGTTGAATGGTACGAAGATTTTCGTACCAGAACTTTTGCGAGTTTTTTCCGTTTTTTTTGCTCTGATGAGCTAGTAGGGGCCTAAGAAAAACATTTTGTTAAGACACATTCGACCGTACAACTGTTTAGGGCATTTTCGGGGATGGGCTCGTTTTTAGTCTAAATGGTACGAAGATTTTCGTACCAGAACTTTTGCGAGTTTTTTCCTTTTTTTTTGCTTGGATGTGCTAGTAGGGTCGTAAGAAAAACATTTTGTTAAGACACATTCGACCGTACAACCGTTTAGGGCATTTTCGGGCATGGTCTCGTTTTTAGGCTAAATGGTACGAAGATTTTCGTACCAGAACTTTTGCGAGTTTTTTCCGTTTTTTTTTGCTCGGATGAGCTAGTAGGGGCCTAAGAAAAACATTTTTCAAAGACACATTCGACCGTACAACCGTTTAGGCCATTTTCGGGGAGGGTTTCGTTTTGAGGCTGAATGGTACGAAGATTTTCGTAACAGATTTTTTGCGAGTTTTTTCCGTTTTTTTGCTTGGATGAGCTAGTAGGGTCCTAAGAAAAACATTTTGTAAAGACACATTCGACCGTACAACCGTTTAGGGCATTTTCGGGGATGGTCTCGTTTTTAGGCTAAATGGTACGAAGATTTTCGTACCAGAACTTTTGCGAGTTTTTTTCGTTTTTTTTTGCTGGGATGAGCTAGTAGGAGCCTATGAAAAACATTTTGTAAAGACACATTCGACCGTACAACCGTTTAGGGCATTTTCGGGAAGGGTCTCGATTTGAGGCTGAATGGTACGAAGATTTTCGTACCAGAACTTTTGCGAGTTTTTTCCGTTTTTTTTTGCTTGGATGTGCTAGTAGGGTCCTAAGAAAAACATTTTGTTAAGACACATTCGACCGTACAACCGTTTAGGGCATTTTCGGGGATGGTCTTGTTTTTAGGCTAAATGGTACGAAGATTTTCGTACCAGAACTTTTGCGAGTTTTTTCCGTTTTTTTTTGTCTCGGATGAGGTAGTAGGGGCCTAAGAAAAACATTTTTCAAAGACACATTCGACCGTACCACCGTTTAGGGCATTTTTGGGGAGGGTCTCGTTTTGAGGCTGAATGGTACGAAGATTTTCGTACCAGAACTTTTGCGAGTTTTTTCTGTTTTTTGCTTGGATGAGCTATTAAGGTCCTAAGAAAAACATTTTGTAAAGACACATTCGACCGTACAACCGTTTAGGGCATTTTCGGAGATGGTCTCGTTTGAGGCTGTATGGTACGAAGATTTTCGTACCAGAACTTTTGCGAGTTTTTTCCGTTTTTTTTGCTCGGATGAGCTAGTAGGGGCCTAAGAAAAACATTTTGTAAAGACACATTCGACCGTGCAACCGTTTAGGGCATTTTCGGGGATGGGCTCGTTTTTAGGCTAAATGGTACGAAGATTTTCGTACCAGAACTTTTGCGAGTTTTTTCCGTTTTTTTTTGCTCGGATGAGCTAGTAGGGGCCTAAGAAAAACATTTTTCAAAGACACATTCGACCGTACAACCGTTTAGGCCATTTTCGGGGAGGGTTTTGTTTTGAGGCTGAATGGTACGAAGATTTTCGTACCAGAACTTTTGCGAGTTTTTTCCGTTTTTTTGCTTGGATGAGCTAGTAGGGTCCTAAGAAAAACATTTTGTAAAGACATATTCGACCGTACAACCGTTTAGGGCATTTTCGGAGATGTTCTCGTTTTGAGGCTGAATGGTACGAAGATTTTCGTAACAGAACTTTTGCGAGTTTTTTCCGTTTTTTTGCTCGGATGAGCTAGTAGGGGCCTAAGAAAAATATTTTGTAAAGACACATTCGACCGTACAACCGTTTAGGGCATTTTCGGGGAGGGTCTCGTTTTGAGGTTGAATGGTACGAAGATTTTCGTACCAGAACTTTTGCGAGTTTTTTCCGTTTTTTTTGCTCTGATGAGCTAGTAGGGGCCTAAGAAAAACATTTTGTTAAGACACATTCGACCGTACAACTGTTTAGGGCATTTTCGGGGATGGTCTCGTTTTTAGGCTAAATGGTACGAAGATTTTCGTAACAGAACTTTTGCGAGTTTTTTCCGTTTTTTTTGCTCGGATGAGCTAGTAGGGGCCTAAGAAAAACATTTTGTAAAGACACATTCGACCGTACAACCGTTTCGGGCATTTTCGGGGAGGGTCTCGTTTTGAGGCTGAATGGTACGAAGATTTTCTGATGCAGTGAAGCCTGCCATGTCTCCAACCGACGTCGATGAGTTGATTCGAGTGCCTTCTGACGGACCAATTACAAGAAGTCGAGCGAAGAAGATTGCTCAAGGCACATCAGCAATCTTGGTTCGATTGGCAGCTGTTCTTGAAGAGCCAACCAAGCCAAAGTGGGTCTCGTGCATTCGACATCAATTGAGCCCGAATTCAATGGATTAACTCAAGGGGCCGAAATTCATCGATTTCCTTATTTAGAAACATATATTAGTTTGTCTCACTTTAGGGTTGAATTTAGTAAGTGACCGGGTGAGATAAATTGGTATATGGGTTAAAGTCAACCCTTTGACTTGACCATTCTAAGTAAGAGAAAATATCTTCTATTTATTTATAATAGGCGTGTTTTTGCTATTTTAATAATGTAGAGAAATCAGCCAATAAGCTTATGTTAGTTGGTTGATCTTCTCTCTCTTGGTTGTTAGAGATATTTTTAGTTTGTTTTAGATATTTTATGTTTGTCAGGATATTTCCTTAAATAAATAAATCAGCTATGATTTATTTTATTTAAGGGAATCTAGATAGATATTATTAGATATTTTATTATATCTTGGGAAGCAAGACAAGGAGGCCAGTTCTATCTTATTAGGGCCGGCCGAATTATCTCCTTGCTCCCCAAGTAATAGCTTTTTGTATTCTCTATTTATACTTTGCAATTTCATTAATAAAAATCAGCTTGAGAGAGATTAAACCCAAATTGGTTTAATCTATCTCTTGGGCTCCAAAAAAATATATCAAGTTGTGTGCTTGCAATTTCGGCCGAACCATCATCATCATCATTCTCGATCTCATTCTCTTTTGTTTCCATTGTTTGTTTGATTCATTAAATTGGTCATTCAAGTTTAGTTCTAGTCGATTTATATCAACTAGTTTATCAATTTGGATTAGCGTTCGAGCCATCCAAGTTGAACTAACTTATTTGATTCAATTGGTGATTCAAATCAGTTTGGTACTTGTGTTCTACGTGTTCTTACATTCGATTGCAAATTCAGGTTGGAAATAGCGTTACAAGGCAAGATCGGGACTTGTGTGGGTCATATACGAGGTTTCTAAGGAGTCATCCGAGGCAATCACGTATCAAGTGGTATCATTATCCAGCGTCTCGCCAAGTAAAATTTTCTTTCCTTAATTTGCTTTCTATTTGATTTGATTCAGTTTTGATCCCAAAAATCCCGCCTTTACCCAAAGATAGAATTTTTGGAACCAAAGCCTGAATTTTTGCCACAACCACCACCATATTCCGCCAACCACCACTTCGCACCACCACCCTACACCACATCTGGTGTCGCTCTCACCAGCCGCACCACCAACCTCCACCGTCCGATCATAACCACACCAACCCCACCACCAACGGACCAGCCAAACCCTAGATCGCCTACCCCCCACCCCTTGAACCTTAACCCTAATTGGCGGCTAGTTCCATCCAAACCCTAACCCTAATTTACGAAAACCCTAACCCTAGGTTTCGTAAACCCTTGCCCTAATCCAGAAACCCTAATTCCGAGACCTACCCCTCTCCGAAACCCTAGAACCAAATCCGAAAACCCTAACCCTAGGTGCAGCCGAGAGCATTCCCAAACCCTAATTCCCTTGAATTACTTGCCCCCCAAGCAATTAATCATCTAGGAGATTTTAAGGGATTTGTTGCATGCTTTCGGTTGAATTGGTTGAGTTTGATTGCAATATAGATTAGCTTTTGTCTTCCTACAATTTTTATGAGTTTTTATTGCATGTTGCATGATCAATAGAGATTCATATTGCATTGTTGATATTTGCTAATTTTTGTCATTGCATTCCATAATTTCGACCTAGCCCTATCTTCTCTTGTTAATTTGGCTTCTAGTTGGTTTCATTGGTAGTATAAAGTCACTTAGATAAAAAAAAATCAGATTAGCCTAGTTTTCGTTTTAAGCCCTATTTGCATTCCTTTGCATTGCTTTGCTTGTTTCTTCATTCTAGCACAAGAGTAGATTGTGCATAAAGTCAAAAAAAAAAATCAAAAAAGCAAAAGTGATCTACCCCAACTAGTTTTAAGCCACTTGTAACCCTAGTGACTACTTGCTTAAAAATAGTTAAGTAGAAATCACTTTGAAGAAAAAGAGTGACGAAACAAAAGTCACTTAGCCTACCATATTTCTGTCCTTGCATGATAATTTTGGCTTTATTAACTTGCATAGAGTCAATTGAGAGATTGCATGTGTTTTAGAGCTCATAAAGGGATTATTTGCATTGCTTGTCTTATTGCATACTTGCCATTTGCTTAAGCTGCATATTTCCTTTAGTTATCATTAGTATACCATATCTACACCATATCTACCCATTTACTCCCTCAATTCAACCCAAAAACTGAATTAAGTTAATTGGATTGCTTTGAGGCAAGTTTTGGCTTGATTAAGGTGTGGTATTGCTTGTGTGATTTGCTTTAGAACACACTACTCTCTCTACTTTCTTGCTTGTTTTCAGGAACAATGGTGGTCTCTAATGAACCAAACTCGGCTGAACTGAATCTCACTAAGGAGGCAATCGACTTCATTAGGTTGTCCATTAATGAGAGTGTAGGAGATGGTCAAGCTCGAGCTGTAGAGTTGGCCACGGCTGCAATCAATCCTCAATTGCGGCGTCTAGAGGAGCAACTTGCCACTTTGATTGAGTCATCACAAGGAAGTCATAAGGTTGCCCCTGCAATAGAGCTCACAAGTGATCCAAATCAAGCCTCAATTAGCGACAAAGGCAAGCAACAAGCAATTGATGAAGAGCATGATGTGCTTGCTAGCTACAAAGATCAAGATCCCCCGGCTCAATACTCCCCCACAGTAGGTCGAGGTAGAGGAAGAGGCATAGGATCGAGGACTCCACCGGTTACCCATCAACAATTCTATAATCAGCAAGCTAACCGGTATCCTCAAGCCACTCATCAACAACAACATTACAACAATCCTTTTGATGATGTGACTTATGGTTATCCCGGGGAAGAACGGCGCCGATGGCATCCTCCCCTTGATGATTTCTATAACCAAGCTGAGGTTGTAGAAGATATTCCACCAGCTTATGGAGTACAAAGGCAGAACAACAACAACAACGCTAACCAACAAGTCAATCAGATTGGTAAGCGTGATATTAAGATTAAGATAGAACCATTCAATGGAGAGCTCAATCCAGAGAAGTATCTAGAGTGGGAACAAGCTACAAATTTCATCCTAGATCACATGGGCTATGAAGAATGGGAGAAAGTTGCAGTTGTTGTTATTCACTTCGTTGGGACCGCTAGAAATTGGTGGTTCAGAATGAAGGAAGATAGAATCAGAAAGGCCTTACCACCTATAGAAACTTGGGGCCAGCTGAAGTTTGTCATGAGGAAGAAGTATGTGCCCGAAGAGCATACCGAGCACATGAGGCTGAAAGTGGTTACATGCAAACAAGGTAACAAGTCTCCAACCGAGTACTTCAATGAGCTAGAGGATTTGAGCTTCAAAGCTTGAATTCATCATTCCCAACGGTCTCTAAGGACCCAATTCATGGCTGGACTGAATCAAAGCATTAAAGACACATTGGAGATTCAACAAATCAAGGATCTCAATGCCTTAGTACATTCAGCCCAACTACTCTATGAGCAACAACAAAGGAAGAAGAAGGAAGCTTGGAATGCACCAAAAAGGTATGTTTCTAATCCTAGTTCAAATTCCAATTCTTATTCTTCTAACCCTTCTATGCAGCAAAAGGGAGCTTCTAGCTCACCTAAACCAACAGGTTTTCAAGGCCAAAGGCGTCCCAACAATGGACCTCCAAACCAGCCAAGGGCACGTGATTTAGTGTGCTACAAGTGTCAAGGAAGAGGCCATTATGCCAAGGATTGTCCAAATCAAAAGCAAGTGCTTCTCACCACCAATGGAGGATATGTGAGTGATGAAGATATACCTCCAAATCAAGTGGAGGAGGAGAGCAATGGACAAAAGGAGGAGGACGTAGAGGCCATTGAACCAGATTGCACCGAACAGCCTCTAACTTTGGTAACCATGCGTACTCTTACTTTACAAGAAACACCTAGGCTAGATCAAAGGGAAAATATTTTTCATACTAGGTGTACAGTAAAGAATCAAGTGTTATGCATGATAATTGATAGTGGTAGCTGCTGTAACATTATTAATGCTAAGGTAGTTGATCACTTGCAATTAAAAACCCAACCTAGGGCTACTAGTTATGGTCTAAATGGTATTAATGATTCTGATGGTCCTAACTTAGTTACTCATTAATGCTTAGTCCGTGTTTCCATAGGCAATTATGTGGATGATATCATGTGTGATGTGGTAAACATGGAATGCACTCATATCTTGTTAGGTAGACCATGGTTATTCGATAGGAGAGTTATATATGATGGCATGCTTAATACCTATTCGTTTAACTATGACGGGAGGAGAGTTTCTCTTCTACCATTGTCGCCCCAACAAGTTTTACAGGACCAGGTACGCAGAGACCAAGCTAGGGCACTTAGGCGTGCCAAGGAAGAGAAAGAAGAGGCTGACTCGGCAGCCAAGATTGCGGCCCGGCGCTCGGCGCCCGACGCACCAACAAATCCTAGCGGCGTTTCCCAGTCTCCACCCGGTCGTTCTGGCTCAAATTTTAGGACAACATCAACCACAGGTGGAGCTACTGTTTGGGACGAAAAACGCCCAGAGAATGTCCCTAAATCGTCCAAAGTGCCGAGCAACACTTCCAGCAGTGCACCAGAGACGAAAACGGGGCTATCTCCCAAACCACTCGAGCGTTTTGGCTCAAATTTTGGGAGCACGTCAGAGACTCAGAGAGCTACAGATCTGGAAAAAAAACGCCCACAGAAAGTTCCAAAAATAGGCATAAAGGGCAGTGTAGAAAAGCGCTCTCTAGTGACTCAGTCTAGTATTTCTTTCCCTAACTCTTTTTGCTTACTTCTTATGAGGAAAGATATACTTGTTATTAGTCAAGATATTTCACATCTTCCAAAGTGTATTCAAGCTCTATTACAGGAATTTGAAGATGTGATGCCTGAAGAGTTGCCACAAGGCCTTCCACCAATTAGAGGCATTGAGCATGAAATTGATTTGGTGCCCGACGCTTCTTTACCAAACCGTGCAACCTATAGAGCAAGTCCAGAGGAGGCCGCTGAGCTTCAGAGACAAGTGCAAGATCTCATGGACAAAGGCTATGTGCGTGAATCCCTCAGCCCATGCGTGATTCCGGTGATTTTGGTGCCAAAGAAGGATGGCACATGGAGAATGTGTGTTGATTGCAGAGCGATCAACCAAATAACAGTTAAGTACCGTCATCCCATTCCTAGATTAGATGATATGCTTGATGAATTGCATGGTGCTAATTTCTTTTCTAAGATTGATTTAAGAAGTGGGTACCATCAAATTAGGATGAGGGAAGGGGATGAATGGAAAACTGCCTTTAAAACTAAGTATGGTTTATATGAATGGTTAGTAATGCCTTTTGGATTAACTAATGCACCTAGTACTTTCATGAGGCTTATGAACCATGTTCTAAGAAGATACTTAGGGAAATTTGTTGCAGTCTACTTTGATGATATCTTAGTCTATAGCAAAACCTTGCATGAACATGTAGATCATCTTAGGGCTGTTTTGGACACTTTGAGGTTAGAAAAGCTTTATGTTAATCTGAAAAAGTGTTCTTTTTGCTCGGAGTCTACCATTTTTCTTGGTTTTGTTGTGTCTAAAGGTGGATTGAAAGTAGATGAAGACAAGATCAAGGCAATCAAAGAATGGCCCCAGCCGACTACACCAATAATGGTCAGATCGTTTCTCGGCTTGGCTGGCTTCTATAGGAGATTTGTGCGTGATTTTAGCACAATTGCAACCCCTCTCCATGAGCTTACAAAGAAGGATTCAACATTCAAATGGAGAGAGCAACAAGAGAACGCCTTCAACACTCTGAAGGACAGGTTATGCCATGCCCCAGTACTCCAACTCCCTGATTTCTCCAAGGCATTCGAGATAGAGGTGGACGCTTCTGGACATGGCATAGGAGGCGTGCTCTTGCAAAACAAGAAACCCATAGCTTACTTTAGTGAAAAGCTTAGTGGGGCTGAGTTGAATTACCCTACTTATGATAAAGAGTTGTATGCTTTAATTAGGGTTTTGAAAACTTGGTCTCATTATTTGTGGCCTAAAGAGTTTGTAATCCATTCTGATCATGAGGCCTTAAAGTATTTGAAAGGCCAATCTAGACTCAGCAGGCGACATGCAAGATGGGTTGAATTTATGGAGACCTTCCCTTATGTTGTAAAGCATAAGAAAGGCAAAGAGAATGTGGTAGCTGACGCCCTTTCTCGCAGGTATGTTCTCTTGAACCAATGTGATGTTAAGATCCTTGGATTTGCAATGATTAAGGAATTGTATGCTAGTGATCCTCACTTTGCTGAAATTTATAAGAATTGCATGTCTAGGGGAGAAATAGATACCTACTTTATTGATGATGGATACTTGTTTAAAGCTGGTAAATTGTGCATTCCTTCATCTAGTATACGTAGGCTTCTAACTAAAGAGGTTCATGAATCAAGAGGACATAGGGGTTTAGAAAATACTTTAGAAGGATTAAAAGAACACTACTTTTGGCCTAAAATGAGTAATTATGTGCTTAGATTTGTCAAGAGTTGTGTTGTTTGTGCTAAAGCTAAGTCTAGACTTAATCCCCATGGTTTGTATCAGCCTTTGCCTATTCCTAGTTCACCTTGGGAGGACATTTCTATGGACTTCATTGTAGGATTGCCTAGAACTAGGAAGGGTAGAGATTCTATCTTTGTGGTAGTAGACCGTTTTTCCAAAATGGCTCATTTTATTCCTTGTCACACGACTGATGATGCTGTGCATGTTGCTGATTTGTTCTTTAGAGAAGTTGTTAGATTACATGGCATTCCTTGTTCTATTGTTTCAGATCGTGATGCTAAGTTTTTGAGTTATTTTTGGAAGAGTCTGTGGTCTAAATTGGGAACTAAATTGCTATTTTCTACCTCATGTCATCCACAAACTGATGGGCAAACTGAAGTTACTAATAGAACGTTAGGGGTTTTACTTAGAACTATGCTTAAAGCTAACCTCAAACGCTGGAAAGATGTTTTGCCTTTTGTGGAGTTTGCTTATAACAGGTCAATCCATTCAGCTACAAAAATGACCCCTTTTGAGGTTGTTTATGGGCTGAATCCGAGGACTCCAGTGGATTTGACGCCTCATCCATACAAGGGAAAAGAGAGTTTTGAAGCTGACAAGCGGGCTGAGTTTGTGAAGAATCTACATGAGAGGACGAAGATGCACTTGGAGAGGAAATCCATGAAGTACAAGGCCCATGCTGATAAGGGTCGAAAATAGGTTATCTTTGAAGAAGGAGATCTTGTTTGGGTGCATCTAAGGAAGGAAAGGTTCCCAAATCAAAGGAAGAACAAGTTAGATCAGAGAGGAGATGGCCCATTTCGTATCATCAGGAGAATCGGCCCTAATGCATATCATGTTGACATGCCAGGTGAGTATGGTGTCCATCCGACTTTTAATGTGGCTGATCTATCTCTTTACGTGCCAGATTTTGATTCCGACGTCGAATCAGAGACGATTCGAGCTCAAGTGGAGGAGAATGATGCAGTGAAGCCTGCCATGTCTCCAACCGACGTCGATGAGTTGATTCGAGTGCCTTCTGACGGACCAATTACAAGAAGTCGAGCTAAGAAGATTGCTCAAGGCACATCAGCAATCTTGGTTCGATTGGCAGCTGTTCTTGAAGAGCCAACCAAGCCAAAGTGGGTCTCGTGCATT
Organism: Fallopia convolvulus; assembly: GCA_964016875.1. Taxonomy (NCBI): domain Eukaryota; kingdom Viridiplantae; phylum Streptophyta; class Magnoliopsida; order Caryophyllales; family Polygonaceae; genus Fallopia; species Fallopia convolvulus. The sequence goes on along the minus strand of OZ024733.1, from coordinate 11,778,765 downwards.
CGACATCAATTGAGCCCGGATTCAATGGATTAACTCAAGGGGCCGAAATTCATCTATTTCCTTATTTAGAAACATATATTAGTTTGTCTCACTTTAGGGCTGAATTTAGTAAGTGACCGGGTGAGATAAATTGGTATATGGGTTAAAGTCAACCCTTTGATTTGACCATTCTAAGTAAGAGAAAATATCTTCTATTTATTTATAATAGGCGTGTTTTTGCTATTTTAATAATGTAGAGAAATCAGCCAATAGGCTTATGTTAGTTGGTTGATCTTCTCTCTCTTGGTTGTTAGAGATATTTTTAGTTTGTTTTAGATATTTTGAGTTTGTTAGGATATTTCCTTAAATAAATAAATAAGCTATGATTTATTTTATTTAAGGGAATCTAGATAGATATTATTAGATATTTTATTATATCTTGGGAAGCAAGACAAGGAGGCCAATTCTATCATATTAGGGCCGACCGAATTATCTCCTTGCTCCCCAAGTAATAGCTTTTTGTATTCTCTATTTATACTTTGCAATTTCATTAATAAAAAACAGCTTGAGAGAGATTAAACCCAAATTGGTTTAATCTATCTCTTGGGCTCCAAAAAAATATATCAAGTTGTGTGCTTGCAATTTCGGCCGAACCATCATCATCATCATTCTCGATCTCATTCTCTTTTGTTTCCATTGTTTGTTTGATTCATTAAATTGGTCATTCAAGTTTAGTTCTAGTCGATTTGTATCCACTAGTTTATCAATTTGGATTAGCGTTCGAGCCATTCAAGTTGAACTAACTTATTTGATTCAATTGGTGATTCAAATCAGTTTGGTACTTGTGTTCTACGTGTTCTTACATTCGATTGCAAATTCAGGTTGGAAATCGCGTTACAAGGCAAGATCGGGACTTGTGTGGGTCATATACGAGGTTTCTAAGGAGTCATCCGAGGCAATCACGTATCATTTTCGTACCAGAACTTTTGCGAGTTTTTTCCGTTTTTTTGCTCGGATGAGCTAGTAGGGGCCTAAGAAAAACATTTTGTAAAGACACTTTCGACTGTACAACCGTTTAGGACATTTTCGGGGAGGGTCTCGTTTTGAGGCTGAATGGTACGAAGATTTTCGTACCAGAACTTTTGCGAGTTTTTTTCCATTTTTTGCTTGTATGAGCTAGTAGGGGCCTAAGAAAAACATTTTGTAAAGACACATTCGACCGTACAACCGTTTGGGGCATTTTCGGGGAGGGTCTCGTTTAGAGGCTGAATGGAACGAAGATTTTCGTACCAGAACTTTTGCGAGTTTTTTCCGTTTTTTTTGCTGGGATGAGCTCGTAGGGGCCTAAGAAAAACATTTTGTAAAGACACATTCGACCGTACAACCATTTAGGGCATTTTCGGGGATGGTTTCGTTTTTAGGCTAAAAATGGTACGAAGATTTTCGTACCAGAACTTTTGCGAGTTTTTTCCGTTTTTTTTGCTCGGATGAGCTAGTAGGGGCCTAAGAAAAACATTTTGTAAAGACATATTCGACCGTACAACCGTTTAGGGAATTTTCGGGGAGGGTCTCGTTTACAAGCTGAATGGTACGAAGATTTTCGTACCAGAACTTTTGCGAGTTTTTTCCCTTTTTTTTTGCTTGGGTGAGCTAGTAGGGTCCAAAGAAAAACATTTTGTAAAGACATATTCGACCGTACAACCTTTTAGGGCATTTTCGGAGATGGTCTCGTTTTGAGGCTGAATGGTACGAAGATTTTCGTACCAGAACTTTTGCGAGTTTTTTCCGTTTTTTTGCTCGGATGAGCTAGTAGGGGCCTAAGAAAAACATTTTGTAAAGACATATTCGACCGTACAACCGTTTAGGACATTTTCGAGGAGGGTCTCGTTTACAGGCTGAATGGTACGAAGATTTTCGTACCAGAACTTTTGCGAATTTTTTCCGTTTTTTTTGCTGGGATGAGCTAGTAGGGTCCAACGAAAAACATTTTGTAAAGACATATTCGACCGTACAACCTTTTAGGGCAATTTCGGAGATGGTCTCGTTTTGAGGCTGAATGGTACGAAGATTTTCGTAACAGAACTTTTGCGAGTTTTTTCCGTTATTTTGCTCGGATGAGCTAGTAGGGGCCTAAGAAAAACATTTTGTAAAGACACTTTCGACCGAACAACCGTTTAGGGCATTTTCGGGGAGGGTCTCGTTTTGAGGCTGAATGGTACGAAGATTTTCGTACCAGAACTTTTGCGAGTTTTTTCCCTTTTTTTTGCTCGGATGAGCTAGTAGGGGCCTAAGAAAAACATTTTGTAAAGACACATTCGACCGTACAACCGTTTGGGGCATTTTCGGGGAGGGTCTCGTTTAGAGGCTGAATGGAACGAAGATTTTCGTACCAGAACTTTTGCGAGTTTTTTCCGTTTTTTTTTGCTGGGATGAGCTCGTAGGGGCCTAAGAAAAACATTTTGTAAAGACACATTCGACCGTACAACCATTTAGGGCATTTTCGGGGATGGTTTCGTTTTTAGGCTAAAAATGGTACGAAGATTTTCGTACCAGAACTTTTGCGAGTTTTTTCCGTTTTTTTTGCTCGGATGAGCTAGTAGGGGCCTAAGAAAAACATTTTGTAAAGACATATTCGACCGTACAACCGTTTAGGGAATTTTCGGGGAGGGTCTCGTTTACAAGCTGAATGGTACGAAGATTTTCGTACCAGAACTTTTGCGAGTTTTTTCCCTTTTTTTTTGCTTGGGTGAACTAGTAGGGTCCAAAGAAAAACATTTTGTAAAGACATATTCGACCGTACAACCTTTTAGGGCATTTTCGGAGATGGTCTCGTTTTGAGGCTGAATGGTACGAAGATTTTCGTAACAGAACTTTTGCGAGTTTTTTCCGTTTTTTTTGCTCGGATGAGCTAGTAGGGGCCTAAGAAAAACATTTTGTAAAGACACTTTCGACTGTACAACCGTTTAGGGCATTTTCGGGGAGGGTCTCGTTTTGAGGCTGAATGGTACGAAGATTTTCGTACCAGAACTTTTGCGAGTTTTTTCCGTTTTTTTTGCTCGGATGAGCTAGTAGGGGCCTAGAAAAACATTTTGTAAAGACACATTTGACTGTACAACCGTTTAGGGCATTTTCGGGGAGGGTCTCGTTTAGAGGCTGAATGGTACGAAGATTTTCGTACCAGAACTTTTGCGAGTTTTTTCCGTTTTTTTTGCTTGGATGAGCTAGTAGGGTCCAAAGAAAACATTTTGTAAAGACATATTCGACCGTAAAACCTTTTTGGGCATTTTCGGAGATGGTCTCATTTTAAGGCTGAATGGTACGAAGATTTTCGTAACAGAACTTTTGCGAGTTTTTTCCGTTTTTTTGCTCGGATGAGCTAGTAGGGGACTAAGAAAAACATTTTGTAAAGACACTTTTGACCGTGCAACCGTTTAGAGCATTTTCGGGGAGGGTCTCGTTTTGAGGCTGAATGGTACGAAGATTTTCGTACCAGAACTTTTGCGAGTTTTTTCCGTTTTTTTTGCTCGGATCCGCTAGTAGGGACCTAAGAAAAACATTTTGTAAAGACACATTCGACCGTACAACCGTTTAGGGCATTTTCGGGGATGGTCTCGTTTTAAGGCTAAATGGTACGAAGATTTTCGTACAAGAACTTTTGCGAGTTTTTTCCGTTTTTTTGCTCGGATGAGCTAGTAGGGGCCTAAGAAAAACATTTTGTAAAGACACATTCGACCGTACAACCGTTTAGGGCATTTTCGGGGAGGGTCTCGTTTTGAGGCTGAATGGTACAAAGATTTTCGTACCAGAACTTTTGCGAGTTTTTTCCGTTTTTTTTGCTCGGATGAGCTAGTAGGGGCCTAAGAAAAACATTTTATAAGGATACATTCGACCGTACAACCGCTTAGGGCATTTTCGGGTAGGGTCTCGTTTTGAGGCTGAATGGTACGAAGATTTTATTACCAGAACTTTTGCGAGTTTTTTTTTATTTTTTTGCTTGTATGAGCTTGTAGGGGCCTAAGAAAATCTGTTTGTAAAGAAACATTCGACCGTACAACCGTTTAGGGCATTTTCGGGGATGGTCTCGTTTTGAGGCTGAATGGTACGAAGATTTTCGTACCAGAACATTTGCGAGTTTTTTTCCCTTTTTTTAGCTTGGATGAGCTAGTAGGGTCTTAAGAAAAACATTTTGTAAAGACACATTCGACCGTACAACCGTTTAGGGCATTTTCGGAGAGGGTCTCGTTTTGAGCCTGAATGGTACGGAGATTTTCGTACCAGAACTTTTGCGAGGTTTTTCTGTTTTTTTTTTGCTTGGATGAGCTAGTAGGGGCCTAATAAAAACATTGTGTAAAGACACATTCGAACGTACAACCGTTTAGGGCATTTTCGGGGATGGTCTCGTTTTTAGGCGAAGTGGTACGAAGATTTTCGTACCAGAACTTTTGCGAGTTTTTTCCGTTTTTTTTGCTCGGATGAGCTAGTAGGGGCATAAGAAAAACATTTGGTAAAGAAACATTCGACCTTACAACCGTTTAGGGCATTTTCGGGGAGGGTCTCGTTTTGAGGCTGAATGGTACGAAGATTTTAGTACCATAACTTTTGCAAGTTTTTTTCCCTTTTTTTAGCTCGGATGAGCTAGTAGGGTCCTAAGAAAAACATTTTGTAAAGACACATTCGACCGTACAACCGTTTAGGGCATTTTCGGAGAGGGTCTCGTTTTGAGCCTGAATGGTACGGAGATTTTCGTACCAGAACTTTTGCGAGGTTTTTCTGTTTTTTTTTGCTTGGATGAGCTAGTAGGGGCCTAATAAAAACATTGTGTAAAGACACATTCGAACGTACAACCGTTTAGGGAATTTTCGGGGATGGTCTCGTTTTTAGGCGAAGTGGTACGAAGATTTTCGTACTAGAACTTTTGCGAGTTTTTTCCGTTTTTTTTTCTCTGATGAGCTAGTAGGGGCACAAGAAAAACATTTGGTAGAGAAACATTCGACCTTACAACCGTTTAGGGCATTTTCGGGGAGGTCCTCGTTTTGAGGCTGAATGGTACGAAGATTTTCGTACCATAACTTTTGCGAGTTTTTTCTGTTTTTTTTTTGCTTGGATGAGCTACTAGGGGCCTAAGAAAAACATTTTGTAAAGACATATTCGACCTTACAACTGTTTAGGGCATTTTCGGGGATGGTCTTGTTTTTAGGCTAAATGGTACGAAGATTTTCGTACGAGAACTTTTGCAAGTTTTTTCCGTATTTTTTGCTCGGATGAGCTAGTAGGGGCCTAAGAAAAACATTTGGTAAGAACACATTCGACCGTACAACCGTTTAGGGCAATTTCGGGGATGGTCTCGTTTTCGGGGATGGTCTCTGAAAATGCCCTACACGGTTGTACGGTCGAATGTGTCTTTACAAAATGTTTTTCTTAGGCCCCTACTAGCTCATCCGAGCAATAAAAAACGGAAAAAACTCGCAAAAGTTCTGGTACGAAAATCTTCGTACCATTATCCCTCAAAACGAGACCATCCCCGAAAATGCCCTAAACGGTTGCACGGTCAAATGTGTCTTTACAAAATGTTTTTCTTAGGCCCCTACTAGCTCATCCATGCCAAAAAAACGGAAACAACTCGAACAAGTTCTGGTACGAAAATCTTCGTACCATTAAGCCTCAAAACAAGACCATCCCCGAAAATGATCTAAACGGTTGCACGGTCGAATGTGTCTTTACAAAATGTTTTTCTTAGGCCCCTACTAGCTCATCCATGCCAAAAAAACGGAAAACACTCGCAAAAGTTCTGGTACGAAAATCTTCGTACCATCAGCCTCAAAATGAGACCATCTCCGAAAATGCCCTAAACGGTTGTAAGGTCGAATGTGTCTTTACAAAATGTTTTGCTTAAGACCCTACTATCTCATCCGAGCAAAAAAAAACGGAAAAAACTCGCAAAAGTTCTGGTACGAAAAACTTCGTACCATTCAGCCTCAAAACGAGACCATCCCCGAAAATGAACTAAACGGTTGTACGGTCGAATGTGTCTTTACAAAATGTTTTTCTTAGGCCCAGACTAGCTCATCCAACCAAAAAAAAAGGGAAAAAACTCGCAAAAGTTCTGGTACGAAAATCTTCGTCCCATTCAGCCTCAAAACGAGACCATCCCCAAAAATGTTTAAACGGTTGTACGGTCGAATGTGTCTTTACAAAACGTTTTTTTTAGGCCCTTACTAGCTCATCCATGCCAAAAAAACGGAAAAAACTCGCAAAATCTCTGGTACGAAAATCTTTGTACCATTCAGCCTGAAAATGAGACCCTCCCCGAAAAGGCCTAAACGGTTGTACGGTCGAATGTGTCTTTACAAACTGATTTTCTTAGGACCCTACTAGCTCATCCAAGCAAAAAAAACGGAAAAAACTCGCAAAAGTCCATTAAGCCTCAAAACGAGACCCTCCCCGAAAATACCCTAAACGGTTGTACGGTCGAATGTGTCTTTACAAAATGTTTTTCTTAGGACCCTACTATCTCATCTGAGAAAAAAAAAAACGGAAAAAACTCGCAAATGTTCTGGTACGAAGATTTTCGTACCATTTACCCTAAAAACGAGACCATCCCCGAAAATGCCCTAAACGGTTGTACGGTCGAATGTGTCTTGATAAAATGTTTTTCATAGGATTCTACTAGCTCATCCAAGCAAAAAACGGAAAAAACTCGCAAAAGTTCTGCTACGAAAATCTTCGTACCATTCAGCCTGAAAACGTGACCCTCCCCGAAAATGCCTAAACGGTTGTACAGTCGAATGTGTCTTTAAAAAATGTTTTTCTTAGGCCCCTACTAGCTCATCCAAGCAAAAAAAAATTGGAAAAAACTCGCAAAAGTTCTGGTACGAAACTCTTCGTACCATTCAGCCTCAAAACGAGACCATCCCCAAAAATGTTTAAACGGTTGTACGGTCGAATGTGTCTTTACAAAATGTTTTTCTTAGGCCCCTACTAGCTCATCCATGCCAAAAAAACGGAAAAAACTTGCAAAAGTTCTGGTACGAAAATCTTCGTACCATTCAGCCTCAAAATGAGACCCTCCCCGAAAATGCCCTAATCAGTTGTACGGTCGAATGTGTCTTTACAAAATGTTTTTCATAGGCCCCTACTAGCTCATCCCAACAAAAAAACGGAAAACACTCGCAAAAGTTCTGGTACAAAAATCTTCGTTCAATTCAGCCTCAAAACGAGACCATCCCCGAAAATGAACTAAACGGTTGTACGGTCGAATGTGTCTTTACAAAATGTTTTTCTTAGGCCCCTACTAGCTCATCCAAGCAAAAAAAAATTGGAAAAAACTCGCAAAAGTTCTGGTAAGAAAATCTTCGTACCATTCAGCCTCAAAACGAGACCATCCCCGAAAATGAACTAAACGGTTGTACGGTCGAATGTGAATTTACAAAATGTTTTTCTTAGGCCCATACTAGCTCATCCAAGCAAAAAAAAATGGAAAAAACTCGCAAAAGTTCTGGTACGAAAATCTTCGTCCCATTCAGCCTCAAAACGAGACCATCCCCAAAAATGTTTAAACGGTTGTAAAGTCGAAAGTGTCTTTACAAAAGGTTTTTCTTAGGCCCTTACTAGCTCATCCATGCCAAAAAAAGGGAAAAAACTCGCAAAATCTCTGGTACGAAAATCTTCGTACCATTCAGCCTGAAAATGAGACCCTCCCCGAAAAGGCCTAAACGGTTGTACGGTCGAATGTGTCTTTACAAAATGTTTTTCTTAGGACCCTACTAGCTCATCCAAGCAAAAAATACGAAAAAAACTCGCAAAAGTTCTGGTACGAAAATCTTCGTAGCATTCAGCCTCAAAACGAGACCCTCCCCGAAAATGCCCTAATCAGTTGTATGGTCAAATGTGTCTTTACAAAATGTTTTTCTTAGGCCCCTACTAGCTCATCCCAAAAAAAAAATGGAAAAAACTCGCAAAAGTTCTGGTACGAAAATCTTCGTTCAATTCAGCCTCAAAACGAGACCATCCCCGAAAATGCCTAAACGGTTGTACGGTCGAATGTGTCTTTACAAAATGTTTTTCTTAGGCCCCTACTAGCGCATCCATGCCAAAAAAAACGGAAAAAAACTCGCACAAGTTCTAGTAAGAAAATCTTCGTACCATTAAGCCTCAAAACGAGACCATCCCCGAAAATGCCCTAAACGGTTGCACGGTCGAATGTGTCTTTACAAAATGTTTTTCTTAGGCCCGTATTAGCTCATCCATCCCAAAAAAACGGAAAACACTCGCAAAAGTTCTGGTACGAAAATCTTCGTACCATCAGCCTCAAAACGAGACCATCTCCGAAAATGCCCTAAACGGTTATACAGCTCATCCTAGCAAAAAAAATAGAAAAAACTCGCAAAAGTTCTGGTACGAAAATCTTCGTTCCATTCAGCCTCAAAACGAGACCATCCCCGAAAATGTCTAAACGGTTGTACGGTCGAATGTGTCTTTACAAAATGTAATTCTTAGGCCCTACTAGCTCATCCAAGCAAAAATAAAATGGAAAAAACTCGCAAAAGTTCTGGTACGTAAATCTTCGTACCATTCAGCCTCTAAACGTGACCCTCCCCGAAAATACCCTAAACGATTGTACGGTCGAATGTGTCTTTACAAAATGTTTTTCTTAGGCCCCTACTAGCTCATCCGAGCAAAAAAACGGAAAAAACTCGCATAAGTTCTGGTACGAAAATCTTCGTACCATTTAGCCTAAAAACGAGAACATCCCCGAAAATGCTCTAAACGGTTGTACGGTCGAATGTGTCTTTACAAAATGTTTTTCTTAGGCCCCTACTAGCTTATCCAATAAAAAAAACGGAAAAAACTAGCAAAAGTTCTGGTACGAAAATCTTCGTACCATTCAGCCTCACAACGAGACCCTCTCCGAAAATGAACTAAAAGGTTGTACGGTCGAATGTGTCTGTACAAAATGTTTTTCTTAGGCCCCTACTAGCTCATCCAAGCAAAAAAAACGGAAAAAACTCGCAAAAGTTCTGGTACGAAAATCTTCGTACCATTCAGCCTCAAAATGAGACCATCCCCAAAAATGTTTAAACGGTTGTACGGTCGAATGTGTCTTTACAAAATGTTTTTCTTAGGCCCCTACTAGCTCATCCATGCCAAAAAAACGGAAAAAACTCGCAAAAGTTCTGGTACGAAAATCTTCGTACCATTCAGCCTGAAAACGAGACCCTCCCCGAAAATGCCTAAACGGTTGTACGGTCGAATGTGTCTTTACAAAATGTTTTTCTTAGGACCCTACTAGCTCATCCAAGCAAAAAAAAACGGAAAAAACTCGCAAAAGTCCATTCAGCCTCAAAACGAGACCCTCCCCGAAAATGACCTAAACGGTTCTACAGTCGAATGTGTCTTTACAAAATGTTTTGCTTAGGACCCTACTATCTCATCCGAGCAAAAAAAACGGAAAAAACTCGCAAAAGTTCTGGTACGAAAAACTTCGTACCATTCAGCCTCAAAACGAGACCATCCCCGAAAATACCCTAAACGGTTGTACGGTCGAATGTGTCTTTACAAAATGTTTTTCTTAGGACCCTACTATCTCATCTGAGCAAAAAAAAAACGAAAAAAACTCGCAAATGTTCTGGTACGAAGATTTTCGTACCATTTACCCTAAAAACGAGAAAATCCCCGAAAATGCCCTAAACGGTTGTACGGTCGAATGTGTCTTTATAAAATGTTTTTCATAGGATTCTACTAGCTCATCCAAGCAAAAAACGGAAAAAACTCGCAAAAGTTCTGCTACGAAAATCTTCGTACCATTCAGCCTGAAAACGAGACCCTCCCCGAAAATGCCTAAACGGTTGTACAGTCGAATGTGTCTTTAAAAAATGTTTTTCTTAGGCCCCTACTAGCTCATCCAAGAAAAAAAAAATTGGAAAAAACTCGCAAAAGTTCTGGTACGAAAATCTTCGTACCATTCAGCCTCAAAACGAGACCATCCCCAAAAATGTTTAAACGGTTGTACGGTCGAATGTGTCTTTACAAAATGTTTTTCTTAGGCCCCTATTAGCTCATCCATGCCAAAAAAACGGAAAAAACTCGCCAAAGTTCTGGTACGAAAATCTTCGTACCATTCAGCCTCAAAACGAGACCCTCCCCGAAAATGCCCTAATCAGTTGTACGGTCGAATGTGTCTTTACAAAATGTTTTTCTTAGGCCCCTACTAGCTCATCCCAACAAAAAAAACGGAAAACATTCGCAAAAGTTCTGGTACGAAAATCTTCGTTCAATTCAGCCTCAAAACGAGACCATCCCCGAAAATGAACTAAACGGTTGTACGGTCGAATGTGTCTTTACAAAATGTTTTTCTTAGGCCCCTACTAGCTCATCCAAGCAAAAAAAATTGGAAAAAACTCGCAAAAGTTCTGGTACGAAAATCTTCGTACCATTCAGCCTCAAAACGAGACCATCCCTGAAAATGAACTAAACGGTTGTACGGTCGAATGTGTCTTTACAAAATGTTTTTCTTAGGCCCATACTAGCTCATCCAAGCAAAAAAAAATGGAAAAAACTCGCAAAAGTTCTGGTACGAATATCTTTGTCCCATTCAGCCTCAAAACGAGACCATCCCTAAAAATGTTTAAACGGTTGTACGGTCGAAAGTGTCTTTACAAAATGTTTTTCTTAGGCCCTTACTAGCTCATCCATTCCAAAAAAACGGAAAAAACTCGCAAAATCTCTGGTACGAAAATCTTCGTACCATTCAGCCTGAAAAGGAGACCCTCCCCGAAATGGCCTAAACGGTTGTACGGTCGAATGTGTCTTTACAAAATGTTTTTCTTAGGACCCTACTAGCTCATCCAAGCAAAAAATACGAAAAAAACTCGCAAAAGTTCTGGTACGAAAATCTTCGTAGCATTCAGCCTCAAAACGAGACCCTCCCCGAAAATGCCCTAATCAGTTGTACGGTCGAATGTGTCTTTACAAAATGTTTTTCTTAGGCCCCTACTAGCTCATCCCAAAAAAAAAACGGAAAAAACTCGCAAAAGTTCTGATACGAAAATCTTCGTTCAATTCAGCCTCAAAACGAGACCATCCCCGAAAATGCCTAAACGGTTGTACGGTCGAATGTGTCTTTACAAAATGTTTTTCTTAGGCCCCTACTAGCGCATCCATGCCAAAAAAATCGGAAAAAACTCGCACAAGTTCTAGTAAGAAAATCTTCGTACCATTAAGCCTCAAAACGAGACCATCCCCGAAAATGCCCTAAACGGTTGCACGGTCGAATGTGTCTTTACAAAATGTTTTTCTTAGGCCCCTATTAGCTCATCCATGCCAAAAAAACGGAAAACACTCGCAAAAGTTCTGGTACGAAAATCTTCGTACCATCAGCCTCAAAACGAGACCATCTCCGAAAATGTCCTAAACAGTTATACAGCTCATCCTAGCAAAAAAAACAGAAAAAACTCGCAAAAGTTCTGGTACGAAAATCTTCGTTCCATTTAGCCTTAAAACGAGACCATCCCCGAAAATGTCTAAACGGTTGTACGGTCGAATGTGTCTTTACAAAATGTTTTTCTTAGGCCCCTACTAGCTCATCCAAGTAAAAAAAAACGGAAAAAACTCGCAAAAGTTCTGGTACGTAAATCTTCGTACCATTCAGCCTCTATACGTGACCCTCCCCGAAAATACCCTAAACGGTTGTACGGTCGAATGTGTGTTTACAAAATGTTTTTCTTAGGACCCTACTAACTCATCCGAGCAAAAAAACGGAAAAAACTCGCAAAAGTTCTGGTACGAAAATCTCCGTACCATTCAGCCTCAAAACGAGACCATCCCCGAAAATGCCCTAAACGATTGTACGGTCGAATGTGTCTTTACAAAATGTTTTTCTTAGGCCCCTACTAGCTCATCCCAGAAAAAAAAACGGAAAAAACTCGCAAAAGTTCTGGTACGAAAATCTTCGTACCATTCAGCCTGAAAACGAGACCCTCCCCGAAAATGCCTAAACTGTTGTACGGTCGAATGTGTCTTTATAAAATGTTGTTCTTAGGACCCCTAGCTCATCCAAGCAAAAAAACGGAAAAAACTCGCAAAAGTTCTGGTACAAAAATCTTCGTACAATTCAGCCTCAAAACGAGACCCTCCCCGAAAATGGCCTAAACGGTTGTACGGTCGAATGTGTCTTTACAAAATATTTTTCTTAGGACCCTACTAGCTCATCCAAGCAAAAAAAATGGAAAAAACTCGCAAAAGTTCTGGTACGAAAATCTTCGTACCATTCAGCCTCAAAACGAGACCCTCCCCGAAAATGTCCTAAACAGTTGTACGGTCGAATGTGTCTTTACAAAATGTTTTTCTTAGGACCCTACTAACTCATCCGAGCAAAAAAACGGAAAAAACTCGCAAAAGTTCTGGTACGAAAATCTCCGTACCATTCAGCTTCAAAACGAGACCATCCCCGAAAATGCCCTAAACGATTGTACGGTCGAATGTGTCTTTACAAAATGTTTTTCTTAGGCCCCTACTAGCTCATCCCAGAAAAAAAAACGGAAAAAACTCGCAAAAGTTCTGGTACGAAAATCTTCGTACCATTATGCCTCAAAACGAGACCATACCCGAAAATGCCCTAAACGGTTGCACGGTCGAATGTGTCTTTACAAAATGTTTTTCTGAGGCCCCTACTAGCTCATCCATGCCAAAAAACGGAAAACACTCGCAAAAGTTCTGGTACGAAAATCTTCGTTCCATTCAGCCTCAAAACGAGACCCTCCCCAAAAAGGCCTAAACGGTTGTACGGTCGAATGTGTCTTTACAAAAAGTTTTTCTTAGGACCCTACTAGCTCATCCAAGCAAAAAAAATGGAAAAAACTCGCAAAAGTTCTGGTACGAAAATCTTCGTACCATTCAGCCTCAAAACGAGACCCTCCCCGAAAATGTCCTAAACAGTTGTACGGTCTAATGTGTCTTTACAAAATGTTTTTCTTAGGACCCTACTAACTCATCCGAGCAAAAAAACGGAAAAAACTCGCAAAAGTTCTGGTACGAAAATCTCCGTACCATTCAGCCTCAAAACGAGACCATCCCCGAAAATGCCCTAAACGATTGTACGGTCGAATGTGTCTTTACAAAATGTTTTTCTTAGGCAACTACTAGCTCATCCCAGAAAAAAAAAACGGAAAAAACTCGCAAAAGTTCTGGTACGAAAATCTTCGTACCATTATTCCTCAAAACGAGACCATACCCGAAAATGCCCTAAACGGTTGCACGGTCGAATGTGTCTTTACAAAATGTTTTTCTGAGGCCCCTACTAGCTCATCCATGCCAAAAAACGGAAAACACTCGCAAAAGTTCTGGTACGAAAATCTTCGTTCCATTCAGCCTCAAAACGAGACCCTCCCCGAAAAGGCCTAAACGGTTGTACGGTCGAATGTGTCTTTACAAAATGTTTTTCTTAGGACCCTACTAGCTCATCCAAGCAAAAAAAATGGAAAAAACTCGCAAAAGTTCTGGTACGAAAATCTTCGTACCATTTAGCCTCAAAACGAGACCCTCCCCGAAAATGCCCTAAACATTTGTACGGTCGAATTTGTCTTTACAAAATGTTTTTCTTAGGCCCCTACTAGCTCATCCATGCCAAAAAAGGAAAAAACTCGCACAAGTTCTGGTACGAAAATATTCGTACCATTAAGCCTCAAAACGAGACCCTCCCCGAAAATACCCTAAACGGTTGTACGGTCGAATGTGTATTTACAAAATATTTTTCTTAGGCCCCTACAAGCTCATCCATGCCAAAAAAGGGAAAAAACTCGCAAAAGTTCTGGTTCGAAAATCTTCGTACCATTCAGCCTCAAAACGAGACTATCCCCGAAAATGCCCTAAACGGTTGTACGGTCGAATGTGTCTTTATAAAATGTTTTTCTTAGGATTTTTCTAGCTCATCCAAGCAAAAAAACGGATAAAACTCGCAAAAGTTCTGGTACGAAAATCTTCGTACCATTCAGCCTCAAAACGAGACCCTCCCCGAAAAGGCCTGAACGGTTGTACGGTCGAATGTGTCTTTACAAAATGTTTTTCTTAGGACCCTACTAGCTCATCCAAGCAAAAAAAACGGAAAAAACTCGCAAAAGTTCTGGTACGAAAATCTTCGTACCATTCAGCCTCAAAACGAGACCCTCCCCGAAAATGTCCTAAACAGTTGTACGGTCGAATGTGTCTTTACAAAATGTTTTTCTTAGGACCCTACTAACTCATCCGAGCAAAAATACGGAAAAAACACGCAAAAGTTCTGGTACGAAAATCTCTGTACCATTCAGCCTCAAAACGAGACCATCCCCGAAAATGCCCTAAACGATTGTACGGTCGAATGTGTCTTTACAAAATGTTTTTCTTAGGCCCCTACTAGCTCATCCATGCCAAAAAAACGGAAAAAACTCGCAAAAGTTCTGGTTCGAAAATCTTCGTACCATTCAGCCTCAAAACGAGACTATCCCCGAAAATGCCCTAAACGGTTGTACGGTCGAATGTGTCTTTATAAAATGTTTTTCTTAGGATTTTACTAGCTCATCCAAGCAAAAAAACGGATAAAACTCGCAAAAGTTCTGGTACGAAAATCTTCGTACCATTCAGCCTCAAAACGAGACCCTCCCCGAAAAGGCCTAAACGGTTGTACGGTCGAATGTGTCTTTACAAAATGTTTTTCTTAGGACCCTACTAGCTCATCCAAGCAAAAAAAAACGGAAAAAACTCGCAAAAGTTCTGGTACGAAAATCTTCGTACCATTCAGCCTCAAAACGAGACCCTCCCCGAAAATGTCCTAAACAGTTGTACGGTCGAATGTGTCTTTACAAAATGTTTTTCTTAGGACCCTACTAACTCATCCGAGCAAAAAAACGGAAAAAACTCGCAAAAGTTCTGGTACGAAAATCTCCGTACCATTCAGCCTCAAAACGAGGACATCCCCGAAAATGCCCTAAACGATTGTACGGTCGAATGTGTCTTTACAAAATGTTTTTCTTAGGCCCCTACTAGCTCATCCCAGAAAAAAAAAACGGAAAAAACTCGCAAAAGTTCTGGTACGAAAATCTTCGTACCATTATGCCTCAAAACGAGACCATACCCGAAAATGCCCTAAAAGGTTGCACGGTCGAATGTGTCTTTACAAAATGTTTTTCTGAGGCCCCTACTAGCTCATCCATGCCAAAAAACGGAAAACACTCGCAAAAGTTCTGGTACGAAAATCTTCGTACCATCAGCCTCAAAACTAGACCATCTCCGAAAATGCCCTAATCGGTTGTACGGTCGAATGGGTCTTTACAAAATGTTTTTCTTAGGCCCATACTAGCTCATCCCAGCAAAAAAAAACGGAAAAAACTCGCAAAAGTTCTGGTACGAAAATCTTCGTTCCATTCAGCCTCCAAACGAGACCATCCCCGAAAATGCCTAAACGGTTGTACGGTCGAATGTGTCTTTACAAAATGTTTTTCTCAGGCCCCTACTAGCGCATCCATGCCAAAAAAAGGGAAAAAACTCGCATAAGTTCTGGTACGAAAATCTTCGTACCATTTTTCCTCAAAACGAAACCATCCCCGAAAATGCCCTAAACGGTTGCACGGTCGAATGTGTCTTTACAAAATGTTTTTCTTAGGCCCCTTCTAGCTCATCCATGCCAAAAAAACGGAAAACATTCGCAAAAGTTCTGGTACGAAAATCTTCGTACCATCAGCCTCAAAACTAGACCATCTCCGAAAATGAACTAAACGGTTGTACGGTCGAATGTGTCTTTACAAAATGTTTTTCTTAGGCCCCTACTAGCTCATCCGAGCAAAAAAAACGGAAAAAACTCGCAAAAGTTCTGGTACGAAAAACTTCGTACCATTCACCCTGAAAACGAGACCCTCCCCGAAAATGCCTAAACGGTTGTACAGTCGAATGTGTCTTTGAAAAATGTTTTTCTTAGGCCCATACTAGCTCATCCAAGCAAAAAAAAAACAGAAAAAACTCGCAAAAGTTCTGGTACGAAAATCTTCGTACCATTCAGCCTCAAAACGAGACCCTCCCCGAATATACCCTAAACGGTTGTTCGGTCGAATGTGTCTTTACAAAATGTTTTTCTTAGGCCCCTATTAGCTCATCCGAGCAAAAAACGGATAAAACTCGCATAAGTTCTGGTGCGAAAAACTTCGTACCATTCAGCCTCAAAACGAGACCCTCCACGAAAATGCCCTAAACAGTTGTACGGTCGAATGTGTCTTTACAAAATATTTTTCTTAGGACCCTACTATCTCATCCCAACAAAAAAACGGAAAAAACTCGCAAAAGTTCTGGCACGAAAATCTTCGTACCATTCAGCCTCAAAACGAGACCATCCCCAAAAATGACCTAAACGGTTGTACGATCGAATGTGTCTTTACAAAATGTTTTTCTTAGGCCCCTACTAGCGCATCCATGCCAAAAAAACGAAAAAAACTCGCATAAGTTCTGGTACGAAAATCTTCGTACCATTATGCCTCAAAACGAGACCATCCCCGAAAATGCCCTAAACGGTTGCACGGTCGAATGTGTCTTTACAAAATGTTTTTCTTAGGCCCCTACTAGCTCATCCAAGCAAAAAAAGGAAAAAACTCGCAAAAGTTCTGGTACGAAAATCTTCGTACCATTCAGCCTGAAAACGAGACCCTCCCCGAAAATGCCTAAACGGTTGTACAGTCGAATGTGTCTTTAAAAAATGTTTTTCTTAGGACCCTACTAGCTCATCCAAGCAAAAAAAAAACGGAAAAAACTCGCAAAAGTTCTGGTACGAAAATCTTCGTACCATTCAGCCTCAAAACGTGACCATCCCCGAAAATACCCTAAACGGTTGTACGGTCGAATGTGTCTTTACAAAATGTTTTTCTTAGGCCCCTACTAGCTCATCCGAGCAAAAAAAACGGAAAAAACTCGCATAAGTTCTGGTACGAAAATCTTCGTACCATTTAGCCTAAAAACGAGACCATCCCCGAAAATGTCCTAAACGGTTGTACGGTCGAACGTGTCTTTACAAAATGTTTTTCTTAGGCCCCTACTAGTTCATCCAAGCAAAGAAAACGGAAAAAACTCGCAAAAGTTCTGGTACGAAAATCTTCGTACCATTCAGCCTGAAAACGAGACCCTCCCCGAAAATGCCTAAACTGTTGTACGGTCGAATGTGTCTTTATAAAATGTTTTTCTTAGGACCCCTAGCTCATCCAAGCAAAAAAACGGAAAAAACTCGCAAAAGTTCTGGTACGAAAATCTTCGTACAATTCAGCCTCAAAACGAGACCCTCCCCGAAAATGCCCTAAACGGTTGTAAGGTCGAATGTGTCTTTACAAAATGTTTTTCTTAGGACCCTACTAGCTCATCCAAGCAAAAAAAAATGGAAAAAACTCGCAAAAGTTCTGGTACGAAAATCTTCGTACCATTCAGCCTCAAAACGAGACCATCCCCATAAATGGTTAAACGGTTGTACGGTCGAATGTGTCTTTACAAAATGTTTTTCTTAGGCCCCTACTAGCTCATCCATGCCAAAAAAATGGAAAAAACTCGCAAAAGTTCTGGTACGAAAATCTTCGTCCCATTCAGCCGTAAAACGAGACCCTCCACGAAAATGCCTAAACGGTTGTACGGTCGAATGTGTCTTTACAAAATGTTTTTCTTAGGACCCTACTAGCTCATCCAAGCAAAAAAATCGGAAAAAACTCGCAAAAGTTCTGGTACGAAAATCTTCGTACCATTCAGCCTCAAAACGAGACCCTCCCCGAAAATGAACTAAAAGGTTGTACGGTCGAATGTGTCTTTACAAAATGTTTTTCTTAGGCCCCTACTAGCTCATCCAAGCAAAAAAAAAACGGAAAAAACTCGCAAAAGTTTTGCTACGAAAATCTTCGTACCATTCAGCCTCAAAACGAGACCATCCCCAAAAATGTTTAAACGGATGTACGGTCGAATGTGTCTTTACAAAATGTTTTTCTTAGGCCCTTACTAGCTCATCCATGCCAAAAAAACGGAAAAAACTCGCAAAAGTTCTGGTACGAAAATCTTCTTACCATTCAGCCTCAAAACGAGACCATCCCCGAAAATGCCCTAAACGGTTGTACGGTCGAATGTGTCTTTACAAAATGTTTTTCTTAGGTCCCTACTAGCTCATCCCAGCAAAAAAAAACGAAAAAAACTCGAAAAAGTTCTGGTACGAAAATCTTCGTTCCAATCAGCCTCAAAACGAGACCCTCCCCGAAAAGCCTAAACGGCTATACGGTCGAATGTGTCTTTACAAAATGTTTTTCTTAGGACCCTACAAGCTCATCCAAGCAAAAAAAACGGAAAAAACTCGCAAATGTTCTGGTACGAAAATCTTCGTACCATTCAGCCTCAAAACGAGACCCTCCCCGAAAATGCCCTAAAAAGTTGTACGGTCGAATGTGTCTTTACAAAATGTTTTTCTTAGGCCCCTACTAGCGCATCCATTCCAAAAAAAGGAAAAAACTCGCACAAGTTCTGGTACGAAAATCTTCGTACCATTAAGCCTCAAAACGAGACCCTCCCCGAAAATACCCTAAACGGTTGTACGGTCGAATGTGTCTTTACAAAATATTTTTCTTAGGCCCCTCCTAGCTCATCCATGCCAAAAAAACGGAAAAAACTCGCAAAAGTTCTGGTACGAAAATCTTCGTACCATTCAGCCTCAAAACGAGACTATCCCCGAAAATGCCCTAAACGCTTGTACGGTCGAATGTGTCTTTATAAAATGTTTTTCTTAGGATTTTACTAGCTCATCCAAGCAAAAAAACAGAAAAAATTCGCAAAAGTTCTGGTACGAAAATCTTCGTACCATTCAGCCTGAAAACGAGACCCTCCCCGAAAAGGCCTAAACGGTTGTACGGTCGAAGGTGTCTTTACAAAATGTTTTTCTTAGGACCCTACTAGCTCATCCAAACAAAAAAACGGAAAAAACTCGCAAAAGTTCTTGTACGAAAATCTTCGTACCATTCAGCCTCAAAACGAGACCCGCCCCGAAAATGCCCTAAATAGTTGTACGGTCGAATGTGTCTTTACCAAATGTTTTTCTTAGGACCCTACTATCTCATCCGAGAAAAAAACCGAAAAAACTCGCAAAAGTTCTGGTACGAAAATCTTCGTACCATTCAGCCTCAAAACGAGACCATCCCCGAAAATGCCCTAAACGGTTGTACGGTCGAATGTGTCTTTACAAAATGTTTTTCTTAGGCCCCTACTAGCTCATCCCAGCAAAAAAAACGGAAAAAACTCGCAAAAGTTCTGGTACGAAAATCTTCGTTCCAATCAGCCTCAAAACGAGACCCTCCCCGAAAAGGCCTAAACGGTTGTACGGTCGAATGTGTCTTTACAAAATGTTTTTCTTAGGACCCTACAAGCTCATCCAAGCAAAAAAAACGGAAAAAACTCGCAAAAGTTCTGGTACGAAAATCTTGGTACCATTCAGCCTCAAAACGAGACCCTCCCCGAAAATGCCCTAAACAGTTGTACGGTCGAATGTGTCTTTACAAAATGTTTTTCTTAGGCCCCTACTAGCGCATCCATTCCAAAAAAAGGAAAAAACTCGCACAAGTTCTGGTACGAAAATCTTCGTACCATTAAGCCTCAAAACGAGACCCTCCCCGAAAATACCCTAAACGGTTGTACGGTCGAATGTGTCTTTACAAAATATTTTTCTTAGGCCCCTACTAGCTCATCCATGCCAAAAAAACGGAAAAAACTCGCAAAAGTTCTGGTACGAAAATCTTCGTACCATTCTGCCTCAAAACGAGACTATCCCCGAAAATGCCCTAAACGGTTGTACGGTCGAATGTGTCTTTATAAAATGTTTTTCTTAGGATTTTACTAGCTCATCCAAGCAAAAAAACGGAAAAAACTCGCAAAAGTTCTGGTACGAAAATCTTCGTACCATTCAGCCTGAAAACGAGACCCTCCCCGAAAAGACCTAAACGGTTGTACGGTCGAAGGTGTCTTTACAAAATGTTTTTCTTAGGACCCTACTAGCTCATCCAAACAAAAAAAATGGAAAAAACTCGCAAAAGTTCTGGTACGAAAATCTTCGTACCATTCAGCCTCAAAACGAGACCCGCCCCGAAAATGCCCTAAACAGTTGTACGGTCGAATGTGTCTTTACGAAATGTTTTTCTTAGGACCCTACTATCTCATCCGAGCAAAGAAACGGAAAAAACTCGCAAAAGTTCTGGTACGAAAATCTGCGTACCATTCAGCCTCAAAACGAGACCATCCCCGAAAATGCTCTAAACGGTTGTACGGTCGAATGTGTCTTTACAAAATGCTTTTCTTAGGCCCCTACTAGCTCATCCCAGCAAAAAAAAACGGAAAAAACTCGCAAAAGTTCTGGTACGAAAATCTTCGTACCATTATGCCTCAAAACGAGAACATCCCCGAAAATGCCCTAAACGGTTGCACGGTCGAATGTGTCTTTACAAAATGTTTTTCTTAGGCCCCTACTAGCTCATCCATGCCAAAAAACGGAAAACACTCGCAAAAGTTCTGGTACGAAAATCTTCGTACCATCAGCCTCAAAACTAGACCATCCCCGAAAATGCCCTAAACGGTTGTACGGTCGAATGTGTCTTTACAAAATGTTTTTCTTAGGCCCATACTAGCTCATCCCAGCAAAAAAAAAACGGAAAAAACTCGCAAAAGTTCTGGTACGAAAATCTTCGTTCCATTCAGCCTCAAAACGAGACCATCCCCGAAAATGCCTAAACGGTTGTACGGTCGAATGTGTCTTTACAAAATGTTTTTCTTAGGCCCCTACTAGCGCATCCATGCCAAAAAAGGGAAAAAACTCGCATAAGTTCTGGTACGAAAATCTTCTAACCATTATGCCTCAAAACGAGACCATCCCCGAAAATGCCCTAAACGGTTGCACGGTCGAATGTGTCTTTACAAAATGTTTTTCTTAGGCCCCTACTAGCTCATCCATGCCAAAAAAACGGAAAACATTCGCAAAAGTTCTGGTACGAAAATCTTCGTACCATCAGCCTCAAAACTAGACCATCTCCGAAAATGCACTAAACGGTTGTACGGTCGAATGTGTCTTTACAAAATGTTTTTCTTAGGCCCCTACTAGCTCATCCAAGCAAAAAAAAAACGGAAAAAACTCGCAAAAGTAAAGGTACGAAAATCTTCGTACCATTCAGCCTCAAAACGTGACCCTCCCCGAAAATACCCTAAACGGTTGTACGGTCGAATGTGTCTTTACAAAATGTTTTTCTTAGGCCCCTATTAGCTCATCCGAGCAAAAAAAACGGATAAAACTCGCATAAGTTCTGGTGCGAAAATCTTCGTTCCAATCAGCCTCAAAACGAGACCCTCCCCGAAAAGGCCTAAACGGTTGTACGGTCGAATGTGTCTTTACAAAATGTTTTTCTTAGGACCCTACAAGCTCATCCAAGCAAAAAAAACGGAAAAAACTCGCAAAAGTTCTGGTACGAAAATCTTGGTACCATTCAGCCTCAAAACGAGACCCTCCCCGAAAATGCCCTAAAAAGTTGTACGGTCGAATGTGTCTTTACAAAATGTTTTTCTTAGGCCCCTACTAGCGCATCCATTCCAAAAAAAGGAAAAAACTCGCACAAGTTCTGGTACGAAAATCTTCGTACCATTAAGCCTCAAAACGAGACCCTCCCCGAAAATACCCTAAACGGTTGTACGGTCGAATGTGTCTTTACAAAATATTTTTCTTAGGCCCCTCCTAGCTCATCCATGCCAAAAAAACGGAAAAAACTCGCAAAAGTTCTGGTACGAAAATCTTCGTACCATTCAGCCTCAAAACGAGACTATCCCCGAAAATGCCCTAAACGGTTGTACGGTCGAATGTGTCTTTATAAAATGTTTTTCTTAGGATTTTACTAGCTCATCCAAGCAAAAAAACGGAAAAAACTCGCAAAAGTTCTGGTACGAAAATCTTCGTACCATTCAGCCTGAAAACGAGACCCTCCCCGAAAAGACCTAAACGGTTGTACGGTCGAAGGTGTCTTTACAAAATGTTTTTCTTAGGACCCTACTAGCTCATCCAAACAAAAAAAATGGAAAAAACTCGCAAAAGTTCTGGTACGAAAATCTTCGTACCATTCAGCCTCAAAACGAGACCCGCCCCGAAAATGCCCTAAACAGTTGTACGGTCGAATGTGTCTTTACGAAATGTTTTTCTTAGGACCCTACTATCTCATCCGAGCAAAGAAACGGAAAAAACTCGCAAAAGTTCTGGTACGAAAATCTGCGTACCATTCAGCCTCAAAACGAGACCATCCCCGAAAATGCTCTAAACGGTTGTACGGTCGAATGTGTCTTTACAAAATGCTTTTCTTAGGCCCCTACTAGCTCATCCCAGCAAAAAAAAACGGAAAAAACTCGCAAAAGTTCTGGTACGAAAATCTTCGTACCATTATGCCTCAAAACGAGAACATCCCCGAAAATGCCCTAAACGGTTGCACGGTCGAATGTGTCTTTACAAAATGTTTTTCTTAGGCCCCTACTAGCTCATCCATGCCAAAAAACGGAAAACACTCGCAAAAGTTCTGGTACGAAAATCTTCGTACCATCAGCCTCAAAACTAGACCATCCCCGAAAATGCCCTAAACGGTTGTACGGTCGAATGTGTCTTTACAAAATGTTTTTCTTAGGCCCATACTAGCTCATCCCAGCAAAAAAAAAACGGAAAAAACTCGCAAAAGTTCTGGTACGAAAATCTTCGTTCCATTCAGCCTCAAAACGAGACCATCCCCGAAAATGCCTAAACGGTTGTACGGTCGAATGTGTCTTTACAAAATGTTTTTCTTAGGCCCCTACTAGCGCATCCATGCCAAAAAAGGGAAAAAACTCGCATAAGTTCTGGTACGAAAATCTTCTAACCATTATGCCTCAAAACGAGACCATCCCCGAAAATGCCCTAAACGGTTGCACGGTCGAATGTGTCTTTACAAAATGTTTTTCTTAGGCCCCTACTAGCTCATCCATGCCAAAAAAACGGAAAACATTCGCAAAAGTTCTGGTACGAAAATCTTCGTACCATCAGCCTCAAAACTAGACCATCTCCGAAAATGCACTAAACGGTTGTACGGTCGAATGTGTCTTTACAAAATGTTTTTCTTAGGCCCCTACTAGCTCATCCAAGCAAAAAAAAAACGGAAAAAACTCGCAAAAGTAAAGGTACGAAAATCTTCGTACCATTCAGCCTCAAAACGTGACCCTCCCCGAAAATACCCTAAACGGTTGTACGGTCGAATGTGTCTTTACAAAATGTTTTTCTTAGGCCCCTATTAGCTCATCCGAGCAAAAAAAACGGATAAAACTCGCATAAGTTCTGGTGCGAAAATCTTCGTACTATTCAGTCTCAAAACGAGACCCTCCACGAAAATGCCCTAAACAGATGTACGGTCGAATGTGTCTTTACAAAATGTTTTTCTTAGGACCCTACTATCTCATCCCAGCAAAAAAACGGAAAAAACTCGCAAAAGTTCTGGTACGAAAATCTTCGTACCATTCAGCCTCAAAACGAGACCATCCCCAAAAATGACCTAAACGGTTGTACGATCGAATGTGTCTTTACAAAATGTTTTTCTTAGGCCCCTACTAGCGCATCCATGCCAAAAAAACGGAAAAAACTCGCATAAGTTCTGGTACGAAAATTTTCGTACCATTATGCCTCAAAACGAGACCATCCCCGAAAATGCCCTAAACGGTTGCCCGGTCGAATGTGTCTTTACAAAATGTTTTTCTTAGGCCCCTACAGCTCATCCATGCCAAAAAAACGGAAAACACTCGCAAAAGTTCTGGTACGAAAATCTTCGTACCATAAGCCTCAAAATTAGACCATCTCCGAAAATGCCCTAAACGGTTGTACGGTCGAATGTGTCTTTACAAAATGTTTTTCTTAGGCCCCTACTAGCTCATCCCAGCAAAAAAAAACGGAAAAAACTCGCAAAAGTTCTGGTACGAAAATCTTCGTTCCATTCAGCCTCAAAACGAGACCATCCCCGAAAATGCCCAAACGGTTGTATGGTCAAATCTGTCTTTACAAAATGTTTTTCTTAGGCCCCTACTACCGCATCCATGCCAAAAAAACGGAAAAAACTCGCATAAGTTCTGGTACGAAAATCTTCGTGACATTATGCCTCAAAACGAGACCATCCCCGAAAATTCCCTAAACGGTTGCACGGTCGAATGTGTCTTTACAAAATGTTTTTCTTAGGCCCCTACTAGCTCATCCATGCCGAAAAAACGGAAAACATTCGCAAAAGTTCTGGTACGAAAATCTTCGTACCATCAGCCTCAAAACTAGACCATCTCCGAAAATGCCCTAAACGGTTGTACGGTCGAATGTGTCTTTACAAAATGTTTTTCTTAGGCCCCTAATAGCTCATCCGAGCAAAAAAACGGAAAAAACTCGCAAAAGTTCTGGTACGAAAATCTTCGTACCATTTAGCCTAAAAATGAGACCCTCCCCGAAAATACCCTAAACGGTTGAACGGTCGAATGTGTCTTTACAAAATGTTTTTCTTAGAACCCTACTAGCTCATCTGAGCAAAAAAAAACGGAAAAAACTCGCAAAAGTTCTGGTACGAAGATTTTCGTACCATTTACCCTAAAAACGAGACCATCCCCGAAAATGCCCTAAACGGTTGTACGGTCGAATGTGTCTTTACAAAATGTTTTTCTTAGGACCCTACTAGCTCATCCAAGCAAAAAAACGGAAAAAACTCGCAAAAGTTCTGGTACGAAAATCTTCGTACCATTCAGCCTGAAAACGAGACCCTCCCCGAAAATGCCTAAACGGATGTACAGTCGAATGTGTCTTTAAAAAATGATTTTCTTAGGCCCCTACTAGCTCATCCAAGAAAAAAAAAAACGGAAAAAACTCGCAAAAGTTCTGGTACGAAAATCTTCGTACCATTCAGCCTCATAACGAGACCCTCCCCGAAAATGCCCTAACGGTTGTACGGTCGAATGTGTCTTTACAAAATGTTTTTCTTAGCCCCCTACTAGCTCATCCAAGCAAAAAAAACGGAAAAAACTCGCAAAAGTTCTGGTACAAAAATCTTCGTACCATTCAGCCTCAAAACGAGACCATCCCCGAAAATGCCCTAAACGGTTGTACGGTCGAATGTGTCTTTCTAAAATGTTTTTCTTAGGATTCTAATAGCTCATCCAAGCAAAAAAAGGAAAAATCTCGCAAAAGTTCTGGTACGAAAATCTTCGTACCATTCAGCCTGAAAACGAGACCCTCCTCGAAAAGGCCTAAACGGTTGTACGGTCGAATGTGTCTTTACAAAATGTTTTTCTTAGGACCCTACTAGCTCATCCAAGCAAAAAAACGGAAAAAACTCGCAAAAGTTCTTGTACGAAAATCTTCGTACCTTCTAGCCTCAAAACGAGACCCTCCCCGAAAATGCCCTAAACAGTTGTATGGTCGAATGTGTCTTTACAAAATGTTTTTCTTAGCACCCTACTATCTCATCCGAGCAAAAAAACGGAAAAAACACGCAAAAGTTCTGGTACGAAAATCTTCGTACCATTCAGCCTCAAAACGAGACCATCCCCGAAAATGCCCTAAACGGTTGTACGGTCGAATGTGTCTTTCTAAAATGTTTTTCTTAGGATTCTAATAGCTCATCCAAGCAAAATAACGGAAAAATCTCGCAAAAGTTCTGGGACGAAAATCTTCGTACCATTCAGCCTGAAAACGAGACCCTCCTCGAAAAGGCCTAAACGGTTGTACGGTCGAATGTGTCTTTACAAAATGTTTTTCTTAGGACCCTACTAGCTCATCCAAGCAAAAAAACAGAAAAAACTCGCAAAAGTTCTTGTACGAAAATCTTCGTACCTTCTAACCTCAAAACGAGACCCTCCCCGAAAATGCCCTAAACAGTTGTACGGTCGAATGTGTCTTTACAAAATGTTTTTCTTAGCACCCTACTATCTCATCCGAGCAAAAAAACGGAAAAAACACGCAAAAGTTCTGGTACGAAAATCTTCGTACCATTCAGCCTCAAAACGAGACCATCCCCGAAAATGCCCTAAACGGTTGTACGGTCGAATGTGTTTTTACAAAATGTTTTTCTTAGGACCCTACTAGCTCATCCAAGCAAAAAAACAGAAAAAACTCGCAAAAGTTCTTGTACGAAAATCTTCGTACCTTCTAGCCTCAAAACGAGACCCTCCCCGAAAATGCCCTAAACAGTTGTACGGTCGAATGTGTCTTTACAAAATGTTTTTCTTAGCACCCTACTATCTCATCCGAGCAAAAAAACGGAAAAAACACGCAAAAGTTCTGGTACGAAAATCTTCGTACCATTCAGCCTCAAAACGAGACCATCCCCGAAAATGCCCTAAACGGTTGTACGGTCGAATGTGTTTTTACAAAATGTTTTTCTTAGGACCCTACTAGCTCATCCAAGCAAAAAAACGGAAAAAACTCGCAAAAGTTCTGGTACGAAAATCTTCGTACCATTCAGCCTCAAAACGAGACCATCCCCATAAATGGTTAAACGGTTGTACGGTCGAATGTGTCTTTACAAAATGTTTTTCTTAGGCCCCTACTAGCTCATCCATGCCAAAAAAATGGAAAAAACTCGCAAAAGTTCTGGTACGAAAATCTTCGTCCCATTCAGCCGTAAAACGAGACCCTCCACGAAAATGCCTAAACGGTTGTACGGTCGAATGTGTCTTTACAAAATGTTTTTCTTAGGACCCTACTAGCTCATCCAAGCAAAAAAATCGGAAAAAACTCGCAAAAGTTCTGGTACGAAAATCTTCGTACCATTCAGCCTCAAAACGAGACCCTCCCCGAAAATGAACTAAAAGGTTGTACGGTCGAATGTGTCTTTACAAAATGTTTTTCTTAGGCCCCTACTAGCTCATCCAAGCAAAAAAAAAACGGAAAAAACTCGCAAAAGTTTTGCTACGAAAATCTTCGTACCATTCAGCCTCAAAACGAGACCATCCCCAAAAATGTTTAAACGGATGTACGGTCGAATGTGTCTTTACAAAATGTTTTTCTTAGGCCCTTACTAGCTCATCCATGCCAAAAAAACGGAAAAAACTCGCAAAAGTTCTGGTACGAAAATCTTCTTACCATTCAGCCTCAAAACGAGACCATCCCCGAAAATGCCCTAAACGGTTGTACGGTCGAATGTGTCTTTACAAAATGTTTTTCTTAGGTCCCTACTAGCTCATCCCAGCAAAAAAAAACGAAAAAAACTCGAAAAAGTTCTGGTACGAAAATCTTCGTTCCAATCAGCCTCAAAACGAGACCCTCCCCGAAAAGCCTAAACGGCTATACGGTCGAATGTGTCTTTACAAAATGTTTTTCTTAGGACCCTACAAGCTCATCCAAGCAAAAAAAACGGAAAAAACTCGCAAATGTTCTGGTACGAAAATCTTCGTACCATTCAGCCTCAAAACGAGACCCTCCCCGAAAATGCCCTAAAAAGTTGTACGGTCGAATGTGTCTTTACAAAATGTTTTTCTTAGGCCCCTACTAGCGCATCCATTCCAAAAAAAGGAAAAAACTCGCACAAGTTCTGGTACGAAAATCTTCGTACCATTAAGCCTCAAAACGAGACCCTCCCCGAAAATACCCTAAACGGTTGTACGGTCGAATGTGTCTTTACAAAATATTTTTCTTAGGCCCCTCCTAGCTCATCCATGCCAAAAAAACGGAAAAAACTCGCAAAAGTTCTGGTACGAAAATCTTCGTACCATTCAGCCTCAAAACGAGACTATCCCCGAAAATGCCCTAAACGCTTGTACGGTCGAATGTGTCTTTATAAAATGTTTTTCTTAGGATTTTACTAGCTCATCCAAGCAAAAAAACAGAAAAAATTCGCAAAAGTTCTGGTACGAAAATCTTCGTACCATTCAGCCTGAAAACGAGACCCTCCCCGAAAAGGCCTAAACGGTTGTACGGTCGAAGGTGTCTTTACAAAATGTTTTTCTTAGGACCCTACTAGCTCATCCAAACAAAAAAACGGAAAAAACTCGCAAAAGTTCTTGTACGAAAATCTTCGTACCATTCAGCCTCAAAACGAGACCCGCCCCGAAAATGCCCTAAATAGTTGTACGGTCGAATGTGTCTTTACCAAATGTTTTTCTTAGGACCCTACTATCTCATCCGAGAAAAAAACCGAAAAAACTCGCAAAAGTTCTGGTACGAAAATCTTCGTACCATTCAGCCTCAAAACGAGACCATCCCCGAAAATGCCCTAAACGGTTGTACGGTCGAATGTGTCTTTACAAAATGTTTTTCTTAGGCCCCTACTAGCTCATCCCAGCAAAAAAAACGGAAAAAACTCGCAAAAGTTCTGGTACGAAAATCTTCGTTCCAATCAGCCTCAAAACGAGACCCTCCCCGAAAAGGCCTAAACGGTTGTACGGTCGAATGTGTCTTTACAAAATGTTTTTCTTAGGACCCTACAAGCTCATCCAAGCAAAAAAAACGGAAAAAACTCGCAAAAGTTCTGGTACGAAAATCTTGGTACCATTCAGCCTCAAAACGAGACCCTCCCCGAAAATGCCCTAAACAGTTGTACGGTCGAATGTGTCTTTACAAAATGTTTTTCTTAGGCCCCTACTAGCGCATCCATTCCAAAAAAAGGAAAAAACTCGCACAAGTTCTGGTACGAAAATCTTCGTACCATTAAGCCTCAAAACGAGACCCTCCCCGAAAATACCCTAAACGGTTGTACGGTCGAATGTGTCTTTACAAAATATTTTTCTTAGGCCCCTACTAGCTCATCCATGCCAAAAAAACGGAAAAAACTCGCAAAAGTTCTGGTACGAAAATCTTCGTACCATTCTGCCTCAAAACGAGACTATCCCCGAAAATGCCCTAAACGGTTGTACGGTCGAATGTGTCTTTATAAAATGTTTTTCTTAGGATTTTACTAGCTCATCCAAGCAAAAAAACGGAAAAAACTCGCAAAAGTTCTGGTACGAAAATCTTCGTACCATTCAGCCTGAAAACGAGACCCTCCCCGAAAAGACCTAAACGGTTGTACGGTCGAAGGTGTCTTTACAAAATGTTTTTCTTAGGACCCTACTAGCTCATCCAAACAAAAAAAATGGAAAAAACTCGCAAAAGTTCTGGTACGAAAATCTTCGTACCATTCAGCCTCAAAACGAGACCCGCCCCGAAAATGCCCTAAACAGTTGTACGGTCGAATGTGTCTTTACGAAATGTTTTTCTTAGGACCCTACTATCTCATCCGAGCAAAGAAACGGAAAAAACTCGCAAAAGTTCTGGTACGAAAATCTGCGTACCATTCAGCCTCAAAACGAGACCATCCCCGAAAATGCTCTAAACGGTTGTACGGTCGAATGTGTCTTTACAAAATGCTTTTCTTAGGCCCCTACTAGCTCATCCCAGCAAAAAAAAACGGAAAAAACTCGCAAAAGTTCTGGTACGAAAATCTTCGTACCATTATGCCTCAAAACGAGAACATCCCCGAAAATGCCCTAAACGGTTGCACGGTCGAATGTGTCTTTACAAAATGTTTTTCTTAGGCCCCTACTAGCTCATCCATGCCAAAAAACGGAAAACACTCGCAAAAGTTCTGGTACGAAAATCTTCGTACCATCAGCCTCAAAACTAGACCATCCCCGAAAATGCCCTAAACGGTTGTACGGTCGAATGTGTCTTTACAAAATGTTTTTCTTAGGCCCATACTAGCTCATCCCAGCAAAAAAAAAACGGAAAAAACTCGCAAAAGTTCTGGTACGAAAATCTTCGTTCCATTCAGCCTCAAAACGAGACCATCCCCGAAAATGCCTAAACGGTTGTACGGTCGAATGTGTCTTTACAAAATGTTTTTCTTAGGCCCCTACTAGCGCATCCATGCCAAAAAAGGGAAAAAACTCGCATAAGTTCTGGTACGAAAATCTTCTAACCATTATGCCTCAAAACGAGACCATCCCCGAAAATGCCCTAAACGGTTGCACGGTCGAATGTGTCTTTACAAAATGTTTTTCTTAGGCCCCTACTAGCTCATCCATGCCAAAAAAACGGAAAACATTCGCAAAAGTTCTGGTACGAAAATCTTCGTACCATCAGCCTCAACACTAGACCATCTCCGAAAATGCACTAAACGGTTGTACGGTCGAATGTGTCTTTACAAAATGTTTTTCTTAGGCCCCTACTAGCTCATCCAAGCAAAAAAAAAACGGAAAAAACTCGCAAAAGTAAAGGTACGAAAATCTTCGTACCATTCAGCCTCAAAACGTGACCCTCCCCGAAAATACCCTAAACGGTTGTACGGTCGAATGTGTCTTTACAAAATGTTTTTCTTAGGCCCCTATTAGCTCATCCGAGCAAAAAAAACGGATAAAACTCGCATAAGTTCTGGTGCGAAAATCTTCGTACTATTCAGTCTCAAAACGAGACCCTCCACGAAAATGCCCTAAACAGATGTACGGTCGAATGTGTCTTTACAAAATGTTTTTCTTAGGACCCTACTATCTCATCCCAGCAAAAAAACGGAAAAAACTCGCAAAAGTTCTGGTACGAAAATCTTCGTACCATTCAGCCTCAAAACGAGACCATCCCCAAAAATGACCTAAACGGTTGTACGATCGAATGTGTCTTTACAAAATGTTTTTCTTAGGCCCCTACTAGCGCATCCATGCCAAAAAAACGGAAAAAACTCGCATAAGTTCTGGTACGAAAATTTTCGTACCATTATGCCTCAAAACGAGACCATCCCCGAAAATGCCCTAAACGGTTGCCCGGTCGAATGTGTCTTTACAAAATGTTTTTCTTAGGCCCCTACAGCTCATCCATGCCAAAAAAACGGAAAACACTCGCAAAAGTTCTGGTACGAAAATCTTCGTACCATAAGCCTCAAAATTAGACCATCTCCGAAAATGCCCTAAACGGTTGTACGGTCGAATGTGTCTTTACAAAATGTTTTTCTTAGGCCCCTACTAGCTCATCCCAGCAAAAAAAAACGGAAAAAACTCGCAAAAGTTCTGGTACGAAAATCTTCGTTCCATTCAGCCTCAAAACGAGACCATCCCCGAAAATGCCCAAACGGTTGTATGGTCAAATCTGTCTTTACAAAATGTTTTTCTTAGGCCCCTACTAGCGCATCCATGCCAAAAAAACGGAAAAAACTCGCATAAGTTCTGGTACGAAAATCTTCGTGACATTATGCCTCAAAACGAGACCATCCCCGAAAATTCCCTAAACGGTTGCACGGTCGAATGTGTCTTTACAAAATGTTTTTCTTAGGCCCCTACTAGCTCATCCATGCCGAAAAAACGGAAAACATTCGCAAAAGTTCTGGTACGAAAATCTTCGTACCATCAGCCTCAAAACTAGACCATCTCCGAAAATGCCCTAAACGGTTGTACGGTCGAATGTGTCTTTACAAAATGTTTTTCTTAGGCCCCTAATAGCTCATCCGAGCAAAAAAACGGAAAAAACTCGCAAAAGTTCTGGTACGAAAATCTTCGTACCATTTAGCCTAAAAATGAGACCCTCCCCGAAAATACCCTAAACGGTTGAACGGTCGAATGTGTCTTTACAAAATGTTTTTCTTAGAACCCTACTAGCTCATCTGAGCAAAAAAAAACGGAAAAAACTCGCAAAAGTTCTGGTACGAAGATTTTCGTACCATTTACCCTTAAAACGAGACCATCCCCGAAAATGCCCTAAACGGTTGTACGGTCGAATGTGTCTTTACAAAATGTTTTTCTTAGGACCCTACTAGCTCATCCAAGCAAAAAAACGGAAAAAACTCGCAAAAGTTCTGGTACGAAAATCTTCGTACCATTCAGCCTGAAAACGAGACCCTCCCCGAAAATGCCTAAACAGATGTACAGTCGAATGTGTCTTTAAAAAATGATTTTCTTAGGCCCCTACTAGCTCATCCAAGAAAAAAAAAACGGAAAAAACTCGCAAAAGTTCTGGTACGAAAATCTTCGTACCATTCAGCCTCATAACGAGACCCTCCCCGAAAATGCCCTAACGGTTGTACGGTCGAATGTGTCTTTACAAAATGTTTTTCTTAGCCCCCTACTAGCTCATCCAAGCAAAAAAAACGGAAAAAACTCGCAAAAGTTCTGGTACAAAAATCTTCGTACCATTCAGCCTCAAAACGAGACCATCCCCGAAAATGCCCTAAACGGTTGTACGGTCGAATGTGTCTTTCTAAAATGTTTTTCTTAGGATTCTAATAGCTCATCCAAGCAAAAAAAGGAAAAATCTCGCAAAAGTTCTGGTACGAAAATCTTCGTACCATTCAGCCTGAAAACGAGACCCTCCTCGAAAAGGCCTAAACGGTTGTACGGTCGAATGTGTCTTTACAAAATGTTTTTCTTAGGACCCTACTAGCTCATCCAAGCAAAAAAACGGAAAAAACTCGCAAAAGTTCTTGTACGAAAATCTTCGTACCTTCTAGCCTCAAAACGAGACCCTCCCCGAAAATGCCCTAAACAGTTGTATGGTCGAATGTGTCTTTACAAAATGTTTTTCTTAGCACCCTACTATCTCATCCGAGCAAAAAAACGGAAAAAACACGCAAAAGTTCTGGTACGAAAATCTTCGTACCATTCAGCCTCAAAACGAGACCATCCCCGAAAATGCCCTAAACGGTTGTACGGTCGAATGTGTCTTTCTAAAATGTTTTTCTTAGGATTCTAATAGCTCATCCAAGCAAAATAACGGAAAAATCTCGCAAAAGTTCTGGGACGAAAATCTTCGTACCATTCAGCCTGAAAACGAGACCCTCCTCGAAAAGGCCTAAACGGTTGTACGGTCGAATGTGTCTTTACAAAATGTTTTTCTTAGGACCCTACTAGCTCATCCAAGCAAAAAAACAGAAAAAACTCGCAAAAGTTCTTGTACGAAAATCTTCGTACCTTCTAGCCTCAAAACGAGACCCTCCCCGAAAATGCCCTAAACAGTTGTACGGTCGAATGTGTCTTTACAAAATGTTTTTCTTAGCACCCTACTATCTCATCCGAGCAAAAAAACGGAAAAAACACGCAAAAGTTCTGGTACGAAAATCTTCGTACCATTCAGCCTCAAAACGAGACCATCCCCGAAAATGCCCTAAACGGTTGTACGGTCGAATGTGTTTTTACAAAATGTTTTTCTTAGGACCCTACTAGCTCATCCAAGCAAAAAAACGGAAAAAACTCGCAAAAGTTCTTGTACGAAAATCTTCGTACCATTTAGCCTCAAAACGAGACCCTCCCCGAAAATGCCCTAAAGAGTTGTACGGTCGAATGTGTCTTTACAAAATGTTTTTCTGAGGACCCTACTATCTCATCCGAGCAAAAAAACGGAAAAAACACACAAAAGTTCTGGTACGAAAATCTTCGTACCATTATGCCTCAAAACGAGACCATCCCCGAAAATGCCTTAAACGGTTGTACGGTCGAATGTGTCTTTACAAAATATTTTTCTTAGGCCCCTACTAGCTCATCCATGCCAAAAAAATGGAAAAAACTTGCAAAAGTTCTGGTACGAAGATTTTCGTACCATTCAGCCTCAAAACGAGACCATCTCCGAAAATGCTCTAAACGGTTGTACGGTCGAATGTGTCTTTATAAAATGTTTTTCTTAGGATTCTACTAGCTCATCCAAGCAAAAAACGGAAAAAACTCGCAAAAGTTCTGGTACGAAAATCTTCGTACCATTCAGCCAGAAAACGAGACCCTCCCCGAAAAGGCCTAAACGGTTGTACGGTCGAATGTGTCTTTACAAAATGTTTTTCTTAGGACCCTACTAGCTCATCCAAGCAAAAAACGGAAAAAACTCGCAAAAGTTCTGGTACGAAAATCTTCGTACCATTTAGCCTCAAAACGAGACCCTCCCTGAAAATGCCCTAAACAGTTGTACGGTCGAATGCGTCTTTACAAAATGTTTTTCTTAGGACCCTACTATCTCATCCGAGCAAAAAAACGGAAAAAACTCGCAAAAGTTCTGGTGAGAAAATCTTCGTGCCATTCAGTCTCAAAACGAGACCATCCCCGAAAATGCCCTAAACGGTTGTACGATCGAATGTGTCTTTTCAAAATGTTTTTCTTAGGCCCCTACTAGCTCATCCCAGCAAAAAAAAACGGAAAAAACTCGCAAAAGTTCTGGTACGAAAATCTTCGTTCCATTCAGTCTCAAAACGAGACCATCCCCAAAAATGCCTAAACGGTTGTACGGTCGAATGTGTCTTTAAGAAATGTTTTTCTTAGGCCCCTACTAGCGCATCCATGCCAAAAAAACGGAAAAAACTCGCATAAGTTCTGGTACGAAAATCTTCGTACCATTAAGCCTCAAAACGAGACCATCCCCGAAAATGCCCTAAACGGTTGCACGGGCGAATGTGTCTTTACAAAATGTTTTTCTTAGGCCCTACTAGCTCATCCGTGCCAAAAAAAGGGAAAACACTCGCAAAAGTTCTAGTACGAAAATCTTCGTACCATCAGCCTCAAAACGAGACCATCTCCGAAAATGCCCTAAACGGTTGTACGGTCGAATGTGTCTTTACAAAATGTTTTTCTTAGGCCCCTACTAGCTCATCCGAGCAAAAAAAACGGAAAAAACTCGCAAAAGTTCTGGTACGAAAATCTTCGTACCATTCAGCCTCAAAACGAGATCCTCCCCGAAAATGCCCTAAACAGTTGTACGGTCGAATGTGTCTTTACAAAATGTTTTTCTTAGGACCCTACTATCTCATCCGAGTAAAAAAATGGAAAAAACTCGCAAAAGTTCTGGTACGAAAATCTTCGTACCATTCAGCCTCAAAACGAGACCATCCCCGAAAATGCCCTAAACGGTTGTACGGTCGAATGTGTCTTTACAAAATATTTTTCTTAGGCCCCTACGAGCTCATCCCAGCAAAAAAAACGGAAAAAACTCGCAAAAGTTCTGGTACGAAAATCTTCGTTCCATTCAGCCTCAAAACGAGACCATCCCCAAAAATGCCTAAACGGTTGTACGGTCGAATGTGTCTTTAAAAAATGTTTTTCTTAGGCCCCTACTAGCGCATCCATGCCAAAAAAACGGAAAAAACTCGCATAAGTTCTGGTACGAAAATCTTCGTACCATTAAGCCTCAAAACGAGACCATCCCCGAAAATGCCCTAAACGGTTGCACGGGCGAATGTGTCTTTACAAAATGTTTTTCTTAGGCCCTACTAGCTCATCCGTGCCAAAAAAAGGGAAAACACTCGCAAAAGTTCTAGTACGAAAATCTTCGTACCATCAGCCTCAAAACGAGACCATCTCCGAAAAAGCCCTAAACGGTTGTACGGTCGAATGTGTCTTTACAAAATGTTTTTCTTAGGCCCCTACTAGCTCATCCGAGCAAAAAAAACGGAAAAAACTCGCAAAAGTTCTGGTACGAAAATCTTCGTACCATTCAGCCTCAAAACGAGATCCTCCCCGAAAATGCCCTAAACAGTTGTACGGTCGAATGTGTCTTTACAAAATGTTTTTCTTAGGACCCTACTATCTCATCCGAGTAAAAAAATGGAAAAAACTCGCAAAAGTTCTGGTACGAAAATCTTCGTACCATTCAGCCTCAAAACGAGACCATCCCCGAAAATGCCCTAAACGGTTGTACGGTCGAATGTGTCTTTACAAAATATTTTTCTTAGGCCCCTACGAGCTCATCCCAGCAAAAAAAACGGAAAAAACTCGCAAAAGTTCTGGTACGAAAATCTTCGTTCCATTCAGCCTCAAAACGAGACCATCCCCGAAAATGCCTAAACGGTTGTACGGTTGAATGTGTCTTTACAAAATGTTTATCTTAGGACCCTACTAGCTCATCCAAGCAAAAAAACGGAAAAAACTCGCAAAAGTTCTGGTACGAAAATCTTCGTACCATTTAGCCTAAAAACGAGAACATCCCCGAAAATGCCCTAAACGGTTGTACGGTCGAATGTTTCTTTACAAAATGTTTTTCTTAGGCCCCTACTAGCTCATCCGAGCAAAAAAAAAACGGAAAAAACTCGCATAAGTTCTGGTTCGAAAATCTTCGTACCATTTAGCCGTAAAACGAGACCATCCCTGAAAATGCCCTAAACGGTTGTACGGTCGAATGTGTCTTTACAAAATCTTTTTCTTAGGCCCCTACTAGCTCATCCAAGCAAAAAAAAAAAAACGGAAAAAACTCGCAAAAGTTCTGGAACGAAAATCTTCGTACCATTCAGCCTCAAAACGAGATCCTCCCCGAAAATGCCCTAAACAGTTGTACGGTCGAATGTGTCTTTACAAAATGTTTTTCTTAGGACCCTACTATCTCATCCGAGTAAAAAAATGGAAAAAACTCGCAAAAGTTCTGGTACGAAAATCTTCGTACCATTCAGCCTCAAAACGAGACCATCCCCGAAAATGCCCTAAACGGTTGTACGGTCGAATGTGTCTTTACAAAATATTTTTCTTAGGCCCCTACGAGCTCATCCCAGCAAAAAAAACGGAAAAAACTCGCAAAAGTTCTGGTACGAAAATCTTCGTTCCATTCAGCCTCAAAACGAGACCATCCCCGAAAATGCCTAAACGGTTGTACGGTTGAATGTGTCTTTACAAAATGTTTATCTTAGGACCCTACTAGCTCATCCAAGCAAAAAAACGGAAAAAACTCGCAAAAGTTCTGGTACGAAAATCTTCGTACCATTTAGCCTAAAAACGAGAACATCCCCGAAAATGCCCTAAACGGTTGTACGGTCGAATGTTTCTTTACAAAATGTTTTTCTTAGGCCCCTACTAGCTCATCCGAGCAAAAAAAAAACGGAAAAAACTCGCATAAGTTCTGGTTCGAAAATCTTCGTACCATTTAGCCGTAAAACGAGACCATCCCTGAAAATGCCCTAAACGGTTGTACGGTCGAATGTGTCTTTACAAAATCTTTTTCTTAGGCCCCTACTAGCTCATCCAAGCAAAAAAAAAAAACGGAAAAAACTCGCAAAAGTTCTGGTACGAAAATCTTCGTACCATTCAGCCTCAAAACGAGATCCTCCCCGAAAATACCCTAAACGGTTGTACGGTCGAATGTGTCTTTACAAAATCTTTTTCTTAGGCCCCTACTAGCTTATCCGAGCAAAAAAAACGGAAAAACCTCGCCTAAGTTTTGGTACAAAAATCTTCGTATCATTTAGCCTAAAAACGAGACCATCCGCGAAAATGCCCTAAACGGTTGTACGGTCGAATGTGTCTTTACAAAATGTTTTTTCTTAGGCCCCTACTAGCTCATCCAAGCAAAAAAAAACGGAAAAAACTCGCATAAGTTCTGGTACGAAGATTTTCGTACCATTTACCCTAAAAACGAGACCATCCCCGAAAATGCCCTAAACGGTTGTACGGTCGAATGGGTCTTTACAAAATGTTTTTTTAGGCCCCTACTAGCTCATCCAAACAAAAAACGGAAAAAACTCGCAAAAGTTTTGGAACGAAAATCTTCGTACCATTCAGCCTCAAAACGAGACCCTCCCCGAAAATGCCCTAAACAGTTGTACGGTCGAATGCGTCTTTACAAAATGTTTTTCTTAGGAACCTACTATCTCATCCGAGCAAAAAAACGGAAAAACTCGCAAAAGTTCTGGTACGAAAATCTTCGTGCCATTCAGCCTCAAAACGAGACCATCCCCGAAAATACCCTAAACGGTTGTACGGTCGAATGGGTCTTTACAAAATGTTTTTCTTAGGCCCCTACTAGCTCATCCCAGCAAAAAAAAAACGGAAAAAACTCGCAAAAGTTCTGGTACGAAAATCTTCGTTCCATTCAGCCTCAAAACGAGACCATCCCCAAAAATGCCTAAACGGTTGTACGGTCGAATGTGTCTTTACAAAATATTTTTCTTAGGCCCCTACTAGCGCATCCATGCCAAAAAAACGGAAAAAACTCGCATAAGTTTTGGTACGAAAATCTTCGTACCATTAAGCCTCAAAACGAGACCATCCCCGAAAATGCCCTAAACGGTTGCACGGGCGAATGTGTCTTTACAAAATGTTTTTCTTAGGCCCTACTAGCTCATCCGTGCCAAAAAAAGGGAAAACACTCGCAAAAGTTCTAGTACGAAAATCTTCGTAGCATCAGCCTCAAAACGAGACCATCTCCGAAAATGCCCTAAACGGTTGTACGGTCGAATGTGTCTTTACAAAATGTTTTTCTTAGGCCCCTACTAGCTCATCCGAGCAAAAAAAACGGAAAAAACTCGCAAAAGTTCTGGTACGAAAATCTTCGTACCATTCAGCCTCAAAACGAGATCCTCCCCGAAAATGCCCTAAACAGTTGTACGGTCGAATGTGTCTTTACAAAATGTTTTTCTTAGGACCCGACTATCTCATCCGAGTAAAAAAACGGAAAAAACTCGCAAAAGTTCTGGTACGAAAATCTTGGTACCATTCAGCCTCAAAACGAGACCATCTCCGAAAATGCCCTAAACGGTTGTACGGTCGAATGTGTCTTTACAAAATGTTTTTCTTAGGCCCCTACGAGCTCATCCCAGCAAAAAAAACGGAAAAAACTCGCAAAAGTTCTGGTACGAAAATCTTCGTTCCATTCAGCCTCAAAACGAGACCATCCCCGAAAATGCCTAAACGGTTGTACGGTCGAATGTGTCTTTACAAAATGTTTATCTTAGGACCCTACTAGCTCATCCAAGCAAAAAAACGGAAAAAACTCGCAAAAGTTCTGGTACGAAAATCTTCGTACCATTTAGCCTAAAAACGAGACCATCCCCGAAAATACCCTAAACGGTTGTACGGTTGAATGTTTCTTTACAAAAACTTTTTCTTAGGCCCCTACTAGCTCATCCGAGCAAAAAAAAAACTGAAAAAACTCGCATAAGTTCTGGTACGAAAATCTTCGTACCATTTAGCCGTAAAACGAGACCATCCCTGAAAATGCCCTAAACAGTTGTACGGTCGAATGTGTCTTTACAAAATGTTTTTCTTAGGCCCCTACTAGCGCATCCATGCCAAAAAAAGGGAAAAAACTCGCACAAGTTCTGGTACGAAAATCTTCGTACCATTAAGCCTCAAAACGAGACCATCCCCGAAAATGCCCTAAACGGTTGTACGGTCGAATGTGTCTTTACAAAATGTTTTTCTTAGGCCCCTACTAGCTCATCCGAGCAAAAAAAACGGAAAAAACTCGCAAAAGTTCTGGTACGAAAATCTTCGTACCATTCAGCCTCAAAACGAGATCCTCCCCGAAAATGCCCTAAACAGTTGTACGATCGAATGTGTCTTTACAAAATGTTTTTCTTAGGACCCTACTATCTCATCCGAGTAAAAAAACGGAAAAAACTCGCAAAAGTTCTGGTACGAAAATCTTCGTACCATTCAGCCTCAAAACGAGACCATCCCCGAAAATGCCCTAAACGGTTGTACGGTCGAATGTGTCTTTACAAAATGTTTTTCTTAGGCCCCTACGAGCTCATCCCAGCAAAAAAAAACGGAAAAAACTCGCAAAAGTTCTGGTACGAAAATCTTCGTTCCATTCAGCCTCAAAACGAGACCATCCCCGAAAATGCCTAAACGGTTGTACGGTCGAATGTGTCTTTACAAAATGTTTATCTTAGGACCCTACTAGCTCATCCAAGCAAAGAAACGGAAAAAACTCGCAAAAGTTCTTGTACGAAAATCTTCGTACCATTTAGCCTAAAAACGAGACCATCCCCGAAAATGCCCTAAACGGTTGTACGGTCGAATGTTTCTTTACAAAATGTTTTTCTTAGGCCCCTACTAGCTCATCCGAGCAAAAAAAAACGGAGAAAACTCGCATAAGTTCTGGTTCGAAAATCTTCGTACCATTTAGCCGTAAAACGAGACCATCCCTGAAAATGCCCTAAACGGTTGTACGGTCGAATGTGTCTTTACAAAATCTTTTTCTTAGGCCCCTACTAGCTCATCCAAGTAAAAAAAAACGGAAAAAACTCGCAAAAGTTCTGGTACGAAAATTTTCGTACCATTCAGCCTCAAAACGAGATCCTCCCCGAAAATACCCTAAACGGTTGTACGGTCGAATGTGTCTTTACAAAATCTTTTTCTTAGGCCCCTACTAGCTTATCCGAGCAAAAAAAACGGAAAAACCTCGCATAAGTTCTGGTACGAAAATCTTCGTATCATTTAGCCTAAAAACAAGACCATCCCCGAAAATGCCCTAAACGGTTGTACGGTCGAATGTGTCTTTACAAAATGTTTTTTCTTAGGCCCCTACTAGCTCATCCAAGCAAAAAAAACGGAAAAAACTCGCATAAGTTCTGGTACGAAGATTTTCGTACCATTTACCCTAAAAACGAGACCATCCCCGAAAATGCCCTAAACGGTTGTACGGTCGAATGGGTCTTTACAAAATGTTTTTTTAGGCCCCTACTAGCTCATCCAAACAAAAAACGGAAAAAACTCGCAAAAGTTTTGGAACGAAAATCTTCATACCATTCAGCCTCAAAACGAGACCATCCCCGAAAATGCCCTAAACGGTTGCACGGGCGAATGTGTCTTTACAAAATGTATTTCTTAGGCCCTACTAGCTCATCCGTGCCAAAAAAAGGGAAAACACTCGCAAAAGTTCTAGTACGAAAATCTTCGTACCATCAGCCTCAAAACGAGACCATCTCCGAAAATGCCCGAAACGGTTGCACGGGCGAATGTGTCTTTACAAAATGTTTTTCTTAGGCCCTACTAGCTCATCCGTGCCAAAAAAAGGGAAAACACTCGCAAAAGTTCTAGTACGAAAATCATCGTACCATCAGCCTCAAAACGAGACCATCTCCGAAAATGCCCTAAACGGTTGTATGGTCGAATGTGTCTTTACAAAATGTTTTTCTTAGGCCCCTACGAGCTCATCCCAGCAAAAAAAACGGAAAAAACTCGCAAAAGTTCTGGTACGAAAATCTTCGTTCCATTCAGCCTCAAAACGAGACCATCCCCGAAAATGCCTAAACGGTTGTACGGTCGAATGTGTCTTTACAAAATGTTTATCTTAGGACCCTACTAGCTCATCCAAGCAAAAAAACGGAAAAAACTCGCAAAAGTTCTGGTACGAAAATCTTCGTACCATTTAGCGTAAAAACGAGACCATCCCCGAAAATGCCCTAAACGGTTGTACGGTCGAATGTTTCTTTACAAAAAGTTTTTCTTAGGCCCCTACTAGCTCATCCGAGCAAAAACAAAACGGAAAAAACTCGCATAAGTTCTGGTACGAAAATCTTCGTACCATTTAGCCGTAAAACGAGACCATCCCTGAAAATGCCCTAAACAGTTGTACGGTCGAATGTGTCTTTACAAAATCTTTTTCTTAGGCCCCTACTAGCTCATCCAAGCAAAAAAACAAAACGGAAAAAACTCGCAAAAGTTTTGGTACGAAAATCTTCGTACCATTCAGTCTCAAAACGAGATCCTCCCCGAAAATACCCTAAAC
The DNA here is from genome assembly GCA_964016875.1 of Fallopia convolvulus. Classification (NCBI taxonomy): domain Eukaryota; kingdom Viridiplantae; phylum Streptophyta; class Magnoliopsida; order Caryophyllales; family Polygonaceae; genus Fallopia; species Fallopia convolvulus. The sequence continues at coordinate 11,737,376 of OZ024733.1, read as the reverse complement.
GGTTGTACGGTCGAATGTGTCTTTACAAAATGTTTTTCTTAGGCCCCTACTAGCTCATCCGAGCAAAAAAAACGGAAAAACCTCGCATAAGTTCTGGTACGAAAATCTTCGTATCATTTAGCCTAAAATCGAGACCATCCCCGAAAATGCCCTAAACGGTTGTACGGTCGAATGTGTCTTTACAAAATGTTTTTTCTTAGGACCCTACTAGCTCATCCAACCAAAAAACGGAAAAAACTCGCAAAAGTTCTGGTACGAAAATCTTCGTACCATTCAGCCTCAAAACGAGACCCTCCCCGAAAATACCCTAAACAGTTGTACGGTCGAATGCATCTTCACAAAATGTTTTTCTTAGGAACCTACTATCTCATTCGAGCAAAAAAACGGAAAAACTCGCAAAAGTTCTGGTACGAAAATCTTCGTGCCATTCAGCCTCAAAACGAGACCATCCCCGAAAATGCCCTAAACGGTTGTACGGTCGAATGTGTCTTTACAAAATGTTTTTTTTAGGCCCCTACTAGCTCATCCCAGCAAAAAAAAAACGGAAAAAACTCGCAAAAGTTCTGGTACGAAAATCTTCGTTCCATTCAGCCTCAAAACGAGACCATCCCCAAAAATGCCTAAACGGTTGTACGGTCGAATGTGTCTTTACAAAATGTTTTTCTTAGGCCCCTACTAGCGCATCCATGCCAAAAAAACGGAAAAAACTCGCATAAGTTCTGGTACGAAAATCTTCGTACCATTAAGCCTCAAAACGAGACCATCCCCGAAAATGCCCTAAACGGTTGCACGGGCGAATGTGTCTTTACAAAATGTTTTTCTTAGGCCCTACTAGCTCATCCGTGCCAAAAAAAGGGAAAACACTCGCAAAAGTTCTAGTACGAAAATCTTCGTACCATCAGCCTCAAAACGAGACCATCTCCGAAAATGCCCTAAACAGTTGTACGGTCGAATGTGTCTTTACAAAATGTTTTTCTTAGGCCCCTACTAGCTCATCCGAGCAAAAAAAACAGAAAAAACTCGCAAAAGTTCTGGTACGAAAATCTTCGTACCATTCAGCCTCAAAACGAGATCCTCCCCGAAAATGCCCTAAACAGTTGTACGGTCGAATGTGTCTTTACAAAATATTTTTCTTAAGACCCTACTATCTCATCCGAGTAAAAAAACGGAAAAAACTTGCAAAAGTTCTGGTACGAAAATCTTCGTACCATTCAGCGTCAAAACGAGACCATCCCCGAAAATGCCCTAAACGGTTGTACGGTCGAATGTGTCTTTACAAAATGTTTTTCTTAGGCCCCTACGAGCTCATCCCAGCAAAAAAACGGAAAAAACTCGCAAAAGTTCTGGTACGAAAATCTTCGTTCCATTCAGCCTCAAAACGAGACCATCCCCGAAAATGCCTAAATGGTTGTACGGTCGAATGTGTCTTTACAAAATGTTTATCTTAGGACCCTACTAGCTCATCCAAGCAAAAAAACGGAAAAAACTCGCAAAAGTTCTGGTACGAAAATCTTCGTACCATTTAGCCTAAAAACGAGACCATCCCCGAAAATGCCCTAAACGGTTGTACGGTCGAATGTTTCTTTACAAAATGTTTTTCTTAGGCCCCTACTAGCTCATCGGAGCAAAAAAAAAACGGAAAAAACTCACATAAGTTCTGGTACGAAAATCTTCGTACCATTTAGCCGTAAAACGAGACCATCCCTGAAAATGCCCTAAACAGTTGTACGGTCGAATGTGTCTTTACAAAATCTTTTTCTTAGGCCCCTACTAGCTCATCCAAGCAAAAAAACAAAACGGAAAAAACTCGCAAAAGTTTTGGTACGAAAATCTTCGTACCATTCAGCCTCAAAACGAGATCCTCCCCGAAAATACCCTAAACGGTTGTACGGTCGAATGTGTCTTTACAAAATGTTTTTCTTAGGCCCCTACTAGCTCATCCGAGCAAAAAAAACGGAAAAACCTCGCATAAGTTCTGGTACGAAAATCTTCGTATCATTTAGCCTAAAAACAAGACCATCCCCGAAAATGCCCTAAACGGTTGTACGGTCGAATGTGTCTTTACAAAATGTTTTTTCTTAGGCCCCTACTAGCTCATTCAAGCAAAAAAAAAACGGAAAAAACTCGCATAAGTTCTGGTACGAAAATCTTCGTACCATTTAGCCTAAAAACGAGACCATCCCCGAAAATGCCCTAAACGGTTGTACGGTCGAATGTTTCTTTTCAAAATGTTTTTCTTAGGCCCCTACTAGCTCATCCGAGCAAAAAAAAAACGGAAAAAACTCGCACAAGTTCTGGTTCGAAAATCTTCGTACCATTTAGCCGTAAAACGAGACCATCCCTGAAAATGCCCTAAACGGTTGTACGGTCGAATGTGTCTTTACAAAATCTTTTTCTTAGGCCCTTACTAGCTCATCCAAGCAAAAAAAAAAACGGAAAAAACTCGCAAAAGTTCTGGTACGAAAATCTTCGTACCATTCAGCCTCAAAACGAGATCCTCCCCTAAAATACCCTAAACGGTGGTACGGTCGAATGTGTCTTTACAAAATCTTTTTCTTAGGCCCCTACTAGCTCATCCGAGCAAAAAAAACGGAAAAACCTCGCATAAGTTCTGGTACGAAAATCTTCGTATCATTTAGCCTAAAAATGAGACCATCCCCGAAAATGCCCTAAACGGTTGTACGGTCGAATGTGTCTTTACAAAATGTTTTTTCTTAGGCCCCTACTAGCTCATCCAAGCAAAAAAAAACAGAAAAAACTCGCAAAAGTTCTGGTACGAAGATTTTCGTACCATTTACCCTAAAAACGAGACCATCCCCGAAAATGCCCTAAACGGTTGTACGGTCGAATGGGTCTTTACAAAATGTTTTTTTAGGCCCCTACTGATCGCCTCTCACGGTGTGCGAGGGTCTAGAGATACAATTTATAACCCGACCCCGTTGTAGTACGTGGTGGGTGTCGAACACTCGGGAAGTCTACTCGATCGATGTGCCTAGACACTAAGAAGCTAGAAAGGAGAGCATAAAACGAAGGAAAACAAAGAAAACAGTCGGGACCGACACAGAGGTCACGTCGGGTCCGATGTTGGCGACAAGAGGAAGTCGGGACCGACGTAGGGTAAGTCGGGCCCGAGGTAGCTGGGTTTGTCGAACTTCAAAGATTAAAATTAGATCTTGGGCTTTTGGGTTCCTTCTCTAGTAGATTAAGGCTTATCCACCCCAATTCAAGCAATGAGTGATGATCGGACTAGGATCGAGTGCTTTCGCCCTCGTTCCAACCACTTCTACACATCGATCATTGGGGAAATCCCCTTCGAAGCAAGGTCTTGAGATTGACACATGTTCACTTTCGCTACTTTGCCAATCTCAAGCCTTGATTCCCAACTTTCGCAAGGAATTGTAGCTCTATGTAGAGTGGGTTCCTTAGATCAAACACTCAAGGCTATGGAATTGGGGTTTCTAGCCTAAACCTACCTAGGGTTTTCCCCCATAACCCAAGATCAAGGAGATCTACTCCATAAGGCAAACAAAGAAAGCAAACAAATCAAAAGGGAAAGCAATCAACATCATCAATCTCAAAACAAAGCAAAGTTTCATTCAAATCAAAAGCAAACCACAAATTCCAATCAAGGGTTTCCAAATCCACAAGATCAAAACAAAGCAAAGCTAATCTATCAACCAAACCTATCAATCTTCCTCTCCCTTGGCCGATTCTCTCTCTCTTCCTTCTCCTCTCCTTCCTCCTTGCTCTCCAAGAATCCTCTTGGCTCCCTTGGAACCCCCTTTTTGTGAGAGAGTAGGGGGAGGAACCCTTTCTTAGAAGACAAGAGGGCCTTTTATGGATTAGATGAGGGGCAAAAGTGGAAGTCCACAAATTCGTGCCTTGGAGCCCAAGTAGTTCGGTGACCGACTTGGACCGACACGGAGGACCTCGGGCCCGAGTTACTGTGCATGTCGGTCCGAGGTTGAAACTTCAAGTCGGGCCCGAGGTTGGTTGCAACTCGGTCCGAACCTCATTCCACCTTCTTCTCGTTGGCTTTCCTCTTGTTCTTCTTCATGGCTTGCTCCTCTCTTTCCTCCTTTGCTCGGGCCTCGCTCCATGTCTCGATCCTCCTTCAAATCGATCCTTGATTCATGCCATATTACCTACAAAACACATAAAATGTGCATAGTCTCCGAATCTCATAGAAATACGGGAACTAAGCTAAAAAGGAACAAAACGCACAAGAAAAGGGGAAAAAGAAACATATTTACAAATGTAATCACATATGAAAACACCACCAAATAGAGAGACATCACCTACTAGCTCATCCAAGCAAAAAACGGAAAAAACTCGCAAAAGTTCTGGTACGAAAATCTTCGTACCATTCAGCCTCAAAACGAGACCCTCCCCGAAAATGCCCTAAACATTTGTACGGTCGAATGCGTCTTTACAAAATGTTTTTCTTAGGAACCTACTATCTCATCCGAGCAAAAAAAGGAAAAAACTCGCAAAAGATCTGGTAGGAAAATCTTCGTGCCATTCAGCCTCAAAACGAGACCATCCCCGAAAATGCCCTAAACGGTTGTACGGTCGAATGTGTCTTTACAAAATGTTTTTCTTAGGCCCCTACTAGCTCATCCCAGCAAAAAAAAACGGAAAAAACTCGCAAAAGTTCTGGTACGAAAATCTTCGTTCCATTCAGCCTCAAAACGAGACCATCCCCAAAAATGCCTAAACGGTTGTACGGTCGAATGTGTCTTTACAAAATGTTTTTCTTAGGCCCCTACTAGCGCATCCATGCCAAAAAAACGGAAAAAACTCGCATAAGTTCTGGTACGAAAATCTTCGTACCATTAAGCCTCAAAACGAGACCATCCCCGAAAATGCCCTAAACGGTTGCACGGGCGAATGTGTCTTTACAATATGTTTTTCTTAGGCCCTACTAGCTCATCCGTGCCAAAAAAAGGGAAAACACTTGCAAAAGTTCTAGTACGAAAATCTTCGTACCATCAGCCTCAAAACGAGACCATCTCCGAAAATGCCCTAAACGGTTGTACGGTCGAATGTGTCTTTACAAAATGTTTTTCTTAGGCCCCTACTAGCTCATCCGAGCAAAAAAAACGGAAAAAACTCGCAAAAGTTCTGGTACGAAAATCTTCGTACCATTCAGCCTCAAAACGAGATCCTCGCCGAAAATGCCCTAAACAGTTGTACGGTCGAATGTGTCTTTACAAAATGTTTTTCTTAGGACCCTACTATCTCATCCGAGTAAAAAAACGGAAAAAACTCGCAAAAGTTCTGGTACGAAAATCTTCGTACCATTCAGCCTCAAAATGAGACCATCCCCGAAAATGCCCTAAACGGTTGTACGGTCGAATGTGTCTTTACAAAATGTTTTTCTTAGGCCCCTACGAGCTCATCCCAGCAAAGAAAACGGAAAAAACTCGCAAAAGTTCTGGTACGAAAATCTTCGTTCCATTCAGCCTCAAAACGAGACCATCCCCGAAAATGCCTAAACGGTTGTACGGTCGAATGTGTCTTTACAAAATGTTTATCTTAGGACCCTACTAGCTCATCCAAGCAAAAAAACGGAAAAAACTCGCAAAAGTTCTGGTACGAAAATCTTCGTACCATTTAGCCTAAAAACGAGACCATCCCCGAAAATGCCCTAAACGGTTGTACGGTCGAATGTTTCTTTACAAAATGTTTTTCTTAGGCCCATACTAGCTCATCCGAGCAAAAAAAAACGGAAAAAACTCGCATAAGTTCTGCTACGAAAATCTTCGTACCATTTAGCCGTAAAACGAGACCATCCCTGAAAATGCCCTAAACGGTTGTACGGTCGAATGTGTCTTTACAAAATCTTTTTCTTAGGCCCCTACTAGCTCATCCAAGCAAAAAAACAAAACGGAAAAAACTCGCAAAAGTTTTGGTACGAAAATCTTCGTACCATTCAGCCTCAAAACGAGATCCTCCCCGAAAATACCCTAAACGGTTGTACAGTCGAATGTGTCTTTACAAAATATTTTTCTTAGGCCCCTACTAGCTCATCCGAGCAAAAAAAACGGAAAAACCTCGCATAAGTTCTGGTACGAAAATCTTCGTATCATTTAGCCTAAAAACGAGACCATCCCCGAAAATGCCCTAAACGGTTCTACGGTCGAATGTGTCTTTACAAAATGTTTTTTCTTAGGCCCCTACTAGCTCATTCAAGCAAAAAAAACGGAAAAAACTCGCATAAGTTCTGGTACGAAGATTTTCGTACCATTTACCCTAAAAACGAGACCATCCCCGAAAATGCCCTAAACGGTTGTACGGTCGAATGGGTCTTTACAAAATGTTTTTTTAGGCCCCTACTAGCTCATCCAAGCAAAAAACGGAAAAAACTCGCAAAAGTTCTGGTACGAAAATCTTCGTACCATTCAGCCTCAAAACGAGACCCTCCTCGAAAATGCCCTAAACAGTTGTACGGTCGAATGCGTCTTTACAAAATGTTTTTCTTAGGAACCTACTATCTCATCCGAGCAAAAAAACGAAAAAAACTCGCAAAAGTTCTGGTACGAAAATCTTCGTACCATTCAGCCTCAAAACGTGACCATCCCCGAAAATGCCCTAAACGGTTGTACGGTCGAATGTGTCTTTACAAAATGTTTTTCTTAGGCCCCTACGAGCTCATGCCAGCAAAAAAAACGGAAAAAACTCGCAAAAGTTCTGGTACGAAAATCTTCGTTCCATTCAGCCTCAAAACGAGACCATCCCCGAAAATACCTAAACGGTTGTACGGTCGAATGTGTCTTTACAAAATGTTTATCTTAGGACCCTACTAGCTCATCCAAGCAAAAAAACGGAAAAAACTCGCAAAAGTTCTGGTACGAAAATCTTCGTACCATTTAGCCTAAAAACGAGACCATCCCCGAAAATTCCCTAAACAGTTGTACGGTCGAATGTTTCTTTACAAAATGTTTTTCTTAGGCCCCTACTAGCTCATCCGAGCAAAAAAAAAACGGAAAAAACTCGCATAAGTTCTGGTACGAAAATCTTCGTACCATTTAGCCGTAAAACGAGACCATCCCTGAAAATGCCCTAAACAGTTGTACGGTCGAATGTGTCTTTACAAAATCTTTTTCTTAGGCCCCTACTAGCTCATCCAAGCAAAAAAACAAAACGGAAAAAACTCGCAAAAGTTTTGGTACGAAAATCTTCGTACCATTCAGCCTCAAAACGAGATCCTCCCCGAAAATACCCTAAACGGTTGTACGGTCGAATGTGTCTTTACAAAATGTTTTTCTTAGGCCCCTACTAGCTCATCCGAGCAAAAAAAACGGAAAAACCTCGCATAAGTTCTGGTACGAAAATCTTCGTATCATTTAGCGTAAAAACGAGACCATCCCCGAAAATGCCCTAAACGGTTGTACGATCGAATGTGTCTTTACAAAATGTTTTTTCTTAGGCCCCTACTAGCTCATTCAAGCAAAAAAAAAACGGAAAAAACTCGCATAAGTTCTGGTACGAAAATCTTCGTACCATTTAGCCTAAAAACGAGACCATCCCCGAAAATGCCCTAAACGGTTGTACGGTCGAATGTTTCTTTACAAAATGTTTTTCTTAGGCCCCTACTAGCTCATCCGAGCAAAAAAAAAACGGAAAAAACTCGCACAAGTTCTGGTTCGAAAATCTTCGTACCATTTAGCCGTAAAATGAGACCATCCCTGAAAATACCCTAAACGGTTGTACGGTCGAATGTGTCTTTACAAAATCTTTTTCTTAGGCCCCTACTAGCTCATCCAAGCAAAAAAAAACGGAAAAAACTCGCAAAAGTTCTGGTACGAAAATCTTCGTACCATTCAGCCTCAAAACGAGATCCTCCCCGAAAATACCCTAAACGGTGGTACGGTCGAATGTGTCTTTACAAAATCTTTTTCTTAGGCCCCTACTAGCTCATCCGAGCAAAAAAAACGGAAAAACCTCGCATAAGTTCTGGTACGAAAATCTTCGTATCATTTAGCCTAAAAACAAGACCATCCCCGAAAATGCCCTAAACTGTTGTACGGTCGAATGTGTCTTTACAAAATGTTTTTTCTTAGGCCCCTACTAGCTCATCCAAGCAAAAAAAAACGGAAAAAACTCGCATAAGTTCTGGTACGAAGATTTTCGTACCATTTACCCTAAAAACGAGACCATCCCCGAAAATGCCCTAAACGGTTGTACGGTCGAATGAGTCTTTACAAAATGTTTTTTTAGGCCCCTACTAGCTCATCCAAGCAAAAAACGGAAAAAACTCGCAAAAGTTCTGGTACGAAAATCTTCATACCATTCAGCCTCAAAACGAGACCCTCCCCGAAAATGCCCTAAACAGTTGTACGGTCGAATGAGTCTTTACAAAATGTTTTTCTTAGGAACCTACTATCTCATCCGAGCAAAAAAACGGAAAATACTCGCAAAAGTTCTGGTACGAAAATCTTCGTGCCATTCAGCCTTAAAACGAGACCATCCCCGAAAATGCCCTAAACGGTGGTACGGTCGAATGTGTCCTTACAAAATGTTTTTCTTAGGCCCCTACTAGCTCATCCCAGCAAAAAAAAAACGGAAAAAACTCGCAAATGTTCTGGTACGAAAATCTTCGTATCATTTAGCGTAAAAACGAGACCATCCCCGAAAATGCCCTAAACGGTTGTACGGTCGAATGTGTCTTTACAAAATGTTTTTTCTTAGGCCCCTACTAGCTCATTCAAGCAAAAAAAAAACGGAAAAAACTCGCATAAGTTCTGGTACGAAAATCTTCGTACCATTTAGCCTAAAAACGAGACCATCCCCGAAAATGCCCTAAACGGTTGTACGGTCGAATGTTTCTTTACAAAATGTTTTTCTTAGGCCCCTACTAGCTCATCCGAGCAAAAAAAAAACGGAAAAAACTCGCACAAGTTCTGGTTCGAAAATCTTCGTACCATTTAGCCGTAAAACGAGACCATCCCTGAAAATGCCCTAAACGGTTGTACGGTCGAATGTTTCTTTACAAAATCTTTTTCTTAGGCCCCTACTAGCTCATCCAAGCAAAAAAAATCGGAAAAAACTCGCATAAGTTCTGGTACGAAGATTTTCGTACCATTTACCCTAAAAACGAGACCATCCCCGAAAATGCCCTAAACGGTTGTACGGTCGAATGAGTCTTTACAAAATGTTTTTTTAGGCCCCTACTAGCTCATCCAAGCAAAAAACGGAAAAAACTCGCAAAAGTTCTGGTACGAAAATCTTCGTACCAATCAGACTCAAAACGAGACCATCCCCGAAAATGCCCTAAACGGTTGTACGGTCGAATGTGTCTTTACAAAATGTTTTTCTTAGGCCCCTACGAGCTCATCCCAGCAAAAAAAACGGAAAAAACTCGCAAAAGTTCTGGTACGAAAATCTTCGTTCCATTCAGCCTCAAAACAAGACCATCCCCGAAAATGCCTAAACGGTTGTACGGTCGAATGTGTCTTTACAAAATGTTTATCTTAGGACCCTACTAGCTCATCCAAGCAAAAAAACGGAAAAAACTCGCAAAAGTTCTGGTACGAAAATCTTCGTACCATTTAGCCTAAAAACAAGACCATCCCCGATAATTCCCTAAACAGTTGTACGGTCGAATGTTTCTTTACAAAATGTTTTTCTTAGGCCCCTACTAGCTCATCCGAGCAAAAAAAAACGGAAAAAACTCGCATAAGTTCTGGTACGAAAATCTTCGTACCATTTAGCCATAAAACGAGACCATCCCTGAAAATGCCCTAAACAGTTGTACGGTCGAATGTGTCTTTACAAAATCTTTTTCTTAGGCCCCTACTAGCTCATCCAAGCAAAAAAACAAAACGGAAAAAACTCGCAAAAGTTTTGGTACGAAAATCTTCGTACCATTCAGCCTCAAAACGAGATCCTCCCCGAAAATACCCTAAACGGTTGTACGGTCGAATGTGTCTTTACAAAATGTTTTTCTTAGGCCCCTACTAGCTCATCCGAGCAAAAAAAACGGAAAAACCTCGCATAAGTTCTGGTACGAAAATCTTCGTATCATTTAGCGTAAAAACGAGACCATCCCCGAAAATGCCCTAAACGGTTGTACGGTCGAATGTGTCTTTACAAAATGTTTTTTCTTAGGCCCCTACTAGCTCATTCAAGCAAAAAAAAACGGAAAAAACTCGCATAAGTTCTGGTACGAAAATCTTCGTACCATTTAGCCTAAAAACGAGACCATCCCCGAAAATGCCCTAAACGGTTGTACGGTCGAATGTTTCTTTACAAAATGTTTTTCTTAGGCCCCTACTAGCTCATCCGAGCAAAAAAAAAAAGGAAAAAACTCGCACAAGTTCTGGTTCGAAAATCTTCGTACCATTTAGCCGTAAAATGAGACCATCCCTGAAAATGCCCTAAACGGTTGTACGGTCGAATGTGTCTTTACAAAATCTTTTTCTTAGGCCCCTACTAGCTCATCCAAGCAAAAAAAAACGGAAAAAACTCGCAAAAGTTCTGGTACGAAAATCTTCGTACCATTCAGCCTCAAAACGAGATCCTCCCCGAAAATACCCTAAACGGTGGTACGGTCGAATGTGTCTTTACAAAATCTTTTTCTTAGGCCCCTACTAGCTCATCCGAGCAAAAAAAACGGAAAAACCTCGCATAAGTTCTTGTACGAAAATCTTCGTATCATTTAGCCTAAAAACAAGACCATCCCCGAAAATGCCCTAAACGGTTGTACGGTCGAATGTGTCTTTACAAAATGTTTTTTCTTAGGCCCCTACTAGCTCGTCCAAGCAAAAAAAACGGAAAAAACTCGCATAAGTTCTGGTACGAAGATTTTCGTACCATTTACCCTAAAAACGAGACCATCCCCGAAAATGCCCTAAACGGTTGTACGGTCGAATGAGTCTTTACAAAATGTTTTTTTAGGCCCCTACTAGCTCATCCAAGCAAAAAACGGAAAAAACTCGCAAAAGTTCTGGTACGAAAATCTTCATACCATTCAGCCTCAAAACGAGACCCTCCCCGAAAATGCCCTAAACAGTTGTACGGTCGAATGAGTCTTTACAAAATGTTTTTCTTAGGAACCTACTATCTCATCCGAGCAAAAAAACGGAAAATACTCGCAAAAGTTCTGGTACGAAAATCTTCGTGCCATTCAGCCTCAAAACGAGACCATCCCCGAAAATGCCCTAAACGGTGGTACGGTCGAATGTGTCTTTACAAAATGTTTTTCTTAGGCCCCTACTAGCTCATCCCAGCAAAAAAAAAACGGAAAAAACTCGCAAATGTTCTGGTACGAAAATCTTCGTATCATTTAGCGTAAAAACGAGACCATCCCCGAAAATGCCCTAAACGGTTGTACGGTCGAATGTGTCTTTACAAAATGTTTTTTCTTAGGCCCCTACTAGCTCATTCAAGCAAAAAAAAACGGAAAAAACTCGCATAAGTTCTGGTACGAAAATCTTCGTACCATTTAGCCTAAAAACGAGACCATCCCCGAAAATGCCCTAAACGGTTGTACGGTCGAATGTTTCTTTACAAAATGTTTTTCTTAGGCCCCTACTAGCTCATCCGAGCAAAAAAAAAACGGAAAAAACTCGCACAAGTTCTGGTTCGAAAATCTTCGTACCATTTAGCCGTAAAACGAGACCATCCCTGAAAATGCCCTAAACGGTTGTACGGTCGAATGTTTCTTTACAAAATCTTTTTCTTAGGCCCCTACTAGCTCATCCAAGCAAAAAAAAACGGAAAAAACTCGCAAAAGTTCTGGTACGAAAATCTTCGTACCATTCAGCCTCAAAACGAGATCCTCCCCGAAAATACCCTAAACGGTGGTACGGTCGAATGTGTCTTTACAAAATCTTTTTCTTAGGCCCCTACTAGCTCATCCGAGCAAAAAAAACGGAAAAACCTCGCATAAGTTCTGGTACGAAAATCTTCGTATCATTTAGCCTAAAAACGAGACCATCCCCGAAAATGCCCTAAACGGTTGTACGGTCGAATGTGTCTTTACAAAATGTTTTTTCTTAGGCCCCTACTAGCTCATCCAAGCAAAAAAAAACGGAAAAAACTCGCATAAGTTCTGGTACGAAGATTTCGTACCATTTACCCTAAAAACGAGACCATCCCCGAAAATGCCCTAAACGGTTGTACGGTCGAATGGGTCTTTACAAAATGTTTTTTTAGGCCCCTACTAGCTCATCCAAGCAAAAAACGGAAAAAACTCGCAAAAGTTCTGGTACGAAAATCTTCATACCATTCAGCCTCAAAACGAGACCCTCCCCGAAAATGCCCTAAACAGTTGTACGGTCGAATGAGTCTTTACAAAATGTTTTTCTTAGGAACCTACTATCTCATCCGAGCAAAAAAACGGAAAATACTCGCAAAAGTTCTGGTACGAAAATCTTCGTTCCATTCAGCCTCAAAACGAGACCATCCCCAAAAATGCCTAAACGGTTGTACGGTCGAATGTGTCTTTACAAAATGTTTTTCTTAGGCCCCTACTAGCGCATCCATGCCAAAAAAACGGAAAAAACTCGCATAAGTTCTGGTACGAAAATCTTCGTACCATTAAGCCTCAAAACGAGACCATCCCCGAAAATGCCCTAAACGGTTGCACGGGCGAATGTGTCTTTACAAAATTTTTTTCTTATGCCCTACTAGCTCATCCGTGCCAAAAAAAGGGAAAACACTCGCAAAAGTTCCAGTACGAAAATCTTCGTACCATCAGCCTCAAAACGAGACCATCTCCGAAAATGCCCTAAACGGTTGTACGGTCGAATGTGTCTTTACAAAATGTTTTTCTTAGGCCCCTACTAGCTCATCCGAGCAAAAAAAACGGAAAAAACTCGCAAAAGTTCTGGTACGAAAATCTTCGTACCATTCAGCCTCAAAACGAGATCCTCCCCGAAAATGCCCTAAACAGTTGTACGGTCGAATGTGTCTTTACAAAATGTTTTTCTTAGGACCCTACTATCTCATCCGAGTAAAAAAACGGAAAAAACTCGCAAAAGTTCTGGTACGAAAATCTTCGTACCAATCAGACTCAAAACGAGACAATCCCCGAAAATGCCCTAAACGGTTGTACGGTCGAATGTGTCTTTACAAAATGTTTTTCTTAGGCCCCTACGAGCTCATCCCAGCAAAAAAAACGGAAAAAACTCGCAAAAGTTCTGGTACGAAAATCTTCGTTCCATTCAGCCTCAAAACAAGACCATCCCCGAAAATGCCTAAACGGTTGTACGGTCGAATGTGTCTTTACAAAATGTTTATCTTAGGACCCTACTAGCTCATCCAAGCAAAAAAACGGAAAAAACTCGCCAAAGTTCTGGTACGAAAATCTTCGTACCATTTAGCCTAAAAACAAGACCATCCCCGAAAATTCCCTAAACAGTTGTACGGTCGAATGTTTCTTTACAAAATGTTTTTCTTAGGCCCCTACTAGCTCATCCGAGCAAAAAAAAACGGAAAAAACTCGCATAAGTTCTGGTACGAAAATCTTCGTACCATTTAGCCGTAAAACGAGACCATCCCTGAAAATGCCCTAAACAGTTGTACGGTCGAATGTGTCTTTACAAAATCTTTTTCTTAGGCCCCTACTAGCTCATCCAAGCAAAAAAACAAAACGGAAAAAACTCGCAAAAGTTTTGGTACGAAAATCTTCGTACCATTCAGCCTCAAAACGAGATCCTCCCCGAAAATACCCTAAACGGTTGTACGGTCGAATGTGTCTTTACAAAATGTTTTTCTTAGGCCCCTACTAGCTCATCCGAGCAAAAAAAACGGAAAAACCTGGCATAAGTTCTGGTACGAAAATCTTCGTATCATTTAGCGTAAAAACGAGACCATCCCCGAAAATGCCCTAAACGGTTGTACGGTCGAATGTGTCTTTACAAAATGTTTTTTCTTAGGCCCCTACTAGCTCATTCAAGCAAAAAAAAAACGGAAAAAACTCGCATAAGTTCTGGTACGAAAATCTTCGTACCATTTAGCCTAAAAACGAGACCATCCCCGAAAATGCCCTAAACGGTTGTACGGTCGAATGTTTCTTTACAAAATGTTTTTCTTAGGCCCCTACTAGCTCATCCGAGCAAAAACAAAACGGAAAAAACTCGCACAAGTTCTGGTTCGAAAATCTTTGTACCATTTAGCCGTAAAATGAGACCATCCCTGAAAATGCCCTAAACGGTTGTACGGTCGAATGTGTCTTTACAAAATCTTTTTCTTAGGCCCCTACTAGCTCATCCAAGCAAAAAAAAACGGAAAAAACTCGCAAAAGTTCTGGTACGAAAATCTTCGTACCATTCAGCCTCAAAACGAGATCCTCCCCGAAAATACCCTAAACGGTGGTACGGTCGAATGTGTCTTTACAAAATCTTTTTCTTAGGCCCCTACTAGCTCATCCGAGCAAAAAAAACGGAAAAACCTCGCATAAGTTCTGGTACGAAAATCTTCGTATCATTTAGCCTAAAAACAAGACCATCCCCGAAAATGCCCTAAACGGTTGTACGGTCGAATGTGTCTTTACAAAATGTTTTTTCTTAGGCCCCTACTAGCTCATCCAAGCAAAAAAAAACGGAAAAAGCTCGCATAAGTTCTGGTACGAAGATTTTCGTACCATTTACCCTAAAAACGAGACCATCCCCGAAAATGCCCTAAACGGTTGTACGGTCGAATGAGTCTTTACAAAATGTTTTTTTAGGCCCCTACTAGCTCATCCAAGCAAAAAACGGAAAAAACTCGCAAAAGTTCTGGTACGAAAATCTTCATACCATTCAGCCTCAAAACGAGACCCTCCCCGAAAATGCCCTAAACAGTTGTACGGTCGAATGAGTCTTTACAAAATGTTTTTCTTAGGAACCTACTATCTCATCCGAGCAAAAAAACGGAAAATACTCGCAAAAGTTCTGGTACGAAAATCTTCGTGCCATTCAGCCTCAAAACGAGACCATCCCCGAAAATGCCCTAAACGGTGGTACGGTCGAATGTGTCTTTACAAAATGTTTTTCTTAGGCCCCTACTAGCTCATCCCAGCAAAAAAAAAACGGAAAAAACTCGCAAATGTTCTGGTACGAAAATCTTCGTATCATTTAGCGTAAAAACGAGACCATCCCCGAAAATGCCCTAAACGGTTGTACGGTCGAATGTGTCTTTACAAAATGTTTTTTCTTAGGCCCCTACTAGCTCATTCAAGCAAAAAAAAAACGGAAAAAACTCGCATAAGTTCTGGTACGAAAATCTTCGTACCATTTAGCCTAAAAACGAGACCATCCCCGAAAATGCCCTAAACGGTTGTACGGTCGAATGTTTCTTTACAAAATGTTTTTCTTAGGCCCCTACTAGCTCATCCGAGCAAAAAAAAAACGGAAAAAACTCGCACAAGTTCTGGTTCGAAAATCTTCGTACCATTTAGCCGTAAAACGAGACCATCCCTGAAAATGCCCTAAACGGTTGTACGGTCGAATGTTTCTTTACAAAATCTTTTTCTTAGGCCCCTACTAGCTCATCCAAGCAAAAAAAAACGGAAAAAACTCGCAAAAGTTCTGGTACGAAAATCTTCGTACCATTCAGCCTCAAAACGAGATCCTCCCCGAAAATACCCTAGACGGTGGTACGGTCGAATGTGTCTTTACAAAATCTTTTTCTTAGGCCCCTACTAGCTCATCCGAGCAAAAAAAACGGAAAAACCTCGCATAAGTTCTGGTACGAAAATCTTCGTATCATTTAGCCTAAAAACGAGACCATCCCCGAAAATGCCCTAAACGGTTGTACGGTCGAATGTGTCTTTACAAAATGTTTTTTCTTAGGCCCCTACTAGCTCATCCAAGCAAAAAAAAACGGAAAAAACTCGCATAAGTTCTGGTACGAAGATTTTCGTACCATTTACCCTAAAAACGAGACCATCCCCGAAAATGCCCTAAACGGTTGTACGGTCGAATGGGTCTTTACAAAATGTTTTTTTAGGCCCCTACTAGCTCATCCAAGCAAAAAACGGAAAAAACTCGCAAAAGTTCTGGTACGAAAATCTTCATACCATTCAGCCTCAAAACGAGACCCTCCCCGAAAATGCCCTAAACAGTTGTACGGTCGAATGAGTCTTTACAAAATGTTTTTCTTAGGAACCTACTATCTCATCCGAGCAAAAAAACGGAAAATACTCGCAAAAGTTCTGGTACGAAAATCTTCGTGCCATTCAGCCTCAAAACGAGACCATCCCCGAAAATGCCCTAAACGGTTGTACGGTCGAATGTGTCTTTACAAAATGTTTTTCTTAGGCCCCTACTAGCTCATCCCAGCAAAAAAAAAACGGAAAAAACTCGCAAAAGTTCTGGTACGAAAATCTTCGTTCCATTCAGCCTCAAAACGAGACCATCCCCAAAAATGCCTAAACGGTTGTATGGTCGAATGTGTCTTTACAAAATGTTTTTCTTAGGCCCCTACTAGCGCATCCATGCCAAAAAAACGGAAAAAACTCGCGTAAGTTCTGGTACGAAAATCTTCGTACCATTAAGCCTCAAAACGAGACCATCCCCGAAAATGCCCTAAACGGTTGCACGGGCGAATGTGTCTTTACAAAATGTTTTTCTTATGCCCTACTAGCTCATCCGTGCCAAAAAAAGGGAAAACACTCGCAAAAGTTCTAGTACGAAAATCTTCGTACCATCAGCCTCAAAACGAGACCATCTCCGAAAATGCCCTAAACGGTTGTACGGTCGAATGTGTCTTTACAAAATGTTTTTCATAGGCCCCTACTAGCTCATCCGAGCAAAAAAAACGGAAAAAACTCGCAAAAGTTCTGGTACGAAAATCTTCGTACCATTCAGCCTCAAAACGAGATCCTCCCCGAAAATGCCCTAAACAGTTGTACGGTCGAATGTGTCTTTACAAAATGTTTTTCTTAGGACCCTACTATCTCATCCGAGTAAAAAAACGGAAAAAACTCGCAAAAGTTCTGGTACGAAAATCTTCGTACCAATCAGACTCAAAACGAGACCATCCCCGAAAATGCCCTAAACGGTTGTACGGTCGAATGTGTCTTTACAAAATGTTTTTCTTAGGCCCCTACGAGCTCATCCCAGCAAAAAAAACGGAAAAAACTCGCAAAAGTTCTGGTACGAAAATCTTCGTTCCATTCAGCCTCAAAACAAGACCATCCCCGAAAATGCCTAAACGGTTGTACGGTCGAATGTGTCTTTACAAAATGTTTATCTTAGGACCCTACTAGCTCATCCAAGCGAAAAAATGGAAAAAACTCGCAAAAGTTCTGGTACGAAAATCTTCGTACCATTTAGCCTAAAAACGAGACCATCCCCGAAAATGCCCTAAACGGTTGTACGGTCGAATGTTTCTTTACAAAATGTTTTTCTTAGGCCCCTACTAGCTCATCCGAGCAAAAAAAAAAACGGAAAAAACTCGCATAAGTTCTGGTACGAAAATTTTCGTACCATTTAGCCGTAAAACGAGACCATCCCTGAAAATGTCCTAAACGGTTGTACGGTCGAATGTGTCTTTACAAAATCTTTTTCTTAGGCCCCTACTAGCTCATCCAAGCAAAAAAACAAAACGGAAAAAACTCGCAAAAGTTTTGGTACGAAAATCTTCGTACCATTCAGCCTCAAAACGAGATCCTCCCCGAAAATACCCTAAACGGTTGTACGGTCGAATGTGTCTTTACAAAATATTTTTCTTAGGCCCCTACTAGCTCATCCGAGCAAAAACAACGGAAAAACCTCGCATAAGTTCTGGTACGAAAATCTTCGTATCATTTAGCCTAAAAACGAGACCATCCCCGAAAATGCCCTAAACGGTTGTACGGTCGAATGTATCTTTACAAAATGTTTTTTCTTAGGCCCCTACTAGCTCATTCAAGCAAAAAAAAAACGGAAAAAACTCGCATAAGTTCTGGTACGAAAATCTTCGTACCATTTAGCCTAAAAACGAGACCATCCCCGAAAATACCCTAAACGGTTGTACGGTCGAATGTTTCTTTACAAAATATTTTTCTTAGGCCCCTACTAGCTCATCCGAGCAAAAAAAAAACGGAAAAAACTCGCATAAGTTCTGGTTCGAAAATCATCGTACCATTTAGCCGTAAAACGAGACCATCCCTGAAAATGCCCTAAACGGTTGTACGGTCGAATGTGTCTTTACTAAATCTTTTTCTTAGGCCCCTACTAACTCATCCAAGCAAAAGAAAAACGGAAAAAACTCGCAAAAGTTCTGGTACGAAAATCTTCGTACCATTCAGCCTCAAAACGAGATCCTCCCCGAATATACCCTAAACGGTTGTACGGTCGAATGTGTCTTTACAAAATCTTTTTCTTAGGCCCCTACTAGCTTATCCGAGCAAAAAAAACGGAAAAACCTCGCATAAGTTCTGGTACGAAAATCTTCGTATCATTTAGCCTAAAAACGAGACCATCCCCGAAAATGCCCTAAACGGTTGTACGGTCGAATTTGTCTTTACAAAATGTTTTTTCTTAGGCCCCTACTAGCTCATCCAAGCAAAAAAAAACGGAAAAAACTCGCATAAGTTCTGGTACGAAGATTTTCGTACCATTTACCCTAAAAACGAGACCATCCCCGAAAATGCCCTAAACGGTTGTACGGTCGAATGGGTCTTTACAAAATGTTTTTTTAGGCCCCTACTAGCTCATCCAAACAAAAAACGGAAAAAACTCGCAAAAGTTCTCGTACGAAATCTTCGTACCATTCAGCCTCAAAACGAGACCCTCCCCGAAAATGCCCTAAACAGTTGTACGGTCGAATGCGTCTTTACAAAATGTTTTTCTTAGGAACCTACTATATCATCCGAGCAAAAAAACGGAAAAACTCGCAAAAGTTCTGGTACGAAAATCTTCGTGCCATTCAGCCTCAAAACGAGACCATCCCCGAAAATGCCCTAAACGGTTGTACGGTCGAATGTGTCTTTACAAATGTTTTTCTTAGGCCCCTACTAGCTCATCCCAGCAAAAAAAAACGCAAAAAAACTCGCAAAAGTTCTGGTACGAAAATCTTCGTTCCATTCAGCCTCAAAACGAGACCATCCCCAAAAATGCCTAAACGGTTATACGGTCGAATGTGTCTTTACAAAATGTTTTTCTTAGGCCCCTACTAGCGCATCCATGCCAAAAAAACGGAAAAAACTCTCATAAGTTCTAGTACGAAAATCTTCGTACCATCAGCCTCAAAACGAGACCATCTCCGAAAATGCCCTAAACGGTTGTACGGTCGAATGTGTCTTTACAAAATGTTTTTCTTAGGCCCCTACTAGCTCATCCGAGCAAAAAAAACGGAAAAAACTCGCAAAAGTTCTGGTACGAAAATCTTCGTACCATTCAGCCTCAAAACGAGATCCTCCCCGAAAATGCCCTAAACAGTTGTACGGTCGAATGTGTCTTTACAAAATGTTTTTCTTAGGACCCTACTATTTCATCCGAGTAAAAAAACGGAAAAAACTCGCAAAAGTTCTGGTACGAAAATCTTCGTACCAATCAGCCTCAAAACGAGACCATCCCCGAAAATGCCCTAAACGGTTGTACGGTCGAATGTGTCTTTATAAAATGTTTTTCTTAGGCCCCTACGAGCTCATCCCAAGCAAAAAACGGAAAAAACTCGCAAAAGTTCTGGTACGAAAATCTTCGTACCATTCAGCCAAAAAACGAGACCCTCCCCGAAAAGGCCTAAACGGTTGTACGGTCGAATGTGTCTTTACAAAATGTTTTTCTTAGGACCCTACTAGCTCATCCAAGCAAAAAACGGAAAAACCTCGCAAAAGTTCTGGTACGAAAATCTTCGTACCATTCAGCCTCAAAACAAGACCCTCCCTGAAAATGCCCTAAACAGTTGTACGGTCGAATGCGTCTTTACAAAATGTTTTTCTTTGGACCCTACTATCTCATCCGAGCAAAAAAACGGAAAAAACTCGCAAAAGTTCTGGTGAGAAAATCTTCGTGCCATTCAGCCTCAAAACGAGACCATCCCCGAAAATGCCCAAAACGGTTGTACTGTCGAATGTGTCTTTACAAAATGTTTTTCTTAGGCCCCTACTAGCTCATCCCAGCAAAAAAAACGGAAAAAACTCGCAAAATTTCTGGTACGAAAATCTTCTTTCCATTCAGCCTCAAAACGAGACCATCCCCAAAAATGCCTAAACGGTTGTACGGTCGAATGTGTCTTTACAAAATGTTTTTCTTAGGCACCTACTACCTCAATCGAGCAAAAAAAACAGAAAAAACTCGCAAAAGTTCTGATACGAAAATCTTCGTACCATTCAGCCGTAAAACGAGACCCTCCCCGAAAATGCCTAAACAGTTGTACGGTCGAATGTGTCTTTACAAAATGTTTTTTTTAGGACCCTACTAGCTCATCCAAGCAAAAAACGGAAAAAACTCGCAAAAGTTCTGGTACGAAAATCTTCGTACCATTCAGCCTCAAAACGAGACCCTCCCCGAAAATGCCCTAAACAGTTGTACGGTCGAATGCGTCTTTACAAAATGTTTTTCTTAGGAACCTACTATCTCATCCGAGCAAAAAAACGGAAAAAACTCGCAAAAGTTCTGGTACGAAAATCTTCGTGCCATTCAGCCTCAAAACGAAACCACACCCGAAAATGACCTAAACGGTTGTACGGTCGAATGTGTCTTTACAAAATGTTTTTCTTAGGCCCCTACTAGCTCATCCCAGCAAAAAAAAAACGGAAAAAACTCGCAAATGTTCTGGTACGAAAATCTTCGTTCCATTCAGCCTCAAAACGAGACCATCCCCAAAAATGCCTAAACGGTTATACGGTCGAATGTCTCTTTACAAAATGTTTTTCTTAGGCCCCTACTAGCGCATCCATGCCAAAAAAACGGAAAAAACTCGCATAAGTTCCGGTACGAAAATCTTCGTACCATTAAGCCTCAAAACGAGACCATCCCCGAAAATGCCCTAAACGGTTGCACGGGCGAATGTGTCTTTACAAAATGTTTTTCTTAGGCCCTACTAGCTCATCCGTGCCAAAAAAAGGGAAAACACTCGCAAAAGTTCTAGTACGAAAATCTTCGTACCATCAGCCTCAAAACGAGACCATCTCCGAAAATGCCCTAAACGGTTGTACGGTCAAATGTGTCTTTACAAAATGTTTTTCTTAGGCCCCTACTAGCTCATCCGAGCAAAAAAAACGGAAAAAACTCGCAAAAGTTCTGGTACGAAAATCTTCGTACCATCAGCCTCAAAACGAGACCATCTTCGAAAATGCGCTAAACGGTTGTACGGTCGAATGTGTCTTTACAAAATGTTTTTCTTAGGCCCCTACTAGCTCATCCGAGCAAAAAAAAACGGAAAAAAATCGCAAAAGTTCTGGTACGAAAATCTTCGTACCATTCAGCCTCAAAACGAGACCATCCCCGAAAATGCTCTAAACGGTTGTACGGTCGAATGTGTCTTTATAAAATGTTTTTCTTAGGCCCCTACGAGCTCATCCCAAGCAAAAAACGGAAAAAACTCGCAAAAGTTCTGGTACGAAAATCTTCGTACCATTCAGCCAGAAAACGAGACCCTCCCCGAAAAGGCCTAAACGGTTGTACGGTCGAATGTGTCTTTACAAAATGTTTTTCTTAGGACCCTACTAGCTCATCCAAGCAAAAAACGGAAAAAACTCGCAAAAGTTCTGGTACGAAAATCTTCGTACCATTCGGCCTCAAAACGAGACCCTCCCTGAAAATGCCCTAAACAGTTGTACGGTCGAATGCGTCTTTACAAAATGTTTTTCTTAGGACCCTACTATCTCATCCGAGCAAAAAAACAGAAAAAACTCGCAAAAGTTCTGGTGAGAAACTCTTCGTGCCATTCCGCCTCAAAACGAGACCATCCCCGAAAATGCCCTAAACGGTTGTACTGTCGAATGTGTCTTTACAAAATGTTTTTCTTAGGCCCCTACTAGCTCATCCCAGCAAAAAAAACGGAAAAAACTATCAAAAGTTCTGGTACGAAAATCTTCTTTCCATTCAGCCTCAAAACGAGACCATCCCCAAAAATGCCTAAACGGTTGTACGGTCGAATGTGTCTTTACAAAATGTTTTTCTTAGGCACCTACTACCTCAATCGAGCAAAAAAAACGGAAAAAACTCGCAAAAGTTCTGATACGAAAATCTTCGTACCATTCAGCCGTGAAACGAGACCCTCCCCGAAAATGCCTAAACAGTTGTACGGTCGAATGTGTCTTTACAAAATGTTTATCTTAGGACCCTACTAGCTCATCCAAGCAAAAAACGGAAAAAACTCGCAAAAGTTCTGGTACGAAAATCTTCGTACCATTCAGCCTCAAAACGAGACCCTCCCCGAAAATGCCCTAAAAAGTTGTACGGTCGAATGCGTCTTTACAAAATGTTTTTCTTAGGAACCTACTATCTCATCCGAGCAAAAAAACGGAAAAAACTCGCAAAAGTTCTGGTACGAAAATCTTCGTGCCATTCAGCCTCAAAACGAAACGTCACCCGAAAATGCCCTAAACGGTTGTACGGTCGAATGTGTCTTTACAAAATGTTTTTCTTAGGCCCCTACTAGCTCATCCCAGCAAAAAAAGAACGGAAAAAACTCGCAAATGTTCTGGTACGAAAATCTTCGTTCCATTCAGCCTCAAAACGAGACCATCCCCAAAAATGCCTAAACGGTTGTACGGTCGAATGTGTCTTTACAAAATGTTTTTCTTACGCCCCTACTAGCGCATCCATGCCAAAAAAACGGAAAAAACTCGCACAAGTTCTGGTACGAAAATCTTCGTACCATTAAGCCTCAAAACGAGACCATCCCCGAAAATGCCCTAAACGGTTGCACGGGCGAATGTGTCTTTACAAAATGTTTTTCTTAGGCCCTACTAGCTCATCCGTGCCAAAAAAAGGGAAAACACTCGCAAAAGTTCTAGTACGAAAATCTTCGTACCATCAGCCTCAAAACGAGACCATCTCCGAAAATGCCCTAAACGGTTGTACGGTCGAATGTGTCTTTACAAAATGTTTTTCTTAGGCCCCTACTAACTCATCCGAGCAAAAAAAACGGAAAAAACTCGCAAAAGTTCTGGTACGAAAATCTTCGTACCATTCAGCCTCAAAACGAGACCATCCCCGAAAATGCTCTAAACGGTTGTACGGTCGAATGTGTCTTTATAAAATGTTTTTCTTAGGCCCCTACGAGCTCATCCCAAGCAAAAAACGGAAAAAACTCGCAAAAGTTCTGGTACGAAAATCTTCGTACCATTCAGCCAGAAAACGAGACCCTCCCCGAAAAGGCCTAAACGGTTGTACGGTCGAATGTGTCTTTACAAAATGTTTTTCTTAGACCCCTACTAGCTCATCCCAGCAAAAAAAAAAACGGAAAAAACTCGCAAATGTTCTGGTACGAAAATCTTCGTTCCATTCAGCCTCAAAACGAGACCATCCCCAAAAATGCCTAAACGGTTGTACGGTCGAATGTGTCTTTACAAAATGTTTTTCTTAGGCCCCTACTAGCGCATCCATGCCAAAAAAACGGAAAAAACTCGCACAAGTTCTGGTACGAAAATCTTCGTACCATTAAGCCTCAAAACGAGACCATCCCCGAAAATGCCCTAAACGGTTGCACGGGCGAATGTGTCTTTACAAAATGTTTTTCTTAGGCCCTACTTGCTCATCCGTGCCAAAAAAAGGGAAAACACTAGCAAAAGTTCTAGTACGAAAATCTTCGTACTAGCTCATACAAGCAAAAAAATGGAAAAAACTCGCATAAGTTCTGGTACGAAAATCTTCGTATAATTCAGCCTCAAAACGAGACCCTCCCCGAAAATACTCTAAACGGTTGTACGGTCGAATGTGTCTTTACAAAATGTTTTTCTTAGGCACCTACTAGCTCATACAAGCAAAAAAATGGAAAAAACTCGCAAAAGTCCTGGTACGAAAATCTTCGTACCATTAACCTCAAAACGAGACCCTCCCCGAAATGGCCCTAAACGGTTGTACGGTCGAATGTGTCCTTACAAAATGTTTTTCTTAGGCTCCAACTAGCTCATCCATGCCAAAAAACGGAAAAAACTCGCAAAAGTTCTGGTACGAAAATCTTCGTACCATTCAGCCTCAAAACGAGACCATCCCCGAAAATGCCCTAAACAGTTGTACGGTCGAATGTGTCTTTACAAAATCTTTTTCTTAGGCCCCTACTAGCTCATCCGAGCAAAAAAAAACGGAAAAAAATCGCAAAAGTTCTGGTACGAAAATCTTCGTACCATTCAGCCTCAAAACGAGACCATCCCCGAAAATGCTCTAAACGGTTGTACGGTCGAATGTGTCTTTATAAAATGTTTTTCTTAGGCCCCTACGAGCTCATCCCAAGCAAAAAACGGAAAAAACTCGCAAAAGTTCTGGTACGAAAATCTTCGTACCATTCAGCCAGAAAACGAGACCCTCCCCGAAAAGGCCTAAACGGTTGTACGGTCGAATGTGTCTTTACAAAATGTTTTTCTTAGGACCCTACTAGCTCATCCAAGCAAAAAACGGAAAAAACTCGCAAAAGTTCTGGTACGAAAATCTTCGTACCATTCGGCCTCAAAACGAGACCCTCCCTGAAAATGCCCTAAACAGTTGTACGGTCGAATGCGTCTTTACAAAATGTTTTTCTTAGGACCCTACTATCTCATCCGAGCAAAAAAACAGAAAAAACTCGCAAAAGTTCTGGTGAGAAACTCTTCGTGCCATTCCGCCTCAAAACGAGACCATCCCCGAAAATGCCCTAAACGGTTGTACTGTCGAATGTGTCTTTACAAAATGTTTTTCTTAGGCCCCTACTAGCTCATCCCAGCAAAAAAAACGGAAAAAACTATCAAAAGTTCTGGTACGAAAATCTTCTTTCCATTCAGCCTCAAAACGAGACCATCCCCAAAAATGCCTAAACGGTTGTACGGTCGAATGTGTCTTTACAAAATGTTTTTCTTAGGCACCTACTACCTCAATCGAGCAAAAAAAACGGAAAAAACTCGCAAAAGTTCTGATACGAAAATCTTCGTACCATTCAGCCGTGAAACGAGACCCTCCCCGAAAATGCCTAAACAGTTGTACGGTCGAATGTGTCTTTACAAAATGTTTATCTTAGGACCCTACTAGCTCATCCAAGCAAAAAACGGAAAAAACTCGCAAAAGTTCTGGTACGAAAATCTTCGTACCATTCAGCCTCAAAACGAGACCCTCCCCGAAAATGCCCTAAAAAGTTGTACGGTCGAATGCGTCTTTACAAAATGTTTTTCTTAGGAACCTACTATCTCATCCGAGCAAAAAAACGGAAAAAACTCGCAAAAGTTCTGGTACGAAAATCTTCGTGCCATTCAGCCTCAAAACGAAACGTCACCCGAAAATGCCCTAAACGGTTGTACGGTCGAATGTGTCTTTACAAAATGTTTTTCTTAGGCCCCTACTAGCTCATCCCAGCAAAAAAAGAACGGAAAAAACTCGCAAATGTTCTGGTACGAAAATCTTCGTTCCATTCAGCCTCAAAACGAGACCATCCCCAAAAATGCCTAAACGGTTGTACGGTCGAATGTGTCTTTACAAAATGTTTTTCTTACGCCCCTACTAGCGCATCCATGCCAAAAAAACGGAAAAAACTCGCACAAGTTCTGGTACGAAAATCTTCGTACCATTAAGCCTCAAAACGAGACCATCCCCGAAAATGCCCTAAACGGTTGCACGGGCGAATGTGTCTTTACAAAATGTTTTTCTTAGGCCCTACTAGCTCATCCGTGCCAAAAAAAGGGAAAACACTCGCAAAAGTTCTAGTACGAAAATCTTCGTACCATCAGCCTCAAAACGAGACCATCTCCGAAAATGCCCTAAACGGTTGTACGGTCGAATGTGTCTTTACAAAATGTTTTTCTTAGGCCCCTACTAACTCATCCGAGCAAAAAAAACGGAAAAAACTCGCAAAAGTTCTGGTACGAAAATCTTCGTACCATTCAGCCTCAAAACGAGACCATCCCCGAAAATGCTCTAAACGGTTGTACGGTCGAATGTGTCTTTATAAAATGTTTTTCTTAGGCCCCTACGAGCTCATCCCAAGCAAAAAACGGAAAAAACTCGCAAAAGTTCTGGTACGAAAATCTTCGTACCATTCAGCCAGAAAACGAGACCCTCCCCGAAAAGGCCTAAACGGTTGTACGGTCGAATGTGTCTTTACAAAATGTTTTTCTTAGACCCCTACTAGCTCATCCCAGCAAAAAAAAAACGGAAAAAACTCGCAAATGTTCTGGTACGAAAATCTTCGTTCCATTCAGCCTCAAAACGAGACCATCCCCAAAAATGCCTAAACGGTTGTACGGTCGAATGTGTCTTTACAAAATGTTTTTCTTAGGCCCCTACTAGCGCATCCATGCCAAAAAAACGGAAAAAACTCGCACAAGTTCTGGTACGAAAATCTTCGTACCATTAAGCCTCAAAACGAGACCATCCCCGAAAATGCCCTAAACGGTTGCACGGGCGAATGTGTCTTTACAAAATGTTTTTCTTAGGCCCTACTTGCTCATCCGTGCCAAAAAAAGGGAAAACACTAGCAAAAGTTCTAGTACGAAAATCTTCGTACTAGCTCATACAAGCAAAAAAATGGAAAAAACTCGCATAAGTTCTGGTACGAAAATCTTCGTATAATTCAGCCTCAAAACGAGACCCTCCCCGAAAATACTCTAAACGGTTGTACGGTCGAATGTGTCTTTACAAAATGTTTTTCTTAGGCACCTACTAGCTCATACAAGCAAAAAAATGGAAAAAACTCGCAAAAGTCCTGGTACGAAAATCTTCGTACCATTAACCTCAAAACGAGACCCTCCCCGAAATGGCCCTAAACGGTTGTACGGTCGAATGTGTCCTTACAAAATGTTTTTCTTAGGCTCCAACTAGCTCATCCATGCCAAAAAACGGAAAAAACTCGCAAAAGTTCTGGTACGAAAATCTTCGTACCATTCAGCCTCAAAACGAGACCATCCCCGAAAATGCCCTAAACAGTTGTACGGTCGAATGTGTCTTTACAAAATCTTTTTCTTAGGCCCCTACTAGCTCATCCGAGCAAAAAAAAATGGAAAAAACTCGCATAAGTTCTGGTACGAAAATCTTCGTACCATTCAGCCTAAAAACGAGACCCTCCCCGAAAATGCCCTAAACGGTTGTACGGTCGAATGTGTCTTTACAAAGTGTTTTTCTTAGGCCCCTACTAGCTCATACAATCAAAAAATGGAAAAAAACTCGCAAAGGTTCTGGTACGAAAATCTTCGTATCATTCAACCTCAAAATGAGACCCTCCCCGAAAATACCCTAAACGGTTGTACGGTCGTATGTGTCTTTAAAAAAATGTTTTTCTTAGGCCCCTACTAGCTCAAACAAGCAAAAAAATGGAAAAAACTCGCATTAGTTCTGGTACGAAAATCTTCGTATAATTCAGCCTCAAAACGAGACACTCCCCGAAAATACTCTAAACGGTTGTACGGTCGAATGTGTCTTTACAAAATGTTTTTCTTAGGACCCTACTAGCTCATCCAAGCAAAAAAAAACGGAAAAAACTCGCAAAAGTTCTGGTACGAAAATCTTCGTACCATTCAGCCTCAAAACGAGACCATCCCCGAAAATACCCTTAACGGTTGTACGGTCGAATGTGTCTTTACAAAATGTTTTTCTTAGGCACCTACTAGCTCATACAAGCAAAAAAATGGAAAAAACTCGCAAAAGTTTTGGTACAAAAATCTTCGTACCATTCACCTCAAAAAGAGACCCTCCCTGAAATGGCCCTAAACGGTTGTACGGTCGAATGTGTCTTTACAAAATGTTTTTCTTAGGCTCCAACTAGCTCATCCATGCCAAAAAACGGAAAAAACTCGCAAAAGTTCTGGTACGAAAATCTTCGTACCATTCAGCCTCAAAACGAGACCATCCCCAAAAATGCCCTAAACAGTTGTACGGTCGAATGTGTCTTTACAAAATGTTTTTCTTAGGCCCCTACTAGCTCATCCGAGCAAAAAAAAGGGAAAAAACTCGCAAGAGTTCTGGTACGAAAATCTTCGTACCATTTAGCCTAAAAACGAGACCATCCCCAAAAATGCCTAAACGGTTGTACGGTCGCTCATCCGAGCAAAAAAAGGGAAAAAACTCGCAAAAGTTCTGGTACGAAAATCTTCGTACCATTCAGCCTCAAAACGAGACCATCCTCGAAAATGCCCTGAACAGTTGTACGGTCGAATGTGTCTTTACAAAATATTTTTCTTAGGCCCCTACTAGCTCATCCGAGCAAAAAAAAATGGAAAAAACTCGCATAAGTTCTGGTACGAAAATCTTCGTACCATTCAGCCTAAAAACGAGACCCTCCCCGAAAATGCCCTAGACGGTTGTACGGTCGAATGTGTCTTTACAAAATGTTTTTCTTAGGCCCCTACTAGCTCATCCGAGCAAAAAAACGGAAAAAACTCGCATAAGTTCTGGTACGAAAATCTTCGTACGATTCAGCCTCAAAACGAGACCATCCCTAAAAATGCCCTAAACGGTTGTACGGTCGAATGTGTCTTTACAAAATGTTTTTCTTAGGCCCCTACTAGCTCATCCGGCAAAAAAAAGGGAAAAAACTCGCAAAATTTCTGATACGAAAATCTTCGTACCATTTAGCCTAAAAACGAGACCATACCCGAAAATGCCCTAAACGCTTGAACGGTCGAATGCGTCTTTACAAAATCTTTTTCTTAGGCCCCAACTAGCTCATCCGAGCAAAAAAAAACGGAAAAAACTCGCAAAAGTTCTGGTACGAAAATCTTCTTACCATTCAGCCTCAAAACGAGACCCTCCCCGAAAATGCCCTAAACGGTTGTACGGTCGAATGCGTCTTTACAAAATCTTTTTCTTAGGCCCCAACTAGCTCATCCGAGCAAAAAAAAACGGAAAAAACTCGCAAAAGTTCTGGTACGAAAATATTCGTACCATTCAGCCTCAAAACGAGACCCTGCCCGAAAATGCCCTAAACGCTTGTACGGTCGAATGTGTCTTTAAAAAATGTTTTTCTTAGGCCCCTACTAGCTCATCCGAGCAAAAAAACGGAAAAAACTCGCATAAGTTCTGGTACGAAAATCTTCGTACCATTCATCCTAAAAACGAGACCCTCCCCGAAAATACCCTAAACGGTTGTACGGTCGAATGTGTCTTTACAAAATATTTTTATTAGGCCCCTACTAGCTCATCCGAGCAAAAAAACGGAAACAACTCGCATAAGTTCTGGTACGAAAATCTTCGTACCATTCAGCCTGAGAACAAGACCCTCCCCGAAAATGCCCTAAACGGTTGTACGGTCGAATGTGTCTTTACAAAATGTTTTTCTTAGGCCCCTACTAGCTCATCCAAGCAAAAAAAAACAGAAAAAACTCGCAAAAGTTCTGGTACGAAAATCTTCGTACCATTTAGCCTGAGAACGAGACCCTCCCCGAAAATGCCCTAAACGGTTGTACGGTCGAATGCGTCTTTACAAAATCTTTTTCTTAGGCCCCAACTAGCTCATCCGAGCAAAAAAAAAAACGGAAAAAACTCGCAAAAGTTCTGGTACGAAAATCTTCGTACCATTTAGCCTCAAAACGAGACCATCCCCGAAAATGCCCTAAACGGTTGTAGGGTCGAATGATTCTTTACAAAATGTTTTTCTTAGGACCATACTAGCTCATCCAAACAAAAAAAGAGAAAAAACTCGCAAAAGTTCTGGTACGAAAATCTTCGTACCATTCAGCCTCAAAACGAGACCCTCCCCGAAAATGCCCTAAACGGTTGTACGGTCGAATGTGTCTTTACAAAATGTTTTTCTTAGGCCCCTACTAGCTCATCCGAGCAAAAAAAACGGAAAAAACTCGCAAAAGTTCCGTTACGAAAATCTTCGTACCATTTAGCCTAAAAACGAGACCATCCCCGAAAATGCCCTAAACGGTTGTACGGTCGAATGTGTCTTTACAAAGTGTTTTTCTTAGGCCCCTACTAGCTCATACAATCAAAAAATGGAAAAAAACTCGCAAAGGTTCTGATACGAAAATCTTCGTATCATTCAACCTCAAAACGAGACCCTCCCCGAAAATACCCTAAACGGTTGTACGGTCCTATGTGTCTTTAAAAAAATGTTTTTCTTAGGCCCCTACTAGCTCATACAAGCAAAAAAATGGAAAAAACTCGCATAAGTTCTGGTACGAAAGTCTTCGTATAATTCAGCCTCAAAACGAGACCCTCCCCGAAAATACTCTAAACGGTTGTACGGTCGAATGTGTCTTTACAAAATGTTTTTCTTAGGCACCTACTAGCTCATACAAGCAAAAAAATGGAAAAAACTCGCAAAAGTCCTGGTACGAAAATCTTCGTACCATTAACCTCAAAACGAGACCCTCCCCGAAATGGCCCTAAACGGTTGTACGGTCGAATGTGTCCTTACAAAATGTTTTTCTTAGGCTCCAACTAGCTCATCCATGCCAAAAAACGGAAAAAACTCGCAAAAGTTCTGGTATGAAAATCTTCGTACCATTCAGCCTCAAAACGAGACCATCCCCGAAAATGCCCTAAACAGTTGTACGGTCGAATGTGTCTTTACAAAATGTTTTTCTTAGGCCCCTACTAGCTCATCCGAGCAAAAAAAAGGGAAAAAACTCGCTAGAGTTCTGGTACGAAAATCTTCGTACCATTTAGCCTAAAAACGAGACCATCCCCAAAAATGCCTAAACGGTTGTACGGTCGCTCATCCGAGCAAAAAAAGGGAAAAAACTCGCAAAAGTTCTGGTACGAAAATCTTCGTACCATTCAGCCTCAAAACGAGACCGTCCCCGAAAATGCCCTAAACAGTTGTACGGTCGAATGTGTCTTTACAAAATCTTTTTCTTAGGCCCCTACTAGCTCATCCGAGCAAAAAAAAATGGAAAAAACTCGCATAAGTTCTGGTACGAAAATCTTCGTACCATTCAGCCTAAAAACGAGACCCTCCCCGAAAATGCCCTAAACGGTTGTACGGTCGAATGTGTCTTTACAAAATGTTTTTCTTAGGCCCCTACTAGCTCATCCGAGCAAAAAAACGGAAAAAACTCGCATAAGTTCTGGTACGAAAATCTTCGTACGATTCAGCCTCAAAACGAGACCCTCCCCGAAAATGCCCTAAACGGTTGTACGGTCGAATGTGTCTTTACAAAATGTTTTTCTTAGGCCCCTACTAGCTCATCCGGCAAAAAAAACGGAAAAAACACGCAAAATTTCTGATACGAAAATCTTCGTACCATTTAGCCTAAAAACGAGACCATACCCGAAAATGCCATAAACGGTTGTACGGTCGAATGCGTCTTTACAAAATCTTTTTCTTAGGCCCCAACTAGCTCATCCGAGCAAAAAAAAACGGAAAAAACTCGCAAAAGTTCTGGTACGAAAATCTTCTTACCATTCAGCCTCAAAACGAGACCCTCCCCGAAAATGCCCTAAACGGTTGTACGGTCGAATGCGTCTTTACAAAATCTTTTTCTTAGGCCCCAACTAGCTCATCCGAGCAAAAAAAAACGGAAAAAACTCGCAAAAGTTCTGGTACGAAAATATTCGTACCATTCAGCCTCAAAACGAGACCCTGCCCGAAAATGCCCTAAACGCTTATACGGTCGAATGTGTCTTTAAAAAATGTTTTTCTTAGGCCCCTACTAGCTCATCCGAGCAAAAAAACGGAAAAAACTCGCATAAGTTCTAGTACGAAAATCTTCGTACCATTCAGCCTAAAAACGAGACCCTCCCCGAAAATACCCTAAACGGTTGTACGGTCGAATGTGTCTTTACAAAATGTTTTTATTAGGCCCCTACTAGCTCATCCGAGCAAAAAAACGGAAATAACTCGCATAAGTTCTGGTACGAAAATCTTCGTACCATTCAGCCTGAGAACAAGACCCTCCCCGAAAATGCCCTAAACGGTTGTACGGTCGAATGTGTCTTTACAAAATGTTTTTCTTAGGCCCCTACTAGCTCATCCAAGCAAAAAAACAGAAAAAACTCGCAAAAGTTCTGGTACGAAAATCTTCGTACCATTTAGCCTGAGAACGAGACCCTCCCCGAAAATGCCCTAAACGGTTGTACGGTCGAATGCGTCTTTACAAAATCTTTTTCTTAGGCCCCAACTAGCTCATCCGAGCAAAAAAAAAACGGAAAAAACTCGCAAAAGTTCTGGTACGAAAATCTTCGTACCATTTAGCCTCAAAACGAGACCATCCCCGAAAATGCCCTAAACGGTTGTAGGGTCGAATGATTCTTTACAAAATGTTTTTCTTAGGACCCTACTAGCTCATCCAAGCAAAAAAAAGAGAAAAAACTCGCAAAAGTTCTGGTACGAAAATCTTCGTACCATTCAGCCTCAAAACGAGACCCTCCCCGAAAATGCCCTAAACGGTTGTACGGTCGAATGTGTCTTTACAAAATGTTTTTCTTAGGCCCCTACTAGCTCATCCGAGCAAAAAAAACGGAAAAAACTCGCAAAAGTTCCGTTACGAAAATCTTCGTACCATTTAGCCTAAAAACGAGACCATCCCCGAAAATGCCCTAAACGGTTGTACGGTCGAATGTGTCTTTACAAAGTGTTTTTCTTAGGCCCCTACTAGCTCATACAATCAAAAAATGGAAAAAAACTCGCAAAGGTTCTGATACGAAAATCTTCGTATCATTCAACCTCAAAACGAGACCCTCCCCGAAAATACCCTAAACGGTTGTACGGTCCTATGTGTCTTTAAAAAAATGTTTTTCTTAGGCCCCTACTAGCTCATACAAGCAAAAAAATGGAAAAAACTCGCATAAGTTCTGGTACGAAAGTCTTCGTATAATTCAGCCTCAAAACGAGACCCTCCCCGAAAATACTCTAAACGGTTGTACGGTCGAATGTGTCTTTACAAAATGTTTTTCTTAGGCACCTACTAGCTCATACAAGCAAAAAAATGGAAAAAACTCGCAAAAGTCCTGGTACGAAAATCTTCGTACCATTAACCTCAAAACGAGACCCTCCCCGAAATGGCCCTAAACGGTTGTACGGTCGAATGTGTCCTTACAAAATGTTTTTCTTAGGCTCCAACTAGCTCATCCATGCCAAAAAACGGAAAAAACTCGCAAAAGTTCTGGTACGAAAATCTTCGTACCATTCAGCCTCAAAACGAGACCATCCCCGAAAATGCCCTAAACAGTTGTACGGTCGAATGTGTCTTTACAAAATGTTTTTCTTAGGCCCCTACTAGCTCATCCGAGCAAAAAAAAGGGAAAAAACTCGCTAGAGTTCTGGTACGAAAATCTTCGTACCATTTAGCCTAAAAACGAGACCATCCCCAAAAATGCCTAAACGGTTGTACGGTCGCTCATCCGAGCAAAAAAAGGGAAAAAACTCGCAAAAGTTCTGGTACGAAAATCTTCGTACCATTCAGCCTCAAAACGAGACCGTCCCCGAAAATGCCCTAAACAGTTGTACGGTCGAATGTGTCTTTACAAAATCTTTTTCTTAGGCCCCTACTAGCTCATCCGAGCAAAAAAAAATGGAAAAAACTCGCATAAGTTCTGGTACGAAAATCTTCGTACCATTCAGCCTAAAAACGAGACCCTCCCCGAAAATGCCCTAAACGGTTGTACGGTCGAATGTGTCTTTACAAAATGTTTTTCTTAGGCCCCTACTAGCTCATCCGAGCAAAAAAACGGAAAAAACTCGCATAAGTTCTGGTACGAAAATCTTCGTACGATTCAGCCTCAAAACGAGACCCTCCCCGAAAATGCCCTAAACGGTTGTACGGTCGAATGTGTCTTTACAAAATGTTTTTCTTAGGCCCCTACTAGCTCATCCGGCAAAAAAAACGGAAAAAACACGCAAAATTTCTGATACGAAAATCTTCGTACCATTTAGCCTAAAAACGAGACCATACCCGAAAATGCCATAAACGGTTGTACGGTCGAATACGTCTTTACAAAATCTTTTTCTTAGGCCCCAACTAGCTCATCCGAGCAAAAAAAAACGGAAAAAACTCGCAAAAGTTCTGGTACGAAAATCTTCTTACCATTCAGCCTCAAAACGAGACCCTCCCCGAAAATGCCCTAAACGGTTGTACGGTCGAATGCGTCTTTACAAAATCTTTTTCTTAGGCCCCAACTAGCTCATCCGAGAAAAAAAAAACGGAAAAAACTCGCAAAAGTTCTGGTACGAAAATATTCGTACCATTCAGCCTCAAAACGAGACCCTGCCCGAAAATGCCCTAAACGCTTATACGGTCGAATGTGTCTTTAAAAAATGTTTTTCTTAGGCCCCTACTAGCTCATCCGAGCAAAAAAACGGAAAAAACTCGCATAAGTTCTAGTACGAAAATCTACGTACCATTCAGCCTAAAAACGAGACCCTCCCCGAAAATACCCTAAACGGTTGTACGGTCGAATGTGTCTTTACAAAATGTTTTTATTAGGCCCCTACTAGCTCATCCGAGCAAAAAAACGGAAATAACTCGCATAAGTTCTGGTACGAAAATCTTCGTACCATTCAGCCTGAGAACAAGACCCTCCCCGAAAATGCCCTAAACGGTTGTACGGTCGAATGTGTCTTTACAAAATGTTTTTCTTAGGCCCCTACTAGCTCATCCAAGCAAAAAAACAGAAAAAACTCGCAAAAGTTCTGGTACGAAAATCTTCGTACCATTTAGCCTGAGAACGAGACCCTCCCCGAAAATGCCCTAAACGGTTGTACGGTCGAATGCGTCTTTACAAAATCTTTTTCTTAGGCCCCAACTAGCTCATCCGAGCAAAAAAAAAACGGAAAAAACTCGCAAAAGTTCTGGTACGAAAATCTTCGTACCATTTAGCCTCAAAACGAGACCATCCCCGAAAATGCCCTAAACGGTTGTAGGGTCGAATGATTCTTTACAAAATGTTTTTCTTAGGACCCTACTAGCTCATCCAAGCAAAAAAAAGAGAAAAAACTCGCAAAAGTTCTGGTACGAAAATCTTCGTACCATTCAGCCTCAAAACGAGACCCTCCCCGAAAATGCCCTAAACGGTTGTACGGTCGAATGTGTCTTTACAAAATGTTTTTCTTAGGCCCCTACTAGCTCATCCGAGCAAAAAAAACGGAAAAAACTCGCAAAAGTTCCGTTACGAAAATCTTCGTACCATTTAGCCTAAAAACGAGACCATCCCCGAAAATGCCCTAAACGGTTGTACGGTCGAATGTGTCTTTACAAAGTGTTTTTCTTAGGCCCCTACTAGCTCATACAATCAAAAAATGGAAAAAAACTCGCAAAGGTTCTGGTACGAAAATCTTCGTATCATTCAACCTCAAAACGAGACCCTCCCCGAAAATACCCTAAACGGTTGTACGGTCCTATGTGTCTTTAAAAAAATGTTTTTATTAGGCCCCTACTAGCTCATACAAGCAAAAAAATGGAAAAAACTCGCATAAGTTCTGGTACGAAAATCTTCGTATAATTCACCCTCAAAACGAGACCCTCCCCGAAAATACTCTAAACGGTTGTACGGTCGAATGTGTCTTTACAAAATGTTTTTCTTAGGCACCTACTAGCTCATACAAGCAAAAAAATGGAAAAAACTCGCAAAAGTCCTGGTACGAAAATCTTCGTACCATTAACCTCAAAACGAGACCCTCCCCGAAATGGCCCTAAACGGTTGTACGGTCGAATGTGTCCTTACAAAATGTTTTTCTTAGGCTCCAACTAGCTCATCCATGCCAAAAAACGAAAAAAACTCGCAAAAGTTCTGGTACGAAAATCTTCGTACCATTCAGCCTCAAAACGAGACCATCCCCGAAAATGCCCTAAACAGTTGTACGGTCGAATGTGTCTTTACAAAATCTTTTTCTTAGGCCCCTACTAGCTCATCCGAGCAAAAAAAAATGGAAAAAACTCGCATAAGTTCTGGTACGAAAATCTTCGTACCATTCAGCCTAAAAACGAGACCCTCCCCGAAAATGCCCTAAACGGTTGTACGGTCGAATGTGTCTTTACAAAGTGTTTTTCTTAGGCCCCTACTAGCTCATACAATCAAAAAATGGAAAAAAACTCGCAAAGGTTCTGGTACGAAAATCTTCGTATCATTCAACCTCAAAATGAGACCCTCCCCGAAAATACCCTAAACGGTTGTACGGTCGTATGTGTCTTTAAAAAAATGTTTTTCTTAGGCCCCTACTAGCTCAAACAAGCAAAAAAATGGAAAAAACTCGCATTAGTTCTGGTACGAAAATCTTCGTATAATTCAGCCTCAAAACGAGACACTCCCCGAAAATACTCTAAACGGTTGTACGGTCGAATGTGTCTTTACAAAATGTTTTTCTTAGGACCCTACTAGCTCATCCAAGCAAAAAAAAACGGAAAAAACTCGCAAAAGTTCTGGTACGAAAATCTTCGTACCATTCAGCCTCAAAACGAGACCATCCCCGAAAATACCCTTAACGGTTGTACGGTCGAATGTGTCTTTACAAAATGTTTTTCTTAGGCACCTACTAGCTCATACAAGCAAAAAAATGGAAAAAACTCGCAAAAGTTCTGGTACAAAAATCTTCGTACCATTCACCTCAAAAAGAGACCCTCCCTGAAATGGCCCTAAACGGTTGTACGGTCGAATGTGTCTTTACAAAATGTTTTTCTTAGGCTCCAACTAGCTCATCCATGCCAAAAAACGGAAAAAACTCGCAAAAGTTCTGGTACGAAAATCTTCGTACCATTCAGCCTCAAAACGAGACCATCCCCAAAAATGCCCTAAACAGTTGTACGGTCGAATGTGTCTTTACAAAATGTTTTTCTTAGGCCCCTACTAGCTCATCCGAGCAAAAAAAAGGGAAAAAACTCGCAAGAGTTCTGGTACGAAAATCTTCGTACCATTTAGCCTAAAAACGAGACCATCCCCAAAAATGCCTAAACGGTTGTACGGTCGCTCATCCGAGCAAAAAAAGGGAAAAAACTCGCAAAAGTTCTGGTACGAAAATCTTCGTACCATTCAGCCTCAAAACGAGACCATCCCCGAAAATGCCCTGAACAGTTGTACGGTCGAATGTGTCTTTACAAAATCTTTTTCTTAGGCCCCTACTAGCTCATCCGAGCAAAAAAAAATGGAAAAAACTCGCATAAGTTCTGGTACGAAAATCTTCGTACCATTCAGCCTAAAAACGAGACCCTCCCCGAAAATGCCCTAGACGGTTGTACGGTCGAATGTGTCTTTACAAAATGTTTTTCTTAGGCCCCTACTAGCTCATCCGAGCAAAAAAACGGAAAAAACTCGCATAAGTTCTGGTACGAAAATCTTCGTACCATTAATCCTAAAAACGAGACCCTCCCCGAAAATACCCTAAACGGTTGTACGGTCGAATGTGTCTTTACAAAATGTTTTTATTAGGCCCCTACTAGCTCATCCGAGCAAAAAAACGGAAACAACTCGCATAAGTTCTGGTACGAAAATCTTCGTACCATTCAGCCTGAGAACAAGACCCTCCCCGAAAATGCCCTAAACGGTTGTACGGTCGAATGTGTCTTTACAAAATGTTTTTCTTAGGCCCCTACTAGCTCATCCAAGCAAAAAAAACAGAAAAAACTCGCAAAAGTTCTGGTACGAAAATCTTCGTACCATTTAGCCTGAGAACGAGACCCTCCCCGAAAATGCCCTAAACGGTTGTACGGTCGAATGCGTCTTTACAAAATCTTTTTCTTAGGCCCCAACTAGCTCATCCGAGCAAAAAAAAAAACGGAAAAAACTCGCAAAAGTTCTGGTACGAAAATCTTCGTACCATTTAGCCTCAAAACGAGACCATCCCCGAAAATGCCCTAAACGGTTGTAGGGTCGAATGATTCTTTACAAAATGTTTTTCTTAGGACCATACTAGCTCATCCAAGCAAAAAAAGAGAAAAAACTCGCAAAAGTTCTGGTACGAAAATCTTCGTACCATTCAGCCTCAAAACGAGACCCTCCCCGAAAATGCCCTAAACGGTTGTACGGTCGAATGTGTCTTTACAAAATGTTTTTCTTAGGCCCCTACTAGCTCATCCGAGCAAAAAAAACGGAAAAAACTCGCAAAAGTTCCGTTACGAAAATCTTCGTACCATTTAGCCTAAAAACGAGACCATCCCCGAAAATGCCCTAAACGGTTGTACGGTCGAATGTGTCTTTACAAAGTGTTTTTCTTAGGCCCCTACTAGCTCATACAATCAAAAAATGGAAAAAAACTCGCAAAGGTTCTGGTACGAAAATCTTCGTATCATTCAACCTCAAAACGAGACCCTCCCCGAAAATACCCTAAACGGTTGTACGGTCCTATGTGTCTTTAAAAAAATGTTTTTCTTAGGCCCCTACTAGCTCATACAAGTAAAAAAATGGAAAAAACTCGCATAAGTTCTGGTACGAAAGTCTTCGTATAATTCAGCCTCAAAACGAGACCCTCCCCGAAAATACTCTAAACGGTTGTACGGTCGAATGTGTCTTTACAAAATGTTTTTCTTAGGCACCTACTAGCTCATACAAGCAAAAAAATGGAAAAAACTCGCAAAAGTCCTGGTACGAAAATCTTCGTACCATTAACCTCAAAACGAGACCCTCCCCGAAAATGCCCTAAACAGTTGTACGGTCGAATGTGTCTTTACAAAATGTTTTTCTTAGGCCCCTACTAGCTCATCCGAGCAAAAAAAAGGGAAAAAACTCGCTAGAGTTCTGGTACGAAAATCTTCGTACCATTTAGCCTAAAAACGAGACCATCCCCAAAAATGCCTAAACGGTTGTACGGTCGCTCATCCGAGCAAAAAAAGGGAAAAAACTCGCAAAAGTTCTGGTACGAAAATCTTCGTACCATTCAGCCTCAAAACGAGACCGTCCCCGAAAATGCCCTAAACAGTTGTACGGTCGAATGTGTCTTTACAAAATCTTTTTATTAGGCCCCTACTAGCTCATCCGAGCAAAAAAAAATGGAAAAAACTCGCATAAGTTCTGGTACGAAAATCTTCGTACCATTCAGCCTAAAAACGAGACCCTCCCCGAAAATGCCCTAAACGGTTGTACGGTCGAATGTGTCTTTACAAAATGTTTTTCTTAGGCCCCTACTAGCTCATCCGAGCAAAAAAACGGAAAAAACTCGCATAAGTTCTGGTACGAAAATCTTCGTACGATTCAGCCTCAAAACGAGACCCTCCCCGAAAATGCCCTAAACGGTTGTACGGTCGAATGTGTCTTTACAAAATGTTTTTCTTAGGCCCCTACTAGCTCATCCGGCAAAAAAAACGGAAAAAACACGCAAAATTTCTGATACGAAAATCTTCGTACCATTTAGCCTAAAAACGAGACCATACCCGAAAATGCCATAAACGGTTGTACGGTCGAATGCGTCTTTACAAAATCTTTTTCTTAGGCCCCAACTAGCTCATCCGAGCAAAAAAAAACGGAAAAAACTCGCAAAAGTTCTGGTACGAAAATCTTCTTACCATTCAGCCTCAAAACGAGACCCTCCCCGAAAATGCCCTAA
Source organism: Fallopia convolvulus (assembly GCA_964016875.1). Classification (NCBI taxonomy): domain Eukaryota; kingdom Viridiplantae; phylum Streptophyta; class Magnoliopsida; order Caryophyllales; family Polygonaceae; genus Fallopia; species Fallopia convolvulus. Next base: position 11,697,914 of record OZ024733.1, on the reverse strand, counting down.
ACGGTTGTACGGTCGAATGCGTCTTTACAAAATCTTTTTCTTAGGCCCCAACTAGCTCATCCGAGCAAAAAAAAACGGAAAAAACTCGCAAAAGTTCTGGTACGAAAATATTCGTACCATTCAGCCTCAAAACGAGACCCTGCCCGAAAATGCCCTAAACGCTTATACGGTCGAATGTGTCTTTAAAAAAGTTTTTTCTTAGGCCCCTACTAGCTCATCCGAGCAAAAAAACGGAAAAAACTCGCATAAGTTCTAGTACAAAAATCTTCGTACCATTCAGCCTAAAAACGAGACCCTCCCCGAAAATACCCTAAACGGTTGTACGGTCGAATGTGTCTTTACAAAATGTTTTTATTAGGCCCCTACTAGCTCATCCGAGCAAAAAAACGGAAACAACTCGCATAAGTTCTGGTACGAAAATCTTCGTACCATTCAGCCTGAGAACAAGACCCTCCCCGAAAATGCCCAAAACGGTTGTACGGTCGAATGTGTCTTTACAAAATGTTTTTCTTAGGCCCCTACTAGCTCATCCAAGCAAAAAAAACAGAAAAAACTCGCAAAAGTTCTGGTACGAAAATCTTCGTAGCATTTAGCCTGAGAACGAGACCCTCCCCGAAAATGCCCTAAACGGTTGTACGGTCGAATGCGTCTTTACAAAATCTTTTTCTTAGGCCCCAACTAGCTCATCCGAGCAAAAAAAAACGGAAAAAACTCGCAAAAGTTCTGGTACGAAAATCTTCGTACCATTTAGCCTCAAAACGAGACCATCCCCGAAAATGCCCTAAACGGTTGTAGGGTCGAATGATTCTTTACAAAATGTTTTTCTTAGGACCCTACTAGCTCATCCAAGCAAAAAAAGAGAAAAAACTCGCAAAAGTTCTGGTACGAAAATCTTCGTACCATTCAGCCTCAAAACGAGACCCTCCCCGAAAATGCCCTAAACGGTTGTACGGTCGAATGTGTCTTTACAAAATGTTTTTCTTAGGCCCCTACTAGCTCATCCGAGCAAAAAAAAGGGAAAAAACTCGCAAAAGTTCCGTTACGAAAATCTTCGTACCATTTAGCCTAAAAACGAGACCATCCCCGAAAATGCCCTAAACGGTTGTACGGTCGAATGTGTCTTTACAAAGTGTTTTTCTTAGGCCCCTACTAGCTCATACAATCAAAAAATGGAAAAAAACTCGCAAAGGTTTTGGTACGAAAATCTTCGTATCATTCAACCTCAAAACGAGACCCTCCCCGAAAATACCCTAAACGGTTGTACGGTCCTATGTGTCTTTAAAAAAATGTTTTTCTTAGGCCCCTACTAGCTCATACAAGCAAAAAAATGGAAAAAACTCGCATAAGTTCTGGTACGAAAATCTTCGTATAATTCAGCCTCAAAACGAGACCCTCCCCGAAAATACTCTAAACTGTTGTACGGTCGAATGTGTCTTTACAAAATGTTTTTCTTAGGCACCTACTAGCTCATACAAGCAAAAAAATGGAAAAAACTCGCAAAAGTCCTGGTACGAAAATCTTCGTACCATTAACCTCAAAACGAGACCCTCCCCGAAATGGCCCTAAACGGTTGTACGGTCGAATGTGTCCTTACAAAATGTTTTTCTTAGGCTCCAACTAGCTCATCCATGCCAAAAAACGGAAAAAACTCGCAAAAGTTCTGGTACGAAAATCTTCGTACCATTCAGCCTCAAAACGAGACCATCCCCGAAAATGCCCTAAACAGTTGTACGGTCGAATGTGTCTTTACAAAATGTTTTTCTTAGGCCCCTACTAGCTCATCCGAGCAAAAAAAAGGGAAAAAACTCGCAAGAGTTCTGGTACGAAAATCTTCGTACCATTTAGCCTAAAAACGAGACCATCCCCAAAAATGCCTAAACGGTTGTACGGTCGCTCATCCGAGCAAAAAAAGGGAAAAAACTCGCAAAAGTTCTGGTACGAAAATCTTCGTACCATTCAGCCTCAAAACGAGACCGTCCCCGAAAATGCCCTAAACAGTTGTACGGTCGAATGTGTCTTTACAAAATCTTTTTCTTAGGCCCCTACTAGCTCATCCGAGCAAAAAAAATGGAAAAAACTCGCATAAGTTCTGGTACGAAAATCTTCGTACCATTCAGCCTAAAAACGAGACCCTCCCCGAAAATGCCCTAAACGGTTGTACGGTCGAATGTGTCTTTACAAAATGTTTTTCTTAGGCCCCTACTAGCTCATCCGAGCAAAAAAACGGAAAAAACTCGCATAAGTTCTGGTACGAAAATCTTCGTACGATTCAGCCTCAAAACGAGACCCTCCCCGAAAATGCCCTAAACGGTTGTACGGTCGAATGTGTCTTTACAAAATGTTTTTCTTAGGCCCCTACTAGCTCATCCGGCAAAAAAAACGGAAAAAACACGCAAAATTTCTGATACGAAAATCTTCGTACCATTTAGCCTAAAAACAAGACCATCCCCGATAATTCCCTAAACAGTTGTACGGTCGAATGTTTCTTTACAAAATGTTTTTCTTAGGCCCCTACTAGCTCATCCGAGCAAAAAAAAAACGGAAAAAACTCGCATAAGTTCTGGTACGAAAATCTTCGTACCATTTAGCCTAAAAACGAGACCATACCCGAAAATGCCCTAAACGGTTGTACGGTCGAATGCGTCTTTACAAAATCTTTTTCTTAGGCCCCAACTAGCTCATCCGAGCAAAAAAAAACGGAAAAAACTCGCAAAAGTTCTGGTACGAAAATCTTCTTACCATTCAGCCTCAAAACGAGACCCTCCCCGAAAATGCCCTAAACGGTTGTACGGTCGAATGCGTCTTTACAAAATCTTTTTCTTAGGCCCCAACTAGCTCATCCGAGCAAAAAAAAACGGAAAAAACTCGCAAAAGTTCTGGTACGAAAATATTCGTACCATTCAGCCTCAAAACGAGACCCTGCCCGAAAATGCCCTAAACGCTTGTACGGTCGAATGTGTCTTTAAAAAATGTTTTTCTTAGGCCCCTACTAGCTCATCCGAGCAAAAAAACGGAAAAAACTCGCAAAAGTTCTGGTACGAAAATCTTCGTACCATTCATCCTCAAAACGAGACCATCCTCGAAAATTCCCTAAACGGTTGTACGGTCGAATGTGTCTTTACAAAATGTTTTTCTTAGGCCCCTACTAGCTCATCCAAGCAAAAAAAAAAACGGAAAAAACTCGCAAAAGTTCTGGTACGAAAATCTTCGTTCCATTCAGCCTCAAAACGAGACCATCCCCGCAAATGCCTAAACGGTTGTACGGTCGAATGTGTCTTTACAAAATGTTTTTCTTAGGCCCCTACTAGCTCATCCGGCAAAAAAAACGGAAAAAACACGCAAAATTTCTGATACGAAAATCTTCGTACCATTTAGCCTAAAAACAAGACCATCCCCGATAATTCCCTAAACAGTTGTACGGTCGAATGTTTCTTTACAAAATGTTTTTCTTAGGCCCCTACTAGCTCATCCGAGCAAAAAAAAAACGGAAAAAACTCGCATAAGTTCTGGTACGAAAATCTTCGTACCATTTAGCCTAAAAACGAGACCATACCCGAAAATGCCCTAAACGGTTGTACGGTCGAATGCGTCTTTACAAAATCTTTTTCTTAGGCCCCAACTAGCTCATCCGAGCAAAAAAAAACGGAAAAAACTCGCAAAAGTTCTGGTACGAAAATCTTCTTACCATTCAGCCTCAAAACGAGACCCTCCCCGAAAATGCCCTAAACGGTTGTACGGTCGAATGCGTCTTTACAAAATCTTTTTCTTAGGCCCCAACTAGCTCATCCGAGCAAAAAAAAACGGAAAAAACTCGCAAAAGTTCTGGTACGAAAATATTCGTACCATTCAGCCTCAAAACGAGACCCTGCCCGAAAATGCCCTAAACGCTTGTACGGTCGAATGTGTCTTTAAAAAATGTTTTTCTTAGGCCCCTACTAGCTCATCCGAGCAAAAAAACGGAAAAAACTCGCATAAGTTCTGGTACGAAAATCTTCGTACCATTCAGCCTAAAAACGAGACCCTCCCCGAAAATACCCTAAACGGTTGTACGGTCGAATGTGTCTTTACAAAATGTTTTTATTAGGCCCCTACTAGCTCATCCGAGCAAAAAAACGGAAAAAACTCGCATAAGTTCTGGTACGAAAATCTTCGTACCATTCAGCCTGAGAACAAGACCCTCCCCGAAAATGCCCTAAACGGTTGTACGGTCGAATGTGTCTTTACAAAATGTTTTTCTTAGGCCCCTACTAGCTCATCCAAGCAAAAAAAAACAGAAAAAACTCGCAAAAGTTCTGGTACGAAAATCTTCGTACCATTTAGCCTGAGAACGAGACCCTCCCCGAAAATGCCCTAAACGGTTGTACGGTCGAATGCGTCTTTACAAAATCTTTTTCTTAGGCCCCAACTAGCTCATCCGAGCAAAAAAAAAACGGAAAAAACTCGCAAAAGTTCTGGTACAAAAATCTTCGTACCATTTAGCCTCAAAACGAGACCATCCCCGAAAATGCCCTAAACGGTTGTAGGGTCGAATGATTCTTTACAAAATGTTTTTCTTAGGACCCTACTAGCTCATCCAAGCAAAAAAAGAGAAAAAACTCGCAAAAGTTCTGGTACGAAAATCTTCGTACCATTCAGCCTCAAAACGAGACCCTCCCCGAAAATGCCCTAAACGGTTGTACGGTCGAATGTGTCTTTACAAAATGATTTTCTTAGGCCCCTACTAGCTCATCCGAGCAAAAAAAAGGGAAAAAACTCGCAAAAGTTCCGTTACGAAAATCTTCGTACCATTTAGCATAAAAACGAGACCATCCCCGAAAATGCCCTAAACGGTTGTACGGTCGAATGTGTCTTTACAAAGTGTTTTTCTTAGGCCCCTACTAGCTCATACAATCAAAAAATGGAAAAAACTCGCAAAGGTTCTGGTACGAAAATCTTCGTATCATTCAACCTCAAAACGAGACCCTCCCCGAAAATACCCTAAACGGTTGTACGGTCCTATGTGTCTTTAAAAAAATGTTTTTCTTAGGCCCCTACTAGCTCATACAAGCAAAAAAATGGAAAAAACTCGCATAAGTTCTGGTACGAAAATCTTCGTATAATTCAGCCTCAAAACGAGACCCTCCCCGAAAATACTCTAAACGGTTGTACGGTCGAATGTGTCTTTACAAAATGTTTTTCTTAGGCACCTACTAGCTCATACAAGCAAAAAAATGGAAAAAACTCGCAAAAGTCCTGGTACGAAAATCTTCGTACCATTAACCTCAAAACGAGACCCTCCCGGAAATGGCCCTAAACGGTTGTACGGTCGAATGTGTCCTTACAAAATGTTTTTCTTAGGCTCCAACTAGCTCATCCATGCCAAAAAACGGAAAAAACTCGCAAAAGTTCTGGTACGAAAATCTTCGTACCATTCAGCCTCAAAACGAGACCATCCCCGAAAATGCCCTAAACAGTTGTACGGTCGAATGTGTCTTTACAAAATGTTTTTCTTAGGCCCCTACTAGCTCATCCGAGCAAAAAAAAGGGAAAAAACTCGCAAGAGTTCTGGTACGAAAATCTTCGTACCATTTAGCCTAAAAACGAGACCATCCCCAAAAATGCCTAAACGGTTGTACGGTCGCTCATCCGAGCAAAAAAAGGGAAAAAACTCGCAAAAGTTCTGGTACGAAAATCTTCGTACCATTCAGCCTCAAAACGAGACCGTCCCCGAAAATGCCCTAAACAGTTGTACGGTCGAATGTGTCTTTACAAAATCTTTTTCTTAGGCCCCTACTAGCTCATCCGAGCAAAAAAAAATGGAAAAAACTCGCATAAGTTCTGGTACGAAAATCTTCGTACCATTCAGCCTAAAAACGAGACCCTCCCCGAAAATGCCCTAAACGGTTGTACGGTCGAATGTGTCTTTACAAAATGTTATTCTTAGGCCCCTACTAGCTCATCCGAGCAAAAAAACGGAAAAAACTCGCATAAGTTCTGGTACGAAAATCTTCGTACGATTCAGCCTCAAAACGAGACCCTCCCCGAAAATGCCCTAAACGGTTGTACGGTCGAATGTGTCTTTACAAAATGTTTTTCTTAGGCACCTACTAGCTCATCCGGCAAAAAAAACGGAAAAAACACGCAAAATTTCTGGTACGAAAATCTTCGTACCATTCAGCCTCAAAACGAGACCCTCCCCGAAAATGCCCTAAACGGTTGTACGGTCGAATGTGTCTTTACAAAATGTTTTTCTTAGGCCCCTACTAGCTCATCCGGCAAAAAAAACGGAAAAAACACGCAAAATTTCTGATACGAAAATCTTCGTACCATTTAGCCTAAAAAGAGACCATCCCCGAAAATGCCCTAAACGGTTGTACGGTCGAATGCGTCTTTACAAAATCTTTTTCTTAGGCCCCAACTAGCTCATCCGAGCAAAAAAAAAACGGAAAAAACTCGCAAAAGTTCTGGTACGAAAATCTTCTTACCATTCAGCCTCAAAACGAGACCCTCCCCGAAAATGCCCTAAACGGTTGTACGGTCGAATGCGTCTTTACAAAATCTTTTTCTTAGGCCCCAACTAGCTCATCCGAGCAAAAAAAAAAGGAAAAAACTCGCAAAAGTTCTGGTATGAAAATCTTCGTACCATTCAGCCTCAAAACGAGACCCTGCCCGAAAATGCCCTAAACGCTTGTACGGTCGAATGTGTCTTTACAAAATGTTTTTCTTAGGCCCTTTCTAGCTCATCCGAGCAAAAAAACGGAAAAAACTCGCATAAGTTCTGGTACGAATATCTTCGTACCATTCAGCCTAAAAACGAGACCCTCCCCGAAAATACCCTAAACGTTTGTACGGTCGAATGTGACTTTACAAAATGTTTTTCTTAGGCCCCTACTAGCTCATCCGAGCAAAAAAACGGAAAAAACTCGCATAAGTTCTGGTACGAAAATCTTCGTACCATTCAGCCTAAAAACGAGACCCTCCCCGAAAATACCCTAAACGGTTGTACGGTCGAATGTGTCTTTACAAAATGTTTTTATTAGGCCCCTACTAGCTCATCCGAGCAAAAAAACGGAAAAAACTCGCAAATGTTCTGGTACGAAAATCTTCGTACCATTCAGCCTAAAAACGAGACCCTCCCCGAAATTACCCTAAATGGTTGTATGGTCGAATGTGTCTTTACAAAATGTTTTTCTTAGGACCCTACTATCTCATCCGAGCAAAAAAACAGAAAAAACTCGCAAAAGTTCTGGTATGAAAATCTTCGTACCATTCAGCCTCAAAACGAGACCATCCCCGAAAATGCCCTAAACGGTTGTACGGTCGAATGTGTCTTTACAAAATGTTTTTCTTAGGCCCCTACTAGCTCATCCCAGCAAAAAAAACGGAAAAAACTCGCAAAAGTTCTGGTACGAAAATCTTCGTTCCATTCAGCCTCAAAACGAGACCATCCCCGAAAATGCCTAAACGGTTGTACGGTCGAATGTGTCTTTACAAAATGTTTTTCTTAGGACCCTACTAGCGCATCCATGCCAAAATAACGGAAAAAACTCGCACAAGTTCTGGTACGAAAATCTTCGCACCATTCAGCCTCAAAACGAGACCCTCATCCAAGCTCAGCCTCAAAATGTTTTTCTTAGGCCCCTACTAGCTCATCCGAGCAAAAAAAACCAACGGAAAAAACTTGCATAAGTTGTGGTACGAAAATCTTCGCACCATTTAGCCTCAAAACGAGACCCTCCCCGAAAATGCACTAAACAGTTGTACGGTCGAATGTGTCTTTACAAAATGTTTTTCTTAGGCCCCTACTAGCTCATCCGAGCAAAAAAAACGGAAAAAACTCGCAAAAGTTCTGGTACGAAAATCTTCGTACCATTCAGCCTCAAAACGAGACCATCCCCGAAAATACCCTAAACGGTTGTACGGTCGTATGTGTCTTTAAAAAAATATTTTTCTTAGGCCCCTACTAGCTCATACAAGGAAAAAAATGGAAAAAACTCGCAAAAGTTCTGGTACGAAAATCTTCGTACCCTTCAGCCTCAAAACGAGACCATCCCCGAAAATGCCCTAAACAGTTGTACGGTCGAATGTGTCTTTACAAAATGTTTTTCTTAGGCCCCTACTAGCTCATCCGAGCAAAAAAAAGGGAAAAACTCGCAAGAGTTCTGGTACGAAAATCTTCGTACCATTTATCCTAAAAACGAGACCATCCCCAAAAATGCCTAAACGGTTGTACGGTCGCTCATCCAAGCAAAAAAAGGGAAAAAACTCGCAAAAGTTCTGGTACGAAAATCTTCGTACCATTCAGCCTCAAAACGAGACCGTCCCCGAAAATGCCCTAAACAGTTGTACGGTCGAATGTGTCTTTACAAAATCTTTTTCTTAGGCCCCTACTAGCTCATCCGAGCAAAAAAAAATGGAAAAAACTCGCATAAGTTCTGGTACGAAAATCTTCGTACCATTCAGCCTAAAAACGAGACCCTCCCCGAAATGCCCTAAACGGTTGTACGGTCGAATGTGTCTTTACAAAATGTTTTTCTTAGGCCCCTACTAGCTCATCCGAGCAAAAAAACGGAAAAAACTCGCATAAGTTCTGGTACGAAAATCTTCGTACGATTCAGCCTCAAAACGAGACCCTCCCCGAAAATGCCCTAAACGGTTGTACGGTCGAATGTGTCTTTACAAAATGTTTTTCTTAGGCCCCTACTAGCTCATCCGGAAAAAAAAACGGAAAAAACACGCAAAATTTCTGATACGAAAATCTTCGTACCATTTAGCCTAAAAACGAGACCATCCACGAAAATGCCCTAAACGGTTGTACGGTCGAATGCGTCTTTACAAAATCTTTTTCTTAGGCCCCAACTAGCTCATCCGAGCAAAAAAAAACGGAAAAAACTCGCAAAAGTTCTGGTACGAAAATCTTCTTACCATTCAGCCTCAAAACGAGACCCTCCCCGAAAATGCCCTAAACGGTTGTACGGTCGAATGCGTCTTTACAAAATCTTTTTCTTAGGCCCCAACTAGCTCATCCGAGCAAAAAAAAAAAGGAAAAAACTCGCAAAAGTTCTGGTACGAAAATCTTCGTACCATTCAGCCTCAAAACGAGACCCTGCCCGAAAATGCCCTAAACGCTTGTACGGTCGAATGTGTCTTTACAAAATGTTTTTCTTATGCCCCTACTAGCTCATCCGAGCAAAAAAACGGAAAAAACTCGCACAAGTTTTGGTACGAATATCTTCGTACCATTAAGCCTAAAAACGAGACCCTCCCCGAAAATACCCTAAACGTTTGTACGGTCGAATGTGTCTTTACAAAATGTTTTTCTTAGGACCCTACTATCTCATCCAAGCAAAAAAACAGAAAAAACTCGCAAAAGTTCTGGTATGAAAATCTTCGTACCATTCAGCCTCAAAACGAGACCATCCCCGAAAATGCCCTAAACGGTTGTACGGTCGAATGTGTCTTTACAAAATGTTTTTCTTAGGCCCCTACTAGCTCATCCCAGCAAAAAAAAACGGAAAAAACTCGCAAAAGTTCTGGTACGAAAATCTTCGTTCCATTCAGCCTCAAAACGAGACCATCCCCGAAAATGCCTAAACGGTTGTACGGTCGAATGTGTCTTTACAAAATGTTTTTATTAGGCCCCTACTAGCTCATCCGAGCAAAAAAAACGGAAAAAACTCGCAAAAGTTCTGGTACGAAAATCTTCGTACCATTTAGCCTGAGAACGAGACCCTCCCCGAAAATGCCCTAAACGGTTGTACGGTCGAATGCGTCTTTACAAAATCTTTTTCTTAGGCCCCAACTAGCTCATCCGAGCAAAAAAAAAACGAAAAAAACTCGCAAAAGTTCTGGTACGAAAATCTTCTTACCATTCAGCCTCAAAACGAGACCCTCCCCGAAAATGCCCTAAACGGTTGTACGGTCGAATGTGTCTTTACAAAATGTTTTTCTTAGGCCCCTACTAGCTCATCCGAGAGAAAAAACGGAAAAAACTCGCAAATGTTCTGGTACGAAAATCTTCGTACCATTCAGCCTAAAAACGAGACCCTCCCCGAAAATACCCTAAACGGTTGTACGGTCGAATGTGTCTTTACAAAATGTTTTTCTTAGGACCCTACTATCTCATCCGAGCAAAAAAATGGAAAAAAACTCGCAAAAGTTCTGGTACGAAAATCTTCGTACCATTCAGCCTCAAAACGAGACCATCCCCGAAAATACCCTAAACGGTTGTACGGTCGAATGTGTCTTTACAAAATGTTTTTCTTAGGCCCCTACTAGCTCATCCCAGCAAAAAAAAAACGGAAAAAACTCGCAAAAGTTCTGGTACGAAAATCTTCGTTCCATTCAGCCTCAAAACGAGACCATCCCCGCAAATGCCTAAACGGTTGTACGGTCGAATGTGTCTTTACAAAATGTTTTTCTTAGGACCCTACTAGCGCATCCATGCAAAAATAACGGAAAAAACTCGCACAAGTTCCGGTACGAAAATCTTCGCACCATTCAGCCTCAAAACGAGACCCTCATCCAAGCTCAGCCTCAAAATGTTTTTCTTAGGCCCCTACTAGCTCATCCGAGCAAAAAAAAGGGAAAAAAGTCGCATAAGTTGAGGTACGAAAATCTTCGTACCATTTAGCCTAAAAAACGATACCATCCTCGAAAATGCCCTAAATGGTTGTACGGTCGAATGTGTCTTTACAAAATGTTTTTCTTAGGCCCCTACTAGCTCATCCAAACCAAAAAAAAGGGAAAAAACTCGCAAAAGTTCTGGTACGAAAATCTTCGTACCATTCAGCCTCAAAACGAGACCCTCATCCAAGCTCAGCCTCAAAATGTTTTTCTTTGGCCCCTACTAGCTCATCCGAGCAAAAAAAAACGGAAAAAACTCGCAAAAGTTCTGGTACGAAAATCTTCGTACCATTCAGCCTGAAAACGAGACCCTCCCCGAAAATGCCTAAACGGTTGTACGGTCGAATGTGTCTTTACAAAATGTTTTTCTTAGGCCCCTACTTGCTCATCCCAGCAAAAAAAACGGAAAAAACTCGCAAAAGTTCTGGTACGAAAATCTTCGCACCATTTAGCCTCAAAACGAGACCCTCCCCGAAAATGCACTAAACGGTTGTACGGTCGAATGTGTCTTTACAAAATGTTTTTCTTAGGCCCCTACTAGCTCATCCGAAAAAAAAAAACGGAAAAAACTCGCAAAAGTTCTGGTACGAAAATCTTCGTACCATTCAGCCTCAAAACGAGACCATCCCCGAAAATACCCTAAACAGTTGTACGGTCGTATGTGTCTTTAAAAAAATGTTTTTCTTAGGCCCCTACTAGCTCATACAAGCAAAAAAATGGAAAAAACTCGCAAAAGTTCTGGTATGAAAATCTTCATATAATTCAGCCTCAAAACGAGACCCTCCCCGAAAATACTCTAAACGGTTGTACGTTCCAATGTGTCTTTACAAAATGTTTTTCTTAGGACCCTACTAGCTCATCCAAGCAAAAAAAAACGGAAAAAACTCGCAAAAGTTCTGGTACGAAAATCTTCGTACCATTCAGCCTGAGAACAAGACCCTCCCCGAAAATGCCTAAACGGTTGTACGGTCGAATGTGTCTTTACAAAATGTTTTTCTTAGGACCCTACTAGCTCATCCAAGCAAAAAAAACGGAAAAAACTCGCAAAAGTTCTGGTACGAAAATCTTCGCACCATTCAGCCTCAAAACGAGACCCTCCCCGAAAGTGCCCTAAACGGTTGTACTTTCGAATGTGTCTTCACAAAATGTTTTTCTTAGTCCCCTACTAGCTCATCCGAGCAAAAAAAACGGAAAAAACTCGCAAAAGTTCTGGTACGAAAATCTTCGTACCATTCAGCCTGAGAAGAAGACCCTCCCCGAAAATGCCCTAAACGGTTGTACGGTCGAATGTGTCTTTACAAAATGTTTTTCTTAGGCCCCTACTAGCTCATCCAAGCAAAAAAAACGGAAAAAACTCGTAAAAGTTCTGGTACGAAAATCTTCGTACCATTCAGCCTGAGAACAAGACCCTCCCCGAAAATGCCTAAACGGTTGTACGGTCGAATGTGTCTTTACAAAATGTTTTACTTAGGACCCTACTAGCTCATCCAAGCAAAAAAAACTGAAAAAACTCGCTAAAGTTCTGGTACGAAAATCTTCGCACCATTCAGCCTCAAAACGAGACCCTCCCCGAAAATGCCCTAAACGGTTGTACGGTCGAATGTGTCTTCACAAAATGTTTTTCTTAGGCCCCTACTAGCTCATCCGAGCAAAAAAAAACGGAAAAAACTCGCAAAAGTTCTGGTACAAAAATCTTCGTACCATTCAGCCTCAAAACGAGACCATCTCCGAAAATTCCCTAAACGGTTGTACGGTCGAATGTGTCTTTATAAAATGTTTTTCTTAGGACCCTACTAGCTCATCCAAGCAAAAAAACGGAAAAAACTCGCAAATGTTTTGGTACGAAAATCTTCGTACCATTCAGCCTGAAAACGAGACCCTCCATGAAAATGCCTAAACGGTTGTACAATCGAATGTGTCTTTAAAAAATGTTTTTCTTAGGCCCCTACTAGCTCATCCAAGCAAAAAAAAAACGGAAAAAACTCGCAAAAGTTCTGGTACGAAAATCTTCGTACCATTTAGCCTAAAAACGAGACCATCCCCGAAAATGCCCTAAACGGTTGTACGGTCGAATGCATCTTTACAAAATCTTTTTCTTAGGCCCCTACTAGCTCATCTATGCAAAATAAAACGGAAAAAACTCGCAAAAGTTCTGGTACGAAAATCTTCGTACCATTAACCTCAAAACGAGACCCTCCCCGAAAATACCCTAAACGGTTGTACGGTCGTATGTGTCTTTAAAAAAATGTTTTTCTTAGGCCCCTAATAGCACATACAAGCAAAAAAATGGAAAAAACTCGCATAAGTTCTTGTACGAAAATCTTCGTATAATTCAGCCTCAAAACGAGACCCTCCCCGAAAATACTCTAAACGGTTGTACGGTCGAATGTGTCTTTACAAAATGTTTTTTTTAGGACCCTACTAGCTCATCCAAGCAAAAAAAAACGGAAAAAACTCGCAAAAGTTCTGGTACGAAAATCTTCGTACCATTCAGCCTCAAAACGAGACCCTCCCCGAAAATACCCTAAACGGTTGTACGGTCGAATGTGTCGTTACAAAATGTTTTTCTTAGGCACCTACTAGCTCATACAAGCAAAAAAATGGAAAAAACTCGCAAAAGTTCTGGTACGAAAATCTTCGTACCATTAACCTCAAAACGAGACCCTCCCCGAAATGGCCCTAAAGGGTTGTACGGTCGAATGTGTCTTTACAAAATGTTTTTCTTAGGCTCCAACTAGCTCATCCATGCCAAAAAACGGAAAAAACTCGCAAAAGTTCTGGTACGAAAATCTTCGTACCATTCAGCCTCAAAACGAGACCATCCCCGAAAATGCCCTAAACAATTGTACGGTCGAATGTGTCTTTACAAAATGTTTTGCTTAGGCCCCTACTAGCTCATCCGAGCAAAAAAAAGGGAAAAAACTCGCAAGAGTTCTGGTACGAAAATCTTCGTACCATTTAGCCTAAAAACGAGACCATTCCCAAAAATGCCTAAACGGTTGTACGGTCGCTCATCCGAGCAAAAAAAGGGAAAAAACTCGCAAAAGTTCTGGTACGAAAATCTTCGTACCATTCAGCCTCAAAACGAGACCATCCCCGAAAATGCCCTAAACAGTTGTACGGTCGAATGTGTCTTTACAAAATCTTTTTCTTAGGCCCCTACTAGCTCATCCGAGCAAAAAAAAATGGAAAAAACTCGCATAAGTTCTGGTACGAAAATCTTCGTACCATTCAGCCTAAAAACGAGACCCTCCCCGAAAATGCCCTAAACGGTTGTACGGTCGAATGTGTCTTTACAAAATGTTTTTCTTAGGCCCCTACTAGCTCATCCGAGCAAAAAAACGGAAAAATATCGCATAAGTTCTGGTACGAAAATCTTCGTACGATTCAGCCTCAAAACGAGACCCTCCCCGAAAATGCCCTAAACGGTTGTACGGTCGAATGTGTCTTTACAAAATGTTTTTCTTAGGCCCCTACTAGCTCATCCATGCAAAAAAACGGAAAAAACTCGCAAAAGTTCTGGTACGAAAATCTTCGTACCATTCAGCCTCAAAACGAGACCATCCCCGAAAATGCCCTAAACGGTTGTACGGTCGAATGCGTCTTTACAAAATGTTTTTCTTAGGCCACTACTAGCTCATCCATGCAAAAAAACGGAAAAAACTCACAAAAGTTCTGGTACGAAAATCTTCGTACCATTCAACCTCAAAACGAGACCCTCCCCGAAAATGCCCTAAACGGTTGTACGGTCGAATGTGTCTTTGCAAAATGTTTTTCATAGGCCCCTACTAGGTCATCCAAGCAAAAAAAACGGAAAAAACTCGCAAAAGTTCTGGTACGAAAATCTTCGTACCATTCAACCTCAAAACGAGACCCTCCCCGAAAATGCCCTAAACGGTTGTACGGTCGAATGTGTCTTTACAAAATGTTTTTCATAGGCCCCTACTAGGTCATCCAAGCAAAAAAAACGGAAAAAACTCGCAAAAGTTCTGGTACGAAAATCTTCGTACCATTCAGCCTCAAAACGAGACCCTCCCCGAAAATGCCCTAAACGGTTGTACGGTCGAATGTGTCTTTACAAAATGTTTTTCTTAGGCCCCTACTAGCTCATCCGAGCGAAAAAATGGAAAAAACTCGCAAAAGTTGTGGTACGAAAATCTTCGTACCATTCAGCCTAAAAACGAGACCCTCCCCGAAAATATCCTGAACGGTTGTACGGTCGAATGTGTCTTTACAAAATGTTTTTCTTAGGACGCTACTAGTTCATCCGAGCAAAAGAAATAGAAAAAACTCGCAAAAGTTCTGGTACGAAAATCTTCGTACCATTCAGCCTCAAAACGAGACCATCCCCGAAAATGCCTAAACGGTTGTACGGTTAAATGAGTATTTACAAAATGTTTTTCTTAGGCCCCTAGTAGCTCATCCATGCAAAAAAACGGAAAAAACTCGCAAAAGTTCTGGTACGAAAATATTCGTACCATTCAGCCTCAAAACGAGACCATCCCCGAAAATGCCTAAACGGTTGTACGGTCGAATGTGTCTTTACAAAATGTTTTTCTTAGGACGCTACTAGCTCATCCGACCAAAAAAATGGAAAAAACTCGCAAAAGTTCTGGTACGAAAATCTTCGTACCATTCAGCCTCAAAACGAGACCATCCCCGAAAATGCCTAAACGGTTGTACGGTCGAATGTGTCTTTACAAAATCTTCGTACCATTCATCCTCAATACGAGACCCTCCCCGAAAATACCCTAAACGGTTGTACGGTCGAATGTGTCTTTACAAAATGTTTTCCTTAGCACGCTACTAGCTCATCCGAGCAAAAAAAATGGAAAAAACTCGCAAAACTTCTGGTACGAAAATCTTCGTACCATTCAACCTTAAAACGATACCCTCCCCGAAAATGCCCTAAACGGTTGTACGGTCGAATGTGTCTTTACAAAATGTTTTTCTTAGGCCCCTACTAGCTCATCCAAGCAAAAAAACGGAAAAAACTCGCAAAAGTTCTGGTACGAAAATTTTCGTACCATTCAGCCTCAAAACGACACCATCCCCGAAAATGCCTAAACGGTTGTACGGTCGAATGTGTCTTTTTAAAATATTTTTCTTAGGACGCTACTAGCTCATCCGACCAAAAAAATGGAAAAAACTCGCAAAAGTTCTGGTACGAAAATCTTCGTACCATTCAGCCTCAAAACGACACCATCCCCGAAAATGCCTAAACGGTTGTACGGTCGAATGTGTCTTTACAAAATATTTTTCTTAGGACGCTACTAGCTCATCCGACCAAAAAAATGGAAAAAACTCGCAAAACTTCTGGTACGAAAATCTTCGTACCATTCAACCTCAAAACGATACCCTCCCCGAAAATGCCCTAAACGGTTGTACGGTCGAATGTGTCTTTACAAAATGTTTTTCTTAGCCCCCTACTAGCTCATCCAAGCAAAAAAACGGAAAAAACTCGCAAAAGTTCTGGTACGAAAATTTTCGTACCATTCAGCCTCAAAACGACACCATCCCCGAAAATGCCTAAACGGTTGTACGGTCGAATGTGTCTTTACAAAATATTTTTCTTAGGACGCTACCAGCTCATCCGACCAAAAAAAACGGAAAAAACTCGCAAAAGTTCTGTTACGAAAATCTTCGTACCATTCAGCCTAAAAACGAGACCCTCCCCGAAAATACCCTAAACGGTTGTACGGTCGAATGTGTCTTTACAAAATGTTTTCCTTAGGACGCTACTAGCTCATCCGAGAAAAAAAAAATGGAAAAAACTCGCAAAAGTTATGGTACGAAAATCTTCGTACCATTCAACCTCAAAACGATACCCTCCCCGAAAATGCCCTAAACGGTTGTACGATCGAATGTGTCTTTACAAAATGTTTTTCTTAGGCCCCTACTAGCTCATACGAGCAAAAAAAACGGAAAAAACTCACAAAAGTTCTGGTACGAAAATCTTCGTACCATTCAGCCTCAAAACGAGACCCTCCCCGAAAATATCCTAAACGGTTGTACGGTCGAATGTGTCCTTACAAAATGTTTTTCTTAGGACGCTACTAGCTCATCCGAGCAAAAAAATGGAAAAAACTCGCAAAAGTTCTGGTACGAAAATCTTTGTACCATTCAGCCTCAAAACGAGACCATCCCCGAAAATGCCTAAACGGTTGTACGGTCGAATGTGTCTTTACAAAATGTTTTTATTAGGACCCTACTAGCTCATCCAAGCAAAAAAAACGGAAAAAACTCGCAAAAGTTCTGGTACGAAAATCTTCGTACCATTCAGCCTCAAAACGAGACCATCCCCGAAAATGCCTATACGGTTGTACGGTCGAATGTGTCTTTACAAAATGTTTTTCTTAGGCCCCTACTAGCTCATCCGAGCAAAAAAAACGGAAAAAACTCGCAAAAGTTCTGGTACGAAAATCTTCGTACCATTCAGCCTAAAAACGAGACCCTCCCCGAAAATATCCTAAACGGTTGTACGGTCGAATGTGTCTTTACAAAATGTTTTTCTTAGGACGCTACTAGCTCATCCGAGCAAAAAAAATGGAAAAAACTAGCAAAAGTTCTGGTACGAAAATCTTCGTACCATTCAGCCTCAAAACGAGACCCACCCCGAAAATACCCTAAACGGTTGTACGGTCGAATGTGTCTTTACAAAATGTTTTCCTTAGGACGCTACTAGCTCATCCGACCAAAAAAATGGAAAAAACTTGCAAAAGTTCTGGTACGATTCGTACCATTCAGCCTCAAAACGAGACCATCCCCGAAAATGCCTAAACGGTTGTACGGTCGAATTTGTCTTTACAAAATGTTTTTCTTAGGCCCCTACTAGCTCATCAATGCAAAAAAACGGAAAAAACTCGCAAAAGTTCTGGTACGAAAATCTTCGTAGCAATCAGCCTCAAAACGAGACCCTCCCCGAAAATGCCCTAAACAGTGGTACGGTCGAATGTGTCTTTACAAAATATTTCCTTAGCACGCTACTAGCTCATCCGAGCAAAAAAAATGGAAAAAACACGCAAAACTTGTGGTACGAAAATCTTCGTACCATTCAGCCTCAAAACGAGACCATCCCCGAAAATGCCTAAATGGTTTACGGTCGAATGTGTCTTCAAAAATGTTTTTCTTAGGCCCTTACTAGCTCATCCATGCAAAAAAACGGAAAAAACTCGCAAAAGTTCTGGTACGAAAATCTTCGTACCATTCAGCCTAAAAACGAGACCCTCCCCGAAAATATCCTAAACGGTTGTACGGTCGAATGTGTCTTTACAAAATGTTTTTCTTAGGAGGCTACTAGCTCATCCGAGCAAAAAAAATGGAAAAAACTCGCAAAAGTTCTGGTACGAAAATCTTCGTACCATTCACCCTCAAAACGAGACCATCCCCGAAAATGCCTAAACGGTTGTACGGTCGAATGTGTCTTAACAAAATGTTTTTATTAGGACCCTACTACCTCATCCAAGCAAAAAAAAAACGAGACCCTCCCCGAAAATGCCCTAAACGGTTGTACGGTGGAATGGGTCTTTACAAAATGTTTTTCTTAGGCCCCTACTAGCTCATCCGAGCAAAAAAATGGAAAAAACTCGCAAAAGTTGTGGTACAAAAATCTTCGTACCTTTCAGCCTCAAAATGACACCCTCCCCGAAAATACCCTAAACGATTGTACGGTCGAATTTGTCTTTACAAAATGTTTTTCTTAGGACGCTACTAGTTCATCCGTAAAAAAAATAGAAAAAACTCGCAAAAGTTCTGGTACAAAAATCTTCGTACCATTCAGCCTAAAAACGAGACCATCCCCGAAAATGCCTAAACGGTTGTACGGTCAAATGTGTATTTACAAAATGTTTTTCTTAAACCCCTAGTAGCTCATCCATGCAAAAAAACGGAAAAAACTCGCAAAAGTTCTGTTACGAAAATATTCGTACCATTCAGCCTCAAAACGAGACCATCCCCGAAAATGCCTAAACGGTTGTACGGTCGAATGTGTCTTTACAAAATGTTTTTCTTAGGCCCCTACTAGCTCATCCGAGCAAAAAAAACGGAAAAAACTCGCAAAAGTTCTGGTACGAAAATCTTCGTACCATTCAGCCTAAAAACGAGACACTCCCCGAAAATATCCTAAACGGTTGTACGGTCGAATGTGTCTTTACAAAATGTTTTTCTTAGGACGCTACTAGCTCATCCGAGAAAAAAAAATGGAAAAAACTCGCAAAAATTCTGCTACGAAAATCTTCGTACCATTCAGGCTCAAAACGAGACCATCCCCGAAAATGCCTAAACGGTTGTACGGTCGAATGTGTCTTTACAAAATGTTTTTCTTAGGCCCCTTCTAGCTCATCCGAGCAAAAAAATGGAAAAAACTCACAAAAGTTCTGGTACGAAAATCTTCGTACCATTCAGCCTCAAAACGAGACCATCCCCGAAAATGCCTAAACGGTTGTACGGTCGAATGTGTCTTTACAAAATGTTTTTCTTAGGACGCTACTAGCTCATCCGACCAAAAAAATGGAAAAAACTCGCAAAAGTTCTTGTACGAAAATCTTCGTACCATTCAGCCTCAAAACGAGACCATCCCCGAAAATGCCTAAACGGTTGTACGGTCGAATGTGTCTTTACAAAATCTTCGTACCATTCATCCTCAATACGAGACCCTCCCCGAAAATACCCTAAACGGTTGTAGGGTCGAATGTGTCTTTACAAAATGTTTTCCTTAGCACGCTACTAGCTCATCCGAGCAAAAAATATGGAAAAAACTCGCAAAACTTCTGATACGAAAATCTTCGTACCATTCAACCTCAAAACGATACCCTCCCCGAAAATGCCCTAAACGGTTGTACGGTCGAATGTGTGTTTACTAATTGTTTTTCTTAGGCCCCTACTAGCTCATCCGAGCAAAAAAACGGAAAAAACTCGCAAAAGTTCTGTTACGAAAATCTTCGTACCATTCAGCCTAAAAACGAGACCCTCCCCGAAAATATCCTAAACGGTTGTACGGTCGAATGTGTCTTTACAAAATGTTTTTCTTAGGACGCTACTAGCTCATCCGAGCAAAAAAAATGGAAAAAACTCGCAAAAGTTCTGGTACGAAAATCTTCGTACCATTCAGCCTCAAAACGAGACCATCCCTGAAAATGCCTAAACGGTTGTACGGTCGAATGTGTCTTTACAAAATGTTTTTATTAGGACCCTACTAGCTCATCCAAGCAAAAAAAAAACGAGACCCTCCCCGAAAATGCCCTAAACGGTTGTACGGTGGAATGGGTCTTTACAAAATGTTTTTCTTAGGCCCCTACTAGCTCATCCGAGCAAAAAAATGGAAAAAACTCGCAAAAGTTGTGGTACAAAAATCTTCGTACCTTTCAGCCTCAAAATGAGACCCTCCCCGAAAATACCCTAAACGGTTGTACGGTCGAATTTGTCTTTACAAAATGTTTTTCTTAGGACGCTACTAGTTCATCCGAGTAAAAAAAATAGAAAAAACTCGCAAAAGTTCTGGTACAAAAATCTTCGTACCATTCAGCCTCAAAACGAGACCATCCCCGAAAATGCCTAAACGGTTGTACGGTCAAATGTGTATTTACAAAATGTTTTTCTTAGGCCCCTAGTAGCTCATCCATGCAAAAAAACGGAAAAAACTCGCAAAAGTTCTGGTACGAATCTTCGTACCATTCAGCCTCAAAACGAGACCCTCCCCGAAAATGCCCTAAACGGTGGTACGGTCGAATGTGTCTTTACAAAATGTTTTTCTTAGGCCCCTACTAGCTCATCCGAGCAAAAAAATGGAAAAAACTCGCAAAAGTTCTGGTACGAAAATCTTCGTACCATTCAGCCTCAAAACGAGACCCACCCCGAAAATACCCTAAACGGTTGTACGGTCAAATGTGTCTTTACAAAATGTTTTCCTTAGGACGCTACTAGCTCATCCGACCAAAAAAATGGAAAAAACTCGCAAAAGTTCTGGTACGATTCGTACCATTCAGCCTCAAAACGAGACCATCCCCGAAAATGCCTAAACGGTTGTACGGTCGAATTTGTCTTTACAAAATGTTTTTCTTAGGCCCCTACTAGCTCATCCATGCAAAAAAACGGAAAAAACTCGCAAAAGTTCTGGTACGAAAATCTTCGTACCATTCAACCTCAAAACGAGACCCTCCCCGAAAATGCCCTAAACGGTTGTACGGTCGAATGTGTCTTTACAAAATGTTTTTCATAGGCCCCTACTAGGTCATCCAAGCAAAAAAAACGGAAAAAACTCGCAAAACTTCTGGAACGAAAATCTTCGTACCATTCAGCCTCAAAACGAGACCCTCCCCGAAAATGCCATAAACGGTTGTACGGTCGAATGTGTCTTTACAAAATGTTTTTCTTAGGCCCCTTCTAGCTCATCCGAGCAAAAAAATGGAAAAAACTCGCAAAAGTTCTGGTACGAAAATCTTCGTACCATTCAGCCTCAAAACGAGACCATCCCCGAAAATGCCTAAACGGTTGTACGGTCGAATGTGTCTTTACAAAATGTTTTTCTTAGGACGCTACTAGCTCATCCGACCAAAAAAATGGAAAAAACTCGCAATAGTTCTTGTACGAAAATCTTCGTACCATTCAGCCTCAAAACGAGACCATCCCCGAAAATGCCTAAACGGTTGTACGGTCGAATGTGTCTTTACAAAATCTTCGTACCATTCATCCTCAATACGAGACCCTCCCCGAAAATACCCTAAACGGTTGTACGGTCGAATGTGTCTTTACAAAATGTTTTCCTTAGTACGCTACTAGCTCATCCGAGCAAAAAATATGGAAAAAACTCGCAAAACTTCTGATACGAAAATCTTCGTACCATTCAACCTCAAAACGATACCCTCCCCGAAAATGCCCTAAACGGTTGTACGGTTGAATGTGTCTTTACAAATTGTTTTTCTTAGGCCCCTACTAGCTCATCCGAGCAAAAAAACGGAAAAAACTCGCAAAAGTTCTGTTACGAAAATCTTCGTACCATTCAGCCTAAGAACGAGACCCTCCCCGAAAATATCCTAAACGGTTGTACGGTCGAATGTGTCTTTACAAAATGTTTTTCTTAGGACGCTACTAGCTCATCCGAGCAAAAAAAATGGAAAAAACTCGCAAAAGTTCTGGTACGAAAATCTTCGTACCATTCAGCCTCAAAACGAGACCCTCCCCGAAAATACCCTAAACGGTTGTACGGTCGAATGTGTCTTTACAAAATGTTTTTCTTAGGACGCTACTAGTTCGTCCGAGTAAAAAAAATAGAAAAAACTCGCAAAAGTTCTGGTACAAAAATCTTCGTACCATTCAGCCTCAAAACGAGACCATCCCCGAAAATGCCTAAACGGTTGTACGGTCAAATG
Source organism: Fallopia convolvulus (assembly GCA_964016875.1). NCBI lineage: Eukaryota > Viridiplantae > Streptophyta > Magnoliopsida > Caryophyllales > Polygonaceae > Fallopia > Fallopia convolvulus. The sequence goes on along the minus strand of OZ024733.1, from coordinate 11,675,943 downwards.
TGTATTTACAAAATGTTTTTCTTAGGCCCCTAGTAGCTAATCCATGCAAAAAAACGGAAAAAACTCGCAAAAGTTCTGTTACGAAAATATTCGTACCATTCAGCCTCAAAACGAGACCATCCCCGAAAATGCCTAAACGGTTGTACGGTCGAATGTGTCTTTACAAAATGTTTTTCTTAGGCCCCTACTAGCTCATCCGAGCAAAAAAAACGGAAAAAACTCGCAAAAGTTCTGGTACGAAAATCTTCGTACCATTCAGCCTAAAAACGAGACCCTCCCCGAAAATACCCTAAACGGTTGTACGGTCGAATTTGTCTTTACAAAATGTTTTTCTTAGGACGCTACTAGCTCATCCGAGCAAAAAAAATAGAAAAAACTCGCAAAAGTTCTGGTACGAAAATCTTCGTACCATTCAGCCTCAAAACGAGACCATCCCCGAAAATACCTAAACGGTTGTACGGTCGAATGTGTCTTTACAAAATGTTTTTATTAGGACCCTACTAGCTCATCCAAGCAAAAAAAAACGGAAAAAACTCGCAAAAGTTCTGGTACGAAAATCTTCGTACCATTCAGCCTCAAAACAAGACCCTCCCCGAAAATACCCTAAACGGTTGTACGGTCGAATGTGTCGTTACAAAATGTTTTCCTTAGCACGCTACTAGCTCATCCGAGAAAAAAATGGAAAAAACTCGCAAAGCTTCTGGTACGAAAATCTTCGTACCATTCAACCTCAAAACGATACCCTCCCCGAAAATGCCCTAAACGGTTGTACGGTCGAATGTGTCTTTACAAAATGTTTTTATTAGGACCCTACTAGCTCATCCAAGCCAAAAAAAACGGAAAAAACTCGCAAAAGTTCTGGTACGAATCTTCGTACCATTCAGCCTCAAAACGAGACCCTCCCCGAAAATGCCCTAAACAGTGGTACGGTCGAATGTGTCTTTACAAAATGTTTTTATTAGGACCCTACTAGCTCATCCAAGCAAAAAAAAACGGAAAAAACTCGCAAAAGTTCTGGTACGAATCTTCGTACCATTCAGCCTCAAAACGAGACCATCTCCGAAAATGCCTAAACGGTTGTACGGTCGAATGTGTCTTTACAAAATGTTTTTCTTAGGACGCTACTAGCTCATCCGACCAAAAAAATGGAAAAAACTCGCAATAGTTCTTGTACGAAAATCTTCGTACCATTCAGCCTCAAAACGAGACCATCCCCGAAAATGCCTAAACGGTTGTACGGTCGAATGTGTCTTTACAAAATCTTCGTACCATTCATCCTCAATACGAGACCCTCCCCGAAAATACCCTAAACGGTTGTACGGTCGAATGTGTCTTTACAAAATGTTTTCCTTAGCAAGCTACTAGCTCATCCGAGCAAAAAATATGGAAAAAACTCGCAAAACTTCTGATACGAAAATCTTCGTACCATTCAACCTCAAAACGATACCCTCCCCGAAAATGCCCTAAACGGTTGTACGGTCGAATGTGTCTTTACAAATTGTTTTTCTTAGGCCCCTACTAGCTCATCCGAGCAAAAAAACGGAAAAAACTCGCAAAAGTTCTGTTACGAAAATCTTCGTACCATTCAGCCTAAGAACGAGACCCTCCCCGAAAATATCCTAAACGGTTGTACGGTCGAATGTGTCTTTACAAAATGTTTTTCTTAGGACGCTACTAGCTCATCCGAGCAAAAAAAATGGAAAAAACTCGCAAAAGTTCTGGTACGAAAATCTTCGTACCATTCAGCCTCAAAACGAGACCCTCCCCGAAAATACCCTAAACGGTTGTACGGTCGAATGTGTCTTTACAAAATGTTTTTCTTAGGACGCTACTAGTTCATCCGAGTAAAAAAAATAGAAAAAACTCGCAAAAGTTCTGGTACAAAAATCTTCGTACCATTCAGCCTCAAAACGAGACCATCCCCGAAAATGCCTAAACGGTTGTACGGTCAAATGTGTATTTACAAAATGTTTTTCTTAGGCCCCTAGTAGCTCATCCATGCAAAAAAACGGAAAAAACTCGCAAAAGTTCTGTTACGAAAATATTCGTACCATTCAGCCTCAAAACGAGACCATCCCCGAAAATGCCTAAACGGTTGTACGGTCGAATGTGTCTTTACAAAATGTTTTTCTTAGGTCCCTACTAGCTCATCCGAGCAAAAAAAACGGAAAAAACTCGCAAAAGTTCTGGTACGAAAATCTTCGTACCATTCAGCCTAAAAACGAGACCCTCCCCGAAAATAGCCTAAACGGTTGTACGGTCGAATTTGTCTTTACAAAATGTTTTTCTTAGGACGCTACTAGCTCATCCGAGCAAAAAAAATAGAAAAAACTCGCAAAAGTTCTGGTACGAAAATCTTCGTACCATTCAGCCTCAAAACGAGACCATCCCCGAAAATGCCTAAACGGTTGTACGGTCGAATGTGTCTTTACAAAATGTTTTTATTAGGACCCTACTAGCTCATCCAAGCAAAAAAAAACGGAAAAAACTCGCAAAAGTTCTGGTACGAAAATCTTCGTACCATTCAGCCTCAAAACGAGACCCTCCCCGAAAATACCCTAAACGGTTGTACGGTCGAATGTGTCGTTACAAAATGTTTTCCTTAGCACGCTACTAGCTCATCCGAGAAAAAAATGGAAAAAACTCGCAAAGCTTCTGGTACGAAAATCTTCGTACCATTCAACCTCAAAACGATACCCTCCCCGAAAATGCCCTAAACGGTTGTACGGTCGAATGTGTCTTTACAAAATGTTTTTATTAGGACCCTACTAGCTCATCCAAGCAAAAAAAAACGGAAAAAACTCGCAAAAGTTCTGGTACGAATCTTCGTACCATTCAGCCTCAAAACGAGACCCTCCCCGAAAATGCCCTAAACAGTGGTACGGTCGAATGTGTCTTTACAAAATGTTTTTATTAGGACCCTACTAGCTCATCCAAGCAAAAAAAAACGGAAAAAACTCGCAAAAGTTCTGGTACGAATCTTCGTACCATTCAGCCTCAAAACGAGACCCTCCCCGAAAATGCCCTAAACAGTGGTACGGTCGAATGTGTCTTTACAAAATGTTTTTATTAGGACCCTACTAGCTCATCCAAGCAAAAAAAAACGGAAAAAACTCGCAAAAGTTCTGGTACGAATCTTCGTACCATTCAGCCTCAAAACGAGACCATCCCCGAAAATGCCTAAATGGTTGTACGGTCGAATGTGTCTTTACAAAATGTTTTTATTAGGACCCTACTAGCTCATCCAAGCAAAAAAAAAACGAGACCCTCCCCGAAAATGCCCTAAACGGTTGTACGGACGAATGGGTCTTTACAAAATGTTTTTCTTAGGCCCCTACTAGCTCATCCGAGCAAAAAAATGGAAAAAACTCGCAAAAGTTGTGGTACAAAAATCTTCGTACCATTCAGCCTCAAAACGAGACCTTCCCCGAAAATACCCTAAACGGTTGTACGGTCGAATGTGTGTTTACAAAATGTTTTTCTTAGGACGCTACTAGTTCATCCGAGTAAAAAAAATAGCAAAAACTCGCAAAAGTTCTGGTACAAAAATCATCGTACCATTCAGCCTCAAAACGAGACCATCCCCGAAAATGCCTAAACGGTTGTACGGTCAAATGTGTATTTACAAAATGTTTTTGTTAGGCCCCTAGTAGCTCATCCATGCAAAAAAACGGAAAAAACTCGCAAAAGTTCTGTTACGAAAATATTCGTACCATTGAGCCTCAAAACGAGACCATCCCCGAAAATGCCTAAACGGTAGTACGGTCGAATGTGTCTTTACAAAATGTTTTTCTTAGGCCCCTACTAGGTCATCCAAGCAAAAAAAAACGGAAAAAACTCGCAAAAGTTCTGGTACGAAAATCTTCGTACCATTCAGCCTCAAAACGAGACCATCCCCGAAAATGCCTAAACGGTTGTACGGTCGAATGTGTCTTTACAAAATGTTTTTATTAGGACCCTACTAGCTCATCCAAGCAAAAAAAAAACGAGACCCTCCCCGAAAATGCCCTAAACGGTTGTACGGTGGAATGGGTCTTTACAAAATGTTTTTCTTAGGCCCCTACTAGCTCATCCGAGCAAAAAAATGGAAAAAACTCGCAAAAGTTGTGGTACAAAAATCTTCGTACCTTTCAGCCTCAAAATGAGACCCTCCCCGAAAATACCCTAAACGGTTGTACGGTCGAATTTGTCTTTACAAAATGTTTTTCTTAGGACGCTACTAGTTCATCCGAGTAAAAAAAATAGAAAAAACTCGCAAAAGTTCTGGTACAAAAATCTTCGTACCATTCAGCCTCAAAACGAGACCATCCCCGAAAATGCCTAAACGGTTGTACGGTCAAATGTGTATTTACAAAATGTTTTTCTTAGGCCCCTAGTAGCTCATCCATGCAAAAAAACGGAAAAAACTCGCAAAAGTTCTGGTACGAATCTTCGTACCATTCAGCCTCAAAACGAGACCCTCCCCGAAAATGCCCTAAACGGTGGTACGGTCGAATGTGTCTTTACAAAATGTTTTTCTTAGGCCCCTACTAGCTCATCCGAGCAAAAAAATGGAAAAAACTCGCAAAAGTTGTGGTACAAAAATCTTCGTACCATTCAGCCTCAAAACGAGACCCTCCCCGAAAATGCCATAAACGGTTGTACGGTCGAATGTGTCTTTACAAAATGTTTTTCTTAGGCCCCTTCTAGCTCATCCGAGCAAAAAAATGGAAAAAACTCGCAAAAGTTCTGGTACGAAAATCTTCGTACCATTCAGCCTCAAAACGAGACCATCCCCGAAAATGCCTAAACGGTTGTACGGTCGAATGTGTCTTTACAAAATGTTTTTCTTAGGACGCTACTAGCTCATCCGACCAAAAAAATGGAAAAAACTCGCAAAAGTTCTGGTACGAAAATCTTCGTACCATTCAGCCTCAAAACGATACCATCCCCGAAAATGCCTAAACGGTTGTACGGTCGAATGTGTCTTTACAAAATCTTCGTACCATTCATCCTCAATACGAGACCCTCCCCGAAAATACCCTAAACGGTTGTACGGTCGAATGTGTCTTTACAAAATGTTTTCCTTAGCACGCTACTAGCTCATCCGAGCAAAAAATATGGAAAAAACTCGCAAAACTTCTGATACGAAAATCTTCGTACCATTCAACCTCAAAACGATACCCTCCCCGAAAATGCCCTAAACGGTTGTACGGTCGAATGTGTCTTTACAAAATGTTTTTCTTAGGCCCCTACTAGCTCATCCGAGCAAAAAAACGGAAAAAACTCGCAAAAGTTCTGTTACGAAAATCTTCGTACCATTCAGCCTAAAAACGAGACCCTCCCCGAAAATATCCTAAACGGTTGTACGGTCGAATGTGTCTTTACAAAATGTTTTTCTTAGGACGCTACTAGCTCATCCGAGCAAAAAAAAATGGAAAAAACTCGCAAAAGTTCTGGTACGAAAATCTTCGTACCATTCAGCCTCAAAACGAGACCATCCCCGAAAATGCCTAAACGGTTGTACGGTCGAATGTGTCTTTACAAAATCTTCGTACCAGTCATCCTAATTACGAGACCCTCCCCGAAAATACCCTAAACGGTTGTACGGTCGAATGTGTCTTTACAAAATGTTTTCCTTAGCACTCTACTAGCTCATCCGAGAAAAAAAATGGAAAAAACTCGCAAAACTTCTGGTACGAAAATCTTCGTACCATTCAACCTCAAAACGATACCCTCCCCGAAAATGCCCTAAACGGTTGTACGGTCGAATGTTTCTTTACAAAATGTTTTTCTTAGGCCCCTACTAGCTCATCCGAGCAAAAAAAACGGAAAAAACTCGCAAAAGTTCGGTTACGAAAATCTTCGTACCATTCAGCCTAAAAACGAGACCCTCCCCGAAAATATCCTAAACGGTTGTACGGTCGAATGTGTCTTTACAAAATGTTTTTCTTAGGACGCTACTAGCTCATCCGAGCAAAAAAAATGGAAAAAACTCGCAAAAGTTCTGGTACGAAAATCTTCGTACCATTCAGCCTCAAAACGAGACCATCCCTGAAAATGCCTAAACGGTTGTACGGTCGAATGTGTCTTTACAAAATGTTTTTATTAGGACCCTACTAGCTCATCCAAGCAAAAAAAAAACGAGACCCTCCCCGAAAATGCCCTAAACGGTTGTACGGTGGAATGGGTCTTTACAAAATGTTTTTCTTAGGCCCCTACTAGCTCATCCGAGCAAAAAAATGGAAAAAACGCGCAAAAGTTGTGGTACAAAAATCTTCGTACCTTTCAGCCTCAAAATGAGACCCTCCCCGAAAATACCCTAAACGGTTGTACGGTCGAATTTGTCTTTACAAAATGTTTTTCTTAGGACGCTACTAGTTCATCCGAGTAAAAAAATATAAAAAACTCGCAAAAGTTCTGGTACGAAAATCTTCGTACCATTCAGCCTCAAAACGAGACCATCCCCGAAAATGCCTAAACGGTTGTACGGTCGAATTTGTCTTTACAAAATGTTTTTATTAGGACCCTACTAGCTCATCCAAGCAAAAAAAAACGGAAAAAACTCGCAAAAGTTCTGGTACGAAAATCTTCGTACCATTCAGCCTCAAAACGAGACCCTCCCCGAAAATGCCCTAAACAGTGGTACGGTCGAATGTGTCTTTACAAAATGTTTTTATTAGGACCCTACTAGCTCATCCAAGCAAAAAGAAACGGAAAAAACTCGCAAAAGTTCTGGTACGAATCTTCGTACCATTCAGCCTCAAAACGAGACCCTCCCCGAAAATGCCCTAAACAGTGGTACGGTCGAATGTGTCTTTACAAAATGTTTTTATTAGGACCCTACTAGCTCATCCAAGCAAAAAAAAACGGAAAAAACTCGCAAAAGTTCTGGTACGAATCTTCGTACCATTCAGCCTCAAAACGAGACCATCCCCGAAAATGCCTAAATGGTTGTACGGTCGAATGTGTCTTTACAAAATGTTTTTATTAGGACCCTACTAGCTCATCCAAGCAAAAAAAAAACGAGACCCTCCCCGAAAATGCCCTAAACGGTTGTACGGTCGAATGGGTCTTTACAAAATGTTTTTCTTAGGCCCCTACTAGCTCATCCGAGCAAAAAAATGGAAAAAACTCGCAAAAGTTGTGGTACAAAAATCTTCGTACCATTCAGCCTCAAAACGAGACCTTCCCCGAAAATACCCTAAACGGTTGTACGGTCGAATGTGTGTTTACAAAATGTTTTTCTTAGGACGCTACTAGTTCATCCGAGTAAAAAAAATAGAAAAAACTCGCAAAAGATCTGGTACAAAAATCATCGTACCATTCAGCCTCAAAACGAGACCATCCCCGAAAATGCCTAAACGGTTGTACGGTCAAATGTGTATTTACAAAATGTTTTTGTTAGGCCCCTAGTAGCTCATCCATGCAAAAAAACGGAAAAAACTCGCAAAAGTTCTGTTACGAAAATATTCGTACCATTGAGCCTCAAAACGAGACCATCCCCGAAAATGCCTAAACGGTAGTACGGTCGAATGTGTCTTTACAAAATGTTTTTCTTAGGCCCCTACTAGGTCATCCAAGCAAAAAAAAACGGAAAAAACTCGCAAAAGTTCTGGTACGAAAATCTTCGTACCATTCAGCCTCAAAACGAGACCATCCCCGAAAATGCCTAAACGGTTGTACGGTCGAATGTGTCTTTACAAAATGTTTTTATTAGGACCCTACTAGCTCATCCAAGCAAAAAAAAACGAGACCCTCCCCGAAAATGCCCTAAACGGTTGTACGGTGGAATGGGTCTTTACAAAATGTTTTTCTTAGGCCCCTACTAGCTCATCCGAGCAAAAAAATGGAAAAAACTCGCAAAAGTTCTGGTACGAAAATCTTCGTACCATTCAGCCTCAAAACGAGACCCACCCCGAAAATACCTTAAACGGTTGTACGGTCGAATGTGTCTTTACAAAATGTTTACCTTAGGACGCTACTAGCTCATCCGACCAAAAAAATGGAAAAAACTTGCAAAAGTTCTGGTACGATTCGTACCATTCAGCCTCAAAACGAGACCATCCCCGAAAATGCCTAAACGGTTGTACGGTCAAATGTGTATTTACAAAATGTTTTTGTTAGGCCCCTAGTAGCTCATCCATGCAAAAAAACGGAAAAAACTCGCAAAAGTTCTGTTACGAAAATATTCGTACCATTGAGCCTCAAAACGAGACCATCCCCGAAAATGCCTAAACGGTAGTACGGTCGAATGTGTCTTTACAAAATGTTTTTCTTAGGCCCCTACTAGGTCATCCAAGCAAAAAAAAACGGAAAAAACTCGCAAAAGTTCTGGTACGAAAATCTTCGTACCATTCAGCCTCAAAACGAGACCATCCCCGAAAATGCCTAAACGGTTGTACGGTCGAATGTGTCTTTACAAAATGTTTTTATTAGGACCCTACTAGCTCATCCAAGCAAAAAAAAACGAGACCCTCCCCGAAAATGCCCTAAACGGTTGTACGGTGGAATGGGTCTTTACAAAATGTTTTTCTTAGGCCCCTACTAGCTCATCCGAGCAAAAAAATGGAAAAAACTCGCAAAAGTTCTGGTACGAAAATCTTCGTACCATTCAGCCTCAAAACGAGACCCACCCCGAAAATACCCTAAACGGTTGTACGGTCGAATGTGTCTTTACAAAATGTTTTCCTTAGGACGCTACTAGCTCATCCGACCAAAAAAATGGAAAAAACTTGCAAAAGTTCTGGTACGATTCGTACCATTCAGCCTCAAAACGAGACCATCCCCGAAAATGCCTAAACGGTTGTACGGTCAAATGTGTATTTACAAAATGTTTTTCTTACGCCCCTAGTAGCTCATCCATGCAAAAAAACGGAAAAAACTCGCAAAAGTTCTGGTACGAATCTTCGTACCATTCAGCCTAAAAACGAGACCCTCCCCGAAAATGCCCTAAACGGTGGTACGGTCGAATGTGTCTTTACAAAATGTTTTTCTTAGGCCCCTACTAGCTCATCCGAGCATAAAAATGGAAAAAACTCGCAAAAGTTGTGGTACAAAAATCTTCGTACCATTCAGCCTCAAAACGAGACCCTCCCCGAAAATGCCATAAACGGTTGTACGGTCGAATGTGTCTTTACAAAATGTTTTTCTTAGGCCATTTCTAGCTCATCCGAGCAAAAAAATGGAAAAAACTCGCAAAAGTTCTGGTACGAAAATCTTCGTACCATTCAGCCTCAAAACGAGACCATCCCCGAAAATGCCTAAACGGTTGTACGGTCGAATGAGTCTTTACAAAATGTTTTTCTTAGGACGCTACTAGCTCATCCGACCAAAAAAATGGAAAAAACTCGCAAAAGTTCTGGTACGAAAATCTTCGTACCATTCAGCCTCAAAACGAGACCATCCCCGAAAATGCCTAAACGGTTGTACGGTCGAATGTGTCTTTACAAAATCTTCGTACCATTCATCCTCAATACGAGACCCTCCCCGAAAATACCCTAAACGGTTGTACGGTCGAATGTGTCTTTACAAAATGTTTTCCTTAGCACGCTACTAGCTCATCCGAGCAAAAAATATGGAAAAAACTCGCAAAACTTCTGATACGAAAATCTTCGTACCATTCAACCTCAAAACGATACCCTCCCCGAAAATGCCCTAAACGGTTGTACGGTCGAATGTGTCTTTACAAAATGTTTTTCTTAGGCCCCTACTAGCTCATCCGAGCAAAAAAACGGAAAAAACTCGCAAAAGTTCTGTTACGAAAATCTTCGTACCATTCAGCCTAAAAACGAGACCCTCCCCGAAAATATCCTAAACGGTTGTACGGTCGAATGTGTCTTTACAAAATGTTTTTCTTAGGACGCTACTAGCTCATCCGAGCAAAAAAAATGGAAAAAACTCGCAAAAGTTCTGGTACGAAAATCTTCGTACCATTCAGCCTCAAAACGAGACCATCCCCGAAAATGCCTAAACGGTTGTACGGTCGAATGTGTCTTTACAAAATCTTCGTACCAGTCATCCTCAATACGAGACCCTCCCCGAAAATACCCTAAACGGTTGTACGGTCGAATGTGTCTTTACAAAATGTTTTCCTTAGCACGCTACTAGCTCATCCGAGAAAAAAAATGGAAAAAACTCGCAAAGCTTCTGGTACGAAAATCTTCGTACCATTCAACCTCAAAACGATACCCTCCCCGTAAATGCCCTAAACGGTTGTACGGTCGAATGTTTCTTTACAAAATGTTTTTCTTAGGCCCCTACTAGCTCATCCGAGCAAAAAAAACGGAAAAAACTCGCAAAAGTTCGGTTACGAAAATCTTCGTACCATTCAGCCTAAAAACGAGACCCTCCCCGAAAATATCCTAAACGGTTGTACGGTCGAATGTGTCTTTACAAAATGTTTTTCTTAGGACGCTACTAGCTCATCCGAGCAAAAAAATGGAAAAAACTCGCAAAAGTTCTGGTACGAAAATCTTCGTACCATTCAGCCTCAAAACGAGACCATCCCTGAAAATGCCTAAACGGTTGTACGGTCGAATGTGTCTTTACAAAATGTTTTTATTAGGACCCTACTAGCTCATCCAAGCAAAAAAAAAACGAGACCCTCCCCGAAAATGCCCTAAACGGTTGTACGGTGGAATGGGTCTTTACAAAATGTTTTTCTTAGGCCCCTACTAGCTCATCCGAGCAAAAAAATGGAAAAAACTCGCAAAAGTTGTGGTACAAAAATCTTCGTACCTTTCAGCCTCAAAATGAGACCCTCCCCGAAAATACCCTAAACGGTTGTACGGTCGAATTTGTCTTTACAAAATGTTTTTCTTAGGACGCTACTAGTTCATCCGAGTAAAAAAAATAGATAAAACTCGCAAAAGTTCTGGTACAAAAATCTTCGTACCATTCAGCCTCAAAACGAGACCATCCCCGAAAATGCCTAAACGGTTGTACGGTCAAATGTGTATTTACAAAATGTTTTTCTTAGGCCCCTAGTAGCTCATCCATGCAAAAAAACGGAAAAAACACGCAAAAGTTCTGTTACGAAAATATTCGTACCATTCAGCCTCAAAACGAGACCCTCCCCGAAAATGCCCTAAACGGTGGTACGGTCGAATGTGTCTTTACAAAATGTTTTTCTTAGGCCCCTACTAGCTCATCCGAGCAAAAAAATGGAAAAAACTCGCAAAAGTTCTGGTACCAAAATCTTCGTACCATTCAGCCTCAAAACGAGACCCACCCCGAAAATACCCTAAACGGTTGTACGGTCAAATGTGTCTTTACAAAATGTTTTCCTTAGGACGCTACTAGCTCATCCGACCAAAAAAATGGAAAAAACTCGCAAAAGTTCTGGTACGATTCGTACCATTCAGCCTCAAAACGAGACAATCCCCGAAAATGCCTAAACGGTTGTACGGTCGAATGTGTCTTTACAAAATGTTTTTATTAGGACCCTACTAGCTCATCCAAGCAAAAAAAAACGGAAAAAACTCGCAAAAGTTCTGGTACGAAAATCTTCGTACCATTCAGCCTCAAAACGAGACCCTCCCCGAAAATGCCCTAAACAGTGGTACGGTCGAATGTATCTTTACAAAATGTTTTTATTAGGACCCTACTAGCTCATCCAAGCAAAAAAAAACGGAAAAAAATCGCAAAAGTTCTGGTACGAATCTTCGTACCATTCAGCCTCAAAACGAGACCCTCCCCGAAAATGCCCTAAACGGTGGTACGGTCGAATGTGTCTTTACAAAATGTTTTTCTTAGGCCCCTACTAGCTCATCCGAGCAAAAAAATGGAAAAAACTCGCAAAAGTTCTGGTACGAAAATCTTCTTACCATTCAGCCTCAAAACGAGACCCACCCCGAAAATACCCTAAACGGTTGTACGGTCAAATGTGTCTTTACAAAATGTTTTCCTTAGGACGCTACTAGCTCATCCGACCAAAAAAATGGAAAAAACTCGCAAAAGTTCTGGTACGATTCGTACCATTCAGCCTCAAAACGCGACCATCCCCGAAAATGCCTAAACGGTTGTACGGTCGAATTTGTCTTTACAAAATGTTTTTCTTAGGCCCCTACTAGCTCATCCATGCAAAAAAACGGAAAAAACTCGCAAAAGTTCTGGTACGAAAATCTTCGTACCATTCAACTTCAAAACGAGACCCTCCCCGAAAATGCCCTAAACGGTTGTACGGTCGAATGTGTCTTTACAAAATGTTTTTCATAGGCCCCTACTAGGTCATCCAAGCAAAAAAAACGGAAAAAACTCGCAAAAGTTCTGGTACGAAAATCTTCGTACCATTCAGCCTCAAAACGAGACCCTGCCCGAAAATGCCATAAACGGTTGTACGGTCGAATGTGTCTGTACAAAATGTTTTTCTTAGGCCCCTACTAGCTCATCCGAGCAAAAAAATGGAAAAAACTCGCAAAAGTTCTGGTACGAAAATCTTCGTACCATTCAGCCTCAAAACGAGACCATCCCCGAAAATGCCTAAATGGTTGTACGGTCGAAAGTGTCTTTACAAAATGTTTTTCTTAGGACGCTACTAGCTCATCCGACCAAAAAAATGGAAAAAACTCGCAAAAGTTCTGGTACGAAAATCTTCGTACCATTCAGCCTCAAAACGAGACCATCCCCGAAAATGCCTAAACGGTTGTACGGTCGAATGTGTCTTTACAAAATCTTCGTACCATTCATCCTCAATACGAGACCCTCCCCGAAAATACCCTAAACGGTTGTACGGTCGAATGTGTCTTTACAAAATGTTTTCCTTAGCACGCTACTAGCTCATCCGAGCAAAAAAAATGGAAAAAACTCGCAAAACTTCTGGTACGAAAATCTTCGTACCATTCAACCTCAAAACGATACCCTCCCCGAAAATGCCCTAAACGGTTGTACGGTCGAATGTGTCTTTACAAAATGTTTTTCTTAGGCCCCTACTAGCTCATCCGTGCAAAAAAAAACGGAAAAAACTCGCAAAAGTTCTGTTACGAAAATCTTCGAACCATTCAGCCTAAAAACGAGAGTTTCCCCGAAAATATCCTAAACGGTTGTACGGTCGAATGTGTCTTTACAAAATGTTTTTCTTAGGACGCTACTAGCTCATCCGAGCAAAAAAAATGGAAAAAACTCGCAAAAGTTCTGGTACGAAAATCTTCGTACCATTCAGCCTCAAAACGAGACCATCCCCGAAAATGCCTAAACGGTTGTACGGTCGAATGTGTCTTTACAAAATGTTTTTATTAGGACCCTACTAGCTCATCCAAGCAAAAAAAAAAACGAGACCCTCCCCGAAAATGCCCTAAACGGTTGTACGGTCGAATGGGTCTTTACAAAATGTTTTTCTTAGGCCCCTACTAGCTCATCCGAGCAAAAAAATGGAAAAAACTCGCAAAAGTTGTGGTACAAAAATGTTCGTACCATTCAGCCTCAAAACGAGACCTTCCCCGAAAATACCCTAAACGATTGTACGGTCGAATGTGTCTTTCCAAAATGTTTTTCTTAGGACGCTACTAGTTCATCCGAGTAAAAAAAATAGAAAAAACTCGCAAAAGTTCTGGTACAAAAATCTTCGTACCATTCAGCCTCAAAACGAGACCATCCCCGAAAATGCCTAAACGGTTGTACGGTCAAATGTGTATTTACAAAATGTTTTTCTTAGGCCCCTAGTAGCTCATCCATGCAAAAAGACGGAAAAAACTCGCAAAAGTTCTGTTACGAAAATATTCGTACCATTCAGCCTCAAAACGAGACCATCCCCGAAAATGCCTAAACGGTTGTACGGTCGAATGTGTCTTTACAAAATGTTTTTCTTAGGCCCCTACTAGCTCATCCGACCAAAAAAATGGAAAAAACTCGCAAAAGTTCTGGTACGAAAATCTTCGTACCATTCAGCCTCAAAACGAGACCATCCCCGAAAATGCCTAAACGGTTGTACGGTCGAATGTGTCTTTACAAAATCTTCGTACCATTCATCCTCAATACGAGACCCTCCCCGAAAATACCCTCAACGGTTGTACGGTCGAATGTGTCTTTACAAAATGTTTTTCTTAGGCCCCTACTAGCTCATCCGAGCAAAAAAACGGAAAAAACTCGCAAAAGTTCTGTTACGAAAATCTTCGTACCATTCAGCCTAAAAACGAGACCCTCCCCGAAAATATCCTAAACGGTTGTACGGTCGAATGTGTCTTTACAAAATGTTTTTCTTAGGACGCTACTAGCTCATCCGAGCAAAAAAAATGGAAAAAACTCGCAAATGTTCTGGTACGAAAATCTTCGTACCATTCAGCCTCAAAACGAGACCATCCCCGAAAATGCCTAAACGGTTGTACGGTCGAATGTGTCTTTACAAAATGTTTTTATTAGGACACTACTAGCTCATCCAAGCAAAAAAAAAAGGAGACCCTCCCCGAAAATGCCCTAAACGGTTGTACGGTCGAATGGGTCTTTACAAAATGTTTTTCTTAGGCCCCTACTAGCTCATCCGAGCAAAAAAATGGAAAAAACTCGCAAAAGTTGTGGTACAAAAATCTTCGTACCATTCAGCCTCAAAACGAGACCTTCCCCGAAAATACCCTAAACGGTTGTACGGTCGAATGTGTCTTTACAAAATGTTTTTCTTAGGACGCTACTTGTTCATCCGAGTAAAAAAATAGAAAAAACTCGCAAAAGTTCTGGTACAAAAATCTTCGTACCATTCAGCCTCAAAACGAGACCATCCCCGAAAATGCCTAAACGGTTGTACGGTCAAATGTGTATTTACAAAATGATTTTGTTAGGCCCCTAGTAGCTCATCCATGCAAAAAAATGGAAAAAACTCGCAAAAGTTCTGTTACGAAAATATTCGTACCATTCAGCCTCAAAACGAGACCATCCGCAAAAATGCCTAAACGGTAGTACGGTCGAATGTGTCTTTACAAAATGTTTTTCTTAGGCCCGTACTAGATCATCCAAGCAAAAAAAAACGGAAAAAACTGGCAAAAGTTCTGGTACGAAAATCTTCGTACCATTCAGCCTCAAAACGAGACCATCCCCGAAAATGCCTAAACGGTTGTACGGTCGAATGTGTCTTTACAAAATGTTTTTATTAGGACCCTACTAGCTCATCCAAGCAAAAAAAAAAACGAGACCCTCCCCGAAAATGCCCTAAACGGTTGTACGGTCGAATGGGTCTTTACAAAATGTTTTTCTTAGGCCCCTACTAGCTCATCCGAGCAAAAAAATGGAAAAAACTCGCAAAAGTTGTGGTACAAAAATCTTCGTACCTTTCAGCCTCAAAACGAGACCATCCCCGAAAATGCCTAAACGGTTGTACGGTCGAATGTGTCTTTACAAAATCTTCGTACCATTCATCCTCAATACGAGACCCTCCCCGAAAATACCCTAAACGGTTGTACGGTCGAATTTGTCTTTACAAAATGTTTTCCTTAGCACGCTACTAGCTCATCCGAGCAAAAAAAATGGATAAAACTCGCAAAACTTCTGGTACGAAAATCTTCGTACCATTCAACCTCAAAACGATACCCTCCCCGAAAATGCCCTAAACGGTTGTACGGTCGAATGTGTCTTTACAAAATGTTTTTCTTAGGCCCCTACTAGCTCATCCGAGCAAAAAAAAACGGAAAAAACTCGCAAAAGTTCTGTTACGAAAATCTTCGAACCATTCAGCCTAAAAACGAGACTTTCCCCGAAAATATCCTAAACGGTTGTACGGTCGAATGTGTCTTTACAAAATGTTTTTCTTAGGACGCTACTAGCTCATCCGAGCAAAAAAAATGGAAAAAACTCGCAAAAGTTCTGGTACGAAAATCTTCGTACCATTCAGCCTCAAAACGAGACCATCCCCGAAAATGCCTAAACGGTTGTACGGTCGAATGTGTCTTTACAAAATGTTTTTATTAGGACCCTACTAGCTCATCCAAGCAAAAAAAAAACGAGACCCTCCCCGAAAATGCCCTAAACGGTTGTACGGTCGAATGGGTCTTTACAAAATGTTTTTCTTAGGCCCCTACTAGCTCATCCGAGCAAAAAAATGGAAAAAACTCGCAAAAGTTGAGGTACAAAAATCTTCGTACCATTCAGCCTCAAAACGAGACCTTCCCCGAAAATACCCTAAACGGTTGTACGGTCGAATGTGTCTTTCCAAAATGTTTTTCTTAGGACGCTACTAGTTCATCCGAGTAAAAAAAATAGAAAAAACTCGCAAAAGTTCTGGTACAAAAATCTTCGTACCATTCAGCCTCAAAACGAGACCATCCCCGAAAATGCCTAAACGGTTGTACGGTCAAATGTGTATTTACAAAATGTTTTTCTTAGGCCCCTAGTAGCTCATCCATGCAAAAAGACGGAAAAAACTCGCAAAAGTTCTGGTACGAAAATATTCGTACCATTCAGCCTCAAAACGAGACCATCCCCGAAAATGCCTAAACGGTTGTACAGTCGAATGTGTCTTTACAAAATGTTTTTCTTAGGCCCCTACTAGCTCTTCCATGCAAAAAAACGGAAAAAACTCGCAAAAGTTCTGGTACGAAAATCTTCGTACCATTCAACCTCAAAACCAGACCCTCCCCGAAAATGCCCTAAACGGTTGTACGGTCGAATGTGTCTTTACAAAATGTTTTTCATAGGCCCCTACTAGGTCATCCAAGCAAAAAAAACGGAAAAAACTCGCAAAACTTCTGGAACGAAAATCTTCGTACCATTCAGCCTCAAAACGAGACCCTCCCCGAAAATGCCATAAACGGTTGTACGGTCGAATGTGTCTTTACAAAATGTTTTTCTTAGGCCCCTTCTAGCTCATCCGAACAAAAAAAATGGAAAAAACTCGCAAAAGTTCTGGTACGAAAATCTTCGTACCATTCAGCCTCAAAACGAGACCATCCCCGAAAATGCCTAAACGGTTGTACGGTCGAATGTGTCTTTACAAAATGTTTTTCTTAGGACGCTACTAGCTCATCCGACCAAAAAAATGGAAAAAACTCGCAAAAGTTCTGGTACGAAAATCTTCGTACCATTCAGCCTCAAAACGAGACCATCCCCGAAAATGCCTTAACGGTTGTACGGTCGAATGTGTCTTTACAAAATCTTCGTACCATTCATCCTCAATACGAGACCCTCCCCGAAAATACCCTAAACGGTTGTACGGTCGAATGTGTCTTTACAAAATGTTTTCCTTAGCACGCTACTAGCTCATCCGGGCAAAAAATATGGAAAAAACTCGCAAAACTTCTGATACGAAAATCTTCGTACCATTCAACCTCAAAACGATACCCTCCCCGAAAATGCCCTAAACGGTTGTACGGTCGAATGTGTCTTTACAAAATGTTTTTCTTAGGCCCCTACTAGCTCATCCGAGCAAAAAAACGGAAAAAACTCGCAAAAGTTCTGTTACGAAAATCTTCGTACCATTCAGCCTAAAAACGAGACCCTCCCCGAAAATATCCTAAACGGTTGTACGGTCGAATGTGTCTTTACAAAATGTTTTTCTTAGGACGCTACTAGCTCATCCGAGCAAAAAAAATGGAAAAAACTCGCAAAAGTTCTGGTACGAAAATCTTCGTACCATTCAGCCTCAAAACTAGACCATCCCCAAAAATGCCTAAACAGTTGTACGGTCGAATGTGTCTTTACAAAATGTTTTTATTAGGACCCTACTAGCTCATCCAAGCAAAAAAAAAATGAGACCCTCCCCGAAAATGCCCTAAACGGTTGTACGGTCGAATGGGTCTTTACAAAATGTTTTTCTTAGGCCCCTACTAGCTCATCCGAGCAAAAAAATGGAAAAAACTCGCAAAAGTTGTGGTACAAAAATCTTCGTACCATTCAGCCTCAAAACGAGACCTTCCCCGAAAATACCCTAAACGGTTGTACGGTCGAATGTGTCTTTACAAAATGTTTTTCTTAGGACGCTACTAGTTCATCCGAGTAAAAAAATAGAAAAAACTCGCAAAAGTTCTGGTACAAAAATCTTCATACCATTCAGCCTCAAAACGAGACCATCCCCGAAAATGCCTAAACGGTTGTACGGTCAAATGTGTATTTACAAAATGTTTTTGTTAGGCCCCTAGTAGCTCATCCATGCAAAAAATGGAAAAAACTCGCAAAAGTTCTGTTACGAAAATATTCGTACCATTCAGCCTCAAAACTAGACCATCCCCAAAAATGCCTAAACGGTAGTACGGTCGAATGTGTCTTTACAAAATGTTTTTCTTAGGCCCGTACTAGATCATCCAAGCAAAAAAAAACGGAAAAAACTGGCAAAAGTTCTGGTACGAAAATCTTCGTACCATTCAGCCTCAAAACGAGACCATCCCCGAAAATGCCTAAACGGTTGTACGGTCGAATGTATCTTTACAAAATGTTTTTATTAGGACCGTACTAGCTCATCCAAGCAAAAAAAAAACGAGACCCTCCCCGAAAATGCCCTAAACGGTTGTACGGTGGAATGGGTCTTTACAAAATGTTTTTCTTAGGCCCCTACTAGCTCATCCGAGCAAAAAAATGGAAAAAACTCGCAAAAGTTGAGGTACAAAAATCTTCGTACCTTTCAGCCTCAAAACGAGACCCTCCCCGAAAATACCCTAAACGGTTGTATGGTCGAATGTGTCTTTACAAAATGTTTTTCTTAGGACGCTACTAGTTCATCCGAGTAAAAAAAATAGAAAAAACTCGCAAAAGTTCTGGTACAAAAATCTTCGTACCATTCAGCCTCAAAACGAGACCATCCCCGAAAATGCCTAAACGGTTGTACGGTCAAATGTGTATTTACAAAATGTTTTTCTTAGGCCCCTAGTAGCTCATCCATGCAAAAAAACGGAAAAAACTCGCAAAAGTTCTGTTACGAAAATATTCGTACCATTCAGCCTCAAAACGAGACCATCCCCGAAAATGCCTAAACGGTTGTACGGTCGAATGTGTCTTTACAAAATGTTTTTCTTAGGCCCCTACTAGCTCATCCGAGCAAAAAAAACGGAAAAAACTCGCAAAAGTTCTGGTACGAAAATATTCGTACCATTCAGCCTAAAAACGAGACACTCCCCTAAAATATCCTAAACGGTTGTACGGTCGAATGTGTCTTTACAAAATGTTTTTCTTAGGACGCTACTAGCTCATCCGAGCAAAAAAAATGGAAAAAACTCGCAAAAGTTCTGGTACGAAAATCTTCGTACCATTCAGCCTCAAAACGAGACCATCCCCGAAAATGCCTAAAGGGATGTACGGTCGAATGTGTCTTTACAAAATGTTTTTATTAGGACCCTACTAGCTCATCCAAGCAAAAAAAAACGGAAAAAACTCGCAAAAGTTCTGGTACGAAAATCTTCGTACCATTCAGCCTCAAAACGAGACCCTCCCCGAAAATGCCCTAAACAGTGGTACGGTCGAATGTGTCTTTACAAAATGTTTTTATTAGGACCCTACTAGCTCATCCAAGCAAAAAAAAACGGAAAAAACTCGCAAAAGTTCTGGTACGAATCTTCGTACCATTCAGCCTCAAAACGAGACCCTCCCCGAAAATGCCCTAAACAGTGGTACGGTCGAATGTGTCTTTACAAAATGTTTTTATTAGGACCCTACTAGCTCATCCAAGCAAAAAAAAACGGAAAAAACTCGCAAAAGTTCTGGTACGAATCTTCGTACCATTCAGCCTCAAAACGAGACCATGCCCGAAAATGCCTAAATGGTTGTACGGTCGAATGTGTCTTTACAAAATGTTTTTATTAGGACCCTACTAGCTCATCCAAGCAAAAAAAAACGAGACCCTCCCCGAAAATGCCCTAAACGGTTGTACGGTCGAATGGGTCTTTACAAAATGTTTTTCTTAGGCCCCTACTAGCTCATCTGAGCAAAAAAATGGAAAAAACTCGCAAAAGTTGTGGTACAAAAATCTTCGTACCATTCAGCCTCAAAACTAGACCTTCCCCCAAAAATACCCTAAACGGTTGTACGGTCGAATGTGTGTTTACAAAATGTTTTTCTTAGGACGCTACTAGTTCATCCGAGTAAAAAAAATAGAAAAAACTCGCAAAAGTTCTGGTACAAAAATCTTCGTACCATTCAGCCTCAAAACGAGACCATCCCCGAAAATGCCTAAACGGTTGTACGGTCAAATGTGTATTTACAAAATGTTTTTCTTAGGCCCCTAGTAACTCATCCATGCAAAAAAACGGAAAAAACTCGCAAAAGTTCTGTTACGAAAATATTCGTACCATTCAGCCTCAAAACGAGACCATCCCCGAAAATGCCTAAACGGTAGTACGGTCGAATGTGTCTTTACAAAATGTTTTTCTTAGGACGCTACTAGCTCATCCGAGCAAAAAAAATGGAAAATACTCGCAAAAGTTCTGGTACGAAAATCTTCGTACCATTCAGCCTCAAAACGAGACCATCCCCGAAAATGCCTAAACGGTTGTACGGTCAAATTTTTCTTTACAAAATGTTTTTCTTAGGCCCCTACTAGCTCATCCATGCAAAAAAACGGAAAAAACTCGCAAAAGTTCTGGTACGAAAATCTTCGTACCATTCAAATTCAAAACGAGACCCTCCCCGAAAATGCCCTAAACGGTTGTACGGTCGAATGTGTCTTTACAAAATGTTTTTCATAGGCCCCTACTAGGTCATCCAAGCAAAAAAAACGGAAAAAACTCGCAAAAGTTCTGGTACGAAAATCTTCGTACCATTCAGCCTCAAAACGAGACCCTGCCCGAAAATGCCATAAACGGTTGTACGGTCGAATGTGTCTTTACAAAATGTTTTTCTTAGGCCCCTACTAGCTCATCCGAGCAAAAAAATGGAAAAAACTCGCAAAAGTTCTGGTACGAAAATCTTCGTACCATTCAGCCTTAAAACGAGACCATCCCCGAAAATGCCTAAATGGTTGTACGGTCGAATGTGTCTTTACAAAATGTTTTTCTTAGGACGCTACTAGCTCATCCGACCAAAAAAATGGAAAAAACTCGCAAAAGTTCTGGTACGAAAATCTTCGTACCATTCAGCCTCAAAACGAGACCATCCCCGAAAATGCCTAAACGGTTGTACGGTCGAATGTGTCTTTACAAAATCTTCGTACCATTCATCCTCAATACGAGACCCTCCCCGAAAATACTCTAAACGGTTGTACGGTCGAATGTGTCTTTACAAAAGGTTTTCCTTAGCACGCTACTAGCTCATCCGAGCAAAAAAAATGGAAAAAACTCGCAAAACTTCTGGTACGAAAATCTTCGTACCATTCAACCTCAAAACGATACCCTCCCCGAAAATGCCCTAAACGGTTGTACGGTCGAGTGTGTCTTTACAAAATGTTTTTCTTAGGCCCCTACTAGCTCATCCGAGCAAAAAAAAACGGAAAAAACTCGCAAAAGTTCTGTTACGAAAATCTTCGAACCATTCAGCCTAAAAACGAGACTTTCCCCGAAAATATCCTAAACGGTTGTACGGTCGAATGTGTCTTTACAAAATGTTTTTCTTAGGAAGCTACTAGCTCATCCGAGCAAAAAAAATGGAAAAAACTCGCAAAAGTTCTGGTACGAAAATCTTCGTACCATTCAGCATCAAAACGAGACCATCCCCGAAAATGCCTAAACGGTATTACGGTCGAATGTGTCTTTACAAAATGTTTTTATTAGGACCCTACTAGCTCATCCAAGCAAAAAAAAAAACGAGACCCTCCCCGAAAATGCCCTAAACGGTTGTACGGTCGAATGAGTATTTACAAAATGTTTTTCTTAGGCCCCTACTAGCTCATCCGAGCAAAAAAATGGAAAAAACTCGCAAAAGTTGTGGTACAAAAATCTTCGTACCATTCAGCCTCAAAACGAGACCTTCCCCGAAAATACCCTAAACGGTTGTACGGTCGAATGTGTCTTTCCAAAATGTTTTTCTTAGGACGCTACTAGTTCATCCGAGTAAAAAAAATAGAAAAAACTCGCAAAAGTTCTGGTACAAAAATCTTCGTACCATTCAGCCTCAAAACGAGACCATCCCCGAAAATGCCTAATCGGTTGTACGGTCAAATGTGTATTTACAAAATGTTTTTCTTAGGCCCCCTAGTAGCTCATCCATGCAAAAAGACGGAAAAAACTCTCAAAAGTTCTGTTACGAAAATATTCGTACCATTCAGCCTCAAAACGAGACCATCCCCGAAAATGCCTAAACGGTTGTACGGTCGAATGTGTCTTTACAAAATATTTTTCTTAGGCCCCTACTAGCTCATCCGAGCAAAAAAACCGGAAAAAACTCGCAAAAGTTCTGGTACGAAAATCTTCGTACCATTCAGCCTAAAAACGAGACACTCCCCGAAAATATCCTAAACGGTTGTACGGTCGAATGTGTCTTTACAAAATGTTTTTCTTAGGACGCTACTAGCTCATCCGAGCAAAAAAAATGGAAAAAACTCGCAAAAGTTCTGGTACGAAAATCTTCGTACCATTCAGCCTCAAAACGAGACCATCCCCGAAAATGCCTAAACGGTTGTACGGTCGAATGTGTCTTTACAAAATGTTTTTATTAGGACCCTACTAGCTCATCCAAGCAAACAAAAAACGAGACCCTCCCCGAAAATGCCCTAAACGGTTGTACGGTGGAATGGGTCTTTACAAAATGTTTTTCTTAGGCCCCTACTAGCTCATCCGAGCAAAAAAACCGGAAAAAACTCGCAAAAGTTCTGGTACGAAAATCTTCGTACCATTCAGCCTAAAAACGAGACACTCCCCGAAAATATCCTAAACGGTTGTACGGTCGAATGTGTCTTTACAAAATGTTTTTCTTAGGACGCTACTAGCTCATCCGAGCAAAAAAATGGAAAAAACTCGCAAAAGTTCTGGTACGAAAATCTTCGTACCATTCAGCCTCAAAACGAGACCATCCCCGAAAATGCCTAACCGGTTGTACGGTCGAATGTGTCTTTACAAAATGTTTTTCTTAGGCCCCTACTAGCTCATCCGAGCAAAAAAAACGGAAAAAACTCGCAAAAGTTATGGTACGAAAATCTTCGTACCATTCACCCTAAAAACGAGACACTCCCCGAAAATATCCTAAACGGTTGTACGGTCGAATGTGTCTTTACAAAATGTTTTTCTTAGGACGCTACTAGCTCATCCGAGCAAAAAAAATGGAAAAAACTCGCAAAAGTTCTGGTACGAAAATCTTCGTACCATTCAGCCTCAAAACGAGACCTTCCCCGAAAAATACCCTAAACGGTTGTACGGTCGAATGTGTGTTTACAAAATGTTTTTCTTAGGACGCTACTAGTTCATCCGAGTAAAAAAAATAGAAAAAACTCGCAAAAGTTCTGTTACGAAAATATTCGTACCATTCAGCCTCAAAACGAGACCATCCCCGAAAATGCCTAAACGGTTGTACGGTCGAATGTGTCTTTACAAAATGTTTTTCTTAGGACGCTACTAGCTCATCCGACCAAAAAAATGGAAATAACTCGCAAAAGTTCTGGTACGAAAATCTTCGTACCATTCAGCCTCAAAACGAGACCATCCCCGAAAATGCCAAAACGGTTGTACGGTTGAATGTGTCTTTACAAAATCTTCGTACCATTCATCCTCAATACGAGACCCTCCCCGAAAATACCCTAAACGGTTGTACGGTCGAATGTGTCTTTACAAAATGTTTTCCTTAGCACGCTACTAGCTCATCCGAGCAAAAAAAATGGAAAAAACTCGCAAAAGTTCTGGTACGAAAATCTTCGTACCATTCAGCCTCAAAACGAGACCATCCCCGAAAATGCCTAAACGGTTGTACGGTCGAATGTGTCTTTACAAAATGTTTTTATTAGGACCCTACTAGCTCATCCAAGATAAAAAAAACGGAAAAAACTCGCAAAAGTTCTGGTACGAAAATCTTCGTACCATTTAGCCTCAAAACGAGACCCACCCCGAAAATGCCCTAAACAGTGGTACGGTCGAATGTATCTTTACAAAATGTTTTTATTAGGACCCTACTAGCTCATCCAAGCAAAAAAAAACGGAAAAAACTCGCAAAAGTTCTGGTACGAATCTTCGTACCATTCAGCCTCAAAACGAGACCCTCCCCGAAAATGCCCTAAACGGTGGTATGGTCGAATGTGTCTTTACAAAATGTTTTTCTTAGGCCCCTACTAGCTCATCCGAGCAAAAAAATGGAAAAAACTCGCAAAAGTTCTGGTACGAAAATCTTCGTACCATTCAGCCTCAAAACGAGACCCACCCCGAAAATACCCTAAACGGTTGTACGGTCAAATGTGTCTTTACAAAATGTTTTCCTTAGGACGCTACTAGCTCATCCGACCAAAAAAATGGAAAAAACTCGCAAAAGTTCTAGTACGATTCGTACCATTCAGCCTCAAAACGAGACCATCCCCGAAAATGCCTAAACGGTTGTACGGTCGAATTTGTCTTTACAAAATGTTTTTCTTAAGCCCCTACTAGCTCATCCATGCAAAAAACGGAAAAAACTCGCAAAAGTTCTGGTACGAAAATCTTCGTACCATTCAACTTCAAAACGAGACCCTCCCCGAAAATGCCCTAAACGGTTGTACGGTCGAATGTGTCTTTACAAAATGTTTTTCATAGGCCCCTACTAGGTCATCCAAGCAAAAAAAACGGAAAAAACTCGCAAAAGTTCTGGTACGAAAATCTTCGTACCATTCAGCCTCAAAACGAGACCCTGCCCGAAAATGCCATAAACGGTTGTACGGTCGAATGTGTCTTTACAAAATGTTTTTCTTAGGCCCCTACTAGCTCATCCGAGCAAAAAAATGGAAAAAACTCGCAAAAGTTCTGGTACGAAAATCTTCGTACCATTCAGCCTCAAAACGAGACCATCCCCGAAAATGCCTAAACGGTTGTACGGTCGAATGTGTCTTTACAAAATGTTTTTCTTAGGACGCTACTAGCTCATCCGACCAAAAAAATGGAAATAACTCGCAAAAGTTCTGGTACGAAAATCTTCGTACCATTCAGCCTCAAAACGAGACCATCCCCGAAAATGCCAAAACGGTTGTACGGTTGAATGTGTCTTTACAAAATCTTCGTACCATTCATCCTCAATACGAGACCCTCCCCGAAAATACCCTAAACGGTTGTACGGTCGAATGTGTCTTTACAAAATGTTTTCCTTAGCACGCTACTAGCTCATCCGAGCAAAAAAAATGGAAAAAACTCGCAAAAGTTCTGGTACGAAAATCTTCGTACCATTCAGCCTCAAAACGAGACCATCCCCGAAAATGCCTAAACGGTTGTACGGTCGAATGTGTCTTTACAAAATGTTTTTATTAGGACCCTACTAGCTCATCCAAGCAAAAAAAAACGGAAAAAACTCGCAAAAGTTCTGGTACGAAAATCTTCGTACCATTTAGCCTCAAAACGAGACCCTCCCCGAAAATGCCCTAAACAGTGGTACGGTCGAATGTATCTTTACAAAATGTTTTTATTAGGACCCTACTAGCTCATCCAAGCAAAAAAAAACGGAAAAAACTCGCAAAAGTTCTGGTACGAATCTTCGTACCATTCAGCCTCAAAACGAGACCCTCCCCGAAAATGCCCTAAACGGTGGTATGGTCGAATGTGTCTTTACAAAATGTTTTTCTTAGGCCCCTACTAGCTCATCCGAGCAAAAAAATGGAAAAAACTCGCAAAAGTTCTGGTACGAAAATCTTCGTACCATTCAGCCTCAAAACGAGACCCACCCCGAAAATACCCTAAACGGTTGTACGGTCAAATGTGTCTTTACAAAATGTTTTCCTTAGGACGCTACTAGCTCATCCGACCAACAAAATGGAAAAAACTCGCAAAAGTTCTAGTACGATTCGTACCATTCAGCCTCAAAACGAGACCATCCCCGAAAATGCCTAAACGGTTGTACGGTCGAATTTGTCTTTACAAAATGTTTTTCTTAAGCCCCTACTAGCTCATCCATGCAAAAAACGGAAAAAACTCGCAAAAGTTCTGGTACGAAAATCTTCGTACCATTCAACTTCAAAACGAGACCCTCCCCGAAAATGCCCTAAACGGTTGTACGGTCGAATGTGTCTTTACAAAATGTTTTTCATAGGCCCCTACTAGGTCATCCAAGCAAAAAAAACGGAAAAAACTCGCAAAAGTTCTGGTACGAAAATCTTTGTACCATTCAGCCTCAAAACGAGACCCTGCCCGAAAATGCCATAAACGGTTGTACGGTCGAATGTGTCTTTACAAAATGTTTTTCTTAGGCCCCTACTAGCTCATCCGAGCAAAAAAATGGAAAAAACTCGCAAAAGTTCTGGTACGAAAATCTTCGTACCATTCAGCCTCAAAACGAGACCATCCCCGAAAATGCCTAAACGGTTGTACGGTCGAATGTGTCTTTACAAAATGTTTTTCTTAGGACGCTACTAGCTCATCCGACCAAAAAAATGGAAATAACTCGCAAAAGTTCTGGTACGAAAATCTTCGTACCATTCAGCCTCAAAACGAGACCATCCCCGAAAATGCCAAAACGGTTGTACGGTTGAATGTGTCTTTACAAAATCTTCGTACCATTCATCCTCAATACGAGACCCTCCCCGAAAATACCCTAAACGGTTGTACAGTCGAATGTGTCTTTACAAAATGTTTTCCTTAGCACGCTACTAGCTCATCCGAGCAAAAAAAATGGAAAAAACTCGCAAAACTTCTGGTACGAAAATCTTCGTACCATTCAACCTCAAAACGATACCCTCCCCGAAAATGCCCTAAACGGTTGTACGGTCGAATGTGTCTTTACAAAATGTTTTTCTTAGGCCCCTACTAGCTCATCCGAGCAAAAAAAACGGAAAAAACTCGCAAAAGTTCTGTTACGAAAATCTTCGAACCATTCAGCCTAAAAACGAGACTTTCCCCGAAAATATCCTAAACGGTTGTACGGTCGAATGTGTCTTTACAAAATGTTTTTCTTAGGACGCTACTAGCTCATCCGAGCAAAAAAAATGGAAAAAATCGCAAAAGTTCTGGTACGAAAATCTTCGTACCATTCAGCCTCAAAACGAGACCCTCCCCGAAAATGCCCTAAACAGTGGTACGGTCGAATGTGTCTTTACAAAATGTTTTTATTAGGACCCTACTAGCTCATCCAAGCAAAAAAAACGGAAAAAACTCGCAAAAGTTCTGGTACGAATATTCGTACCATTCAGCCTCAAAACGAGACACTCCCTGAAAATGCCCTAAACAGTGGTACGGTCGAATGTGTCTTTACAAAATGTTTTTATTAGGACCCTACTAGCTCATCCAAGCAAAAAAAAACGGAAAAAACTCGCAAAAGTTCTGGTACGAATCTTCGTACCATTCAGCCTCAAAACGAGACCATCCCCGAAAATGCCTAAATGGTTGTACGGTCGAATGTGTCTTTACAAAATGTTTTTATTAGGACCCTACTAGCTCATCCAAGCAAAAAAAAAACGAGACCCTCCCCGAAAATGACCTAAACGGTTGTACGGTCGAATGGGTCTTTACAAAATGTTTTTCTTAGGCCCCTACTAGCTCATCCGAGCAAAAAAATGGAAAAAACTCGCAAAAGTTGTGGTAAAAAAATCTTCGTATCATTCAGCCTCAAAACGAGACCTTCCCCGAAAATACCCTAAACGGTTGTACGGTCGAATGTGTGTTTACAAAATGTTTTTCTTAGGACGCTACTAGTTCATCCGAGTAAAAAAATAGAAAAAACTCGCAAAAGTTCTGGTACAAAAATCTTCGTACCATTCATCCTCAAAACGAGACCATCCCCGAAAATGCCTAAACGGTTGTACGGTCAAATGTGTATTTACAAAATGTTTTTCTTAGGCCCCTAGTAGCTCATCCATGCAAAAAGACGGAAAAAACTCGCAAAAGTTCTGTTACGAAAATATTCGTACCATTCAGCCTCAAAACGAGACCATCCCCGAAAATGCCTAAACGGTTGTACGGTCGAATGTGTCTTTACAAAATGTTTTTCTTAGGCCCCTACTAGCTCATCCATGCAAAAAAACGGAAAAAACTCGCAAAAGTTCTGGTACGAAAATCTTCGTACCATTCAACCTCAAAACGAGACCCTCCCCGAAAATTCCCTAAACGGTTGTACGGTCGAAGGTGTCTTTACAAAATGTTTTTCTTAGGCCCCTACTAGCTCATCCATGCAAAAAACGGAAAAAACTCACAAAAGTTCTGGTACGAAAATCTTCGTACCATTCAACCTCAAAACGAGACCCTCCCCGAAAATGCCCTAAACGGTTGTACGGTCGAATGTGTCTTTACAAAATGTTTTTCTTAGGCCCCTACTAGCTCATCCGAGCAAAAAAAACGGAAAAAACTCGCAAAAGTTCTGTTACGAAAATCTTCGAACCATTCAGCCTCAAAACGAGACTTTCCCCGAAAATATCCTAAACGGTTGTACGGTCGAATGTGTCTTTACAAAATGTTTTTCTTAGGACGCTACTAGCTCATCCGACCAAAAAAATGAAAAAAACTCGCAAAAGTTCTGGTACGAAAATCTTCGTACCATTCAGCCTCAAAAACGAGACCATCCCCGAAAATGCCTAAACGGTTGTACGGTCGAATGTGTGTTTACAAAATGTTTTTATTAGGACCCTACTAGCTCATCCAAGCAAAAAAAAAACGAGACTCTCCCCGAAAATGCCCTAAACGGTTGTACGGTCGAATGGGTCTTTACAAAATGTTTTTCTTAGGCCCCTACTAGCTCATCCGAGCAAAAAAATGGAAAAAACTCGCAAAAGTTGTGGTACAAAAATCTTCGTACCTTTCAGCCTCAAAACGAGACCCTCCCCGAAAATACCCTAAACGGTTGTACGGTCGAATGTGTCTTTACAAAATGTTTTTCTTAGGACGCTACTAGTTCATCCGAGTAAAAAAAATAGAAAATACTCGCAAAAGTTCTGGTACAAAAATCTTCGTACCATTCAGCCTCAAAACGAGACCATCCCCGAAAATGCCTAAACGGTTGTACGGTCAAATGTGTATTTACAAAATGTTTTTCTTAGGCCCCTAGTAGCTCATCCATGCAAAAAGACGGAAAAAACTCGCAAAAGTTCTGTTACGAAAATATTCGTACCATTCAGCCTCAAAACGAGACCATCTCCGAAAATGCTTAAACGGTTGTACGGTCGAATGTGTCTTTACAAAATGTTTTTCTTAGGCCCCGACTAGCTCATCCGAGCAAAAAAACCGGAAAAAACTCGCAAAAGTTCTGTTACGAAAATATTCGTACCATTCAGCCTCAAAACGAGACCATCCCCGAAAATGCCTAAACGGTAGTACGGTCGAATGTGTCTTTACAAAATGTTTTTCTTAGGCCCCTACTAGGTCATCCAAGCAAAAAAAAACGGAAAAAACTCGCAAAAGTTCTGGTACGAAAATCTTCGTACCATTCAGCCTCAAAACGAGACCATCCCCGAAAATGCCTAAACGGTTGTACGGTCGAATTTGTCTTTACAAAATGTTTTTCTTAAGCCCCTACTAGCTCATCCATGCAAAAAACGGAAAACACTCGCAAAAGTTCTGGTACGAAAATCTTCGTACCATTCAACTTCAAAACGAGACCCTCCCCGAAAATGCCCTAAACGGTTGTACGGTCGAATGTGTCTTTACAAAATGTTTTTCTTAGGACGCTAGTAGCTCATCCGAGCAAAAAAAATGGAAAAAACTCGCAAAAGTTCTGGTACGAAAATCTTCGTACCATTCAGCCTCAAAACGAGACCCTCCCCGAAAATGCCCTAAACAGTGGTACGGTCGAATGTGTCGTTACAAAATGTTTTTATTAGGACCCTACTAGCTCATCCAAGCAATAAAAACGGAAAAAACTCGCAAAAGTTCTGGTACGAATATTCGTACCATTCAGCCTCAAAACGAGACCCTCCCTGAAAATGCCCTAAACAGTGGTACGGTCGAATGTGTCTTTACAAAATGTTTTTATTAGGACCCTACTAGCTCATCCAAGCAAAAAAAAACGGAAAAAACTCGCAAAAGTTCTGGTACGAATCTTCGTACCATTCAGCCTCAAAACGAGACCATCCCCGAAAATGCCTAAATGGTTGTACGGTCGAATGTGTCTTTACAAAATGTTTTTATTAGGACCCTACTAGCTCATCCAAGCAAAAAAAAAACGAGACCCTCCCCGAAAATGACCTAAACGGTTGTACGGTCGAATGGGTCTTTACAAAATGTTTTTCTTAGACCCCTACTAGCTCATCCGAGCAAAAAAATGGAAAAAACTCGCAAAAGTTGTGGTACAAAAATCTTCGTACCATTCAGACTCAAAACGAGACCTTCCCCGAAA
Organism: Fallopia convolvulus; assembly: GCA_964016875.1. Lineage (NCBI taxonomy): Eukaryota > Viridiplantae > Streptophyta > Magnoliopsida > Caryophyllales > Polygonaceae > Fallopia > Fallopia convolvulus. The sequence goes on along the minus strand of OZ024733.1, from coordinate 11,645,703 downwards.
ATACCCTAAACGGTTGTACGGTCGAATGTCTGTTTACAAAATGTTTTTCTTAGGACGCTACTAGTTCATCCGAGTAAAAAAAATAGAAAAAACTCGCAAAAGTTCTGGTACAAAAATCTTCGTACCATTCATCCTCAAAACGAGACCATCCCCGAAAATGCCTAAACGGTTGTACGGTCAAATGTGTATTTACAAAATGTTTTTCTTAGGCCCCTAGTAGCTCATCCATGCAAAAAAACGGAAAAAACTCGCAAAAGTTCTGTTACGAAAATATTCGTACCATTTAGCCTCAAAACGAGACCATCCCCGAAAATGCCTAAACGGTAGTACGGTCGAATGTGTCTTTACAAAATGTTTTTCTTAGGCCCCTACTAGGTCATCCAAGCAAAAAAAACGGAAAAAACTCGCAAAAGTTCTGGTACGAAAATCTTCGTACCATTCAGCCTCAAAACGAGACCATCCCCGAAAATGCCTAAACGGTTGTACGGTCGAATGTGTGTTTACAAAATGTTTTTATTAGGACCCTACTAGCTCATCCAAGCAAAAAAAAAACGAGACTCTCCCCGAAAATGCCCTAAACGGTTGTACGGTCGAATGGGTCTTTACAAAATGTTTTTCTTAGGCCCCTACTAGCTCATCCGAGCAAAAAAATGGAAAAAACTCGCAAAAGTTGTGGTACAAAAATCTTCGTACCTTTCAGCCTCAAAACGAGACCCTCCCCGAAAATACCCTAAACGGTTGTACGGTCGAATGTGTCTTTACAAAATGTTTTTCTTAGGACGCTACTAGTTCATCCGAGTAAAAAAAATAGAAAAAACTCGCAAAAGTTCTGGTACAAAAATCTTCGTACCATTCAGCCTCAAAACGAGACCATCCCCGAAAATGCCTAAACGGTTGTACGGTCAAATGTGTATTTACAAAATGTTTTTCTTAGGCCCCTAGTAGCTCATCCATGCAAAAAGACGGAAAAAACTCGCAAAAGTTCTGTTACGAAAATATTCGTACCATTCAGCCTCAAAACGAGACCATCCCCGAAAATGCTTAAACGGTTGTACGGTCGAATGTGTCTTTACAAAATGTTTTTCTTAGGCCCCGACTAGCTCATCCGAGCAAAAAAACCGGAAAAAACTCGCAAAAGTTCTGTTACGAAAATATTCGTACCATTCAGCCTCAAAACGAGACCATCCCCGAAAATGCCTAAACGGTAGTACGGTCGAATGTGTCTTTACAAAATGTTTTTCTTAGGCCCCTACTAGGTCATCCAAGCAAAAAAAAACGGAAAAAACTCGCAAAAGTTCTGGTACGAAAATCTTCGTACCATTCAGCTTCAAAACGAGACCCTCCTCGAAAATGCCTAAACGGTTGTACGGTCGAATGTGTCTTTACAAAATCTTCGTACCATTCAGCCTAAAAACGAGAAACTCCCCGAAAATATCCTAAACGGTTGTACGGTCGAATGTGTCTTTACAAAATGTTTTTCTTAGGACGCTACTAGCTCATCCGAGCAAAAAAAATGGAAAAAACTCGCAAAAGTTCTGGTACGAAAATCTTCGTACCATTCAGCCTCAAAACGAGACCATTCCCGAAAATGCCTAACCGGTTGTACGGTCGAATGTGTCTTTACAAAATGTTTTTCTTAGGCCCCTACTAGCTCATCCGAGCAAAAAAAACGGAAAAAACTCGCAAAAGTTATGGTACGAAAATCTTCGTACCATTCAGCCTAAAAACGAGACACTCCCCGAAAATATCCTAAACGGTTGTACGGTCGAATGTGTCTTTACAAAATGTTTTTCTTAGGACGCTACTAGCTCATCCGAGCAAAAAAAATGGAAAAAACTCGCAAAAGTTCTGGTACGAAAATCTTCGTACCATTCAGCCTCAAAACGAGACCATCCCCGAAAATGCCTAAACGGTTGTACGGTCGAATGCGTCTTTACAAAATGTTTTTATTAGGACCCTACTAGCTCATCCAAGCAAAAAAAAACGGAAAAAACTCGCAAAAGTTCTGGTACGAAAATCTTCGTACCATTCAGCCTCAAAACGAGACCCTCCCCGAAAATGCCCTAAACAGTGGTACGGTCGAATGTGTCTTTACAAAATGTTTTTATTAGGACCCTACTAGCTCATCCAAGCAAAAAAAAACGGAAAAAACTCGCAAAAGTTCTGGTATGAATCTTCGTACCATTCAGCCTCAAAACGAGACCCTCCCCGAAAATGCCCTAAACGGTGGTACGGTCGAATGTGTCTTTACAAAATGTTTTTCTTAGGCCCCTACTAGCTCATCCGAGCAAAAAAATGGAAAAAACTCGCAAAAGTTCTGGTACGAAAATCTTCGTACCATTCAGCCTCAAAACGAGACCCACCCCGAAAATACCCTAAACGGTTGTACGGTCAAATGTGTCTTTACAAAATGTTTTCCTTAGGACGCTACTACCTCATCCGACCAAAAAAATGGAAAAAACCCGCAAAAGTTCTGGTACGATTCGTACCATTCAGCCTCAAAACGAGACCATCCCCGAAAATGCCTAAACGGTTGTACGGTCGAATTTGTCTTTACAAAATGTTTTTCTTAGGCCCCTACTAGCTCATCCATGCAAAAAAACGGAAAAAACTCGCAAAAGTTCTGGTACGAAAATCTTCGTACCATTCAACCTCAAAACGAGACCCTCCCCGAAAATTCCCTAAACGGTTGTACGGTCGAATGTGTCTTTACAAAATGTTTTTCTTAGGCCCCTACTAGCTCATCCATGCAAAAAACGGAAAAAACTCACAAAAGTTCTGGTACGAAAATCTTCGTACCATTCAACCTCAAAACGAGACCCTCCCCGAAAATGCCCTAAACGGTTGTACGGTCGAATGTGTCTTTACAAAATGTTTTTCTTAGGCCCCTACTAGCTCATCCGAGCAAAAAAAACGGAAAAAACTCGCAAAATTTTGGGTACGAAAATCTTCGTACCATTCAGCCTCAAAACGAGACCCCCCGAAAATACCCTAAACGGTTGTACGGTCGAATGTGTCTTTACAAAATGTTTTTATTAGGACCCTACTAGCTCATCCAAGCAAAAAAAAACGGAAAAAACTCGCAAAAGTTCTGGTACGAAAATCTTCGTACCATTCAGCCTCAAAACGAGACCCTCCTCGAAAATGCCCTAAACCGTGGTACGGTCGAATGTGTCTTTACAAAATGTTTTTATTAGGACCCTACTAGCTCATCCAAGCAAAAAAAAAACGGAAAAAACTCGCAAAAGTTCTGGTACGATTCTTCGTACCATTCAGCCTCAAAACGAGACCCTCCCCGAAAATGCCCTAAACGGTGGTACGGTCGAATGTGTCTTTACAAAATGTTTTTCTTAGGCCCCTACTAGCTCATCCGAGCAAAAAAATGGAAAAAACTCGCAAAAGTTCTGGTACGAAAATCTTCGTACCATTCAGCCTCAAAACGAGACCCACCCCGAAAATACCCTAAACGGTTGTACGGTCAAATGTGTCTTTACAAAATGTTTTCCTTAGGACGCTACTAGCTCATCCGACCAAAAAAATGGAAAAAACCCGCAAAAGTTCTGGTACGATTCGTACCATTCAGCGTCAAAACGAGACCATCCCCGAAAATGCCTAAACGGTTGTACGGTCGAATTTGTCTTTACAAAATGTTTTTCTTAGGCCCCTACTAGCTCATCCATGCAATAAAACGGAAAAAACTCGCAAAAGTTCTGGTACGAAAATCTTCGTACCATTCAACCTCAAAACGAGACCCTCCCCGAAAATTCCCTAAACGGTTGTACGGTCGAAGGTGTCTTTACAAAATGTTTTTCTTAGGCCCCTACTAGCTCATCCATGCAAAAAACGGAAAAAAACTCACAAAAGTTCTTGTACGAAAATCTTCGTACCATTCAACCTCAAAACGAGACCCTCCCCGAAAATGCCCTAAACGGTTGTACGGTCGAATGTGTCTTTACAAAATATTTTTCTTAGGCCCCTACTAGCTCATCCGAGCAAAAAAAACGGAAAAAACTCGCAAAAGTTCTGTTACGAAAATCTTCGAACCATTCAGCCTAAAAACGAGACTTTCCCCGAAAATATCCTAAACGGTTGTACGGTCGAATGTGTCTTTACAAAATGTTTTTCTTAGGACGCTACTAGCTCATCCGACCAAAAAAATGGAAAAAACTCGCAAAAGTTCTGGTACGAAAATCTTCGTACCATTCAGCCTCAAAACGAGACCATCCCCGAAAATGCCTAAACGGTTGTACGGTCGAATGTGTCTTTACAAAATGTTTTTATTAGGACCCTACTAGCTCATCCAAGCAAAAAAAAACGGAAAAAACTCGCAAAAGTTCTGGTACGAAAATCTTCGTACCATTCAGCCTCAAAACGAGACCCTCCCCGAAAATGCCCTAAACAGTGGTACGGTCGAATGTGTCTTTACAAAATGTTTTTATTAGGACCCTACTAGCTCATCCAAGCAAAAAAAAACGGAAAAAACTCCCAAAAGTTCTGGTACGAATCTTCGTACCATTCAGCCTCAAAACGAGACCCTCCCCGAAAATGCCCTAAACGGTGGTACGGTTGAATGTGTCTTTACAAAATGTTTTTCTTAGGCCCCTACTAGCTCATCCGAGCAAAAAAATGGAAAAAACTCGCAAAAGTTCTGGTACGAAAATCTTCGTACCATTCAGCCTCAAAACGAGACCCACCCCGAAAATACCCTAAACGGTTGTACGGTCAAATGTGTCTTTACAAAATGATTTCCTTAGGACGCTACTAGCTCATCCTACCAAAAAAATGGAAAAAACCCGCAAAAGTTCTGGTACGATTCGTACCATTCAGCGTCAAAACGAGACCATCCCCGAAAATGCCTAAACGGTTGTACGGTCGAATTTGTCTTTACAAAATGTTTTTCTTAGGCCCCTACTAGCTCATCCATGCAATAAAACGGAAAAAACTCGCAAAAGTTCTGGTACGAAAATCTTCGTACCATTCAACCTCAAAACGAGACCCTCCCCGAAAATTCCCTAAACGGTTGTACGGTCGAATGTGTCTTTACAAAATGTTTTTCTTAGGCCCCTACTAGCTCATCCATGCAAAAAACGGAAAAAACTGACAAAAGTTCTGGTACGAAAATCTTCGTACCATTCAACCTCAAAACGAGACCCTCCCCGAAAATGCCCTAAACGGTTGTACGGTCGAATGTGTCTTTACAAAATGTTTTTCTTAGGCCCCTACAAGCTCATCCGAGCAAAAAAAACGGAAAAAACTCGCAAAAGTTCTGTTACGAAAATCTTCGAACCATTCTGCCTAAAAACGAGACTTTCCCCGAAAATATCCTAAACGGTTGTACGGTCGAATGTGTCTTTACAAAATGTTTTTCTTAGGACGCTAATAGCTCATCCGACCAAAAAAATGGAAAAAACTCGCAAAAGTTCTGGTACGAAAATCTTCGTACCATTCAGCATCAAAACGAGACCATCCCCGAAAATGTCTAAACGGTTGTACGGTCGAATGTGTCTTTACAAAATCTTCGTACCATTCATCCTCAATACGAGACCCTCCCCGAAAATACCCTAAACGGTTGTACGGTCGAATGTGTCTTTACAAAATGTTTTTCTTAGCACGCTACTAGCTCATCCGACCAAAAAAATGGAAAAAACTCGCAAAAGTTCTGCTACGAAAATCTTCGTACCATTCAGCCTCAAAACGAGACCCACCCCGAAAATACCCTAAACGGTTGTACGGTCGAATGTGTCTTTACAAAATGTTTTTCTTAGGACGCTACTAGCTCATCCATGCAAAAAACGGAAAACACTCGCAAAAGTTCTGGTACGAAAATCTTCGTACCATTCAACTTCAAAACGAGACCCTCCCCGAAAATGCCCTAAACGGTTGTACGGTCGAATGTGTCTTTACAAAATGTTTTTCATAGGCCCCTACTAGGTCATCCAAGCAAAAAAAACGGAAAAAACTCGCAAAAGTTCTGGTACGAAAATCTTCGTACCATTCAGCCTCAAAACGAGACCCTGCCCGAAAATGCCATAAACGGTTGTACGGTCGAATGTGTCTTTACAAAATGTTTTTCTTAGGCCCCTACTAGCTCATCCGAGCAAAAAAATGGAAAAAACTCGCAAAAGTTCTGGTACGAAAATCTTCGTACCATTCAGCCTCAAAACGAGACCATCCCCGAAAATGCCTAAACGGTTGAACGGTCGAATGTGTCTTTACAAAATGTTTTTCTTAGGACGCTACTAGCTCATCCGACCAAAAAAATGGAAATAACTCGCAAAAGTTCTGGTACGAAAATCTTCGTACCATTCAGCCTCAAAACGAGACCATCCCCGAAAATGCCAAAACGGTTGTACGGTTGAATGTGTCTTTACAAAATCTTCGTACCATTCATCCTCAATACGAGACCCTCCCCGAAAATACCCTAAACGGTTGTACAGTCGAATGTGTCTTTACAAAATGTTTTCCTTAGCACGCTACTAGCTCATCCGAGCAAAAAAAATGGAAAAAACTCGCAAAACTTTTGGTACGAAAATCTTCGTACCATTCAACCTCAAAACGAGACCATCCCCGAAAATGCCAAAACGGTTGTACGGTTGAATGTGTCTTTACAAAATCTTCGTACCATTCATCCTCAATACGAGACCCTCCCCGAAAATACCCTAAACGGTTGTACAGTCGAATGTGTCTTTACAAAATGTTTTCCTTAGCACGCTACTAGCTCATCCGAGCAAAAAAAATGGAAAAAACTCGCAAAACTTTTGGTACGAAAATCTTCGTACCATTCAACCTCAAAACGATACCCTCCCCGAAAATGCCCTAAACGGTTGTACGGTCGAATGTGTCTTTACAAAATGTTTTTCTTAGACCCCTACTAGCTCATCCGAGCAAAAAAAACGGAAAAAACTCGCAAAAGTTCTGTTACGAAAATCTTCGAACCATTCAGCCTAAAAACGAGACTTTCCCCGAAAATATCCTAAACGGTTGTACGGTCGAATGTGTCTTTACAAAATGTTTTTCTTAGGACGCTACTAGCTCATCCGAGCAAAAAAAATGGAAAAAACTCGCAAAAGTTCTGGTACGAAAATCTTCGTACCATTCAGCCTCAAAACGAGACCCTCCCCGAAAATGCCCTAAACAGTGGTACGGTCGAATGTGTCGTTACAAAATGTTTTTATTAGGACCCTACTAGCTCATCCAAGCAATAAAAACGGAAAAAACTCGCAAAAGTTCTGGTACGAATATTCGTACCATTCAGCCTCAAAACGAGACCCTCCCTGAAAATGCCCTAAACAGTGGTACGGTCGAATGTGTATTTACAAAATGTTTTTATTAGGACCCTACTAGCTCATCCAAGCAAAAAAAAACGGAAAAAACTCGCAAAAGTTCTGGTACGAATCTTCGTACCATTCAGCCTCAAAACGAGACCATCCCCGAAAATGCCTAAATGGTTGTACGGTCGAATGTGTCTTTACAAAATGTTTTTATTAGGACCCTACTAGCTCATCCAAGCAAAAAAAAAACGAGACCCTCCCCGAAAATGACCTAAACGGTTGTACTGTCGAATGGGTCTTTACAAAATGTTTTTCTTAGACCCCTACTAGCTCATCCGAGCAAAAAAATGGAAAAAACTCGCAAAAGTTGTGGTACAAATATCTTCGTACCATTCAGCCTCAAAACGAGACCTTCCCCGAAAATACCCTAAACGGTTGTACGGTCGAATGTCTGTTTACAAAATGTTTTTCTTAGGACGCTACTAGTTCATCCGAGTAAAAAAAATAGAAAAAACTCGCAAAAGTTCTGGTACAAAAATCTTCGTACCATTCATCCTCAAAACGAGACCATCCCCGAAAATGCCTAAACGGTTGTACGGTCAAATGTGTATTTACAAAATGTTTTTCTTAGGCCCCTAGTAGCTCATCCATGCAAAAAAACGGAAAAAACTCGCAAAAGTTCTGTTACGAAAATATTCGTACCATTCAGCCTCAAAACGAGACCATCCCCGAAAATGCCTAAACGGTAGTACGGTCGAATGTGTCTTTACAAAATGTTTTTCTTAGGCCCCTACTAGGTCATCCAAGCAAAAAAAACGGAAAAAACTCGCAAAAGTTCTGGTACGAAAATCTTCGTACCATTCAGCCTCAAAACGAGACCATCCCCGAAAATGCCTAAACGGTTGTACGGTCGAATGTGTGTTTACAAAATGTTTTTATTAGGACCCTACTAGCTCATCCAAGCAAAAAAAAAACGAGACTCTCCCCGAAAATGCCCTAAACGGTTGTACGGTCGAATGGGTCTTTACAAAATGTTTTTCTTAGACCCCTACTAGCTCATCCGAGCAAAAAAATGGAAAAAACTCGCAAAAGTTGTGGTACAAAAATCTTCGTACCTTTCAGCCTCAAAACGAGACCCTCCCCGAAAATACCCTAAACGGTTGTACGGTCGAATGTGTCTTTACAAAATGTTTTTCTTAGGACGCTACTAGTTCATCCGAGTAAAAAAAATAGAAAAAACTCGCAAAAGTTCTGGTACAAAAATCTTCGTACCATTCAGCCTCAAAACGAGACCATCCCCGAAAATGCCTAAACGGTTGTACGGTCAAATGTGTATTTACAAAATGTTTTTCTTAGGCCCCTAGTAGCTCATCCATGCAAAAAGACGGAAAAAACTCGCAAAAGTTCTGTTACGAAAATATTCGTACCATTCAGCCTCAAAACGAGACCGTCCCCGAAAATGCTTAAACGGTTGTACGGTCGAATGTGTCTTTACAAAATGTTTTTCTTAGGCCCCGACTAGCTCATCCGAGCAAAAAAACCGGAAAAAACTCGCAAAAGTTCTGTTACGAAAATATTCGTACCATTCAGCCTCAAAACGAGACCATCCCCGAAAATGCCTAAACGGTAGTACGGTCGAATGTGTCTTTACAAAATGTTTTTCTTAGGCCCCTACTAGGTCATCCAAGCAAAAAAAAACGGAAAAAACTCGCAAAAGTTCTGGTACGAAAATCTTCGTACCATTCAGCCTCAAAACGAGACCCTCCTCGAAAATGCCTAAACGGTTGTACGGTCGAATGTGTCTTTACAAAATCTTCGTACCATTCAGCCTAAAAACGAGAAACTCCCCGAAAATATCCTAAACGGTTGTACGGTCGAATGTGTCTTTACAAAATGTTTTTCTTAGGACGCTACTAGCTCATCCGAGCAAAAAAAATGGAAAAAACTCGCAAAAGTTCTGGTACGAAAATCTTCGTACCATTCAGCCTCAAAACGAGACCATTCCCGAAAATGCCTAACCGGTTGTACGGTCGAATGTGTCTTTACAAAATGTTTTTCTTAGGCCCCTACTAGCTCATCCGAGCAAAAAAAACGGAAAAAACTCGCAAAAGTTATGGTACGAAAATCTTCGTACCATTCAGCCTAAAAACGAGACACTCCCCGAAAATATCCTAAACGGTTGTACGGTCGAATGTGTCTTTACAAAATGTTTTTCTTAGGACGCTACTAGCTCATCCGAGCAAAAAAAATGGAAAAAACTCGCAAAAGTTCTGGTACGAAAATCTTCGTACCATTCAGCCTCAAAACGAGACCATCCCCGAAAATGCCTAAACGGTTGTACGGTCGAATGTGTCTTTACAAAATGTTTTTATTAGGACCCTACTAGCTCATCCAAGCAAAAAAAAACGGAAAAAACTCGCAAAAGTTCTGGTACGAAAATCTTCGTACCATTCAGCCTCAAAACGAGACCCTCCCCGAAAATGCCCTAAACAGTGGTACGGTCGAATGTGTCTTTACAAAATGTTTTTATTAGGACCCTACTAGCTCATCCAAGCAAAAAAAAACGGAAAAAACTCGCAAAAGTTCTGGTATGAATCTTCGTACCATTCAGCCTCAAAACGAGACCCTCCCCGAAAATGCCCTAAACGGTGGTACGGTCGAATGTGTCTTTACAAAATGTTTTTCTTAGGCCCCTACTAGCTCATCCGAGCAAAAAAATGGAAAAAACTCGCAAAAGTTCTGGTACGAAAATCTTCGTACCATTCAGCCTCAAAACGAGACCCACCCCGAAAATACCCTAAACGGTTGTACGGTCAAATGTGTCTTTACAAAATGTTTTCCTTAGGACGCTACTAGCTCATCCGACCAAAAAAATGGAAAAAACCCGCAAAAGTTCTGGTACGATTCGTACCATTCAACCTCAAAACGAGACCATCCCCGAAAATGCCTAAACGGTTGTACGGTCGAATTTGTCTTTACAAAATGTTTTTCTTAGGCCCCTACTAGCTCATCCATGCAAAAAAACGGAAAAAACTCGCAAAAGTTCTGGTACGAAAATCTTCGTACCATTCAACCTCAAAACGAGACCCTCCCCGAAAATTCCCTAAACGGTTGTACGGTCGAATGTGTCTTTACAAAATGTTTTTCTTAGGCCCCTACTAGCTCATCCATGCAAAAAACGGAAAAAACTCACAAAAGTTCTGGTACGAAAATCTTCGTACCATTCAACCTCAAAACGAGACCCTCCCCGAAAATGCCCTAAACGGTTGTACGGTCGAATGTGTCTTTACAAAATGTTTTTCTTAGGCCCCTACTAGCTCATCCGAGCAAAAAAAACGGAAAAAACTCGCAAAATTTCTGGTACGAAAATCTTCGTACCATTCAGCCTCAAAACGAGACCCCCCGAAAATACCCTAAACGGTTGTACGGTCGAATGTGTCTTTACAAAATGTTTTTATTAGGACCCTACTAGCTCATCCAAGCAAAAAAATCGGAAAAAACTCGCAAAAGTTCTGGTACGAAAATCTTCGTACCATTCAGCCTCAAAACGAGACCCTCCTCGAAAATGCCCTAAACCGTGGTACGGTGGAATGTGTCTTTACAAAATGTTTTTATTAGGACCCTACTAGCTCATCCAAGCAAAAAAAAAACGGAAAAAAATCGCAAAAGTTCTGGTACGATTCTTCGTACCATTCAGCCTCAAAACGAGACCCTCCCCGAAAATGCCCTAAACGGTGGTACGGTCGAATGTGTCTTTACAAAATGTTTTTCTTAGGCCCCTACTAGCTCATCCGAGCAAAAAAATGGAAAAAACTCGCAAAAGTTCTGGTACGAAAATCTTCGTACCATTCAGCCTCAAAACGAGACCCACCCCGAAAATACCCTAAACGGTTGTACGGTCAAATGTGTCTTTACAAAATGTTTTCCTTAGGACGCTACTAGCTCATCCGACCAAAAAAATGGAAAAAACCCGCAAAAGTTCTGGTACGATTCGTACCATTCAGCGTCAAAACGAGACCATCCCCGAAAATGCCTAAACGGTTGTACGGTCGAATTTGTCTTTACAAAATGTTTTTCTTAGGCCCCTACTAGCTCATCCATGCAATAAAACGGAAAAAACTCGCAAAAGTTCTGGTACGAAAATCTTCGTACCATTCAACCTCAAAACGAGACCCTCCCCGAAAATTCCCTAAACGGTTGTACGGTCGAAGGTGTCTTTACAAAATGTTTTTCTTAGGCCCCTACTAGCTCATCCATGCAAAAAACGGAAAAAACTCACAAAAGTTCTGGTACGAAAATCTTCGTACCATTCAACCTCAAAACGAGACCCTCCCCGAAAATGCCCTAAACGGTTGTACGGTCGAATGTGTCTTTACAAAATGTTTTTCTTAGGCCCCTACTAGCTCATCCGAGCAAAAAAAACGGAAAAAACTCGCAAAAGTTCTGTTACGAAAATCTTCGAACCATTCAGCCTAAAAACGAGACTTTCCCCGAAAATATCCTAAACGGTTGTACGGTCGAATGTGTCTTTACAAAATGTTTTTCTTAGGACGCTACTAGCTCATCCGACCAAAAAAATGGAAAAAACTCGCAAAAGTTCTGGTACGAAAATCTTCGTACCATTCAGCCTCAAAACGAGACCATCCCCGAAAATGCCTAAACGGTTGTACGGTCGAATGTGTCTTTACAAAATGTTTTTATTAGGACCCTACTAGCTCATCCAAGCAAAAAAAAACGGAAAAAACTCGCAAAAGTTCTGGTACGAAAATCTTCGTACCATTCAGCCTCAAAACGAGACCCTCCCCGAAAATGCCCTAAACAGTGGTACGGTCGAATGTGTCTTTACAAAATGTTTTTATTAGGACCCTACTAGCTCATCCAAGCAAAAAAAAACGGAAAAAACTCCCAAAAGTTCTGGTACGAATCTTCGTACCATTCAGCCTCAAAACGAGACCCTCCCCGAAAATGCCCTAAACGGTGGTACGGTTGAATGTGTCTTTACAAAATGTTTTTCTTAGGCCCCTACTAGCTCATCCGAGCAAAAAAATGGAAAAAACTCGCAAAAGTTCTGGTACGAAAATCTTCGTACCATTCAGCCTCAAAACGAGACCCACCCCGAAAATACCCTAAACGGTTGTACGGTCAAATGTGTCTTTACAAAATGTTTTCCTTAGGACGCTACTAGCTCATCCGACCAAAAAAATGGAAAAAACCCGCAAAAGTTCTGGTACGATTCGTACCATTCAGCGTCAAAACGAGACCATCCCCGAAAATGCCTAAACGGTTGTACGGTCGAATTTGTCTTTACAAAATGTTTTTCTTAGGCCCCTACTAGCTCATCCATGCAATAAAACGGAAAAAACTCGCAAAAGTTCTGGTACGAAAATCTTCGTACCATTCAACCTCAAAACGAGACCCTCCCCGAAAATTCCCTAAACGGTTGTACGGTCGAATGTGTCTTTACAAAATGTTTTTCTTAGGCCCCTACTAGCTCATCCATGCAAAAAACGGAAAAAACTGACAAAAGTTCTGGTACGAAAATCTTCGTACCATTCAACCTCAAAACGAGACCCTCCCCGAAAATGCCCTAAACGGTTGTACGGTCGAATGTGTCTTTACAAAATGTTTTTCTTAGGCCCCTACTAGCTCATCCGAGCAAAAAAAACGGAAAAAACTCGCAAAAGTTCTGTTACGAAAATCTTCGAACCATTCAGCCTAAAAACGAGACTTTCCCCGAAAATATCCTAAACGGTTGTACGGTCGAATGTGTCTTTACAAAATGTTTTTCTTAGGACGCTACTAGCTCATCCGACCAAAAAAATGGAAAAAACTCGCAAAAGTTCTGGTACGAAAATCTTCGTACCATTCAGCATCAAAACGAGACCATCCCCGAAAATGTCTAAACGGTTGTACGGTCGAATGTGTCTTTACAAAATCTTCGTACCATTCATCCTCAATACGAGACCCTCCCCGAAAATACCCTAAACGGTTGTACGGACGAATGTGTCTTTACAAAATGTTTTTCTTAGCACGCTACTAGCTCATCCGACCAAAAAAATGGAAAAAACTCGCAAAACTTCTGCTACGAAAATCTTCGTACCATTCAGCCTCAAAACGAGACCCACCCCGAAAATACCCTAAACGGTTGTACGGTCGAATGTGTCTTTACAAAATGTTTTTCTTAGGACGCTACTAGCTCATCCGACCAAAAAAATGGAAAAAACTCGCAAAAGTTCTGGTACGAAAATCTTCGTACCATTCAGCCTCAAAACGAGACCATCCCCGAAAATGCCTAAACGGTTGTACGGTCGAATGTGTCTTTACAAAATCTTCGTACCATTCATCCTCAATACGAGACCCTCCCCGAAAATACCCTAAACGGTTGTACGGTCGAATGTGTCTTTACAAAATGTTTTCCTTAGCACGCTACTAGCTCATTCGAGCAAAAAAAATGGAAAAAACTCGCAAAACTTCTGGTACGAAAATCTTCGTACCATTCAACCTCAAAACGATACCCTCCCCGAAAATGCCCTAAACGGTTGTACGGTCGAATGTGTCTTTACAAAATGTTTTTCTTAGGCCCCTACTAGCTCATCCGAGCAAAAAAAAACGGAAAAAACTCGCAAAAGTTCTGTTACGAAAATATTCGTACCATTCAGCCTCAAAACGAGACCATCCCCGAAAATGCCTAAACGGTTGTACGGTCGAATGTGTCTTTACAAAATGTTTTTCTTAGGCCCCTACTAGCTCATCCATGCAAAAAACGGAAAAAACTCGCAAAAGTTCTGGTACGAAAATCTTCGTACCATTCAACCTCAAAACGAGACCCTCCCCGAAAATGCCCTAAACGGTTGTACGGTCGAATGTGTCTTTACAAAATGTTTTTCTTAGGCCCCTACTAGCTCATCCAAGCAAAAAAAAAACGGAAAAAACTAGCAAAAGTTCTGATACGAAAATCTTCGTACCATTCAGCCTCAAAACGAGACCCTCCCTGAAAATACCCTAAACGGTTGTACGGTCGAATGTGTCTTTACAAAATGTTTTCCTTAGGACGCTACTAGCTCATCCGAGCAAAAAAATGGAAAAAACTCGCAAAAGTTCTGGTACGAAAATCTTCGTACCATTCAGCCTCAAAACGAGACCATCCCCGAAAATGCCTAAACGGTTGTACGGTCGAATGTGTATTTACAAAATGTTTTTCTTAGGCCCCTACTAGCTCATCCATGCAAAAAAACGGAAAAAACACGCAAAAGTTCTGGTACGAAAATCTTCGTACCATTCAACCTCAAAACGAGACCCTCCCCGAAAATTCCCTAAACGGTTGTACGGTCGAATGTGTCTTTACAAAATGTTTTCCTTAGCACGCTACTAGCTCATTCGAGCAAAAAAAATGGAAAAAACTCGCAAAACTTCTGGTACGAAAATCTTCGTACCATTCAACCTCAAAACGATACCCTCCCCGAAAATGCCCTAAACGGTTGTACGGTCGAATGTGTCTTTACAAAATGTTTTTCTTAGGCCCCTACTAACTCATCCGAGCAAAAAAAAACGGAAAAAACTCGCAAAAGTTCTGTTACGAAAATATTCGTACCATTCAGCCTCAAAACGAGACCATCCCCGAAAATGCCTAAACGGTTGTACGGTCGAATGTGTCTTTACAAAATGTTTTTCTTAGGCCCCTACTAGCTCGTCCATGCAAAAAACGGAAAAAACTCGCAAAAGTTCTGGTACGAAAATCTTCGTACCATTCAACCTCAAAACGAGACCCTCCCCGAAAATGCCCTAAACGGTTGTACGGTCGAATGTGTCTTTACAAAATGTTTTTCTTAGGCCCCTACTAGCTTATCCAAGCAAAAAAAAAACGGAAAAAACTAGCAAAAGTTCTGATACGAAAATCTTCGTACCATTCAGCCTCAAAACGAGACCCTCCCTGAAAATACCCTAAACGGTTGTACGGTCGAATGTGTCTTTACAAAATGTTTTCCTTAGGACGCTACTAGCTCATCCGAGCAAAAAAATGGAAAAGACTCGCAAAAGTTCTGGTACGAAAATCTTCGTACCATTCAGCCTCAAAACGAGACCATCCCCGAAAATGCCTAAACGGTTGTACGGTCGAATGTGTCTTTACAAAATGTTTTTATTAGGACCCTACTAGCTCATCCAAGCAAAAAAAAACGGAAAAAACTCGCAAAAGTTCTGGTACGAAAATCTTCGTACCATTCAGCCTCAAAACGAGACCCTCCCCGAAAATGCCCTAAACAGTGGTACGGTCGAATGTGTCTTTACAAAATGTTTTTATTAGGACCCTACTAGCTCATCCAAGCAAAAAAAAACGGAAAAAACTCCCAAAAGTTCTGGTACGAATCTTCGTACCATTCAGCCTCAAAACGAGACCCTCCCCGAAAATGCCCTAAACGGTGGTACGGTTGAATGTGTCTTTACAAAATGTTTTTCTTAGGCCCCTACTAGCTCATCCGAGCAAAAAATGGAAAAAACTCGCAAAAGTTCTGGTACGAAAATCTTCGTACCATTCAGCCTCAAAACGAGACCCACCCCGAAAATACCCTAAACGGTTGTACGGTCAAATGTGTCTTTACAAAATGTTTTCCTTAGGACGCTACTAGCTCATCCGACCAAAAAAATGGAAAAAACCCGCAAAAGTTCTGGTACGATTCGTACCATTCAGCGTCAAAACGAGACCATCCCCGAAAATGCCTAAACGGTTGTACGGTCGAATTTGTCTTTACAAAATGTTTTTCTTAGGCCCCTACTAGCTCATCCATGCAATAAAACGGAAAAAACTCGCAAAAGTTCTGGTACGAAAATCTTCGTACCATTCAACCTCAAAACGAGACCCTCCCCGAACATTCCCTAAACGGTTGTACGGTCGAATGTGTCTTTACAAAATGTTTTTCTTAGGCCCCTACTAGCTCATCCATGCAAAAACCGGAAAAAACTCACAAAAGTTCTGGTACGAAAATCTTCGTACCATTCAACCTCAAAACGAGACCCTCCCCGAAAATGCCCTAAACGGTTGTACGGTCGAATGTGTCTTTACAAAATGTTTTTCTTAGGCCCCTACTAGCTCATCGGAGCAAAAAAAACGGAAAAAACTCGCAAAAGTTCTGTTACGAAAATCTTCGAACCATTCAGCCTAAAAACGAGACTTTCCCCGAAAATATCCTAAACGGTTGTACGGTCGAATGTGTCTTTACAAAATGTTTTTCTTAGGACGCTACTAGCTCATCCGACCAAAAAAATGGAAAAAACTCGCAAAAATTCTGGTACGAAAATCTTCGTACCATTCAGCCTCAAAACGAGACCATCCCCGAAAATGCCTAAACGGTTGTACGGTCGAATGTGTCTTTACAAAATCTTCGTACCATTCATCCTCAATACGAGACCCTCCCCGAAAATACCCTAAACGGTTGTACGGTCGAATGTGTCTTTACAAAATGTTTTCCTTAGCACGCTACTAGCTCATTCGAGCAAAAAAAATGGAAAAAACTCGCAAAACTTCTGGTACGAAAATCTTCGTACCATTCAACCTCAAAACGATACCCTCCCCGAAAATGCCCTAAACGGTTGTACGGTCGAATGTGTCTTTACAAAATGTTTTTCTTAGGCCCCTACTAGCTCATCCGAGCAAAAAAAAACGGAAAAAACTCGCAAAAGTTCTGTTACGAAAATATTCGTACCATTCAGCCTCAAAACGAGACCATCCCCGAAAATGCCTAAACGGTTGTACGGTCGAATGTGTCTTTACAAAATGTTTTTCTTAGGCCCCTACTAGCTCATCCAAGCAAAAAAAAAACGGAAAAAACTAGCAAAAGTTCTGATACGAAAATCTTCGTACCATTCAGCCTCAAAACGAGACCCTCCCTGAAAATACCCTAAACGGTTGTACGGTCGAATGTGTCTTTACAAAATGTTTTCCTTAGGACGCTACTAGCTCATCCGAGCAAAAAAATGGAAAAAACTCGCAAAAGTTCTGGTACGAAAATCTTCGTACCATTCAGCCTCAAAACGAGACCATCCCCGAAAATGCCTAAACGGTTGTACGGTCGAATGCGTATTTACAAAATGTTTTTCTTAGGCCCCTACTAGCTCATCCATGCAAAAAAACGGAAAAAACACGCAAAAGTTCTGGTACGAAAATCTTCGTACCATTCAACCTCAAAACGAGACCCTCCCCGAAAATTCCCTAAACGGTTGTACGGTCGAATGTGTCTTTACAAAATGTTTTTCTTAGGCCCCTACTAGCTCATCCATACAAAAAACGGAAAAAACTCACAAAAGTTCTGGTACGAAAATCTTCGTACCATTCAACCTCAAAACGAGACCCTCCCCGAAAATGCCCTAAACGGTTGTACGGTCGAATGTGTCTTTACAAAATGTTTTTCTTAGCACGCTACTAGCTCATCCGACCAAAAAAATGGAAAAAACTCGCAAAAGTTCTGCTACGAAAATCTTCGTACCATTCAGCCTCAAAACGAGACCCACCACGAAAATACCCTAAACGGTTGTACGGTCGAATGTGTCTTTACAAAATGTTTATCTTAGGACGCTACTAGCTCATCCGACCAAAAAATGGAAAAAACTCGCAAAAGTTCTGCTACGAAAATCTTCGTACCATTCAGCCTCAAAACGAAACCATTCCCGAAAATGCCTAAACGGTTGTACGGTCGAATGTGTCTTTACAAAATGTTTTTCTTAGGCCCCTACTAGCTCATCCATGCAAAAAACGGAAAAAACTCGCAAAAGCTCTGGTACGAAAATCTTCGTACCATTCAACCTCAAAACGAGACCCTCCCCGAAAATGTCCTAAACGGTTGTACGGTCGAATGTGTCTTTACAAAATGTTTTTCTTAGGCCCCTACTAGCTCATCCAAGCAAAAAAATGGAAAAAACTCGCAAAAGTTCTGGTACGAAAATCTTCTTACCATTTAGCCTCAAAACGAGACCCACCCCGAAAATACCCTAAACGGTTGTACGGTCGAATGTGTCTTTACAAAATGTTTTTCTTAGGACGCTACTAGCTCATCCGACCAAAAAAATGGAAAAAACTCGCAAAAGTTCTACTACGAAAATCTTCGTACCATTCAGCCTCAAAACGAGACCATTCCTGAAAATGCCTAAACGGTTGTACGGTCAAATGTGTATTTACAAAATGTTTTTCTTAGGCCGCTAGTAGCTCATCCATGCAAAAAAACGGAAAAAACTCGCAAAAGTTCTGTTACGAAAATATTCGTACCATTCAGCCTCAAAACGAGACCATCCCCGAATATGCCTAAACGGTTGTACGGTCGAATGTGTCTTTACAAAATGTTTTTCTTAGGCCCCTACTAGCTCATCCATGCAAAAAACGGAAAAAACTCACAAAAGTTCTGGTACGAAAATCTTCGTACCATTCAACCTCAAAACGAGACCCTCCCCGAAAATGCCCTAAACGGTTGTACGGTCGAATGTGTCTTTACAAAATGTTTTTCTTAGCACGCTACTAGCTCATCCGACCAAAAAAATGGAAAAAACTCGCAAAAGTTCTGCTACGAAAATCTTCGTACCATTCAGCCTCAAAACGAGACCCTCCCCGAAAATACCCTAAACGGTTGTACGGTCGAATGTGTCTTTACAAAATGTTTTTCTTAGGCCCCTACTAGCTCATCCAAGCAAAAAAAAACGGAAAAAACTAGCAAAAGTTCTGATACGAAAATCTTCGTACCATTCAGCCTCAAAACTAGACCCTCCCTGAAAATACCCTAAACGGTTGTACGGTCGAATGTGTCTTTACAAAATGTTTTCCTTAGGACGCTACTAGCTCATCCGAGCAAAAAAATGGAAAAAACTCGCAAAAGTTCTGGTACGAAAATCTTCGTACCATTCAGCCTCAAAACGAGACCATCCCCGAAAATGCCTAAACGGTTGTACGGTCGAATGTGTATTTACAAAATGTTTTTCTTAGGCCCCTACTAGCTCATCCATGCAAAAAAACGGAAAAAACACGCAAAAGTTCTGGTACGAAAATCTTCGTACCATTCAACCTCAAAACGAGACCCTCCCCGAAAATTCCCTAAACGGTTGTACGGTCGAATGTGTCTTTACAAAATGTTTTTCTTAGGCCCCTACTAGCTCATCCATGCAAAAAACGGAAAAAACTCACAAAAGTTATGGTACGAAAATCTTCGTACCATTCAACCTCAAAACGAGACCCTCCCCGAAAATGCCCTAAACGGTTGTACGGTCGAATGTGTCTTTACAAAATGTTTTTCTTATCACGCTACTAGCTCATCCGACCAAAAAAATGGAAAAAACTCGCAAAAGTTCTGCTACCAAAATCTTCGTACCATTCAGCCTCAAAACGAGACCCTCCCCGAAAATACCCTAAACGGTTGTACGGTCGAATGTGTCTTTACAAAATGTTTTTCTTAGCACGCTACTAGCTCATCCGAGCAAAAAAAATGGAAAAAACTCGCAAAACTTCTGGTACGAAAATCTTCGTACCATTCAACCTCAAAACGATACCCTCCCCGAAAATGCCCTAAACGGTTGTACGGTCGAATGTGTCTTTACAAAATGTTTTTCTTAGGCCCCTACTAGCTCATCCGAGCAAAAAAAACGGAAAAAACTCGCAAAAGTTCTGTTACGAAAATCTTCGTACCATTCAGCCTAAAAACGAGACTTTCCCCGAAAATATCCTAAACGGTTGTACGGTCGAATGTGTCTTTACAAAATGTTTTGCTTAGGACGCTACTAGCTCATCCGAGCAAAAAAAATGGAAAAAACTCGCAAAAGTTCTGGTACGAAAATCTTCGAACCATTCAGCCTCAAAACGAGACCATCCCCGAAAATGCCTAAACGGTTGTACGATCGAATGTGTCTTTACAAAATGTTTTTATTAGGACCCTACTAGCTCATCCAAGCAAAAAAAAAAACGAGACCCTCCCCGAAAATGCCCTAAACGGTTGTACGGTCGAATGGGTCTTTACAAAATGTTTTTCTTAGGACGCTACTAGTTCATCCGAGTAAAAAAAATAGAAAAAACTCGCAAAAGTTCTGGTACAAAAATCTTCGTACCATTCAGCCTCAAAACGAGACCATCCCCGAAAATGCCTAAACGGTTGTACGGTCAAATGTGTATTTACAAAATGTTTTTCTTAGGCCCCTAGTAGCTCATCCATGCAAAAAAACGGAAAAAACTCGCAAAAGTTCGGTTACGAAAATATTCGTACCATTCAGCCTCAAAACGAGACCATCCCCGAAAATGCCTAAACGGTTGTACGGTCGAATGTGTCTTTACAAAATGTTTTTCTTAGGCCCCTACTAGGTCATCCAAGCAAAAAAAAGGGAAAAAACTCGCAAAAGTTCTGGTACGAAAATCTTCGTACCATTCAGCCTCAAAACGAGACCCTCCCCGAAAATGCCCTAAACGGTTGTACGGTCGAATGTGTCTTTACAAAATGTTTTTCTTAGGCCCCTACTAGCTCATCCGAGCAAAAAAATGGAAAAAACTCGCAAAAGTTTTTGTACAAAAATCTTCGTACCATTCAGCCTCAAAACGAGACCCTCCTCGAAAATACCCTAAACGGTTGTACGGTCGAATGTGTCTTTACAAAATGTTTTTCTTAGGACGCTACTAGTTCATCCGAGCAAAAAAAATAGAAAAAACTCGCAAAAGTTCTGGTTCAAAAATCTTCGTACCATTCAGCCTCAAAACGAGACCATCCCCGAAAATGCCTAAACGGTTGTACGGTCAAATGTGTATTTACAAAATGTTTTTCTTAGGCCCCTAGTAGCTCATCCATGCAAAAAAACGGAAAAAACTCGCAAAAGTTCTATTACGAAAATATTCGTACCATTCAGCCTCAAAACGAGACCATCCCCGAAAATGCCTAAACGGTTGTACGGTCGAATGTGTCTTTACAAAATGTTTTTATTAGGCCCCGACTAGCTCATCCGAGCAAAAAAATGGAAAAAACTCGCAAAAGTTCTGGTACGAAAATCTTCGTACCATTCAGCCTCAAAACGAGACCCACCCCGAAAATACCCTAAACGGTTGTACGGTCGAATGTGTCTTTACAAAGTGTTTTTCTTAGGACGCTACTATCTCATCCGACCAAAAAATAGAAAAAACTCGCAAAAGTTCTGCTACAAAAATCTTCGTACCATTCAGCCTCAAAACGAGACCATTCCCGAAAATGCCTAAACGGTTGTACGGTCGAATGTGTCTTTACAAAATGTTTTTCTTAGGCCCCTACTAGCTCATCCATGCAAAAAACGGAAAAAACTCGCAAAAGTTTTGGTACGAAAATCTTCATACCATTCAACCTCAAAACGAGACCCTCCCCGAAAATGCCCTAAACGGTTGTACGGTCGAATGTGTCTTTACAAAATGTTTTTCTTAGGCCCCTACTAGCTCATCCAAGCAAAAAAATGGAAAAAACTCGCAAAAGTTGTGGTACAAAAATCTTCGTACCATTAAGCCTCAAAACGAGACCCTCCCCGAAAATACCCTAAACGGTTGTACGGTCGAATGTGTCTTTACAAAATGTTTTTCTTAGGACGCTACTAGTTCATCCGAGCAAAAAAAATAGAAAGAACTCGCAAAAGTTCTGGTACAAAAATCTTCGTACCATTCAGCCTCAAAACGAGACCATCCCCGAAATTGCCTAAACGGTTGTACGGTCAAATGTGTATTTACAAAATGTTTTTCTTAGGCCCCTAGTAGCTCATCCATGCAAAAAAACGGAAAAAACTCGCTAAAGTTCTGTTACGAAAATATTCGTACCATTCAGCCTCAAAACGAGACCATCCCCGAAAATGCCTAAACGGTTGTACAGTCGAATGTGTCTTTACAAAATGTTTTTCTTAGGCCCCTACTAGCTCATCCGAGCAAAAAAATGGAAAAAACTCGCAAAAGTTCTGGTACGAAAATCTTCGTACCATTCAGCCTCAAAACGAGACCCACCCCGAAAATACCCTAAACGGTTGTACGGTTGAATGTGTCTTTACAAAATGTTTTTCTTAGGACGCTACTAGCTCATCCGACCAAAAAATGGAAAAAACTCGCAAAAGTTCTGCTACGAAAATCTTCGTACCATTCAGCCTCAAAACGAAACCATTCCCGAAAATGCCTAAACGGTTGTACGGTGGAATGTGTCTTTACAAAATGTTTTTCTTAGGCCCCTACTAGCTCATCCATGCAAAAAACGGAAAAAACTCGCAAAAGCTCTGGTACGAAAATCTTCGTACCATTCAACCTCAAAACGAGACCCTCCCCGAAAATGCCCTAAACGGTTGTACGGTCGAATGTGTCTTTACAAAATGTTTTTCTTAGGCCCCTACTAGCTCATCCAAGCAAAAAAATGGAAAAAACTCGCAAAAGTTGTGGTACAAAAATCTTCGTACCATTCAGCCTCAAAACGAGACCTTCCCCGAAAATACCCTAAACGGTTGTACGGTCGAATGTGTCTTTACAAAATGTTTTTCTTAGGACGCTACTAGTTCATCCGAGTAAAAAAAATAGAAAAAACTCGCAAAAGTTCTGGTACAAAAATCTTCGTACCATTCAGCCTCAAAACGAGACCATCCCCGAAAATGCCTAAACGGTTGTACGGTCAAATGTGTATTTACAAAATGTTTTTCTTAGGCCCCTAGTAGCTCATCCATGCAAAAAAACGGAAAAAACTCGCAAATGTTCTGTTACGAAAATATTCGTACCATTCAGCCTCAAAACGAGACCATCCCCGAAAATGCCTAAACGGTTGTACGGTCGAATGTGTCTTTACAAAATGTTTTTCTTAGGCCCCTACTAGCTCATCCAAGCAAAAAAAAGGGAAAAAACTCGCAAAAGTTCTGGTACGAAAATCTTCGTACCATTCAGCCTCAAAACGAGACCCTCCCTGAAAATGCCCTAAAAGGTTGTACGGTCGAATGTGTCTGTACAAAATGTTTTTCTTAGGCCCCTACTAGCTCATCCGAGCAAAAAAATGGAAAAAACTCGCAAAAGTTGTTGTACAAAAATCTTCGTACCATTCAGCCTCAAAACGAGACCCTCCCCGAAAATAACCTAAATGGTTGTACGGTCGAATGTGTCTTTACAAAATGTTTTTCTTAGGACGCTACTAGTTCATCCGAGCAAAAAAAATAGAAAAAACTCGCAAAAGTTCTGGTACAAAAATCTTCGTACCATTCAGCCTCAAAACGAGACCATCCCCGAAAATGCCTAAACGGTTGTACGGTCAAATGTGTATTTACAAAATGTTTTTCTTAGGCCCCTAGTAGCTCATCCATGCAAAAAAACGGAAAAAACTCGCAAAAGTTCTATTACGAAAATATTCGAACCATTCAGCCTCAAAACGAGACCATCCCCGAAAATGCCTAAACGGTTGTACGGTCGAATGTGTCTTTACAAAATGTTTTTCTTAGGCCCCTACTAGCTCATCCGAGCAAAAAAATGGAAAAAACTCGCAAAAGTTCTGGTACGAAAATCTTCGTACCATTCAGCCTCAAAACGAGACCCACCCCGAAAATACCCTAAACGGTTGTACGGTCGAATGTGTCTTTACAAAATGTTTTTCTTAGGACGCTACTATCTCATCCGACCAAAAAAATAGAAAAAACTCGCAAAAGTTCTGCTACGAAAATCTTCGTACCATTCAGCCTCAAAACGAGACCATTCCCGAAAATGCCTAAACGGTTGTACGGTCGAATGTGTCTTTACAAAATGTTTTTCTTAGGCCCCTACTAGCTCATCCATGCAAAAAACGGAAAAAACTCGCAAAAGTTTTGGTACGAAAATCTTCGTACCATTCAACCTCAAAACGAGACCCTCCCCGAAAATGCCCTAAACGGTTGTACGGTCGAATGTGTCTTTACAAAATGTTTTTCTTAGGCCCCTACTAGCTCATCCAAGCAAAAAAATGGAAAAAACTCGCAAAAGTTGTGGTACAAAAATCTTCGTACCATTAAGCCTCAAAACGAGACCCTCCCCGAAAATACCCTAAACGGTTGTACGGTCGAATGTGTCTTTACAAAATGTTTTTCTTAGGACGCTACTAGTTCATCCGAGCAAAAAAAATAGAAAAAACTCGCAAAAGTTCTGGTACAAAAATCTTCGTACCATTCAGCCTCAAAACGAGACCATCCCCGAAATTGCCTAAACGGTTGTACGGTCAAATGTGTATTTACAAAATGTTTTTCTTAGGCCCCTAGTAGCTCATCCATGCAAAAAAACGGAAAAAACTCGCTAAAGTTCTGTTACGAAAATATTCGTACCATTCAGCCTCAAAACGAGACCATCCCCGAAAATGCCTAAACGGTTGTACAGTCGAATGTGTCTTTACAAAATGTTTTTCTTAGGCCCCTACTAGCTCATCCGAGCAAAAAAATGGAAAAAACTCGCAAAAGTTCTGGTACGAAAATCTTCGTACCATTCAGCCTCAAAACGAGACCCACCCCGAAAATACCCTAAACGGTTGTACGGTCGAATGTGTCTTTACAAAATGTTTTTCTTAGGACGCTACTAGCTCATCCGACCAAAAAATGGAAAAAACTCGCAAAAGTTCTGCTACGAAAATCTTCGTACCATTCAGCCTCAAAACGAAACCATTCCCGAAAATGCCTAAACGGTTGTACGGTCGAATGTGTCTTTACAAAATGTTTTTCTTAGGCCCCTACTAGCTCATCCATGCAAAAAACGGAAAAAACTCGCAAAAGCTCTGGTACGAAAATCTTCGTACCATTCAACCTCAAAACGAGACCCTCCCCGAAAATGCCCTAAACGGTTGTACGGTCGAATGTGTCTTTACAAAATGTTTTTCTTAGGCCCCTACTAGCTCATCCAAGCAAAAAAATGGAAAAAACTCGCAAAAGTTCTGGTACGAAAATCTTCTTACCATTTAGCCTCAAAACGAGACCCACCCCGAAAATACCCTAAACGGTTGTACGGTCGAATGTGTCTTTACAAAATGTTTTTCTTAGGACGCTACTAGCTCATCCGACCAAAAAAATGGAAAAAACTCGCAAAAGTTCTGCTACGAAAATCTTCGTACCATTCAGCCTCAAAACGAGACCATTCCCGAAAATGCCTAAACGGTTGTACGGTCAAATGTGTATTTACAAAATGTTTTTCTTAGGCCTCTAGTAGCTCATCCATGCAAAAAAACGGAAAAAACTCGCAAAAGTTCTGTTACGAAAATATTCGTACCATTCAGCCTCAAAACGAGACCATCCCCGAAAATGCCTAAACGGTTGTACGGTCGAATGTGTCTTTACAAAATGTTTTTCTTAGGCCCCTACTAGCTCATCCATGCAAAAAACGGAAAAAACTCGCAAAAGTTCTGGTACGAAAATCTTCGTACCATTCAACCTCAAAACGAGACCCTCCCCGAAAATGCCCTAAACGGTTGTACGGTCGAATGTGTCTTTACAAAATGTTTTTCTTAGGCCCCTACTAGCTCATCCAAGCAAAAAAAAAACGGAAAAAACTAGCAAAAGTTCTGATACGAAAATTTTCGTACCATTCAGCCTCAAAACGAGACCCTCCCTGAAAATACCCTAAACGGTTGTACGGTCGAATGTGTCTTTAGCAAATGTTTTCCTTAGGACCCTACTAGCTCATCCGAGCAAAAAAATGGAAAAAACTCGCAAAAGTTCTGGTACGAAAATCTTCGTACCATTCAGCCTCAAAACGAGACCATCCCCGAAAATGCCTAAACGGTTGTACGGTCGAATGTGTATTTACAAAATGTTTTTCTTAGGCCCCTACTAGCTCATCCATGCAAAAAAACGGAAAAAACACGCAAAAGTTCTGGTACGAAAATCTTCGTACCATTCAACCTCAAAACGAGACCCTCCCCGAAAATTCCCTAAACGGTTGTACGGTCGAATGTGTCTTTACAAAATGTTTTTCTTAGGCCCCTACTAGCTCATCCATGCAAAAAACGGAAAAAACTCACAAAAGTTCTGGTACGAAAATCTTCGTACCATTCAACCTCAAAACGAGACCCTCCCTGAAAATGCCCTAAACGGTTGTACGGTCGAATGTGTCTTTACAAAATGTTTTTTGATGTCTCTCTATTTGGTAGTGTTTTCATATGTGATTTCCTTTGTAAATATGTTTCTTTTTCCCCTTTTCTTGTGCGTTTTGTTCCTTTTTAGCTTAGTTCCCGTATTTCTATGAGATTCGGAGACTACGCACATTTTATGTGTTTTGTAGGTAATCTGGCATGAATCAAGGATCGATTTGAAGGAGGGTCGAGACATGGAGCGAGGCCCGAGCAAAGGAGGAAAGAGAGGAGCAAGCCATGAAGAAGAACAAGAGGAAAGCCAACAAGAAGAAGGTGGAACGAGGTTCGGACCGAGTTGCAACCACATCGGGCCCGACTTTGAAGTCTCCAACCTCAGACCGAGATGCACAGTAACTCGGGCCCGAGGTCCTCCGTGTCGGTCCGAGTCGGTCACTGGACTACTTGGGCTCCAAGGCACGAAAT
The DNA here is from genome assembly GCA_964016875.1 of Fallopia convolvulus. Taxonomy (NCBI): domain Eukaryota; kingdom Viridiplantae; phylum Streptophyta; class Magnoliopsida; order Caryophyllales; family Polygonaceae; genus Fallopia; species Fallopia convolvulus. Next base: position 11,618,942 of record OZ024733.1, on the reverse strand, counting down.
TGTGAACTTCCACTTTTGCCCCTCATCTAATCTATAAAAGGCCCTCTTGTCTTCTACAAAAAGGGGGGTGCTCTCACACAAAAAGGAGGGTGCTCTCACACAAAAAGGGGGGTGCTCTCACACAAAAGGGGGGTTCTCTCACACAAAAATGGGGGGTTCTCTCACACAAAAAGGGGGGCTCTCTCACACAAAAAGGGGGGGGGGGGGGTTCTCTCACACAAAAAGAGGTTCCCTCACACACACACAAAAAGGGGGTTCCAAGGGAGCCAAGAGGATTCTTGGAGAGCAAGGAGGAAGGAGAGGAGAAGGAAGAGAGAGAGAATCGGCCAAGGGAGGAAGTCTTGATAGGTTTTGTTGGTAGATTTGCTTTGATTTGCTTTGTTCTTGTGGATTTGAAAACCCTTGATTTGAATTTGTGGATTGCTTTGGATTTGAATGAAACTTCGCTTTGTTTTGAGATTGATTATGATGATTGCTTTCCCTTTTGATTTGATTGCTTTCTTTGCTTGTCACATGGAGTAGATCTCCTTGATCTTGGGTTATGGGGGAAAACCCTAGCTAGGTTTAGGCTAGAAACCCCAATTCCATAGCCTTGAGTGTTTGATCTAAGGAACCCACTCTACATAGAGCTACAATTCCTTGCGAAAGTTGGGAATCAAGGCTTCAGATTGGCAAAGTAGCGAAAGTGAACATGTGTCAATCTCAAGACCTTGCTTCGAAGGGGATTTCCCCAATGATCGATGTGTAGAAGTGGTTGGAACGAGGGCGAAAGCACTCGATCCTAGTCCGATCATCACTCATTGCTTGAATTGGGGTGGATAAGCCTTAATCTACTAGAGAAGGAACCCAAAAGCCCAAGATCTACTTTTAATCTTTGAAGTTCGACAAACCCAGCTACCTCGGGCCCGACTTACCCTACGTCGGTCCCGACTTCCTCTTGTCGCCAACATCGGGCCCGACGTGACCTCTGTGTCGGTCCCGACTGTTCTCTTTGTTTTCCTTTGTTTTAAGCTCTCTTTTCCAGCTTCCTAGTGTCTAGGCACATCAATCGAGTAGACTTCCCGAGTGTTCGACACCCACCACGTGCTACAACGGGGTCGGATTATAAATTGTATCTCTAGACCCTCGCACACCGTGAGAGCGATCAAAAGATTGGCGCCGTTGCCGGGGAAGTCTAAGTGCATTGAGTGCCAATTTGGTGAGTTTCTTGTGTTTTGGTAGTGATTTGGGTGAGGGAATAGCCCAAACCCTTTGTTTGTTTTTGATTTGTTTTGGTTTGTGTTTTTGTTTCATAGGTGTATGCTAGCTCGTTCCTCCCGAGGAACACTTGAGCTTGAGTTTGTGAGTGATCCGGAAAGTATTCTCAAGGAAGCCGGAAGAAGGAAAAGGATGGCGAATCAAGCTCTCCATGTTGATGAGGAGTTGGCTCAACTTAGGGCTGAAATGGCTAGATTGCAACTTGAGAGGGACAATCAAGAGGAGGTGGCAAGAAGAGAACGGGAGCAACGGATGAGAGCCGAGGCTCAACTCAACGCTCTACCCCGGAATGCACACCAATACATGCATCCGGAGTTGAGGGTACCCGAGCCGGCTATTGTGCTTCCCGAGGTTGCCAAGAATTTTGAGATCAAGACGCAATTCATCTCCCTCATCAAGCGTGATCAATTCGAGGGCCGTCCACATGAGTGTCCCATAGAGCATGTTAAGCGATTTGTGGATATGTGTGAGACGATCTGCACCGACGAGGAGACATTGGAGTATGTGCTTCTAAAGGCGTTCAAATGGTCACTTGGGGGCAAGGCCACACATTGGCTCGAGAGCCAAGCTCCTAGGTCAATCACAACTTGGAAGACACTCTATGACGCTTTCTTGATGAAGTTCTTCCCGCCCTCAAAGACAACCGAGTTAAGAAGGAAGATTGCAAGCTTTCAACAAGGTCCGAATGAGCCCCTCTTCGAAGCATGGGACCGTTTCAAGGAGATGTTGCGCCAATGTCCTACTCATGGCCAACAACCATATGTACTTCAAGACATCTTTTTCCAAGGCATCAATCCGGTAACGAAGGACAAGCTCAATCTCCACACCGATTGTGGGTTCATAGACTTGACACCGGATCAAGCTTGGGAGCTACTTGACAAGCTATCCGATTATGAGGCCATGTATGGGGTGAGTCAAGCTAGCAAGGAGGTGAAAGTTCAAGGTGAAGGTGCAAGGAAGTTATATGATCCAAAGGGAGAAGACATTGATAGGGATGTGAAGCTCCAATTCCTTGAAGGTGAAGTGAGCAAGCTTAAGAGGCAAGTCCACTACTACAAGCAAAATGCTAGAGCTTGTGAGGAGTGTGGATCCTTTGCACATGCTACACAAGTTTGTCCGAATGAGAGCCAAGTACGCTTGGCCAAGCGAATTGAGGAGGCAAACTATGTTCGAGGAAATTTCGGTGGAAGAGGCAATTTCAACAATGGTGGCAATGGCCGGTGGAACAACGGTCAAGCTCAAGGCTACAACAGCAACTTCAACCAAAACGAGCCAAGGGCGCCACCACCACCATATAGACCACCGGGATTCAATGAGTTACAAACATTTGCTCAAGAGATGAGAGATGGGTTCAAGGAGATGAGGACCCAATTCAATGAGTTTGGTGCATGGAGGAGGCAAGTCGACAATCAATTTGCCCAAATTGCAACTCAAGCCCCGAGAGAGAATGGGAGACTTCCGGGCCGACCCGAGGAGAATCCTCGAGCTCAAAACAATCAAAATGAAGTCCGGGCAATTGGATTGAGAAGTGGCCGAAACCTACCCGAGCTACACGTGCCTAAGAAGAATGAAGAGAGTCGGACCAACTTACCCAGCAAGTCGGGTCCGACATTCCCC